>CM073456.1:14315000-16815000 GCA_037074485.1 Delonix regia | reverse complement strand
ATTGTGAGATATGCCATTTTTTGGTGAAGTTCTAAACAAACAACTAAAAATATAAAACATGAACACGATATCACTTTCGTATTCGTACCTGAAATACCAATCTGATACCATCACGCGTATCAACTGCAACCGGCATGCAAGAGCAGAAATACCCACTATTGATGATGCGATGCACGTCATCTTGGACCTCACGCACAGTGAGAGCCGAGTTGGGTCGGCAAGCTTTGAGGGCCTGAAGTGCCTCCATCTCAAGGTCCTTTCTTTCAAGCTCCTCTCCATCCTTGTTTCTAACAAGCACCTCGCTGATCAAAACCCTCTCTTCGTTCTGTCGACTTGAAGAGTGCCCCTTCTGCGGATTCTCCTTCGCCTCTGGCCCTGCGTGACTCGACTCCGCCAATGACAAAGAAGCCGAACAGAGTATAGGAGACGTTCTTCTCAATGCCCTCTTGTCAACAGTTCCAGACCCAGTCAGAGATAGCGATGCAAGACACAAAAGAGTCGATTTTACCCTTTCCTCCACAACACTCGTGGCTGGACTAGTCCACTTTCCCTTCCGAGGCCACAATGGAGCATTTCCGGGATTAAATTTATCAAGTTTTGAACGAGTTCTGATAGACTCAATGAATTGAGCAATTGAGTTTCCCGTATGAAGGATTTGCGAGTGTATGCTTTCGAACCAAAAGGTTGGGGTTTTGGGAGGAAGGGGGACTTTAATGGAAGACGAAATGATGCGGATATCGTCATTCCGGAGCATTCTGGGCTCCCTTCAAAGATACAAGGAGCTTTGAATTTGAAGCAAGGAAATGAAGAATCTCCCTCTGTAGCTGCGAGCAGTCATGGACGAGCAAGCCTAAAGTTTCCTTCAGCAAGCCTCCGGTCCGGAAACGAAAATCCCACAGGTTTTCGGTTCAAACATGGACCGGGCATATGGATTCGCTTTTAAATCAGGCCCCCAAAAATTGCCCGCTAAGCCCATTGCACACTGGAGTAGTGGATCCACATAACTGAGGCAAAATAAACGGTGATAAGTTATTCACAAAATTCTATGTTAATATCATTTCTACGAAGATAAATATAAAAAATTTTAGGAAAAATTATGCTCCTTAATTTTTAATTTAATTAATATAGTTTAAAAATTTGTAATTAAATTTTTAGAACTTCATTCATTTTTAATTTAATCCTTGTTGTTATATTTTTATTAATATTTTACTATATAAATGGCTTTAGTTTGTTCTATTATTTATTTTTTATCGGCATAAATTATATATATTTAAAATATTAAAATAATATACAGTTAATTATATTAGTAAAAATTAATAGAATGTTAACAAAATTTAAATATTAAAAATTAAATTAAAATATTTATAACTTGTAAGAACCTAATTATAAATTTTTAAATTATCAAGGCTAAATTTAAAATTAAAAAAAATTACACAGATTAAAAGTATATTTTTTTATATGTGAATTTAATTTTTATTTATTTCGTGCCTCTAACCAAAAAAAAAAAACTTCACAAAAATGAAGTAAGACAGTAAGCACGGAGTCCACGTGTAGCACGTGCCAGAGTCCGTGCTTAATGTGCAAGATGCCAATGCCATATACTTGTCATTACAATTGACGGAAGAATACCGGACCACTTTCACAACGTTGTCGTACGCGCTAGGCATGTTCTGCAGATTCCTTTTCCTTTTGCAATAAATACCAAAAATCCAAACTGCTTCACCTGTAATTTTCAATTGGATGCTTTCAAAAACACCTCCAAATTATATCTCTTTACTGCAACTAAATTATGAAGATTTAATATGGTTCCTCAAATGTTATTCGGATTTAAGTAGTAATATTAGTAATAATGTTTGTTCAAATTCAAAGTGTTCATAGTTACTCATTATCAATGAGAAAAATAGATATGAACTCCAAAATTTTCTTTTTTCCTTATAGTATATAAATTATTCATAAGCTTTCATTTAATGATTTAAAATTTAAAATTAAAATAATATTTGACATAATATGAAAGCAATTTTCTAGTCATGTTCTAGCAAATAATTCAAAAGGTTAAACTAATAATTAAAAACTTATGAATAATTTTTACTGTAATATTTGAATATAGTGAATTAACATTTTACTTAATCAATCTTCTAAGTTTTACCATTTTTTTTCTTACGTTCATTCAAATATCATGAGAAAGTAAATTGAAAAATGAATATAAGTAGGTGTCGGTGGTGGTGGGTGGTCGTCGGAGAGAGTGCGAGAGAGAGAGGCAATGCAAAGGAGGCGAGTATGTGAAATAAATTGAAGGGCGTCATGGTAATTTTCTCAGTACCTGAAAAATGCTTCTGAATCCATCAGATAGTGGAGGGATTCCCCATTATCACATATGTCAGAATGAAGATTCCCTTGAAAAAGAAAATACCTTCGTCACGGAATATGGTTCACCCATCCTTATTCCCCCATCCGAACATAATCTGTAACACAGCATGAAAAAACATAATCATCAAAATAATTCGTTTCTAACAAGGTTACAACTTTTTGGCATTTTGGCTTTTCCACAATTTAGTTAAATTTGAATGTTCGACAATTTTGTCGGTTCGTACTTCGTGGTTTAAGGTTTCATTAAAGATGACATACACTTTTTATTGAAAAAATAAATTAAAACAATAATATTTTTTTAGATAAAATATATGGTTGAATATTAAAATAATTATACTAGTACAATTAACCTGTGGCATACTGAATGAAAAATATGTAATAATAATGTATTAAAATATGTTAAGAGTATATTAATTAAAAATAATTTATTGTATTTATATTTATATTTTATTATTTTTAGATTTTATTTATGAATTAATTTTTTTAAAAATTTCAATTTATCCCCTCTATTTTTTATTTTTTTTATAAATTTACAAAACATTATTCTATAAATTAAAATAAATATACAATAAGAAAGTTGAGGAGTTATTAAAAAGTAAATAAAATATATAAGTGAATTAATAAATTTATAAACTAATATTATTGATGATGTTATTAGGAAATAAATAATAGAAGGAATAAATTGACCATTTTTTAAAGAATTTTAAGTTCATAAATAAGATATAAAAATGTTAAAATTAAAATTAAAATATAATAAATTTTAAAATCAATATACAATCATTATATTTTAATATTTTGTTGTCCCGTGTCATACTCATATCATGTTATGTGTGCAATATTTTTATTGTTATGCCAAAAAATGTATCTATCTTTTATGATTAACTATTTATTTGCTCGTAAAATTAAGCAATCTGTAGACTGTAATCTTAACATTTCACTAGTGGAAAAAAAAAAAAAGATGAAATAATACTCAAATAATTTAACTCAATTATAAGAGATAGTTAGGTTTTAGAAAAAAAAAAAATTATAATGTGGGCAAGTCACTATTATTGTTTGGGGCACCGGTGACATGATGAAATGATGTTGACACTTTAGAACAATTAGGATTACTATAGAAGACCACAACCTTACATAATTGCTAAGGGATTCCCTTGAAAAGAGGTGACCACTTTTTTTTCTTTTTCTTTTTGTGGCCATTAAAAGAGATGACCACTTGATACCAAAAGATTTGAATTTATTGACCATTTTATGTAGAACTATACCTAAATATAGTTTACTAATATTTTTATTATTAATTTTTTCTTAAATTAATACATAACAAGTGTAAAATTAATCAATAATAATATAACAAGTGTATAACTTAATTTTAGAATTATACAATTAATTGTAATAATCATACAACATAATTAGAAAATCATATATTTTTTATCTTTTAATTAAAAAAAAATATAACAAAAATATAAGAGCATGCATATAAAATTTTTTCTTTTATTTATTATTATTTAATTTAAATTCCTTATAAATTATTTTGTACAAAACATTTAAATTCACAAGACAAATATGAAAAAAATTATTTTAAAAATTATATGAAAGAAGAATTAATTCGCACAAAATTCAAAACATTCTTTGATAATTATTAGAAAATAATGAATATTATAATGCCAAATTAGTCCTTGCTACAGGTAACCGCGCAGGTAGATGTCAAATTAGTCCCTGTATTGCGCACTAGTTATCTACCGCGATGCAATGTATACTGCTAAGTCAGGGGTATAAGAGGCACTCAATCAAAATTTGGTGGGAACCGTAAGACGTTAAGAATTCGAAAATTTGAAAGTGAAGGTTAGCGACAAATCCCCATTGGTTCTCCCGGAACATTCTGGCGCACCCTCTGCTCGTTTTGCAGTCCTCTTCCAAATATTGCGAAATCCTTTCGAAATTTTCAATTGAAAGCCCCAAAACCATCAGCACCTCGCGATCTCCAATTACGGTAACCCTAGAATTTTCCTCTGTTTCGAGGCTTCTCTTTTAATCAGTCAACTAATCTCTTCTCTGCGTCTTTACCTCCACATATTTAATTCTGATCATCCTAACGTCGATTAGAAAACTGGTATTCTTCTCGTAGAAATTCATTTTGTTTTTATTAGTACAAAGATATGCCGTCAACTTAGTTTAGTTTTCAATCAAACTTGAAATATTCGCTATATAACTTAGTGGCGGGGGTTGCGCCATGTGACGATAACGTCTGAGGTCTCTTGAGTTTACGTTGACAAAGGCGGCTGGAGTAGGTGTGCCTATAATCCTCGAAGTTGTGCAGCTTGTGCTTTTAAACCTTAAAGGGTTGTTATTTGTTCTTAGGGGTAAGATTCAAATATTTTGTTGCTCCGATTAATTCGTTGACTAGTTAAGGCCCTGGTTATCATGTTGTAGTTTGTTCTTGGCTTCTGTTTTGAGTCGAAATAGTGAACTTGGAAGGTTAATGATAAATGATTGTCGGAATGTTTCACCCTTTTGTAGTTTTTTTAGTGGTAGGGTGGATAGGTTTAAAGAGACAAAGAAAACAGTGAATTATGCGGTATACTCTACTGGCTTACCATCGTAGGCTAAAAGAAAGGGGCAATTATGTCTTGTTTGTCAGCTGAGTTGTTAATAAACTTTGTTGATGATAAGTTTATTTATGTTCATAGGTACTTGGATCAAGCCATAGATGGCTCAGCCTTTCACAGTATTTATGTGGATGTGTTCCTGTCTCAAGTTTAGGAGTGTTTGTGAGCGTTTTCGGTTATTTAGCTCACTTCTGGTGACTTATCTATCATCAACCGAGAGAGCTGGATTACCTTCTTTTCTCTGGTCTGGTTTATTTCCTTTTGGAAAGTAGAGCTAAGACAGTGCTAAGTTTTATTTCTGTTAAATGCAATTTGTACAAAGAATATCTAAGTATCTTTGCTGACGGTGTTATTCATATGCATGAATTGGATCCTTATTAACGTATGTGGAGTCTATTGAATCCATGGAACCATTTTTAATTTAATACTGGTCAGAAATGCATTAGTTCTTGATATCAAAAAAAAAAAAAAAAAAAGGTAATTGACAATTGGAAACATTGACTGTTCATCTCATTGTTTTCATTCTTTCTGTAGAATCAATGGAGTCTTGGTCTCATAATGCAGTATCGGCAGCTAACAGGATGCATGATCTTAAGATTCCTTTATTGGACACTCCACAAGATGCCACAGTCAGGAAAGTCATGTTTAAAATAAAAGATATCAGTTGTGCCTCCTGTGTAAATTCGATAGAATCTGTAGTTGGAAATCTTAGTGGGGTTAATTGCATTATGGTGTCAGCTCTTGATGGCAAAGCTACAATCGAATATGTGCCAAAGCTCATTAGTGTAAGTCATCACGTGAATTTAATTAGCTTGTAACATGTGGAAATGGTTTTGGCTCTTCCTCACCAGTAATTTGATGTATCACAATGTTTATCATATTTGCTTACCTGAAATCTTTATGCAAAAAATGAAACATAAAGTGGTAATTTTCTTTCAATGGAAATTTATTGTAGGCCAACAAAATAAAAGAAACTATAGAAGAAGCAGGTTTTAAAGTTCATGAGCTTTCAGAGCAAGACATATCAGTATGTTGGGTCAGGATTAAAGGAATGGCATGCACAAGCTGCTCCGAGTCTGTTGAGCGTGCCCTTCAAATGATTGATGGAGTGAAAAAGGCAGTAGTTGGCCTAGCTTTGGAAGAAGCAAAAGTGTATTTTGATCCTATTCTCACTGACATTAACAAAATAATTGAAGCAGTAGAAGATGCTGGCTTTGGGGCAGATCTCATTAGCTCTGGGACTGATGTGAACAAAGTGCATCTAAGAATTGAAGGAGTTGATTCTACAGACGATGTAAATGTTTTAATGTCATCTCTTGAGTTAGCTGAAGGTGTGAATCATGTTGAAATGGACTTGACAGAACATAAAGTTACAGTTACCTATGATCCTGATGTTACAGGTCCAAGATCTCTTATACAGTGTATCCAAGCAACTGGCCATGGCCCAAATGAGTATCGTGCAACCTTGTGCACTCCTTCAAGACAAAGAGAAACAGGGAACATGTATGAAATTCATACATATAGGGACCAATTTTTGTTCAGCTGCTTATTTTCTGTTCCTGTGTTCTTATTTGCCATGGTACTTCCCATGCTTCCTCCGTATGGCAACTGGTTGAACTATAAGATCCACAATATGCTAACTCTTGGAATGTTTCTAAGATGGATCCTTAGCACACCTGTTCAGTTTATAGTTGGCAAAAGGTATTACATGAGTTATTCTAGAATCTGTTTTTTGATTTTGTTATAATGGTTTTATTTAACTATTTATCTGATCCTAGTTTCTTGTTTGCAGTTACTTAAGCAAACATATGACTGTCTTTGTTTACAAGAATTTTTTTTTCCTTTTTATAATTTTTTTGCTTTGAATTTCATGATTAGGTTCTATGTTGGATCATATCATGCACTGAGGCGAAGATCTGCTAACATGGATGTGCTGGTTGCACTAGGCACTAATGCTGCATATTTTTACTCTATTTATATTTTAATAAAAGCACTCACTTCAGTCACATTTCAAGGACAAGATTTCTTTGAGACCAGTTCCATGTTGATATCCTTTATCCTCTTAGGAAAATATTTGGAGGTTGTGGCTAAAGGGAAAACATCAGATGCTTTAGCAAAGCTGACACAACTTGTTCCTGATAAATCTTATTTATCAGCCCTTGATGCTGATGGAAATGTCATCTCTGAGACAGAAATTGACACTCAACTTATACAAAGGAACGACATAATTAAGATTGTTCCTGGGGCCAAAATTCCTGTCGATGGTATTGTTATAAAAGGGCAAAGCTATGTAAATGAAAGTATGATCACAGGGGAGGCAAGTCCTATTGATAAAAATCCAGGAGACAAGGTATTATTTACATAATATGCCACTTAGCTGTTAGTTTATGTTAATGTTACCGATAATGATAGCAGATTACTCCAAGAATAAATGGATCAAGACAAAACCCTAAATGATGAAGGGCAGTGTTGGTGTTTTATGATGAGATTTCCAAGGAAGATAGGTATAAGTATAGCAGAAAGTGACAGAGAGAGCGGATGCACTTTTGATGTTACATGGTCATAAAGTAAAAGATATATTTCTTTTCTTTTTGATTCAGAATGTAGTATCATTTTATTTTATTTTTTCTATTTCATTTTTATTGATAACTGATAAGGGGATGTAGGAAATATGTGTTATTATTGCCATTTCCATCCAAGTTCTGGGTTCATATTGGTTTGACTTTGAATCTGGCATTTTAGGTGGGTGAGAACTTTTTTTATTTCTCTCTATGCTGAACAGGTTATTGGTGGGACCATGAATGAGAATGGCTGCTTACTGGTTAAGGCCACACATGTTGGATCAGAGACTGCACTTTCTCAAATTGTTCAGCTTGTAGAAGCCGCTCAACTTGCCAGAGCACCAGCTCAAAAACTTGCTGACCATATTTCAAAATTTTTTGTTCCAATAGTGAGTTTTGTATCTTAATTATCCTAGCATAGTTTCTTTTCCTCTTCATGGAATAAGGTATTATTTAAGTGTAGTTCCACACCTTAATATACATCTCTTTTGGGAGACTGAGCTTGTATATGCTGGTTATGGAGAAGACAAATGGGTAAACTTCTGCATTAATGATGCTTAGTTTACAATTGCATTCTTAGGTGGTTGTTGCAGCACTTATAACCTGGCTGGGATGGTTTATTCCTGGCGAAACCGGTGTTTACCCTAAATATTGGATACCAAAAGCTATGGATGCATTTGAGCTTGCTTTGCAATTTGCTATTTCAGTGCTAGTTGTTGCCTGCCCATGTGCTCTGGGTCTAGCAACACCAACGGCAGTCATGGTTGCTTCAGGAATGGGTGCTTCTCAAGGTGTGCTCATCAAGGGAGGAGATGCACTGGAAAAGGCTCACAAGGTAAAAATCCTCTGTTTCCTGTGCTCCAATTCTCTTGTGCTGCATTATTATCTTAACCAAAGGCATTGTTTCAAATTATTTGTTTTGTCTACATTTGACATTATCTTATAAATCTTACCTGGTTGTTATCTGATGTCACCTTTTTTGCCTGGAATCATACTCATTGTACTTGATGCAGGTAAAAATTGTTGTGTTCGATAAGACAGGGACACTTACAGTTGGAAAGCCAGAGGTAGTTAGTGCAGTGCTGTTTTCTGAAGTTTCGATGGAGGGGTTATGTGACATGGCCATTGCTGTAGAGGTATTTGTCTAAACGTTGCTAACTGTACTTATATGGAAATCTGAATATTTTATGTAATTTTATTCTCTTTAATGCTTGGGACTTGGGAGCATTTTTTAGACCGGTAATGATATATAAGAAGGAACTAAATGCCTGAATCTGATATTAAAAGAAATATGAGGGGTACCAGACAATAAAATTTTATCTTCATTCTATTGATTTGAAAAATTAATATACATAGCTAGTGCATGGTCCCTAGATTTTGATAATCCTATTTGATTCTCACATTTTTTATATCAGGATGAGAAATAAGAAGAAGAGGAGTACTACAATTTGAGGAATATGTAATGATGCTGATGTTTTTTAAAGCTAACTATCTTTTTGTTTTTCAAAATTTTTCCCTAATATGTAATCTTAATATCTCATTATGTCTATGACTTTTTAGGCAAGCAGTGAACACCCAATAGCGAAAGCTGTTGTGAATCATGCAAAGAGGCTGCGCCAGAAGTTTGGGTCTTGCAATGAGCAAGTTTTAGATGTCAAGGACTTTGAGGTGCACGTTGGAGCTGGGGTAAGTGGAAAAGTTGCTGGGAGAACAGTTTTAGTTGGGAACAAAAGACTCATGCATTCTTGTAACGTCCCAATATGTCCAGAGGTTGAGAGGTACATTTCTGAAAATGAAGTTCTGGCTAGAACTTGTGTATTAGTTTCCATTGACGGAAAGATTGCTGGAGCTTTCTCTGTAACTGATCCTGTAAAGCCAGAGGCTAAGCGTGTAATATCTTTTCTCCACTCCATGGGCATCTCAAGCATCATGGTGACTGGTGATAACTGCGCTACTGCAACTGCTATTGCAAATGAAGTTGGTATTGACAAGGTCTTCGCTGAGACAGATCCACTGGGAAAAGCAGACAAGGTTAAAGACTTGCAGGTAAGGCTTGTAAGCTATTTTCGGTTGTACTTTATGAAATATGACTCTCTTACTGAATGGCAGTCTTTGCATCTATATGTCTAATGAATGGTGTAGTTGACACAAAATGATGTATCAAGCCTTATAGTGTTTGGTCAATGATCACCGTCACTTAGTTTCCCGGTATGGGTGTATATATAAGGGAACAGTCTGATCTCTTACTGAAACTGGTCGCAGATGAATGGGATGGTCGTGGCAATGGTGGGCGATGGAATCAATGACTCACCAGCTTTAGTTGCTGCTGATGTTGGTATGGCAATTGGTGCTGGAACTGACGTTGCCATAGAAGCAGCTGATATAGTTCTGGTCAAAAGTAGCTTGGAAGATGTAATTACAGCCATAGATCTATCTAGAAAGACCATGTCTCGTATCCGTCTCAACTATATCTGGGCTCTTGGTTACAACATTCTTGGGATGCCAATTGCTGCTGGCATCTTGTACCCTTTCACTGGAATCAGGTTGCCCCCCTGGCTTGCTGGTGCTTGCATGGCTGCTTCATCTCTTAGTGTAGTTTCTTCATCCCTCTTGTTGCAGCTCTACAAGAAACCTTTGCACGTGGGATCCACTTGATGCCATATATAGGAGGTCGAGTTCAAATTCACCATCCACAGTTTATCATCTTTTAGCCTCAAGTTGTAAGTTGTAACTATTCAGCCGGCTAATTGATGCCATTTTTCCTAATGTCTCAGTTAATTCTGCCTAATAATATGTGGACTTTTCTTTATTATAACTAGTGATTTCAAATAAAATGATCACGATATGAATTTAAATATGAACTTTCGCATAATAACCATAAAACAAAGGATATTATTTTATTAACTATACTATGTTTAATTGCTTAAAGTATTAGTTTGTATTTAATATTTAATATTTCTTGATAAGAATGATTTGATTTTTGTGTAACTAATGGATATATTATAATAATAAATCTAATAAAGTAGATAAATATTGCTTTATATTTATTACTTATTACCTTGCAAGTTACAAATATGGTTCATAATATGTTAAGATGGCACCTTTAGAAATTTTAAGTTAAAACATAGAGTTGGTATTTTAACTTTATTCATTTTTTTAAAATAATTGATCTAAATTTAAATTGTTTTTTAAATAATCTATTAAGTTTTAATTTTATCTCATTAAAAAAAATTTTAAATAAAAATCGTTAATAATTTGATGGCTTTTGATTGTACTGCCGACATAAAACCTACGAGTAGTTGTTTTCACGTTCTAAATAGTGATGTGGCATCGAATAGTTGATGAAAAAGACAAACACAATGCACGCTTACTGTATCCTTCTCTCGTGACTGGCAAGGGATGCATAACATAGTCAACACAGTGGCGATGGTCCTCTGCTCATAATTTTGAAACTAATGGTATCTCAATTTAATTTCTAACTAGATTATTCGTCTGTGTATCACGAACCATATAAAATATTAATTTATTTTACTATACATTAAAATATTTTAAATTATTGATATTTTGTTCATTTTAAGTAACTATTGAACTTCAAAAAATAATTTTTTTAATTATTTTAAAATTTTTGAAACTTTAAAAAATTTATGATTAAAAAGATGATTAATTAATTATTTCATTATTTTTTATTAATTATGAAAAATTTGTACACTTTAGATAATTTTTAATACATATATAAAAAAATAAAAAATCATCATATATAAAGTTAAAAATTTGTTTAATAAAATCTTTTTATCAGTTAAATAGAATTTTTATTTTAAAGAGAGTTACTTGTCACATCATTTTTTCTATTATTTAATTAACAACAATCAAATTATATATAAAAAAGAAAAGAAAACGAATAATTCAGGCTAATTATTCGATGAAATATTTCAACAGTAGAAAGAGGAGTGTTATACTATATTCGCGTTCCATATTGGAGTTTATTGATAGCTAAATATAAGGTCAAAAAAGTGGTGGATCGTCATTATTTTCCGAACGTTTTTTGAGACAATTATTGTGTAAAAACTGTAACCACCAAAAATAGTTTTTTAAATGTTATTTTTATTATTTTTAATTTTTAAATGTTATGAGTTTTGACAATTCACAGTTACTTTTTAACTTTTTAAAGATTTTGAACTAATACATCCTACGACCCTATAAGCCTACGACCCAATGTAAATAAATTTAGGGGACACATTGCCCCTTATTTAATAAGAGGCACATGTCCTACTTGTTTAATTTTAAAAAATAAAATTTAATAATAAAAATATAATATAATAAAATAATATAAAAATTAATTTTATTTTCAAAAATTGATTATTTTATGAATAATTTTATTTAAATTCGAGAATTAAGCATATTAATTTTTAAAATTTGATCTTATTTTCAGTTTTTACGGAAATGTTATTTATGATGAGAACTAATAATATTTTCTTAAAATGTTGTCTACAAAGTTAAACTAACTGTTTGGATAAATATTTAAAAAAAAAAACTATTGTTGAATTATTATTATAAAGTTCTTATTAGAAAGAATATTTTTGTAATTTTTTAATAAAACTTATTGTTAAGCATTCATTGTTTTCCTACTCTAATTTGAAATTGTGAGCTATTCCCGATAAATTTGTTCTTTTGGAATATTATATAGTTGATAAAATTTGGATAATAATTATTTAAAACTTGAAAAAAAAAATTTGTAAACTCTCATATATTTTTAAAGTCAAAAGCATTCCAACGTATTATTCAGCATATTCGCACCTCTCATAACTCGTCATTTTCAAACTTGGAATTACACCATTATTACTCGCAAATCACGTTTTGGAATTTGCAGTGTTTTTTTGGTAGACGAAGATATTACCATTGTTATAAATTGCATTATCTATTACATACATAGAAATACAACTTTTTCAGTAGAGAAAGTTTTAATTTTTTGTTCTTTGAATTTTTATCTTTATTGGTAATGGAGGTTGATATTAATACTGTCATAAAACTAAAATTTTAACGATTAATAATATAAGAATTATAACATGAAAATTTTGAATATATATATATATATATTCAAACATATACCTGCAAGTAGAAAACAAAATTCACTTGAGATGAATTTTATGAAAAATTTTAATAATAATAATAATAATCAAGATACTCAATTCTTAAACTGGAATAATTTTCTTTATCAATTTTTAAACTAAAACAAATTTTAAATTATGATTATTTTTTATCTCATAATTCCTACTTCAAAGTATTTATAATGTATTCATAAATTTCAAGTTTTATTAAATATTTTAAATTAATATTATTTATTTTAATCTAAATTGTATTAATTTTATTTATTATTAAAAGTATTTTTTAATCAAAAATAAGGGAGAAGGGGAGTGTCCTCCTCTCAAGTCATTGAAGAGGGGCATGCTAGTTCTTAAATCCACCCTTAAAACAAAAGTAAATTTGTAATAAAATAATAATATTTTATTAATATTAAATTAATAAAAAATATTATTATATTACTCCTGCCTCCTCTTCAATATGGGAGAGGGCTTACCCTATCAGCCTGTGACCTAATTGGGGAAAAGCTGTTGCGGCTTTTGACATGCCACAACATTAAAAGAATTGATTAAAAAAAAAAAAAGGATTTGGATTAATAGTTTTAGTGGTTTAGTTTTGTAAGCATTTAATATTTAGAAAAACATGGCAGGGTGAAATCTTCCATGAGGGACAGGCGTGATTCAGCGTTTGGTAGGTAGTATACTACATTATTTGGGAGTGCACGTTCCCATGTCAGGTGGGAGAGTTGTTTCTACTACTAGAGCTAAGGAAAGCACTTGGATTCAATGGGAATGAGTTGGCTAATAATGAAAATACCCTTTGATTATGGGAAAACATTATTTTTCACTGTTGTACTTCCTTTCACCACTCTTCACTATCAGTTTGGTCCATTTCATCATTGTTCCACCATCCTTCACATCTGTGCTTTGCTATCGTCACGTTCGTTGATTTTTTTGTTGTTGGTCAACTCATTAATTTGAGTCATCTAGAACTTCAGCACAGTAAAAGGATGATGACTGCAACTCACATAGGATGATGTATGGAAGCGGCTTTACTCCCGTCATTTTCTCCAGTATATTTCTCCAGTGAGATCGCAGCCGTCCATCCTATCTGTGGCTGAGATGAAGCCACGTCATTGTCTCAAACGCACTGTTTGCTATAAAATTTTTTCTGCAAGCAGACAGAACGCAGCGTTTTCATCTTCGTCTTCTTCGTTTGCTGCACTGCAAATTGGCGCCAAACACATACAGAGGAGCGGGCTGTGTTGTAGAGGCTAAAGGCAGCGGAGGTGGGATGTCGTTGGCAGCAACTGGAGCTAAAAACACGACAGTCAGCATTTGAACTGAGATTTCACGTCTTCGTCTTTTTCGTCCTCTGCAAATTAGCGCTAAACTGAATCAGTTGGAGAAGCTGGAGGCAACGAAGGTGCGTAGTCGTTGGCGGCAATCGGAGCTGAAAACACGGCAGTCAGCATTTGAACTGAGATTTGACGTCTTCGTCTTCTTCATTCTCTGCGAATTGGTGCCAAACTGGCTGTGTTGCAGAAGCTAGAGGCAGTAGAACCCCTGAATCAGAGAAGAGAGACTCTAGAGGTTTAAGGTTGAGTCCCTGGAGGCCAGAGATGGAGAACCTGCGAGAGAAAAAACAGCGCTGCAAAATGACGTCGTTTGGCGATAGAAGAAGGTAAAAAAAAAAATCCAAAACACACTGTTTTGAGTAAGTCAAACGGTGCGTTTTGGCTTCGTTGGGCGACGTGGCATGATCTCAGTGAAACCCAACGGACGGCTGAGATTTCATGGGAGAAAAACACTGCAAAAACTTACGGGAGGCGATCTGAATCCGATGATGTATGCAACTCATATCTGTCATGGTGTTCTGTTGTTGCCATGTTCATCCATCAATTTACGTTCATTATTGTTTTGTGTTTGATTTGAGTCACTACAACTCCAGCATAGTAAAGAGGCAGCATTTGCAACTTTTCAATTTTTATTTTTATTTTCTAATCAAAAGAGATATTTTGATCTTTGCTCATTTCACACAAAAAGAAAATCTATCATTCTTATTCTTTTACTTATCATACCAAACATGATTTTGGATCATAAATTTCATTCCATCAACCCTATTTTTCATTTTTATTCCTAAACTCTAAATCCTCTTTCTCATTTTTATTCTTATTCATTTTCTTTTTACGTGCTAAATAAGGTCTTAGGTCCCATTGACTTGTATATCAAACAAGGAAGAGAAAAGGGTCGCCACCATTGTGTTGATCAATATTGTGAACCTCCTAGCTGGTCAAGAGAAGAATAGTGTAAGTATGCTATTTGTTTTTTTTTTTTTTGGTTTTTAAATAATGATTGGATGTCACATCATTTTTTAAAATGCAAAAAAATATATATTTGTGGCTTCCATGTCAACAAAGAAATTAACAATTAAATTACTAACAATTTTTACTGAAAAATGTTATTAATGAAAGAAAATTGAAACTTAAGAGACTATTTAAGAACACTTCAAATTTAAGGGAATATGTTGAAATAGTAAATAAAGTTTGAGGACTAATTCACTATTTTAATCATATTTTAATGATAGGAATTATATTAACAACATAAATTATGTAAATTATGCATATTTGGTAAGTAATGGTAATTTAACGAATTAATTAGGTTAAAAATTTTTAAAAAATAAACAAAATATTTAAAGTATAATAATCAAACTAAAGATGAGTAAAATGATAAGATTAGAAGAAAAATTTAGCCATATAATCATATATATTGTTTTTTCTGAGATAAACACGGATGGGCTAGGCCATATGAAGTTTGGGTGAAGTCCTTTTTTTTGTAAAATATTTTTTATTTTATGAAAAATTTTTTTATAAATAAAAATTTTTTTCCCAAAAGAAATAATGAAAAAAAATTTAAGATTTGAAATAAATAAAAGATGAAACAAAAAAATTAAGATCTAGAATGAAAAATGAAAAAAATTAATATTTTAAATATTTATTATAAATAAATTAAATAAAATTTATAAAAGGTATCCTGGGGTTCAATTATGTGACTTAGTTTCACTCGATAAAAATTGAAAATTTTTTAATTTTAACGTAACCCAATTTAACTTAATATGATTAAGTTGAATTAAATTAATTATGCCAATTGATTTTATGAACACCCTTCTCAAAAAGCTCCTAGTTGGGTAAAAGACAAAAGGGTAACCATGGTATGAGTTTCCACAATTTCCGGTCCTTACTTTTTGAAAGAAACAATGGAGTATAGAATAGGTAAAGCTGTCAAAATTGGTTAGATGAAATGAATTGGTTAAACTGTATGGTTTGATGGGCTAAATAGATTAACTCTTTTAATTTATCTTATGTTGGTGGGGTAAGATTAAATGAATTAATTTGTTTAACATATTAATAAAATATAAAAATATTTTGTTAAAAAATATTTAAAATATACAAAATCTTAATTATCAAGCCAAATATTTAATGTTAATACCAAAAAATTATTTAATTTTTTTTATTATTGATCAAATATTGTATATTTAAAAAAAAAAGGATAAAAACTACTTGATACTATGAATATTCAACCTTTAATAAAAAAAATTCTATAAAAACTCATAAATAAGTCACTTTACCAATTCATTAAGCTAATATATATAGTCGTTTAGTTTTGATTAAATTTGAAGCAAAATGTGTTAATATTTATATTAGTGAGAGATCAAATTAAAAATAAACTAATAAATAAGAAATTAAACTAATAATAAAAATTATTAAAAAACTAAATTAAAAAATTATTACTAATTGAATAATCAAAATAATTTTTTTTACTCGAAAGGTAAGGAAGGAGAGAGTGATGCTTTTGGTTCTTCTCTTCCGTCGCACGCTAGCTTTTAGTTTGACACTAATCAACTTCGTTCCCCTCACATGCCTAGCGACCTTTTTCTTTGTCTGTTTCGCTCACCGAAAATGTTCTGACCTTCTTTTGTTTGGCAAATCGAAAGAGAGTTGTAAATACAGCGAAGTGCCCATTTGTGGCTGAGTGGTTGCTAATAACTAACCTTAACTCATACCAGCTTTGATTGGGATAGTTATGGGTTGGTCACCCCTTTACAACCACATTTCTCACTTGGAGGATTCATTTTCTAAATGCGGTCCAACCACTAAGGTTGTCCCTACCGAGATTCCAAAGATTTGGTGGTCACCTTCATCTGTAATGCGCTACTCTCTCTTTTTCTATCTATTTATTAGCATCAATTTAAATTCTTTTATATTTTGATGAAATACAAATCATATTCAGTAAAAATAGATCGATTACTAACAAAATCAACTACTTATTTTTTATATTCTTTATATGTATTTAATGTCTTTATTATTTTTCAGATTCACTCTTGTGTTCCTACTCTAATTCATATTAAATAAAATTACTTTCAGTTTGGTTTAATAATTTATTTCACATATTTTGTGAATTAAATTCATAGCCAAAATTGATTAATTCTATCATAAATAGGTGTACACATTAATAACGGTTTTTTTTTTTTTTTTGAAATTGAGATTCTAATAGCTTGAAGATGTGTTTACTTGGTTATCATCACTTTAGAGTGCAATTTGTAACAGCATAATTGGCTTACAACTGAATGAAAAATATGCTGGTTCCTAACATGTTAACTCATTATTTCTCACACATTTTAATGAAAAGCCGTTTGTTATGTTAATGATTTCATAAAAATAAAAAATAATAATTTGAGCAATTCTACACAAATTTATGCGTAATTTTCCCCTTTAGAGTAAAAAACATTTGAAACAATTGGAAAAGAGGTGCCATGCATCCGATCATGGTCTCTCTTAAATGAGTTGGAGTCTTCTTCAAACCACTACATAAGGCCATAAAGTAGAGCTGTCAAAGTGCTAATTCACCCAAGTTGGTGAATTGAAAATTTTAACCTGGGCTACCTAATGGATTAGTTTGATTAGCTCGTTTAACCCATTAAAAAGTAAATTTTTTTTTAAAAAAATTGTCATTGTCTTATTGCTTTATCATACTTAAAAAATTAAGAAGATTATAAAAGGATTACAAAAATTCAAATATGGCAAATTACAAATACATAATTATTTCAAAGTTTTATTAAGCATAAATAATATTGGAATCTTAACTTGTAGCCAAAGTTGAAACTTCATAATCATTGCCACCACAATCTCTCCACCTTTACAATGAGCATCTACATCAACTAAAATAATGAATAATTAAATTTCATCAAACACTCATATATTACAATACAAATTATAATATAAGAAATTCATGAATGGTAAATTAATACCATTAAAACCATGTAACCAATTACGTGTATAAATAAGAGTTTAGACATTTTCTGGAAGAAGAATATACTTATACTTGTTCAAGATTCGTGAGTTAATAATAAAGGCTGATTCATTAGCAACGACAGTGATTGGAATGCTAAGTACATCACATGCCATTTTTTATAGGGTAAAAAATCGATATTAATTCTTCATCTAATATTCTAAGATATATAACTTTTTAGCATATTTAAGGTCTAGCTTTGCCTTATCTAGGTAATGATTCAATTCAGATTTTCCTGCAAAATAAATGGTTTCACTAACAAAATCAATGTAGTCCTATATTCTAAGTACAAGTAAGAAATAACAAGTTATTATAAATACATCAAATAATAGACAAAATAAAGTAAAACTATTAATGGAATAGAAGAAACTTACATCAAGAATATCAAAACCACTAGTAGTATTTGCATTCCTTTCGATATTAAAAGCATGTTGGCTAAAATTTATGGGCACAATTGAACCACTTGTTTCACCCATTGGCATTGATGATGTTTCATTCATTTAATACTGTAGTGTTAACATTACCAATTTCTTTCACACACTCCTTGAAAGCAATGATCCTCCCCTTTGATGCTTTAACATATTTAATGCTCTCTCTAATTATGTGCAAAGTTCCACTAGCTATTTTTAAGCCTTCTTAAACTATGAGGTTCAAGATATGGGCACAATATCTGACATGAAAAAAATTCACCATCACACAACAAACCATTTTGTAAATACAAAAGATATTTCAATATTGCTTGCATATTGTCATTTGCAGAAGCATTATCTAAAACCACTGAAAACACTTTCATTTCTATCCTCTATTCTCTCAAACAATCAAATGCTTTATTGGCTAACTCAATACCAGTGTGTAGAGGTTTCATTTTACAAAAGGAGAGAATTTTACTGTTAAACTTCTAATAGTCATCGACCAAGGGTGTAATCAAACAAATATACCTTTCGTACATGCAAGCAGTCCAACAATAAGAAGTTAAACATTTTTTATTATGACTCCTTAACATTTATTCTTTCAATTTTTCCTTTTGTTAAATATAATATTTCCATAAATCATACACTACAGTATTCCTACTAATGTGCTTGGATTTAAAATCTTGTTAAATTCCCTAATCCATCTAAATTCAACAAAAGCATATGGAAGATCATGCTCAATAATAGCCATAACCGTAATGTCCCTTGCATGTTTATGATCAATTTGTTAGGCCTTTAATTCCTAATTGATTTAACATCATGGTTCTAACATTATGATACTTAGAAAGCTATGGACACTTAAGAATATGACGAAGAAGACTTGAAGTACCAATCTTTGAGCCTCCACATGCATATGTCTATCCACATCTATTATATTTTGATTTCTTTTTACCATCAATTAAGCTTATCTTAATGAAAGATTTCCAAACATTTGAGATACAAGTTTTAGGCCTCTTATTTAGAGGTTCTTTTCCTCTGTCCAAACTATCATTATAATTAAAGTTTGAAGGAATTAATTCACTCAAAGCCTCAACATCATCACTGCCCCCCATATTAATACTTTGATTATTAACTGATTCCATTATGCACCTATACAAACAAAACAATTGTTTTTGATTAAGCATATGTCTTGTTAAGTTTCTATATATGTATACATAAACAAACAGAATTCACCGTTCAATTACTATACTTTTTTAAGCTATTCAACTACTATATTATTAATTAACTGCTCAAGTAATTGGAAAAAAAAACAAAAGGTTAAACGAAAAAAATTTTATACTTAAAGCAATAATTAGAAAACAGTTGAGCCAAACAGGGATCAACAAACAGAGATAAATGGAGGGATGCATTATCAACACAAGACCAGTATCAACTAAATGGAGGGATACAAAAAAATTAACCCTAATGTATGTGTTGTGTTGTCTCTATTATTTTGTAATTTGCCAGATTTTGATATTATACTCATAATCATATTTTTATTATTAATAAATTATTGAATTATTAGATTACTCTATTTGTTTTAATATATTGAAACTGACTTTTTATTTAGTTATTTTTTTGTTTATTTATATTAATATAGAAATTTATTGATTAAATAAGACATGTGCTTAAAGAAAGCTACATTTGAATTTTTATAATTTTTTATTTTATTTTTATATTTTTTAATTTTTTGGTAGGTTAAACGGGTCAGCTCACTTAACTCACTAGATAGAGTGAGTTAAGATTTTCAACCCACCACCTTATGGTGGATTAAACAGATTGACTCATTTAATCCACCAATTCGAGTGGGTCAGATTGACTCACTTTGATAACTCTAGTTAGGGTGCTAGAATGAGTGAGTTAATAATTTTTTTTTAAATGGATAACTCGTTTAACTCGTGATAGGCTCGTTTAACTCGTAAGTTAAATGGGACGAATTAATAAAAGTATATTAAACGAATTCTCAAAAAAACTTATCAATTTAACTCACTTCTTAAGTGGATTACACCGAGTCGAACCCGTTTTGACATCTCCAATGGCTGAATCGAGATTCTGAGTATGAGATTGATCAAGTGGGTAGGATTGCTTACTAATTGTATGCCCAAAATTAAGTTAGAATAATATAAGTGAGGTATAATGTAGTGTAAATTGTGCAATCATGAGTAGAGTATATTGTAGAGTAAAGAATGGGACTAGACTTCTGTTTTAATAGTAAAGTGTAAATGGGAGTACCTGAAAGTAATTATTAGGCTGAAAAATTAAATTTAAAAAAAATAAGCTGCCCGTTTAACTTATAAATTAACTCGTTTAATTTATGAATTATACCGGCCGTGTTCAAAGTAATATACTAACCGGGGTAGACAAGAGTCGCTCAACCGGATCGAACGCATTTCACTCTTCGACCTAGAGAGCCAATGGAGAGTCTACGTGTGTAGTGAGAGAGATAGTGAGCAGAGAGCCTAGAGGGAGCTACAAAACAACGCCATTATTTTAGAATGCCATATTCATTCTCAGAGAGAGAAGCTCCATCTCGCAGCTATTTTCCACCTTCTTAATTAAAATTGATCTTTTTCCTGCTTAGCATTGTTGATCTTTGGCAGTGTTCTGGTTATGATCTCATATTTAGCCTCGCCTATTTCCTTAGCGAGAATCTGGCAGTAGAATCAACGACAGTGATAGTGCACTTGATGTAATTTTTAGTGGTTACCGGTTGCTACCATCTAATGAGGTACTATTCTGGTTTTTCAGGAAAGAAATTAGAGAGCAAAGCAAAACAAAATGGAGACTTGATGATTCATTCCCCGTAATAGTGTCGCTTTAATCTTTATTGACTAAATTATAGGTTCTGATGGAAGGACAACTTTTTATTCTTTCTTTCCCTTTTTCTTCATTTGGTAGCTGGGTAAATATCTCAATCATCAAATCTTTATTTCATCTCCTGAGATCAAATAACTTGATTTATTTGCGGTCTTATACTGCATTTTCTTGACAGTCCATCTGAGCACCTTTCATACAGATTGAATGGTTTACGAAGCACAATTTTGGTATATGACTTAATTATGCAACTGTGGTGTTGATTTCTTTTCTCGTTTCGCTCCATTAGTTAGTTGTGATGTTCTATTCCTTCTTTTAAAAAATTGCCGAAACATTCATTCGTAGATTTGACAAATTTAAACAACTTGGGCTTAAATTAATGGCATTTTCCTTCCCTATCATTTATCTTGTATGCTGAATATCTGGGTGAATCTAATTTTTTGTGGTCGTACATTTTAGGAGTAGATAATTGGGGAGGCTTATTGTCTCTTGTGCCTTTGCACTGATATAAGCTCTTGTACTTTGCTGTAATATCTTCACTCTGCAGATCTCTTGTCGGACAAAGGATTTAAGACGAATTGGAATCCCCAAATGGAGGTCCATTACAATAACATCAGCTACCCCTATAGCACAACCGGAAGCTTTATTGAATATTTTGAAGGTCTCACCTATGAACATGTCGATTTCATTTTTAATGGCACTTCATATCCTCAGGTGCCTACAAAGATATAATCTAGTTTCTATATGAGATCGTATATGCTCTGGACTTATACTAGTTGTTTTTCTTCTTGTCTTGTTCTCTCAATGCGAATCTGTTGGGAAGACTGCTTAGTTTGGTATACAGCGCTAAACTTACTTAGTCAGTCATATCAATCTAAGCACTATTTTCCTGTATATATACTTATTTCTGCATGGTAGTTTTGTGGTTTTTAACTTTTAGTGTTTTTTTATAATGAGTGGAAGGCTATAAAAGATGTTCATACAGTTCAAGTAAAGTAAAAAAAGGAATCTTTTTTATCTATGCAGGAGAGTTTGTACCCATCAACAACAAGTTTTTACAAATCTGGACTATCTGAAATTGAGAGTACTTCATACTGTCGTGATAGTCATGGTTATGAGGTGAATCATCATGAACCACAGAGTGATGGGTATAGAAGGCATCCAGAGAACTTGTCATCAATCACTGAACAGACAGCAACAGTCGGTGCAGAATGGGAAGAAGGTTAAACACTACCATGGTCTTGAATTTCTTTTATCATGTTAATGCTTTTAATAGGATTAAAGCTGCAAGACTATGACACAACTTATTCAATTCTTATCCCATTAGCGCCTCTTGATTAATTTTTACTTTGGCCCCTTGCTAAGAAGGAAATGAGTGCTGAAAACTTGTTAGCAATATTTTAGAAGTTTTATTGTATAAAAAAATGAATTTTGATCCTGGTGATACTTTGTGCTAATGAAAGACAGATATGAACAAGTCTGTCCTTTTTCTTTCAGGTCCACAAAGACTTCATGATTCCCACGATTCTCAGGTAAGTGGCTTCAGAAGTCCTGATGCATAAAATAGTTGATGAATTTCTTAGCCTTTTGGTTACAATTACCTTCAGCATATTCTTTGAATGATTATCTAAGCCATTTTTATATACTTTGCAGGTCGTTTTGTGGGACAATATTGATCCAGACCACATGACCTATGAGGTTGGAATGAGTCTGAAATTTTAGTGATTTTAGTCTTTATACAATTCTTACTTTTCAAACAGATCCAATGTACAGTCAGTCTTCTAGACATACATAATAGTTAGTCACACAACTATTTGATTATGAGAACTTACTTTCTTAACTCCTTCATTTATAACTATGTCTTTGGTTGTCTTATGCTTGACTCCTTGAAAAGTATTTCTTCCTTGTGTTTGTACGTATCATTATGCTATGTGGAGATAATTACTCTTGGAAAATATTGTTTGGCCAAATCTTTTCATATGATTCCTACAGTTCATTTTATGTCCTTATAAGCTATATATCAATACATTTAACTGCAATTGGTGAAATCCATTATGTTTTCTAATGCTTATGTCTTAATCCCCAGGAAGGAAGAAAAATTAATTCTTAACTTTTCCCCACATAACTAATGCTTTTTTCCAGGAGTTACTTGAGTTAGGTGATGCTATTGGAACTCAAAGCTGTGGTCTCTCCCATGAACAGATCTCTTTACTTCCTGTTTCAAAGTACAAATGTGGGTTCTTTTTGAGGAAAAAATCACGGGATGAGAGGTAATATATGGTTTTGTTGATTTACATCACTAATGCAATTGCTCCTTTTCTTCTTCTCCATTCAGCCATTGTGTTAGTGTTATTTTACTCATTCTAGAATTAGGATTCTTGCTTTTTATTTATTTGTTTATTTATTTAATGTTCTTTACGTACTCTACTGCATGGACAACTAATTTTTCTCCAAAAACTCTTTTCTTCTGAGACTAAATTTATTTGCTGGGATAAGCTATTACTGTTGTTAGAGTTATTATATTGGCAGAATTTTAAATCAGAATGATGTGTCTCCTTGGCTTTATTGTAAGTTAAGTTTTGTAGTTTGAGTAGAATGTTTTATGAGGTGAAGAAGAAATAAGGTTGCAATGAACATAACAAGCCATAGGTCCACCGGAACTGCTCATATGAAAAGGAAAATGTTAGTGATACATATAGGCAGATGAACTCGTGGAGATTTGCAATGCATGGGAAGAAAAATGAACAACTTTTCCATTTTTGGTTATGGTCCAAAAATTTAATGGGGTCCCTGATTCGGTGGTAGCATAAGTTGTATCATAGAAATTGTTAACAAGAACAAACCTGCATGGATTTAACCAAATAAGTTAAGGTAGGAAACTTATCTTATGATTCAATTATACATTCTTGCGTGTAATAAAGTTTGGAA
This sequence comes from Delonix regia, assembly GCA_037074485.1. Lineage (NCBI taxonomy): Eukaryota > Viridiplantae > Streptophyta > Magnoliopsida > Fabales > Fabaceae > Delonix > Delonix regia. The sequence goes on along the minus strand of CM073456.1, from coordinate 16,790,851 downwards.
TTTTATGACATTATTCTAATCTTCTGCCCACCTTCTATAATCTGGAAAAAGCTAAGTGGATTACCCTAACTTTTGGGTATATGGTAGGGTTTCATCTAGAGTCCCAGTCTTTATTGTTTTCATGCCAAAGGAGCAAGCGTGTGGATCATGTCTCTGCTCTGTTAATGTGATGACGTTTGGATCATGTTTCTTCTATTTTAATGTGTTGATCTAACGTGTTTTATTATTTAGATGTGTGATTTGCCAAATGGAATATAAAAGAGGGGACAAGCGGATCACTTTACCTTGCAAACATGTCTATCATGCCAGTTGTGGGAAAAGATGGCTTAGCATCAATAAGGCAACTTATTTTGGCACTTTACAATAGTGTTGTGTGATTAAGTTCTTCTATTGCTCATTTTACTGTGTGCTGGCTGACCTTATCTCCGCCTCATTTGGTATGTGGTTTTTTCCAGGCTTGTCCTATTTGTTACACGGAGGTGTTTGCCAACGTTTCAAAGCGCAAATAATTACCCACTGGGAATAGGAGAAATCTGCATGAGATGTTTCTCCTTGATTTTGGGTATCTTCAATAGAAATACATCTATCTGTTTCCTTCTTTTTAGTCAGATGAATCATAACGTTGGACTTAACAAAATCACGAAGGAAAACCGGTCTACTAATAAAGTATGAAGGAGTACAAACATGCGTTATGGCTGTATTGAAGAGTTTGAATTATGCTTTTTTTTCAAACTCAAGTGTACCGTGAATTGACCCGCTTATTCTCGCTTTGTATATTTCAAATTGATATTTTGCAACTATAGCATCATGGCAATCCCCTCGCTGCTTTCAACACTTGATGTTTAATGGAAATCTTAATTAGCTTGCCTTCAGTTTGAAGCTTCTTGGAGGCGGAGTTGCCAATGTCTTGTATTTCTTATGAGGTGTAAATGCAATGTGTTTTTTAATGGTTATAGAAAACATGTACTGTTGCACGTAGTTACCTTCGTGTTCATTTGATATTTCTCCTGGGTCTTGAAGATAAAGAGAATATAATTTCTGTCTATTAACTCTAAGAATGTCTGCTACTACTTTTTGAGTGGAGATAAAGAGAATATAATTTCTGTCTATTAACTCTAAAAATGTCTGCTACTACTTTTTGGGTCGAGATATGGTTAACAGAGTATTTTTGTTTATGCTTTGAAACAAAATCATTCTTCCTACTGCTTCATTGAGGTTTGAGGTGAGAAGAAACGAAAGGACATGGGAGAGGAAAGACATTACCCACAGAAAGAAATTTTACAGTATTTCTTGTGCGAAGTGTGAGAAAGTCGGCAAGTGACAGGGAGGAGCAAGCTTTGCATATTTGTTATTTTGCCCTAATCAACTTGAATATGGAGTAACAACTTCAAGAACCATCTGTATTATATCTACACAATATGACGAGGTCTATTTCGGGCTAGGATGCTCTACAGGTTCCTAACTCTAGAGTGCAGCCAAGACACAAACACACACACACACACACACACATATATATATAAACATTCTTTTCAGGAACCATTTTTTAATTTTCTGTAGGAAAATGCCTTATCCTCGCCCGTCTTTTTCCTTTTCACATTCAGAAACCAGACTTATTTCCTGTCAGCGGAATTTGCTGTAGATTGAGAACGAAACAAATCTTATAGACAAGAAGTCAGAAAAGAAAAATACAACTAACAGGCCCACTTAATCTGCACTGTCAAATGGAGACGAACACATACTGAAACATTTCCCAAAAAACTACAGTTTGAACTTTGAAGGCTTATTGAGTTTCATGTAACACTTTCTTAATAGGCTAACCAATTTACAATTTGAGCTTCGATATAAAAGCTGTTCACTTGTGGACTTGATGTCAGAGTCAGTGTATTAGTTAGATCTCTGATACCGACGTCAAGTTGTAGCCATTGTTTTGGTTTGTACGTAAGCTTTCAACATAATAAGGTCTACACTAAAGTGGAGAGCCTTTGATCTTTAACATGTAACCCTTGTGGTGAAATTATGTAACAGTGCTAAAGCAGTATCATGTGAAACTCACTAAGTATTGGTTTTGTGAATTTTTCATTACCTACTTTGCCTTACATATGATTCATATGGTGTTCGGGCTCCTCTGGAATTATAAATTTGATTCTATATTGCCTAATGGTATATTTTTCTGACTGTCAAAATATTGTCCCTTTAAGATGTTTAGCCACATTATTCACATAAATAAAATAATAAACACAAGCTTAGCCTCGCTGTAGATCTTATATATAATTGTATAACATAGTTTAACGTACAAGATTTAAAGGTGAAAATGAATAGAAAATTGATTAAGTTTGATCTATTACTAACAAAATTTTTCGACTCAGGAACAGCTGGCATATTCCTCCATCAACTAATTAATCTTGGTCTTATATATATGTCTCCCTATAATAATTAATAAATCTAAAATGCAATGCCATGTTTGTTTGGTTTCTACTCATAAATCGATAAGAACATATAGTAGGATCTCAAAAATGATTTGCGAAAATCCTTAACACCTCGGTTTAGCTGAATTTAGTTCTTGTCAACAAATTTGACTGATATGCTACAGTGCATATAACAGTATTGTAGTTCCTATGCTTTCTTTCTTATGTAATTATTCTAGATAAAGTAATTTTGGAGTTTGCTTTCGATCCTTCACTTTATACACCAATATTTTGATCAATTATTATTTTTAGTTTAGTCCAGTGATATAAAATTGGCAAGCAGATTTAGTATAGGATTTTAGGATGAGACTGAAAATGTATATGTGAATAAACTACATTTAAAAAACCCCAAATAGGCCGAAGAGGCTTATAGAACATATAGTAATTAATTAATTGAGAGAACAAAGTAAGACATAATAAGTGAAAAGCTGCAAAAGATCCAGAAAATCTTGATTGGTGAGCTTTGATGAAATCATATATATATTTGTTACTGGAGAGCATATATTCCCATATGCAAATGATGTTAGGATTTTGGATGAAAAGTTGATGGAGAAATTACATTACATAAAATTAAAAATCAAAGAGAATTAATTTTATGATTAAAAATTTTAAATTATGTAATAAGATAAAGTTAATTGTTGATAAAATCATATATATTTGTTACTGGAGAGCTTATGTTCTCACATGCTAATGATGTTGTGGATGAAAAGTTGATTGGAGAAATTACATTACATAAAAATAAAAATAAAAGAGAATTAATTTTATGATTAAAAAAAATTTTAATGATGTAATAAGATAAAGTGAGTGTCAGAAGTGGGATTTGAACCCACGCCTTCTCACGAAGACCAGAACTTGAGTCTGGCGCCTTAGACCACTCGGCCATCCTGACATGATTGTACTATTTTAAAAATAATAGAAGGACAAATTATTGTCAAAGAAATATGCCGACCAAACTGCAGAATGCGGCAGAACGCGAGAGTAATTTTACCATATTTACAGCTTCTTATTAATATAAAACTTTTGTTTTCCAATGTTTAATTTGTGCAATAATCTCGGTACCATTATTTTTTAAACTAACTTTTCGTTAGGTTGTAAATTTGATGTTTTTAAATCTTATTTTATTTTTATTTTTTATTTTTTGAAAGGAAATCAATTTATTTGTAATTATTTTGGTTAGTTGAAAGTTATAGATGTAATTTTATTGAAAATGGAGCTACAATAAACCATGGGCAATGTTTACATTGTAGGTGAGATAAATACAAGTAGATAAGCTGTGACTTATGATACTATTTTTTAAAATTGAAAATAAATAGCTCAGTAATTTTAACAATTTTCTCTTTCTGTGTATTAGAAAATGAAAGAAATGGCCATGGGAGCTCCCAGAATTGATTTGGGAAGAATTTTCATATTTTTATTTAAGGAAATTAATTGAAAATTAGTAGGAGTTGAAAGGTTTTCATTTTTAGATCATTTTATTTTCTTTTGGAGGCCACTTTTTAGATTTAGGCTATTTTTTAGCTTCTTCTTCCTTTCTCTCTCCTCTGAATTTAGTGAGAGAAAATAACTTGGATTTGAATTACAACTTTGTACTATGAATTTTGGGCATGAATTTCAAATGTTTACATTCATAAATAACTAATTTTTATATTCTAACTATGGAGTATTGTGTGGATTCTTCAATGTTGTGAGACTTTTTAACTCTTTTCTCTTTTTCTCTTCTTAGTTATTTACATTCATATTTTAATTGCATCATTATGGGTAGATGAATGATTTGGGCCTATTATTTATCTTGCTTAGAATTGATGTATTCCAATAGATTAGAGTAAATCGGTAATTATTTATTTCGACTAATACTAGTGGAAAATTAGGATAGAGATTGTTAGAACACTTTCTACTACATTAATGAAATGTGAATAATGCTTTGTTGAACATGCTTCAGGCTTTAGTAAATTAGAAATTGTGGTTTTTTGTTTTTAAAGCGGTTAGTTAATTAAATTATAAGTGCTTACTTAGGTTGACTAATTAGAGGTTGAGTTGAGAGCATTTCTTGGCTAACATACTTAAGAAAGCTTAGGTTGTTAAAGTTTTTTTAACAACCATAGTCATTTATTAAGAAGGGAGAGGAATTTACCCTAAACCATAGTCATTTACCAAGATGAGGATGCATATAGACATGAACTATCTAACGGAGATGATGTTCAAGTTATCAATCATTAGTTGCCAATAGTTCTTATAGTAAGAGCTCAGACCAAAAAACTTTAGGAAGTCATTCAAGACTTAATGTGGTATCTACATGTAGAGGAGATCAAATTGGAAGAGTTGGGCTTAAGAAAGGAAACCCAAGTCATTGATCTTATTCAAGTCCAACTAGATGAAGACCCAATTATTTTGGGTTAAGTTATATTGTTATTTGCTATTGTAATAAGTGATTTTGATATTATTTGTATAGTCTTGGACCTAAAATATGTTTGGTTATATGTTAGACTTTTGTTCTAATGTTTTTAGTAGTCTTTTGGGCTCCTTAGATTCATTTTTCTAAAAGCCCAAGTGAGAGCTCCGAAATTAGATTTTCTTTATGATGTCAATCTCTATAAAAGTCTTGAAACTTATTCTTATAGGCACTTTTGATTAAATAATACAACTTGTGAGGAATTCGTCATTCTTTGGTTCTCTTGGTGCTTATAGATGATTACAAGTGTTTTTGCAATCTCAACCCTATATGACATTGGTTTCTAGCTTTTTATAGCTATGGGGTCAATTTCTTTGTTTGTTTTTGTTGGTGTCTTAAGTTGATTCCAAAGTATTGGTATCAGTCTCATGGCATTATTCGATGGGGTTTATATCATTTGGTATGATAGCATAGGCTCTAATCTAGGTTATATCTATCATTTACCTTTTATTATTTTTGAGCCAGAAAAAAAAAGAAACTATATATCGGTTCATTCTTTGTTGCTTTTAATCTTGTCTAGATCTGTTCGTCTCCTGTTGGATTTTGTTCAATATCTATTGAATCTCCTTTGTTTTCAACCTTATCCAAATCTAGGTTTTGTCTCTGTTGGCTTTTTTTTTTTTATCTCTTCTATTGGTTTTTAGTTCCTTTGTAATTATTTCCTTCAAATCTAGTTCAATTTTCCTAATTTCTTGATCTTATCAAAGTCTGGTTCTTGAAGAAAAATGAGTGTGTGTGCGTGTGTGCGTGTGTGAGAGAGAGAGAGAGAGAGAGAGAGAGAGAGAGTCAAAAAGTTGTTAGGTTGCATTAATTAAGTCAAAAGTTAAGGGAGACTTAAAGACTTTTACTTACGTATGTTGGAGTTAGTAGCCTACCAAAAAATTCAAAACTTTGATATAGGAATTTAGGGTTATTGTTTTGTTTTAAAAGTCAAAAAATAAGATAGTGAAAAGTGAAAAAAAGAAATGAAGTTGTCAAGAAAAGGCGGCAGTGGCGAGATAAAAAGCTTAAAAAATTGTTCTAGTGTACTTCATTCCAAACAAACAAAATTAGTAAGTTGTCTTAATTTCATCTTTCCTTTTCTTTGCATGTCCTATTCGGTTTAATACTTCTTACTATCCTCTATATATGAATTCTTTTTAGTCCATTTCATTCTTGTTGTCTAAATTGTGTTCCAACTCTAATTTTGTTTATTCCATTTAAATGATCTAAAAGTCTGATTCTTACATTGTGGTTGGTTTGAGTAAGATCATACTTTGGTATTTCACTAATTAGTCGCTTTAGAACTCTAAGAGGAGAAACAAAGAGCAAAAAGAGGCATAGAGAGTTTTATTTCTAGAAAAGCCATCAATGAATATATAAACACGAGTGTTGAGGGATTTGTTATTTTGGAGTGCAAACACTTGAGGAGTGAATTGTGAGGTCTTGCCTTAATATTATTATTATTATTATTATTTTTTAAGCTCATTGTAGATTTTAATCATAGAAGGCCGACAAAGTTCTAACAATAAAGCAAATAATTCAGATAATCCATTGACATTACAAGCTATACAATAAACTTTCACATGTATGAATTTTATGATTAAGGAATTGGCTGACCAAATAAAGAGATTTGACGGTCATCTTGAGAGTGTAGAAAGAGGAAAAACCATGCGTCATTCACCTCAAAGAGGCAAAATTGATGACCACTACATGGACCACATCATCGTGAAGAAGATGAATTTGTTGGTAAAGGTGACTATTAAGATGATATAACTCTAGTTGTTAGAATTGGTAAGATGAGAGAAGGTTGTTTAGGGAGAGTGGGGCAACAACAATGAGTTCACTACGAGAGAAATTCTAGATAGGAATATTGGTTCAATCAAGTTGACTATTTCACCATTTCAAGGTAAACATGATCTAAAACTTTATCTTGAATGGGAAAGAAAAATGGAATTTGTCTTTTATTATCATCATTACTCTGAAAAGAAGAAAGTGAAATATACTATTGTAGCATTCACTGATTATGCCATCATTTAGTGGGATAAAGTAGTCGTGAGTAAAAGAAGAAATGAGGAACATTCTATTGACACTTGAGAGGAAATGAATGTCCTAATGCATAAAAGGTTTGTTCCTTCCTATTACTATCGATATTCTCTTTTGAAGCTCCAAAGTTCAAAGCAAGGATTCAAGACAATGGAAGAGTATTATATGGAGATGGAAACCATCATGAATAGAGTAAATAATGATGAAGTTCAAGAGATGACTATGGCCAAGTTTATTTATGGTATTAACTAAGAAATAGCTCATGTTGTTGAGTTATAACACTATCTGGAGATGCATGAGTTATTACGCATAGAAATTAACATTGAGAAACAACCCAAAAGAGGGAAAACTTCATCATAGGTTGACATATCTACTAGCACTAATCGGAAGTCCAAAAAAGCACTAATTGGAAGAAAGATGAGAAAGAGGAATCTAGGCCCAGGGAAAACAAAACCATAGCTAAGTTTACATCTGAATAGAAAAACAAAGGAACAATTAAAACTAAAAGGTGTCGAGTTATCAATTGCTTTTGGTGTTTAGGATATGGGCATATTGTTTCACAGTTCCTTAATAAAAGGGTAATGGTCATGTTGAATAATGAGAAAATTGAATCTGGGAATTATGATGATTATGACTCCATTCCATCTTTAGAAGAAGATTCTGAACATGATCTTGCAACTGCTAAAACTAGAGAAGCTTTAGTAATTCTTAGAGCCTTACATGTACAAGCACAAGAAGAAAGAGATGAAATTCAAAGACAAAATATCTTTTACACTAGGTGTCGAGTATAAGGCCAGGTGTGCGGATTGATAATTGATGGAGGAAGTTGTGTAAATGTGACAAGTAAGTTGATGGTGGAAAAGCTTGGTTTGAAGACCACTAAACACTTAAAGCCTTATAGACTATAATGGCTTAATGAAACTGGTAAAGTATGGGTAACAAAGTAGATTTTGATCTCTTTTAACAGTGGCAACCTCAAGGATGAAGTCCTTTTAGATGTAGTGCTAATGTAGGCAAGTCATATTCTTCTTGGAAGACCTTAGTAATTTGATAGGCGTACCATGTATGATAGATACAAGAAGCAATACACTATTACTAATGATGGAAAGAAAATCACACTTGTTCCTTTATCACCCTACCCAGTTTATCATGAATAGATGCAAATCAAGAAATCCATAGCTACCAACACTAAAACTAGTGGAGATAGGACTGAAATTCCAAAAGAAAAGGAATACAAGGATGTCCTTCCAGAGGAGATAGCACTGGGTTTGCCTCCAATGAGGGGAATATAACATCAAATTGATTTCATTCCAGGAGCTCAAATTCCAAACCGACCAACTTATTGAAGTAGTCTTGAAGAGATTAAACAAATGCAATGACAAGTTGAAGAATTGCTTTCAAAGGGACATGCTTAAGATAGTATGAGTTCGTGCATTGTACCAGTGTTACTCACACCAAAAAAGGATCAAACATGGAGAATGTGTGTTGATTGCCGAGCTATCAACAAGATAATGGTAAAATATCACCCCTTTATTTCGAGATTAGAAGACATGCTAGATGAGTTACATGGTTCCAATATCTTTTCCAAGATTGATTTGAAAAGTGTTAACATTAAATTTGCATGAAAGAGGGGGATGAGTGAAAAATATCATTCAAGACTAAATATGGTTTGTATGAATGGTTAGTCATGCCATTTGAATTTACCAGTGCACCCAGTACATTTATGAGACTCATAGACCTTGTTTTGTGTGCTTTCATTAGTCAATTTGATATTTTATACTTCAATGATATTTTGGTCTACAATAAGCATTTATATAAGCATATAGAATATTAAAGGAATGTATTTGAGGTTTTAAGGCATGAGAAGTTATATGCTTACCTCAAAAAGTGTTCTTTTAATTTAGATAGAGTTGTCTTTCTTAGATATATTGTCAGTAGCAAAGGTATTGCAATAGATGAAGAGAAAGTGAAAATTATCCATGGCCTACACCTACAACTCTTACTGAGGTGAAAAGTTTCCATGGTCTTACTAACTTTTGTTGAAGGTTTGTAAAGAACTTCAATACACTCACTGCTCCTTTGACAGAAGTATGAACACTTTAAGTAGGGAGAGGCATAAGAAAGAGTGTTTAACATCTTGAAAGAAAAGATAAGTTTTGCATCTTTATTGCTTCTACTAGATTTATCTAAAACTTTTGAAGTTAAATGTGATGCTTTTTGCTATTATTATAGTGTCGTGTTAATGCAAGATAGACAACCCATTACTTATTTTAGTGAAATACTTAGTGGAGCTATTTTAAATTATTCCATATATGACAAGGAGTTGTATGCCTTGGTGAAGGTATTACAAACATGACAACACTACATATGGTCTAAGGAGTTTGTAATCTCCACAGATCATTAGTCATTAAGGCAAATAAAAAACTAAGACAAGCTGAATCATAGGCATACAAGGTAGGTAGAATTTATTGAGCAACTTCCGTATGTGATAAAATACAAGCAATGTAAAGAAAACACAGTGGTAGATGCATTATCTCGTAGGTATGCATTGCTTGCTTCTTTTGGTGCTAAAATTCTAGGATTTGAACACATTGAGAAGCTTTATGCAAATTATGATGATTTTGGGTTCGTGTATGTAGCTTGTGAGAAAGGAACATTTGATAAATTTTACATGAATGATAGACTTTTGTTTAGTGAAAAAAACTTTGCATTCCTAGATGTTCCATAAGTGAATTACTTGTTAGAGAATCACATGGGGGTGGTTTAATAGGGCATTTTAGGGTAGCCAAGACTCTAAACAATCTTAGAGAACACTTTTTTTGGTCATACATGAAACGTGATGTAGAAATAATTTGTTTAATATGCTTAACTTGTTTAAAAGCTAACTCTAGAGTGAAACCATAAGGTTTGTATATGCCTCTGCTTGTGCCTATATAACATTAGGTATATTTTTCCATGGATTTTGTTTTGGACATACCTTGAACTTTATTTTTGTGGTTGTGGACAAATTCTTTAAGATAGCTAACTTCATTCCTTGCCATAAGATAGACAACGCTAAAAATGTAGCAAATATGTTCTTTAAGGAGATAGTACACCTTTATGGAGTTCCAAAAGTATTGTTAATGACTGAGATGTGAGATTCCTTAGTCAATTCTAGCAACTGTTATGGGGTAAGTTGAGCACTAGATTGTTGTTCTCTACCACATGCCATCCACAAATAGATAAATAAAACTAAGTTGTCAACTATACCTTTGGAACCTTGTTGCGAGCTATTCTTAAGAAGAATTTAAAGCCTTAGGAAGAATGCTTATTGTTTATTGAACTTGCTTATAACATATGAGTGCATTCTTCTACTAAATTTTCTCCATTTGAAATTGTTTATGGCTTTAACCATCTAACTCTTTTAGATTTGTTGCCTTGCCTGTTAATGAGATTTCTAATTTAGATGGAAAGCATAAGGTAGAGTTAGTTAAAAAGATACATGAAAAAGCACATTAACACATTATGGAGAAAAATGAGAAGATTATAATATGAGCAAATAAAGGGAGGAAACACGTTTCTTTCCAACCTGGTGATCAAGTCTGGGTTCATTTTAGGAAGAGATTTCTACAAGAGCAAAAATCAAAACTCAATGCATGAGGAGATGACCCTTTCACAGTATTGGAGAAAATCAATGAAAATGTTTACTAGATAGATCTTCTTGACACTTATCAAGTTAGTACTACTTTCAATATTAGTAACCTTTCTCCTTATCTTATAGGGTCTGATTCGAGGATAAATCCTTTTGAGGGGGAGGGGATGATGAAGATGCATATGGACATAAGCTATTTAATAGTGAGGATGTTCAAGTCATCGATCATCAGTTGCTAATAGGTCCTATAACAAGAACTCTGACCTATAAATTTCATGAAGTCATCCAAGGCTTAATGGGGTGTCTATATATGGAGGAGATCTAGTTAGAAGAATTGGGCTTAGAAAAGAAAACCCAAGTCATCAATCTTATTCAAGTCTAACCAGATGACGATCCAATTACTTTGGATTAAGTTATCTTGTTATTTGCTATTGTAATAAGTGATTTGGATCTTATTTGTAATATGTTGGTTAGACATAAAATATGTTGTAATCAGTGATTGTTTTGCAATCTCCAACCTTATATGAAATTGGTTTCTAATTTCTTATAGTTACATGGTTAATTATTTTATTTCAATCTCCATTGGTGTCTCAAGTAGATTCTAAAGTATTGGTATCGGATCTTATGACATTGTTGGCTGGTGTTAGTATCAATTTTTTAACAACTATAGTCATTTACTAAGAAGGGAGAGGAATTTATCTTAAGTTGTGCTCGTGCCTAGGATCAACTTAAAAAAACCATGCATTACTTCCTTAAGTAAAAGCTTATATCTCATTTAAGTTTCTTTCAACTTGTCGTGTTTCAGATTTGAGTTGCTTGTTTTGAATTTATTTGTTTAATTTTCTTGATTTAATTGTTGTTATTGTTGTTTTTGATTTGCTAAACTCTCCCTCTTTCTTTCATTCTTTTACGCTCTTGATTGATCTAAGCCGTTGAAATTATCAATCCCTAAGGGTTCAACTGTACTCATTATTATCACAATATATACATTCACTTGAGAATAGATAATTTAAGTTTGGTGGATTGACACCCATATCTTTTAAATGTACAACATATTGGTTAGATTTTTATTGGGTCCAATGCATATTAGACACATAAATGTAGTTTTTGTGTCACGCGGCCAGCTCATTAATATAATGTAAGGTGGAAGAAATTTAGAAATAGTAAATCTTGAACAAACAAATTTACGAGTACAAATAAAAGCAGTAAGGATCCATATAACAGAATGTTGAAAAGAAAAATTAAAAGGATTTATTTAGTGATAAAAGTAAACATATTTCGTCACAACTTCTAGTCTTATTAAAGACGAATATACAGGATTGCCCTAAGCTGTAAAGTTGTCTGCATTTTTACATAAGGTATATCTACAAACAATAAAAATTCCAAATTCACCTCATTTATGTTTTCAGTCTATACCAGTTGATCTTTCATGATCCAACATATTATTGCTCCTCTCTAAAGATCATTATTTCAAATAGACAAAATATGTAATGGCAATCTTAGTTTACGTTGCCTCTTCATAGTATATATTGGTCTATGACATAATATACACTTGTACTTATTACAGTAAGTAGATGAGATAACTTCCCCCAGTGAGCACAAATTTGAAGGAAGTCCTTGGGAAGCAAATTGAGGGGCCATAAACCCAGTTTGTTAAACTGCCCTAGTACAATAAACCCCAACAAATGCAAGGGATCTGGGGAAGGAAGTCTTTCCACGCTCGGGTGTAAAATCTTGCATCAGCATGGTATATTGAGATGCTTGACTTGAAGAGTTCACTTGTTGAAATGATATGCGGAAAAGCAAGGGAACAACCAGGGCATCAAACACTGAGCTTGGGATGGAAATCAGAGTTAATAAAAGGAGAGGTAAACTCATCTAAACAAGCCATCCGGATCCTCTCAGGAGTTGCTGGATTATCAAGAGGAAACCAGTCATTACACCCCATTTCAGCTCTTGCAGCTCTAATAGCATCCTTGATGGCAAAGAATACGGCAGATGCTAAGAAAAATGGCGGCTCACCAACAGCTTTAGATGAATGGATGGCCTTGACATTTGGATGACCCTAGCAGTTAGAGCACACAGAAATACAAATAAGTCAACTTATCAGGCATCCAACTCCAAATTTGTGAAGAATTATGTGGTGTGCATTGGGAAAAGCCAAAGAGATAGCAGCTTAAAATCAGTTTCATAAGACAGTTTTCAAAATACGGCAGTTATGCTTGAAGGAATTTGGAATGAGATGCATGTACTATTATTTGAATGCTATGATAACATATCCATACATTAATCTTACGAATATCTCAAAGATGCACATATGGAAATAAAGTTAAACAAATGTAGAAGGAATTGTTGAGAAACTAACATCAATATAGAAATGCTAAAGCTGATCATATGTACAATGATAATGTCCTAGGTGGGGGCCTCAACAATCTACTTGTTCATTCTCATAGAAAGGACAGTAATCACAACTGATTGTTTTACGGGCAGCAAAAAGAAGAGATTATGCCCATGATTCCAGTTCCAATATGCAATGTAACACAATGGAGTCAATTCCATGTGCATCACTCACTCCCCTTCTCCATTTACCAAAAGAAAAGAACTAAAAAGTTGTTCTGGAACATACCTTGAGAAGTGAGACATTAAATTTCAAAGGAACATCATTTACAGAAGGAATTTTATAAGTTCCAGGCCCACATGTGTAAAGGCAGCCCGGGGAAATCCATTTATGAGCTCCATCTCCCCATTTAAGTTCTTCCAGTGCTACCCAACCCAAACCTTGAACAAAAGCTCCTTCGATCTGTTAAAAAGAATAGCAAGAGCCAAATGACTACAATTTGCAAAAAAAAAAAAAAAAGAATCAAATGCAAATTCAAGAAAAGAAAGAAAAGATAAAAAGAAGTCTTTAACTCAAAAGGAATTATTAGACAACATTTAATTTACTACACAAATAAATAAGGAAGTGAATTTTAACATTTTCTTAAAGAAAGTTAGTCGTATGACCCAATAATGTAGAACCTTTTACTTTCGTTATCAAACAGATAAAATGCAGTAAGAATCTGGTAATAAAGGCTTGGCAAATGTGGATTTTGGATTTCTTTTATTGATTCTTACAAACTGAGGGAAGCCACGTTTAATTATAACAAACATTGATTTCTAATAATGTTTTGCAAAATCAGTGATAGGCTAGAAAGTCTAACATACTACAAATATTCTGATTAAAACATAATGAATACAATTATTCCAATTATTTCTGAAAAACCAAAATTCTGTCCACTATTATATAACTTGAGGAAAGGAAATGAATGCAGATTCTATCATTTTTCTCTTTTTCTCCTTAGTGTCCGTTAGGTGTCAAGAAGTGGGGTGTCCAACAATTCCAATTTTTTTATTTGGGTGATCTTTTAAAATTACAATTCTGATTCGATGGAATTGAAATATAACTAGTAAAAGTTTTTTTCAATTTTTATCCCCAACCTCAGAAATTACAATTCTAAATATTAGAATTGAAATGAAACTCCTCTACTTTTAACCAACACTTTATATTTTTAAAAATCATTGTTAACATTTAACTTTGAATGTTATATTTTTATATTTTAATCTTAATATAATTATAAAATAATTGAATTTTTTATTTTAAATATTTTTTAATTTATTAAGTACAAATACATATACACAAATAACACACACGCACATTCACAATATACATATATATTAAACATGTAGCACATACACACACATAAAAACACAATGAAAATATAATATAAATGCACATGTATACGCACACACACCTCGACACAAACATAAATACATATATAATGAATATGTTATATACAAGCACATGCACATGCATGCGCACGTATGCATACACACATATATATTGAACATGTAAAATATATACACACACAAATACATATGACAAATATGTAATATAAATATGTGTACACACATACTTATACACACAAACATAAATATATATAATAAATTTGTTACACACACACACATATATATAAAACAAATACGTACCATGATATAAAAACATTAGATATACTAGTCTTCAAAAGATAATATGATTGTACATGTATATGCTTATACACACAAGAACAATTTAATATTACAACACAGCACTATAATATGCATATGACATAACAAAACATTGCACACGCATATACTTATACATTCATATCCTAAACCCTAAACATTTATCGTATGCATGACATATCAAATAATCTTTTTTAAAAATATTATTTCATATGCTAAATATAATGTGATATTACAATCACTGAAAAGAGCATCTTATATCGTCTAATATAAATAAGAAAAATAAAATATTTTTTCAAAAATAAATTATAAATTATTTTTAATATATTATTCATGTTTATCATTTTAAAAAAATATTTATCTTTTATCTAAATAATAAAATTAAAATTAAATTTAGAATTACAATTCTATATTCTAATTCTTTACTTACCCAAATATAAATTTTAAAATTTTAAATCAATTCCAATATCAACAGAATTGGAATTGAAATTATAATTTTATATTCTAATTTCAATTTTTGATACCAAACGAAAATGAATTTGTTCCATCTGTTTTGTATCTCTCTTTCTTCCCCTTAAATAAACTTCTTTCTCTATCCTGAGAATAAAAATAACAATAAACAATATTATTATATAACCTGTCCAACATCAATTGCTGGGTTCAGAGAATATCCAAGATCCAAAAATATGTTTGCCTCCCTTGTATGAAAATCTCCAGTCAAGGTGTCGATTTCCACCTCAGCAAATGCAGCCCCATAAGTGAAGTACCTAAATGGAGTTCCTTTACCAGTTCCCCAATCAAAGCCAATATCGGGTGTAATATAAAAGCCATGAGCAGAAAGGTCTATTCGCTCTGCATAGCATGCACTAGCCAGCTGAAAACAATGAAAGTATGACAAAAATATTATCGAAAGATCATTTTTCAAGCACAAGGTAGCATGTAATAGTAGAAAAAAATCATAAAAATACTACTTTTCATTGAACATAAAGATTGTTGACAAAACCTATACAGCATAAAATCTTCAGAAGGATTCTGAATATGATACAGGTTATTTTTTCTAAAATAACCCTCAGACTACTATAATAAATTCTACTATCATGTGGGTCAAGTTATCCATATGAATGTATTTACAATCTTATAAATCTTTTTCTTTCTCTTTACTCGCAAATTTTAACGAGTGCTCTGAACTGCTAATCATTTCCTAATTTGTTAGAAAATCCCACATTAATGAAATCCATCACAACAATCACATGTCAGTGCATATTATCTCCAGCTGCTAACTCCTCTCAAGGAACAATGGACTCCAGCATACTTATGATTCCTCCCAAGGACCTGCATCTACCACAACACTTCAACGCAAATGATACAGAAAAACAACTTTCATAATAGATAAGTGTCCTTCATTCTGAGTGGATCATTTTTCTAAGTAAGAAGCGAAAACTGTATATACATGGGTACCTCAGCAAAAGAATTGAAACTTTGTCGTGAAGCAATAGGCTCCATGCGTGCCTTTATTTTTTCACATGCATCTAAAACTGCTGCTCCATACATATCCGAACTTGCAGAAGCTGCTGTTGGTGAAGCATTGGGAACCTAATTTGGTAGCAAACATGAGCGGGTCGTTGCTTTATAGCATCAAAATCAACAGTCCGTAAATAAATCCATGAAAGAAAATTAGAAGCAAAGAGTAATCCAAAGGAACAAAAAAGACATTGCACGGTTATGTTCTGCAATAAGATAAGGTTGCAGAAAGCATCACTCTCTCAACTATATATGCAGGGGGACTGTAGTTGTTGATTTTTAATTTGGTTTTATAAGCTTAGTTTTCTAGAGTATGATAAGGTTTAATCGATGCTAAATAACTCTACTATCAAAAAGATGATATCATGTTTGTAGGTTTTATTTCCATCTTTTTGCTAATCCTTCTCGATAGTTCAACAACCTAAACTAACATTTAAGAAGCATTACAACTTAGCAGCAAGAAGGAGAGAGGGGAGAAGAGAGACCAATGTACTGATGGTACTTATTTCTCTGATATATTCTGAGACATTTAGAAAGAAAAGATCATAAACCCAAAAATATTGTAGCTAGTTACCTTGTCAGTACTTGTATCTGATATAAAGACAGAACTAAGGGGGATGCCAAAAGCAGAGGCAGCAATCTGGGCAACTTTTGTATGCAAACCCTGCCCCATTTCTACACCCCCATGGGTAACTAAAACAGTTCCATCCGTATAGACAAGAACCAGAGCACCTGCCTAGATTTATTAAGAAAATATAAAATTCATCAACATTTTGATCCATGCAAGCAAATATATATATATATATATATATATATATATCCTGGCAAATAAGAGATTAGTGATATAGGGTCCAAACCACATTTTTAAGAAATAAGATCTAATTCTAAACAAAAAGCATCATATAAAAAACTCAAGCTAAATCATTAATCAAGTGATGTAAACAATACCCTATCACTCAGAAGAACATTCGATTCATATATAAATTCAAAAGCTACAGTATGTGGTATCAAACCCTATCAATCACATTGATGCCTCAGAGATCCAGTATAGTATGATTGATTAAAAGAAATCATAACATTGAATCACTCACTAGATGATAAGTTTATAAAAATTTAAAAGGTATGGTATATTATTGACAGAATTACAGCTCAAAATGCCAAAAGATAGTTACTGAAACTATCTGTTGAAATTGAGAAAGCAAATGGCTAATAATAGACAATGAAACAATGAGGAAATACAAAACTGAACGAGGAAACATGTACATTAGAAATTAGCTCTGGACTCCCTAGCAGTGGCTACTCAGTCCCAAGCTAGATAAATTGTTACAACTACACCACAGAAAAACTTGTTGACAATTTACCTTTCTCTGAAACTTACGTTTTCAGTATTTTTCTTACTTCTTAAAATATACGGAAAGCCTGGACTTACTTATCATCCAGTTAATTCAGCAAAGCATATTTCTTTTTTCTTTCCATCTAACCCCGCTTATTGTAATTTAAATATAATAGAACATGGATATTACCTGGTTCATGAGCTTTGTTGTAAAGGATATGCCAAACTTGGTTGGAACCATAGCAATGCCACGCTTTGTCCACCGGTTATTACCATTGAATAGGTCAACTTCATCACGTGCCTTCACAAAGTTACAGGATAACTTAAGTTCATTCCATAGCTGGGCTAATGTACAATGCTGAAGCTGCTGGCCATAATGCAACATAGATCCTTCACCTTGAAAATTTATTTCCTGAAAAGAAACTTGGTTAAGGAAATTTGACAGGAAAATCAAACAAAATCAATAGTGAGGACGGTAAAATATTCACAGGTACAACACAAGAAAGAATATGGACCAAAGTCATATCTTACTCTTATCTCTTCTGGGTGCTTGCTGAGTTCCACAGCAATTCTTTGAATCCAATTTTCAGCAATGAGCATGCCTTGAGGGCCACCAAATCCACGGAAAGCAGTGTGGCTAGGGAAATTAGTGAAGCAAACCCTTCCCACTATCCTCATATTTGGTATTTCATACACGTTATCCGAATGAAACATAGCACGTTCAAGAACAGCAAGGGACAGATCCATTGAATTTCCAGCATTGTTATAGATTTGAAGATCCAATGCAAGCACCTTCCCCTCATTTGTAAATCCAACCTGAGTCCAATAATTTTCAACCGCATTAAAAATGAAGCAAAAGGTGATGTTACTCAACAGAAAACAATTGGCCAGAATAATAAAACATACAAAATATCAAAGGTGTGCAGGAAGCAAGGCATAGTTTATCCTCTCTTCTCTCTCTGAGAATTAATTGTTTTAGCTTTTATTCAAAAATGTAACAGGGAGATCTTCTCACACTCCTCTTCAGTCCTTGTATTCACAAGGAGTAAAGAATTATGCCATAGACTCAATACAAAACTTCTCTCTAATATTTTAAGAAAATAAGCTTTTCATAGGACTTAGTATTATATATATATATATATATATATATATATATAATAACATTGGAAAAGGCATCAGTTTAAACCACTAAGATTGACTGTAGCAATACCTTGTATTTCCCTAGAAAACTATGCCGTTGCCCAGAAATCATCATGTCTACATCTCGGTCTAATGTGATTTTCACAGGACAATTTAATAGATATGATGGAACTGCAGCTGCAGCAGCAATAAAAGCTGATCTTGTCTCCTTTCCCCCAAATCCACCACCAATTCGCTTTGTTTTGCAAACTACCTTTGACATAGGAAGACCAAGAACAAGAGAAACGTATTTCTGGTGCTTCTGAGGGGCCTGCAGTTATGCATAGATATTCTTACTTCTTTGAAGAGATGGTACAAAAAGATAAAGCCACAAAATGACGATTATACAGTTCCTTAAGCTGACATTGTTTAAGTAAGGCCACTAATGAACTTGAAAAATCAAGTTTGAAACATTTAGTGACAACTTTCAGAAAAGACTCAATGGTTATACAACAGGGACTGAAATATACTGAGTATACATACAGAACTTGAACCCTCTCCCCATCACATAAACAGAAATCAAGAATAATAAGATATAATATCTGAAATAGCTTGGAAGAGTGCAAGGCCAACATACGCTATTGATCCCTAGAGCACAAGAACTGGGCTTTAAATTCCTATCTTTCCAAGACATTGCGGCAATAGAGTCACATGGCATGTAAACTAGTTGCTAGAACTTGGCTGTTACACACAGCGATGAAACAATAGACACACAAACCAACACTTGTAGGAAGAGATGAAACTTGTCAAACAGGTTTGTAATTTGCACATTGGTCAGGCATGGTGCAACTACAATCCAGCTGCTTAAGCTCCTTTCTTGGATACTTATACAAGGTCTGACACCTGTCTCAATATATTTTTCTTTCCATGTCCCATTTGAAGCTGTGCAGACTATAAAATACATGCACTTGTTCAGAAGGGCTCTTCATCCCACAGAACAAGTTACCAAAATAAAATGGTCATATTCTTGAACACCCTCGTGTTAGCTTTTGTCCACAGTTTGACTTTGTTATCATTTGACAAGTACTACTTCATCCCTAAAGATTAAGTTGTCAAGTGAAGAAAGGCTTAAGGTTGGTTTTATTAGTATCTCTAACAGCATCATTTACACTAAATGTTGAATCTTATCTACTGGCTTCACTAACCTTCAGGTTTGAATGTTTTGATTGTATATGTGCATTTATGTGGTTCAGTTATACATGGCTAAAACATTCACATAGAGTGATCAGTATTTGATACTATAGAACAAGCTAAAGATTTCAGACAGCTGAAGTTTCCAACAGATGCATATACTATATCTTACAGGTACTCACTACAAGAATGTATAACTTACTTGAGTAGAAGAAATCAAATGAACCTCATTCCCTCCATCCACTGTCCATATCACACTGCTATGTGGCTCCAGATAAAAATGTTCTTGACCTCCTATCTGAACTTCCCCTTCAATTATCTTGTCACACTGACCAGATTGAAAACAATGATCCACATCACCTTTTATCAAACATCTCTCAGAATTAGGATGAAAACTTTTAGCAATGATAGCGTCCTGTATTGACAAAATGGCTGGGAGCTCTTCATACACAATATGGACTTTTCTTGCTGCTAGCTTTGCATTTTCATGAGTATCAGCAACAACTACTCCTATAACCTGTATATACACATATAAATCCCATTGGTGTACATATAAGGAAGATAAATATAGAGCTTTCAAGGATAAAATAGTATCAATTTTTTCTTCTGTAACACTGGGCTAATTCCATCTCATACGACACTTCCATCATTGTGGAGAGAACACATGCTACTCAAATGTCATACAAAGGAAGTAGGAGGATTCATTACCTTTTAATTCCTCAAGCTCAAAAGTTATTAAAATACAAATCACAAGCATCGGAACAGCTAAATATATATTTTGAATATGCTAGATACCTGACCCACACAAGTGATATATTCTTCAGCAAAAAGATCCTCATCAGCAACAACTGGTCCAATTTTATTAACACCTGGTACATCTTTGGCCAGAAATATGCCTGCAAATCCAGGTGAAGACTTGGCCCCTGAATCATCAATAGAAAGTATTCGTGCATGGGGCTTTCTACTCAACACTAAGGCTGCATGCAAACCATTAAGAGGCATTTGTGTATCATCAGCATATTCTGCTTCCCCTGTTACCTGAATATAAGTTATCAAGTCAATCTAATGAAAATAAATAGATACACAAGGTGATCAACAAAACATTGTTCAAAAATAATCTCCTGGAAGGAATCACATAAACTGATAAAGTGAAATTTTTTTGAACAAATCATTGATATGCAGTAACAGAGGATGCAGGCAAGTAACTTCCATGAATTCTAGCAAGCAACATGACTAGGCCCCCATCAGAAAGTCCGACATAACAAATGGAACTATAAGGAGGATCTATAATACTTTCAATCTAAAAAAATGTAGCTGATAAAAAGGGATTTCAGACTGAATCTTGCTATTGTGGAATAAGAATCCATGTTCCTCTGCATTATCTAATGGTCCATGGTGTCAAGCTGTCAGCTATGCACCAACATGCAAAACTAGTAGCGAGAAGAAGTGAATATAACCAACATAGAAGTCAAATTTTGCATATGAAATGATAAGCATTGGGATAAGGAATCTTTATAATACCATATCATTGGAAGTTTGACAACAAGAGAAGCAGGAATTAAGAAGCTATAAGAAAGTGCTTGACTTTACTGAAATCATACAATTTGTAATGCAAAGGAGGGCAAGCAGAGAAGCGACAAAATATAGAGTGGTTCAGCCGTGATGGCTTACATCCAGAGAGAGAAACCCCCCAGCGGCTACATCTTTTCTCCATCACTGATGTTGTATTAAACTTACACAAGGAGCTCATACTTATAATGATGTTTATGCAATTTAAAACAAAACATTCTGCACATATTCTTGCATTAATAATGGAGTAATATCCTGAAGTTGACTACTACATTAGGTAGTAGAATGAATCACACCTTGATATGTGCTGTCATATTCAATTATTCATAATTTTCTCCAATCAACCAATGTTTATATTCTTCGACAGACTGATTATAAAACTTAATAAAAATTATAGACTAGATTGCATTGCCAGTTATCCAGGGATGAAGTTTAACCATACAAGTACATCCACAAACCTGAAGTATTGATGATAGATGAACCTCAGGAGAACCCACAGCAGTCCCATGTTTCATGATTTCATAGTCTTGGCATCCAGTAACTGGGGGGCGGTGGACTGACTGTACAGCAGATAGATGTGATAATGGTAGGCGCTCTTTAATATACTTCTCCTCTTCCATTTGATGAGACACCCAAAGAAAAAATTTAAAGAAGAAACTTAGCATCAAAGATTTCCGGAACTCAACCATTCCACCCGGAGCATCTTCCTTAAGTAAAATATCCTTTTGTAGGACCTTCAATGCATTTTGCAACAGATCTTGGTCCCATATCTTTCCAATTAGAAATTCCTTAGTTTTTGTTGCAGAAAGAGAAAGTCGAGCCACCCCACCATAAACAATCGATGCATCAACAACAACCCAATTTTTACTATGTTCCTGAAGATGAACACGCATGCCAGCATTTACAATTGCAATATCATCATCCCTTCTGTGAGACTGTTTAAATTCTTTCACAAACTCAAAGGCCCTAGTCCATGGCAAGAATACTGAGAGCAGGATTTCATCACTTGCCAAATCCACCTTACGATAATCGAGAAAGAAATTTTCAGCCAGTGTTGTCCTGATGTTCCCTTTGTAATTAATGATTTGAAACATTGCTCCAGCTGCCATCCAGAGAGGATTTAAGTCTGATATTGGACTTGCAGTACATATGTTCCCACCAATTGATGCAACATTTCTTATCTGTGTTCCAGCAAACCATTTCAGTTGCTCAACAAAGGCTTTACAAGACAAAGTCTCATGAGCAGGTCTCTCAGTTATAACCTTTCTGAAAAAACTTAAGAGATCAGATAGTCTCACTGCAGCCCCTATTTCTAAGCCATCATGCCTTACTTTCAAAGCATTCAGTTCTGACACATGCATTACAGAGATTAACACCTGATACTGCATTCTCTTTAGTCTCATCTCAATTCCTACCTCAGTATTACCAACTAACAATTTTGCATCAGGATACTTGGCTTTTAAATCCAATACACGTCGAAGGTTTAGAGGTCGATACCATTTTAGCCCACGAAATCCAGTTAAATTTAAGTTGGTCAGTTTCCTTAACAACAGTTCAGGAGGAAAGATGAGCTCCTTTTCTGTATATTTGCTCCCATCTATTTCACTGTAGGAGGTAGGTTTATGTCTATTGTCACTATGAATGCATTTTTTGTCTTTATCTACATCATTGACATTTGTAGATTTACATGAACAGGGATAACCAGTTGATGGGCAAACCGACTTGCCTTCTTCAAGACTCACTGAAGAAACACCAGTATACAATATATCATCAGTTTTGGCAAAGACCCGAAATGCATCAAGTATTGGTCTGTAACCAGTGCATCGACATAGGTTTCCTGCAAGGCATTCTTCAATTTGCTCTTCGCTAGGTGGTGTTTGACTTGACCTCAATAACGCATACATGGACATAACAAAACCAGGCGTACAGAATCCACATTGTGAACCATGAGCCTGCACTAGTGATTCCTGAAGAGCAAAATTGTGTCAAGATATATATATATATATATATATATATATATATATATATATATATATATATGTATATATGTTGAAGAAGTGGAGCTCATAGCTATGCATATGAAGATATAACAAGAAACACGAGAAGTTAATGAATAAAGAATATCTAAACATAGCAAGTGGAACCATCAAAGAAAATAGTATGAGCGTGCATTACCTGGATAGGGTGCATTCCATGCTTTGTGCTCCCCAATCCCTCCACTGTAATCACATGCATCCCTTCAACAGAATATAGGGGCGCTAAGCAAGCATTGATAGCATAGTGCCTGGTACAAGAATTTCAAACTAAAAAAGTAAGTTTGGCGTTAAAATACAGGAAAGAAACGTTTCACATGTAGGAGCAGCAAATAAGCATTGCTTGAGAAAGAAACACTTACACACATTTCCTCAGATTTCTATCATAATGAGAAACCATAACTGTGCAAGCTCCACAACCACCTTCACCGCAGCCAAGTTTAGTCCCTGTAAGACCTACATCTTTTATACCAAAACGAGGAGAGGGGGGACTGTAATTAGTTTTGCATTATTGCCAAGAAGAAAATTTAAAAGAAAATGAAATGCCTTAGATTTTTTGAACATTAAGAAAAAAGGACAATGCATTTTTTTACTGTTTCGGGAATGCCGTTAATTACTAGGACAATGCAATCAAGTGATGAACTACTAAAGAGCATGAACTCAAAGTTGAAACATTTGCCTATTTAATATAACAGAGAACTTGAAAAATGTCTGCAAGAAAAGGCTTATGCAAATATTAAACGCTCTAAGAAGAATCAGATTTCAGTTTAACGACGTTATGACAGTATAAATATATTTACAGAATACCAAGGAGCACACAACCAGAAAGAAAGCAATTTTGAATGATGGTATCAATCATCAAGATACACGGTAAAACTATATGATCCACATATTAGATAAGATGTTTCCCATGGCGTGTAGGAACTCCACGTTCACAACTGTAACCCGCACAGTACCTTGTGTTTTTTGAGGTAAATTAGGATACAAAAGTTTCACTTCTTTTCCTGGATTTTTTTCTCCAGCAGTCTACACAACTGACTTGTCAAAATAACTTTATTCCTTAAAGTAAGAGCAGTAATATTTGTACAATGCTGTTTAGTTCCTGAGAATTGTAAAGTTGTCAAATTCAAGCATAAAAAATAAGATACTACGCCCAATCCAATCGCAGAAATAACGAAAAGCACGAGAAGAAAAAAAAAGATTTTTCTGTTTCTCGCTCAATTTCGTTCAGTAATTCAGTATTGAACAGCATGCAACCAATTAACCAATAGATAGATCAATTTACCTCTGAGGTACTCAAGAAGGGTCAAGTGGGCCAATCCATCTGGTAAAACTCTACGAACGCCGTTCACATACAATATGGCCTCCTTTGACTCCTCCAAAATTTGGTCCGGCGCTTCCTCGTTCTTCAACGACCCCATTTTCCACTTGAGCTCTCCTATCTCTAATTCTGATCCTGCTGGTGATTGAACGGGGTGAAAAATCCGGTTCAAATGCTGAGATTCAATCTACTGGTATAAGTGTCTTAAACTAGTGGAAAGGCAACATCCCCAACTCTTTTTGCTTCTTCAAATTGGTGAAAAGGAGGAATCACCGTTGGATCAAATCGAACTGAATGACTATGTTGATTTTTAGAGATATGTTCCTAATAGGAAATCTCATAATATTATTTACGAGATAGGATTATCTCATAAATGAGAGAATCCATTCTCATTATTTACTGGTTAAAGACGGCAGAGAAGTCCACCTCTCCACGCAATCCGACGTTCTCTTAAGCTGTCACTGACTGCTGGCTGGTAAGAGTTTGATTCCTTTTCATTCTCAAACTGTAATTCTTTTTGTTTGCCACATGAATTATTAATTATTAGAAAATTCACGAACAATTATTCTTAATATTTTTATTTTCCTAAATGTCTAAGATCTAATAAGCCATAGAGGCAAAACCAGAGCATATAATATTGTACAGATTTGGAGTGGGTGAAGCAGAATTTAAGAGCACCATATAGTGCAATCTGCAATGATAAAATAAACAATTAATAAAATAAAATAATGCAACCAGAGTACTTTGAGGATTAATATATTTAAAAATACAAGAATTTTCCAAGCCCAGTGAAGACACTTGGACCATAAACTAGCGGTGGATCTTTGTTCATCTCTGAAGAAGCCTCCCCATCATTGGATCTTTTGTAGGTAACTTCACGGGGGTAGATTTCTCTGCTGCAGATGACAGAATGAGAATTTCCATGACGATTGTAAGAAGGATCAGGAAACCCGCTGTAATTTCTCATGAGGAGAGGAGTGAGGACCACAGGTAGAGTTTAACAATACCCAAGACAAGGAGACAAGACCAACAGATGACAACCTGTTCTGAGAACGTAACCGATGTGGGATCAAAGAAGAAAGAAGTAGTAGCCTCTCGCTATGACCAGATCTTATATTGACACATCTTACAATTAAAGATATCTTAGGCTGACCAATGTCCGGGATTTCTTGTTCACTGAATATATCCGTAGTACGATATCTCTCCAGGGCAGCATCCTGGCAGTTTACCAAAGCAGAGAGAATTGTGAAGATTGATTGAATTTGCATAAAGAAGTGACAAACAATGCTACTTCTTTTCCAATTCGACATATTCTGGTAGAAACATAGTTTATGTTTGAGATATAACCTTGCAAAACCATAAGCACATCCACCTTTGAAACCCGAAGCGCAATAATAGATGTCAGAGAGTCAACCAAGGCCACTTCATATATAATTGGAGCATATATGTTTTACCTAGCTGACAAATAGATGTTTACACCATTGTGCAATGCCATCAACTGTTTCTGGCAGTTCCTCCATTGGGTGTCGTTTGAGTACAATCTTCATCTGTTATTTTGGAAAAAACGAATGTACATGTAGGAACATTTATTTAGTTGTAGCTAGGCATCTATAAATCTCGTATGTGTTAGCAAGTTTCTATCATCACGTTGAATTGCAATCCCAGCTCCACTGAGTCCAAAATTGCGCCAGTAAAACAATTTTTTTCTTTTTAAGAATATACAGAAACATATTTAAATTTAGAGGATCATAGTCATACCGCCATGTAAGGATTTTTCTAATTTTAATGTAGCTTTTTCTAAAGTTTAAAATTGGACTATTGAAGTAGACATGCTTTTAAACATTTTAAAAAATGTAAGCGAAGGCTGATCTTTAGAAACCACAAATGTGTAGTCGTAGATAGCTTATGTACGTCAATGTACCACTGCTGAAACAAAATCCTGAACAAATATAATGAACAATCAACGTCAATTCAAATAACTATACTATCCTTAAGTTCATGTTATATTTTACTTCTGAATTATAATAATAAATTACATAATTTTCAAAATTTTCTTGTTATTATTCTAACTTTTATTGACAAGGGTTTAATAGTGAGTAAAAATATTTCAAAAAAATAAACTGCGTATTTTTAAAATTTAAACACTTAAAGCATATATATTACGTAAACAAACACTAAATTACTTGTAGAAGCAAAAACTTGTATAACATCTACGAAGCGGTGATCATACAGTTTGTTGCCCCTGTATAAGCTTGAATCTCTAGAAAGGAGAACCTTCAAGTTTCTGTCCTTTTGAAATCATTTTCCCCAAGTTTTACGTTCTCAAAATTCTAGCGTAACAGAGACTGTGAAAGATTCTAAAAAAGTTGTATACTACAAATCAGAGCTTAATTCTAATTCACCTCAGTACGAGGAATCAGAAAATTTCTAGGTATAGGCAAGCCTTTCGAAGCTGCAAACTCTTGAGCGAGCGAAATTTTGACTCTGAAGCAAGTTCCTTCGACGAAAAGAGGCAACCAGAAGGCATAGGGAAGTCCTGCAGCCTCTCAAAACTTTTCTGCCATGCAGAAGTCAACATATACATAAATGAAACATTAAGTAAAAAAAAAAAAAAAATAGTGTGAGATGGTTAGATAATTTAGAAGAATGTAAATAGAGATACATTCAATGTTGTTTTATCTTTATCCCAGCTTCTTTCCAGAAATACATAATCAGTAAACCACATTGACCAACCTATGACCTGCATAAACATACCTTATATTAAGAATTCAATTCATCAGAAGTAAAATACTTAAATGGAAAAGCTTTATAATATATGGAGGCAAAAGGATTTACAAAAACTCACTGGAAGGTATTCCAATTCTTGCTTCATCATAGCAACAATGCTACCAAGACAACCCATTCGCTGCCACAAGAGAGAGTAATTCAGTATGAAGGAGATGCAATTATAAATTGACAATTGAACAAAGACTTTGCATTTGAATAAATTTACAGACAAATTGTATGCACCTGAGCCAAGACCCATCCAACAAGTCAATCAATGTTGCTTATGTGGTTGCTGATAACGAGAGCATTCTCTTTACTCAAAATTTTCACAGATAAGAATATCATATTTGTGGGATGAGTTCTATTTTTGTTTGGTACCCCATGATTTAAACTACTTTATAACCACGAAGTGTTCGCCAATTACTCATTAATTGACCGATAGTTTCTAAATCTGTGTGTAGCTCAACTTGCAAGTAGAAAATTCAACTAATTAACTTGTAGTGTGGACACTAACCTACTTTACAAAAATCCTTAGCATCTCAACAGATAAATACAAGGCATCAAAATGATGATAACCTAATTTCCAGGAAAGCAGAGAGTTTGCACAAAAAATAATGTTTTTCATATAGTCTGATGCAAATTGACTATGTAATGACATATTACCATTTTATATGTACTCCTGATAAGCATGACCTTCCCTTCCTTTTGATTTGTGTGCTAAATTTTTTAAGCACTATAATTTTCTAATCCATAATTCAATCTATATTCTTTATTTTCTCTAGCAGATACTAGTTTTCTCCTTCTTCCTTGATTTTATATTATTTGCGTCATATAAGCAGTTACAAAAGCAATAAGGTGTATATACAAATAAAGATGGAGTTAAAGATAAACCAAACACCTTGATGCCTGCCCGCCAATCAAAGAGCCATATGACCTTTAACCATAGTGATTCTACAAGTAATTTGTTAATTCTTCAGTAGCACCTGCAAGATCATAGTTACTATAATGTTCGGCGAAATGATCAACTTGTTATAAATCAAAATAAAACGAATGAGTTCGTTAATTTTATAAGTTCAATTGGCATTGTGGGGGCTAGCAAGCAAAAAGGGACAATCTAGATATCATATGATTTGAGTTAATAATGTACAATAATAGATGGTATAAGAAAGTGTAAATAATTAGGAAATTCAAGTGACATTACGTGTAGGCATGCGAGTAATAGTTTAATTTGCTGCTCAAATTCCAACAATGATACGGACCTAACAGAAAGGTATAAGAAACTGCGTCTCATGACTCGTGAAAATGCAACTGAATACCAAACTCGGCTAGAGAAGCCCTATAAGACTTTTGCTACGTAACTCGATATTAGATTGTCATGAATTCTTCAACACTGAATGGATCTTAAAGCATGGAAATGATAAATATTCAAAATTGAATGTATGTTTGACATAACATGGTGTTTCATGTCATGGCCTGTTGTACCTTGAAAGAAAAAACCATGCCCTTGTCAACTTTCTTCATCATTGACCCACTTCATAGCCCATATTGTGGGGATTATTAACTCCTTAATGGGAGACCACACCTACAAGTTGTAAGATGGTGTAAAGTGTAAACCACAGTTGAGGAAGGAACATCAACCTCAAAACTACTTTATATTTTAAAGCACTAATGTAGGCTATTGATACATTTAATAAAAAAGTCTTCCCAGCCTTAAACACTATATAGGGTTACATCCTTATTTTGCCAAGCAACTAGAAACATTCTTTCCTGTGATAGCAGATGGGAACCTTAAGGGGCCGAAACAGTGACCTCCACTCATATATGCAGTAACATTTTCTCTAATTGCTTTCATTGTGATTACTAATTATGACAAACCTTATTACGTTCCACATCACCTCCATATGTCTCCAAATCTCCACCTCCACCATCTTCATCAACACCATCTCCTTATGGCTGTAGGTTTCCACCTCCACCTTCTAATGTCTACAAGTCCCCATACCCTCCCCCTTGATATGTTTATAGATTTCCGACCCTTCCTTAATTTTACATGTCTCCACAGCCATTGCCTTCATCGCCTCCTTCTTATGTCTACAAATCTCCACCCTCTCCGTCTCCATCACCTTCTTGACCCTTATATAAATTGCCATCACCTCCAAAATATATCTACAAGTCTCCACCCCATCCATCTCCATCACCTTCTTCACCTTATGCTTATAAATCACCACCACCTCCATCTTTATCACCTCCCTTGCATTGTGTTTATCAATCACCACCGCCTCCATCCTATGCTTATAAATTCACCACCGCCTTCATCACCATCATCTCCCCTGCATTATGTCTATAAATCACCACCACTTCAATCCCCTTCTCAACCTCCCCCACCTCCATCACCATCATCTTCCCTGCATTATGTCTATAAATCACCACCACTTCAATCCCCTTCTTAACCTCCTCCATCTTCATCACCTCTCCCACCTTACGTCTATAATTTAGCACCAGCTTCATCCCTTTTGCCACCTCCATATGAGTATAAGTCGCCTCCTCTGCCATCTCTATCACCACTACCTCCATCTCTCTCCCCACCTTTGCAATATGTCTACATGTTAGGTCCTCTAGTTTAGGATCAAATCGTCGACTGCTAGACAGGGAAATCACTTTTGAATAGAGGGTCTTTACCCTTGTTTTCAGTTTTGGACCACTTATGATGACTGGAGGTTGCAACTCCAAAGAAAGAGTTACAATCTAGAACTCCTTAAGAAAGAGAGTGCTCTAATCTCTATAGTTTATTGGAAAATTCTAACTTCATCCTTTTCTTAAATCTATCCCTTTATATAGTAGAGACACTAATTACAAAATAGAAAGGAAATAAGTAGGGAAATCATTCCAAATACAGAATAGGAAAGTTAGCTATCAGAAATTTGTTTAAAAAATAAAGTTTCCTTATTCTAAAAATAAATCATCAAATTTTACTCCTTAATGGGTGGCCTTTGTCTGATCTATGTTTTGCCAGTGAATGTGTCCATAACACTATAATTCTCCATCCATGCCATCCCCATTACTGTCATCATCTCTATCACCTACCCCACCTGCGTCCATAACACTATAATTCTCCATCCATGCCGTCCCCATTACTATCACCATCTCTACAACCTCCCCCACCTTACGTTTATAATTTAGCATCTACTTCATCCCCTCCACCAGCTCCTTCATCTCTATTTCCACCACCTCTATATGAGTATAAGTACTCCTTCACCATCTCCATCACCGTTGCCCTTATCTCCCTCACAACCTCTGCCATATGTCACTAATTCTCCACCCTTTACTCTTTCATCAGCTTCACCTCCTTACGTCTAGAAATTAACACCAGCTTCATCCCCTTTCCCACCTCCTCCATTTCTATCACTGCAACCTCTATATAAGTCCCCTCCCTTCCCTCATCATCCCCATCACTACTACGTCTATCTCCATAACCTCCCACACCTTACATTTATAATTTAGCAATAACACCATCCCCTTCACTATCTCCTCAAACTTTATCCTCGCGAACTCCATATGAATTAAATTCCTTCCCCTCTCCCCCACAGTTAAGGGTGTGCATGACCTAGCCCAGTTGATATGACTCCAAGATGGAACCAAGGTTAAAATGCAAAACCCAGTCCCAAGTCAATGCATTGGCCTGACCCGGCCCAACATATATATATATATATATATATATATATATATATTGTAATTTTTAATTTGTGCTTTTTTAAATTTTTAAATAAAATTATTGATATTTTGAAAGAAATAATTTTTTTTTTTTTACTTGTGTTAAATATAAAATTTTTTGGTTGATATAGGATATCCTACTTATCAAATATAAACAAAAATGTTCTTTTTTTTTTTTTTTCTACAAACAAAACTTAAATTTAAATTTGTAAAAAATTAAAATAAAAAAAAGAAAGAAAAAAAACCTGGTGACTCGCTTTTGCCTTTGCCCTAGCCTAACCCATTCCCGCCATGTGCTGAGTCCGACTAGGCCAAGTCACTAAATGTGACCTTGTATGAACTTTAGGTCGGTCCACGGGTTGAGCACAAACCTGGCCTCAGCTTGAGTTTGTGTACTCCTACCAACAATCTCCATCACCTCCCCAATACTACCTTGTGAAATTTTTAAATTTTAAAAGTGAATAAATAATATTCTATATTTAAAAATATATGTGATATGTGGAAAATATGTAAGTAACAGATATTTCTAAAACACCAGTTGAGCTTTCATGATCCTACATATTATTGCTCCTCTCTTAAGATCATTATTTCAAATAGACAAAATATGTAATGGCAATCTTAGTTTAACACTGCCTCTTCGTACATTGATCTATGACACAATATACACTTGAACTTATTACAGTCCTTAGGAAGCATATTGAGGGGCCATAAACCCAGTAAGTTTAACTGCCTTAGTACAATAAACCCTATGAAATGCAAAGGATTTGGGGAAGGAAGTCTTTTTCCACCCTCGGGTGTAAAATCTTGCATCAGCTTAATATAATGAGACTCAACTTGAAGAGTTTACTTGTTGATAAGATATGCGGAAAAGCAAGGGAACGACCAGGGCATCAAACACTGAGCTTGGGATGGTAATCAGAGTTAATAAATGGAGAGGCAAACTCATCTAAACAAACCATCCGGATCCTCTCAGGAGTTGCTGGATTATCAAGAGGAAACCAGTCATTACACCCCATTTCAGCTCTTGCTGCTCTAATGGCATCCTTGATGGCAAAGAATACAACAGATGCTAAGAAAAATGGCGGCTCACCAACAGCTTTAGATGAATGGATGGCCCTATCAGTCAGCGCACACATAAATACAAATAAGTCAACTTATCAGGCACCCAACTCCAAATTTGTGAAGAATTATGAGGTGTGCATTGGGAAAAGCCAAAGAGATAGCAACCTAAAACTAGTTTCATATGACTGTTTTCAAAATACGGCAGTTATGCTTGAAGGAATTTGAAATAAGATGCATGTACTATTATTTGAATGCTATAATAACATATCCATACATTAATCTTACGAATATCTCAAAGATGCACATATGGAAATAAAGTTAAACAAATGTAGAAGGAATTGTTGAGAAACTAACATAAATATAGAACTGCTAAAGCTGACCATATGTACAATGATCATGTCCCAGGTGGGGGCCTGCAGTAATCTACTTGTTCATTCTCATAGAAAGGACAGTAATCACAACTGATTGTTTTACGGGCAGCAAAAAGAGGAGATTATGCCCATGACTCTAGTGCCAATATGCAATGTAACACAATGGAGTAGCCTCCATGTGCACCACTCATTCCCCTTCTCCATTTACCCCAGATGAAAAGAACTAAAAAGTTGTTCTGGAACATACCTTGAGAAGTGAGACATTAAATTTCAATGGAACATCATTTACAGAAGGAATTTAATGAGTTCCAGGCCCACATGTGTAAAGGCACCCTGGGGGAATCCATTTATGAGCTCCATCTCCTCATTCAAGTTCTTCCAGTACTACCCAACCCAAACCTTGAACAAAAGCTCCCTCGATCTGTTAAAAGGAATAGCAAGAACCAAATGATTACATTTTGCAAAAATAAATCAAGTGCAAATTCAAGAAAACAAAGAAAAAAGTATTAACAACTCAAAAGAAATTATAGACAACATTTACTATTCTACACAAATAAATAAACATTTTCCTAACGTAAGTTAATCGTATAACCCAATAGTGTAGAACCTTTTATTTGGTTGTTAGACTGACAAAATGCAGTAAAAATCTGGTACTAAAGGCTTGGCAAATGTGGACTTCAAATTTCTTTTATTGATTCTTACAAACTAAGTGAAGCCACGTTAAGTTATAACAACAATTGATTTCTAATAATGTTTTGCGAAATCAATGATAGGCTAGAAAGTCTAACATAGTACAAGTATTCTGATTAAAGAATAATGCCACAAATATTCCAATTATATTCTTAAAATTCAAAATTCAGTCCACTATTATAGAACTTATGGAAATGAACAGACTGAAGAATCTATCATTTTTCTCTCTTTTTTTCAAATGATTCCGTTCCATGTCTTTTTTATTTCTCTTTCTTCTTCTTAAATAAACCTCTTCTCTATCCTGAGCATAAAAATAACAATAAACAATAGAATTAAATCACCTGTCCAACATCTATTGCTGGGTTCAGAGAATATAAGATCCAAAAATATGTTTGCTTCCCTTGTATGAAAATCTCAAGTCAAGTTGTCAATTTCCACCTCATCAAATGCAGCTCCATAAGTAAAGTACCTAAATGGAATTCCTTTACCAGTTCCCCAATCAAAGCCAATATCGGATGTAATATAAAAACCATGAGCTGAAAGGTCTATTCGTTCTGCATAGCATGCACTGGCCAGCTGAAAACAATAAACGCATAACAAAAATATTATGAAAAGATAATTTTCAAGCACAAGGTAGCTCGTGATAGTAGAAAATAAAAATCATAAAAAGCTACTTATTATTGAATATAAAGATTGTTGACAAAACCTATGCAGCAGAAAATTTTCAGAAGGATTCTGAATATGATACAGGTTATTTTTTCTAAAATAACTCTCAGGCTACTATAATAAATACGATTACCATGCGGCCAAGTTATCCGTATGAATATAATTACGATCTTGTAAATCTTTTTCAATTTCTTTACTCTTAAATTTTACCAAGTGCTGAACTGGTAATCATTTCCTAATTTGTTAGAAAATCCCACATTAATGAAACCCATGAAAACAATCATATGCGAGTGCATGTCATCTCCAGCCGCTAACTCCTCCCAAGGAACAATGGAGTCCAGCATACTTATGACTCCGCCCGAGGACCCTTATCCACCACAACCCCTCAATGCAAAGGATACAGAAATACAACTTTCATTATAGGCAAGTGTGACATTCTTGAGTAGCCCTTCATTCTGAGTGGATCATTTTTCTAAGTGAGAAGCAAAAGCTGTAAATACAGGGGCACCTCAGCAAAAGAATTGAAAGTTTGTCGTGAAGCAATAGGCTCCATGCGTGCCTTTATTTTCTCACATGCATCTAAAACTGCTGCTCCATACATATCCGAACTTGCAGAAGCTACTGTTGGTGAAGCATTGGGAACCTAATTTGGCAGAAAACATGAGCGGATCATAGCTACACAGCATCAAAATCAACAGTCCGTAAATAAATCCATGAAAGGAAGTTAGAATAAAAGAATAATCCAAAGGAACGGAAAAGGCATTGCAGGGTATATTAATATATTTTGCAATAAAAAAGGTTGCAGAAGTCAAGGTATCACTCTCAGCCATATATGCAAGGGCACTGTAGTTGTTGGTTCTAAATTTGGTTTTTTATGCTTAGTTTTCTAGTGTATGACAAAGTTCAATCAATGCTAAACAACTCTACTATCAAACAGATGATATTATGTTTGTATTATTTCATTCTTTTTCTAATCCATGCAACTTTCTAGAATAGCTCAACAACCTAAAGTAACATTTAAGAAGCATTATGACTTAGCAGTAATAAGGAAAAAAGGGAGAAGACAAGAGAGAGCAATATAGTAATGGTACTTATTTAGCTGGTATAATGTACGAGACATTTAGAAAGATAATGTATAAGTTTATCTCTAATAATTAAATTATAAATAAATAACAGATTATCTCTTATAACATTTTCCATTATATGCAGAGCTTTAAGCGTAACATAGTATCAATTTTTTCTTTTGTAAGTAACATTGCACTACTTCCATCTCATACCACACCTCCATCATTGTAGAGAGAATGCACACTGCGCAAATGTCATAGAAAGGAAGTAGGAGGATTCCTTTCCATGTAACTCCTCAAGCTCAAATGTAATTAAAATACAAATCACAAACATCAGAACAACTAAATATATATTTTGAAAACGCCAAATACCTGACCCACACAGGTGATATATTCTTCGGCAAAAAGATCCTCATTAGCAACAACTGGTCCAATTTTATTAACACCTGGCACATCTTTGGCCAAAAATATGCCCGCAAATCCAGGTGAAGACTTGGCCCCTGAATCATCAATAGAAAGTATTCGTGCATGGGGCTTTCTACTCAACACTAGGGCTGCATGCAAACCATTCGGAGGCATTTGTGTATCGTCGGCATATTCTGCTTCCCCTGTTACCTAAATATAAGTTTTCACATCAAACATGTAGTCAAGATGACATTCTAATAAAAATAAATAGATCTATAGGTGATCAACAAAACAATGTTCAAATATAACTTCCTAGAAGGAACCACATAAACTGATAAAGTGAAATTTTTATTTTTTATTTTTAAAAAGTATTGATATGCTGGCCCCAGAGGATGAAGGCAAGTGACTTCTATGAATTCTAGCATGCAACAAGACTAGGCCCCCATAAAAAAGTCTCACATGATCGTATGGAAGTAAAAGGAGGATCTATAACACTTCCAATCTAAAAAACATGTAGCTGACAAAAAGGGATTCGAATTGAATCTTGTTATTATGTCATAAGAATCCAAGTCCATCTGCATTATCTAATGGTCCTTGGTGTCAAGCTGCCAGCTATGCACTGACATGCAAAACTAATAGTGAGAAGAAGTTAATATAACCAACATAGAAGTCAAATTTCGCATGTGACATCATAAGCATTGGGATAAGGAACCTTCATAATACCATATCTTTGAAACTTCGACAGCACCAGAAGCAGGAATAAATAAGACATAAGCAATTCCTTGACTATAGTGAAATCATATAATTTGTGAATGTAAAAGGAGAGGCAAAGAAGAGAAGAGACAAAATATACAGAGTGGTTCAGCCATGTTGGCTTACATCCACAGAGAGAAAACCCGTAGCGGCCACATCTTTTCGCCTTCATTCTTGTTGTATTAAAACTTTAAAAAGGAGCTCATACTTATAATAATGCTTAAACAACTTAAAACAAAATATTTTGGAACAAATATCCTGAAATTGACTACTACATTAGGTGGAATGGATCGCTCCGTGATATATGTTGTCGTATATTCAATTATTCATAATTTTTTCCAATCAACCAACCTTTAGTATTCTTCAACAGACTGATTGTAAAACTTAATAACATTAAGACTAGATTGCATGGTCGGTGATCTAGGGATGAAGTTTAACCATACAAGTAAATCTACGAACCTGAAGTCTTGATGATAGATGAACCTCAGGAGAACTCACAGCAGTCCCACGTTTCATGATTTCATAATCTTGACATCTAGTAACTGGTGGGCGGTGGACTGACTGCACAGCAAATAAATGTGATAATGGTACCCGCTCTTTAATATACTTCTCCATTTCCATTTGATGAGACATCCAAAGAAAAAATTTAAAGAAGAAACTTAGCATCAAAGATTTCCGGAACTCAACCATTCCACCAGGAGCATCTTCCTTAAGTAAAATATCCTTTTGTAGGACCTTCAATGCATTTTGCAACAGATCTTGGTCCCATATGTTTCCAATTAGAAATTCCTTAGTTTTTGTTGCAGAAAGAGAAAGTCGAGCCACCCCACCATAAACAATCGATGCATCAACAACAACCCAATTTTCACTATGTTCCTGAAGATGAACACGCATGCCAGCATTTACGATTGCAATATCATCATCCCTTCTGTGAGACTGTTTAAATTCTTTCACAAACTTAAAGGCCCTAGTCCATGGCAAGAATACTGAGAGCAGGATTTCGCCACTTGCCAAATCCACCTTACGATAACCGAGAAAGAAATTTTCTGCCAGTGTTGTCCTGATACTCCCATTGCAATTAACAATTTCGAAACATTGCTCCAGCTGCCATCCAGAGAGGATTTAAGTCTGATATTGGACTCGCGGTACATATGTTCCCACCAACTGATGCAACATTTCTTATATGTGTTCCAGCAAACCATTTCAGTTGCTCAACATAGGCTTTACAAGACAAAGTTTCAGGAGCAGGTCTCTCAGTTATAACCTTTCTAAAAAAACTCAAGAGATCGGATAGTCTCACTGCACCCCCTATGCCATCATGCTTTACAATCAAAGGATTCAGTTTTGGTACATGCACTACAGAAATTAAAACCTGATACTGCATTCTTTTTAGTCACATCTCTATTCCTACCTCAGTATTTCCAACTAACAACTTTGCATCAGGATACTTGGCTTTTAAATCCAATACATGCCGAAGGATTAGAGGCCCACACCATTATAGCCCACCAAATCCAATTAAATTTAAGTTGGACAGTTTCCTTAACAACAGTTCAGGAGGAAAGAAGAGCTCCTTTTCTGTATATTTGCTCCCATCCATTTCACTGTAGGAGGTAGGTTTATGTCTATTGTCACTATGAATGCATTTTTTGTCTTTATCTACATCATTGACATCGTTAGATTTACATTGACAGGGTTTACCAGTTGATGGGCAACCAGACCCGCCTTCTTGAAGAATCATTGAAGAAACACCAGTATACAATATATCATCAGTTTTGGCAAAGATCCGGAATGCATCAAGTATTGGTCTGTAACCAGTGCATCGACATAAGTTTCCTGCTAGGCATTCTTCAATTTGCTCTTCATAATGCATACATGGACATAACAAAACCAGGCGTACAGAATCCACATTGTGAACCATGAGCATGCACTAGTGATTCCTGAAGAGCTCACAAGGGTAAGTTCCTAGTATCAAAGTGTCAATATATATATATATAAGAAGAGAAGCGCATAGCTATGCAGCGTTAAATATGTCACCATCTTATCTCTTTAAGAATTTCAAAGTTTGGTAACAACTTTAAGAATTTGAAAGTTAGGTGAAAATCTTTCAAAAGTTGGTAGTAATTTGTCAAAGATTGATAACCATCCTTAGGAAATATGGATGGAAGAAATCTCTAGAATTGTTGAATTAATTATTTGCAAGCATTATAAATAGGGGGATGTGATAATGGTAGTGTGTAGTAAAGTGAGAAGTTGTATGAGTGTGTAAGAAGTAAGGAGGTGTAGAGAGAAGTTTAGAACGAAATGTGTCTTTGGTTGTTATTGCAATCTTGTAGAGAGCAATAGAGTTCTTTCAATTAAAATCCATATTCTTGTCTCTTGTATTCTTCAAGTGGTATTAGAGTGTGGTTGGAGTTCAGCTCTAATTTGGTTTGGGCTTAGTTCGAGTCTGGTCAACTGAGTCTCCAAGCTAGGAGGTTCTTTTGTTTGAGTACAAGATATAGGATCATTGTACAAGGAGATTCTGCTGAAATATAGTTAAGGACTTTAAATAAACTTTGTCAAGAATCAAACAAACTTGGTATAAGTGCAAGGCACTGCCAAAGTCACTATGGCTGATATGTTGACAAATACATGCTCAGTTGAGAAGTTAAATAATGACAACTATCAAGTTTAGAATGTTGTAGTTGAACTTTATCTAAGAGGCCTAGATCTTTGGGACCTTATTGACAAAGTTGAAGTAATTCCACCAACAAATTCAAATGAATTGAAGAAATGGCAGATAAAAGCTAGAAATGCTATTTACATATTAATTTCTACAGTGAAACAGTAATTTATTAGATACATTAAGGAAGCTAAGACACCAAAAAAGGCATGAGATATGCTTGCCACACTATTCGTGAAGGCAAATGATGTAAAGTTGCAGTGATTAAAGAACAAGCTTGTGTCAATTTGGCAAAATGATATGTCAGTAAGCGAATATTTTTCAAATCTATTTGCACTAAAATTTCAAAATTAGATCTAGGGAATGCTATTAACAACACAAGGATGTGGATAATTATTATCGTGGGATTAAACCCAAAGTATCATAGTCTTGTCACTGCCACAAGAGGTTGGGTCAAGGAACCAACTCTAGCAAAGTTGGAAAATATATTAGCCAACCAGGAGGCTTTGGATTCACAAATGTCTAAAGCTTCCTTGAAAGATGAAGAAAAAGCTCTCTTTAGCAAATAAAAAAGCCAACAAGAGGAATCTAGCTGAAGAAAGAAAGAAGATAATAAAAGGCATTAAAACAGTTAGCAGAGAAACCGTCGTGAGAGAGGCTTGTATCGAGAGGGAGCTTGCCCAGATCCACAAGACCCTGAATTAAAGAAAGAGCAACAGAGAGACAATAGATGTTACAATTGTAGTAGACAAGGTCACTTGGCTAAAAATTGCAAAGCACCTCGCGAAGAAGGAAATGCTGCAACCGAATATTATAGTGACAAAGAATGGGACTTTCAAACATGCTTTGCAACCACAGAAGAATCAGAAAAGATTGCATTGACTTGTGTTAAAGAACCATATGAAGATGTGGCACTAAAAACATTAAGCAACAAATATGTCAACTAGGAAGAAGATTGGATTGTTGATTTCGAATGTTTTAACCATATGACAGGAGATAAAGAGAAGCTGTCAACAGTGTCTGAATATAGAGAAGGTCGAGTTGTTGTAATAGCAAACAATTCGAGATTGCCAATAACCCATGTTGGTAGTACGGAAATCAACCCCTGCCACAGTACAGGGAAAGTATATATACAAAATGTCTACCATGTATCAAGAATGAAGAAAAATCTCCTGTCAGTGTCACAACTTGCATCTGAAATCAACTATATAGTGTTTAGGTTAAAAGATGTCAAGGTATATAGAAGTCTGGATCCAACTTGTGCACCAATTATAGAGGATAAGCGTGCAGAGTCTATCTATATAATGTTAGCACAGAATGCATTTGTAAATAAGAAAAGAAGAAATGAGACAGCAGATTTGTGGCATGCAAGGCTTGGCTTTGCCTTGTTAATAATGAAGAAGGAAATGCTTAGAGGAGTTCCACAGCTTAAAGTTTGAGACAATATAGTTTGTTTGAGATGCTAGTACGGTAAGGCACATCAATTACCATATGAAGAGTCCAGTTTTAGAGCTAAGAAGCCTTTTGAACTGGTGCACTCTGATGTTTTTATACTAGTAAAGCAAACATCTATCAGTAGGTATCGATACATGATCACATTCATTGATGACTACTTAAGATACGTATGGGTAGATTTTATGAAAGAGAAGTCAGAAGCATTATGTAGATCAAGTTGTTCAAAGAGAAAAATGAAATGGAAGTTGGGCATAAAATTTTGTGCCTATATTCCAACA
This sequence comes from Delonix regia, assembly GCA_037074485.1. NCBI lineage: Eukaryota > Viridiplantae > Streptophyta > Magnoliopsida > Fabales > Fabaceae > Delonix > Delonix regia. The sequence continues at coordinate 16,750,273 of CM073456.1, read as the reverse complement.
ACGGAGGAGAATATACATCAAAGGAATTTGAAGAGTATCTGCAACAAAATAAAACACAACGACAGTTAACGTGCCTCGAAACACCTCAACAAAATGAGGGTGCAAAAAGAAAGAACTGACACTTAGCAGAATGCATGAAGACTACTGTTCATATTACCAATAAGCTACCACAAGCAAAGCTTGATTTTATGTTGCCCTACGAGAAGGTCTGGAATATCAAACCTACCGTAAGTCACTTCCAAGTGTTTGGTTGTGTGTGTTATGTTTTCATGCTTGACCATCAGCATAGTAAGTTTGATAAGAAGATAGTTCGATACATATTTGTGGGTTATGATAATCAACAAAAAGGTTGGAAATGTTGCAATCCAACCATTAGTAGATGTTATACATCTCGCAATATAGTATTCTATAAGGCATCATCATGGTGGTCATCACAAGTAATAAATCTTCCTTATTCAAAAGAGATTAAAGAAAAATTACAAGAGAAATTAAATAAGCACGAAAGTGAAGTCCAACCAATCTCTGAAGTCGAAATGAAACTGGTGACAAAATATGACAGTTTAAGAGATAAACGAAGTGAAAGAAACCCTTGGAAGACATGAGTGCATGCAACACTAAAAGAAGAAAGACTAAGTCAACTTGAAAAGTAAGAAGATTCCTAAACCACAACAATAATAGAGATCAACAAGGCAAAGAAAACCAAACCTGAAGTATGCAAATGATTTAGTGATTAAAGATAGAAGACATAATGAGCCACTGACGTATGAAGAGGCGTTTAGTACCAAAGAATGGAAGAAAGCTATGGAAGAAGAGATCGACACGTTGAAATAGAACAAAACATGGGAGTTAGTGCCAAAACCCAAAGATGTACAGCCTATTCCAAGTAAATAGGTGTATAAAGTAAAGACTCATCCTGATGGATCAGTTGAAAGATACAAAGTTTAGTTAATAGCACGTGGTTTTTCCTAGAAGTACGGATTTGACTATGAGGAAACATTTAGTCCAGTGGCTAAAATTACCATTGTACAAGTATTGTTGGCTCTCGCTGCGACAAAGTCTTGGAAGTTGTGGTAGATGGATGTGAATAATTCATTTCTACATGGAGAATTGGATCGAGAAATCTATATGAATCATCTAAGAGGATTTAAGAGCAAAGTTCATCCTGATTATGTATGCAAGTTGAAGAAAGCTTTGTATGGACTTAAACAAGCACCAAGAGTATTGTATGGAAAAATTGTTGAGTTCTTAATACAAAGTGGTTATTTAGTAGAACCAGCTGATTCAAATATGTTCGTAAGAGTTCGTAAAGATAAAGTGACAACAGTCTTAGTGTATGTAGATGATCTGATTATCATTTAAGAAGATGAGATTGAAATTCCTCAAATTAGAGTCAATCTAACAGCACACTTTCAAATGAAAGATTTTGGAGAACTGAGACATTTTTTGGAACTTGAAATTGAATAGAGTAAAGAAGGATTATTTTGTGCCAGCAGAAGCATGCCAGAAATCTTCTACACAAGTTTGGAATGTTGGATTGTAAACCTATCTCGACTCCAATGGAAACAAATGCAAGATTTTGCTTAGTTAAGGGAAAAGACTTAAAAGGTGTCACCATGTACAGACAATTAATGGAAAGTCTGATATACTTAACAATGACTCATCCAAATATTTCTCATACAGTTAAAGTAATGAGTCAATTTATGCAACATCTCAGAAAATCACATTTGGAAGTAGTGAGACGCATTTTGAAATATGTCAAAGGTACACTATACTATAGGATATTTTATAAGAAAGGAAATTCTTGCAAGTTAAAAGCATATTGTGATGCTGATTATACTGGTGATCATGACACGCATCATTCAACTACTGGGTATGCATTTAGCTTGGGATCGGGAGTAATATTTTGGTGCAGTAAAAGACAACCTACAGTAGCTCTATCAAGCATGGAATCTAAATACAGAGCAACAACGACATCTGCACAAGAAAGCACGCGGCTGATACAGTTACTAAGAGATTTAAATCAATCAGTAGAGTATCCAGTATAATTGTATTATGACAACATATCAGTAGTTCAATTGGCAAAGAATCCAGTTTTCCATGCTAAGACAAAGCATGTGGAGGTACATTATCGTTACATTTGAGAAAAAGTGTTGCATGGAGAAACTGACCTGAAGCACAATGACATGGATCATCAAGTTGTTGATATACTTACCAAAGGTTTAAATAAAGTCAGATTTAAAGAATTTCAAAAGCAATTTGGAATGACTTCAAGAATAACAACACAAGAGATTAGTTGTGAGGAGGACTATAAAATATGCCACCAACTTATCTCTTTAAGAATTTCAAAGTTTGGTAAAATCTTTTAAAGTTTAGTAACAACTTTAAGAATTTCAAAGTTAGTGAAAATGTTTCAAAAGTTGATAATAAGTTTTTCAAAATTTGATAGTAATTTGTCAAATGTTGGTAACCATCCTTAGAAAATATGAATGGAAGAAATCTTTAGAATTATTGAATTACTGATTTGCTAGCACTATAAATAGGGGAATGTGATAATGTGTGTGTGGCAAAGTGAGAAGTTGTATGAGTGTGCAAAAAGTGAGAAGAGGTGTAGAGAGAAGTTTGAAATGTGTCTTTGGTAGTTATTGTAATCTTACAGAGAGCAATAAAGAGTTCTTTCAATTAAAGTTTCTATCCTTGCCTCTTGTATTCTACATGCATATGAAGATATAAAAAGAAACATGAGCAGTTAATAATTAAATAATATCCAAGAACAGCAGGTAGACATGTACCATGAAAGAAAATAGTATGAGCATGCATCACCTAGATAGGGTGCAATCCTTGATTGGTGCTTCCCAATCCTTCTATTGTAATCACATGCATCCCTTCAACAGAATATAGGGGCGCTAAGCAAGCATTGATAGCATGATAACTAGTAGAAGAATTCCAAACTAAAATGACAAGTTTGGCATTAAGATACAGGAAAGAAATGTTTCACATGTAGGAGTAGCAAATAAGCATTGCTTGAGAAAGAAACACACACATTTCCTCTGATTTCTATCATAATGAGAAACCATAACTGTGCACACTCCACAACCACCTTCCCCGCAGCCAAGTTTAGTCCCTGTAAGACCTATATCTTTTATACCAAAGGGGCAGGGGGGACTGTAATTAGTTTTGTATTGCCAAATTTAAAAGACCTCAATAAAAAATAAAGTACTATGGGTAAGAATTGAATAATGAAATGCTCTAGATTTTTTTAACATTACAAAAAAGGACAATGCTTTTTTCCTTTCTTTTTCTTTTCCATTTTTTGGGGTAGCGCTGAGTACTAGGACAATCTAATCAACTACTAAAGAGCATGAACTCAAAGTTGAAACATTTGGCCATTTAATATAAAAGAGAACTCAGAAAAATGTCTGCAAGAAAAGCTATATGCAAATGTACAATGGTCTAAGAAAAATCATATTTCAGTTTAACAATGCTGTGACAGTATAAACATTTTTACAAAATACTAACCCAGCATACAACCAGAAAGAAGCTTTATAAGTTTGACTTTCAATTATCATATTTCAAATTGGAAATGATGGCATCAATCATCAAGATACTCGGTAAAATTATATGATCCATATATAAGATAAGATAAGATATTTATAGATGATAAAAGGGAAAACAGGGAGAAGAGAAATGATAACTGATGAAGAAATACTCAGCGGAAGAGTTCTGAATTGAGAGATAGCGGAGGAGAATTACAAAGGAAAAGAGACTAAGCCTCACAACTCTCGTGACCTATCATTAACTTATAACAGCCACCATACATCTTGAAAGACGAATCTACCCTTTCCTTTTAACTGAATTCTGTCAAAAGTAAATTACATAATGACCCTTAAAACTTATTGTAAAGACTATAATACCCTTATTTCATACCACATGACCCATGGCGCGTTGGAACTCCACGTTCAGTAATCCACGTAGTCCTTCGCGTTCTTGAGGTAAATTAAGATAAGAGAGGGCATCTCTAATTCCATTATTTATTTTTATATTCTTAAAATAGTTTTGTGAAAGTATTTTTTGGAAGAATTTTTAAAATAAAAGACCAAAAAACTTATTGGAATCATGTGTTTTTAAAATTACACTCAAAATTAGAAAAAATTAAAAATAAGTTTTGAAAATCCTGAGACTTTGTAGTTTGGATTCCATGCATTTGGGATTTTATGCATTTAGTGCATTTAATTATTTTAAAGACAATTTTTCTTCTATAAAAAATTAATATGTATTTAAAAAAAAGATAAAACAATGTAAATACGCCAAATGTACCAAATTTCCAATGCACAAAATCCATATTAAAGACCATATTTAGTACCAAGAATTAAATTTATAATGTAGAATTATAATTCTTATTCTAATTCCATTAAAATTGAAATTGATTCAAAATTTTAAATTTTATATTTGGACCATGTAAAAAATTAGAACATAAAATTGTAATTTCAAATTTAGTTCTCATTTTACTATTTAGATAAAAGATAAATATTTGTTCAATGTATTTGTATGTATTACATGTTTAGTATATATGTGCATGTGTGTACATGTGTATACGCATGCATGTGTATATATGTATATGTAATAAAAGCATTATATATGTATTTGTATATGTGGGTATATGAGGACGTGTATTTGTATGTGTAAGTACATGTGCGTGTGCATTGATGTTACATATTTGTATTTGTGCATGTTAAACATGTTTAATATTTATATATATATATGTGTGTGTACTTATATATGCATGTATGTGTATGTATATGTACATAGCAACAACATTATGTATGTCTTTGTATTTATGTATGCAAGTGTGTGCATATGTGTTACATATTTTATACATATAAGTGTGTGTGGGAGCACATATTTGTGTTTTAATTAGGTTAAGTATTAGGTTCATTCAAAACTTAGCTATATATTATTTTTTAATATTAATTCATTTTATTTATAATTAATTTTATTTATGAAAAATTTTTGAAATGTTAATTCTTTTTTAATTTTAATTATTTTCTATTGTAAATCATTTTTTTTATTTCATTCTTTTTATTTTAAATTTTAAATTTTTATTTTTCTTTAAAAATTTTTTTTAAAATTTTTTTTTAATAAAATTAAGAAGTGACCTAACCCAACTTGTTACTAATGTATTGAGTTAGGTCTCAAAATTTATTTAAACATATTTTACAATCCTACTTAAATCATTTTTTAATAAATTATAATTTTCTCATTAAAAAAAATAATTTTGAAAAATAAAGGAAAACATTTAAAATTTGTTCTTGTTTTATATTCTAAAAATTATTTTTTCTATTTTTATTTCTTAAAACAATCAATAAAGAATACATTACGAAATAAGTTTTTTTATTCTTGTCACTTTTAAAAACAAAAACCATTTTTTGAAAACAACATTTAAACAAGGCTAAAGTTTCACTTGTTTTCCTAGATTTTTTTTTAGCAGTCTACGCAACTGACTTGTGAAAATAATTTTATTCCGTAAAGTAACAGCAGTAATATTTGTGGAATGCTGTTTAGTTCATGGGAATTGCAAACTTGTCATATTCAACCATAAAAAAATAAGATACTACACCTAATTTAATACCAGAAATAACGAGAAAAAAAAAACTCCTGTTTCTCACTTAATTTCGTTTAGTAATTCGGTACTGAACAACATGCAACCAATAAACCAACGAATTACGAATCGGCCATACGATACTTACATCAATTTACCTCTGAGGTACTCAAGAAGGGTCAAGTGGGCCAATCCATCTGGTAACACTCTACGAATGCCGTTCACATACAATATGGCCTCCTCTGACTCTTCCAAAATTTGGTCTGACGCTTCTTCGTTCTTCAATGACCCCATTTTCCACTTGAGTTGTTCTATCTTTAATTCTAATCCTGCTGATGATGGAAAGGGGTGAAAAATCTGGTTCAAATGGAACAAACTGAAATTCAATCTCCTGGCATAAGTGTTTTGGACTAGTGACAAGGCAACAACCCCAATCTTTTTGCTTTTTCAAATTGGTGAAAAAGGAGGAATCACCGTTAGATCAAATTAAATTGAATAAATATTTTGATTTTTAGAGATATGTTCAAAATTGAAAATCTCATAATATTGTTTATGAGATAGGATTATCTCATAAATGAGAGAATCCATTCTCATTATTTACTTATTAAAGAAGGCAAAAAAGTCCACCTCTCCACGTAATCTGACGTTCTGTTAAGCTATCACTGACTGTTGGCTGGTTAGAGTTTGATTCCTTTTCATTCCAAAACTGTAATTTTTTTTAGCCACATAAATTATTAGTAATTCAAAAATTCACGAACAATTATTCTTAATATTTTTATTTTTCCAAATCCCAAATGTCTAAGATCTAACAAGGCAAGTAAGCAAATTAGTGATAGTGCACTTGGAAAAGATGAATATGTGCTTTAAATAAATTTATGTATTTCTTTTTAAAGCTTTGTAAAATATTAAAAGAATTATCAAAAGTACCAATCAAGTTCTTAAAGTTGTATTTCAGGTGTTGGAAACTCAAGTTTGAACAAATTATCATAGTGACTGATATTAGTTTTACATGCTTGAAATTTTTTTCAGTTACTTAAAAAAAATTTTCAGATGCTGATAAATGTCACTTAAGAGATAAAGAGATAGACACAGGCGATTTATATTGGTTTGAACAATTGTTGTCCTTCGTTCAATTTCTTTCAAGTTCAAAAAGAGTTTTACTGTCATAGGATTTTAATCTAGATAACTCCAAATTCTTACAATGATTGGTTTCAAATATTTACCCTTAATACAAAATTTTAGATAATTTTAAATTATCTCACTTAATTTTCACTCAACTTACTCATAATTGACTTTTGCTTAAGAAAGATTTATGTAAGGTGAAATTACAGTTAAATTAAAGCAAGAGACCTAAAATTGGGCACACGAATATAAATTTCAAATTACTTTTTAAATGATTTTCTATGGTAATGATTGCATATGTTTTCATCCTTCAAGTCTTCCTTATATAGAGGAGAATTAATGTTTAATGCTAAGGAGATGTTAGGCGTAAGGAGGAAAGACACCAAGCTTTTTGTTTAGCTATGGTGGCACGTGTTTAGGTGTCTTCCTATAGAATACAAGAGGCAAGAATAGAGACTTTAATTAAAAGAACTCGTTATTGCTCTTAACAAGATTATAATAACTATCAAAGTTGCATTTCACTCTAAACTTCTCTCTACACCTCTTACACACTCATATAACTTCTCACTTTGCCACACACTCCCATTATCACATCCCCCTATTTATAATGCTAGCAAACTATTAATTTAACAATTTTAGAGATTTCTTCCATTTATATTTTCAAAGGATGGTTACCAACTCTTGATAAATTACTACCAACTTTTGAAAAACTTACCACTAACTTTTGAAAGATTTTCACCTAACATTGAAATTATTAAAGTTGTTAACTAACTTTGAAAGATTTTACCAAACTTTTAAATTTTTAAAGAGATAAGTCGATTACAAACTAATATCTTGTATCACTATTCTTGAAGTTTGTAACACTTGCTAAATTATAGTGCAAAAAATTTTGTTCTTAGGAAAGAGGGGAGTATTAATCTTTGTGGTGTATATTACTAATCAGATGTAAGCTTTAGTTTAGTAATAAGGCTGGGCATCCGGATTCAAGAGGGCTTGGGTTTGAGATGTAGCTCCCTCCTGCCTCAAGAATATTTTGGTGTTGACACGTGTCCCCTACATGTGAAATTACCAAATTGCCCCTCTTACTTTTTCTTCCATTTTCCATCTCTTTCTCGTCATTTTTGCATCAAAATGTTGCTCCATTTTTTATGAGTTTTGCTACTCCTTTCTACCATAGCCAGCCACCACCACCTCTGCCCAGCTCCTCTACTCACTGGCGATGTGTTCTGGCCGGTCACCGCCATCAACTGCCAGCGACAACGTCAATTTTCTGGTGGTCTTCATGAAGCTCAAACCAGCGAATTTTTTTGCTATTTCGATGAGTTCTAAGTATTTGTTTCATGAAAATGATGTTAAGAGAAACATTTTCGACCCCTATCCATCAAATTTTAGCTTTGGAAGCATGATTTTTAGGCTAGTTTTTGAGAAGTTGTGCTAACACGGACCAAACTAAAAAGTTTCGAAATCTTAGGGTTTTCAGAAAATGGTGAAATTCTGCATTGTAATGGGTTCGAATTGATCCTATAAGAACACTTTTAAGGTGTATGGCATGAAAAACTATTGTTAATCATGGTTTTTCTTGGATTAAAGGCAAGGGTATGAAATCTGGGACTAAATGAAAACTCAGAAAGTTTTTAGGGCAGAAAATGTAAATTGACGAAAAGTCTGGGAAAATTTGTGATGGAATTAAAGAATATGAGTTAGGGTTTGTTTTGAGTAATAAGAAAGAAGAGGAGTAATTTCTTGCTTTCCAATTGGTGTAGGTAGCTTGTAAGAGTGATAAGTCATCCAATGGAAGGTATTGAATTGCTGGTAGTTAACGACACTCAAGTACGCAGATAGCACTCCTCAATTCTTTATGTTTCACTTTTCATTATTTGGAAATGTTTATTAATATCATCTGAAATTTGAGACTAAACTTGATTAGGATTGAAAGGATGAGTAAGGGAAATTCTTTAATATATTATATGGCGTTATATATGGTTTTGAGAAATGAATTTTGAGAAACATCATGCATACGGTTATGATTAGCTGCTAGATAATCTATCATTGAAAGAAAATTTGATTTCATGTATATTAGCTGTATTCCCCTATGTATGCTTATTTTGATTACATTATCATTGGAAAGACTAGATAGGACACTAGCTGCCAACAGAGTACTGTTAGCCTTTGGTGCACCTAGTTAATGACCCAGCTAGCAGGGTTAATGATGGTGCTAGCCCTGTGTGACGGCCATCACACGAGAACTGATGAGTGATAATTTTCGTGAGTTATGACCTCACGCCAGTTGGTTATTTGCCCTTGAGGATTGTGTATCCTCGCCTATTGTGATTTGCCCTTTTTGTGGCTGTGTGCCACACCAGATGGGTCCTTAGTAGTCCTTCCCCTGAAATGACCTTCGGAAACTTGTTGATTCATTGTTTATGGCACTTTAAAGTCAATGTTTTGAAAAGTGTGTTAATTAGCTAAATTGTTTACTTGTAACGGTGATTACTCGTAATTTAAATGTTATTTCATTTCATTCAAATTTTGACCAAGTTTTGATTTTAATTTATATATGAAATTTATTACTGATTTTAGGGTGCTATCTGCCCGAAAAATTTGGTTTCAGATAGGGAGATAGCTGAGTACCTGGAGGCAGCAGAGCAGTGATTAGAAGTTCTATTGGTGAGCCCCGCTTGGATATTGTGGGACCTATTCTTTTTGATCAGTTTGATATTCATGGCTTATTTTGAGATGTATATATATTTAGAACGATAGTCATTGTTTTGTATGTCTGGGGTTATATAGGGACCACATTTGAACTTTCCCTATTGTTGTATATGGTATTGATGCTATACTGGGCTGTGCTGGTGAGAGTGGAGCTCTCCTATATGTTTTATTGCCTTACAGGATATTGTAGAAATTTTAGGATGTCTTATTTATTGGGGAGGTTATGCCAAAATTTCTACAAAACTCCTTATTTTGTACTAAACCTTTTATTTTATATTAAGGCAATTTATATTGCATATGGTGTAAATTGTTTAGTTTTGGCATGGTATTGGATGTCCCTCTAGTGTCAAGCTTGCAAGTTCAAGGAATTTCTTCGTATCCTGTGCCAGTCTCACTCCTGGAATTTTGGGGTGTGACAAAGTCATTCCAAGTTGCTTTCTAAATTCTTCAAATTTGGCTTTATTTAAACCTTTGGTAAGTACATAAGCAACTTGATGATCCGTGTCAACATACTTCAAGTCAATTTCTCCTTGCAACACTTTTTCTCGAATGTAATGATAATGTACCTCCACATGATTTATCTTAGCATAGAAAACTGGATTCTTTGCCAAGCGAATTGTTGATATGTTGTCATAATACAATTCTATTGGATATTCCATTGATTGATTTAAATCTCTTAGTAACTGTATCAGCCACGTGCTTTCTTATGCAGACTCCGTGCTTGATAGAACTATTGTAGGTTGTCTTTTACTCCTGATCCCATGCTAAATGCATAACCAGTAGTTGAACGACGAGTGTCATGATTACCAGCATAATCAGCATCACAATATGCTTTTAACTTGCATGAATTTCCTTTTTTGTAGAATATCCCATAATCTAGCATACCTTTAACATACCTCAAAATGCATTGCACTACTTCCAAATATGGTTTTCTAGGATGTTGCATAAATCGACTCATTACTCCAACTGTATGAGAAATATCTTGACGAGTCATCATAAAGTATATCAGATTTCCCACCAATTGTTTGTACATGGTGACATCTTCTAAGTCTTTTCCTTTAACAGAGCAAAATCTCACATTTGCTTCCATTGGAGTTGAGATAAGTTTACTATCTAGCATTCCAAACTTCTATTGAAGATCTCTCGCATACTTCTGCTAGCACAAAATAATCTTTCTTTACTCCATTCAATTTCAAGTCCTAAAAAATATCTTAGTTCTCCAAGATCTTTCATTTGAAAGCGTACTGTTAGATTGACTCTAAGTTGATGAATTTCAATGTCATCATCTCAAGTGATGATCAGATCATCTGCATACATTAATACTACTGTCACTTGTTTTCATGAACTCTTACAAAAAAATTTGAATTTGTTGGTGCTATTGAATATCCATTTTGTATTAGAAACTCAAAAATTTTTTCATACTATGCTCTCGGTGCTTGTTTAAGCCTATACAAAGCTTTCTTCAACTTGTATACATAATCAAGATGAGCTTTGCTTTGAAATTCTCATGGTTGATTCATAAAGATTTCCTAATCTAATTCTCCATGCAGAATGCATTCTTCATATCCATCTGCCATAATTTCTAAGACTTTCTCGCAGCGAGAGCCAATAATACTCGTACAGTGATAATTTTAGCTACTGGACTAAACCTTTCTTCATAGTTAAATCTGTACCTATAGGAAAAACCACATGCCACTAACTGAGCTTTGTATCTTTCAACTGATCAATTAGGACGGGTCTTTACTTTATACACCCATTTACATGAAATAGGTTGTACATCTTTAGGTTTTGGCACCAACTCCTATGTCTAGATCTGTTTCAATGCGGTGATCACTTTTTCCATAGTTTTATTCTATTTTTTGGTACTAGATGCCTCTTCATACGTTGCTGACTCATTATGTATTCCATCTTCAATCATTGTTGTATTTGCATGTTTCAGGTTCGGTTTTCTTTGCCTTGTTGATCTTTGTAATTGTTGTGACTAAGGAATATCTTCTTCACTCAAATCTTCTTACTCCTCAAGTTGAATTGGTCTTTCTTTTTTTGCTGTTGCATGCACTTCTGTCTTCCAAGGGCACCTTCCACTTCGGTTGACTCTTAAATTGTCATCTTTTATCATTGATTTCACTTCAACTTCAAAGATTAGTTGGATTTCATTTTTTGATCATTTAATTTATCTTGTAACTTTTCTTTAATCTCCCTTGAATTAGGAAGATTTGTTGCTTATGGTGTCCACCATGATGATGTCTCCTTGAATATTGTATTGCAAGATGTATAACATTTGCCAGTGGTTGGATTATAGCATTTCTAACCTTTTTTTTTTTATCATCATAACTTACAAATATACACGGAACTGTCTTCTTGTCAAACTTACTATACTAATAGTTAGGCATGAAAACATAACACACATAACCAAACACTTGAAAGTGACTTACGATGGGTTTAATATTCCAGAGCTTCTCATAGGGCGACATAAAATCAAGTTTTACTTGTAGAATCATATTGGTAATATGAACGATGGTCTTTGTGCATTCTGCACAGAAATGTGGCGATACATTCTTAGGATGTAACATATTTCGACAAATTTCTACCAAGTGTTGATTCTTTCTTTCTGCAACCCCATTTTGTTGAGTTGTTCCAGGGCACGTCAGCTGTCGTTGTATTTTATTCTACTGTAGATACTCATCAAATTCCTTATATGTATATTCTCCTTCGTTGTCAGAACGTAGGCATGAAATTCTATGCCCAACTTCCATGTCATTTTTCTTTTTGAACAACTTGAATCTAGTTAATGCTTTTGACTTCCCTTTCATAAAATCTACCCATACGTACATTGAGTAGCCATCAATGAATGTGATCATGTACCAATACCTACTGATTGAGGTTTGTTTTACTGGTCCAAAAACATCAGAGTGCACTAATTCAAATGGTTTCTTAGCTCTGAAACTAAACTCCTTATATAGTAATTGATATGTCTTATTGTACTGGCATCCCGTATAAATTATACCATCTCGAACTTCAAGTTGCAAAAGTCCTCTAAGAATTTCCTTCTTCATTATTAACTTCAGTTTATGATAGCTGACGTGGCCAAGCCTTGTACGCCACAAATCTCTTGTCTCATTTCTTCTTGTCTTATCTATGTATGCTATCTATGCTGACATTATGTAGACAAACTTTACATGCTTGCCCTCCACAATTGGTGCACCAGTTGGATCTAGACTTCTATATACCTTCACATCCTTCAGCCCAAACACCACATAGTTACCTTTAGATGCAAGTTGTGACACTAATAGCAGATTTTCCTTCATTCTTGGTACATGGTAGACATTTTGTAGATGTACTTTCCCTGTACTATAGCCAGGGTTGATTTTCATACTGCCAACATGGGTTATTGGCAATCTTGAATTGTTTGCTATAAAACAACTTGACCTTCTCTATATTTAGACATTGTTGAAAATTTCTCTTTATCTCTTGTCATATAGTTATAATATCTGAAATCAACAATCCAATCTTTTTCGTAGTTGACAGATTTGTCGCTTAACATTACTAGTGTCATATCCTCATGTGGTTCTTCAAAACAAGTCAATGCAATCTCTTCTGATTCTTCTGTGGCTGCAAAGCATGCTTGAAAATTCTATTCTTCGTCATTATAGTGGTCAGTTACAGCATTTCCTTCTTCGTGAGGTGCTCTGCAATTTTTAGCAAAGTGACCTTTTTTGCCACAATTGTAACATCTATTGTCTCTCCGTCACTCCTTCTTTAATTCAGGGTCTTGTGGATCTAGTCAACCTCCCCCTTGATACAAGCCTCTTCCACGACGGTTTCTCTACCAACCATTTTGATGCTTTCTATTATCGCCTTTCTTTTTCCAATTGGATTCCTCTTGTTGACCTTTATGTTTTCTAAAGAGAGCTTTTTCTTCATCTTTCAAAGAAGCTTTAAACATTTATGAATCCAAAGCCTCTTGGTTGGCTAGTATGCTTTCCAACCATATTAGAGTTGGTTCCTTGGCCCAACCTCTTGGAGCAGTGACATGACTGATACTTTGGGTTTAATCCTGCGATAATAATTCTCCTCATCCTTGTGTTGGTAATAGCATTCTCCAGATCTAATTTTGAAATCTCAGTGCAAATAGATTTGATCTTTGAAAAATATTCGCTTACCGGCATATCATTTTGCCAAATTGACGCAAGCCTGTTCCCTAGTCACTACAACTTTGTGTCATTCGCCCTCACGAATAGTGTGGCAAGTGCATCCCATGCCTCTTTTGGTGTCTTGGATTCCTTAATGTATCTAATGAATTGTGGTTCCACTGAAGAAATTAATATGTATGGAGCTTTTCTAGCTCTTACATGCCATTTCTTTAATTCATTTGAATTTGTTGGTGGAATTACTTCATCTTCGTCAATAAGATCCGAAAGATTCTGGTCTCCTAAATAAAGTTCAACGACAGTGCTTCAAACCTGATAGTTGTCATTATTTAACTTCTTAACTGAGCATGTATTTGTCGACATGTCAGCCATAGCAACTTTGGCAGTGCCCTGCACTTATACCAAGTTGCTTGATTCCTAACGGATTTTCTTTACAATCCTTTACTATATTTCGGCAGAATCTCCTTATACAATGATTCTAGATTTCATACTCGAACAAAGGAACCTCCTGGATTGGATACTCAGTTGACCAGACTTGAACTAAGCTCGAATTAGATTAGAGCTGGACTCTAACCAGGTTCTGATACCACTTTATAAAATACAAGAGGCAATAATAAGAACTATAATTAAAACAACTCTTTATGACTCTCTACAAGATTACAATAACTACTAAAGACACATTTCATTCTAAACTTATTTTTACACCTTTCTCACTTCTTACACACTCATACAACTTCTCATTTTTGTCACACACTCTCATTATCATATTCTCCTATTTATAGTGCTAGCAAACCATTAATTCAACAATTCTAGGGATTTCTTCTATCCATATTTTCTAAGGATGGTAACTAACCTTTGACAAATTATTACCAACTTTTGAAAAACTTGCCACTAGTTTTTGAAAGATTTTCACCTAACTTTAAAATTGTTAAAGTTGTTAACTAACTTTAAAAGATTTTACCAAACTTTGAAATTCTTAAAAAGATAAGTCAGTAGCATATTTAATACTTCCAGCTCAATAACCAACGTGGGATGTCTATGTCTAAGAAAGAAGTTGCATAGGTGGAAGACTAAGACACCAGATGAAGAGTGCTTCGAAAGTTTAGTATTGCACATCCCTTCCTGATATTCTTTTCTTCATTTCTGTTCGAAGATATATGTCCTTTTGACTATGCTTTGTGGCTTGCAGATGCACTTTGTTCCCTGCTTTGATAGCTTTTATCCTGTGTGTATAACTAACTCTCTTTTATTGTCTGTTCAAAGTGTTCACCTTTTGCTTTGTCCTTTTTATTTTTCTATGTACTTTGCCTTTGTTTATTTTTTTGCACTTTGTAAGCTTTCTTCCCTCCAGCCGAAAGTGAATAGCCGTTCTTCATTTTGTCTTTGTGTCATATGAGAACGGACCAATTTGTTAGGCTTTGAAAGAGATGATCCAAGATAATTTCATAAGTATAAGATATTTTGGACCAATAAAACTTTGGCTACAGAAGATATTTTAATCATATTTAAAACAAGTTTGGGCTTTGTTATTATTAAATTTATTAACGGGCCATTATTGGGACAACACAGGATATGACATTGTACCAGTGAAGAAGAATTTAGAGTGCGTTTATATAGTGCAATCTGCAATGAGAAAATAAGCAACTAATAAAATAAAATAATGAAACCTGACGTTTTACAACACCAATACTTCGAGGATTAAAATATATACAAATACAAAATTTTCCAAGCCCAATGAAAACGTTGGGTGGATGAAGAACCTTGGACCATAAACTAGCAGTGCATCTTTGTTTATCTCTGAAGAAGCCTCTCCTTCATTGGATCTTTTGTAGGTAACTTCATGGGGGTAGATTTCTCTGATGCAGATGACAGAATGAGAATTTCCATGACGATTGTAACGAGGATCAGAAAACCTGCGGTGACTAAAACGCCTTCCCATGAAGAGAGGAGTGAGGACCACAGGTAGAGTTTAACAATACCCAAGACAAGGAGACAAGACCAACAGATCACAACCTGTTCAAAGAGCATAAACAAAGTGGAATCAAAGAAAGAAAGGAGTTCTAGCCTCTTGTTATGACCAGATCTTAGATTGACAGACATATCTTACAATTAAAGATATCTTAGGCCGACCAATGTCCCGGATTTCTTGTTCACTGAATATGTCCGTAGTACGATATCTCTCCAGTGCAGCGTCCTGGCAGTTTACCAAAGCAGAGAGAAGTGTGAAGATTGATTGAATTCGCATAAAGAAGTAACAGGCAATGCTCCTTATTTTCTAGGTCTTATGTGAGATATAACTTTGCAAAACCATACAACGTCTATCATGGCCACGTCATATATAATTGTCGCATATATGCATTCTTGAGGAAATTGTCTATTTGAGATTGATTTTTATACCTTGGTGACAAATATGTCTTTACACCATTGTGCAATGCCATCAGCTGTTTCTGGCAGTTCCTCCATTGGGTGTCGTTTTAGTTCAACCTTCACCTGTTTTTTTATTTTAAAAAAAAAAATTGAACATGCAGGAACATTTATTTAGTTGTGGCATCTAGAAATCTCAGATGTGTCGGCAAGTTTCTATCATCATGTTGAATTGCAACCCGAGGCCCAGAGTCCAAAATTGCATCAGTAGAACTGTTTTTTTTTTTTTTGGTTTGAGGAATATACAGAAATATATATTGATTTAGAGGATCATAATTGTGCCAAAATGTAAAGATTTTTCTAATTTTAATGTAGCTTTTGCCAAGGTTTACAATTGGCCTACCGAACTAGACATGCCTCTAAACATTCTCAAAAATGTGGGCAAAGGCTGGTTTTTTGGAACCACGAATGTGCAATCGTAGATAGCTCGAATAAATGTACGCGAACGTGTCACTGCTGAGACGAAACCCTGAAGAAATATAATGAACAATCAACATCAATTCAATAACCATATTTGACTTTTGAATTATAGAAATAAATGACGTAATTTTCAAGAATTTTATTTTACGTGTTATAATCTTAATTTTCATTCACAAGGGTTTAATAAATAGTGAGTAAAAATCTTTCAAAAAAATAAATTGTGTATTTTTTAAAATTTAAACACTTAAGACATATTTAATAAATAAACAAAAAGCAAATTACTTGTAGAAGAAATATAGTTTGTTGCCCCTGTATAAGCTTGAATCTCCAAAAAGGAAAAGCTTCACGTTTCTGTCCTTTTGAAACCATTTTCCCTAGTTTTAGGTTTTCAAAACTCTAGTGTAATAGAGGATGTTAAAGTTCCTCAAAAAAAAAAAAAAAAAAACGAGAAAGTTAAAGATGCTAAAAAAGTTGTATACTACAAATCGGAGAGCTTAATTCACCTTTGTACGAGGAATCAAGACATTTCTAGGTATAGGCAAGCCTTTCAAAGCTGCAAACTCTTGAGCTGAGCGAAGTTTTAACTCTGTAAAGCGAGTTCCTTCGACAAAAAGAGCCAACCAAAAAGGCATAGGGAAGTCCTGTAGTCTCTGAAAACTTTTCTGCCATGCAAAAGTCAACAGAGACATAAATGAAACATTAAGGAAAAAAAAAAAACAGTGTTAAATGCTTATATAATTTAGGAGAATGTAAATATAGATACATTCAATGTTGTTTTATCCTTATCCCAGCTTCTTTCTAGAAATACATAATCAGTGAACCACATTGACCAACCTATGACCTGCATAAACATACCTTACATTAAGAATTCAATTAATCCAAAGTAAAGTACTCGAATGGAAAAGCTTTATAATATAGAGAGGCAAAAAGATTTACAAAAAACTCACTGGGAGGTATTTTAATTCTTTCTTCATCATAGCAACAGTGCTACCAAGACAACCCATTCGCTGCCACAAGTGAAAGTTATTCAGTCTGAAGGAGATGCAACCATAGACTGACAATTGAACAAAGACTTTGCATTTGAACAAATCTAGGGATATTTATATGCACCTGAGCCAAGACCCATCCAACAAGCCAATCAATGTCACTTCTGTGGTTGCTGATAACGAGAGCATTCTCTTTACCTAAAATTTTCTCAAATAAGAATGTCATTTTCTGAGATGAGTTCTGTTTTTGTTTGATACCCCATAATTTATACAATTTTATAACCATGAAGTGTTCTTCACCTTACCCATTAATTGATTAAAAGTTTCTAAATCTGTGTGCAGCTCAACCTGCAAGTAGGAGATTTAACTAGTTAGACTGTAGTATGGACACTAACTTACGTTACAAAAACCATTAGCATCTCAATAGATAAATACAAGTCATACATCAATAATGATGATAACTTAACTTTTAGAAAAGCAGAGTTTGCACGAAAAATAATTCTTTTCACAAAGCTGATACATATTGACTTTGTAATGACAGGCTATCATTTGGTAATTATTGCATCCTGATAAGCATGACCTTTCCTTCCCTTTGTTTTGTGAGTAATATTTTTTAAGCACTATAATTTTATCATCCACAACTCAATCTCTCTTCCTCATTTTCTCGAGCAGATACAAAATTAATCCCTCTCTTTCCTTGATTTTATGGTATCGTCATGGAAAAAGCAGTTACAGAGGCAATAAGGATTAAATACAAATAAAGATGGAGTATCTTAGATAAACTAAACACCTTCATTCCTGCCCACCAATCAAAGAGCCATATGACCTCTAACCATAGTAATTCTACAAGTATTTTGTTAATCCTTCTGTAGCAATTCTTCGCAATTGGGCGAACAAGAATAAAAAGAACCGCCTGCAAGACAACAGTTACTATAATATTAAGCAAAACGATCAACTTATTATAAATCAAAATAAAAAAGAATGAGTTGCTTAATTTTATAATTTCGACATAGCATTGCAGGAACTAGCAAGCAAAAGGCCTAAATGAAACACACCAGACATACATGTAGGCATGGAAGTAATAGTTTTATATGCTTCTCAAATTTTAACAACTATACAGACCTAAAAGAAGAAAACTAACATAGAAATAAGAAGCTGCGTCTCATGACTCATGAAAATCCAGCCGAATACCAAACTCGGTGAGACAAGCTCTATAAGAATTTTGCTACGTAACTCGATGTATATTGTCACGATGAATTCTCAAAATTGAAAATGATCTTAAAGCATGGAAACGAAACGTATTCAGAATCACATGTATTGTTTTTTTTTTTTTTTTACTTTTTATTCTAACCGGCCTAATTTTGTTTATTTGCTGATTCTAATAATGTCCATCTCGGTTGCTATATTCTCATTGCACATATAGATATATCCAGTGATCACCAAAGGGCTATTATTCAAGAAGAGAAACAATTAAAAAAAAAAAAAAAAAGATTGGTGCGTACCTGGGCTACATTAACGACGAGACCTGAGACAACGAAGAGAACGCCTACGGGAAGAATAACGAGGGCTGCAGGGATCGCCATATTGCCTCTGCCACAGATAAACAAGATGAGAGAAAAACAAAATAGATGAGAGGGAGTGATTAAGGAAATTATTATATAATATTATATATTTATATGACCGCTTTAAGCGGCGCCATTATTACCGTTGCAAATGAAGGATCATGTGCACTCATGCTGCGCTTCAGCTGCGTTCTACCAAGTTTAGTATAATGAGGATGAGGATGAGGCTGAGACTGATCAACCAAAGTTGAAAAGGTTGCCAAATTTTCCGTTGTGTGCGTTTTGAAATTACGACCTGATGCAAGCATCAAAGTTGCGAATTGCGAGGATTTTGGTTAGTTTGGTTTTGGTTTTCTATGGTCAGCTACAGCGTCGTTTCGTTATTCTTTTTTTAAAAAAACTTGAGGGCATGCCAGCATAATCCTCGCAACATTATAGCCGTTCATGAGAATAAGGTAAATATAGTATTCTCACACATTTTAATTTGGTCCACGTGTTATCACTTCGATGTATGTTTTTTACATTTAAAGAAAATCAGTACATCAAATTGGTAGAAAAGCACGTGGTAGCTCGGATAATTTTCACCTTCCCTTCTCGTGGATTTGTTTCTTCTCATACTTATTCCCCTTTTTCAAGAATGGAACCGTTTCCCCCCTTAAAAAATTGATCCATTGAATCCAGATTTAAGGTCCAAATGTAAAGATTATTTTTGAAAAATAAAATAAAATATTTTTTAAAATAAGATATATTAATATTTTAAATCTTTATTTCACAAGATGACATTTTATTGAAAAAAAAAAACTGAACAATTTTTTTCTTATATTACAGTTCAGTAACTTTTTCTAATAAAATATTATTTTGTATAAAAAGATCTAATATATCCTGTATTAAAAAATATTTAATTCCTATTTCTTAAAAAAAATTTACATTTTTCTAAATGACCCAATTATTTAGGAGAGGAACAGTCCTTCTGATTAACGGGGCTCCTTTCTCTAAATAAACAAGTGAAATTTTACTTTCGCCATCAAATATTTTTTAATTTAGTTTTATATAAAATTACTTATTTTAATTTAGTCCCTTATTATTAAAGTATTTTTAATTGATCATTTATAAAATTATATTTTTAATTTGATTTTACAGATAAAATAATTTACAATGATGTATTTTTATCAATTGTTTGCAAATAAAATTATTAAAAATTTTATAAAAGAGCATATTATTAATAAGTTATCAAAAAATTATATTACATGTTATTATGTATATTAATTTCATTTGCAGTAAATTGATAAAAAAATATTATTGGTAATGACTTTATTTGTCAAAATATATATGTGTGTGAGATGTTAAATTAAAAAGTCAATTCTATGAAAAATCAAAGTAATAAATACCTTGTATCTAAATAATTCAATTTTAAAAAATCAATAAAACATTAAATTAAGGATTTTTTTTTTTATAAAGGACAACATATACTAACAACAAATTACAAAAGAAAAAGAGATATGTTTCAAATTGTAAGCAATTGCAAACAAATGTGGCCAGAACATTTAAACAATAACAATTCCTCCCTTTGTCCTCATGTTTGGTAAGAGAGAAAGGAGGTATATGAAAAAGGAGAAGGAAAGGAAATGTTGCACTTGGGTGTTTGGTAGGAACTAAAAGCACTAATATGGGAATTAAGATTCCATTGATGGGTGAGACTTCGATCCTATTTGGAATGAAGTAGTAGATTTTTGGTGGAAAGAGAAAATGAATGAGAATGGTGTTAGCACATATATAACAAAAAGGGTTGAATTGCTATGTAAAAGAGTAATAAATATAAGTTCAGATAATTTTCAAAATATTTAATTCCCAAGGAGATAGAAGGCTATGTACCTTTCAAAAAAAACATCAGAACGTGAATAAAAAATGATAAGGTAAAGAAAATTCAACACATAAGAAATTATAATGGTTCAAATTACCATAAATATTACATCCACTCCTTAGCTTATGTAGCATGGAATTTCATTATGCAAACAGTTCAACAATACGATGGTCAACCTTACTTCATAGGGTACAACTACTAGCTTTTATCCTAATACAATAGAAAACCTTAGCTAAGGACAAGTCTCACTGACTTAACAACCACTATAATCATACCTAATTAATCTAGAATACAAGAAGTTTGAGAATAAGAAGTAAACACTCTTCCGTACATAGCAAACTCTATCACACAAAAAGATATATGAAGAAGAACCTTTTCACACAAACACGAAGGCACATAGTTGATGAGAATTTGCATTCAAGTTCAATCAATGATAATGTTCATCTTCTCCAAACACTACGTATTTATGCTGTAAATCTCCAATGGATCTTTAACGACTAGAATTTATTTTGGGCAAGTAATCTTCATTTGTTCATTGTTTATGGAAAGTTCAGTAATAGTGGTGTCAAACAATGCAGAGATCATGACATTTATTGTCATTCATTCTTTGGAGTTGCCAGTGATTATTTGTAGTTAACTTGAGCTTTTACTACCTTAGGTCTTTCTAAGTGATCTAGTAAATTGGTTTGGGCCACTATGTGAATCTATCAAATGCACTGCATAAATTTAGAAAGCTTTTGACATATTCATTAAACAATAAAATAAATATGTTATTTCAACAAGCTCCCCTTTTATTTTAATTATGACAAAACTTTAGTAGCTCCTTCTCAATTTGTTTCAATGGTGCCTGCTAGACTTTTTAAATTGTTACCCCTCCATTCTAGGACTTGTTTTGCCCCCTTCTTGACATAAGCAAAAGATAGAACACAAAGAGAACTAAATAAATATCTAACACATGGATATAGTACACATAAATATAGCTATAGATAGTGAAAATACTCAAGTGATAACACTGAAATCCAGGCATAAACAAGTCACTAAGAGTTAAAAATCCAAGACATAGACTAACTAATGGCATAAAAGTTTGAAATAGGCAATTATAATCCAGTCATTTTTTTCTAACAAAACATTATTTTGTATAAAAAGATCTAATATATTGTGTATTAACAAAATATTTAGTTCCTATTTCTTAAAAAAATCTTTACATTTTTCTAAATGACCTAATTATTTACGAGAGAAACAATCCCTTCTGATTAATGGAACCCCTTCCTCTAAATAAACAAGTGAAACTTCACTTTTGTCATCAAATATTTTTTAATTTAGTTTTATATAAAATTACTTATTTTAATTTAGTCCCTTATTAATAAAGTATTTTAAATTGATCATTTATGAAATTATATTTCTAATTTAATTTTACGGATAAAATAATTTACAATGATGTATTCTAATCAATTGTTTGCAAATAAAATTATTAAAAATTTTATAAAAGAGCATATTATTAATAACTTATCAAAAAATATATTACATGTTATTATATATATATATATATATATATATATATATATATATATATGTATATATATATATATTAACTTCATTTGCAGTAAATTGATAAAAAAATATTATTAATAAAGATTTTATTTGTCAATATATATATATGAGATGTTAAATTAAAAAGTCAATTCTATGAAAAATCAAATTAATAAATACCTTGTATGTAAAAAATTCAATTAAAAAATTAATAACACACTAAATTAAAAATATTTTTTTTTATAAAGGACAATATATACTAGCAAAAAATTACAAAAGAAAAAGAGGCATGTTTCAAACAATAAGCAATTGCAAACAAATGTGGCCAAAACATTTAAACAATAACAATTTCTCCCTTTATTCTCATGTTTGGTACGAAGGAAAGGAAGGATACAAAAAAAGGAGAAGGAATGGAAATATTGCGCTAATATGAGAATTAGGATTCCTTTGATGGGTGAGACTTCGGTCACATTTGATACGAAGTAGTAGATTTTGGTGGAAAGGAAAAATTAATAAGAACGATGTTAGTACAAATATAGCAAGAAGAGGCGAATTGCTATATGCAAAAGAGTAATATTGATAAGTTCAGATAATTTTTAAAATATTTAATTCTTGAGATTTAAGGTTTAGGTAAGTGATAAGGTAAAGAAAATTCAACACACAAGAATTTATAATGTTTCAAAATACCATAGATCTTACGTTTTTGTAGTTAGAAATTTTACTATGCAAACAATTTAACAATACAATGGTCAACCTTACTTCATAAGGCATGACTACTAAGTTTTTACGCCAAAACACTAACAACCCTTAGTTAAGGATAAGTCTTACTAACTCTTATAGACACAATAACAACCACTAGAGTTACACCCAATTCCAGAATACATTAAGTTTTAGAATAAGAAGTAAACACTCCTTCTTACACAACATTCTCTATCACATAGAAAGATATGTGAAGAAGAACTAAAAGTCACACAAACACGAAGGCACATAGTTAGATGAAAATTTGCATTCAAGTTCAATAAAAAATATTGTTCATCTTTTGCAAACACTAAATATTTACGTTAAAAATCTCTAACAGCTAGAATGTATTCTTGGCAAGTAATCTTCATTTGTTTAATGTTTATGGAAAGTCTAGTAATGGCAGTGTCAAAAAATGCAGTAACCATGGCACTTATTGTTAGTGATTCTTTGGAGCTGGTAGCAATTAGGAAATTAGGTATTTGCTATTGATTTGAGCTTTTACTGCTTTGGACTTTTCTGAATAATCAAGTAAACTGGTATGGACCATTGTGCTTATCCATCAAACACATAACATAAATTTAGAAAGCTTTTGACATAATCACTAAATAATAAAATAAATATGTTATTTCAACAAATGGGAATAGGCTAAAATGTAAAGGAAAGTTTTGATGTCAAAATTTATTTAGTATGTTATGAATGGAAAGGGCATTGTTTGTTTAGTATGGTAGAGATAATGATGGAATGGTAATGATAATGAGGTAAAAAGATCGAAATACCCTTCATTAAATTTTTCTCTACTTCCATTTTTTTTATTGCTTGATGAAAGCAAGGCTGGAGAAAAACACTCACCTCATCTGTTGTCCCTCTCGTTCAAGTACAAGCAATGAGTGCTGATGCCATTGGTTCTTATTGCCAGGTGACTGTATGCATACTCTGAGGTGAGGTATCCAGTGTGAGGGATGTGTTACATTTAGTCATGTGGTTGTGTGGCTAGAATGAGGCATTTGACAACTATTGATTATTTCCTATCTCCTTGCTATCAATGGTCGGTGACCACATGCTCTTTGTTGTACTTCCCTCTCTTGCAACATTATGGGGGTGCCTAACTAAAATGGGCGCTCAAGTGGTATGGTTAAAGAAAGCTAGGGTCATTTCTTAATCTACTGGGCATTTATGATAGAAAGATGTACCATTCCACTATTAAGTCGATGGAAGTTTCTTTCATAGTAGTCTCCCATGGCATTGTGCAACTTGTATACCAAATGAACATCTCAGCATTTCCATTGCCTTTTTCCATGACCCGTACCTTGCTCCCTGCTACACCAAACATCACCTTTATTCCATTTAGGTACTAATGGAATGTTATAAGATTCCATATAATAGAATTTGTATCCTAAAAATGACCTTGTGTCTTGTCTCATAATCATACTTCTTTTATTGACATAACAAAGATGAACAATGAATAGTGAAGAAGCACAGTGTTGCAATTTTTTTCCTTCCATGCACATGACAAAAAGATGAACAATGAACAATGTAATTCCTTCCTTTTGTGCACAGAATAAGATGAACAGTGAACAATGAAGTATGACAAAGCATAATTATGATTTCTTCCTTCCATGCATAGAACAAGAAAATGAACCGTAGACAATAAAGGAACACCATGCTACAATTTCTTCCTTTGAGCACAATGCTTTATATATATATATATATATAAAAGAAACAAAATATGACTATTTCTTTTCCAATGGTATTGTTGTTTTTTAGTTACCATTGATTTTCATTCCTTCCATTATTCATCCAAACCAAACAAAAAATAGCAAGATATTCCTATTCCTTTCCTACAATACGAAACATGATTTTGGGTAACTAGATTCCATTCCATTGAAACTTATTACTATTCTTATTCCTATTATCTTTCATACAAAATTTATTAGTGCTTATTGAATGGCATCATCTTACAACCTACAAATATTCATCACCATGTGCAAAATAAAAATTACACCTTTTTAGATTGTGAAGAAATGACCATCAAGAAAGTCACTGTAAACATGACATAACTCAATTTTTTAAATAAAAGAATTAAAAGAAGCTACTATTAATTCAAAGAATTAGGGCCTTCTTTTTTCACCTTGCTTTTAAGAAGAAAAGTTACTATTTTTTCTTAAATTATTTAAACAATAGAATTTTTTTTTTAAACTTTAGAAAAAGTTGAAAAGGGAAAGTTATATTTTTTCTATTTTAAAAAAATAGTATTAATTTTTTTAGTATTTTAAAGAACCAAATAAAATTTTATCTTTTTATATAAGGCCAAAAACTATAAATTACACATGAGAAAGTGAGAGAGAGAGAGGAAGGTGATTCATGAAACACTATAAACAAGGTCTCAGATCCACTCTAGTAGAATGATTTTACTATAAAATCTCTAGTGAATATCTCAGTCGTCCATTTGATTTATCACTCACCATTTATGCCATGTCTCACAGTTACTTAAAATGCATTGTTTCACTTAATTAAATTATGCATTTGAGAGGCAATTTTTTTTTTTTTTCAATTAGATGGGCAAAACTACATCATTTGAAGCAAGGATTTTCTTCTTTGCATCATCTTCAATCTTCATCGCTTAGAATGATACCACCACCACTTCGCCTCTATCTCGATTGTCTTGCCATTTATGGTTACAGCCATCGTAGCAACCTCTTCCTAGCTTCACAACCATACGATTCATTTCTTCTTATCTTTCCTGTTTTGTCTCTTCTTTGTCACCTTCCCTTTCTTCTACGCTATAAATCTCTATGTTTGTTGTTGTCTTTAGTGAAAACTCTTCAATGATTTTGGCAACAATTAGCCACAGAGATGATGCAAGGAAGGTTGCCATGGATGTGGCGAAGATGAAAAGAAGGGGCTCTTGCATAAGTACTTGGAGGATCAACTTCTTTTGGTTGGATCTATGTATGAATATGGGGATGATGAAGACAAAGATGAGAAGAAGAATTTATAAGGGTAAAAGAGGTTGAGAATTTGCATAGTAGTATGACTCCTTTACTTAATCACCTTTTTCTTTCTTTTCCTTTGTTAAAAGGGAAAATACCTTTTTTGTTTTATGAGTTCATGTAAATAAATACATAATTTTAATGCTTAATAACAATAGACTTTTCAAAGGTCGACTTTTAATTAGTGATTGTTAGAAGCAACATAAAGATAGACTATATCATTTTGAGCAATAAAGATGATGCCTTTAGAAAAAACAATAAATACTAAAGACGATGCAAAGAAGAAAAACCCTTGCCTCAAATGATGTTGTTTTGCCTTTAAAAAATTGCCCCTCAAAAAGCACCATTTTATAAAGTGAAGCGACGTATTTTGACAAGTTGTGCGACGTGTTGTAATAGTGAGCAATAGTTTGAATAAGCGATTTAAATTTTTACTAGAAATTATTTGGTAAAATTACTTTATTGAAGTGAATTTGAACCCGTATAAACAAAGTAGAGTTTATATATAAATTATAATAGGTTAAAATAGTGATTTGGTACCTCAACTTTAATTGTTACTTTAATATGGTCTTTAACTTTGAAATATTTCAAGATAGTCCCTAAGTTTCCAAATCATCCCATGAAAAATCCTTTTAACTAAAATATGTTAAATACATAAACACTGTCAAATTTAACGATGATGTGGATTACATATTTCTTCTTATAATTTAAATAATAAATTAGCAGTCAATTAACATTTAAACTAAATGGCATGCTCATTTAAGTTTACTGTAGAGTTTAAATCCAAAGAGATAACTCCCTGTCATGTTGGAAATTCTCGGGAACATTCTTCCATCCCAATATCCATTTCTCCACCTCCTTTTCCCTCCTTCCTAAATCACCGTCTGTGTCGATGCACATCGATCATTATTCGATTTCCATGACGAGGGCCTCGAATATCCCCAGCCGAACGATCCACCAATACAATTATAGTCATACTAGGCAGAAACGTGTCCGTTGGATCATCGAAGCTTCGCTATATCTCTTTCCTGTCATGTGTGGTGATATGAACATGGTTTCATCATCTTGAAGAATAGCTTCTAAATCTTTCTCGGGGTTCAATGCATTACTAGATCATACTTGACTTTCTCTTCTCCGTCGAGAATGACTAGATTGCCATCGTTTCTGATATTATAACCCCTCCTTTGTTGTTAATGGCCAAAAACTTAATATATTTTCGAATTAAATGTTAATTGAGTGTTAATTCATTATTTAAATTATAAAAAAATATGTGATTGTTACATTATTGTTAAATTTTGCAGCATTAATATATTTAACAGATTTCACTTAAAAAGACTTTGTAAGAAATGATTTGAAAATTTAAGAGACTATTTTCAAATATTTTAAAGTTAAAAAATTATTTTAAAATAATAAACAAAATTAAGAGATCAAATAATTATTTTATTCTAAATTTTTGTATTGGACAAAGAAGATATAGACCTCTCTATTTAGATTAAAAAAATAGAAATGGAACCGAGATTCATCTATATGAATCCGAAAACAAAGAAAAGGAAAATAAAGGGTTAAATATAATCACAAATCAACCATGCCCTTAATACATCTGCTAAGAATAAGGAAGAAGAATCCATTGTAAATAACATGGAATAAGATTTGGTCCTATTATTAAAGATTTCGTATTAGTAAAGGATATTAAAATTTTAATTAAAAAATCAATAAATAAATTATGTTACATAAAATAAAAAATTTTGAAAATTTTATATTGAATTTTTAAAATTAAAGAAAATAAATTCATTACTCGTATTTTAGCCATTTTATAAGGCGGCACACGCACTCGCAAATCAAAATGAGCAACACAAAACTGGATGAAGTTTACACTACTTTTGTTCATTTTCATGCCAATTTATCAACCATCCCTTACTCGCTAGGGTTAGCTCTCCGACAGAACGACGTTTATCGAGTGGGCAATACCAAACCATAGAGACGACAATGACGACGACCTCTTCTCAGGGGTACCATCAACCGTCGTCGATTGAGGAAGTTCGAACACTTTGGATTGGAGATTTACAGTACTGGGTAGACGAAAACTACCTCAGTCACTGCTTCGCTCACACCGGCGAGGTTTGTTTTTCTTTTTTTATTTATTTTTCTTTTCTTGGACTAGCATAAATAATCTTTAATAGAAGCAATGATTCTGTTTAAATAAAACCCGTCTGGTAAAAAAATTCCA
Source organism: Delonix regia (assembly GCA_037074485.1). Lineage (NCBI taxonomy): Eukaryota > Viridiplantae > Streptophyta > Magnoliopsida > Fabales > Fabaceae > Delonix > Delonix regia. The sequence continues at coordinate 16,721,951 of CM073456.1, read as the reverse complement.
TCTGTAGGTTCCATGGAGGTAAAAAATGTGTGCTGCGGTATATAGTTGCTCTAATTAGAAGGAGGAAGACCACATTCAAGATAGAAGCTTGGGAGGGTCCAACGAGTAGAATTTCCAAAATAATGTCACAGATTGTCCAAATTTTTTGCTCTGCAGAATTATTCTCAGAAATGCATTTCTGTTGACAGACGCTCAATTCGTCTGGAGTTCAACTTTATGGTTGTACGAGAGTTTTTTTTACATGGAGAATTGGAAACTTGGAATCCTCAAATTTCTGATGATTAAGTAATTATCTCAATTTCGATGGTAATCATACATCAGACATTTCCCAAATTCAAATTGGGATCCGAAATTTGGAGATTTATGGCTTCATCTTCTCTCAATGGTAACTCAAACTCTAGGATAAACAAGCGCCATAAAAAGCTAGTTTTGAAGGATAAAGATGGTCCATCCTAGTGTGCATAGAATGGAAGAAGCAACCTTGAAGAATGGTCAATCTGTCTGAGTTTATGTTGAAGGTTTGAGATCTTGAATTTAAGTAGTGAGAGAAAAGTGTAATTTTGGAGAGTTTGTTCCTAGAGGATGAAGGACTTGGTAACATCTCTATTTTTCTTCACTGTAACGGGTGGAAAAGTTACTTTTGGCATTTCAATGGAAAGCTGGAATGATTTATATCAGAGATCAAGAATATTCTTATGGACTTTGGCTAACTTATTGATGAGTTCCTTAGCAGCCACGTCATGCAATCAGCCCTCTTTGAATCATGTTGTTCCACCGTCTTTGCATTTTCCTACAGAAGATTTCCCTTTTCACTGTTGGAAACTCTCATTTGTGTTCTCAGACTGATTTATGTGGGTTGTTTCGAGATCTCCTGGGGACATCAACAAATTGCTATATCTTGTATTGTATCGTCTTGTTTGGCAAAAGTAGTCAAAATTTTTTGCATGCCTGTATGGAGTTCGTTTTGAGTGCATTTGAAGAGGGTTTGCACATGAAGAATTGGAATGGTTGAATTTTTTACCCTGGTTGGAGTTCAATGTTATGCTATACATAACGTCAATATTCAACCTAGTTGTATGTATTTGCTAGTTCCTGACATTTGGTTCTTGTGTAATTTTTCTGAGCAGATGATTTACTAGTATGAACATATTATACTTGATGAGCTAATATAATAATTCTATTTTAGGCATTCCAATTATTATTGCTTTGTTTATGTACTTAGTTAGGGCCAGGGTGCTCATAGAAATGCATTGCTTTGCTCTCTGTAGGTTGTTTCCATAAAGATCATACGAAACAAGATCACTGGACAGCCTGAGGGCTATGGATTTGTGGAGTTTGTTTCCCATGCAGCAGCAGAACGGATTCTGCAAACTTACAATGGGACACAGATGCCTGGAACAGAACAGACTTTCAGGTTGAATTGGGCATCTTTTGGTATTGGGGAGCGGCGTCCTGATGCTGGGCCTGAGCACTCAATTTTTGTGGGGGATCTGGCACCTGATGTTACAGATTATCTTCTGCAGGAGACATTTCGAGCCCATTATCCTTCAGTTAGAGGGGCCAAAGTAGTGACTGATCCTAATACTGGGCGCTCCAAGGGATATGGGTTTGTCAAATTTTCTGATGAGACTGAAAGGAATCGTGCTATGACTGAAATGAATGGTGTTTATTGCTCAAGTAGGCCAATGCGTATTAGTGCTGCAACCCCAAAGAAGACCACTGGCTTTCAACAGCAATATGCTGCAGCTAAAGGTGACTATAAATAATATTTGTCATATACTTCCTGGGTAACATTTTTTGTAATATATATGTTTTGAATACATTCTGCATGTTAGATATAAAAGGGAATCTTTTTTCTATACTAAAAATTTGTATTTTTAGGACAAATATTGTTTTGCGTATTGTAATTTGTTGTTTTATATTTTATTTTTAAGTCTTTAACTATCTGAAAGAAACTGAGTTTACTTTTAGTGTTATAACCCAATATTGATTAGGAAATTAGATTGTTTTTCCTTGTTTTTGTTTTCCACACCAAGGATGGGATCCTGTCAACCCCTGTCCTGGTATGACAAAAGGTATTATGGTTTTAGTGGTTTACGCATGTAATTTAGACAGGTCAACGTGTGTTTTGGTTATAAATTTAATTATGGTTTTTCAAAACAGCTAATACAAGGTGTAAACAGCTAGTCTGAGATGTGCCTTGGTGGTGTATGTATTACATGAAAGGTTTCAATTTTCAAGTGCTTTAAAAGTCTAGCTGGATTAAGAAAACAAAAAAGAAACTTTCGCTTCAAGCCAGTGGACGTGAAATTATTTGGTACTTCTCTTATCTTCTTCATGTAATTGTTTAGTGCTACTATCCTTAAGAAATCAAGCAAAGAATTTCTATTGTAATTAATTGACAATGACATAGAGATCAGATGGGATTCGAAATTTTGGCACTTGTGCCTTGGTACCTTCAAGAATTACTAGCTTTTTTTTTTTTTTTTATTTAGTATTTTGCTATCAGTTTAGTGCCACGTAGATGAGACACTTACCCAAGGATTTCTTTGGCAGCAATTTATCCAATCCCGGCTTATACCACCCCAGTAAATGCAGTTCCACCAGATTATGACATGAATAATACAACTGTAAGTTAAATAGACCTACAACTGTTTGTAATTTCAGTCTTTTATGGAAGTCTTACCTCATTTGTATTGCAGATTTTTGTTGGTAATTTGGATCTTAATATCACAGAAGAGGAGCTGAAGCAAACCTTTTTGCAATTTGGGGAAATTTTATCTGTCAAGATTCAGGCTGGCAAAGGATGTGGTTTTGTTCAATTTGGGACTAGGTCTCTCTTTTAGTTCCTTCTTTGAAGCATGCAAATTCTTTACGTGATTGGCTTTGACAGGTGTTATGGCCCCCCCCCCCCCCCCCCCTTAATTTTGATGTTTGTTAATTTCTCCTATTGTTTTTGTCTGTAGAGCATCTGCTGAAGAAGCCATTCAGAGGATGCAGGGAAAGATGATCGGTCAACAAGTTGTACGAATTTCTTGGGGTAGGAGCCTAACAGTCAGACAGGTATTGCCTTTTGAAAATGGTTCTTTTCTTCACAAAATGTTCTAAGAAGATTGTCCATCTCTAGCCTGTGGGTGCTTGTAATATATATCATGCATTTCAATCTTAGAAACTCCTAAAATGCATATGATAGTATACCTTTTAAATTGCTTGGTATGGTAGTTTATATAATGCAAAGTTAGCATCAATCTATTGTTAGGATAATTTTTCTGGCCTTTATTATGTCTAATGTCTTGCTGTGCTATGCTCCTACAAAAGCGGGGTTGTTCAGGTATATTTTTGGAAGATGAGTCTCTAGACCGCCAAACACGAGATTGTGAAGGTGATGTGTGGTTACAAAGGAAAACATGAGATAAAAAATGAAGACATTCACCCAGATGGGTGGTTTTATTTAATGATAAGTTGACATAATGTCATCTAAGAGTGTTGTAGCTGCAACATGCAAATTGATATATATGAATGAGCATGATATTTTTCTTATCTCAATTAGTCTTGTGTCGACTTCGCATTTCATTTGGTAGATATGCTTTATGTTGTAGCTGATAAAATTTTGGCACGTAATTATTCTAGGACTTACCTGGTGGCTGGGGCCCACAGATGGATCCAAGTCAGTGGAGTGCCTACTATGGATATGGTCAGGGCTATGAAGCTTATGCTTATGGGGCAGCTCAGGATCCTTCCTTGTATGCATATGGTGCTTATGCTGGTTATACACAGTACCCCCAGCAGGTATGTTACTGTATATTCACTTTATATTGGTACGTATAGCAGAAGATAACTTAGTTGAGGTGAAACAGAGTTGTCTTTAATGTAGTTATTAAGCTACGCTTGCGTGTGGGTTGTTTATATTCAGGTGGAAGGTGCTCAAGACATGGCATCTATGGCTATGCCTAATATGGAACAAAGAGAGGAGTTATATGAGCCGCTAAGTATGCCTGATGTAGATAAGTATGTCTTTTTTTTTCTTTTTTTTTTTGTCTTTTTAATGTTTGGAGGTAGGCGCCTGTTACATGTTCTAATATTGGCTTTTGTGTTTGGTGGATCCTTGATTGCTTTACCAGGCTAAATGCTGCATATCTGTCAGTACATGGAAGTGCCATTTTAGGGCGGTCCCTCTGGCTGAAAACCTCGCCCTTCGGACAGCAAGCTTAGGATCTGTATTAAATTATTGATTTTGCGTGCCGATACTCTCAAGGATTGAGCATCTGCCTCCGGATATTGAGTAGTTCTCTTAATATGATGTTGAAGGGGAACCTTATTGATTGCCCCCGTACAGCAAGCATGCTTTTCTTGAAAATTTTCGCCAGACATTAGAGAGAAACAAAAGCCAACAAAATCACGTTAGGGTAACGTTCGGTATAAGTGAATGAGAGCTAAGAAAGAGGAGAGAGAAATGGAATGCATTGATACAAAGTATAACCGTCACTCTCCCATTCCATGAGTGACAGGAGATAAATTTCCATTGGGAGGCCAAAAGGATTTAATTTTTCGACATAAGGATATTTGAGTCGTTTCAATCATTCTCATTCTTATTTTATCATTATTCTTATCATAATATTATATTATATAAACTTTGCAATTCTGTTTTCTATATCATTCTTAACATAAATGAATTTTTGTATCAAAATCTATTCTTTTTCTCATTCCCTTATCATCTTAAGGAGGTTTAAGTATCCACATTTTACTGTTGGTGCGGCCATTTTGCTTTTCCGCTAATCTGTCACTTGCGAGTCCTTGTCAGAACAACTAAAAGCACACAATGAGCAATATACCTGTTAAAGTAAATTGCCTTATTATATTTATATTCTTATTCTATGAATGTTTGTGTCATGTAGACATTTTTGATAAATTTTTTCATTAAAGAAGTTAAATTTTGTATATTGATTAAATTCATTTTTTAAATTATAAAAAGATAATTAAATTGATGTTAACTTTTATTGAGATTATTATTTTTTTGAAAAATTGGTGTTGAAAGCTAATTTTATTAGTAGAGGATAATTAGAGGGGAGTTGGATGAATTATTTTAAGACAAATGTCCACTGTAATTTACTCTAGCTAGTAGCTATCGTTATCTCCCTCAATAATGAGAATTTGTTCGGGCCAATTGTAATGTAACTATTGCCATTGTTCTACGGTACGATCAAATTGATGACTAAACTACAACTAGGCAATAAAAATATCACGGGACGGTAGCGTTGGAATTGGTCAGTCTTACCTCCACATCGAACAAAAGGCCGTGGAATCTAATGTTTAGATTTTTATGAATTACAAGACATGATGGTAATCATGACAGTTTTAATGAAACGTTATGGTCAAAATTGTTTCAATTTAAGAACAGAATACAATCTTCGTTCCTAAATTAAATACTTGGCCAACCAAGGTAAATCCTTGCAGTTTCTCAGCGCAAAGACGACATCATCACTGCCACAAGCAGCAAGAAACCCGTCAAATTGAAGTTAAGTGAAATTAAATTCGTTAAATGTAGTAAATTAAGACAAATATTAAATACGATGATCTCAAGTTTGGCACTACAGTAGTTGACATGGAATGAGAGAAACTAACCTGGGGAAGTTGAGCTGTAACTTCTGCAACCTGTGCTTGGCACCAGCTTCACATAAAATAATCCTGGATTCACCTAGCCTACAGCTGTCAACGAAAGTGTCAATCAGATTTATAGCGATATGGAATCAGCGTGGATCACTACGACATAAAGCTCTAGTTCAGTTATTTCTTTCTACATGGGAAGGAGTAATTATTCACAAATCACAACTTTCACCTCTACCCGAAGAACACAGATGCTTCCTTCTTACTTTTATTTTTTCAAAAAAAAGGTTGAGGCCTTTGTATGTGCCTTTCTATATTTTTGCTCAGTGAGTGGGGATGGGGAGAGAGGGAAACCCCCTAACAGGCTTGGGAAGCCTACAAAGAAAACATTGAAACAAGAAATCTTACCCAACTTGCAGGAGCGTATCATATCCGGGAAACACTTCTCCGTTGCTGGTACAGAGACACGACACCGTCATTGCCAACTACATTGACAAAAGTTCATATAAGAACACCATTGTGAATTCGCCCTTCGCCTTAAATTTCCATGAATATTTATGAAAAAAGCTCTGCAGATTTTGGCATGGCAGGTATTGACTCGGTGTGCAATGAGTGTACCAATATTGCGATCAATTAGCTTCGTATTATAGCTATTCGATTACATGGCAAATCTCAGAATATTAAATCACAAAGTTGGCGACTGAGATTTTTTTCAACCCAGCGTCAAACGTGCACGCCGACACCACTTGCGAACAAAATTTCACGCTCGAAGCTTAAAAAATATAAATTTACCGAAAAGAATATTTATCCTCTAAGGTTTCAACCATAATGCTGAAGTTTGAAGGTCCAGAACCTTACATATGACAAGAATGCTAAACAAGAGTGGAATAACAGAAAGAAACTCCAGAAATTGACCTTTTCAAAATTGGTTTCCCCCATTCCTGTTTTATAAAGCTCGTGCACCATGGCTGTCAGGAAGATTTTGCTAAATCTAGAACAGCTTTTCATCACCTTCAAAAGAAAGGATGGCGTGCATCAATGTAAAATTGAAGTAAAATGTTAACGCCATTCTACAAGATAAAAGTATATACCAAGTGCTTATAATGATAGCTGGAAATGAATTTCAAAGATTGAGACAAAAATCAGCTCATGCATAAATATGACAAAGATTACATATCAATTCCCTATTTTCCAATACTTTATGAACATTTGTCCTCCAAAATTAGCAGTGGTATGAAATGAACTAAATCAGAGTTCAAAGCATTTCTCGGTAGTTATTAGTTGCAGTCATGTTTAAATAGAAGATAAAAAGTCTCCAATTAAGGAACTGCTTTGCATTTTGAAGACTAATCTTCTAGTAAATAGCCTTGCTATCACGCAATGTAGTCACATAAACATCGCATTTAGTTAATTCACATTCATTCACTGACTAAGGTAATATCTACCATTCATAATAATGCAGCTTCAAGATTCAAGAAAGGAATAAGCACTTGGCAAATTTCAACTCACTTGAATATGAGGAGCTTGGAACATTTCTTGGATGGCAGCTTCAACATCTACCATAGTGATAAGTCCCTTTCCTAGAAAGATGATGTAAATGAAGAATAAGTGAGAAGAAGAGCCACTGCAGAAACATGGAATTCAGACATTATATGGGTGCTGATGCTAATTTAACGTTAATATAAAACAATGTATTCCATTTAACAAGAGGCAAGATGGGAATCATATCACATATGTAGATGGACATCAAGCATGCACACGAAGGATGCAAATGAATGTCAAGTCAGCAACAAGAAGTTTGAGAACTCTGCTTCACAAGGTTGTCATAATTTCCTGTTAAGTGTTGACAGCAACATTATGGCATCAAATACCAGTCGATATCCAATTTCTAAGTAGTGAAAGTGGGACTCCATAAGAAAATTTAAAACAAAGAATTAACAATGTAAATGTCTTGGGCAGCTGATTTTCAAAGCAAAAGAAATACCTTTGATTTGCTATGCTTACAATAGAAATTTGAGAATTTTACTTTATGCATAAAGTACAATTAGGTTAGACCACAATCATCCAACCAAACACCAATCAGAAAGAGAATGTTGTCTCATGCAATTGTCAGTGTGATTAAAGAAAGCAAATATGGAGCTACATGCCTAGACTAAGTAAAAGCAAGCATTCGAGGAATATCTCATAAATTTGTCCATTGCCATTTGCAAATTAAAAATTAAAAAACAATTAACATTAAAAAAAGACATTCCTTGACATCCTAGATATTGCCAAAATATCAGAAAAAAATGTTGTAACTGTTTTTTTTTAAAAAATTTTGGTACATGCATATACATTTATTAAACAGGAATGGGAACCATGAGATTGGATCTCCCTTCTTTATACAGTAACAACGTGTAAAATCTAAAGGACAGGATGTTCATATACCTGCTGCAGCTAAGTCAGGGTTTGAAGCAAGCTTCTTAATACGATAATCTGTAATTTCTGCAGCACGTCGGCATATCTCCAAAGCACGACGAGCATCTCCTGAGATTGCTGCAACCTGAATAAGGCAGACCAATTTAGAAGTGGATTGAAGAGCTATAATGCCAGATATGATTGTCCAGCGGGTGCACAAAATGAACTTTTCCTTGAGCCATAACAAAGAGCTAGCTCACGAGATTGCAAAGTCCTCAATTCACGCAAGTCCTACATTAAATCTCATACTCCTAACGTGGGGCTCATGTTTCATATATCTTGCATTTGGGTCATAAAGGTATAGATACAACTAAAATTAGAGGAAATCAAGATTCATGATGACGTACAGACTGACCTTTCTTGAAGCAAATTCTACAGCTTGCTTTTCAAATACATCTATTCCCTTCAAGCGACTTGAAATGATTTCCTGAAGCTGCTGATAATTATATGGGCCAAAACAAAGCCTCTGAATGCCCATTCGACTTGATATACGAGGAAGTAACTTCTCTGGAAGATCCATGGTGTTTGCTATCCCTGAATTTGTCATTACTTAAGTATAAGTTTTAGCAGTCAACATTGATATCATAATCATTATTATTTTGCATTTCTTCTTTTCCCTCTTTGTTGAAATGATCCACACAAAATTAGAAGATCATTCTATAGAACAAATAGATTTAGCAAGAGCTTAGTATTACCTATCACAATTAGTTTGGAATGTGGCTTAGTAGGCCAATCAAGAATATTGTAAAGAACCTGTGATAAAAGTAAGGTTCACAGCAATTTAATTCTGTATGCTAAAGAAAGTGGATCTAATAACGTTAAATTTTTTGTTACAAGAAGCATTGTTTACCGACTGGTTTCTGGTTACAAGAAGATCAAGTTCATCAATAAGCAGAATGCATGGTCGATCAGCCTCTTCTCCAGTTTTCTTCCCTTCTACAAATCTCTCATTTAGCAAGTGAAGGGCCTTTTTCCAGCTGACCCTGTGCCCATTTAATGCCTCGTATATGACCTGAAAGAATGTAATAAATATAGGATAACCAACTAACATGGCCGTCATATAATTCCAAAACACGATAGACTCCATAAACTATACCCTGTAAATATTCTCTGGAGATGCCAATTTCAGACCATTAACCTCCACAAAACAGTAGGGTCTTATCATTCCTGCGTCAACTTCTGACCTCAAATTTCTCATTGCTGATAGCACACTCATTGTCTGCAGTTATCAGTTAGAGAAATAAATAAGCAAGACTTGCTCTAGTATAGTTAAAGCCTCGATGGACTAAAGCAGCAAATCAGCAATGTAGTTTTTCAAAAGAAAATAGCACCTTGCCAGTTCCAGGAACACCATGGATATACAAGCAACGTCCCAGACATTGATCATCACAGATAGCACCTTTTATGAATGAAGTTATCTCCTCCATTTCTCTATATAAAAGAATGCCTTGATTAATAACTACACAAATGTGTATAAATTATTGTTTCTACAAAGGAAAAAAAAAAAAAGTTTGAACTTCGACATACCTATTCCTACAAGGTAAAAATTTAGGCAATGATGACAACAGCAGCATAGCCTTTGCTCTCTCAAGATCAGTCTGTTTGTGGGTCCTTACAAACTGTGGAATTTTTTTAGTACCGATCTTTTGAAGACCAAAAAACTGTCCCTTGCGCAGATTCTGTATCAATTACAAATGCATCCCTTTTAGGAAATTGACATGCCAATAAATTATTAATACTTAATACAATGAACAGTAATATCCATACTGCAGCTAATGCATTATTTGCTGATGACTGAGATTGTGGATATTTTATATTCTCTGCTTCATATTCAACATCATCATCTGTATCAGAGTCTGGTTCCTTGCAGAGATTCCAATCTTCATCACTGTCGGTGTCTTCACCATCCTACCATGTAAAATAAAGCATGAATAATAGTAGGTTGCTATATGCTAACTTTTTAATGAGCAAGATCCTAATAACTTTTTCTCTGTCCTGACATGATTACCTCTTTGTCATTGTCAATCTCTGCAAGACGCTTGAAACTATGCCAATGAACGTCATATTCATATTCACAAAAGAAAATGTCATCTCCCTCATTGGCCTTGGCAAATTCTTTTGGGGTCATGACATAGCAGTGTCTAATGACAGATTCCATCTGCAGTGGAATGCAGGCACATCATAATGATAAACTTCAGGAGTATACTTTTTCAATTATCTTAAAGATTATGCCTGCTGAGATCAATGAATTGAATTTATTAATATAATAATCAACTATAGAAAAAAAGGATTGATCTTGTGTAAGTGGCAGATTTTATCCAGAAACTTCTCTACCCTAGACAAATATGTTATTAATCTCATAGACTGAAAGTCAAGAAAATCTTCATGTACTAAGCTGCATGAAATCTAGTTATCTTCCAAAACTAAACTGAATTACTTACATATGAAAATGGTCAACCAAAAGCAAAAAATCTGCTTTAATATTATAATAAAGAACCTTTGTCCAGTCTGACAAAGAATGAATGAATCCTAAGTTCACTTTAGAAAAGAAAATACCTATATTTTACAGGACTGACAATAAGGGCTCAAAGCAGTTTCAATCCATAAACACTGTACTTCAGCGATAGGCAAGAAAGCAAGATAAGAAATACTTCAAGTATTCCTACTTCCTGAACCAAGCCTTCCATTACTTCACTTTCTTCATAGGGAATACACAAATTGAGTAATTGCCTTGACACGTCAATCAAATCAAGATCTTGGTTTTCTAAAATTGTATCCCATGGTTGCAGGCTTTACTATTTTCGAATGGAATAGCTACAAGAGTAATGAAGCAACCATATGACAACTCATTCAAAAGCACATGTACGTTAAATGAACAACCAATTCATGATTATGACTGCAATTCTCTGATCAACAAAAGCCATATAGTTCATTTATTACAAATACAGGCTATTTAGTTATACCAAAACAATACAAGGATAATTACTGAAACATGTCCATTCAATTTTATTGAGTATAAAAGACAGAAAGCAGAAACACAGGGGGGGCAATTTGGCTTTTTTTAAGGATGCCTGATGGCCAGGGATAATCTGACTCCAAAACATAACAAACTTCTCCAGAAAATTCAAATATGAAGAATTGCATTATGATAGTCAAGTTTGTTAATTTTTTGTGTTTCTTTAAGCAATTGACAAGTAGCAAGCTTACTATCCTACTTCAAAGGAAAAACCAATCACTGCAATAATTTCAAATGCAAAGGATGTCAGTTGCATTGATGCTAGCAGTTTACTATCAGTATATAATAACCAAAAAAGTTATCATGCGCCACCTCGATGTCTGCAAAATCGTTTGTTCTATATAGCTCCCTCCTCAGGTTATGAGGCTGTCTGCCAATAGCTGTCTCTTCTGGGATCACATACCACCTTGCCCGACACCGATAGCTACCATCTACTTCTTTCCATATACTGCTTATATAAAACCAACCAAGGAAAAAAAAATTGAAGTAATTATAATTAGTAAAAGAAAAATAATGTAACTTGATGTCATTCGTTGACAAACCTTTCAATGTGAGCAGCCCACAAATCACTAGAAAGAAGCTTCTCCCTCCATGTCCTAACTAGTTTCTTACCCTCTGGAGGCATCGGAAAGTTAACGTCTCTACCCAGCTTACGAGCCTCACAAAACCCACAAATCCAATCTCCATCTGGAACCTCCTCTAATGGTGGAGTCAAACATTTCAAATGAAACCCACCTAAACAATCATCACACTCAATCATAACATCATTTCCAGAACTAAAGCACAACCTACATTCCTCCACTTCTGGGTCTTCGTTATCTGAGCTGGCGTCTTCTCTCCTCTTCACATAAACATCATCGCCCACTTCAAACTCACCCCCATCATATATCACTTTTTTATAATACACCCGTCTCTTAGGTGACCTGCTGCTCTTTTGCCCCTTCTCAGATTTCCCATTTCTTGCAACCATAGCTCTAGTAACAACCGTTCTTTCATCAACTCTCTTCCTCTTCTTAGTTTCCGATTGATCAGGCGATGCAGGAGCGAAAGAAACTTCAACTGAATCTTTACCATTTCTACGTTTCAAATTTTCACCCCTTGCAGCAGACGTCGGGCATTTTGCAGATCCAGCATTGTTCTCTTTTTTAAGTGCTTTGTCGATTGAACTCTTTCCCCTAGTTCCCTTGCTACGAGTTATCACTTTATCTTTGCTAGGTTCTTCAGCATAATCTATTGATCGACGAGACCTCTTCAAATCCACACTCTCCCTGGTTTTGCCCTTCTTTGGAGTTTTCGATGAATGTTCACAAAGTTCATCAATGGGATCGAGAGGTCTCTGAGGACTGATAGAATCAAAGCCAAGCAAATTCCGGCGGGTCGATCTGCGAGGAGCTGAAGATTGTGGAGTTACAGGGCTTACCGAGGGTGAGGATTTGGCATCCAATTTGGGTTGTTGTTTGCATTTTGCGGGAGATCGAAGAGACTTCCTAGGGGTTTCGGCCATTGATGAACGGACAATGCAGGGGCCAGTGCTCCTAGGGTTCAGTAGATGAGTGAAGGAGAAGGGGGAAGAGAGGCTGCCAAGATGCCAAGAAAATTGGCGGGAAATGTTCCCCCTCGTTTGTGAGTCTTCGAATAATTTTTTTTTTCTTTTTCTCACCGGTAGCCGCATCACAAGCGCAACCCGTACTACCTTTTAACTTTTAATTTCAAAAGAAGAGTATGGATTTTCAAAATAAAATGAATGACTATATAATTTGAGCATTTATTAGAAGATGAAAGACAATTATACCATAATTTGTTGTCCCAAAAAATTTTAAATTGTAAAAAATGCATTACGTCTTAATTTGAACTTTAAATCTTTGGTTATAAATACAATTCATATACCAACAACAACACTTAGAACAAAATTATTACATAGAAATACACAAGAGTACCTTTAATATGAAATAAAATAAATAAATATATTGAGCCATGAAATTAATTTTAAACTTGACATGTACAACAAGAATAAGAATATTGATTAGAAGATAGCATTTTAGTCATATCTCTTTTCACTCAAACTATTATAGTTATCTAATAATAAGAGTCATACAAACTTAAGTGATGAGTGAAAGAGGGACCAAGAGCCTCTAGATATAGCATTTAGGATTCAACCCATCAAAGAGTCATGACTCTTTACTTTCCCTTCACATTCATGAACCTTATTATTTTATGTCATTAAGCGAAAGATCATTCATGTCTACAACCACCATGAACTTCAAGAGGTGCATTAACTTTAATTAATGTGTATCTCATAAATATAAAAGATAAATGACTTTAGCCACGTAATTAACCTTAATTATCAATGATTATAAATATCTTGTAGTCATCTAGGTTATATAACCTTCATGGAGACTATATTTTTTCATGTGGTCATAAAGGCCACCTTAAGTTTACATAAATATTTATTAAAAATCTAATATTCTCCCACTTGGCCGAATGATAACACAAAATTATTCAAACTCAAAGAGATTGTGGCCACCACAAAACTTTAATGATCAACTTCAATTTTCTAGATTTGTAACTTATATAGATCATAACAATTTTATATAAACTATGGAAATAATCCTTTATATGCATCACAATACAATAACTCTTTTATAAAATTCTTAATGAGGAAGGCATGAACAAGTTCATATCCATCATGAACTAATCTTTTATGTTCATGTATATAGTCCACTATAACATCAAAACACATTATTTATCTCTTTAATTTTAGGAATTTACATAATATGCACATCAACAAAAGGAAAAGAAAACCAAAATGTATATATTAAACATTATTATTGAGCACATTTGCTGAAGACATTGAGGTTTTGATGATAACAAACTTCGCATGAAAGTTTTTCAATGTAATACATAGGTTATAGATATTTTTCAATGTATAATCATGTCTTATGAAACTTTGTAATTGATATTGAGCTTATAGAAGATATTTAAAATAATTGAACAATTGATTCTAAATTTTAAAGGTAGAAGAAAAGCAAATTTAAGGAACTCTGGATGTTCCTAGTCAATTGGCAGTAGCCTAACAATTGACTGGCACCTTACCAGCCAGCTGTCAGGCCTTGTCCCAGTCAACTGGTCTCCTTTTGAGAGGTCTTAGTCTTCTATCAACTTGAGCCTTAATTGACCGGGAGCTCTCTGTGAGTCACCAGTTAATTAGCCACCAGCCAATAGTCTACTGACCATACTCAGATGATGCCCAATCAACTGCCAGCCTTCTGACTAATCGACTAGGAGCTCTTTGTAAGAGACCAGTTGACTGGCAATGGGTGAGCAGTTGACTATCGGGGTCCATATTTGAATTTTTAAAAGGGAAAGAAGCACCAGTCAATTGGCAATGAAAGATTAATTGACTGGCCTGTGACAGAGAAGTCATAATTATTTTACAATAGATATATTTTGAGAAGTTTAACTTCCCTCTTACTCCCAATGGATCTATTGGACCTATGGCTATATAAACACGACCTATAGACTCTGAATCAACAAGAAAAAACATTTAAGAGTGATTATATCATAAGTTATATCTTTTTATTAGCTCTTTATTGCATTAATGCTTCATTGTTCTCTATACTCTATTTTAGAGAGTTCATTTATCTGTAATCTTTTCTTTCTTGTGAGAGATAAGCTCAATGAGGTTCTCCAAGGGTATCAAATAGAGAGTGCTTGAGTTAAGGGAAAAGGTTTTCCTAGGAATTGCTCAAGGAGATTCCTTGAGGGAAACAAATAGAGAGTGCTTAGATTGAAGGGGAGGTTATCCCTAGTTATAATTAAGAAGGTTCGTTGAAGAAGTTAAGTTGTGAGTGGTTGGAATTAGGAAGAGGTTCTTCCTAGAAATTGAGGGTGAGGTTCTCCTCGATTGTTGTACTTGATTATTAAGATAGTGAAATATTCCAAGATATTGTTTAGGGTCTGCACATAGGCTTGGATAGAAATTGAACTAAGATAAATCTCTGCGTCAACTTTCTTCCCTTTTCTTCTTTATATTATGCATTTATTGTTTTGAATCATATAATTTACTTTAATTGTTTAAAGTCTGAGAAACATTTTCAAAAGACTTTAATTTCTGTAAATTTTATATAGCACTTAATTCATCCCTCTTCTTGGGTGCCAGCTCTGTTCAACAATTATTAGTCAGACCTATAAATAATACATGATCTTTATAGACCTTAGGCGCTTAAGCTTTAGTCATGGGATATACAACCATCATGTTGGTATGTGTTTAATAAACACTTCCTTATTATATACCCTTTCATGAACAAGAAGATATTTTAACTTTATGTGTTTTGATTTACTTGAACAATTGTGGTTCTTAAAAAAGAAAACAACAATAAAATTTTCACAAAATAATGTGATGGGCTTTGAAATTGAATAAGTAATTTTAAAATCATACATAAAGTTCTTTAACCAAATAGCTTGAGAAGTGACTTCAAATCATGTCACAAATTCTAAGTCTACAGTAGAAAAACCTATTAGAGTTTGCTTCACACTCTTCCATGAAAAGGTTTTATTAGCTAATAAGAAAATATATCTAGATGTGGATTTCAATGTGTCAACACATCTTATAAAATTTGAATCACAATAGTTAACCACCTCAAGTGGATAGTTCTTTGTACCTCAAAGGTAACACAACACCTTTTTCACTGCTTTCCAATTATCCATATTAAGATTACTTTGATATCTTCCAAGCATTCACACTACATAGCTAATATCAGGATGGGTATACATTTAAGCATACATTAAGTTTCCAACTACAAAGGCATATCGAATGTATTCCATTTCCTTTCGTTCAAATTCCTTGTTTGGTCCTTGACTCTGACTTAATTTGTCACCTTTTACAATAGTGGACTTGAGAACAGTTTAGCATGTTAAATCTTTCAAGGAATTTGTTGACATAGGTATATTGAGATAAACCAAGCAATTTGTTTGACCTATTACGATGAATTTCGATGCCAATAACATAATGAGCACTATATCTTTTATATCAAAATTCTCTAAAAGGAAAACCTTAATTGGTTGTAATAGACCATGATCCTTGCTAGCAATTGGCATGTCATCTACATATAGAATTAAAAAGATAAATTTACTCCCACTAACCTTTAAATATACATAATCATCAACTTGTTAGCTTTAAATCCAAAGGTTATTATGGTATCATGAAACTTTGAATGTCATTTATAGGAAGCTTCTTTAAGTCCATATATGGATTTCTTTAACTTACATATTAAATGCTCATTTCCGTTTTCCTCTAAACCCTTTGGTTGGTTCATGAATTTTTTGTCCCTAGTACTAATTAAGAATGTTGTTTCTATATTCATTTGATATAAGTCTAAATCAAAATGAGCTACTAGTGCCATAAGAATTCTAAAGGAGTGCTTATATATATATATATATATATATATTGGAGAGAAGGTTTCATTATTATCAATTCCTTCTCTTTAAGTGAATCCTTTAGCAACAAGTGTGGCCTTATATTAATCAATACTGCCTTTAGAGTCTCTTTTGGTTTCATAAACCCATTTACATTAGATTGGAATAATTCCATTGGGTAAATTAACCAATTCCCAAACTTAATTCTTTTCCATTGATGTCATCTCTTTTTTCATGGCATTCATTCACTTATTAGACTTATCACTTCTTATGGCATGTGAAACATTATTAAATCATCCTTAATACCAATATCAAAATTTTGTTACCTTAGGTACACAACATAATAACTTTGGAATAGCTAATTTTCTTGCTATTTAAGATCTCCTTAATGATTCCATATGCACCATATTTTCTTCATTATGTGTACTTTTTTTATGAAATGTAATATAGGGTCATTATCTTCCTTTTAAGAATGCTTCTACATAATAGTCTGAGTCTCTTGCATTTCATTAGAATGGTACATAAATGAATCAGAACTAGTTGATTCTTTAATTGGAAATAACACAACCTTTCTTAATTCATGACTTCTATTATTTATTCATGTTAAATTGTAAATTTAGTTTGTTTTTAATCTTATTTTAATTTTATTTTTAGTGTTCTACTAAGGAAATTAGGTCATATGTAATTATTTTGGTTGGTTTTATGTTAGGGATGATTTTATTGAAATTAGAGTTGAAGTAAGGCATGGGCAAAGATTACACTGCATTTGAGTTTGATACATGAAAATAAGCTATGGGCATGACTTAGGATGCTAATTTTAAAGCCAAAAAGTGAATAGCTCAGCATTTCTAACCATTTTCTCTCTCTTGGGCATTAGAAGTCAAAGGAAATAAGCATGAGGGCTTCTATGGCTAATTTTGGAGCAATTTTCACATGTTTTATTTGAAGAAAATAGTTGGAAATTAGTTAAGGCTGAGAGGTTTTCATGTTTAGGTCAGATTTACTTCATTTGGATGCCATTTTTTAAGGTTCGGTAATTTTCAGCTTCTTCTTCTCACTCTTTCCTTTGATTTTAATGAGAGAAAGTAGCTTAGAATCGAATTGCAACTTTATAATATGGATTTTGAGCATAGATTGTGGATATTTACATTCATGAATTATCATTCTAATTATAGGGTATTTTATGGGTTCTTCATATGTTGTAAGGATTTCTTCACTCTCTTCTCATCTTTTTAGTTACTTAAATTTCTATTTTATCTGCACCATTGTGGGTGGATAAATGATTGGGCCTAATGTTTTTCTTACGTAGAATTAATTGTATTCCATTTAGTTAGAGTAAATACGTAATTGTTTATTTTGACCAATGTTAATAGAAATTAGTGTAGAGTATTGTTAAAACACTTTCTTCTATATAAATGGAATGTAAATGATGATTTATTGAACATGCTTCATGCTTTGGTATGTTAGAAATTGTGACTTTTCATTCTTAATGCAATTTGTTAATTAAATTCTAGGTGCTTACTTAGGACTATTGATTAATTAGGGGTTGAGATGAGAGCTTCTCTTAACTAACATACTTAAGAGAGTCTAGGTTATTAGAACTTGTTAGTAACGATAACCATTTATCAAGAAGGGAGAGGAATTTACCTTAAGCAATGGCTATGATCAACTTAGAAAAACCATTTAATACTTCCCTGACTTGGATGTTTATCTCTTAACTAAGTTCCTTTAATTTATCTTCCTTCATACTTGAATTGCTTGTTTTGAATTTACTTGTTTAATTTTTCTAGTTAAATTGTCATTATTGTTTTTTTAATTTGATAAATTGCCCTCTTTCTTTCATTCTTTAACACATTGTTCTTGGTTAATCTAAATCGTTAGAATTGTCAATCTTTATAGGTACGACCTTACTCACCATTATCATAATATATTCAATTAAGAGTAGGTAATTTAAGTTCAGTGAATATGACACCCATCAAATTTTGGCGTCATTGCCAGTGGTTTTTAACTAATTCTAACTTTTGATTACCAAGACTAAATGTATACAAGAGCTATGATTGGAGTTTGTTGAATCACCAATTGAAGTTGAGCCAAGAGTTCAAGAAATGGCTAGAGAAAGAACTTTGAGAGAGTTAACTGCTCCACTGGTGAACTAACCACCCTTGTGCATTATAATCTAGACTTGGATGTAGCTTTGGAGCTAAAATATGTGTTTATACACTTTGCTACCCAAGTTTAAAGGGTTAGACAATGAAGACCTTTACAAGCATCTCATTGAGTTTCATATAGTGTGCTCAAGTGTGAAGCCTCAAGGAGTGCTTGAAGAGCAAATTAAGTTGAGGGCATTCCTATTCTCCTTAGATGACACAGCAAATGATTGGTTATTCTACCTAACCCTAGGCTTTATCACTAATTAGGGAGATATAATGTGAATGTTTCATGACAAGTATTATCTTGCTTCTAAAGCTATTGGCATAAAAAGAGATATCTATGGGATAAAGCAAAGAGAAACCGAGACCCAATGTGATTATTGGGAGAGGTTCCGGAGATTATGTGCTAGTTATCCTCAACATGACATCTTAAAGCAATCTCTTATCCATTATTTTCATGAAAGATTGTTATCAATAAAAAAGAAGATGATGGATGCGATCAGTGGTGGATCTATTGTGAACAAGACTCTATAAGAAACTAAAGATTTGACTTCTAAATGGCAACCACGTCTCGGTAGTTTGGAAGTAGACAAGAGCCACAAAGGAAAGTTGATGAAGTAGGCATGTCTTCACTTGAATCCAAAGTCAATTAACTCACTTATTTGGTTTAAACCTTGGTCACAGGTAGAGTATAACAAGCCAAGGCATGTGGGATTTGTGCTAATATGGGTTATCGTAATGATATGTTTCCCACACCCTAAGAGCAACTAGTAAATGCCATTGGAGGTTTTCCAGGTTCACCATAAACAATATTTGATCAATATTCCAATACTTACAATCTACAGTGGAGAGAGTACCCCAACTTTAGTTGTGGAGTAAAGCCTAATGTTCAACCATTCTAATCAAGGCCTATGTCACCTCATCAACCTTCTTCTTCATCCTTTAAGACAAGTATGCCTCTAGAAGACATTGTGAGGTCAATCGCTACAAGCATAAAATAATTCCAACAAGAGATAAGATCAAGCATATGAAACTTAAAGAATAAAGTAAGTCAATTAGCTACCTCACTAAGTAAATTAGAGTCCAAAGGCAAGTTATCTTCTTAAACTGAAATCAACCTAAGCCAAAGTGCATGAAAAATCACTTTAAGAAGCGGTAAAAAGTTAGAAGATGTACCCAAAAAAGTTAGTCGTGGGTGCACCTTAACTACAGAGACATAACTAGAGGCTGAAATCATAGTGTAGAAATAAGATATTGACATTTCTAAGGAAGACAAACATACCAAGCAAGATGAGTTTGTCATTAAGCCTTATTTTCCTAAAAGATTTACCAAGTCAAATAAATACAAGAAAGAAAAGGAGATTTTAGAGACTTTTCACAAGGTGGAAGTGAACATTCCACTTCTTGATGCCATTAAACAAATACCTTGCTATGCAAAGTTTCTTAAAGAGTTATGTACTAGCAAAAAGAAGCTAGTGGGGGTATGAAAAAGTAAGCATGGGAGAGAACATGTCAACAGTAAGTTAAAAGAAGCTACCTCCCAAGTGTAAGGATCTAGGGATGTTTGCTATCTCTTGTAAGATTGGAGATGTCAAAATTTGAAAAGTCATGTGTGATTTAGGTGCATCAATAAATGTGATGCCCTTGTCCATTTATTCCTTTTTAAATGTTGGGAATCTAAAAGAAATGGGTGTTATAATCCAGTTTATTGATAGGTATATTGTTTACCCCTAGGGAGTACTTGAGGATGTTTTAGTTCAAGTAACTGACTTGGTATTCCCAACAAACTTCTTTATTATAGACATTAGAGATGATAACTCATCCAAACCATTAGATATATAGTTAGAGACTATTTCTAAATATAGTTATAGCCAAGATTGATGTGCATGAATGAACCCTTGCTATAGAATCTAATAGTGAAATAATAAAATTTAATGTATATAATGCTATGAAACATCCTAGTGAGGTATCCACCCTTTGCTTTGTTGAGATTGTTGACCCTTTAGTGCAAGAAGCCTTTGAGTTGAGCAATAAAGACAAGTTGAGCATTGCATTGTGCAAGAATATTAATTAGGGTAACTTTGGAAGGATTAAAGAGAAGTTTGGAATGGATGGTGAGCTAGAAGAAGTAGTTCATCAATTTGAGTCCCTTAAGCCTGAGCTAGGTGACATTTCATCTTTTAATTTACTTGTATCTTATACTAAACCTTTACCTTTCATTTTGCAGGCACCTTCATTGAAGTTGAAGCCACTTCCTGAGCATTTAAAGTATGCATTCTTAAAAGAACAAGAGACTTTACTGGTGATAATCTCCAACAAGTTAAGTGCATTAGAAAAAGAGAGGCTAATTCAAATTCTTAGAGAATATAAAAAGGCTATTGGGTGGACTATAGTGGACATCAAGGGCTTGAGCCTATCTACTTGCATGCATAAGATTGTTTTAAAAGAAAATTGCAAGCTAAGCAGAGAAGCTCAGATATGGCTTTATCTACCAATGATAGAAGTTATCAAGAAGGAGATATTAAAGCTTCCTAATGTAGGCATGAGTTATCCAATTTTGGATAACAAGTGGGTGATGGTTGCTAAGAAAACAGGAATAACAATGGTAAAGAACTTTAATAGAGAGAAAATGCCCACTTGTATTCAAAATAGGTGGAAGGTTTGTATAAATTATAGGAAGTTGAATTCCTTAACTAGAAAATATCACTTTCCTCTTCCTTTTAGTAATCAAATGCTTTAACATTAAGTTGGTAGAACTTATTATTGTTGTCTTGTTGGTTAGTTAGGTTTTTATTAGATTCCAGTGGCACTTAAAGACCAAGAGATGGCAACCTTCATATGCCAATTTGGAACTTTTGCTTATAAAAGGATGCTTTTTGGACTATGTAACTCTTCAACTACATTTAAGAGGTGTATGGTAAGCATCTTCACATATTATATAGAGAACACTAGATAAGTTTTCATGGATGATTTTATAGTCTATGATATTTCTTTTGATAAGTGTTTAACTAATTTTACTGAAGTCTTGTAAAGATGTTTAGAATCAAACTTTATCTTGAATTATGATAAGTGTCACTTTGTGGTTAATCAAGGTCTTATTTTGGCGCATATTGTATCTGTGAAGGGAATTAAGGTAGATAACTTTATAGTTGACTTGATTAAATCTTTGCCTTACCCCATTAGGGAACAGGAACTTCGTTCTTTTCTTGGCTATGCAGGTTTTTATAAGCACTTCATAAAGGACTTTTCTAAGATTACATAACCCATGTGTAGATTATTACAAAATGAGGTAGCATTCGAGTTTGATGATGCTTGTAAGCAAGCTTTTGATTCATTAAAGAGCAAGCTCATTTTAGCACCAATCATCCAATCTCCAAATTGAAACTATCCTTTTAAGATCATGTATGATGTAAACAATTATGCTTTGGGAGCCATACTTAGCCAAAGGATTAATAAGAACCCTCATATCATTTATTATGCTTTAAAGAATTTTGATAGTGCTTAATGCAACTTTACACAACAGAGAAAGAAATTTTAGCTATTATATTTGCTTTAGCAAAGTTCTATTCATATTTGTTTGGCACTAAAGTATTTGTTTACTCTAACCATACAGCTTTCAAGTATCTCCTCAAAAAGAAGGAAGCAAAACCAAGACTAATTTAGTGGATCCTCCTCCTACAAGAGTTTGACTTGGAGATAAGATATAAGAAAGGGTCCAAGAATTTAGTTGTTAATTATATAAGCCACTTACCTTTATGTGGGGAGACGTCACATTTGAAAGATGAGTTTCTAGATGAGCACCTTTTTTCCATTCAACAAACAACTCCATGGTATGTAGGCATGGTAAATTACTTAACGACTTGTTTGTTTCTTGATATGGTTACAAGACATGAGAAAGACAAAATAAAACAGGATGCACGATATTACACATGGGATAATCCTTATATGTAGAGGTATAGTTCTGATCAGATTATTAAGAGGTGTGACCATGAGTCACTTAGCCTTAACTTTTACTCACTTAGCAACACTTATATTTTGCTTAATATGGATTACATTTCAAAGTGAGTAAAAGTTAAGGCTACTCAAGTTGATAATGCCAAAGTAGTTATGGATTTTATTAAGTCACATATTTTTGCAAGATTTGGTACTCCGAGAGTCATTATTAGTGAGAGAGGGACATAATTCTGCAATCGTGTTGTAGAAGCTCTCTTGAAGAAATATGGAGTTACTCACTATGTTTCTACAGCTTACCATCCCTAAACCAATGGTTAAACTAAAGCGTCCAATGGGGAAATTAAGTTCATCCTTGAGAAAATAATTAATCTAAATAGAAAGGATTGTAGTTTAAGGTTAGATGATACATTGTGAGCTTAGCAAATAGCCTACAAAAACCCTTATTGGTATGTCTCCCTATTGTTTGGTTTTTGGGAGCCATGCCATCTTCTAATGGAATTAAAACATAGAGCATATTCGACTACAAAACAGTGTAATATTGAGATGGATATAGCAGGTAAGAAAAGGAAATTATAGCTGTGAAAGTTAAAGGAGCTAAAAAATGCTGCATATAAGAGTGCTCAAATTTATAAGGATAAACAAAGACTTTTCATTATCAAAATATTTCAAGGAAACAATTTATTATTGGACATAAAGTTTTACTCTATCACTCACATTTGAAATTGTTTCCAAGTAAATTGAGATCACATTGGATATGTCATTTTCTTGTTACTAATGTGTTTCCTCACGGTGCAATAGAAATTAAAAGCTTGGACATTGATAAGATCTTCAAAGTGATTGGACATGGATTGAAGCCTTTTGTAGAGGATTTTAAGAGCAAATTGTGGAGCATGTCACCTTAGAAAATCTGATTCTAAGAGGTTGATGAACAAAAATATATAGCATATGATTCTTAATTTTTTAAGGGGTGCCCATGCCTTTGATATCTTTCTTTTATTCCCCATTCTTTTTAATTTTAAGTTGTTTTACTCTTAGTTTACCTAGGCATGCCCATGTCTTAAGTTAACTCATTTATTTTGTTTTATGTTATTTTATTCTCAATTATTTTATGTTACTTTATTTTTCAATTTTCTTAGTCGTGCCCATACTTTAAGATGTTCTCCCTTTTTATTTCTTTCATCTTCATCTGACTTAATTTGAAACTTTTCTACAAAATTATAATTTCTAAAGAACAAAGAACAACTTTTAATGATGATCTGACTTGAATGAAGCTTAAGAAATAGTGTATGTAGAGAACAATAAAGGTTCGGTATTCTTAAAATAGAAGTTCTATTTGTTTCTCCTTTTCCCTCACTTTTTTTTCTTTTTTCTTGATACTTATCATTTTTCCACTTTTTACTTTCTACCTCATCATTTTTACTTTACCATTTTTCACCTTTTTTCTCTCTTCTCTCTCTCTCTCTCTCTCTCTCTCTCTCTCTCTCTCTCTCTCTCTCTCTCTCTCTCTCTCTCTCTCTGTGTTTTCAAAACCTTAGCAACCCCCAGCCACCTTCAACCCTTAGCCATTGGCCATTCAACCATTTAACTCACCAGTAAAGCTTTCCCTCGCCAATATTCATTACCATCGTTCATTCATGTCATCAAAGTGGAGAGATCGTCACCATCATTCTTCTCATCATCTCTCTGGCATAACCCACCTCCATTTTCTATGCTTTAAGCTAGATTTCAAGCCTTATTCAAAGCCTACAATTCTCACCAACATCAAACCACCATTTTTGAGTTCTAGAACGGCCACCTCTTTTAAGCCATTTTATCTGGCGTTCCTTTATTTGGCGTCAATCTCCACTACTTTCATCTTCGCTTGTTAGTATTCATCAAGCTTAGGTTTCCTTCTTCATTTAGCCATTACCCTCTATTTCTAATGTTGGTTTTGAGCTCCTTTGTCCATGCTTCTCCGTAGTGTTCAATGCTGTTCGCCACCATTCATGTCGGCAAAGTTTATTATTCTTCATTAATCTCAATTCAAGTTTTTTAGTTGTGATCTCAGAGCTTTAACCCTAATTTTCATCATTTTCATCACTGGGTAACATTTCATCTTCACTAAATTTAGATTTCAAGCCTTGAAGGTATGATTTCATACTTCTAGCCTTCATTCTCTCCATTACTTGTTACCATAAACACACTAGTACCTAGCCATAGTTCTACACATATCAAATAACACTTTTAAGTACCCTTTCACCTTTTTTTTTTTCTTTCATTTTTCTTAGTTAACCTTCATCGCTTCCCTTTTAAAGGGCCACAATGTCACTTCCTAATATATTTCAATGTACCTGAAGTTACCGTCAACTGACACCTCTACCACCAACACCTTCATCACCTCAACCCATTCCCACTGTTGAGCCTTCTGACCCGCACCACAAAGAATGTGCATCAAACATTTCGCTAATCATCCTTCTGCTTCCGAAAGGCAAAGATAAATGAAGGAAGGGGTTACCATTTCTATTTTACCCATGCCTTCATCACCCTCTTCACCTTCAGTAAACATTCCCTAACCATAAGAGCCTCTGGTGTCTTTATCACTACCCATATTCCCATTACAGTCCTCTCCCTTACCAGAACACAGTTTCCCATATACACCAATTGCCACACAACCTCAAGAAGAAGCTCCATCATAGCCATGTCCATGCCCAAGAAAAAAGCAAGACGATAATTTATCTCAGCCTTGGTCACATGTGCGAACAAAGAAAGGAAAGAGCGTCCTTGTACCTGATTCTATAGCTCTTCCTCAATTCCTTCATTTTGAAGATCCAACAAAGTTAGTAAGGTATAATGAACTTTAATTCTTGCCTTTGATTTCTTGTAAATGCCTCATTTTTCATACATTAGAGTTGCTACACTTAAAGTTTAATGTGATGCAATATATAAATAGGATAGGTTAGGCTTCTTACTTTGAAATTGATTATCCTGTGGCAATAGAGTTGGTACACAAATTCTATACTACTTTCATTTTTAATAATACTACGGATTTTTATTAGAAGATCCCCAATCTTATTTATTTTAGATTATGGGTAATACTTTTTCTATGTCCATAATGGATTTTTATGTAGCCTTAGGATTTATTGATATTGATTCTACTGCCACTACTGTATATTTGCATGCTTATTGGAATTTCCTAAAGAATTTATTCCTGTAGATACCTTACATACATACCAGATGCATTCTATAACCTTAATAAGTCTAAAGATCACTTAGTTAGGGACTTGGCATTGATTTATATACATAGATTTCTAGCATATTCTTTTTCTAACCATAAAGACAATCTGGGTATCCTATCTAAGACAAAACTGTTCTTTTTATGGTGAATGGTCCATAGATTTAGAGTGAACCTTGGTTTTTAGCTTACTTTTCATATTGGTAATGCCATCTCTTTTAGAAGAACCCTAGTTATAGGCTCTCACATAACACAGTTGGTGAGAAATATGCAGATTTTGGATTTAAAAAACACATCCCTATAAATTTCTCAACCCATGTTTCCTTTAAACTTAATGAGCCTAGAAAATATAAGGCTTGTGCATAAAGTAGAGAATGGTGGATGTGCTTTCTCTTTTAGAGGTCATTCATCAGGACCAGAAGTCCAACCTACCCTATCTCGCCCTTCCACTCCTTCCTCCACAACCTATCTTATAGGCCTTAAAGTGCAACTACGTCAAATAAGGAGTGATATAGCTGACATAAAGTAGACTCGACAGAAGATGGACTGCTATCTTTAGTAATTTCTTTGCTTTATAAGACTTTCAAAACATCCTGACTAACCATAGACAGTTACGGGGAAGTTTCCTTTCATTACTTTTTGATTTTTCACATTAAGGACAATGTATTGTTTAAATGTAAAGGAATAGTATATATTTTAGTTTAAGCTTTTATTTTTGTTTTATCTCTCACATTTTACTTGTGGATTATCTTTCTTGGGTATGTAAAATTTTATTGAAAGTTTAGATAGTTAGATTAAATTAGCTTTTTAGTTAAGATAACTTGAATAATATAATTCCTCTTATCTACTAGTTAGTTGATTGTTTTAAGGAAGTTTTCTATACATGAAACATTAGACCTTAAGTTATGTATAAATGGAAGAAATTGAATGCATGCTAAAATTCTAGTTACCCTCATCTTAAGAATACTTTGAACTTAATGGAAATTATTGAAGTACTGAATTATTAACCTTTTGTGCATATTTTGGAACCAATTGAATTGTTGAAATTATGAAATTTTAGTTTTTCCTTTTCCTTCTTTTGAAAAAGAAAAGAAAGAAAGATTATAGCACTTTTTATTTTTATCTTTACTCCGTTGATCACATTTGAGTGATTATGAGTAGTGCTAGTAGCCACCTAGGATTGTGACTAGCTAAGTAATCAGGTATGGGTATCACAAATATCCATCCTCACATTAAAATGCTTGTGACACTCTAAGCAAGACAAAGAGTGTTCAAATAAGATAGAAAATTAAGGTAGAAGTGTTTTGTAGTGGAGTAACTAGACGTGGGTATGACCAATATCTACTTTCACGTCAAAAGACTTCTAATGCTTTGATCCTAGAAAAAATGAATAAAAAGAGTTTATAAAAGTGTAAATAACTGAAGAGGAATGGAATGGATTTATTGTTCATGTCACTTTTGATTAGTTTTTTGTTTGCATCATGTGTTTAAGGGTGATATACTTGGTATCTTAGTGAGATTAAGGTTATTTCTTTAATGTGGGGATGTGTTTAATGCTAAAATATCTTGGTGTATGTTATTGTGAATTCCTAGACCTTATTTTCATGTTTATATACTTCTTAGAAACTTTTAGCTTTCTTAATAGGTTTGCGAAAGTTCTTTATTTGAGTTATTTTTTCTTAATGGCTAGTAAAATGCATCAAGATGATTGTTGCTTAGTTGAGTCGTTTTAAAGTGAATTAAATATCATTTAGAGTTGAGTTGTTGAAACATGCTTGAGGACAAACATGATTTAAGTTTGGGAGAATTTGTTAGGTTATTGATTTAGCTTGTTTTTAATCTTATTTTGGTTTTTTTTTTTTTTGTGTTTTACTAAGGAAATTAAGCTATTTATAATTATTTTGGTTGGTTTCATGTTAGGGGATGATTTTGTTGAATTTGAAGTTGCAGAAAAGTATGGGCAATGATTACATTGTATTTGAGTTGGATACAAGGAAGTAAGCCATGACATTGCTTAGGATCTTGTTTTCAAAATTAAAAAGAGGAAAGCTTAGCATTTTTTAACCACTTTCTCTCTCTTAGGCATTGGAAGACAAAGGAAATGGACATAAGAGCTGCCATGGCTGATTTTGGAGCAATTTTCACATTTTTATTTGAGTAAAATAGTTGGAAATTAGTTAGGGCTTAGAACTTTTCATTTTTAGGTCAAATTTACTTCTTTTAGATGCCACTTTTTAGGGCTAGGTTATTTTTGGCTCTTCTTCTTCTCTTTCTCCTCTAAGTTTAGTGAGAAAAAGCAACTTGGATTTGAATCACATCTTAGTAATATGGATTTTGAGCATGGATTATAGATATTTACAGTCAAGAATAGCTAATTTTATCATTCAAACTAAAGGGTATTTTATGGGTGTTTCAAATGTTGTGAGGCTTTCCTAACTCTACTCTCTTCTCCTCTCCACTTTTTGGTTACTTGCTTTCCTATTTTATTTACATCATGATAGGTGGATGAATGATCGGACCCATTGTTTGTCTTGCCCAGAATTGAACATATTTGATTTGGTTAGAGTAAATCCATAATTGTTTATTTTGATTATTATTAGTGGAAAATTAACGTAGAGTATTGTTAGAACACTTTCTTCTATATTAATGGAATGTAAATGATGATTTGTTGAACATGCCTCATGGTTTAGCATGTTAGAAATGGTAGCTTTTCATTCTAAATACAATTAGTTAATTAAATTCTAGGTGCTTATTTAGGATTATTGACTAATAGAGGTTGAGTTGAGAGCTTCTTTTGACTAACATAATTAAGAAAGTCTAAGTTACTAAAGCTTGTTAGTAACCATAACCATTTACCAAAAAAGGAGAGGAATTTACCTTAAGTAATGTCTATGATCAACTTAGAAAGCCATGCAATACTTCCCTTAATTAGATACTTATCTCTCAACTAAGTTCCTTTAATTTGTTTTTCCTTGTACTTAAATTACTTGTATAGAATTTACTTGTTTAATTTTTCTAGTTAAATTGTTGTTATTGTTGTTTTGGATTTGATAAACCCCCTCTTTCTTTCATTCTTTGATGTGTTGTTCGTGGTTAATCTAAATTATTAGAAATGTCAATCCTTGTGGTTACGACCTTATTCACCATTATCATAATATATTCACTTGAAAATAGGTAATTTAAGTTTGGTGAATTCAGCACCCATCAATTCAAGTTTCTAAGAACTTTGCCATACTAGTTTCAACTATTTTAGTGTAATGGTTAGGACAATAAAATTTGTATTCTATAGACCTTTTAGGATAACCAGTAATATAATAACTTATTATCCTAGGATCTAACTTCTTTTTATAGGGATTATAAAGTTTTGCTTTAGTAAAGCAACCTCAGATATAAAGATAATTTAAACTTGGTTTCCTACTACCCATAACTCATAACGAGTTTTTAGGACATCTATTGTAGGAACACGATTTAAAATATACACCACCATTTTAACCGCCCCTCTCCACAAAAACATGAGTAGAATAGAATTACTCATCATACATCTTGTCATATCCAATAAGGTATGGTTACATCTCTTAACTACACTATTCTGCTAAAGGGTACTGGGCATAGTGTATTTAGTCATGATGCCATTTTCATGAATGAATCTAGTAAAAGGACCTCAAATATGACCAATTTAATCGCACTTTTTGTAATATTCACTGCTTCTATCAAATCTCATAACTTTGATCCTCTTTTTTAGTTGATTTTCAATTTTAACTTTAAAAATTTTGAATTTTTTTTCTCAAGTGGCATTAGACTTTTCCTTAAGAAGATAAATGTAATCATAAGTGAGAAGTCATTAATAAATGTGATAAAATATTTTTCTCCACCTAGACAAGGAGAAAATGGTTCACATATATCTGTATGTATCACTTCATGCAACATGGAGCTTCTTGTGACACTTTACCTATTACTTTTAGTTTGCTTTCCTTTAATGCAATCAACACAAATCACAAAGTTTGAAAAATCAAGGTTTTCTATGACATCATCTTTGACTAGTCTTCTTAGTCTTTCTTTAGAAATGTGTCCTAACCTTTTATGCTATAATATATATGAAGTTTCATTTTAATAAGTGTATCTGAATTCAAAGAAAAAAGAAATTGAGAGAGTGATAGGTCAAAGTTAATTTTATATAGGTAATCAAAGAAAATTCCAATTCCAACTAAAAAAAGTTATTTTTATTCATCTCAAAGGCTCTATTAGCAAATTAAAACAACATCTTTCTTGATCAAAAAAAGTAACAAAAACTAAATTTATAGAAAGAGAAGGCATATAATAAGTGTTTTTCAACTCAAAGGAATAACCAGTATTAAGGACAAGTTTATAGGTTCTAATGGCTACAACACTGGCTAGTACTTTATTCCCAGGAAAATAATCTTTTATTCTTCTGAAGTATGGGTTGTAAGGAATCCCTACAAAGAATTAGATACATGAAGCATGGCACCAAAATCTAACCACCACGTATAAGAAGGAACATTAACTAAATTGATCTCAAAACAACCGAGAGGTTTCAACCCGTCAATGATCTAAGTTTTAGTGATGGCTATTTTTCATTTTTTTTCCTTGTTTCATCTCTCATTATGGTAACTTCAAATTGCGTAAATTAGAACTAGTTCTATCTCTTCTTTTGTCTACGTTTTGACGATGAAAGAGATTATTGTTGTACTTAATAAAAGGCTAAGTTGAGGAGATTATTGTCTTGTATTTAGAATATACATTGATTCTTATTACTTGCAGCTATTGAATCATAAAAGGCTAACATTACTCACTGCGATTCTACCTTTTATTTGTGATGTTTGTCTTCTGTTGATGAAGGATTCATAAGGTGTTGTGATGAACTTTTGTTGACTAGAAGATACATATATTTAACCTTTAATTCTTTGATGGGATGAAAGAAGAAAGAATATAGATAACATTTCTTATAGTAGTAAACACAAGCTTAAATGCTTGATTGCAAACATTAGGCTTAATAGGGTGGTTATTTTTAATTGATCGAAGTCAAGATAGATATAATTCACTGCTTTAAAGAGATTACTCTTTTTAAAGAGAAACTTATGCTCACATTATGGGGCTAGTGATAAGTAAGACTTCATTTAGTATTTTGGCTGCTTTTCTGTTAAAAACATACGTTTAGTAGTCTACGTAAGTGGAAAGCAATCAGAGTATGGAATTTGTTTTCCATTTCACCTTAAGGAGCAGTATTTCTGTGGTAGGTGTAATTATTTGATAAATGTCATTATGCAGTTTATACATAAGTATCTGTGAAATATTTTCTTTCTATTTTTTACTATAATAAATTTGTATGACATTACAAGGTGGGGTGTTGCCATTGTTACTTGAAATATATGCATTGTTTGAATGCATAAGAGTAATGTCATGTTTACATCATGTTTGAGTATAGTGTGAATGTGAACAATTCAAGGTTTTTTAATTCATGCTTAATGTAAACAATGAAATGTAATGTCATAAAAAGTTTGACAAATTCAGGGAATTAAGCAAGCAACTCAAGTACTGCCTTTTGTGGGCTAAAAAATTAACAAGTGATACCATTTCTAACTTAATGTATATGCAAGGAGATATGAATATACTAGTAACTGTATTTCTTAATTTGTATGTATAGTCAAATTTAGATGGTCAAGGCTGACTTTCAAAATTTCACTAGCTACACCATATTTTATACAGGGAATATAAATATATGCTTACTTTTTGGACTAACAATGGTTGAACTTGCCATTGTAGCTTGTCTAGGTAAGAAAAAGAAGTCTATGAAATTGGTAGCTAATAGCTTGTGTTGGTAAGAAATTACTGTGAGGGCTACCATATAAGACTTGAACTTGAGTTAGAAGAGAACTTAGCTAAAACACAGGAGAAGATACTTATAAGCAAAGGTGGAGCCTGATGAACATAAGCAAAGGTGCATTTGCTGTTAAGTTTGAAGAAGATGCAGAACTAATGAAACATAAGGAAAAGGGAGCCTCATGAGTAAATATGAAGCAAGATGGAGGAACATGCACAAATAATAGGAATAGGCATATTGTAAATTGTACTGTATTGTGCCAAATAGCTGTAACAGTATGAATTACTTTCATAATAGGGATGAACACACTGCGATGCAATAGTCAAGCAAAACATGTAATCATTTTTAGACTAGGCATGCTGCCAAGTTAATAGATATGTATTTAAGAATTTTTAATATATATGCTTTTATGTTGATTACTTACAAATTGCATAAAAAATACAACAACTAAATATAGCATATCCCCAAAAAATATTGTTGTTGATCATCACCATTAAATATAGGTGATCAATATCCCCACTAAACATCCTCATTGAATACAAGCTATAAGTGTCCCCACTAAATACAAGTGTTGCCCTACCCCAAAAAATCTTAGTGATGAACAAATAAAAAAATTACAAGTGCTCAAATCACCCTATATGTCTTGATTTAAAAAAGATTGTGTTAGAACCTCCCTCCAATCATTCCTTTATAAAACATAAAGCAAACAATACTAAGTGAGAATATTATCATTAAATACACGTGAAACTCTTTTGTCTTGCACTTACTAATAAAAACTTAGTAAAATTGAAGTCACTCCTATCTGTCTGATGGTTGTCATATAAAACAGGAGGAGTTGAACATCACACTCGGCATAGTTGTGGGCTTAATGCTTCGATACGCTACAAGGACATAATGGTTATAAGTTACACATGAAATCAAACAATGATAATACATTACTAGGACATAATGCTTCGTTACCCGAGGTTCATATACCTCATGCTATTTATTAATAAGAGAAGCTTTCATTTTCTTATTGGGCTAAACATGAACTTAACTCTTCATTTGTTTATGTCAGTTAGGCCTATTTTGCATCTTCAATCCTTTCGCTTACACTATAACGTCGCATAATGGGAATGTGGGTTTATTGGATTCTGTATCATGGGTTCGTATGGTCAAATGAATCCATACCCATATCAATAATAGAGTGCAACTCCTCACATGTATCCACCTCAGAGGCTAGTCTAATCATTTTAGATCAAACTTACGTATATTGTCGTGTACTAACCAACTTGAGATCTCCCTTAGCTTCTTTTCCCCTCACATCATGCACAATTCCATTGTGCATCATTTGTCCATCTTTTTAGATTATACCTGTCTGGTATTTTTTGAACATCTAAGACAATGAAAACTTTAAGGATATGGCCACACAAAAGTCCAAATGTTTCAAACTTCGTGCAACTACAAGAGATTATTTTCTAGATTGGATCAAATAAGACATAACATTCCCTTTCTTGGTTTGCTAATGACAAAACATACTCAAATATAGGTTGAGTTTCATTTTTATGCCTTATTGTGATAGCAAACAATAAGCTAAACTCTTACTAGAATACATTGAAAATTGTTAAGGTGTATGTCTCAGCAAGTTACTTCAAAATGGACGAATGCTAAAAATTTAACCTTGGAAGCTTGTGCTGAGTGTCGAACTCACACCATAGTTTGTTATATCATTTCTCCTTAACTACTCGCTCAAATAGTTTGAAGAATTGTACAATTCTCACATCTAGTTTCATGCAATTATTGAAGTTGGAGTTTAAACTCTTACTCAGTTGTGTGCTTTGCATGCCCAGTGTAAAAACCTGTTTCATAAAACATACTATCAATTTTCGCCATATGGCATACATGGACTTTAACCAAGTGTTGCTATGGACATCGTATTTGTGGAGAATTGTCACCCAAGCTACCTCAAACTAATGTTCTTCCTCGTACTTGTAATGTACTCTTTCAAGTCACCTAGGAAATGAAAGTCACCTTTTAACAAATTGCCTATGTTTGGATAGATAGCTCAAAAGGAAGTGGCAAGGAATGGAATGGTTAAAATAGGTTGAACTTATATTTGGATATTTTCTTTAAGGTGGAATAGGATGGCAAAGGATAGACACCAAGACCCTTCCTTGCCATCTAAAACCCCAATTTTGGTGTCCTTCTAAATTGAGGGATCAAGGATGAAATGGAGTGGTCTAAAAAATTAAATTACTAATATACTCATATCTTATTACTAATATACCCATCATCTAGATATGACCATTCTAATTGTTACAACTTTATCTAATTTTTATCATTATGGTCATGACCTTTCACTTTTTTTTTTCACTTAAAATTTCAAAATAAACAAGAGAGAATGAAAATCTACAATGTATATTAGTTTTATCTATTTTTTTATTTTTTTAGTCAACAATTTTTTCTTTTGGCTTTTTAAATTTGTCTTTTAAAATTTTTTGAATTAACATAGATATTTTATAATAAATGTATTAGATAAAAAATATGAACAGGATAATTAGTAAATAAAATAAAAATATATAGACAAAAGAATAACGTAACATTATGTATTGAACAATGACAAATTATTAATCATGTGTTTATATTATAATGGGGTAATATTAAAAAAAAAAATTAATGAGTCATTTCCATTCATTTTATTGTAACTTCCAAACAAAGTTGATAGGTGTCCCTCCTTTTCCTAATTAAAATTTCCAAACATGTCTACTCAAGTCATTCCACTCCATTCCCTTCCACACCATACCATTCCATTAATGACCACTCCATTCCATCCTCCCTTAAACTCCTAAACATAGGTTAGGTGTTTGATCGCATTCTGCATCAAGTGCCATATGCAAAGAACATGGCAAGTGTTAGGCATAACCTCACCTGCAACAACGAATTGCAAAGGATTGTTACTTCTAGCATTATTGTGTACATGTAGCAAATAAATATAGGAAGCTCACCTAAAGTTTTGGCCATAGCCTAATCCAGGTAAGTGAAAATGGTATGTGGTTTCTTCTGTCCATGAGCTTCTAAAAAAGTCTTAAACAACCATTTGAAAGATTCTACAGTTTTGTAATACATGAGTGTTGCTCCAAACACAATAGTTTATCTATAGTGGTTGAACCCAAAAAATAATGCAAAGGGTCAATGTACAAGATTAGTACAATAAGTGCTATCAAAAAATACCATATCACTGAAGTATTTATAGTCAACTATCATATGTACATCGGCCTAAAAAATCATACTCACTCTAAATCCTGAATGTATCTCGTTTGTCAGTTTTTTGAATTCCTTCCTTACAACAAATAAATCTGATGAAGTCACACTTTCATCTGTCTTCTTTTTATTCAAGTATTGTTTCCTCACTCTAAATCTTGCATGTAAACTATACTCAATTGAAAATAGCCAAGCTACATGTACAATATCAAATTCCATCCTGACTCTTGGCTTTCATTCAACTTTATTGTTCTGATCACCACTGAAGTCAGTAGTAGAGGCACCTGATTCCCTAGTATCCACCAACGGATAATGATTTAAAACTTCATATAATAACAATATACATATTGATTAAGCATCACTTAAGATTAATTGTAACACTTACTTGTCATGATCTATAATCACTTTCCTAAGTCCTTTTGCCCTGTGTAAATTGATGTTGAATATATATATATATATATACTCTACATATGAATGAAGCAAAACAAAAAAAAAAAAATTAATAAGAGGAAGAGATTAATGGTGTGAAAAACAATATAATAATAAAAAAAAACACAAGGGTCCATCTAGTAAAAGATTAATGGTTGGGAATGATTAGTTAATAGCATCATATTAATAAACAACCAGCATCATTGTTGATCATAGTGTGATTAACTAATTACATTATATTACTAAATAACCAAGTATGATGTAGACTTACATTAAGCATCAGTTAAAAAATCCATATGGTAGGACCAAATAATTTGTATATTACTTTCAAAGTTTTATCTTGCAATTCATACATGCATATGCCACTTTATCCTCTTCACAGCTACAATGGTGGTTCATTTGCATCTATCAGATCCCTTTCACTACTCTTCTCATCTAATTATGTACATATATAAACATTTGTACTACTATAATAGTAACTACATTATTGTATACATTCATTATCAAGATTCATGCTTCTTATACCTTCTTTTCCATTCATTATTCCAGTTCACTAATCTATATGACTCCATTCTCATTAATGCTTTTTCATAGTCAACATTGTACCAATTACTTTACAAAGAACCAAACTTATCTACCGCAGTATGAAATCCCGCACCTTCATCCCTTTTCTATCTCCGTACCTAGATGTCAATGAAGTGCAACAACTATGTCAAAAACAGAGGGCTCTAACTTAGCTATGTCACTGATCTTCTCTCTTCTATAACCATACCCTTTTTGCTCTAACAGGAGAGAACTCACTTGCATACCACAAAAATTTTAGCATTCCCCTATGTTTTGCATTTGACGTTTATGAAAGAGCCAAATCTTTGCTGCCAAATCAACCTATCTACTTTATCTCATCGTCCTGCCATGGCTTTAAAGGAAGAAGATTGATTGCACGACATCATTTAGTTCCCTGGCAAAATGGTGCATTCGAGCTTCAATAGTTAACAAACTAGACACATCAAAATGCATTGTTTCATTTACACAAAACGACATTGTTTTGAGGTGTCAGTTTATAAAAAATAAATGCCTTAAAACGCACCAGTGAAACGATGTGTTTTGAGGTACAGGGGCGACGTGGTGAAGTTAAGATGCAATAATTGATCTGACGACGCTTATTCCTTTACAGGAGATTCTCCTGTAATATTATTATAAAAGAATATTTGGATCCATATTATGGATTGTCAAGGTAGTGGTGTAAAAGTAGAGATTATGCCCAGTATGTGAGGTTGATCATTGTAATTAATATTTAGTTGAGTTAGTAAAATTCCTAACTACATAAGTTAGG
Organism: Delonix regia; assembly: GCA_037074485.1. Classification (NCBI taxonomy): domain Eukaryota; kingdom Viridiplantae; phylum Streptophyta; class Magnoliopsida; order Fabales; family Fabaceae; genus Delonix; species Delonix regia. Next base: position 16,685,303 of record CM073456.1, on the reverse strand, counting down.
GAGTGGACGTAGGATCAACGATGATCCTAACCACAATAAATCAATGTATGTTGAATTTTCTTTCTCCCTTATCTTTTATATTTAGGCACTGACGCTTTTTCAAAAACTTTGTGGCACTCTGCCTCCTCATGAGTCAAATATCTTTAAATATATTGCAATATAATTTTATATTAATATTACTATATATGTGCTAACAAGTGATATTAGAGGTTGGTCTCTAAAATTTTTATGTAAAACTACCTAGAGAAAAGATCTTTCATAGAATGACAACTCATATGCCTATTAAGGGATGCTCAATAAATAGGCCACCTCACTTCAATGGAACAAATTACACCTATTGGAAGACCAAGATGGAAATCTTCATTTAATCAAATGATCATGATGCATGAGCTGTAATTAAATATGGATCATACATGTTTACAAAGGAAAACGATGGAAAGAAAGTTAAAAAGATGATTTTAGAATTGAGTGACACTGAGAGGAGAAAATATGAGGTATACCGTAAAGCTAAAAATTGATTTTCTGTACTATAAATGTAGAATAATTCAATAAGCTTACCAAACCTCTGCCAAAGAAATGTGGGAGAAGATGATGATCACCTATGAAGGAACTTCTAAAGTTAAAAAGACCATAATAGACACACTTATATAGGAATATGAACTCTTTCATATAACTAATGAAGAAAGTATAGGTGAAATGTTCAATAGATTTGTGAGAATAATAAATGATCTTGATACTCTTAAAAAATGCTATTCTGACAAAGATCTTATTAGAAAAACACTAAAGAGTCATAACTCATCCTAGAAATCCATAGATGTAGCAACAATCACAAGTGGAAAACTTAAACCAATAAAGTTAGATAAGATCAAATGAAACCTCATTGCCTATGAAGGAAGCTACTTAAACAAGAACAAATTAAATAGAGGAATTGCACTAAAATCCTCCTCAAAACTATTTACGGGAGCAAACCCTAAGGAATCCTTTAAAGATATAGAAATGACATTTCTCTCCAAAAGGATGAACACACTTTACAAATGAAGGCATTAAAAGAACAATGTTCAAAGAGAAAATTAGATCAAGAAAGAGATTGCTAAAGAACTTACTTGTTGTGATTGCAAGAAGATTGGTCACATATGAGCTGACTGTCCATTTAACAAGGATAAAAGAAAAGCAATGATGGCAAACTCCTCTTGGAGCAATGATGATTTGCTTTCAGTCCTCAGTGATAATGAAAAAGACAATGTAGCAAATATGTCTATTTACAACTAAAGACAAAGAAAGTATTGCTAATAATTGTACAATTGATCTATGTCATGATAAGCAATCATCCTAAGGAACACACTGAAAGTGAGGTAACTCAACATTTTACCTATGATAAACTTTTGCATACTTTTGATGAGGTATCAAATGATTTTAATACACTTATGCTAAAACACATAGGAATAAAGAATGATTACCCAAAAGTTCTTAAAGTTTTTTGTTTGTTAAAAGAAGAAAAAGAGCTTATTGAAAAAGGACTTGAAAAATCTTCAATAAATGAACTAAAACTTGTAAATGAAGACCTTAAAACAAAAGTAGAAAACCTCATAAATGATCTAGCTAGATTTGTTAATGGTTATAAGAATCTGAAGGCTCCTCATAGAACTTAAAAGAAATATCTTGATAAAACTAGATTAGGATATGAACAAAACATATAAACAAGTAAGAAAAAGCTTGTAAAATCATTTAAGGTATGTTATACATGCAGGAAGAAATGTCTGGCCAAAAATTCATTTCGAGCAAAGCAATTATTGATGCTTAAAACACTAACATTTGCAGGACCCAAGAAATGTTGGGTACCTAAAACCAACTAAAATTGTTTTGCAAGTTTCACTAGAATCTAGAAGATAAAGTGGTACTTGGATTTTGGTTACTCCAAAGGCAAAAGTCACTTCATTTCCCTCATAAAAGGAAATATTGGAACCATCACTTTTGGTGTTAATAAAAAGAGAAGAATCATAGGTTCTGGTAAAGTATTCATAAATTCTTTTTTAAATTATTGATAATGTTTATTTTGTTAATGGTTTAAAGCATAACTTGATCAGTATTAGCCAATTGTATGACAAGAGATATGAAGTGGCATTTAACTCTACTTCCTGTGTTATATTTAAGGATGATACAGATATCATTGAAAGAAGAAGAAATGAAAATGTTTATATTATATATATTGATAGAATAAAATATGTTAAATGACTTTCTTCACTACAAAATCCCTATAAGATCCGGCACAAAAGGCTAGGACACATAAACATACTGATTATATCAAAGTTATCCTCAAAAGAATTGGTGACTAGTTTACTAAAACTAAAATACGAAAAGGACCACATCTATGATGCCTATCTGCAAGGTAAACAAGTAAGGTAAAGGATCAGATAAGTACTGAAAGACCTCTATAGCTTCTTCACATGGATCTATTTAGTCTTATCAAAACTCAAAGCATATGAAGTAAAAGCTATAGTTTTATCATTGTTGATGATTTCTCAAGATATACATGGGTATACTTTCTTGCTCGCAAACATGAATGTTTTGAATATTTCACAAGATATTGCACAACTGTTTAAAATGAAAAAAGGTGCTACATCACTTTTGTAAGGAGTGATCATGGCAAAGAATTTGAAAATAAAATTTTTGATGAATTATGCACTAAATTAGGGATTACTCATAACTTGTCAACTCCCAAAACACCACAACAAAATAGGTTGGCTAAAAAGAAAAATAAGAGTCTCCTTGATATGACCAAAACTCATCTTTGTTAAAACAACTTACCCAAAAGCTGGTAAGTTAAAGTGGTACCTCTTGTTATATTTTAAAGATATACACAATCAGACCTATCCTAAATAAAACTCCTTATGAACTCTGAAAATGTAGGAAACCAAATATAAGTTATTTTCATGCTTTTGGAAGCAAATGTTATATCCTAAATAATGATAAAGAAAAATTGGGAAAATCTGACTCTAAAATATCTTAGGGAGTTTTCCTTGGATACTCCACATCCAATAAGGCATTTAGAGTATATAACAAAAGCTCTCACATTGTGTAAGAAATTATTTATGTTGTTTTCAATGAAGATGATTTTCTTTCTAAAGTAACACATAAGAAAGGTGATGATAATGATGAGTTTCTTAAGTCTCCTAAAAAAACTGTTCAAGATGCTGAGGTTCCTATTACTGATGCAACTCCTAAGAAGACCCATAAAAAATATACTATTAAAGATAAGCCAAACACAAATGTCAACCCCATCTCGTAAGAAGAAGTAGTTACACCTGACAAATATAGAATTCTTAGAAAATGGAAACATTCAACATTATATCCAAATAAATATATTATTGGAGATCATATGGAAGGAATGAAGACATGCTTATCATACAAGACTATGAATCAAATGGCATTTTTCACATAGTTTGAACCAAATAATGTGTTTGATGCTCTCACAAATGACTACTGGATTATAGTTATACTAGAAAAACTAAACCATTTTAAACACAATCAAGTGTGGACACTTATTCCTACACCTGAAGGAAAAACAATAATTGGCACAAAATGGGTATTCAGAAATAAAGCAAAATTAGTTGCTCAAGGATACAGTCAAGATAAGGAAATTGACTTTGAGGAAACATATGCTCCCGTAGCCGTACTTATAGCAATAAGGATGTTACTGGCATACATATGTCACAAAGGTTTCAAACACTACCAAATGGATGTAAAAAGAGCATTCTTAAATCGTTAAAGAAATGTACATCAAGCAACCTCTTGGATTTGAAATGATGACAAGCCTTACCATGTGTACAAGCTGAGCAAAGCATTCTATGGTCTCAAACAAGCTCCTCAAGCTTTGTATGAACATCTTAGTAAGATCTTCATTGACAATGGCTTTACAAAAGGCAAGGTAGATACAACTTTGTTTATCATATATTCATGTAGTTAGATACTTATTATTCATATCCATGTAAATGACATAATCTTTAGCTTAACTAATGAAAGCCTATGCAAGGACTTTTATGCTCTTATGGCAAAAGAATTTGAAATAAGCATGATACAAGAAATGACTTTCTTCCTGGGTTACAAGTGAAGTAGCTAAAGGAAGGCACATTCATTTCTCTGATAAAAATATACGAAAGAACTATTGAAGTGCCTTGGAATGGAATTAGCAAAACCAATTGGAACTCCAATGAGCACATTTCTTAAGCTTGATAAGGATGAACATGGTACCTTAATGGACCGAAAGAAATACAGAGGGATGATAGGATCACTAATGTATCTCACTAGAAGCAACTAGACATAATGTTTAGTGATCACTAATGTATCTTACTGCAAGCAAACCAGACAAAATGTTCAATGTAAATCTATATCCAAGATTCCAATCAAATCCTAAAGAGTTACATATAATATACAACAATTGAACTCTTTGATATTTGATAGGAACTCAAAATCTTGATCTCTAGTATCCTAAACACTCTCCTTATGATCTTCATGGTTTCTCTCACGCTAACTTTGATGGTTGCAAAGTAGATCAAAAAAGCACAAGTGGGACATGTCAATTCATAGGACTAAGTTTAGTTTCCTAGCATAGTAAGAAATAGAATTTTGTAGCATTATCTCCAGCAAAAGCTAAATATATAGCTGCAAAAAGCTATCGTACACAGATACTTAAATGATGCAACAGCTAAATGACTACAAACTTATAGAAAAAGTTACCTATTAAATGTGACAACACCAGTGCCATCAATATATCCAGCAATCTAATGCAACACTCAAGAACAAAGCACATTGATATCAAACATCATTTTCTCAATGATCATATGACTAAAGGAAATATCATTATTGAATTTGTGACAATAGCAGAACAACTCGCATATATTTTTATCAAAACTCTAAGTGAAGAGTAATTCTACAATATTAGGTGAGAATTAAGAATGATCAAAAGTTTATAGAAGCCCAAGAAGGACTCTTTGAATGGACTTTACAAAAAGGCCCAAATCCTTAACCTATTTGCCACTCTTATCTAACGAACAAAATTTAAGCTTCGTACTTCACGTTCCAAATACCAACCTACAATCATTTGAAATCAAATCAAAACAACAGTCATATCTTCAAGAATCTTGCCACTTTTCATGTCAGACACACCTTTCACAACTGAAAATCGTTGATAACCATCATTATGCATTTAATGCAATTTCAAATCCATGTCCTTAAATTGGGAATATGCCTTATTTCTCGACAAACATTCTTATCAAAATTTTATCTTCTCTATTCAGTTTCTTTTGTCTTGTCTCCATGGCCTCTCATAAACACAAAACAATCTTAAATGTTTTAACCTATTCTGCAAATTTGGTTAGGAATCATTTTTCCTCTTTAAGGAACAAGTTTACCTAATGCTTGTTCAAAAGTTTTAGTCTAACCTCTTTTTTGATGAAAAACCTGTGAAGGCACGTCTACTGCTTAAAGGATTGAAGGTTAATTTGGATCCACCTACACTAGCCAACATCATTCACTGTCTGAATCTTAGAATAGAAAAGTGCACTAAACTCCACCTAGTTGAGTTCAAGGGATACTCTGAAGCTACCATTATGGAAGAACTACTTAGATGGAAATCACTCTTCATTAACCTTAACGAAGTATCTACAGACAACCGGATGCTATTGCACATAATTAACCAGTTGATCATTCCCAAAATCAACAAGGCGAATGCTCTTACTCATTTGGAGTTATTCTATGTGTAGTGTGCTCATGGATTGTCCTTAAATCTACCTTTCATCACCCTTAGCCATATGTGAACCATGCAAAATGGTGAAATCAAAGAATTACCTTATGGTAAGGTCATCACAGTTATTGCTAAGAGTATGGAAGTTGATCTTTCTAGATACGAAGCTGAACATGCCAATCCACAACCTAATTTTGATGAACATATGTTGACATACATGAAGTTCAAGAAATCTGGACGAAATTGGATTAAAGTTAGAAAACAAGGTGAAGAATCAGAACCTACTCAGAGCAAAGCCTCATCCTCCCAAAGTAAGAAGAGGACCTCTACCAGAAGCACTCCAGTGTGTAAATCTTCATGTCTTCACCAAGCCCAGACGTTGCAAAACATCTCTAATAACTCTGATAAAGAAATATCTACAAGCAAAACACTCTCACTTTCATTAGCACTATCTCTTGAAAAAGAAAGTGCTTTTGAAACACAAAAGCCAGTCACTACACTTTCAGTTAAGATGAAGTCCTCACATTCCTTAAATAAAATGAAAGCAGCCACTACTATTATACACCCACCAAATATGCCTCTTAGAAGGAAGTGACTTCTACTTACTCTCTTCAATAGTTTGTTCCATCTCTTATATATTTGCAAGAAAGCATTCCACCACCACCAGTGACTGCGCCTGCTACTGCCGCTATTACTAACTCTGCCACTGCCTCTATGATAGCATCACAGCTCACTAATCTTAATTGTGTTGTTCTTAATTAGGGAACACTAATGATAGCACACCAGAAGGAAATGAAACAATTCATCAGAAACTTTGTTCAACAAGAATTAACACATTATGAACACACTTTTACGCTCGCATTTAATAAGAGTGCGACTACATTACTCATCTTATTCTCTTTAAACCAAAGATGAATCCCTTAAGTGTTACTTCCCATATGATTATATGTCTTACTGACCTATGGGTCATGCTGGTACCTCTCAAGTTGTTCTTATTCCTACTCATGTCATTACTACTCCTGCTAATGCTACTACTCATGGTGCTACTACTCCTACTACTGTTGATGTTCCTACTCCTACTGCCCCAATAAGCACACAGTTTACGCCCACATCAACTACACCACTGACTCCTTTTCCAACACCTACTCCATCTCGCCATTAGTCTATTTTCATCTATCTATATATGACTTTGTGTCTATTGTTAGTGAAAGAAAATTATTTAGAGCAATTTTGATAGTAGACTTAACCTTACTGATTTTAAAAAAATTACAGCTATTACTTAGAAGTTCACCTTTGACCTTTATTTAGCAATGACTAAAGCATTTTTGTTAATGTATTTTTAGGAAATCAAGTCAAAACATTAGTAGCAAAGAACAAGAGAAAAAGTCAGAAAACTAGGAGAAAAATTCCAGTGCCCAAGCACCAACATTCCAATGCTTGGGGCTAAAACCAGAAAGTCAGTGCCCATACACCATAGAGCCAATGCCTGAATGCCAAAAACAAAGAGTTGATTCCTAAGTGCTAGATGAGCCTCACCCGAGCATACCATTAGAAAGCCTAAAAAGCACAATTAGAGTTAAAGATGAACTGGGACATCTTGCTCCACTTAAACTCAAACTCTGAAGGTTTCCAAGGCCTGTAAATAGTACCTTAGGGGTGTGCTATAGAGACATCAAGCTAAAAAGAGTACTGAAGACACTACGAAGGAGAACTGACCAAGTAAGGTTTCAAAGAGACAAGGAAAGAGATTAACAATAGAGTAGGCAACTCATCTAAAGTTATGCCTCCTCAGAACTTCTCCCTTTTCCCTCTTCTTATTTCTTTTTGTTTTCTTTTCATATTTTTTATTGTGAACTAATACCAATGAATGGCTAGTAGGTTGTTTCTAGGATTTTGATTGAAACCCATGTTAGGGTTGCTTTTCTGTTAAAGTTTTGTTTCAATTTTTACTTAATGAATGATTATTTTTATTCATCCTACTCGTATTGTTTTTTAAGCCTGATCATCTTAAAAAAGAAGTTAGAAATTAGGTTAACTTGACAAAGTAGCTTAACTTTTAAAATTAGATGCATATAATTGTTTGTATTAGTGTAATTTGTAGTTAAGGTGAAAGTACTTGACTATCTTTGATAACCATAGTACATTTAAATCTTAAGAGGTAATTTCTCTACTAGTCTCTATAGACATAAAGTGAATTAAGGGATATTAACCTAGAACTATATGAATTTGATAGAAACATATAGGTAATTAAGATTCATTAGTTAACAATCTAATCATTAAGTGAACTAAAATATCAACTACAATAGAAAGCAAAACTGCATGCAGTGAAGGTCTAAATCTTAGGTTCGTTATATAAGAGTTTTAATCAATCAATAAGTGAATTTCTATTTACACTTAGGTAATACAATTCTAATCAATAACAAGGCTTAAGAAAAAGGTAACCAGTAGCAATTAAAATTGAGTTTCTGAGGGATTGACACTCTATTCATGATTACACTACTTGTTTGACCATGTACACTTGTGTGTGACATTGCATTAACCACATTTGCACTCAATAGTTAGAATTTATGACTTTGTGTCATTTGTTAGATTTTAGGGACTTTGGGTCTTTGTCTACTTGCTTCAAACTACTATGCCATTAGTTGGCCTATGATATGGACTATTACCTTTCAATATACGTGTGCTTTATGTTCTATCTGTTATGTGATGTTTTGTCCATATATTATCTATGTTTCCCCCTTTCTTGTTGTGTTCTTTTGCTTATGTCAAAAATGAGGAGAATAGGTGAAGCAATGACAATGGACCAAACAATCACCTATAAAAGAGGAGCGATCTCACATTAAAGGCAAGCAATACTATGCTCACAGTATGAGGGAGCAATGCAAATACTTTGACTAGCAATTACTGCAATTTTAACATAATCAAAATAAAGGAAGAGATTATTGATATCTTTAATTATAGTTATTAATTTGTTCTTTACTGATTATATCAGAAATTATAGTTTATAATTAGACTATTGTCTGTGTCTGATAGATCCAGTTAAAAAGTCTAACCCGGTTAAAGATATTCAAACTGCCTTAATAACTACAAAAAGATCATAGATCAACAAATAAATCCATTTTCCATATTGCAGTTTGATTTGGAATATCTCTACATTAATTCCATAATCATTACAGTTGGTGATTGCACCATTACTAGGGTTTCCTTATCCGACTGACAAATTGAAAAACTTGCCAAAATGAAGAAGTAATCGTTAGACAATTCTAGTACAAACATGCATCATTTTGAAGAAGAAGATGTGCTAATAAAAATTGATCATTTTGTTCATTGAGATTAAGCTTAGTACTTTTTAGTCTATGTGACTTTATCTTAGTTTGTGTGATTCACATAACCTTTTATGTGAAAAAGTGTGTGCTTTGTGTGAGGAAGAGTGTTTTCTTCATCTTGTCATATCAACGTTAGTTTTTTGGAATTTAGGATAATTCCAGTGTATTCAGTTGTAAGAGTCTGCAGGACTGTGCCTCGTTATGGGTTACCAGGGTATTGGCTTAAAAGTTTTGTGACTATGCCCAATGTTATAGGTTACCAAGGTAGTGGTGTAAAAGTTGTGAAACTATGCCCAATGTGTGAGGTTAACCATTGTGATTGATATTTGGTTAAATTAGTGAAATTCCTAACTATATAAGTTAGGGAGTAGACATAGGATCAACGGTGATCCAAACCACTATAAATTGCTACATGTTAAATTCTCTCTCTCCCTTATCATTTATATTCACACACTGATGCTTCTTCAAGAACTACGTGGCACTCTGCCTCCTCAGGAGTCAAATATCTCTAAATATATTGCATTATAATTATATATTAATATTGTTATATCTATACTAATATCTATAGATTTAAGTTGTTCAACCAAGTTTGACATTTCCATTATGTTTTCACGAACACTAATTATCCCATCATATTTTTTTAGTAGTCAAGGAACCTATGAGCATACCTGCTAATGCCTTGTTAGAAGATTTGAATTGATCTTCTATAGATTGCAAGAAAACTTTTGCTATAGGTGAGTCCACCAAGAAGTTTCGAATATTCTTAGTAATCTTACTTTTCATGATCATAAGGCTCAAATGGTATGACTGTTTCCAATTATTATAGATAGACTTCAACTCGAAAAAACTAGTTTCAGTTAGCTTTTCATGTTCATCCATTTGAAGACACAAATCCAATTCTAAACATATCAATGTAATTGCCAATTGCTAATTCCAATCAACAAAATTAGAGCCATTTAATAAAGGATGTTAGACATATACCCTGAGATAAAACCTAGGAGAAAGAACTTGACTCATAAAACATGATTAAACTTAGTAACACCATTTTGTGACAATATTCAAGAGCAATCAAACGCTTCATCATATGAATCCTTTGGGATAAAATATGACATGAAATTGATTTACTCTAATTACTATTTTATGCCAATTTAAGAGTAATCTAGCACATCATCATATGAATCATTCAGAATAAGATATAATATGCAATTGATTCACTCTAAAGTGAAAATTTTTATCTATTTTTATTAACTTTTATTTAAGAAGTCTAATGCCTTTAGGTATAATACAACTCAAGAAATGTTAACATATCTATAAAATAATTACACCTTAAGGCATAAATACTTTATAGGCATAAGCTTCAATATTTGTGTAATATATCAACAATGGCATGTCTTGCTTCACTTTTGTGAAAAACAAAACAACCAACAAAAAGTTTTATATTACATAAATGAACTGTTATAGAATTGTAATAATAAGTCATAACCTTGCTTTAATACCACATATAAGAATATTTTAAAATTTTGGATCTTTGGTTTTGATTACAATTCATATGTCAACAACAATACTTTAACAAAACTATTATGTGGAAATGGAAAAGAATACATTTATCATGAAATAAAATAAATGAATACCTTAAGTCATGAAATCAACTTTAAACCTATCTTTTACAACAAGAATAAGAATGTTGGTAAGAAGATAGCACCTTAGTCTTCTTTCTTCTCACTCAAACAATTATGTTTGCTAGATGATAGGAGTTGCAGAAACCTAAATGATGAGTGAACAGAAGGACTAAGAGTCTATATATATAGCTTTTAGGATTTAACCCATCAAAGAGTTATGGCTTTTTACTTTCCTCTCACATTCATAAGCCTTATTATTTCATGGTTAATGTGCATCTCATAATTAGAATAGGTACATGACTTTGGCCAAGTAACTATCCCTTATTGGTGACTATAAATATCTTATGACCCTTTAGATTATATAACCTTCATGTAGACTATATCTTGAAGGCCACAATAAGTCTACATAATATACATTAAAAAAACTAACCTATTCATCATACATACTTATTGAGCATGGGCTAATATTGACATTAGTGACTTTGCCTATATATATATATATATATATATATATATATATATATACTGTATTTTGGCTTCGCACACTTTAAACGATTCTGCATTACATATTACTATATTGTTTGCGTTGCATTAATTCTTTAAAGAAGCTACAAATGCTTGTAAGTGAGAAAACAAAAAAGAGAGAATTTTTTTTTTTTTCGGATTAAAATGTTAAATAAGAGTTTATGTTCTGGTGCATATTTTGTTTGGCTTGTCAAACTAATTGAAATGCTGTTGGAAATTATGGGTCTTAGTCCTAGTTAATGTGAGGGAGTTGTTAGACCATTTATAAGAGTTAATAGTACTCAAGTATTTATTTAAAATGCTTAAGGTAATTTGATAGGCTAATTTCAATGGCCTTCTATCCTCTATCAACTTTTTAATGTAAGACTTTTTTTTTCTTTAACTTTTTTATTTTAACAGATGCAACTTGTATCTCCTTTTGACTCACCATTCACCATTCAAGAGTTCTGCTTCTATATATTCTCTATTTCATGCTGGCTTTGCTGTACCATTTAGCAATAGGAATTCTATATGAGGGTGCTTACTGCTCTGATCTTATTTAATCTGAAGTACGTAAGATAATGTGAGGCATAATCAAGTTCAGCCAATTTCAAGTACACTTGGTGATCTTTGTCCTTCACATAAAATTCAATACCATAATGAAAGACATGCCTTTTATGGTTTATAATCAGGAAATAGAAACTATCAAAAGTTACAACTCCAAGGGCAATAATACGCATATTTTAAAATATCACAAGGCCTAGACATACTCTCACTAACCCGAAATGGAAATGGCTTGTTCTTAATGGGTGCTTCATTGTAAGAATTGAAAGAAAATTATTGCCATTCACATGGCAGACCAAATTGAGGAGCGCTTTGTTCTCTTGAAGCCTAACAAGACAAGGAGTATTCCAAGATAGTCTAAATTGTAAGCCACTTCAAGAAGTTGAAACTTCTGAAGAGTCCATGGAGGATATCTGAACCAGAAATCAGAGTAGAAGCTTCTTCTCACTACAGCCTTCTCATGACTGAACGTGTCAAATGAGAATTTGCCGTGATACTTGCCAGATCCACTTCCACCAATGCCTCCGAAAGGAAGAGTGTCTACTATATACTGTGCAAAATGAACTAGAAGTTATCTCATTGTATTTTTTTTTGAATATTTAACCATTTGATCTCAACGTAAAAAATCATTGAATTTATGAGTTAATCTGTCAACCAAAAAAAAAAAAACACTTCCTTGAATTTTTGTTTCTTGGCTAACAATTTAGAAATAGTATAAGAATTAATTTGTAATAAGTTTGTTAATTTTAAAGACTATATATATATATATGCAATAATTTTATCATATATGTGAATTAATTTTACTTCATTACTCATTTTTATCTCTTTTATAGTACAAATTATATATATTTAAATTGTTAATATAATATTTAGTTATTACATAAGCAAAATGTAACATAATATTAATTTTAACAGTAAGAACAAAATTCAAATATTTGTAAACATTAAATATCTAATTTTTAAAAAATAATAAGGACTAAGTTAAAAATTACATAAAATTATAAGGACTAAAAGCAAAATATTTTTCTTAAAACTGGGTAGACTTCACAATTTAGTGACCAAGTTAATAGTCCACTTGTGCCTTCTTACTAAGCATGCCTTATGAAAAAAAATTTAACGGTGTTGACACATTTATGACAACTAATGTATGGTGTTAGTTTCAATTAAATCTTTTCTTTAACAGATGCAATTTTTTTTTTAAATAATTTGATTTACACTAGCACACTATATATACATAATCACATAAATGTGTTAAAATCAATTAATATTTTTTCAAGCTTTATACTGTGTGGTCTATGTGATGTGACGTAACTATTATGTAAGGAGATGAGGGGTTGACGTATATATACTTGAATTATTGCATCGTTGAAAACAACACTTCCAGATGATGTTTCAGACAACATTCTTCTCTGTAGAGTCTTGTTTATGGTGAAGGCATAGACGGCAAGAGGTTTAGGCCTTGACTTTATGAATTGAATACTATCTTCAATCTTCTCTATCTGCAAAAGCCAGGAAAATGCAAATGAACCTGCATAGGGCTCAAAAGAGAAAGAGATGCATGTAATTAGGTTAATAAACCACTTGGCTTTTTCTTGGTCTACAATGTATCTTACAGTAATAATTGGAAGCAGAGGACCAAAGATTTCTTCTGTCATGATTGCTGAGTCAAGTGGTGGATCCACCAATATTGTTGGTTCAATAAATCTGCATGGATTTTTCAGCACATCAAATATTTTGCCATGAAGATCATGAGCAGAAATGAATTTACAGTAGTGCTAGCACTTAGCAACTGAAAGGGAATAAAATGTTCTCAATTACAAGCTATCTTCGTCCATTGAGCCACCAAAAACCACCGAATCTTTGGCCTCTGGATCATTCAGAAGATTCTTCAGTCTCAAGAAATGTTGCCTATTAACTATCCTCGCCATAGAGTTCGATTCTTTTGGGTTTTCTCCAAACATTTTCTTAATCCAGGCCTTCATTGATTCCACCTAAAGAAAACAAGATTATAGATACCACAAGATCAAAGGAACCCATAGCAATTCAGCTAGAAATTCTGATGGAGCTTCATACCAAAACCGAAGAGAAATTCTTCTCTACAAGGATATAATCGACAGCTATGCATGCTTGACCTCCACAGGCCCCATATTTTGCCACAATAATTCGTCTCGCGGCCGCCTTGTGGTTCAACAGCAAGAGAACTTGGAATAAGCAAACTGTTATTATGCTAACATCTCTAGTTAATCAACTAACTTTTGCTTCTCCTGTTATATTTCTATTCCATTTACGTTTGAATCTTTCTTCTTATTTCGTGTGCTAAAAGTAAATGCACCTCTCTGTCCCAAGAAGACGAAAGGGAATCGACAACAGCAGGGCATTTTCCACCCAACTCCATAGTGACAGGTGTCAGATGTTTCACAGCTGCAGACATAACAATCCGTCCCACCTGTGCACTTCCTGATTTTGAATGTAAAATTTTAACAAATGAATCTAAGAAATGGCTAAGAAGAAGAAAAGTTTGAACATATTGTGCCGTTAGTTTTCAAACTTCAAGCTAAAGTTCTGTTTATGCTCTCGCTTCCTTTACCTGTGAAAAAGATCTTGTCCCATTTTTGTTGGAGGAGTTGTTCGCCCGCTAGTGCTCCACCTTGGTATACTCTAATGGCTTCGTTGTCCAAGTAAGCTGGAAGGATAGTAGCTAGAAGAGAAGAACAAGCAGGGGATATCTCTGAAGGCTTTAGGACTACAGTGTTTCCAGCAGCTATTGCTCCTATTAATGGCTCCAAGGATAGTCCTTCCATTTGTTCAAACAAAACAACTATTTATATCACGATTCTTAGTGAGTGGAAATAAAAGGCAAGCTGGAGATTTCATAGAAATTCATTGTAACTTGGAATGAGAAGGAAACTTACCGAAGGGAAAATTCCAAGACGAGATTATGAGGACGAGACCAAGAGGCTCAGGAACAAGTTCTGCACTGGAAAGCAGTGCTATTTTTGGAAGTTTAGCCTATCAATCCCATACCAAACACAAGTTGGTCAGTCTATATATCGATTATATATTTATAAACATTTCAAATGTATGTTTCTTTCCTGGAAAAAGTCTCTACTTGTTTTCTAAAAGTGAAAATCAACGGCAAGTTATAACATGCTAATTACGTGCTACATAATATATAATATATATACTATGAGTTGAGTTCTGCCACCTCTTTTCCTGCCATCCACTTTTTTAAAGATTTCAATGCGACCTCTATGGACCTGGTTAAGATTCCTACCTGCAAGCACACACCAACGAATCAGAAAGTGAATTTTCTTTTAAACAAAATTTTCACGCAAGTCAAAATTAACTGTATGTACATATAATAGGAGAAAAAAATACATGAAACGTACCTCATCTCTGAAAGCTTCAACGTGATGTTTTCCTAAATCTTGCTTGAGAACCTTCAAGATGTCCGCCTCTTTTTCCATGAGTGCACTACGCAACCTTTTAAGCTGTGATTCCCTCCATGATGCTTCCTTCGTTTTCCCACTCTCAAAATACTCCCTCATATCACTTAGCTCTCTATCCAGACTTTCCAATGACTCCATAGCGTAGAAATCCGATGCACCTCCACTTCTCTGCACACTACAAGCTACACTATTTATAGGAACTGTTGATGAACCGACTTCCAGGTTTTCACATAGTATATTAAATGACCTCTTTCGGTTCTATAGTCTCCCCCAAAGCTGTATGGATGTAACGTCATGATCCAGAAGAAACAAGACTAGCCTCAACTGTCTGAGTCTGGTGTCAATGACATATAAGCTGAAATTTATTAATAAACGTGTGAGATTTATATTATGGATGAAAGAATTTATTCGTCGGTCGATTATGTTTAAAACTTCTCAGATTTTTGGTGTTGAACTAATTGTGAGTCACGCCTTGTTGTGGACATTGTCACGACTGAGGACCATATATAATGGAAGCATTTGCATGGTATTGGTGCTCTGTTTTTTATCCAAGTAGTTATATCATAAATATATACTTCATGATCACCGAGACCATACTAATACATAAACAATTGAAGAGTTTAATGTCTTCAGAATTTGTCTAAAGTAAATTTTTTTTTTTTTTAGTTACTTGAAGTATCAATGCTTGCTTTGGGGGTGTTGAATCCAATTGAAAATTCAAAGGACAGTCTGTTTGCTGTGTTCTACGTAACTCTGCAGCAATACGGTAGGGTGGTTTCAATTTTCAACTGCCGAACGTACAATTCGCAAATTAGATTGACGTATGTGGTTTCAAATTTCAAGTGCTAAACGTACAATACAGAAGGGTCGTTTTAATTTTATGTAACCCTCCAGCAATACAGTAGGGTCGTTTATATACATCTACCACAAGCTTTGTGTGGTTGCAAAGTTAATTGATTATTAGTACACTAATTGTTGGAAATAGTTATACAAATTTGAGTGGGAATACGTATCTTCAAGTGAATCATGCTGGTGAATATGAGTAATTACAAGACAATTTCAAAACTAATCTGTCAATGAAACTTTAAAATATTAATTTTAAACTACCAATCGATTGTATTTGACAATTAAATTGTCTGATGATACTAAATTATATGATGACGATCGAAACGATCAGAATGTGTTTGAACGTGATTGAATCAAATTTAGATAAGAATTTTTTGATAGACATAATGGTTTAGGCAGCACAAAGCTAAAAACCAGAAAGAAAAAATTAATGAAAATTGTTTCAAATTACTCTACCTTTGAACACATTGTTTTCACCCTAATCTTAAGGAGAAGAGTTCATTTTTTGCTGAGTATAATCTTTTAAGGTGCTTTAAATAACTCCTAAAAGCAAATGTCGTTTCAAGAATAATGTGATTTACATGAGTTTAAAGGTTATAATCTATGTTTTTCTTCAACACCATCTTACATAGAATCACAGGAACGAAAAGCGATGTCATCATGACGATTAGTGCCGCTTGAGAATTTATTCTTTGGTCCTTCACCGCTCATTGCGTTTAATTTTTCATGAGAGCCGTACAAAGTTGTTGGGCTGTGGCCACCCTAGCCCTACACGTGCACATCAGTTTCTAACATATAATTAAAGATCACCTAATCTATTGTTCTCTATAATAAATTCCTGTGCCATACATTGCCTCCTGGTCCTCATTTCCATTCTACTTTCAGGCTTCTTTTTTTCTTAATTTCACCTTACAATACTAATATCCTTGTAACGTTATGTCTAAATTGAAAAGAATGGAAGAGAAAATGATGAAAGCAAATTAGAAGACAGAAATAACAGTGGGAGAAAATCATTGCCTGCAAAACAAGCTAATATTTATACAAGTTATATATATATATATATATACACACACACACACACAGAGCAAAATTGCTATTATTATTATTATTATTATTATTCTTGGGTTAGATTTAAGTGTGAGATAAAAGTCTCATATGAAAAGAAAATAAACTAGGTTATATAAGTGAATTGATCGTTAAACCTAAAGTCATATAATTTATTTATTCAAATGTAAGTGAGAAGTCTCACGTCAAAAGAAAATAAGCACAATGAAGAGTATATGAATAAATTTAGAAAGAAAATAAAAGTTTTTGTTTCAAATTTCTCATTCTTTCATATTATAACTATAAGACCTTGGTTTTAACTGGAGAAAATTAGTGAGCAGATCTCCAACTGTCCAGCGTATATGCTGCGGCATAGGGATCAATTGATAAATAATAAATAAATAAAGAAGAAAAAACGTATTGTCTAGCATATGATCTGTAATCAGAAAACTAATAGAACAGTACTGAGTTTATATGTATACATATTTGGCACAAAGAAAGTTTCACGTATTTCACATACAATACTTCAGCTCAAGCTCAGGACCCTCTTGATCCGAGGTCCAAACCAGAACATTGAGAGAGGGTGATAAAGGAGAAAACCAACTGAGAATACGCAAACCTGGAAATGCTATCATCACTCACATAAACCTAGTAATAAATACCATAAATATACTACAGAAGGTTGTAACTATTGAATTCAACATTGTCTCGAGCGCATGTGTACCCAAGCATTCAATAGCATATTTCAGCAAACTCTAACGGCAGGTCAGACTGTAGCCATGACTGATCTGCGTTTTGATGGTCTCTTCAAGCCGAGCAAGACAAGAAGCAGTCCCAGATAGTCATAATTGTAAGCCACCTCAAGCAGCTGAAGCTTGTGAGGAGTCCAAGGAGGAAACCTAAACCAGAAATCAGTGAGGTAGCTTCTTCTGACGACGGCCTTGTCATGGCTAAATGCGTCGAACGAGAACTTGCCGTGGTAGCTGCCAAATCCACTTTCACCCACTCCTCCAAATGGAAGAGTGTCCGCAGCATACTTCACACAACAAAACATAGGTCATTTGAGAAAGATTAGCCGCAGTAATTTTTTCTATAGTAGCAATTTGAACGGTTAAATGAAAAATTAATTTGACAGTTTAAAATTTATTATAAATATTAATAATTTACCGTAACAAATCTAGACGTGACAGTTCAGATTTGCTACTGTAAAAAAATACAAGTATCTCTTTGTAAGTCATAAAACTGAGCTTATAGATGAATATATACTTGCAGAATAGCATCGTTGAAAGTCACACTTCCTGATGATGTTTCAGATACCATTCTTCGCTGGAGTGTTTGGTTTTTGGTGAAGACATACAGCGCCAGAGGCTTAGGCCTAGAGCTTATGAATTCAATACTATCTTCAATCTTATCCAGCTGCAAAAAGAAGAGATTCTTTGTTTGGTGTATTAGAGAATATAATAAGCACATGGTGAGAAAAACTAATAGCTCACAGTGATTATGGGAAGCAATGGACCAAAGATTTCGTCTGCCATGATTGCTGCTTCAAGTGGAGGATCCAACAAGATTGTTGGTTCTATATATCTGCACAATGATGTTTGCACATTTTCTGTTTTACGCAAATATCATCGAGGAGAACCAAATTGCTCTGTCCTATTACCAAATCAAGAGTACAAGTGAAATTGCAGAGGGTAGGAGAGTAATAATTACAATTTTTCTTCGTCCATCATTGAACCACCATAAATCACCGATTGTTTGACTCCGGGATCAGCAAGGAGATTCTTGAGTCTAAAGAAGTGCTGTTTATTGACAATCCTCGCTATAGTATGGGTTTTTCTTGGATTTTCTCCAAACATTTTCTTGATCCAGAGCTTCATCAATTCCACCTAAACAAACCAAGAGTTATCATCTAAAAATGAAACAAACGTAAAGCGGTGAAATTTATTTCACAATAATATAGTTCGAGAGAACGCACCAGTGTTGAACAGAATCTCCTTTCTACAAGGATATAATCGATCGCTATGCATGCTTGACCAGCACAAGTCCCGAACTTCCCCACAATAATCCGTTTTACAGCCACCTTGTATAATTTACCAGTAAGATTGACTTCCGATCAGCGAATAATTATTTCAAAACAACATATATTCAACCTAATATTAACAGGAAATGTACTTTTTCATCTCTGAATCTTATCATATAAACTTGTGCCTTGAAAATTTTTTACCCATTACATGTTACTCTCCCATCAGTTAAAAATAAAAAATAAAAAACTAAGACAAATATACATACTCAGAATGATTCCACCTCTATGAATACGGATCAAAATCTGACATGAATGCAAGAATTTCTCACCTCAATGTCCCAAGAAGATGAAAGGGAATCAACGACAGCTGGGCATTTTCCACCTAACTCCAAAGTGACAGGTGTCAAATGCTTAACGGCTGCAGACATCACAATCTGCCCCACGCGTGCACTTCCTGGTAATCATGTTGGTATGAACATAAGCAAAATCTTGATCAGCAATGGCTATAACAATGACATATTCCGGCCCGCAATTAGGACAAAAATCAGAAGAAGAAGAACAAGAAGAAGAAGAGGTGGACCTGTAAAAAATATTTTGTCCCATCTTTGCTGAAGTAATCCCTCAGCCACGTCGGGCCCACCTTGAATAATCTTAATGGCCTTGTTGTCCAGGTACGTGGTGAGAGCAGAGGCTAGCAGAGAAGACGACGCGGAGGACAACTCTGAAGGCTTCAAGACTACAGTGTTTCCAGCAGCTACTGCTCCTATCAGTGGTTCCAATGACAGTCCTGTGATTTTCAAATTCAAATACATCAATCACACGCCTAAAATAAGGTTCTCTTGCCGTTACTCAAAGTATTTTGAACCGCTGAATCATTAATAACATGGTTATTATCATCTAATGATTCAAAATACGTATACAGCAAGAATTCGTTTATTTAACTTTATTTTGCATCTAGCTGAGATAGGTTACTCACCAAAGGGGAAATTCCAAGATGAAATGATAAGGACAAGACCCAGAGGCTCCGGAACAATTTCTGCACTCGTAAGAAGTGCTATTTGCGGCAATTTAGCCTGTCAATGTAAATCAATCTTTGTTTTGAAATGAATTTTCATGATAAAGTTATAATATTAATTATTATTATTATTTTTTTTTTTTTTTTCTCGAGTATCACCTCTTCATACAAAAAGCTTAGAGGCAACCTGGAATTATAGTCTCACCTTCTTGCCTGACATCCATTGTCTCAAAGACTTCAATGCGAAATTTAAGGACTTCATCACAGTTCCTACCTGCGAGGATGGATCATTAAGAAATTAAATGGTAGAAGAACAGGTTATTCCTCCATGACTGGCCTAAGGTTTTTTATTAAACATTTAATAGCTAACCAGTGTCCCACACAGAGATGAAATATTATAGTCATTATTATATTGAATGGAAAAAATAAAGTATTAAACACACAAACCTCGTCTCTAAAAGCCTCAACGTGATGCTTCCCAAGATCTTGCATGAGAGCGTTCAAGATATCTTGCTCTTTCTCAATGAGGAAACGACGCAACCCTTTAAGCTGAGATTCTCTCCAACATGCCTCTTTTGTCTTTCCACTCCTATAATACTCCCTCATGTCCTTTAGATCTCTCTCCCACATATTCTTCCTCTCCATGGCGTTGTGAATCTGATTCAGATGCTTCATTTGCCTCTCTGCAACCTCCATTTATGCTGTACTCAGCTAACTACCTTCGCAGTTTGGACAATGGTTGGTGCATGGATGTTTAAAATTTTTTTCCTTTATTTTTTTCACTTCCCTTTTTTCATTTTACTTCAAATAAATTATTATTTTAATTTCGTACTTTTTAAATTATTTTTAATTTAATCTTTTATTAATGAATTTATCTTCAATTTAATTATTTATTTATTAAAAAATTCTTATTTTTAATTTCTCACTAATATGAACTAAATACTGTAATGTTTAAATTAGTAAAAGAGTAAAAGTAATTTTAATGAGTAATGGATCAAATTAATGAATAGACTAAATAAATAACTAAATTAACAATAAAAATAAATGAGAAGTTAAAAGCATTAATATTATGATAAATAATAAACCACATTAATAATAAAGATTAATAAGAAACTGATAATAAAAATTAAAGAAGGATCAATTTAAGAATACAATGATAAATAAATAATTAAAGTAATATTTTACTCATTTTATCTTTCTCTCCAACTTATTGAAAAAATTTTATAGAATGTGAACTTGAATAGTTGAGCACTTTCATTTTCATTAAACAAAAAAAAAGAGAGAAGTATAAAATTAGTTTCTTACTTTTATATTTTGTAACAATTCGATTTCTTATAAATTAATTGTAATAAATTAGTCTCTCACAAATTTAAATTTGTATAAAATTAATTTCTTTATATTAATGAGGGATTAATTTTACATAACATAAAAATTTTAAGAAACAAATTTATTATAATTATTTATGAGGGACTAAATTATTATAAAATATAAAAATTATGACTTATTTGATACTTTATATATATATATATATATATATATATATATATATATATATGCGCGCGCACACATTGTTTAAAAGTAGGGATGAAATAAACGGAGAAAGGAAAAAGATAATTAATGTGGATAGCAAATTGGCTTGATGGGAAGTGGGGTTGGATAGGACGTGTGGGCGCAACGCGGATGGATAAAATTAGAGGATGGTTATATCCAACGGTCCTGCTATTAGTCATCTAATTTCGATTTCCAAACGGTTAGGTTCAATTATGAACATCTACTATCCGGTGTTAATTCCTGAAAGAGATTGTATTTCGAGTTTTAATAGCTTCAATAGCTACGTGTTCAGGGGATTTCTTCCATTAGCGTTGTTGACTTGCATGAATGCACCTTCTTTTTCTTTATTATTTGGTTGTGTTTGGACATAATTTGAGGCAAACAGATTTTGAAGGCTTTTTAATTACTTTGTTAAAAAGATTTATTTAAACTAGAAGGATGAAATTTTTTAAGATTAAACAAATCCGAAAATTTTCTTTTCTCTCAATTTTTGAATATTAACATTTTGTAATCTTAATTTTTTTTTCTCTCAACTTTTCAAAATTAACTTCTAATGTTATTTTTAAAACACTCGTGTACCACATAATAAATAAATCAATGCGTAAATATACGTATATGTATATATATATTATTGTGTTTATTCAAATGAACATTTTAAAATTTTAAAGACTTTTTTTTTTTTGGTTAAATAGAAAGTGTATTTAGAATAATTTGCACGTCAGTCCAGATCGGCTCCCTCATTCATAGGCTATATGGAGAGATAATTAGTCTTAAATGTTAGTCCCTGTAGTTGAACTCAAATATTGAAGATAGGAAGCATGTCTCATTCAACAATCAGTCAACCCCTTGAGACTAAATGCTAGAAATTTTGACTGAAGCAATTTAAATTTATAATATTTAAAATTTCATAAAATTTAAAATACAATTCGGATCTAACCATTAATACGTTCCTTATATGTAGCTGTCTGTGAAACTAACTTTCTATGTTCCTATTGCATAAAACAAAATTTTCCATGTAAGCTTATATGTGATGATTATGGTGGGTTTGGTTTAAAAAAATATCTCATGTTTGAATGACAATGATGCTATATAAACGATAAGAAGTCGTATAAAAATAATTTTAAACTAATTTTATACGAGCTTGCAAGCGCATATATATATATATATTGAATATCTCAATAATTATAAGATTTCTTGATATCCATGTTAATTTTAAAAAAGATGATGAAAAATTTCACAATTTTGAATTATAATATCTTTACGCTATTTAAAGCTCTAATGTTTGTTGTTAATAGTATACAACAAAATATAACATTATCTGTATATTTTAATAAGATTTAGTTTCTCTCCAACATTAAAATATTTGAAAGATTATTGGTAAATCTACAAATAATCCAAAGAGTCGTCACTCAAAATCGGTATATAAGCAATAGTACAGTAAGAATTTTCTTTTTTAGATTTTATATATATATATATATATATATATCCTTTTAAATATAAAAGACACGATTTAGTTACACCAAAAACATGTTTTTGTCGAAAAGTTTAAGATTATACAGAGAAGACCTTTCTATAATATTAATAAAATTCGCAACAGGCTCGAAGAACATGATCTATTTATGTTTTTATTTTTTATATGAAACTCAGTGTATTATGGGATTGCCATTAGTAGTGCCCACAGCTTATAAGGGCTTCTCTTCCCAAACAGCGCCATTAATGGGCGACAGGTATCGCATAGAAACCAAACTACAGTCATTGATGTACCTACTTACCCCGACCCCCGACGTTGTTATTTCACGTTTTGTTATCTTGAACTTAAAAATCGTTAATACGTCTGATTGGTTGGAAATTTTTTTAATATTTTTTTATTTATCTATGCATTAATAAACCTTATCATAACTAAAAAAATTTACTTAGTATGATAAGTTTAACTTAAAAAAATAAAATTTGAATAGAAAAACTCAATTAAAAAATTTTAATTTGTAAAATAGGTTTAATAAAGTTTAGCTTAAGTCCAAAAAATTTGAATAAATATTTTTTATAAAAAAAATTTATTATTTAAAAAAAACTTAGTACAAATTGATATTTTGATAAATAAATAAAAATTAATACATCTCATTTAAAGGGTTTATATCAATATAATAACATATTTATAATTATAACTTTTTTATATATAATTTTAAAAATAATAATAACAATTAATTATGTTATTTATCTTAAATCTTAAGTAACAAATTAATTTAAAATAATTCAATTAGTTTGATAAGCCTAACTCAAAAAATATTAATAAAAAAAATTAATCAAAATACAAGCTTAATTTTAAAAATCTGATCTCATAATCAAATCTAATTAGTAGTGAATATTTCAAGTGATCATTTATTTTGAGATATTTAAATCTTTCAAAATATAAAATCTGTAAAGTACTTTCAAATTGGTGAGACAGTAACAGTGAGATTGTCCATATAGCCCTCTACTTTTATATTTACCTAGCAGTTCAGTACATTTAGGGTTAACATTAAATAGTTGAGATAGAAAAAATGTGCAATCTAATTATTTAAATTAATTTTAATAATCATATACAGTTAAAAAAATTACTTTTTTATTGCACACAATTTTTAAAATCTAATCTAACGATTCAAATAAAATAATTGAGTGATCCAACAGTAGACTATCCCTTAGGATACTGTAGATTTTTCAGGCTCCATTCTCCTATGTGTCGAATTAGTTTTGGAGCAGTTTCAAGATGAACTTCATAATGTAATGTCATAATAATCTCAGAAGTTGTTCATTTTGAAGTTATCCTCTAATAATAGAATGGAAGTATAACCTGAATCACTGTCTCCTACTACAAATTCATTATTGAACCCACCTAGTGGCCAAAGCATACTTGCCCCTACTTTTAAAGCTTATAGGTTCGGTTGGTTTGGTTTGGTTTGGTTTGGTTTATTTGGAGTAGTCCTGTTACTTTATAGCTGGGCTAAGCTGGGACGAAACTGTCGAAAAAAGGACTGAAAATAAATGCCTCTAACGACCCCATTGTCTTGATGGTTCTCAGAGAGAAGCAAGGGGTTTAGATTTAAGTGGATAATTAATATG
Organism: Delonix regia; assembly: GCA_037074485.1. NCBI lineage: Eukaryota > Viridiplantae > Streptophyta > Magnoliopsida > Fabales > Fabaceae > Delonix > Delonix regia. The sequence goes on along the minus strand of CM073456.1, from coordinate 16,660,526 downwards.
CTTCACTACGGATATCATACTCTTATCTTTTCCAGTGATAACGGGATTGCGGGACGGAAAAGATGATTATGAATTCAATTTACGTCATTACAATGCAATAATGAAGAGATTTTATGGCAAAACTCTGCATCTTTGACTCCATCTTGAGTTTAAAACTTACTTTTTATTCGGTTTAGTTTATTCTTTTAACTTATCTTAAATTTCACTTTTATCATTTAATTTTTTTAATTTTATCTCATATTTTACTCTCATCGGTAAATTCATAGGTTTAATTCACACTAGATGCAAGCCAATGGTTTTATTTTCATTCATTTTTAATTTAGACTTTTAACTTTACCTCAAATTTTAATTTTATTCCATAATTTTATGCCAACTATTTTACCTTAATTTTTGATAAATTATTCAAAATTTTTCTCTTTTTATTTTATTTATCCATTGAATATAAATAAGTCTTATGAAAGTGAAACAAAGTAGTTTCTATTTGGAGATTTACTTCTATGTCTTATTATTTGACTTACTAAATTGATTGGCATTCCATGGTAGAATTTGATTTTATCTTTGCTTTTCTCATTTTAATATAATTTCTTTTGCTATGATGTTAACTTTTTCTTCATACAAGGTTTAAATATTTATTCTAAATGATAGTCTTGGAAGGGAAGAAAATATGCAAGCAGTTTTTAAAAACGAAGAACCAAATTACAATAAAAGAAAGTTACAAAACAAAAGTAATATTTGAAATTAAGATATCAAATTAAAACCAAATAAAGTCAAGAAATAAAAATAAAATTTAAAATAAAGTTAAGGGATCAAATAGAAATTAAATTAAATTAAAAAATAAAAGTGAAACATATAATAAAATTTTTTAAAAAAATTAAAACTAAATGAAATGAAAAAAAAAAACAATAATTCAACTAAAATTAAGAAGTCAAAATTGCATATTGCCCAAGATTTTATGTTCTTTGCAGTGATGGGTAACTATCAAATGAAAATGGAGTTTGGATTTTCTGACATTACAGCACTTACATATATATATATATATATATATATATATGTGTGTGTGTGTGTGTGTGTGAAACATATAAAAATAATAGTATGATATAGCAGTTATTGTTGAAATAATTTTAATATTTTATGAATTAGCATTAACTATTTTATTATATTAGTATTTTGTTAATTCTAATAAGGTAATTAATGTTATAATTTATAAATTGAGAATAGACTAAGTTTTCTTTTAATATGTAGATAATCAGTGATAGATTCAATTATTCATAAGCCCATTGGGCGGAAACCCAACCTACAGCCCAAGAGTATTAGTAATCACCCCGTCAGATTACTAATTTAAGATTGTTATCCAGAGAGAGATTTAATGAACTAATTTTAATTAATTAATTAAATTTAAAATTATTTTAAAGATTTTGGAGGATTTTATTTTAATTATATTATTAAAATAAAACCCTATAAATAACACACTGAAGCCTTAGTTTTAATATATACTAAAATCTGTCATTCTCTTTCTGCCGTCAAAACACTCTGAGGAACGCTCTTGGGCATTGTATGTTGAACTTGTTAGACTCAAACAATACTCATATCAACGATGTCGTTTTCATCAAGTCTGACTGTTAATTTATTTATTCTCCCAATTTGTGATCATGTTTAATTACATGTTCTAATTCCCCTTTCAAATGCTTACATATCACCATGATTGGGGCTACAATAGGTGAGCACACAATCATTAGGTGTATATGATCCAAAGTTACAACAAATTCCTCAAATGGTTTATTCCCTTTCAAAGCACGTGTTTAAATTAGGAATAAAACATAATAATTAATATTTCTTGATTTTGTTTCATCAGCTTCCATGTTCTAGCAACTGTCTATGGTGAAAACTCTGAATGGGATGAATTATGATTACTGGCATGAGTCCCTTAATATGTACCTGATCATCTCCAAGGAGGATTTGGCCATGAGAGATCCAAAACTAGCAGATCTCACTGCTGGGTCTAGTGCTACTGACTGAGCTTATCACAAGCAGTGGTATGAATCCAACAGGATTTGTCTGACGGTCATAAAATATACTATCGAGAAGACAATTAGACAAAGCATTCCTAAAAAGGACATCACTGTGGAACACCTTAAGGCTATGAGTAAAAAGTTCAAAAAGTTCGATAAGACGCAAAAGGCGTATTATCTCTTGCTACTAGATAACACTCATTATGATGGAGCGTCTGGTGTACGCGAGCATATGATGAAGTTGGTGAATTACTTCAACAAGCTGAAATCTCTACACGTGGACCTGGGTGAGAGTTATCTTGTCTACAAAGTCTTACAGTCTCTTTTAACAGAATACGGGGTTCTCAGAATCACATACAACTCACAAGAAGCTGAATAGACCATCGATCAAATGATGTCCATCGTGACTCAAGAGGAGGAGTCATTAAAGAAATCAAATTCACATGGTCATTCAGTGAACTACATCTCTCATACTTCGTCAAGCATGGCTGGAAATGAGAAACCTAAAGGAAAGAAACCTGAGGGCAAACCTAATGGTAAAAGATTCTTTGAGATCAAGAAGAACAATAAGAAGAATAAAGGTCAGAAGAAGTTTAAGGGTGATTGTAATTACTGTAAGAAGCCTGGCTACAAGATCTCATATTGTCTTGAACTGAAGTACAAGTGTGAGAACGAAGGTATCTTTCCTGAAATTGCCCCCTAGCTCTAGTTTGTCTTAAATCCAATAATTTTGAAACCTCTATGGACACTTGGTGGTTGGATTCTGGAGCGACTGTTCACGTAACTAATTCCTTACAAGGGCTCAAAGACAGGAGGAGCCCAAATGAGAGAGAAAAGACCATTACAAGAGTGGAAGGAAGTTTAAATGCAGTGGATTGCATAGGAACTGTAGTTTTGAACTTGTACTCTGGATATACTTTAACCTTAAATAACATTGTCTATATACCTTCTTCAAGGAGGAATCTAATTTCAAGTTCTATATTAGACAAAAATGGATATTACTTTTAGCAAGGAAATGGTAGGATTGATGTTTATTTTGATTCAGTCATTGTTGTACTGCTAAATTAATAAGCAGTTTATATTGCTTGAATGCGAATGTTTGTTCAGATTCCAGTCCTATGGCATCAATTAATGCTGTCACAAGACACAAATGCTGAAGAAATGATGAGAACTCTTCCATGTTATGGCATCGACGTTTGGGTCATATCTCAAAAGAGAGATTTGAAAGAATAATTAGACAAGGCATATTGCATAACCTAGACTTTTCTGATTTTGAATCCTGTATTGACTGTATTAAGGGAAAACTTACCGCTAGAGCTAGGAAGAAAGGGGCTAATAGATCTGAGGCTATTTTGGAATTGATCGACACAGTCATTAGTGGACCAATTACTCCGTCAGCTATGGGCAATTATAAATATTTCATAACCTTCATAAACAACTATTCCAGATTCGGCTGAGTTGATCTATTGCATGAAAAATCAAACTCGTTAGATGCCTTTAAAGTATTTAAGGCTACCGTTGAATTAAAGTTGGAAATGTAATCAAAAGTGTAAGATTAGACAGAAGTGGAAAATATTATGGAAGATATACTAAAACCAATAGAAACCCTGGACCATTTGCTCTATTCTTACAGGAGCAAGGAATTGAAGCTCAGTATACTATGCCTGGCACTCCACAACAAAATGGAGTTGCTAAGAGGCGTAACTGCACCTTGATGGACATGGTCAGAAGCATGATCAGTCACTCTTCGTTACCAGAATTTCTGTGGGGTGATGCCCTTAAGACAGCAGCCTATGTCCTGAATCAAGTTCCAAGTAAATCTGTTGAAAAGACACCTTATGAGCTTTTCACCGGTAAAAAGCCTAGTCTGAGGCACTTTCACATTTGGGGTTGTAGAGCACAAGTGAGACCTTATAATTCACAGCTCAAGAAACTTGATTCTAGGACTGTTAGCGGATTCTTCGTTGGGTATTGTTCAGGATCCAAAAGATGCAGATTTTATTGTCTCAGTCACACTACCAGGGTCATTGAATCTGACAGGGCCTTCTATTTTGAAGATGACTTGGACAATGGGAGTGGTGTCCCTAGAGTAATTAACCTGCATTGTGTAGATACCATCTTACTCACACCATCGTTGTCATCTCTACCCATAGATCATGATATTAGATATGAGACCCTTGTTGAAAATCTGATTAATCCTATTGTAGAAGCTCCTATAATTGATATAGGAGAACCAACTCTTAATTTGAGATAATCACAAAGGATTTGTAGACCTGCAATCTCATATGACTATATAGTGTACTTGCAAGAATTTGAGTCAGACATTATTGATGGCACAAATCCAGTTTCTTATGACGAGGCTGTGACAAGATCTCATTCATCTGAGTGGTTGGAGGCTATGAATGATGAGATGTCCTCCATGTCTCGTAATCATGTATGGGAATTAAGTGAGTTACCAGATGGTTGTAAACATGTTAGTTGCAAATGGGTCTTTAAAACCAAGAGAGGGGCCAATGGTGAAGTTGAAATATTCAAAACCAGACTTGTAGCTAAAGGCTATAATAAGAAGGAAGGGATCGATTATATGAAAACGTTCTCACCCATATCTACTAAAAATGCCTTCAGAGTTGTAATGGCTCTTGTTACACAGTTGAACCTTGAACTTCACCAAATGGATGTCAAAACTGCATTCTTAAATGGTAATTTACTTGAAGATATTTATATGAAGCAACCTGATGGATTCGCTGAGGCAGGGAAAGAACACTTAGTGTGTAAGCTAAAAAGGTCCATTTATGGACTTAAACAGGCCTCAAGACAGTGGTATTTGAAATTTGATAAGATAATCACCTCACTTGATTTTACAGAGAACATTGCTGATCAATGTATCTATCAGAAATTTGATAAAACCAACTTTATGATACTCGTTCTGTATGTTGACGACATACTCCTAGTAAGTAACTAAGTAACTATGTTGAATAAGGTCAAACACATTTTGTCATGCCACTTTGACATAAAAGATCTTGGTAAAGCCTCTTTCGTCTTGGGAATTCAGATTTACTATGATAGATCTTGTGGCATTATTGGTTTATCTCAAACAACCTATATAGAACGAGTGCTGAAAAAATTTAACATGCATATTTGCGCTCCTTGTGTTACACCTGTACATAAATGTGAAAAGTTGTCTAGATCATCTTGTCTCAATGATGATAATTCGAAAATCGAAATGAATAAGATTCTGTATGCATCTGTTGTTGGTAATCTTATGTATGCTCAGGTATGTACACGACCTGATATTACTTTCACTGTCAGTGTGCTTGGTAGATACCTGAGTAATCCTGGTCCCGATCATTGGAGGGTTGCAAAGAAAGTCATGAGGTACCTACAAGGTACAAAGCATCACATGCTTACTTTTAGAAGATCTAAGCCACTTGAAATTGTGGGTTATTTAGATTCTGATTATGCATATTGTGTGGATGACCGCAAATCCACTTCTGGATACATCTTTATGATGTCTGGAGGAGCTATATCGTGGAAAAGTTGTAAGTAATCAGTAACAGCTACCTCGACTATGGAGATAGAGTATATCGCTTGTTATGAGGCTACCCGTCAGGCCGTATAGCTGAGGAAACTGATATCTGGCATGCATCTAGTTGATTCTATACCACGACCTCTAACCATATACTGCGATAGTTCGTCTGCTCTCAGCTTTTCTCATAATCATAGGAACTCCACTCACACTAAACACTTCGATATTAAGTTCCTATTTGTCAGAGAAAAGATTGCTGAATCTCATATTCGTTTGGTTCACATTCTTGGTGAACACATGTTGGCGAATCTACTGACCAAAGGCTTGCCCGTAGGAGTCTTTAAGAATCATGTGACTCACATGAGCATTTTTAAAAATTTTGATATAGCATTGGTTTAGTGGGAGTCTGAATTAAAATTTTAAAGGATTTTGAATTATTCTTTGACAATTTTGAATGTTACTTTATGTTCCATTCAATTCAGATAATGAGACTTATTTATAAAAATATCAATATCACTTGATTCCCTATCAGTTTCAGTGATCTTTGTGTATAGTCTCACCACTAAATCTTATATGGTTTATAAATATACACACATCTGTATGTTTATGTGAACATTATTATGCCTGATTAGTTATTCGTTTATTGATCTAATAATTTAATTAATGTTATCCAAGTAGGAGATTGTTAGAATAATTTTAATGTTTAATGGATTAGCATTAACTATTTTATTATATTAGTATCTTGTTAATTCTAATCAGGCAATTAATGTTATAATTTATAAATTGAGAATGGACTGAGTTTTATTTTAATATGTGGATAATCGGTGATAGGTTCGATTATTCATAAGCCCATTGGACGGAAACCCAACCCACAACCCAAGAATATTAGTAATCATCCTGTCAGATTACTAATTTAATATTGTTATCCAGAGAGAGATTTAATAGACTTATTTTGATTGATTAATTAAATTTAAAATTATTTTAAAGATTTTGAAAGATTTTATTTTAATAATATTTATTAATTATATTATTAAAATAAAACCTTATAAATAACACACTGAAACCTTAGTTTTAATATATATTAAAATTTATTATTCTCTTTCTGCCATTAAAATACTCTGAGAAACGTTTTTGGGTATTATGGATTGAACTTGTTAGATTTAACTAATACTCAGATTAACAATATCATTTTATCAGATTAAACTATTAATTTATTTATTCCTTCATTATATAATCATATTTAATTACATATTCTAATAAGTTATTACTGTATCAGCCTCTTTCCAGTTTCAGCTGTCGCTAAGAATGCGACAACAATATCTCGGAGCCTACCGTACGTTCCAATTTCTTCGTAGTATTCGTTGCTGATTTTTGATCGGTTTTGTTGTCACTTTTGTGGCCACACAATGCTGTACCTGCTGATAGTAATGTCACAGCAGTGTTGCAGTTGAAGAGATTTACGCAGCATTAATTATAAAAATATGTTAAGTATTACTGTACATGATTTGCTTTAATAAGTTAAGCATCATTCCATTTCCGTAGTCTAATTAATCTCCCTGCAGTGATATGAAAGTGGTCCCCCCTACGTCTTTCAGAAGAGACCTACGTACCCAGTAACTTCGCATTTAATTTGACAGCTACTGTTTTCTCACTTGTTACTGTATTTAATACTGTGACTTTCTCTGATGCTAGCAACCCAATGAGACATACACAAGTGGCGTGCTCTTTTCCATCTAAAGGGGATCTCAATGGATAAAGTGATTTCAATTAAGGACCCAGAAAATGAATCATCTCCAGTTAAGAAAATTTTTTCAATAACTAGATGTAATTAAATTTTTTTAATCTAATATTAATAAAATTTTAATTTTTTACCATCTCCCAAAAAATCTTAGTAATGGGAGGATAATCCAGACTGATGTCAGCCATGTGTCTGAATAAAATGAGTTTTAGGACATCAAAGTCAATGATTGAGTTTGATTTCCATATGAAGCCCTCTTTCATTTATATTTCTTGTGAATAGAATCCATCCCATCACAACCACAAACAGTAGCATCCCGAGGTGCAAGACAGATTCTATTGTTAACACTTATTATGACTAATGAAACACAAACCAAGAGAAAAATCTTCAATATGAATCAGAATGCACTCAAAATCAATTTACAGGAGGAGAGGTTCATTCTAATTCGGTCATTCGGGCAACTATATGAATTTAATGTGGTCTATAAAGTACAACATACTACTACATCATTTGCAGCTAGCTATACAGGTTACATACAGACTTCAAAAATATACTTTCCCAATACAAAATCATTATGCAATGACATGCACTCTCACAAGAATAATTTGCCTGAACATGTGAATGAAAATGCTCCTCACGTAAGATAAGAATATCTACATTTATACCCACTTCTGCCAAAAGTTTTGTAGCCAATTAAAAGAGAATATGGATACCGCATTTTTCTGTGATGTCTGACTTCTTCGCTTAGTGGCAGCAACCCGAGAATGTCTTCCCGCTTTGTGATGATGCTCAGTACTGTCCGTGGAATTATACGCCGCTTGTGGGCTATCTGATTTAACTTTTATCTTCACTGGATTCCCTAGCTTTGATTTATCCTCCATTCTTGCAATTTCTAAAGCTTTTGTACATACAGGAAAACCTTGATCATCCCATGACTCCAATATCACGCCAGAGCCTATGCAAGTTCTTCCCTCATAGAATGCCGCAAACTGCCCAGCCGCCAGGCCTTGATCATCTTCAGACAAGAAGACGACAGCAGTGTCTTCTCCACCATGTCCATCACCTTCCCATTGTAAACTGCAATTATAGAAGCCAGGACCATGTCTCACCTGAAAAGGTTTAACATACAAGAGGTTCAAGTGACAAAAAGAAGACTTATCACAAAGTTAAGAGAAAAATGTCATTAACGTCACTGCCAACCCCTACAGTCAACTAAATAGAATATTATTCTTTGTTCACATCTCATGCATAATACTTTAAAAGCCATAATCTGGTCGGGTTCAAATAATGACAGATGATTTTCAGCTCAGCACACTTGGCCGTGTAATGCTCCCATTTTTTGACAGATTTCCTTATGAATTGCATGATTACATTATATAAAATTCAAAATGGAAACTAAAAGTTTGAGTTTTCCACCTTGCACTGGAGCTGGCTTGTCTGGCATGGAGGTAGTCCACTAAGCCATTTTAAAGAACCAACACGAAATACGCGCCTTCTTTTGTCGAAGAAGTAATTTCTTGACACAAAAACTACATTGTTTTTTACATCTTTCTCAACAACGTACCTATATAAGATACCAAATGAGATGAAAAATTCTTCTACAAGCCCAAAGTAGCCCAGATATGAATGAAATGAAAGCATTTTTCCAAACGACTCTAGGTGGAGATAATTCTGTTGGACTATGGGATTAATTCACAATATAAATTATAATTATGTCAATGAGAAAATGAGCACCGAATAAGTTTGATAGAATTAAATTTACTAATAACACAATATAACATAAACAAAATATGTGCAAAGCAACTAGAAAAAAAATACCAAATTTTGATGTAGAAAACCCCCAAATACTGAGGGAAAAACCACAGGACAAATTCTGAAAAATAATTCACTATAATTACAAAATATCATTTCCACACTCTCACATAAGAGATAAATATAGTGTTTTCCAATGAAACCCCTCTTATGCAAATACTATAATTTTATGATAATTGCAATACTAAAGAGTAATAGAGGTAATAGCCAAAAATATCCTTAGTGTAATTTTCCCACACCTTACACTCTTAAAGATTTACTTACACTTTGTATTCCTCTCACACTTAGAGAATAACTCACACTCACTCACTATGCAGCTAAACTTTTTGTTGCTTGATAATCCAAATGAGCAAGACTAAGCTTCTATTTATAAAAGCTTCCAGTCATACAAGACTATACACCATTCAGTTTGCACATGCATAGTATGCATTTTTCAAACTTTGCATGCTCAATATTTCAAACCAAACTTCAACACATTTGAAAAATAGTTTGACATTATTTGGCTGGATGTGCACAATATTACAAACCGAACTTCAACATGTTTGACAAAAATTATGTGTAAATTATGGAAGAGAATACAGCCACCATGATCAAGTTGACAGTTGCAAATTACTTTATTTGGAAACAAAAAATGGAGGATATCCTTTACTACAAGGATCTATATGATCTTGTAGAGAAAAGGGAAGTAAAGTCGAATGATGTCACTACTGACAAATGGAAACAATACCGAAAGGCCATTGGATTAATTAGACAGTGGGAGGATATTAGCGTGTTCTACCATATGGCCACAAGGACTAATGTCCATATTCTGTGGAAGAATTTAAAAGATCTTTATGAGAGAAAGACTGCACAGAATAAAGCGTTCACAATTAAAAAGCTAGTGAATCTCAAGTTTAAAGATGAAAAATCTGTTGCTGGCACTTGAGTGATTTTCAAGATCTGGTAAATCAGTTAAATACCATGAAGATACTACTGGATGATTAATTACAAGCACTATTACTTTTGAGTTCTTTGTCAAATAGCTGGGAGACCTTAGTGGTGTCACTAAGCAATTTTGCATCAAGCAAAAAAATGTCTTCAGTCCAAGTTAAAGACAATATGTTCAATGATGAAACTAGAAAGAAAGATTTGAGGACACATAATTCCAAAGCCCTTGGCACAAAGAACAGGGGAAGAAGTAGAAGCAAAGGACATTCTAGAAAATCGAAAGATCGATCGCAATCCCAATTCAAAAAAAAGTTGAATTGTTACCATTACGGTAAAGAAGAACACATCAAAAGGAATCGTAAGGCTTGGAAGAACAAAGATAAAAAAAATCAGAGGAATCAAGAAACAACTAATGATAAAATTCTCACAACCTCTGTGACAAAAAGGGAAATGGTGATACTTTCTGTTGGAGAAAAAGAGTGTCATGTTGCAGATTCATGTGCAAAAAAGGTCATTAAGTCAGCAACATCATATCATACCACTCCTAACAAAGAATTCTTTACTACGTACAAAGTAAAAGACTTTGGCAGAGTAAAGATGGGTAATAGTAGCAATGCAGACATTGTAGGGGTTAATGATGTGTGCATGCAAACTAATGTCGGTTGCATACTGACATTGAATGGCGTGCGGCATGTGTTGGATTTATGTTTGAATCTAACCTCTGTGCATGCTCTGGATCTAGCTGAATACCACAGCAACTTTGGTGATGGCAAATGGAAGCTTTCCAAAGGCTCAATGGTTGTTACTAGGGAAATGATGTCCAATACACTATATAAAACTCAAGTTAAGCAGATAAGAGGGTTTAGTGCAATCAAAGATGATGCTTCACCAAATTTGTGGCATAGAAGATTAGCTCACTTAAGCGAAAAAAATTCGCAAATTTTGGCTAGGAAGTCCTTCATTCCTTGTACCAAAGATACAAGGCTAAATCCTTGTGGTTACTATTTGTTTGGCAAGTAACATAAAGTGTCTTTCAGTAAAACATCAAAGCTGAAAGAGAATATTTTGGATATAATTTACTCTGATGTATGCAGACCCATGGAGGTGGAGACTCTGGGTGGTAATAAATATTTTGTAATATTCATTGATGATGCTTCACAGAAGGTGTGGGTGTATATCCTAAAGAAGAAGGACCAAGTGTTTCAATACTTCAAGAGACTTCATGCCATGGTGGAGAGACAAATTGGGAAACCTTTGAAGTGTCTTCAAAGTGACAATAAGGGTGAGTATACTACCAATAAATTCAACAACTATTGCCTTAAGTGTGGCATTAGGCATGAAAAAATGGTTCATGACACCCCACAACATAATGGTGTGGCCAAAAGAATTAACAGAACTATTATAGAAAAAGTCAAATGTATGTTGAGAATGACTAAACTACCTAAGTTATTTTAGGGTGAAGCTGTTCAAACGGTGTGCTACCTGATTAACAGATCTCCATTTGTTCCTTTAGGCTTTGATATTCCTAAGAGAGTATGGTCCAAACGTGATATTAGTTACTCTCATTTGAAGGTATTTGGATGCAAAGCATTTGCTTACGTAAGTAAGGCGCAGAGACAAAAGCTTGATGATAGGGCCAATCCTTGCATATTTATGGGCTATGGAGATGAGAAATTTGGCTACAAGCTATCGGATCTGGAAAAAATAAAGATTATTAGAAGCAAAGACATAGTGTTCCTTAAGCTAGAAAATATGTTAGATTCTGTGATTCCAGAAACAACCAATGAACCTAGTGGTGAGGTTGATTTGACACCAATCTTTCTTACCAGAGAAAATGCCATATACAGGAAAGAGTTACATGAACAAAGGGTGGATGATAAGTCAGCTATTGATGATATTGAAGATGGAGAAGGTGTTAGCAGGGGGAACAAACTACTACACCAAATCTCAGGAGATCAAATAAGGAACATCATCCCTCCAGCAAGTACCCGAATTCGAATATATTTCTCACCAATGAAGGGGAGCCAGTGAGTTTTAAAGAAGTTCAAACTCATAAGGATAAAATCTATTGGATGAAAGCCAAGTAGGACAAAATGGATTCTCTACATAATAATGACATTTATGAGTTTGTGAAACTTCCTAAAGGCAAAAAGGTCTTAAAAAATAAATGAGTATTCAAGCTTAAGAAAGATATCAACAAACTCGTAAAGTATAAGGCTCAGTTAATCATGAAAAGGTTTAGACCAAAGCAAGGAATAGATTTTGATGAGATTTTCTCCCCAATTGTCAAAATGAATTCTATACGAGTTATACTCAAATTAATAGCTAACTTGGATTTAAAGCTTAAGCAATTAGATGTAAAGATTTCATTTCTCCATGAAGATTTAGAGGAAGAAATTTACATAGATTGACCATAAGCATTTGAGAAAGCTAGAAAGGAACACATAGGTTACAGATTGAAGAGTCTATACAAATTGAAACAGACTCCTAGACAATGGTACAAGAAATTTGACTCATTCATGGTGGGTCATAAATATACCATGACTGAAGCATATCATTGTGTATATGTCAAGAAATTTTCTGGTGATAAGTTTATCATCCTTCTGCTATATGCAGATGATATGTTGGTAGTAGGATAGGATACAAAGATGAATGGTGATTTAAAGAAGGAGTTATCTAAGTCATTTGATATGAAAGATCTAAGCCCTACAAAGCAAATTCTGGGTATGCAAATTTTGTAAGACCGAAAGGCTAGAAAGCTTTCATTGTCAAAGGAACGATATAGGGAACGAGGTTCTAAAAAGATTCAATATGAAAAATGCTAAACTAGTTAGCACACCATTGACCAATCACTTCAAACTCAGTAAAAGAAGTTGCCCTATTACTGATTACGAAAAGAAGGAGATGGCTACTGTACCTTACTCCTCTACAATCAATAATTTGATGTATGTCATGGTTTGTACTCGCCTAGATATCGCTCATGCAGTTGAAGTTGTTAGCAGGTTCCTTTCCAATCTTGGTAAAGACCACTGGAAAGCTATGAAGTGGATATTGAGATATCTTAAAGGTAGTTTGAGAATGTGCTTGAACTTTGGAGGATCAGAACCAATTCTAGAAGGTTATAGCACGTGATCTAAATGGCAAAAAATCTACTTCTGGATTCTTATTTACTTATGCAGTGGGATCAGTGTCTTGGCAATTAAAACTACAAAAGTTTGTTGCCCTATCGAAGCAGAATATGTTTCAATGACCAAAGTTGGAAGAAAAATGCTTTGGTTGAAAAGATTTCTTCAATAAATGAGAATGAAGTAGAACAGGTCCACTACCATTGCAATAGTCAAAATGCTTTGGATTTGAGCAAGAATGCGATGTACCACTCACGTACGAAACACATTAATGTCAGATATTATTGGTTGCACCAAGTAGTGGAAGAACAATAGCTCAAGCTAGAAAAGATTCACACTAATAAAAATCCCGCATATATGATAACAAAGGTTATGTCGCAAGAAAAGCTGAAACTTTGTGCCAAGTTGATTGACATGGATCCTAGATGATTACTTACAAGATTATTTTTCCCATTGGCTGGAAGGCAAGAATTATGGGGTCCAGCCAAATAAATTTTTTCAAACATGTTAAAGTTTGGTTTGAAATATTGTGCACATCCAGCGAAATAATGTCAAACCATCTTTCAAACATGTTGAAGTTTGGTTTGAAATATTGTGCACGCAAAGTTTGAAAAATGTATACCATGCACGTTCAAACCGAATAGTGTGTTGTCTTATATGACTAGGAGTTTCTATAAATATAAACTTATTCTTGCTCATTTGGATTATCAAACAGCAAAGAATTTAGCTGCATAGTGAGTGAGTGAGAAAGATATTCTCTGAGTGTGAAAGGAATAAAGAGTTTGAATAAATCCCTAAGAGTGTAACGTGTGGGAAAATTACATTGGGGATATTTTTTGATATCACCTCTATTACTCCTTAGTACTGCAATTATCATAAAATTGTAATATTTGAATAGGAGTAATCTCACTAGAAAACACTATATTTATCTCTTAAGTGAGAGAGTGTGGAAGGAATATTTTATAATTATTCTTAATATATTGAAAGATTTTTTAGAGTTTGTCCCATAATTTTTTCTTCGATATTTTGAAGTTTTCCATGTTAAATTTTGGTGTTTTTTCTGGTTGCTTTACACATATTTTATTTTTGCTATGCAGTATTATTAGTAGATTTAATTCTATCAAACCTATTTGGTGCTCATTGTCACACTGACATTATCATAATTTACACTGTGAGTTAATCCCATAACCTAACAAATTCTTGGTTGAAAATTTGCTCCCATCCAAGTGAAAGATCAAAAGCTTAAAATTTGGACAGCAGCAAACTAGTAAGGATTCAAATTTTTGCACCTACTAGATATCTCGTCTATAAAGCCCAATAGATAAATTATGGTAAGCTAGAAAGAAAAAGCCAAAGAACAAACCATGGGCCTCCAGGTAGCCTTAGACCCTGGCGTTGACCAATCGTATGAAACCAGAAGCCCCGATGTTTGCCAAGGAAAGCTCCCGTCTCAGCTTCCAGTATGATACCTTCTTTCTCCCCAATGTGTCTTGCAACAAATTCACTGAATTTTATCTATGACTCGAAGATAGATATACATTACATTATAGAAAAAAAAAAAAAAAAAGACCATCTGCTTCAGCAAGAAGCCTTACAAGAATAAAGCAAATGTGAATAAGATAATGGCATTAAAGTTCAAGAGCTTGGTTTCCATTTTAATCATCCGTCATTCTGAATAATTTGAAGGATTAATCCAGATTCGTAGATGAGCCATATATTTCTAAAGTTGAAGGGTTTAAGAATGTGTTTTATTAAGTATGAATCAGCATCCTAAAGAGATTCAGTTCTGTGATTGTATTTGAATTTGAAAAAACACAGGACTGTCATTGAAACCACCAACAGGAGTAGTTGATGAATCATTTTAATCATCTGTCATTCAAAAGAATCTGAAGAATAAATCTAAATTTGTAGATGAACCATATATATGTAAACATACTGATACAAATAGGTAATTTGTGAGAATACCTTGCCTAGGAAGCATATTCCTTGTGAATCCCTTCTATCCTTATTTGGCAGATCAAATTTTGCAGCAAGTTTGCGGACTTCGTCCTGCAGATAATTTTGGCAAGAGCCAAAACTTAGATTATAATTTCTTCACAATATCATAGTGTGATCGTTTATGTAACAGATAGCAAGAAAATTCAAAGGAGGAATACCTTGTCAGCGTACACAAGATCATAAAATTTTCTCAATATGGAATATACTAGTCAAGGAAATATACTATACCAAATTGTCTGACAAATATATTCAGCATATTTTCTGCCTGTGTTCTCAATTATATAACATAGAAGGATGCAATAATAACAAACGACAAGAATTAAATGCCAGTTAAGCATTGCAGTACAATAATCACAACAAACCTTGGAAATACAACCAAGGGGAAAAATTAGTCGCTTTAGCTGGGATTGTGAGAGGTGTGAAAGGAAGTATGTTTGATCCTTGACCTACAATTTCAAGATCAATTTTAGAACCCAGCAGCATGGAAAAATACTTTCCAGAGCTGCATACAAATAAGTGTATCTCGTATGGGTACCATGTCTTGTGATAATTTGAGAACAGAAGGCTCATCTATTTGATCTGCATATGGATGGATAACATTTGCATAATGTCCAGAGGCAACATAGTCAAAACCCATGACGCTGATTGCATCCATGAATGCACCTGAGGAAACAATATTTGCTTAATGATATAGAAAAAATGTACGAGAAGAGAAATAAAAAATCACAATGTAATAAATGGATTCACTGGATGCATACCAAACTTTATTCTGGTATTGCAGAGAACATCTGGGTTAGGTGTACGACCACGACGATACTCTTCAATAATGTAAGAAACCTAATACGTAGGTGAGTAATCCAAATAGGAGGCAGAGGCACAGATTACAGATCAATACTATTGCAATTAGAATAGATTTATTGATAGGAAAGATTAGCACATAATCAAATATGTATATAACAGGAAATGCAAATTGATCACAGAATGCTCATGCTCAGAGGGCTTTACATACCACATGCTTCCAGTATTCGTCTGTCAAATGAACAACTTCTAATGGTACTTCAACCTGAAAACAATACCGTTGCATTTCCTTGATGATGTAGCCTTTAGCATGGTATATGATTAAAATCTCGGGGTGAGATATTTCAACTAATATAAGAATTAAAATATAAGCCTTTTCCTATTATTGCTTTAAAGGCAAACTAGTACAACTAAGCAAATAACACAAGAATTTTGTATCCTTGATGTTAGTTGGAGTTTCAAACTATGAAAGATCAAGCATAGCACTGATTGTAAGCCTACAGATATAGTTGCCAAAAAAATAAATCTGACGTAAGAGAAGTAAAAGTTCAAGTATACCTAAAGATGAAGATGGTATATAAGAGAAGAAAGAGACCTGATTACAAACAGCTCTGGCATATTTTAAATCGTCTTCCCATGGGCATTCTGACCAAAAGTTTTCAAAGTCCTCCTGAAGAAAACCATATATTAAACCAGCTTCTCCAAATGCAGAAAATGCAACTACCAGATAAACCAGTTAGACATAAGCACCAAGATGGATCAATTAATGTCCAATTAAATCATAAAGAGGACGGTGGATCAAATATTATTTCAAAAAGATTTAAAAATCTAACCAACATTATTTCGGTGATGTATTTTGTCGATAGAAAAAGATTACAAAGAATTCTGAAAAATTACTAGATTCATTTTATCTAATAACCATTTTTGTTTCCATGGGTACAAATGACTATACAAGTTATCAATCTTATGTTTTCTTATTCTTTTTTTTCCCTTTACGTCTCTATTGCTGTAAGAAATTAAAAATTGAAACTTTTGCCATTAAGCTAATGCGGAGCTCCCTTCAACTCACATCCTAGAATCATAACTAGCTAATAAACGACTGAACCGTCCATAGAATAGGCAGCTGACATAATTAAGTCATGACAGTGGAGACAAGAGGATAAAGTAAAAAAGAAGAAACAATTATGGTTGAGATTACAGGGACTACAGACGCATACTTGGAACCATATCTTGAGGTAGAAAGCAGTGCAAGAATGGCCAGCGGCGTGGAGCAACCGGAGAGCAACACTGCTATCAACGCCGCCACTGAGAAGAACAGCAACTCTGAGACGCTTGTGGGGCATGGAACAGCGAAAGTAGGGCTCCGCCTCACCATTGAAGGTACCCAAAGAAGCTGAAACTTGCGCAAGTGCAGAGAAGGGTCGAGGGAAGAGTTTAATGCTGGGGAAGCGGACAGGGGAGTGAGGGCAAAGAAAAGGGTTCAAATTGAGCCTCTCGAGTTGGAAGGAAGTGAACTGAGTTAAAGGAGAAGAGGTTATCGGCGGCCTCCATCGCAGGCTCAACATTGCCATTTGCCTCATCCCCAAGAGCACAGGAGAGGATATTATACTGGAACAGTTAATTGATCGGCTTGAGGTAACGCGAAAGATAAATGTCAAGGCACATCGGAGGAAGAAACTATCAATGAAAAAGTTCTTTTTTTTTTTTTTAATGGTATTGTGATTGTGATGAAATGATATTATTTTCTTGTTTTTCCTTGCCAATATTTTTATTTTGGTTTGATTAAAAGCATACTTTTTTAAATCAAAGTTTGCAGTTTGATTTTTCTTAAAAACTTATTTTTCAACCTATATATCATTTGGAACATAAATTGAAACTAGGCCACTGGTTTAAAAAGAGGCTAATTACATTTCTAACTGCGAAGCATGTATGTGTCATGGATTAAACTTATATTTTTGTTATTAAATTTTTTTTATAAAGACGTAACATATGCGAAAATTCTTTTTGAAAATTTCATCATTTGATATTAAATTTTATATTAACAAAATGAAATCTCTAATTTCTTGTCACAACAATAAGAAATGTTTATATATCTGGGCTAAAATTTTGATGTTGATACTATTTTATAATATTTTATTTTTTTAATTATAACTTTATTATCTATAGGGGTGATCATGGGTTCGATCAACCTGACCCAATCCAACCATATCGAGTCAAGTTATAATCAGGTCAAATAAAAAAATTTATAAATTTTACCGAGTCGATATGGGTTTAATACCAGGCCGAGTTAGGTCCTAGAGATGACATAGACCCTGCTCAACCCAGCTAGGTATTTTATTTTTAAATTTTTTTAATTTTTATAATATATTTTTAATTTGATTTAAAATAAATTTCATTTATAAATAGATTTTAAAATATTAATTCTTTTCAACTTTTTATTATTTTTTATTTTAAATCTTAAAATTTTTTAATTCTATTTTATTTTCTTTCAAATCTTATTTTTTTATTATTTGTTTAAAAAAATTATTTTTACAAAATAATTTATATTTAAAAAAAAAAAAAAGCTAACCCAGCCTATCTCAGTTTCGCCAATCACTATTCGAGTCTAATTGAGGCGAGTCGAGTCTTGGATTAAAAAAAGTTACCTACTATAAAATCAGACCAAATCTTGGATTGGTCACAAATTTGGTCTGCCCTATACTCATCCCTATATATATGTATAATTATTATGATAGAGGAAGGGAATTTTCCTTTTGGACAATATTTCAAATTGAAACATCTAACTTGGTCCAATTCACCAATGTAGGCCTTAATTCGTTGATTGAACTAGGCTGGGTGGGCTAACAGAACAGAAATCAAGCCCAGTAGAGTCCGCCTCCAAACCCTCTCTCCTTCATTAGCTATGCAATTCCATTTGGCTTCTTGAGCCAATATATTAAAAGAAAAATAAAATTTGTTAAATCCAACTCAGCAAAAAGTATTTCATTGTAATATTATACTTTATGTGATTTGGAGTAAATTTAAGTCTAAAAGAAACTCCGAGTCATACAAAGTATAGTATTAAAATATAATACTTTTTGCAAGGTTAGATTTGACAAATTTTACTTTTTCTTTAATGTATCCAGCCCAAAAAGCCGATTCCATTTTTATTTGATTTAAGTTTATTATTGTCTTCAATCCTCCAAAGTGCAAAATCTCAGCTTAGATTACCTCCTATAAGACTATTATTGGCAATTCTTCAAAAATAAATATGAATTATTAAATAAAGATTCAATAGTTTAAATTTAAAAATAAAAAAAAATAACTTATAACCACACGTGATCACAATAAAAAAATTTAAAGAGTCAAAATTCTATGTAACAATTTTTATTGTACTAAAAAAATAGTGCACTCTAGTCACCAACTGGCAACTCCCCATTTCGTCATTTTTTATTTCTACCAGGGCATGATAGTAACATACCATCTCACTTTTAAGAATGCGAGTGCATTGACTGCGTTCCATCGTACGAGAATCCATTTCCACAATGTGGGAACGACTTTTTTCCGACAAATTCTGACTATTTCAACTCACCAAATGTCTTTGGGTCCCTAATACTCTTGAGGAAGATCTAGACCTTATGTTTTTTCAATTTTTTATAAAATATATTTGTTTAAAAATATAATATAATTATTTTTATAAATTAAAAAATAATATTTTAATTTTTTTTATAAAAAAAATGATATCTAGATAATAAAAAATAAATTTTAAGATGTACAAAATAAACCATGAGATGTTAAAAATAGATCAATCTTTTTATTTCTTTAATAGATATCAATTTTGTTAAAAAAATTTAAAATATTAATATTTATTTATTTATAAAAATAATTATTTTTTAAAATATATTTTATACAAAATTAAAGGACATTGGATCTCTCTCCTTACTAAAGAAAATCCCCTCCAAGAGGGGATCCAAAATCCGTAACAAATATAAGACTGAAATAGCAACTGGTTTGATTAAGTTAAAAATTTAAATGTTAATAAATTTGATAAATTTTGAATAATTAGATAAAAATTTAAATTTAAAAAAATTAAAATATTTAATATTTATTAAAATATGAATAATTAAATAAAAATTTAAGAACTCAAGAATATTTAAATGCAGTGAATTTATATTCTTAAATGTAGAGAATTAAATTTTTTTTTAAAATTAAAGAAGATTCTTTTCAGTTATTGTTTAAAATTAATAGAATGGGGTGACCTAGAATTTTATTTCAATATTATACTTGTAAATCAAACTAAGGTTAATTGTACATATATATATATATGTATATATTTTCACTTTTAACTGACGAAGTTATACTTGTAATTTAATTAAAAATGTTATTTCATTCTATGTCTGACTATTAACAAATGAGCACTAGTTAATAAAGATGTAATCATTTCATTGCACTAAAAAATAAACTTTCAGAGGATAACATTTCACTTTGATCATTTCATTTCTACCATTCCATCCCAACTGGTTAAAGTATCTCCTTTCCTTCTCAATGAGACAAAAAACTAAATGCAGAAAACCCTATATCAAATATGCGTGACTAATTAGACATCTCATCTCTTACCAGTTGATTATTAATCCATCCTGCATAATTTTCCAATTTTAACCTTTTATTGTGTATCAATTAGTATCACGGTTTGAACATCTTCACATCTCCTGGCTGAGTCTTTTTCAAATTCTACCCATGAGGACTTAATAATATTATGGTGTACGTGTTTAAATTCTCTTTTTTTATTCAATTACCTTTAAAGCTGTAGTTGATGCTTATATACCAATTAAGTATCAGCTTTACAACACCTATATATAGCTTTCATGCTGAAAGGAGAGCCTATTTTACTCTCTATATACATAGGAGACCAATCCAGATTCCCTATTTATTTAATATACCACAGCCTTTCTTCAATGTCATTTTATAGCCGTTTTATTTCAATGATTTTTGCTTTTCCTCATATGTATATGCGCCTTATCTTCAGGATATCCCGTTACTCATGGTGGTTGCAATTTCTTTTTCTAGGTTTGAAATATAGGAAAGCTATTATTGGTACTTGGTGGGACCCTCTCATCTAACTAAAGTCATGTTTGATTACTTCTTAATTAATCAACTTCTACACACGCAGCCCTGGGAACAGTAGAGAGAAAGCATAGAAAAAACTGAAGCCTTTCAAATTCATGTTCAAGTATGCATTCTTAATGCCAATTTGTGTATGCTAATCTTGATATTTATCACTTGCTTAACGCAAATCATTATATGATTTGAACTCAAAGCAACATGATGTGGTGCTGGGAATCTGAGGTTACTCAATCACCCCTTCTTTGGACTTTCTCTATTCTACCTAGCTAGTCTACACCTAAGAAAACATCCCACTGTTTCATAGTTCCATAAGTGCATGATTTGATGATTGAAGAATACATCATCTATCCTCCTCTTATGCCTACTTGGTCCCTCTGGGGTGATTCCTATTCATTAAACTGATAGCTTTTTCCTTCTTTTTTTTTACCTTTCCTTGTACTGTCTCAAATCTTTTTGACGATATTATAACCTTTTGCCATTATCATCCTTACTCAAATTGAGTCTCTTTGTACTCATGCAGGAGCAAGTGTGGGTCTACTTTATTCTTTGCTAAAAGAAACTCCATTCATTCCAACTTAGTGCTTGTACCAATTCTGCGGCAGTGGAGGGACTTTTCATAGTTCTTCCAATCATCTTTGAGCTTTTGAAGAGTTCAGAGACTCTCCATTCACCACTTTAACTACCACAAAGCTTCATTATAATACACAAACTAGCTGTATGATTATATTTAGAGTGAGTTATGAACAGCTTAAGGTTGAAAGAGAATGAGTGTTTTAGCCTTTAACAATTTCACTTTATTAATAAAAGAGTTCACATGAAAATCTCAAAGCAAATCTGGTGAATGACCAAGACATTTAAATTATTTAGGAGGTTGAATCATGCGTAAACTTATCTTTTTTATATTTATTTTTATTATATCAAAAGAAATTATATTAACCATATAAAATGAAATAATTTTTTCATTTTTCCAACTAAATTAATTTTGTTATGCATGATGGTATGAAAAGTCAATTATTTGTTGCACCATTTCTTTCTTCTTCCTCTCCCTCGTGGTTCACCTTTTTTCTGGGAAAATGATATGCATGACAATAACAGAAGGCTAAAAGTGCATCACTTCCTTCGATTACAAATTATTGAATTCTCAGTTAATTGTTCACAGTTAGTAATTCTCTACAAATATTATCTGCTCTATTTGACGTCTCCATAAATGATGCATACTTGACCATCCACGCTCATATATACTCGGAGTATTCTTGGACCTTCATATAAGTCTCTCCTAATATAAGCCAAACTTCTTTTAATAAAACCAATACAAATAGATATTGAATTTTTCATGCTGAAATAAGCAGTATCGAAGTCACTCTCAGATCATCCAAGGGCAGTGTGATTGCTTTCAAAATCATCTGATTTCATCGCTACTACCTACAGATGGTGTAGTCTAGAAATTTTTTCCCTTTTTTGGTGAAAATAGTCTAGTATTTATACGGATATTAACCTCAAGTAGAAGACTAGGTTGAACGAGAACAATTATAGCAATAAGTTGACAAAGAGAAAGCTCCAAATGTTCAACGTTGAAAATCATGAGTTTGTGTTACCTTTTCTTATATTGGTGAAACTTAAGCATATGTGGATATTATGCCAAAAATTTAATTAACGAAAAAGCTTAGGTGATCAACATTCTTAAATTTTGTTCATTATGTTGTCATATAGCTTTATTGTTCATTAGCATATAGGTCGTGTGTATGTGTGTGTGTGTGTATATATATATATATATATATATATATCTTCAACCACACTAGAGTAGGGAAGGAGAGGGTAGATATTATGTGAAGAGGAAGCAAACTTGGCTTCGTACAAAACAAACTCGTATATACGTACTTGTTTTGTGTGCTGGCATGTGTGATGATTAGCTTGCAGGTGAAGTTAAATTAGCAGAGAAAAAGACAAAGCCATGGAGTCAAAGACAAGACGACCACCTACTTTTCTTAATTCCCTTAGGTCCCTCTCCAAACCGTTCTCTACTAGACCCATCAACCAACCTCTCTGCCTCTCTCTCTCACTCACTCTTCCCTGTTTTTCTAAGCAAACCCCACACCCATCACCCTCATCATCATCATCACCACCACCACCATTATTCCCACCCCATGAAGCTTCTTTGTCATGTTTCTCTCTCTATAAATCAATCTTCCCGTTATCTACATCAAAACTAGTTGCGAGCTAGCTATATTGCACCTTGTCAGAGGAATATAACTGGGTCCAGATCAAGGTGTGTAGTACGATGAGGAAGCCCGAGCCCTCTGAGAAAAACAAGCAGCTTAGAAAGGGATTGTGGTCTCCAGAAGAAGATGACAAGCTCATGAGGTACATGCTCAACAATGGACAAGGTTGTTGGAGCGACGTGGCCAGAAATGCTGGCTTGCAAAGGTGTGGCAAAAGTTGTCGCCTTCGATGGATCAATTACTTGAGGCCTGATCTTAAACGAGGCGCTTTTTCACCCCAAGAACAACAACTCATCATCCATTTGCATTCCCTTCTGGGCAACAGGTCCTTCTCGTTTTGTTCTTTACTATTTCCCTTCAAAAAGATAGAACACCATAATGCTTTGAAATTTCTATACATCTTCTTTAAAGAACTCAAACATTATTGTGGGTAAGTCTACCAAGAGAGTGAGCATTTTGACTACTAGAATTACTTTGACATTCAAGCGAGAATGTCCAAATATATCTAATGTTTGACCTACCTTACTGCTAATTAAAGTCACTTCAACTAATATAATATTGGTGCCACTATACTAACTGTACTCTCCATCTTTGTCTCTGTCAGGTCTTGGGGTTCAAGGCCACTCCATATCTGTTTTATTTAAAACTTCTTTTACTAATTAACAGAAGCTGATTTATTCATGTATGTTTCACTTTGAAAGATGGTCTCAAATAGCGACAAGCTTGCCTGGACGAACAGACAATGAAATTAAGAACTTCTGGAACTCCACTGTCAAAAGAAGACTCAAGAACTCGTTCACAGCCACAACCTCACCAAACGCAAGCGAGTCTTCATCTGAGGCTACTAAAGACATGGGAGGGTATATTTCTACACAAGATCAACAACATAGCTTTATGCCTATGTTCAATTCATCTCCACTTCCTTTGCTCGAGCATGAACTTATAAACATGCAATCTACGAGCGGATTCTTCAACAGTACAAGGCCATGGTTCATAGAAAGTGAAGTGCTTGGAAGTGTAAATACTGGATCAGAAAGAGAGGTATTTGTTCCTCCTCTAGAGAGTACTGTTAATCTGAGAGTGGACCACTGGTACACTAACAATACTTACTTTGATGACATAAAAAGTAGCAACGATAACAGATCTAGGGTGGAGAATTTGTTTCAGCAAGAATTACCCAAGGGAATGGGAGAGTGGGAATTGGAGGATTTGATGAAAGATATTCCCTCCTTTCCCTTACTTGATTTTTCTTGCTGATCAATGATTCTGCTCTTATGCATCCCATCTTTATCTGAAGTGGGATCCTCCATGCCCATGTCATATATACATATAGCTAGAGAAAGTCTCTTAGAGCCATTCGCAAGTAGTTGAAGTTATATAAGTCTTCAAACCCACCCCTTTAGATGAAGCTGTTAATATTTGTAATTTCGTCATTATTAGATTAGAGCGAATTCACATATAACAAGTGAGTAGGTCTGAAATAATGGTTAAGTATACGTGGGTATACATTGGGGATCAATGATAATGTATAATTATAGACGTTCAAGTTCCTGTATCTTCATGATCTAATATAGATTACGTTCTTCTGTAAACCATTGTAATTACAATAATCCGTCATATTTGTGAATATATTGTATTTTTTGGGCCAGCTTTTGGTAAAATACATAGATATTTTGTACATATATCTACCTTAGGTACTCTGAAAGAAATATTGTTGTTGACGACTTTGACTGTAGGGCTGTTGACAGCATTTCTCTCTCTCTCTCTCTCTCTCTCTTTCCCCCCTCAAGTACGTATAAAGAGAAAAACATTATTTGATCCCTCATATTTTGATCATATCTCAATTTAGTCCTTCGTTCTTGTCTTGTTTCAAAATCATCCTCGACATTTTTTAACTTCAAAAAAATTGATCCTCCGTCAGCAAATAACTCCTTAACTCAGCCTTTCTAAATTAATAGAAAAATTAATTTTTTTAACATGGAAAATATGAAGGACTATTTTAAATCGACAAAGGTAACAATTCAAATTAAGACAATGTTAAATTGTGAAGGAGTAAAATATTATTTTTTTCAATACATAAATCCCATTATTAAACTGAATCACTCCCTGAACTTGGATCAATTTGAGTCCGTGAGTTGCTAATAATAATATAGCTTAATCATTTAAGTATGTCGCCTTGATAGAGGGATCAAGATTAACGGGTACTTAGTCCAGTTGGGTTTAATTGCGTCGAGGATTTCCATCCCTATTATATATTAGTTAGTTACGCTAGATGGTTGAAAATCTCGAAGAGTCATCATAACTTGAGCTTTGATTTCAAATCATTGAAGATATATAAGCATCATAATTATCCTCGCAAGTGATGGGTGCAACAACAAGTCTAGCATCAATAAGTGAATATAGAGTAACTTAACATGAACTGGTAATATATATGCTATTAACTTGGTGAAACATTCGTGGACAGATAAATAAAGAAAGAAGAGTGCTTTGATATCATTCCCCACTGGAATATATATTAAGGACCCATACCATAACGAATTTGTGCTTATTGATTATTTTAAATTTCAATTGAATGTAGGCATAGCTAGGTTGTTTTTCCTCCTTTGAAATTGTTAAGAATATTGGAGGATGTTAACAGTAAGAAAGAGATAACCTGAAGAGAAATAGTTGTGTTACTTATAAATTGAGGTATTGCAATGAATTGGAATGTTCTGCGGGAGGACACAAACAAAGAACATTAAAAAATACTAAGCAAAAATAAAAAAATAAATAAATCGGAAAGCACGGTGCTATCCAACAGAAAATTTGCAGGCATATTACAATATAAGAGTGTTAGATTATTAACAGTTGCATTTTGTGTGTAGTGAAAATTGCAATTGACTTGATATCTTGAAGATGACCTAAGGCCTTATTTATATTCTTTTGAAATAAAAATGAATAATGTTAAAAATAATCTAATTCCTTTGTTGTTTTCCTCAGGGCTGCATTGTTCAAAGTAACTTACAATTTAAGTTCATTGTAGATGACTTGATAGGATTATTGATTATATGATCCCAAGATTTTTAAGTTCTTAGTAACATAAATTGAATCGTATTATTACAATATGAAAATTTTAAGATCAACAAGACACCTATGAAAAAAATAGCGATTGATCATTATACGACGGAGTTCTCATATTAGATTTTTTTTGGAATAAAGGAAGCTAGCAAGTTATCATCATATTAGCTGCGAATGTTAGAGTGTTTGGTGTAATTAAACCTGAAGACGTAACCAGAGTGAATGTTGAGAGGACTTTGAATGATACTTAACTCGAAGGCAACAAGTTTTGGAGTTTGGTTTGGTCCAATAACTAAGTGTATATTTGGATTTGTATAAAGTTAACGTAATTTTGAATTAATTTTATTTTTAAAGTTAATTTTGGTCATATGTAATTTTGTATCACCGTAATTTATTTTTAAAAATTTTGGCATAAAAATTAATTTGTGTTTTTTATACAATTCATTCAACATAAAAAAGAACTATTTTTTATTTTTATCCAAACATTGATTGAAAGGGCAAAATTAATTTTAAAAAATTAAACGTCAAATCAAATAATAATAATTATAAAGCAAACTTTCATTTAAACGTGTAAATAAATTTTTAAATTTTTCAAACATTAAACTAAACGAACTCTATACCTTCCCTTAGTGTGAGTCCATTAGAAGAACAAATAATTAGCAACTATCAGCTTTCTACTCTTTAGGGTTAGGGGTTCCTTAGCACACTTGAGAGAGAGAGAAATTAACCGTTAGAAATTTTGTTGAGGTATTTGAATGATCTTAATTTGTCATTTTTCAATTTTAAAAGAAACACACAATAAGTAAATTCTTTCTACCAATGAGTCCCATATATTTAGGTGGGATTCACTACTCATATGGAACCAGCCAATTTGTATTTATTTATTTATTTTAATTGAGACAAATTAAAAAAGTATTAAATTCGAACTTTATTATTATTATTTTGAGAGGGGAACAAGTACACAACAATGAGCCTCTCCAGCAAAATGCTTAAATGCAGCATTATAGAGAATATATGGACTTATATGATCCAACAATTCCCCGCGTAGGAGCCCACTTGCATCCGCGTGAGCTTGAAATGCAGCACATTATTGGGAGCCCACTTGATACTTGTCCAACCTCTGACAAACAAAAAACGGAAAAAGTATATTTTATCTATCAAATTATAACCATTACAATATTAATGTTTAAATTTTAAAATGTAATATTATATTTTTAAATTATCACAAAAAAAAATGATATAATTATCTATTATAGATATAAAAAATCAGTGTAAGCTCAGGTAGATTTCTAGAAAATGGGTTAAAAAGAATTTTATTATGATCTGGCTTCTCATTATTGAGTATCAACTGGGAAAAAGAGCCAAAAGCAAACCTACTATTAGATTGAATGATTATTTTGAGTCTTACAAATTCAATCATGCAATATGCATGCAGACTATTCAATGCAGTTCCGATATATATTGGTATGTACATATTCAATCTGATATTCCCTACGCAAATTGCATCGACATCATTGAAAGGCTATCCTGTAACGTTCATTTTACACTCTTCGAAATCTCCAAGATTGCATTACGCAGGATGTCCGCTTATAGCAATAATCATCCTGTCTTCTCCAATCATACATTAACAGATGAAATAATATTGAGCAGACATGCTCTGCTTCTACCTGCTCCATTTTACTCATGGGTCTCTGCAACCTTTGGGCCCAGCAATAATAACTGAGCTCTGTACGTATTCCATTATGCTCTCTCTCTCTCTCTCTCTCTAACTTTCAAGTTTGAACTTCAAAACGAATGTCACTTATATTCCCATATACTTCTTACAACCACCAGTATAACCAACCCAGAAGCTATGGCTTGTATATCTCCCAAGACCTCCTATTCCATCCTCTCCTCTCTTCACAAACCCACGCCATTCAATTCCCTACGGCTCCGTTCACTATCCTCCAAGCAATCAAATTTCAGTTTCAACAAATTCAACCTACATGACACGATAATTAAAGTTTCATCTTCTAAACCCTTGCAATTCCCAAAATTTGCTTTTTCTGTCAGACCCAGCGAGACAGATCCGAGTGTTACAGCCT
This sequence comes from Delonix regia, assembly GCA_037074485.1. Classification (NCBI taxonomy): domain Eukaryota; kingdom Viridiplantae; phylum Streptophyta; class Magnoliopsida; order Fabales; family Fabaceae; genus Delonix; species Delonix regia. The sequence goes on along the minus strand of CM073456.1, from coordinate 16,632,130 downwards.
CTGCTGCTGCTAGTGCTCATGCCGTTGAGCCATGGGAAGGCGCAGAGCTGAAGCCGTTAATGGCTTCCATCGCAACGGGACTCATCCTCTGGTTCCTCCCTAACCCTTCAGGCGTTTCCAGAAACGCATGGCAGTTACTATCGATTTTCATGGCCACCATTGTGGGCATCATCACTCAGCCTCTGCCTCTGGGTGCTGTGGCTATGATCGGCCTGAGTGCTTCCGTACTCACGAAGACTCTACCCTACGCCGCCGCATTCTCCGCCTTCGGCGACCAGATCCCATGGCTCGTAGCTCTCGCATTCTTCTTCGCCAAAGGATTCATCAAAACAGGGCTAGGCACTCGAATTGCCTACCACATCGTCTCCGTCGCTGGTTCATCGTCCATAGGCTTAGGCTACAGCCTGGTGTTCAGCGAGGCCTTGCTAGCACCCGCGATACCCTCCGTTTCTGCCAGAGCAGGTGGCATTATTCTGCCGTTGGTGAAATCTCTATGCGCGGCTTGCGGTAGCAACGTTGGGGATGGAACTGAGAACCGACTAGGGTCCTGGCTAACGTTGACGTGCTTCCAAACATCCGTCATCTCGTCCGCCATGTTCTTGACGGCGATGGCCGCGAATCCGCTGTGTGCAACGCTGACGTTTAACACGATCAAGACGACGATTGGGTGGACCGATTGGGCTAAAGCGGCGATTGTACCTGGGCTGGTATCTTTGATTTTGGTGCCGTTGATTCTGTACGTGATATACCCACCTGCTGTGAAGAACAGTCCCGATGCACCCAGGCTTGCCAGAGAGAAGCTTAAACAGATGGGACCCATGGCTCGCAAGGAGAAGATTATGGCTGCAACTCTGCTTCTCACGGTATGAACACCATTTTCGTGCTCTTTAGTTATGAGTTATACTTATCTTAGCATGTATAGCAGCTGTTTCAGAAACTGCAGGTGATTATAATAATGAGGTAACGAGGTTGAATTCAGATTCTAATAGGAACCGTTGGCATAACATTATTTAAATCGAGGCATCTTGCCATGAAATGGGATTGATAGAATCTCATCATGAGACTAAAAAATCTGAAGTTAATATATATGACTGGTGGCAGGTTAAGGTCTTGCAGTTTCTGCTCTCAATTAAATTGGTTGTAGAAAACTTTTTATTTTAAATTTTAAAAAAAATTTGTAGAGAATTCCTCATCTAACTTGATTTTAAATCCTAAACCTTTAACTTGACATTTAGTACAGTTTGCATCATTGATTTCCTGATTTAGAAAAAAAAAAAACACTTGGATTCATTTTTTCTGTTGGAATCTTCGGCATGCATTTTGGGATGGCACCCTTATAATCATAAAATATGAAAAGCTCCCGTGGAGCAATCATACAGAAAATTGGGTAACTTTGGGCGCAACAATAGGAACCTATACTTGATAATTGTTTGGACGAGGCACGCGCGTTTTTTTTTTCAAAGATTAACTGAGTGATTAAGGAGTATTTCTCACTTTTAATATTTGGATTTAAACATAATTGTACTATACTAATACAAGAGTATGCCCTTAAAGTCATCCCAAAAAAAAAAAATCAATTTTAGCCATTACATAAGCTTTTTAAAACATTTTTAGGGTATAACCAAAGGAAAATGAACAACACACAAGAAAGCAGCATCAATAGAGTTTAAACAATGCAAGTAATAAATAAGATCTCATTTACATGCAATTTTTTATTTTTTGTGTCATTTGTAATAAACTTTCATTTTTTTATTTTTTATTTTGGTTCTGGTGACATTCAATGGAATTGATCACTACTTTGGATGGTACGATTGGACATAGATTTGCAGGACATAAACTGTTTTTTTTTTTTCTCTTCGTTAAACTGTCAAACTGGCCACGAGTTGAGATCCTCTATTGCCCGTATAGGACACTGAGAACAAACTATATGTTTAAAATATTTTCTTTAATTTTTATTATTATTATGTTATGGTGATAGCATTCTCTATCTTACTTACAAATGTCCTCTACAATCATTAGTCTGACCGCAGAGAATCCCACCCAAATCATTGACTTTAATTTTCCATTCCTGACCTCACAAATATTTATCATTCTTTCTGAAGCATATCTTCCCACCTGTGAGTTATGTCTTCTGGACGCCGGAAAAGCCAAAAGTGCCAATGGGCAAAGATATTCCAGAATCGCACTTCCACTGCCATCCAAACACGCGTCAATTCCTATCCTCTTCATTGGTTCACATCTCTGTTCACCAAAAGCAATAATCCGATGTGGATACTTACCCATTCAAAGATCGCCACGTAATAACATCACTCCTTCTTTTCTGGCTTCTTTAGATGTGACATTTTCACCTCTAAGGCGGAATTTACAAAACGCTAAAGCACGGAAGCCACCAATTCCTCACCTAGAAACAAAGCCGCATATCTCAATCATTATCTGCACCGTACGCTCCAAATCCAGCGGCCCACATTCTCCCCCAGCTTTGCTACGAGTTTCCCTCCTTTCTTGTCCACGAGATTCTTCTTCTCTCACACATTCCATATCCGTCTCTCCAGTCTTTACTCATGGTGCTGCTCTACTAAACGCTGCTCCAGCCCCGATATTAGAAGCCATGGCGTCCATGCCACTCACTACCTCGTCCTCCACCCTTCCATCTCTTCGATTACGTTCCTCCAAGCTCACGCCATCGAAATCTGTACAACTTCGCTGTTTGAGTTCCTTGAATTCTACCAACTTTAGAGGCCTTAAACGCAGTTCTTCTATTTTCTCAGTTCCGTCTCTGAGACTTTCTAAGGCTGGTTTCAATATCACACCCAGTCGGAAATATCACAGTGTCAGAGCCTCCGCTGCCGGAGCTTCTGTCGCTCCAACTCCGGTGGCTCAGCCGAGGCAGGGTGCTGCAGTGAAACCTCTACTGGCTTCTATAGCGACGGGGGTTATACTCTGGTTCGTTCCTGTGCCTTCCGGGGTGTCCAAGAACGCGTGGCAACTGTTGGCTATTTTCTTGGCCACAATCGTCGGCATTATTACGCAGCCATTGCCGCTTGGTGCTGTGGCTGTATTGGGTTTGGGTGTTTCGGTTCTTACAAAGACCCTTACGTTCGCTGCAGCATTTTCAGGCTTTGGCGATCCCATCCCGTGGCTCATTTGTCTGGCCTTCTTCTTTGCCAGAGGGTTTATTAAGACAGGTCTAGGCAATCGAATTGCTTATCAATTTGTATCTCTTTTTGGTAGCTCATCTCTGGGTTTAGGATATAGTTTAGTTTTTAGCGAGGCCTTGTTGGCTCCGGCGATTCCTTCCGTTTCAGCAAGAGCAGGTGGAATTTTTCTTCCGCTAGTAAAATCCTTGTGTGCGGCTTGTGGTAGTAATGTGGGCGATGGAACCGAGAATAGGCTAGGATCGTGGTTAATGCTGACTTGCTTTCAAACTTCGGTGATTTCGTCGGCAATGTTTTTGACTGGAATGGCTGCGAATCCCCTGTGTGCCACTCTGACTCAAAGCTCCATCAACCAGACGATTGGTTGGTTAGACTGGGCCAAAGCTGGGATCGTCCCCGGTTTGCTGTCATTGATATTGGTACCATTCATTTTGTATGTGATTTACCCGCCAACAGTGAAATCCAGTCCTGATGCGCCCAAGCTTGCTAGGGAGAAGTTGCAGAGCATGGGACCAATGAGTGTAAATGAGAAGATAATGACTGGGACTCTGCTTCTTACGGTATATAAAGACTTGGTTCATTATGTTACTATGATAGAAAACGAGGAAAATTGATTATTAGATTTTAAGCAAATTGTTTCCGTAGTTCAGTTGAAATGTTGAGGTTGTGACATCAAAATGATGTGCCATTGTGGTTTTGCTTTTCAGCCAAGTAACCGGGGAAGATGAAAATTGAGTAGTTAATTATTTGTCTTGAGAAAAGTTGTGAATCCTCTGCTTATTTGCGACTTCTTACTGGGGTGCAGTACTAATCATTTAGTAGCCATATTATTTTATACATTGCTGCTTAATAACGCGAATACATATGTTGTATTTTACTTTCCTAAGAATCTTCTGTTTGTCTTATAACTTTTTTTTTTACTGCCCCTGTTGTTTCAGGTGGGGCTTTGGGTTTTTGGAGGAGTTCTTAATATAGATGCTGTAAGTGCTGCTATTCTGGGATTATCTGTGCTCCTTGTCACAGGGGTTGTTACATGGAAGGAGTGCTTAGCTGAGGGAGTTGCCTGGGATACCCTCACGTGGTTCGCTGCCCTCATCGCAATGGCTGGGTATCTGAACAAATATGGTCTCATTTCCTGGTTCAGCCAAACTGTTGTCAAGGTTTATTTCTTTCTCTTTTCTCTTCTCCCTCCTCTGGCTGACATTCATCCTGCATGACTAATGCAGCTCCTATGATAACTCGTTTATGGAGGATGAGGTGCCTATTTCTGGGTGTTTTTTCCCCTCCATTTGTTTTTTACTCATATCTATTTACTTATTCCAGCATTCTTTCCTTATCTAGTAGTTATTCAGCCAAAAAACGTAGCCTTTTCTCATTATCTCAATTATGCAGAAGGGTAAATATTTATTTTGAGATACTCCCATCTAGTATAAAATGGTCCATCTACTAGTTGGGGCATCTTCTCAGCATAAAGGCTCTACCATGCATTTCATTTCCCTGCTTTCTTCTTGCTCATATGTCTTTCACTATCATCCTCATGGTCAGAGCATCTGCAGCAGATGTTAAAGTCCTTTCCTTTCTTATATGCGTGTGGAGTTGTTTGGTGTTTATTTTTGTCCACTCAGTTTAAATCTTTGAAACCTTTCAGCAATAATATTAGATAATATACGTGCATATTAACCTTTTTACTCAAAAGAAAACGGGGGTTAGCGATATATCTGATAAATTCCTAACGATATATTCAGGTGAAACAAGAATATGCAATATGAACTGTGTGCTCATAAATTTAATTTTACTTTGGAAAAATATTAGTGATTTAGCATATACCATGATAACTTTCATCAAAGGATTTACTACTGATATCGTTTTTACAGTTTGTTGGTGGATTGGGTCTGTCATGGCAGCTATCTTTCGGCATCCTGGTCCTTCTCTACTTCTATTCACATTACTTCTTTGCAAGTGGAGCTGCTCATATCGGTGCCATGTTTACAGCCTTCCTTTCTGTTGCTAGTGCTCTAGGCACTCCACCATACTTTGGAGCCATGGTGTTATCCTTCCTCTCCAACCTCATGGGTGGCCTTACCCACTATGGAATTGGGTCAGCACCTGTATTTTATGGTGCCAACTATGTTCCCCTTGCGAAATGGTGGGGCTATGGGTTCATTATAAGTATTGTTAACATTATAATTTGGCTTGGGGTTGGAGGAGCTTGGTGGAAAGTCATTGGCTTGTGGTGAAAGGCCACTTTCAGAAATTTTCCTACCCAATTTTTCTATTTTATTTTTGTACACCAATCATTACTGTTAGCAGTTGAAGCAAACTGCTAACCATTCTCTGATCCTTTCTATAAGTAATCTTGAGATGGTTTTAATTGAGGTTTAGGTCGGGGAACTAAAATAGAGCTGGTCAATTTAGATCCCAAGTAGACCAATCATATTATACCTCCTATTCGGGATACAGTCATGGTTGTATGCCTGAATGCGTTTTGCTAACAACTTCTTTCTTTTATGCATGTGTGGCAAGGCAAGAAGGGGAAAATTAGTTATCAAGTTTTAAACTACCAGTCTTTTAAAACGAGAGAGAGAACGATGATAAGTTATAACCATGAACCAAGATCTGCCACATCCTCCTTCCCAGAAAAGCATCAACAAAAAGAGTGTATACTACTCTCGTGTTTATCATTGAACGGGATCATGAGCTATATTATGATTCTAATATTTGTTGATTTTTAAAGGATTGAAATTTAAAGCCTACTAAAATCTGGATATCAGATAAAGTTGGAGCTCCAACTATCATGATTCATGAGTCATGACATCAAGTGCGAGATGCAGACTTACTATGATGCTTCAATGCGCTTCATCAAGTTAAATAATTTCCCCTAAAAACATTTTTGTGAGAAGCTAATCCTACCTCCATTCTCTAAAGTGTAAAACGTGTAAAGTGTCTCTGAACTTAGAGAGAACATTAAAGGACCAATTTCCCCTAAAAACATATCCTCTGGAGTCACATTTATATTCTATTGTCGAGAGCCATAAGATGCAGCCCAATCAATATCAATACAACTCGAAAAGAAAACATGTACATTACTTGATATCCATATCCTTCACAGTGTTGCTCATTTTAAAATCATTGACAGACTTATCAAAAGTGCTCCTAACATGCTGGCACATTAGCATCAGATCCTGGCATGCATCTTTCAACACCTCACGAGCTGGATCCCCTACAGATGCTCAGAGATAACAAATACTGTGATCAGAATATTATTGATGCAATCTCACTTGAGATTAAATTGAATAAAGAGCCTATAAGAACAAGTTTATAACAGGAAATTTTATGCATAATAACTGCCTGCACTACTAATAGTTATGTCGTTGTCCAACTAATACAAATGTTTTATGCTAAATATAAGAACACATAAATAGAAAATGTTGGTGCACTGCACATCATGATTTTAAGGCATTGATGGATGCTTTACCTTTACCCTATAGAGTAATGTAAGAAAAAGTTCAATTTCTATGAGATGTTAACACAATGTACATCAAGTTTATACTTTGGTTAAGAAGGTATTTATGCGTGCACTGACAACACCCTATTATGCGTTTAATGCAGAACTTCATTTCCAAGGAATATTACGTACATAAGTCAACAGAAAACTTTTTCAGTTCAGCAGAGAACGCTGAAACATAATCTCACGGTCGAGTAACATGTTGAACTTTCTTAAAAAAATTGACTCCAGGTCGCAAAGTGATGTAAATCATATACCAAAACTAACATTAAATGCATTGGTGATTGTCATACGACTAACTTGGAACTTCAACACAAGATTTTGGCAGAAATTTGCAAAGCACAGTTAGAAGATGTTCATCATATGCCAGACGTTCAAAGAGAATATACATATATTACCTGTTGTTTGGACTCTAATATTAACTCGATTATCCGAAGGATGAGGAATGCTGTAACCACAGAATGTCACTCTTGGACTGCAAAATATCAATGACCACACTTTCAGAACCACATTGACTATTAAAACAAACAACATAAGAAGAGGATGGAGGGAGGGAAGGATCTTGGAATATATGGAGGAACCATATAAATCTTACACGTTAATGATGACAGTAACGCTATGGAAGTAGCTAAGAACGAAATTCTTAAATTATAAGCAAAGGCGTAGAAAAGCAAATAAGAAATTCTAGATCACTGACTCTTGATTTAAGGTAAATCTAACAGCATTTGCAACTGTATGATCCTCGTCGGCCAGAGAAAATGTTGATTTGCTCTGATCGGAATACGACCCAAGCTCCATCGTTATCAATCACCCTGCAGCCCGATACGCATATTCTTCAGAAAAAGTACTCATAGTAGTCATAATGAAAATCTCACACAAACTGATTTCCCACTACAAGCATACCGAACGACAAAACCACCTTTAATTCTACACGAAAAATTAAACGAAAGAATGAAAAAGAAAAAGAAGAGCCGAGTTCCAAACTTTGAGGAAACGATTTTACAATCGGTTCTAAGAAATTGTTAACTTCTGTTGAGAAGAACTAATAACCTAAATACGAAGAATATAACTTCAGTGGAGTTGGATTACGCTTACCGGGGAAAGCGCGAGAGACTGCGAAACCGCTTAGGCGCTTATCTTGTAAAACCCTTACCTTTAGGCTTCTGGTCCCGCTAAACCCTCCCAATACATCTTGACGAGTAAAGGGCTTCAGGCTGAGTCGGATCGTGTGCGGTCATGGACATGGACTGATTACTACGTGTCATACTTTCATTGGATTATGATGCTTGATCCAACAAGTTCAAACAATGAATCCAGGCCGTCCGATACAACTTTTTGTTTAATAAACGAAATACAAGGCCTAAATATGGTATGTAGTAGGTCGAGTCAGACATCTGGTAAAGTAATTTTATTCATTCTCATATTTTTACTCAATTTTCGTGTAGTTTTTGTATTTTAAAATTTTAAATTGAATTTTACCAATGAATTTTCGTTAATATATCATTAAATTTTGTTAATATAATAAATTATAGGTTGTTTTGATATTCCGGATTTTATTGTCAAATTTAAATATACATAATCTAAATTAATTAAAAAAATTATAAGTTTAGATATATTTATAATCCACTTAGTTTATGCTTCGCTTGGCACTATGCGTGACCTCCGATTTTTTTATTTTTTTTTTCATTTTTTGCTCAAAATATATTACTTTAAAAGTAGAAAAGTACTTTTCTCATTTTGTTATTTTTGTTACTATAGCCTGAAGTTATAATTTTTTTTAAAAAAAATTCTAGTCACAAAAAATTCATACATTGAAATATTTAATTTGAAAGATGTGATTTTTTTTAAAAAAATTTAGAATGACTTGTTATTAATGAGAGTGAATTACTTTAAATTAAAAAACTTTAAAAAAAACTATGGATTAAACATTTTAGTATCTTATAACCCAAAAAAATAAATTCAGTATCGCACTTATTGGAGATCAAGAAATAAAAAAAAAAACTTGTTTATCATAATATTAGGTGCTTTTTTCCTCATTATTTGCTCTCATGCCTACATTATGCATAGTACTTATTTACTTGAATATTTAATTAAAATAATAATCTTTAATATTATTTAGTTAAACCCTAACTTACTTTTTACTAAGATGAAAGATAGCAAATAATTCACACTTGCGGAATCCGAAAACTGATGTTAAACGCTGAAGCTTTGTCCTAAACCCTAATTTACGTTACCGCACGCCGGTGTTTGTATACCCTTTCAGTTACGCTCGAGCGGCTTCGTTAAGTTCGGGATCGGGAATTCTACAGACAAACTGATTTTCTCTCTTCTCTCAGTTCACTCCTCCACGCCTTTATTTCTGAATTAGGGGTATTTGTACCTCTTGGCATAAAGTTTTCGTTTAATTTTATTGAATAGATTCGTCTTACTATTTGTCAGTGTCAATTTTTAGGGTGCCATGGCTGCCAACAACAATGCGCCCTCGGCTTTGGATAAAGATCAGGCAGGTATTCTTATGGTTTCTTGGATATCGGACAGTGAGAAAAGAGTTCCTGTGCTTATTATCATTATTTTTCTATTGCGTTCTCTGCTTAGCATTTTTTGGTTGTCCATGATTCGGATATAGGATGTATTTCATTGAGTACTTTTCTTTCTTACTGAGAATATAACTTGGAGACTGACCTGGCGATTGTTGTTGTGGTCTCCGTACCAATCTGTCTATAGTGTTACAAATCTTCAAGTTCCTGTTAATTTAACGGCGCGATTCATCTCAATGTGGTTTCAAGTTTGAATTTTTGTGTAGTTTAATTCTTTTCCTTTGCTTTTTTTTTTAGATGTTTTATAGTAATGCATGTGTTGATGGTGCAGATATTTGGAATGGCTGAAAAAGAGATGGAGTATAGGGTCGAGTTATTCAACAAGTAGGTTTTTTGCACTTCAAAATTCTGTCTTCCAAATGCTTCTCTATTATTTTCTTAGACTATTCAAATTCTGTAGTGGTGGTGGCGTCCAAATTAGACTTTTTTACTTCATATATCATAGCTCCTCCGCCACCCTTGAGTTTTCTGCTTTTCCATATGAACTTCGCTGATGGAACTATACTCAGGAGGAGAAAAAACTAATTCAACTAATGAAGTTGATTGCTATTCTGTGATTGCTTTATCTCCTCCCCCTCTCGTTGTGGATCATCAGGCCTTTACACTTTTGGAAAGTTTCTCAGTTCCATCATAGTGTTGACTTTTATAGTTTTTTCAGTTGTTGGCGAGTATATTGTAGAACCATATTGCTTATGCATGATTGTGGACACTTTTTCGTGACTTATTGGCAAACTTGACAAGTTCTATTTGTTTGCATCAGATGGCATATTACTTACAATGGTTAACCCCTTGTTTATCCTATTCAGGCTGACCCACACCTGTTTCAACAAGTGTGTTGACAAAAGGTATGGAATTCTCTTCTTGTTATAACCTTTGCTAAAATGACATGAACTTGTTAATGAAAGATCACTTTCTTGTCCTTTGAAGGCCTCTAATTATTCTGGAGGGGGAAAAAAAATCTTAATTTATTTAAAGGGAGTTCTCTGCTGCTGGATGGTGGATTATTTGTATAACGATTGAATGTTAATACTAATATTTGTTTACCACTTTATCTTCTCAGGTACAAAGAGTCTGAGCTAAACATGGGTGAAAATAGTTGCATTGACCGTTGTGTTTCAAAATACTGGCATGTAAGACGTTGCCTGTTTACTTTTGAATTTATTGCTATCACACTTTCTGATTTGTTTGCCCGTTAGTTATTCCTAATTCCTCTTCTTTTTTGTGTTTCTTATAATAGGTTAGTTTTACATGTTTTAGAATGGAAACTTGTGTAATTTTTAATGTTGTTTGAATTCATCGGTCCTTCCATTTTGCTTTATATTTGTTTAAATGTGTGCTTCCCATGAAATATCTGCTGTTTAAGTGCCTTGAAAATTTGACGCTGTAAAATTTTTAGCAACATCTGCTCTTATTCAGTTATATATATGGGATCATGGAAGCATTAAGTGATTTCACTATGGCGGCATTTTTGCTTATGAAGTCAGGGACGCTGCAAAATGTCAACTATAATTATTGCCTTGTATAAGATTTTTTTTTTTTTTTGTAGGTGACTAACCTAATTGGTCAGCTGCTTGGTTCCGGTAGGCCTCCAATGTAATCCAAATGTATTGTTTTCTTCTGCGAAATGCTCCACCTAAGCTTGTCTTAGTTGGCCACCCAAGGAAAAATTGAATACTTTGCAAGGTCTTTATTTTGTCTGTGCTTTTGCGGAGATTAATCTTTTGTTTAGAAAGTGATCAATCTCTGTTGTGAATTTGAGCTGGCCCATGGTTGGCTTTAGAAATAAGTTATCGCTAAGTTCATTCTTCAGTTCAAATTATGACCTTTTGGGATTGACAGCAATTTATCATTATATCATTCTACGAAATTAAGTTCATCGTTATTATCTTGATATTTTAATTCTTTTTGGGTCCCCTGCTCGATACTTTTTACCTTGTTAATTAATCCTAGAAGTAGTTTATTTATATAACCAGCTGGAGTGGTTTGGTGTAGGTATAGATCGACTCTTTCTCATTCTCGAACAAAAATACGCTATATATGAACCTCATTGACCATCTCTGCGTCGTTGTTTACCACTGCTTATTATCTATTGTTCCCAATTCAAATTAAGACTGCCTTTAGCACGCAAAAGGAAAGTGCTAAAAGGAAAGTGGATGAAAAAAGAGAATATGAAAAGGAATGAGGAAGGAATAGAATGGAATGGAAAGTGTTGATATCAGAATTTGTATGGTATTTTAGAAATGGAAAGAAGAATGAAGTTTTATTTGGTGTGGTGGAGATAATAATGGAGTGGTAGCTGAAAAAATTAAAATGGTCTTATGTTAAAAATATTAAATTAATACTTTTAAAATTATTTTTAGGATAGTCTTACTAAAAAATATTAGATTATTTATAATAAATGTTAATAAATAATTTTTTAATTTTTGTTATGTAATAAATATTAATAAATATTTTAAAAATATTAAAATATTTATTTTATTTAAGTAAAATATTTATTTTTTATTTTTTAAAGTAAAAGAAAAAACTTTTTAATGAACTATTCCTATCCCTTGTCAACAATGCCTTTCAATAGTAACAAATTCTAGCCAAGAAAACAAGAAAAAACTACCACAATGGTCTGCCACATTAGTTTGATCCTATGTCTACCACCACCCACCGTTCCATCCATTAACCAGAAAGGCTGATGGAATGTATTTTTTGTCAACAAAACGTGCTTCATGTCGATTCCACCCATATCTCCCTCTCCCTTGCTGGCAACTCCAGTGTACCAAATACAGCGCAAGAGTAAAAAATACGCACGGAGTAGGTAATTATGGTTATACTCATTTTGGGAGCAGTGAAGTTTGAGGTGAAAATTGCATAACCCTATTTTTAAGAGAATATCAGGAATTTGAATGTTATGTTATTCAACCTTAACAACTGTTATTACCAAACTAAAACAAGTTTATCGTATTCTGAATGAAATGATTGTGTTTATTGAGGATATTAAATTAAGTTATAATGACCAAACAACTTTATTGTTCCACACACATACAACGGAAGCAATGCTGCACAGTTATCGGTAAGTTTAAGAGTATGTGTTGATTTATTAACAAGTGACAGAAATTCTTGGCAGGAGTGATTAAGCACGTCCAAGTATACCTTGTTAAGCACTTGAGCACTTAGAGATATACGTAACTCAAAAAATAATGCACCATTGATGGATAATCTTCACTTTAGTGAGTCTGAATCTGAAGCCTATTATAGAAGCTCAGGGCAAAATACAAATAGCTGATGCTTCTTTTTTATTTTTTCCCTTTTTGATTTGATGATGAATGAAGGATACAAAAAGGAAAAAGACTATACACTTTCAAATTATATGCTTTCTGGTTTCCAGAGTTGTGCCGTCTTTAAGACTTTCTTGTGCATCATTATCCATTCCAAGGGTGAACAGGGCAGCTGCTTGAAGGTAAAAAGCAGTGTGCCAAGTGGGAGATACTGATTGGGCTTGCGTGGCATCTCCAAGAGCTTCTTGTGGCATCTCATTCATCAGGTAACATAAGCTACGCCTGGCGTACACAGTTGGTGATACCATCGTCCGACTTTCAATAAACTACCCAAAAACAAGCATTAGTATTTAAGCCAAACGGAACCACAAAATACCATCTCAAACACACTGAACGTTATGAGACTTATTCTTTTGCGTGTCAATCTACAAGAAATAGAAAAGCCACATAGGTGCATCTAAAGTTTGAATGCAGTTTTGGTGATTTATACTAAATCCCTCTTCCCTGCAATTTTAGCTGACTTACTTGTGTATAGCAGTCGATAGCCGTAGTGAAGTCTTTGGCTCGAAAAGCAGCATCGCCACGCTTCTTAGAATTTAGTGTTTCTTGAATTTGATTTGTCCACATTTGGAACGATAGCTGAAATGCCAAAAAGGATGAAAAGCCATAAATATAATAATGTACATGGTTTATGAAGGTCAAGCTTGCTTAGAGCAAAACTTGAATTAGCAATAATTACATTTTGGGGTCCCCCTCAAATCTCAATCAAAAGAACTTATAGTGAACAAGATAATTTTGGATACGCAGACTCAAATAACAAGATGGCATTCCCACTTGTTGAATGAAGTAAGCCACAAGGTGCTAAAATGTCAGGTACAAGAAAGATTTATAACACAAAATCCTTATTTAATATAACTTTTATGTCTTCTGGCACACATCACGGCTATAACCAATGTCAAACATATTAGATTAATTTTCACTATGAAGAAAGAGTATATGACAGTTCATCGTGCTCAAATCAGTAGAGAAATGGGAAAAGTCATATTAATACAAGTTGAAAGTTGAAAGGGGTATGAAAATAGTCCTACTGAGAAATCTTGGAACGTTGGATGCTAAGGCCAACAGCATTGAACAATAATTCATTATTAAATTTAATTCAAGGCAAAACACCAAAGAGTACAAAGTAGTAGACATTAGCCACTAAGAAACCCTTTTTTTTTTTTCTTATTGTGTAGCCAAAGAACCAAGAAAAGAATGGAAAGAAATGTCTCATGTAGCATTCTCCTAATTAACTTCAGTAAGAAAAAGAAATCTAAAGAAACAACGAATTACCTCATCTGCAACTTCTTCATCATCCTTGTACCCCACCTTTTCCAAAATTTCAAGTATTGCAGTGAGATCTCTTTTGGAACAAGCTTCACCAAAAGGTGTCAATGAAACTGTTTCTTTTGATGATGCACTTCCATCTGGTATGCCCATCAAAATATTTGACGGTACCTGCAAAATATCACCTTATGTAAACCATATACATTTCAGTGCTTCCATGGGGCTTCGCTAATATTTTGTACAAGTCAACCAAGTAAACTCTGATCCTTGAATGACCAGTGAAAGAAAAACTTGGGAATTGAGACCAAATGGCAGGGAGGGAAGAAGATGAAGAACATACTGAAGTTTCTTTCTGAAGAGGAATTAGAGCAGTCACAAGTGACTTGGCATTTGTCCTCTCACGAGGTTCATACTGTAAACAACGCGAAGCTAATCTCACTAATTCAGTTCCATCAACATTTGAAAAAAGACCCTCCAAACCTGAATCCATCAGCATCAGAATATTTTTGCTTCTTATAAGGTCGAGTGCCTGCATGTAAAAGGATTATGGCACCTATTTTACTTATGAACTCTGCAACATTTACAATGTGTCAAGATCATGTTTCAGCCAAAATTTCTACAGATTAAAGATCACAAATTACCACATTGAATAAAGAGAAGAACAGAAAATGGGAAGGAGGGAGCGTACATGACTTGGTGGGATATGCTTGCCACTGAGAAGATCAAGCAAAAGGGTGCCAAAACTGTAAATCACACTTTCTGGGGTGATTCTTCCTGTCCAAAGTCCAAACCCAAACAACAGAATTAGCTCAGTTAAGAAATTGACTAAGTTGGAATGCATAAAAATACAAAGGAAAAAAAAATAACAGCAAAGTAGAAACAAACAGCTTTGATTATAACAATGAAAGAACATAGCTATATCAATGAACATAGAGGAACAGATAGTTTTTGCTCACACAACACGATAAAGAAAAATAAGGAAAAGACAATGACTTGACTAGTTCAGGTGCAGCAATTTGCCTTCAGAAGTCAGAATTATAGTTGTGAAACAACCAAATATAAGATCAGCTTGAGTGTTTGTCATTTTAGTTATTACCAGTCCTCAAGTACTCTGGAGGGGTGAAGGCTAAATTTGTACTGTAACTTCTGCCATCTCTGCTGTTCTTCATGAGTCCAAAACAAGAGAGTCTAGGGTTGCCGTCCTGTACACCATTAATCCCACATAAGAATGGCTTATGTTACAAAGTACAATGACTTAAATAAGAGAATAACCTGATCCAAAAAGCTTAAGTACCTGGTCAAACAAAATTCTATAAGAATTAAGATCATGGTACAATGCCCTTCCTCTATTGCTGCAGTATTCCAATGCTTGTGCTAAATACAAGGCCACTCTCAGCCTCATTGCCCATTTCATGGGCTGAGTCTCCCCTAACGGAGTAGATCATCCAAATCACAAATCAGCCAGCCACAAATAAGCAGTTTACATGAAGAGAAGATTTCATAAACTGTGTCAAGAAAATAGGGATAAATAAAATTGAAGAAGTGGATGCAGATTACTTATGCCTGGTTCTCAAATTAGGTTCTAAAGCTAAATGCCTAATATTGTTTGTCAGTTATTGCCTACTATGACATATCTCGAAATGCTTACGTATCTTCTGAACAACTTTCCTTATGTATTCACCAATAACTGAATTAGGCTTTCCCCCAAGACAAAGCTTTGAATAAAAAGAAAAACTGTACTCAATTTTGTTGACCATTCAGAGCAATGAACAACAACAACCAACATACATTTTTGCATTTCAATCAACTACAATTGCAAAAGCAATTAAAATGAGAATAGTAACATAAAGAGAAGAATGAAGTACGTGAAATTTACAATGAAAAAGATGCTTTGAGAGAGTTTCATGGGGCATGAACTCTGCAACGAGCAATCTGTCTTCACCTTCGCAGCAAAACCCAATTAAATTAGCTAATCGCTCACTCCGTAGCTGCCCCACCACTCGTGCTTCCTCCTAAAATGTCCAATCAAGTTTCAAACCACAAGAAATTCACAAACTTCCACTGACAAATACCATTCATATATAAGCACACAAATATATCGTCAAACTCCAACATAAGGAGTTTCAAGTCATTAAAGTGAGGATCAAAGCGAAAGCACAAACTAGGAATTGTCGAGGATCAGGCCAAGCTGATTTGTTGAAGCGCTTCACAGCAATCCACCTATCTGTTTCAAGCTGGCCTTTATATACAACGTTAGGAGCTTTCTCACCGTGCTCGGAGACAATTTTGTCAGGTGAAAAGCCTGAAGTTGCAGATTTTAGTTCATCCAAGCTGTACTCAGTGAACCCAGGCAAACAGTCCTTCTCATTCTTGTTCTCATGATCTGTACCCATTTACAAACCCATAAAGCTATGTCATAAAAACTCGACGTTTAAATTTTAGAATGAAGTAAAACCAATTCAACTTCTTTTAATCAGATAGCGTATTGAGTAATGAGAAAACCTCACCATCAGACAAGTCCTGAAGATTTGATTTCATGTTAGACGGCCACCAGCATAGAGAGAGCTTAGAGCAACCTGCTCCCATTGGAGAAAACACAATCCCCAAACTAGCAAAAGCAAAATCAAAAAGTTCACAGAAAGAAAAGATGAAACGAATGAGACCTGTTCCCTTTCTCTCGACAGTTAATAGTATCCTCTCTCTAGCTTGGTATATCCCTTTCTGGAGGACTAGAGTATGGAGAGAAAGGGGATAAAGTGGAAAGCATAGAATAGAAGAGATAAATAAGAAGGGGTAATTCAGCAGCGTTTGGGAAGAGAGAAAGTGAATGGAAAAAAAGAATGCTTTTTTGAGACCTAAAAAGGTTCGTGTTTCTTCCTATCAGTCACTCCCCACCATCTCTTCATCAGTCTCTAGCCCCCTACTTTCCTTTCCTTCCGTACTCTCTTCATTCTCTACTCTCAAAATATTTCCTTACAAGAGAACTGTGAGGGTTATCATACTAATCTTGTTTCAATCTATCAACTGTTGATTGGGCGTGCGTTAGAAAATCACTATCAATCGCCCGTCAAAACGTATCGCTTTCGTAATACAAGCTTTTTCATGTTGTGCTTGAGTTTTAGGGAAAGTTGCACTTGTGAAAAGGGTTAGCAATTGAGCAGTCCTTTTCATCATGATATTAACGTCGAAACCTAAGAAATTTTAAAGAATCTATGTTTGGAAGATTTGAGGTTAAATCCGAGTGAAAATTATTACATACATAACACATAGTCATAATGATCTTATTAAGGAACACATCTCAGAGGATGTGTTAGTCCAAATTTACATCTTCTCGTTAACGATCAAATTAAAAAAAAAAAAACGATAATAATTCAAATTGGAAACGAAAAATATATAGTAAACATGCAATTTTCAAATTTGATTGATAACATCATAGATTTTAAATGAATCATCTTTTATTTATTATTTTATAAACAACTAAAGTGTTATAAATTACTTTCTTGGCGGCGGTAAGACACAAACTTTGAACCGAAATTGAGTTGACCATACTACGTAGAAATTCAAACCAAGCAGTTTTATTTTCTTCATTTCTCTCATTTGCCTTTATATGCCTTTGTATAAGATAGAAATTGTTTTTTTTTTTGACATGCTATTATATCTTAATTTATAGTATTAAAATTTGAGTTTAAAATTACTTAGATAAATATGAAGAGTTACTATTAAACTATTCTTATTATATTTGCAGCTTTGAATACTGACTGATTAATTCTACGATAGGATAATGAAGAGGAAGATGTTAAAAAAAAAAAAAAAAATCTTTTGAAGCCTTTTTTGTTAAAAAAAATTAATTTTATAGTTTACGAGAGTGCGAAGATTCAAGAATTGGACATCATATTCCCATTCCAGCTATATTGCTCGCAATTGTTCATGCACAAGTTAGCACAAGGGTCCAGAAATCTTGCCCGAAAAAGTTCAATAATGAAGGTCATTGGGGAGAAATGCCCTATCAGTTTATCAAAATCATTAAAAAAATAAAAAGGGATTATTATCTCTTGCTCCTTTTTCCAGCTCACTTCCTCATTACAACCTCAACTCAACTGCTCCTTACTATTTGGTAATGGCCATCATCACGTGGGAAAGGAATTATCCGCAACACTATGCTTTTTAATATATGTGTTAACATGAATGATTAATAAATTTTGTACAACTAATATTGAATAGTTATGTCATGATGTGTGAAATATGTATTTGCGGTGACTTTAAATCTTATTTCGATGGAAAATAAATGTACGTGTGAGTATATAATATGTTAATATATGACTAAAAATACTATTCTCGTTAAATGATTTTGTTCAATTATAGTTCTTAACAAAAAAACGTTTGATATATTTAATTGCACATTATTATGCCATAATTTAATAACGTATTCAATATAATAATATCTCAAATTTTTCTTTAAATATAAGATTCTTAATTAAATTTTAAATTTTGTTTTAAATTCATAACTTTCTTATGAAATTTTTAATTTTTTATATGGGGGAAGATGGAAATTAAAATTTTTCTTTGACCAATCAAAATTTTAAATTTAACACAAAGGACAATATCTTTCTAAAATTTTGTCTTAAAACGAAGTCTCTAGTTTTGTCTAAATATCCAATTTCCTTATAAAATCACTGGCTTAGTTCAAAGAATTTGAGATTTGAGTTTTTCCTGAAGATTAAATTTTATCATTTATAAACATTCTAGGGATAAAATTTGAATAAACTGAAAAAATTAGATCACTTGTTGTGTTCAAGCTATTTTCAAGTCAAAAACTGTCAAAATAATATCATAGATTACTACTGTATTAATAATTAAAATTCTAAACCATTGGATTGTGAAGTTATATTCTGTAGACTACCAAAACAGAATCGATTCAAACTTCATAATATCTAATAATATTTTACTTTTTTAATTACGTTTTTATATGTCTATCTTAAATTTCGCTCAGACAGAAAGTAAGATACTCGTGAGAGATGTGCTGGAGAAATGTCCAACATGACTGGACCAAGAAAATCTGGAATTTTATAGAAGCGAATGAGAAAGGGACCCATCTTTCTTTAATGTAAAGATTTATTCCCAAGTCTCTTAATGATAGCAACAGCTAAATTATGGATACTTTATCAGGAAAATAGCAAGGAAAAGCTAGTAACTTTTTCCATGTTCTGAACCAGCAATACGCACACTGTGAATCCGAATCATCCCTACTAGCATACTATTGAAGAATTACTAGTAAAACTGGGGTTGTTAAAAAGAAATTTAATATTTTAAATTTCTATTCACAATTGCATGCAATAATATTAATTTATATAATTATATATGTAGATTTGATTATCAAATATGATTTTTAAAAATTGAACTTTAATTCAGGCTAAAAAAATATTAATTTATATTTTAATTAAAATTTTTATTCATATTTTTTCGCAAACTTTTAAAATGTTTAAACCAAACCCATTTTATAAATTAAGTTTTTGTTTGTTTGACCTCTATTTTTTTAAAACCAAATTTATAAGTTTTTTTAATTTATGATTAAATTTAGAGTTTAGAATTTACGTATATAATCATATTTCTGTCCATCAATATAAACTGTTTCATCCAACCGCTCTCATTTTACTAGAGTTGATCTGTGTGCACAACGCTCCAGTTTGCAAAGGTGCTAAAGCTAGTTCAAGTCTTGGACGTTGCAAGGGAAGGATATAGAAAACGCCATGTTACGTATAATAGAAAATGTCAAGAAAGAAAATGGTGGCTTTGAGAAGAACGAAGACCATGGTCTAAGGCTGAAGTGAATTACCTTGTAGTTATTGCAAGTGTAATAGACAGTGAAATTGATTATATATGGTCATTTTAAATTATTTTTTGACCGTGTGTGATTATTTATTTTATTACACCTATAATAATTGTAGGAGAATCAAATGTAAGCTAAAGCTAAGATATTATGTATGTGTAACAGCTATTATATCCTATTTTATGATTGGATGTATTTGTATTGAGAGTTCTAGTAAATGAATGTTTAAAAATTTGTGATCAAGAATATATTATAATTGTACACAAATCAAAATGTACGATAAGATATTCAAACCTTTCATGCTTCAACAATATACTGAAAGAGAATGTAAATGGAAAAAGAAATTGAAAATGATGGAGTAGCAATTCCCGTGCACGACAGACAAGAAGCGTTACAAAACAATTCTCTTTTCATTTCTCTTTGTACATGACTACTATACATTTCGTGAAAAGACAAGTAAAGATGAAATTGATGGAATTGGCAATTTTATTATGTTCAGATGGAGGCTTAAACGGGGAGTAGTAAAGACTATAATAGTTAAATTAAGATAAATATGTGTTTAAATATTTTAATGAAAAAGAAACATGGATTAAGAATATAAGAGAGTAGTTTAATAATTTAAAATATTATTATATCTTATATTATATATTGAATAATAATAAAGTTATTAGTTATATATTTATGTTATAAAAAGTAATATTAAAAAAATAATTAATAAATTATTTTATTCTATTCATTTCATAGTAATTTTTAAACAAAAATTATAAGAATTTATTTTTTTTAATTAAAAATTTTAAATTATATATTCACTCAAGTCATTTTATTTTATTCCATATTATTTTATTAATAACTATTTTATTTCACTTTTTTTTTAAACTCTCACACATATCCTTAATGTTTCGAAAACAAGTAATTTGATTTTGAGAGATACAAAGCAATAAATAAATAATTAAAAGCAGCATAATAGGGGAAAAGTGAAGCTATTCAGTACACAATCAATAACACAAGAGCTTACCCAATTGATCGGATCCATATTTGCTACCCTATATGTTGTCCGGTTTCTAACCACATAATTTTTTTTTTTTAATTCTTTTGTTTGAATTTTTTCTTTAATGTGAAGCAGGGTTGTACAGTGCCTTGGATCCACGTTACCAATTGATTTGCCTTAACTTTTGCTGTGGAGGTATCTCAATACTGGCCAAAAGGTAGAGTTCTTAGTACATAAAAACCTTGATTTTACTGAGATCTAAAGATTCTGCAAATTTTGAAAAATAAAAAATTGGATAAAAATGTTTGCGTAGCAATTGGGGAAAAGAAGCATGTCAGTGTGTAAGCACATGTCTCTCTAAAAACTAGGAGTTTGTTCATATTGAAGCTTGGGATTGCTGATTAATACCATGACGAATGTGGATCAGAGGCTGTACAGTATTAGAGTTGTACACCCATTTTCACACAGAAAAAATAAATTTTGTGGTAGAAAATCGTACACCATTTATATTGTACGGTATAAGATCTGAACTCTACCCATGATAAGTATAAAACATAGACATAAATCTAAGACCAAAGAAATCAAAATACTTGGAAAGATTTCTTGTGAAATCACAATAATCTTGGAACGATTCTTTTTAGGCCAGAAGGAAAGGAGGGGAAGACCTCATGACACACTCTTCCTGGACTTCTTAAGAGGAAGAGAGTGAGCTAACCTAATTTATTGTCCAAGGGATGATTTGTTCTGCATTGGAGATACATTTGATGGAATTAGAAATTCAAATATAAATAAATTTGATAAAATTTAGATTGTTCGATAAAAATTTAATAATATTATTTAATATTTTTTAAATTTGAAACATTAAATAAAAAATTTAATAACTCAAATTCTTTTAAATGCAGTTAATTTTAAATTTTAAATAAAGAGAAGCCAATCTAGCGTCCTTGCTTGCGCTCCTTGGGCTGTGCAAACTTGCCTGCGTCAGCCTTAGGGCCAACGTACACTCGCGGCAGGATTAGGCATGTAATGTTTCTTGTGTCAAGTGCAATACGCGACATACGTCTAAGGAAATTTTATGATTAGTATTCTTATGTGACTTATTTATTGGATATGCTCTTATAAATTAACTAGGTACTTGCCTCTTTCTTAAGAAGATGCACCAGTTATTAAGTATAGTAAATTTAATAGGAAACATCAACTACTGATTGTAACAAATTTAGAACTGATTACTTTCAATATGATTAGTAATTGATACTTCTAATTAGTGAAGATATCTTTCCGTTACTGATGGAGACAACTCCTTTTAATAGGTGAAGGCACCTCTTAACGAGCTAGAGACATCGCTTCGTAACTAGGTGTCTCTCCTTAATAATTAACTTATAATTATATTATTATAACATATAGTTTGATTAATTAAATTAATATAAGATAAAAGCCGTATAAGAAGATCCCGTTCCCAAGATTCATACCTTTTCTTACTTTAAAATTTATGACCTTATATTTATGAAAATTAGAAGAGATAACATTGAAAATCTTAAACATTTTCTTCTTGTAAATACAAATCAGCCATTCTCACTAATAAGTGAAAAAGATGTAGTAGCATAGTCATCCTCAACTTTTATTCAAAAGCTCCATTTATTCAAGGACCATTAGACTAGGAGAGACGAATATGAGCATTAGCAGAAGCCAAAATACATTTTACTCGTGTTATATTCTTGCTGATATTGTTAATGGCATTTTATCTCATACTTCGCTTGAATACATGATAATTATATTACTCCCTTCGAAAAAAAAAACCGAAAGCACAAGCTCCAATTTCATATTCTACCTTTACACGACGGTGCGTGTCACCAACTTGTGAAGGATTTTCTTTTATGCAGCAGATATAAAGAACAGAATGATCCATGTGAGTAAACTATAGGTTGTTGGTTACCCATGTAGTCCAGTTAACAGCAAGAAGACATCTTTGCTTCATGTTAATGTTAGACTCCATCAACTTGAGAGAGCGCTAGTTAGCAGCCATTACCTACAGAAGTATTTCCCAAACCGCCAAAACCCTTTATTCCATCAATTTGCAACCTCGGAGTTTTACCTTCAACTAAGTTTCTTGATCCGGAAAGCGCACATGGCATTTTACCGTCCACTAACGCTATGCATATGGAAAATGCTTGCAAAAGTGAGAGTGACGAGTCATAAACAACTGAAAATATTCCATGCTTGAAGGGGACAAAACTAAAAGCAGGCCGGTGCTCTCGCCCATTCCCCTGCGATCAGCATTGGAAGTTAAAAGAACATTACATGACAATTATTAATGCAATATGAAGGACAAATAAAATTAACAATTAACTTAGTCCGGCACTAACAGTACCTGGAGGAAAAGCTCAAAATGATCTTCACTATAGGCCTTGGATGAACTTGACTTTTTACCAGCTGGATTTTCGTTTGCAAGAATTTTAAGCTCGCATCCCATATCCCAACCACCACAGTCACAAGATCCACCTGATTTCCAGCGCTCAATCAGTGATGAAGGTCCACCTTTACTTGGATGACTATGAACACCACTTGGAAGCACAACTGTTGCACAGTCAAGCTCTTGATGATTATCACAGGAACTGCTCTGATGCTCATTGATGAAACTCATAGTTTGCGGTATTTTGAGAATAACAGCAGCAAGCTCATCATCTGGTTGATATTCGGTGGCCTGATCACCCCCCTGCTTCAGCTTCATAGAATACAAAACAAACTCTCTCACAGTGGAAGAGTCCACACATTTCTGGCCAGTGAAATCAAAAAAGTGAGAATTAGAAACCCTCATTTGGGCAACAACATGGTGAATGTAATCAGGACCTTTGCATTTGACAGCTTGTTTCATCCAATTTCCATTCTTCTTATTAACTTCCCTAAAGGTGAAAAAGGTATAGAGACAGTTGCAGTCATCTTTTCCTGAGGTACTTAACCTCTTCACTGTGGCTGCAAGAATGCTGCTGTTTTTGTCAACTGCAAATGTGAACGTGGGCAGGCCATTCTTCATGACAATTCTCAGAAGAGCTTGAACTGATGATGATACATGCTTCTCATTCTTTGATGAATCATCAGTATAAATTGGGCTACAACCAATCCCAGAGTCCTTTTTCAACTCTTTTTCAAGCTGCAGAGTGGAAGACTTTCCATTTGCTGGCATACTATTCTTATTTATTAACAGAGAATCTTTCTGAGATGACCCCACAGAGTGGTGGCAGTTTGCTGCCTTTGGTTTCAGTATTGGATCCAGTAACCTCCTTAAAGGGCTTGACCTGCTCCTGCCAGCATCGCCTGCTTTACCATTGCCTGAAATGTTTGAGCTAGAACAACCTCTCATAATTCCTGAACTAGATTTAACAGTTCCTACAGAGTTCCTATGTGGCGAGAGTGCATCCTCCTTGCAGCTAGATCCTTTGCTTGCAAAGCCACTGCTGAAGCTAAATCGCCGGAAAGGTGAAGAGCTTCTTGACTTTTCAGATGTCACTTTCTTGCTTAGGTCCTGGGAAGGCCCTTTAGCAGATGAAATTGTGGCTATTTGTTTCATTTCAGCTTTTCTGGATCTGGATGGGCTTATTCTCATTTTAGCTGATAGGGATGCTGAGAAAGTAGCCGTGGGAACTTTGATGCTTTCAGCTTCGATGGAACTGCACCCCTTTGGCTGAGAATGGTTACGATTAACTTCATATGGCAGTGTACAGGAGTTTGACTGTTTATAACTTACATCATTAAGAGAAAGTTCCATAGGATTTTCTATAAAGCTTGTTCGACAAGGAACTTGTGACTTTTGACCTTGGGATGTTCGCAGAACAGAAACTCCAGAATAACCATCCAGGGGGATATCTCTTGGCAAACGAAGAACAAGTGGTTTCTTTTTTGTGAGTACATCTCGCTCAACAGTATACATATTTGGTTGCTGCAAAGTCTCTTTTCTTTTTTCTGATTCACCATCCTGACTGCTCATTTCTAACTCAGTGCACGATGTTGCTTCATACGTTGGGTCATTTGACAAGGCTACTCTTTCCGAATCAATCTTTGGATCCAAATCTTTCCTGTTGCATGCTTTCAGTCTACTATCAGGGAGGTTTTGGGGAAGATGCTTATTGGCCCTGACAAATTGGCTGTGTGTGTTAGTATTACTGTGGCTACCTCTATGATTTTGACAATTTTCTAAAACTTTTCCTAAGGATTTGGCATCTTGGGAGTGGACTTGCATAGCAGATGGCATAAAGTGAGATTGCAATGGTGGTTGGCTACTCCTTTGAAAAGAAGGAGACAAGCTACGACCTCTGCTAGAATAACCAGATAATCTATCTCTTGAGACAGACAAGGAACTATTACTAGTTGAAGTTGAACTCCTGCCACTTTTGTGGGGCGTATGTTGATGGCTGCACTGCCATTGCTCCAGACAGGCCCAATCAAGGACCCCAACATTTAATAATTTGTCATGAATGCCTTCTCCCCTCTCCAAATAACCTGGAAGATTTGACATGTACCTAACAAGCTCATCTTCTTTACTTTCCCTTCTGGAATTCCCTTGTTTTTGGTGATCTGCATAAGATTTTGAAGTGGTGTCTTCCGCACTGCCGGTACCTTCGTGGTGAAGATCAGCATTTGAAAAAGCAGAGTTATTAAGTTGTAGCCTGTCATAACGCTTTACGCTCATGCTGGTAATTGGTTTACTGAATTTCGTTTGAGATCTGCAACTATTCGATAGGCCACATTGGTTTTCTGGGCTCCAGCCCTGTAATATAATAATATTTGGATGAGTTTGTGATAAGGAAAATCCAACTGCTTTTTTTTTTCAGCTGAAAAATTGGAACAAAATAAAACTTCCTATCAAGCGAAATGCATAATAGCTTAAGCAAAAATAACAAAAATTATACTAAGAATACTTTCAGAGATATTACAAAAATAAGGTAAAGATTATGGCTAAATTATTGCTAAAATGCTACATAAACAACACGCTGTCTTCCTTGTTTGGATTGATTTAAGTCTGACAGCATGTGAATGAGATGACTTAACGTTGACCAATCTCAAGATGACAAAAACCAGCTAAGACAGACAGCAGCTTGAACGAAAATAATGTTAATGTCAGAGTGAATGCAAACTCTAGAGCATGATAAATGGCGAAGTTAACATTGAAAGTTGAAACAAAATGCAAGACGGTGAGTATGTATGGACAAAACTGAAATCAGATAACCGAAGTGGAAGTAGTCCAGGAAAACTATTTCGAAAATCTAAAAGATAACGCATAACGACCCGTCTTTATCCGAATCGAAGTCTTTTTCCACAAATAATGTAGAAGACAAAGATCTTAAGCTATTTAGAAGCACTCAAATTCCAAAATACTGAACCGTAGGGCCTCGTTTGGTCTTGACCTTGTAAACAAACGATAAAATTTCACATGCTAAAAGGGAACACTATTTCGCTTTCTTCTCCTCCCATCATTTCCCACTACCACAATAATACGAGCTGGCAAAAATTATTAAAAAAAGAAGAAGCTAGAAATAAATTTTATGAACACTCATAGAGAGGGTGAATTTTAGAGACACAGGAGAACAGAGGTGAAATTACAGTCCTAAAGCTTGGGTGCAAAACGCAATGTTGTATATAATAGTAAAAATAAAGCAGGAAAACACAAAATTAAAGTTAAACAAGAAGCTCAGACTGCATACCAGACACCGAGTGTGGGATACGGAAGCGAGAAATGTAATGAGCGGAAGCTGGTCTAGCTTGGAGACGAAGCAAGAAGTGTCGGTGCGCCAATGGCGTTGCAAAACGACGTAGCAGCAGAGATCCAAGTGAAAGGCGAGGTACCCCAGAAGGCAAAGAGGATAAATAAACGATGGCCTCGAAATCCCAATGCCTCAGTTTTCTTCCCCAAACTCCAAAGCCGGACAGTATAGCAGCAGAAAAGATGACACGGAGCTTCCGACGTGTTCAGACCAGAGAGAGAGTTCGGGAATGGCTTATTGTGCGTTAGTATATCTGAACGCGAGACTATCAGTCAACGAAGTGTAAGGAGGACGAAATAGGAGAAGCCCGTGGTTTTCATCACTGGCTTTGCTTTGATTCTCTTTTGATACTTTGTGAAATAGTGGGCCCATCCCTGAAACTTGAGTTAGTCATTAATCTTATGGCAGTTAATTTAATATTTTAATTATAATAAAATTATTTTTTAAATAATCTCCAATCTTATTTTCTTAATAATTTTATTAAAATTAGTACATCAAATTAATTTTTATATAAATATACGTTAATTTTTTTTTTCAATTAGGACTCACTTAATTCTCTAAACAAAATAAATAAATAAACTATGCTATCCTTTTTTTTAAACACATCATGGTTTATTTTATATTCAAAATATATACTATTTTCATTTAAAATTAAGAAAATGTGTTATACTAGCTTTACATCTAATAAAAAATGAAATATAATTATATTTATTTTTATTAAAATACTATTATTTTAATTATTTATAATAGATAAGAATTATTAAATATATTTTTGACTGATATAAAATAGGTATTATGTAACTTAACAATAAATTGAATTTTTAATTATTTATATAAAATAAAAAATTTAAATAAATATAATTTTAAATGTATTTTTAATTTATAATTATAATAAAAAAATAATATTATTCTAATAAAAAATAATATTAGAAGTATCTTTTTCAAATATTTTTAAACAATACAATAATATTTTAATTTTCTTAGGGGGGTGAATTGAACCTTTACGATTCTACCTTTGTGCTGCCTTTATTATATAGATCCATTATGTTTACCTTTTTTTAAAAAAAAAAATTTCTTTCATTTGATTCCTGCTCTTTTGACGTTTGCATCGGCCATATTGTCTCCATTTTTTAAGCAACTTTTTATATATAAAAAATAGAATGTGATTTTGATTCCATTTGAGATCACTTTAAACGTCCCAAGTATTAAAATAATTTTTTAAAAGTAGAAGAAAATAAAATAATTTGATTTTTCAATCTACAAAATAATATTTTTATATCTTGAACAATTTGATATTTAAATAATCATGCTAATACTTTTTATATTTGGAGAATCAAATTAATATCAAAATAAAAAATAAGATGGTAAGGTGAATAAAGATTCTTAGATTGAAAGTGTATATACAATAAATAAAATGATTAATGAGTTTTATTAAAAGAAGAAAAAAAAAAAAAAAGGTTCTTTTGAGGCCATGCTTCAGGGTTAAAGTACTTACTTTTGAGCAGAGCACGAAACAAAAAGCAAGAACAAGATGGCGAAAAGAAGTTGAAGTTAAAGTGAGATGAGATTATTAGATGGAAACATTATTTATACGAAGAAGAGGAGACGAGGGTACAAAGCCAGACAGCATTATCAAAATAGAGATCCAAAACTGTAATGATGCTACCTGCTTTGCTTAATTAATCATTTCTCAATGAATATTACAATGCCAGCACACCAACTATTTATAAATTATTTCATATGATTGATCGGATCATGACCAGTGACATCTCTACACTTTTTAAAATATTAATATAGATTTTATACAAGATAAGCAACATTTTTAATATGGCTAAATTAAAGGCAAAATATTCTTTGCCAGATATAATCATTGTACGATTCGTCTTTTTAAATTTCATTATAAAAATATACATACATTCCTTTAAAGTTAAGGGAAGACTAAAATATCATTTAGAATGATATTAATTTGTTTATATAAATTTATTTCTTAAAATTTTTATTTTTAATGCTATTTATTTTCTATTTTATATTTTAATATAAAAATATTTTGACTGTTGCAGTTTAATTTTCATTATAGACCATGTGAATCTAGTGCATTTTTTTAATTTTAAAGAGAAAATAATATAACTTTTATGTCATAAAATAGTATAATTTGTGAAAGAGTGATGATTTTATGTTCAAACAATATTTTACTTATTTTAGTGGAGTTATTACTATAATTATAGTCATTAATCATTTAAAAGTCAAACTAATTTTTTAAGGCCTATTAATTATTAAATAGAACAATATTTTAAGTAATTATTTAATAAACTATTATTTTTTATGTAAAATTAATTACATTATCATAATAAACTATAATTTTGTCGAGAAGATATGATCATTATTTTTTTGTTTGAAAAAAATCAACTTTTTTAGATACTAAGGGTATGTTTAGATAGAGTGTCGCTGATGAAATGACAAAAAATGAAATGGTCAATTTAAATAAAAAGTATATTTGGATGATTTTTTGTAAAAAGAGTAAAATGGCAAAGGAGGGCATCTAAAACTCTTCTTGATCATCTAAAATGACTTTTTTTTTTTTGTTCTTCCAAATTGGAGGATTAAAAGTGAAAAAGAGTGACTCAATTATTTAAAATTACTATTATACTCTTTTTAAAACTTTTATAAACAAGAATTTTACATTATGTAAGAGATAATATTGAAAAAAATAATCAATTAATTATTTTATTCTATTTATTTAATTGTAACATTTAAACAAAAAATTTAAAAATTTCTTTATTTCTTTATTAAAACTTTTAAATAACATATCTATTTAAATCATTTCACTCTATTTTGTTCCATTCCATACTATTCCATTAATGATCACTCAATTTCATCCTCTCCTAAACCCCTAAACATAATATAAAGTTGCGAGGGAAACTTAACCTGAAGGATCAACGTTTGTAAATACTAATAGATCGCAGTCCCCACCAAATGAAAAGCAGCTCAATACATTCTCACCTAATCATTATTGGTTATTTGACTTAATCTTAATTGTCCATCTTGTCCTTTTAACTTTCTAGTTACTTTTATGAGCCACAAAGATTCTCTTTTAGACTTTTACTGTGAAACAGTTGGCATTCGCTAACAAAGATAAATGAGAAGCAGCAGCTTCATTGAATCACACAAATTATGACGAAAGAAAATTAGTTGAATAAACCAAAACATCTATTTTCATTAATTGTGACACTAATATTACTCATAAATTAATCAAAGAAAAACTACGACTTTCAATAAGTGATCGCAATGACCTGAATGACCTCCATAAAAATCATGAACACATCGAGTGCAGGCTGAGAATGTATGGAGTCTAATGATTAAGAATATCATGGGTAATGATTGAAATTAAAATTTTCCAGTAAAGCGGGGTTTACATCAACTTTAATTTGACTAAGGAAAACATCCGTGAGTTTTTTTAATTTTTTCAGTACTCTTACATCGATAATTGTAACTCGTAAATGAAAATCCTAGTGATAACTAATCATCATTATTTACTCTTGTTCACGAAGATCACTTGTGTGATAGTGGATCCCTATAGTAGGATAGGAGATTTTTCAGTAATATTAAAAGTTATTGAATTTAGATTTAATAGTTTTAAATTTAATAAATATAAAAAATTTTAAAATATAAAAATAAATATGTTTAAAAATAATAAATTATTTTATTATTAAAAATAATAATAATTTTTAGTATATTATAAAATAATTTTTAATATCTTATAATTTATTTTACATATTTTATAGTATAATTTAAAAAGAGTAAATTATTTTTAGTAAAATTTAAAATTTTAATATATCTTTTTTTAAAATATTTATTATTGTATTTTAAAATTTTTTCTGTATTTGTTAAATCTAGAGTCATTAGATTTGGATCCAATGACTTCAAATTTTACTAAATTGTTTTAAATAAAATTTAAAATTTTAATACATCTTATTTTTATTATTTTAAAAAATATTTAATTTTATATTTAATTTTTTTTTATATCTATTAAATCTAAGACCATTGGATCTGAATTTAATAACTACAAATATTACTAAAAAATCTCTAATAGTGTGAGTTATTGGAGAGGATCCAATGCCTACTTGTGTTGCTTGTGGTAGGTTTTTTTTTTTGTGGGTGAGAATACACAGGGCATGGGCTATAGTAAAATATACATGAGAGAAAGAGAGAGAGAGAGATAGAGGGAAAAATTTAATTCTGTATATTCTAAAATTAACGGATTTAGTACATTCGTATTGTCCTTTTTTTTTTTCTGCAGAGGGAAAGAGATACCATTGTTTTATATTTGGAATAAATATAATGTTTTTGTACTAAAAAATTTCATTAACTTAAATATATTTTCGAAGTAAATATTATCTTACATTTTTCATGGGGACTAATTAATTTAAAAAATTTTAAAATGACTAAGGTATATTTTAACAATTTAAAGAAATTTTAGTAAACTACTGTGGTTGTGGTTGTGATCCCTATAGTAGTCATAAAGTTTTTAATAGCTCCAAGAAAAAAAAGTGCTACGACTTGGGTTGGAGAAAGTCTATTATAACAAAGGCAATATTAGACGGAGCAACGAAATTGGGCTTTCATGGGCTTAGAGTAAAGTGGTAGAGTCTATGTTAGGTTGGACCAAATTTCTAGATACACCTTGGCCCAAATGTGAAGAAGGCCATCGAAGAGGCCCAAATTAAAAGCAATAAAAAAACCCAAAAAGTAAAAAAGTCAAAAGAATAAAGAAGAAGGTACCGGGTCTCCCACTAGCGCACAGTGTAGAATCTGGAACGTTCGAGCATCACTAGTACTTAAGAGAAATGACGGTAAAGTGGATAATCAAAGTTCCTTGTCTGGGAGCGAAAACACAGAAGATAGGATAGTGAGGAGAGGATGTCGATCGTGCCGATCAACGAGGGAGGGGGTAATGGCTCCAATTCTTCATGGTCTCAAGACCTGTGGGGGTGGGATCCCATGGACAGGGTCCTCAGTGAGTTCCCTTTCCCTTTCACTTCTGCGATTTCCAGTTTTCTGCCTGATATGGGGTTTGGGTCAAGCGTGAATACGCGTCTGGATTGGAGGGAGAGCTCCAGAGGGCACGTGTGGAAGGTGGTGCTTCCTGGGTTCACCAACGAGGATGTGCTGGTGGAGCTTCAAGACGGTAGAATGCTGCAGGTGAGCGTGGAGAGTGGCAATTTCATGAGCAGGTTTAAAATTCCTGAGGATGCCAACCTTGAACACTTGAAAGCCACTATGAACAATGGGGTTCTGGTTGTCACTGTTCCCAAAGGCGAACCCAGGATCTCCAATGTTAGGGTTGTTGAGATAGAGGGCAGTGGCTGAATGACCCCCTACTCCGTCCGTCTCGTGCATATATAACGTCCTTGTTTCCTTCTGAATGTAGCTTGGTTAAATGTTTAACTAGACTATATGCTTAATCGTTATCTCCCGTCTCCCTCTTGTGATCTTCGTGTTTATTTTTTGGGTCTCATTTTATGCCACTGTGTTATGCTGCTTATTATTATATACGCCTTCCAATTTAATAATTGCCATTTATTAGTCTTTTAGCTCTTTCCATGCCAATGCGTTCCACGCCAAACGAGGCCATAACTCATGAGCATTTCGGGACGATAAGGATTCTTCGTGAGTAGTTAAATGGTTTTCGGTTTTCTTCGAGCAAACAAAGTTATTGTCGAGGTCAAAAGGTAGATAGAAACAATGTCTCGTTTATGAGTGCCGTGGGGATATAAAACCCTGAAATTTTACACAACCTAATTCAGATAATTGGATAAATGTTAAGAAACTCGTATTGATATACACAGCGGCAGCGAAATAACTAGGGAGCAACGCAACTTCAACGTTATAAGAAACAGATTGATCTTGTATTTCCAAGTCACATTAACAAAAGCATAGCTTACATTACACACACAGTCCATACACCCAGACAACACCAACACCATAGAAGATAGATAACAACCTCTGGAAGAAAAGGTACAACTACTAGAACCCATTGATATTTTCAACCTGTAATCTGAATGGTTTTAACGTCGGGCTTCTTCACATCCTCCTTAGGGACGGTAACAGTGAGAACACCATTCTCCATAGATGCCTTGATTTGATCCATCTTTGCATCCTCTGGTAGCCTGAATCTTCTCAAGAACTTGCCGCTGCTTCGTTCCACCCGACGCCAAGTGTCACTTTTGTCCTCCTTTTCGATGTTCCTCTCTCCGCTGATTTGAAGCACCCTGTCATCATCAACCTCAACCTTCACTTCCTCCTTCTTGAGCCCAGGAATATCAGCCTTGAATACGTGTGCTTCTGGGGTCTCCTTCCAATCAACCCTGCTGTTCACGAACGCAGAGTTCTCCCCTGAAATTCCAGGAAAAGAAGCGACAGTATTGGAGAATGGAAAATCCCTGAAGGGATCCCACACGTCTAGGGAGAAGGGATCGAAGATATTGCTCCTTCGACCACCAAAGAAACTTGGAATTAGGGACATTTGTTCTTCAATGGTTTGCTCCAATGCTTGCTGACTCTGCTACTTAAGTGAGATTGCTGATCGTGTTTACTTGCTTATTCTGTGGCTGTCCCCGGAGACGAAGGGCAAATGGTAGGTCATTTATAGTGTTCCAAGGACCAATCTAGTGTCTTCGAGTCACCCAGATATTTCGTGGCACAAGAATCAACGAACTTTAGAGAAAGTTCTGGAATGTTTGTGTCCACAAGAGCCTCGAATGTTCCAGAATATAAGTAGTCCGAACCACAATGCTGTCCGTTAGATCATGGACGATGGTGAGGCGGACTTCCACAAATTAAGGTCCCCTGCTGATGGAAAGTAGATAGGAAAAAGGATTGAAAAGAAGTTGAATAGAATAGAAAGTTTTAAAATATTACCCTGTTTAGTATATAAAGAATAAAAAGTTGAAAAAAATCTAAAATTATATTTAGTACGACAAAAATGCAATAAAAATATTAAAAAATAAATTAAATGGTGGTTAAAAGTCAATAATACCGTTATTATATATTCAGACATCATGAATGTAAATAATTGGCAAACAATGAGGCACTATTTTCAAACAAAATGAAAAATTGTTTTTATCCATAATTTTTAAGAGATGAGAAAAACATCTTCACGGCTCGAGAAACTGCTAACAATTATGTTTCAAACATGGGGTTCAAATCATCCATGATTCATGTAACAATTAACCACATATAAAAGGGCAATGGGTAACATAACAAGTGCTCTCTCTCTCATTCATTCACTGCACTGTCCGTCCCTTTCCCCTTACAATATTCACACACTAATATACTCCAAGTCCAAAGTACAATGCTCCACCTTGCAGCAACCCATTCACAGCATATAAAGGAAAAATTCAGGCAGGGAGTTTCTTGTATCCACAACCATAAGGACTCAAACAGACAACTGCTTGGTTGAAATAGAAACCAATAAACACTATTTATTCGAAGAGTGGAACAAATGACAGCAAACAAACGATACGACACATCATAAGAAGAAAGAGCAGTCATGGGTTCTTGCAACAATGATCTATCTATTGAGAAAAGGCAAACAATCACGGCAAAAGAGTATTGCAGCGCATCAGACAATAATGGTAATGGAAAACCAGAGTCTTGCGGAGGAGACAAAAAACACGGCCAGTTTCAGATCAGTAAGTCAGTGTCCGAGATATCATCGGATCGAAGGCAGTCGAGTCACTTGGTACGAAGTCCGACGGCGGCAGCAATCGACGGAAATGGAACCCTCCAAACTCTTCTGCGTCCAAGACCCCCTTTCGCGCCAAATCCTTCCTTCTGTGCTCTGCGTCGTCCTGAGCAAAAGATGAGAGACTATGTAACGTAGCAAAGGAAAGCAGAGGGCAAATATGTCAAAAGCAGTTTGCAGCCAGGGAATCCGTACTTGTCTTTGCCTTATCCGAGGAAAACCTCCGTCTTGTACGGCCGAGTATCCAATTTCCGAAGGAATGACTCTCTCTCCTATCATGCCAACACTCAACTATGCCTTCCCATCACCATTTCTCTCTCTTTTTCCAATTTTTATAATGTACCAAATACAGCCTAAAGGAACAAATACAGATACTCCATTTATCTGTATGCATTAATAACAAATAGTTAAATACAGATTCTTTATTACAATTGAGTAAATAAAATTAGGTTATATGGCTGTTCAGATCTTAAAAAAATTAATACATTTTAGATTATTAGTATGTAAGTATTAGTAAAAATTGAATTTAATATTGTATTGTGATATAACTATTGAAAAAAACTAAAAATTGATTTTGTAAAATTTGTGGAAAAGAAGTAATAATCATAGGTTTATTGGGACAAGTATTACTATAAAAAATATTCTTTGCAAGTCAAAGTAGTTTTTATTGTTGTTTTTTTAAAAAGATTTTTGGACTTTTAAAAGTTGATAAAATTTTATTAATTTTGACTTTGAATAATATACGACAATAAATAATTTAAATTATTAAAAAAATTATATATTATTTTATTTTATTTTTATACCATATTAAATTATATTCATAATCAGTTATTATAAAATTTAATAAGTAATTAATTAATAATTTATTATATTTCTTTTTAACTTCATAAAATACTCAAATTTTAAAAAATTTATTTAAAAGACAGTTAATTAATATATTAATTTTTTGATTCACTTTAAATAATTTTTAAACTTTTAAAAAATTTTTAATAGATAATTATATTTTATTAATTTTAAAATAATTATATATTTTTAAAAATTCTATATAAAAAAATTTGAAATATCATCCATTGTACACAACTCATGCTAATGTTAAAACGTCAGAAAGGGAGATTTTAAAAATGTTAGGTTTGCTGCTTATATTAATAAATATATAATACAAACAACTTCTAAAAAATTATGCGGACTCTCCGGCTGGATAAGGACATGTGAAGTTGAAGCCATATTTGGCATTCAAACAATCGGCATAGCCGCTAAGGTCCGAGTTGTAAAACCAAAATCTAAGCCCCTTCTATAGAAAACTAATTCTGAGATTCCAAGCTTGTATTGTATAGAGAGAGTGAAAGGAAAGATGACGAAGGATAGGAAAATAGGGGTGGCTCTAGACTTTTCAGAGGGAAGCAAGAAGGCACTGAAATGGGGTATCGACAATTTGCTCGACAACGGCGATACCCTCTTCATCATCCACGTAAAGCCTTCCCAAGGCGATGAATCCCGAAATCTTCTCTGGTCCACCACTGGTTCTCGTAAGTTCTCTTCCTTTTCTCAATTATCCACGTGAATCCTTAAGATCAACTTACAGATTCTGATGTTGAGGAGAATTTTGGGGTTTCAGCTCTGATCCCGTTGTCAGAGTTTCGTGAGAAGGAGTTGATGAGCAAGTATGATGTTGAGAGCGACGGTGAGGTGTTGGACCTACTTGACACAGCTTCCTGGCAGAAGCAGGTCTTTCTTCCTCCCTCTTTGTTCATGGATTGATTGGACTGAGATTTTAATTTGAAGAGGTTGATTGAATATGGATACAGGTGACGGTGGTGGCAAAGCTATACTGGGGGGATGCAAGAGAGAAACTCTGCGACTCCGTTGGGGATTTGAAGCTTGACGTTTTGGTCATGGGTAGTAGAGGCCTGGGTCTCGTTCAAAGGTACTATAATTTCTTTTCTTTTTCTTTTCACTCTTCCATTGAAAAATTTTAATCTTCTGCCTCTTTTCCTTTGGCATATGTGGGCAGATTACATTACATATTGAGGTCAACTAATCGACAAATTGATTTGTTTATAACGAAATAATATATTAAATTATCAATTCATTAATGCTATTGATTGAATTGAGCTGAGTTCAGGGTTTTGCTGGGGAGTGTCACCAGTTATGTTACAACAAACGCCACTTGCCCTGTGACAATTGTGAAACACTCTAAACCTTCTGGTTTCTGATCTCATATCTGAATTTGGCCTTTGCAAATGGGACTGGGTCTATCATCTGAAGAATCCAGCATACTCTATTCTATTCCTCTCAGCCCAGGTTCTTCTCATCGTGTTTATGAACGTAGTTGATGAAATAAGGGTGTACCGAGCATCATGTATCATGTATATATAGTGTCAAGAGTGTCTCTTGAAATGTTTGTGTCATACAAAAGTATCTTATAATGTAAGCTTTGTGCTGGATCTGTTACTGTACATGATCGAGTGTTTTATATTCGATTCTGTCTTAGTGTCACAATATTCGAAGCTGGAAAGAGTTCTCTTCCGTGTTTAGCTCATTTTGTAGCATTTTCAGAAGCTCACAATACCTTATTCGTTTTTCCTTTTCCAAATCATCCATGGAGCTGCAAATGTAAAAGGCCTCCCATTGCAGTTAGTAAGAGTTTTTAGCACAAATTTGACACAGGGGCGGCATGTGTTTGAATCCTTCAATTTTTGAACTGAAAGTATCACTACAATATTCTCATCTACAGCTTTAGCTGCCGTGAGAATACCAAGAAAATAACAAAGTATAAGAGAATCCACCATTGGCTTCTCGTTTAGGAGAGGCACAGGGTCTTTTTGATGAACCAGGTTGTGTCCCAGGACGTAGAAACTCTAGGTATCAATGTTCGTCTTCAATGTATTTTATTTCAAAATTTCAGAGCCAACTCAGTTTAGCAAGAAAAAGGAAAGAGCTTGACTTCCTCTGCCGTAGTTCGGATTCTAACTGGAAAAAACTTATTAAAGTCAGTGATGAACTCGTAATATAATCTGTAACGCCCTTAATAGACATCTAATCTAATTATTTTTTGAATCAAAAGCTTTAATTTTAAGTAAATGGAATATGTATCAAGTATCAACTAATGTGCTTGTTGACATTATTGATCTCTCTACCTATCTACTTATTTTTATAAACGTGTCGTGAGAGCAGCAATACAAATTTGAATTTTATTACGGACTTCCAGACACAGGAGGCTGATCCAAATGCTAAGAGAACAAGTTATTGAATGAGGAGTCCGACCAACAAAGTCGTTGTAGTATAGTGGTGAGTATTCCCGCCTGTCACGCGGGTGACCCGGGTTCGATCCCCGGCAACGGCGTTTTAAATTTTTTTATTTGGTACTTCACACTTCCATTGTAGTCAACATAAAAAATCCAAGGAGGGAGAGGAATAAGTCATGAACAAACGAATAAAGTTCACAAGAACCAAGTAGGTAAATATCTGGACCCTCTGGCCCCCAGGGCCCAAATCCACAGTGGGTCCTTCGTTCAAGCTCAAAACAGTAACTAATTACTTGCAGATTTGATGAGACCCAGTGTGTGCGAGCTTGTCAAATGGGAAACCATATGCTAATTTTCATTATATTACGTGATACAATACTCTAACACACGGTTGGCAAAGTAATTGCACGAACGTCTATTGTTGCATTGAGTGTAAAATAAAAATTGAACAACAATTCGATTCTCTATAAATATATAAATATATTTTATTTTAACAACGATACATTGATCATACAGCAAGACTCGAGGAAATGGACTTCAAAGCTAAGCAATAACTGATGTCTCCACTGCAACCTCTCTTGAGCACCTGACCCTTTCATGTTTCTCATCGGCTTCCCAGAGCTCCGGAAATGCCTCCCTCATATTATGGATGCTCTCTAATGCATGATCCACTCCTGTAGTCCGGAGGGAACCACCCACCTGCATCTCAATTTCAAATTGTGTCATTGAGATGTACAGCAATCAAATCTCAGAAACCGTACTTCAAACTCCCAATTTAACAACACATTTACTTCTCATAAAAAAGAGTATTTCACATTCTTAATTTAAGAACACATTCGCCTAAAAATGTTGCTACGACTATTGACAGGTAATTCGTTAATTTATAAGCAACAGTTAAAGAATAAAAAGTGCTAACCAAGACTGTGTGGAGGCCCAATCGTTTCCCTGTCTGTAAATTGCGGACACTGTCATCAAAGAACAACTGAAAGCAGCAATAAATAACCACAATGTCATTTTTCACTTAAAGGATATCAAGAGGCAATGGTCACTACTAGGATGAAGAGCCGCAGGAAAAAATTAATAGCCAATATAGCAGTTCAGATACAAATAACAGGATCCAGATCCTCATGACAAAAGTTAAATTAGAAAGAGTGCAGATAACGTATGACTGAATTGCTCAAGAAAAGATCCACGATCTTACTGTTCTCTGAGGGTTTATATCGGCCATCTTGAAAACCCTTTCAAACGCATCTTCGAATGGCTTACAGACAACAGGGGTCTCTGGAAGCACCATATCAGAATGAGGCTGGCTCATGTACTCATAAAAATCAAATATTCCTGATTTGCTGCCGTCTTTATCACCACGAGGATTGTTGTGGTTGGAGGAATTCAGTGTATCAAAGCTTATAATTTTTTCAAAGCAGTCCTCCAAGCCAAGCCTATGGAGCACTCTAACCGCATGGGCTTCGTCTGAGTTTGTAAAAAGCTGAAAGGGAAAACAAAATCAATGGATGTATATCATACTGTAGGGTGAAGACAGACTTCCATGCTCAATATACTCCAATAGAAAAACAAACAAATAATGGTACTGCAAGGCATCTAATGTCACAAGGAACAAGCGAACTTACAACTTTCCTAACAGGTAGGCTTAGCAATATGCCCCTGAGAACAGGATCAGGTTTCAGCATATCATACGGCAACCTCCCATGAACAAAACTGTTCAACGAAAATAATATTAGAAGCCCATTTCAAATGGTTTGCAACTTCTCAAAATTAAATGGTCAAACTAAACTGAATAAATTATAACAAGAAAATTACCCATGAAAATCATCATAATCAAAGTCATAGCCAATAGCCTGGCGAGAGGAGAGGAAAGATGACTGATTAGTTCATACTCCATCGTCTATAGATATATAATAAATATATAAAATGCTTTCATAAAAATCACTGAATAATAACTTGTATCATACCCTGAGACCAGCCAATGTTGTCCCATAAGTTTTATAAAGTGAAACGTTTAATTCAGAAACTCTAGTCTCCTCTATTGCAAGCTTTTGAACCATGAAATCTGTGCAAAACAAGGGTCAGGACTCCAACTTCAAAACTAAACATCCACACACATATGCAGGTCTCACATATTTAAGGTCCCAAAGTGATATATTCATACCTTTAATATTTTTTGTCACGTGCGCTGACAATCCAGAACTCAGAGGGTAAAGGGTGTCATCAAGATCTGAAAGTAATGAAAACAAGTTATGAACCACCTGGCCAGGACAATCAAGCTTGTAAAAGATGACAAGCTCATAAATCATTGTGAAAGCCTACCAAATAAAAGACATTCATATTTCGCCTTCGAATCTTCCTGGAACTGATTCCCGTTTTCCATTTTGACTTTAGTAGGCTACAGCCTACAAATTAAAAAATTAGAAGAATATTAAGAAACAAAAATCGCCCAAATTTTGAAACATTGGGTGAAGCTGTCATGAACTGAAAAATTTGTATTCAAGTCATTTCATGTAAAATACTTTCCAAAATGCACAAGCCGAAAGTGCAGATAAAAAGCAAATCACTGTGGAGGGTTGTCCAGAAGAGGCAAGTTTGAGTTCAAACTCGAGAGCACATCATATTAATATTCATACCGAACTATGATGGTCTACAGAAGTCCAACATCAACGCCTCGACAACAAATAATGCACGGGAAAAACTAGGATATACAAGCCAAAAACAAAAAATAACGAAAGAAAAAAAAAAGCAGATCGTTTATCACACCAAACGAGATCTTTACAAAGGATCAAGAACTAAACATACACAGGCTAATTATACACCATTGTAAAAGAGATACATCCAATGCCAAAATCAGTAACGAGTATGTTCCCCGGTAGCAACAGATATAAAAAATTTTAAAATATAAAAATAAATATTTTTTTTAAAAATATATATTTAAATTTTAAATTTTATTAAAATAATTTTTAATATTTTATAATTTATTTTATACATCTAATTTATTTTACATATCTCATAATATAATTAAATTTTTTTTAATATTTTATAATTTATTTTACACATTCTACAGTCAATTAAAATAGATTAAATTATTTTTAATAAATTTTAAAATTTTAATATATTTTATTTTTAAAAATATTTATTTTTATGTTTTAAAATTTTTTTATACCTATTAAATCTGGTAGTATCTCCAGTAGCGTGAGAATCAAAGTAACCAAAACAGCAGTGGATGAAACTTGAAACTGAAAACGAAAACTTATGCAAGCATTTGAAAAAAAAAAAAAAAACAAAGGAAAGAAAGAAAAAAAGAGAAATCCATCGCGCTAAAGTAGAAGTCAAGCAGATCAAGGGAGATAGCAGATGATGCATCAAGAAACAAATAGAAATGAACTTACAGTGATTGAGAGTGAATCAAACGCAGAAACTATGAGTAAACTAGAGAACGAGAGGAGAAAGATGCAGATCAGAGGAGAGAAAATGGGAAAGTGAAAATAGAGATGCTGCGGCCTGGGTAGTTTAAAATAGACAGAGAGGGCGTTGAGGGAGGCGTTAATAGAAAGCGACCGGTCGTCAAGGAGAGAGAATTTGAAAAACGACGTCCTTAAGTCTAGATGGGTTGAAAGTCTAGAAGGAAACTTAAAGCTTGGGGCAAACATATTTGACTTATACCATGTGGCCCAACCACGTCTTGCCACGTTTCTTACTTTCAAGTTATATTTTCCAGTCTGCCATCGCCGTCCCCCCTAAGATGCTTTTCTTTTTCACAGTGGAAACTGGAAAGAATCCATGAATAAGACTTGTCTCCGAAATCTATTCTAATTTAATCTCCACGTGAACATCTTATTTTATACAATTATTTTTTTCATTTATTTTATGCTTAAATATATTATGCAAGTAACTAAGTCGTGCTTTTTTATTTTGTATAATAACAAATATTATAAAACATAAGTACGATTTTGTGATCATTCTAAATCATTATTTAGTATATTCCGTACATTTTTATACAAAGATGGATTTCGACGAGTTTAAAAAACTTCTTATCTCCATATTACCAAGCAACTTATTTGTCTCAAATTTTTTTTTTTTGCATGCATTCTTTCATGTTTTAAACCATATTGCCATTTGATCCATATAAATTGTTTATCTTTTAACCTAGCAGCACATATGGTTTGAATATAAAACTTCTTCTAATATTATTCAATTTCATGATTGTTGAACTGTACTTAATGGCTTCTAGATATTATTGTTTGAACTTTAAACTCTATTTTCTAAAGAATTGTTCTTTTTTAATACTAAACACGCACAAGAATAGAAACTTCCAATTTCTTGTTCTTTTTACATTTATAAACTGCTTTTTGTAGTCACCTTTCACGTGCCAATTCAACTTGGTACTATTTGCCCACAATTTGCCATAACTAGGTATGGCAAATTTGATTCCATTCACTTCATTTCGATCTGCTTCAACCTTTCGGATTGGGTAAATGAAATTTTAATCGATTAATTAAACGAAATCAGGTAAATCTCAAAGGTAAAAATATTCAAGCATAGAGCTAGGTCAACTAATGTATGTCTTCTTCTCTATATTCAGCCTACATGGGGTAAATTAATCCACATCAGAATTAAACAAAACATGAGGGTATGATTTAAGCGTAAATAGTATATATCAACCCCTCGCCATCTCCAGTCATAGTTTCTTTCTTTCTTAAATGAAAACTCACATCTCTACCAGCTTGGTTGACTTTGTGCTAAAGATCTTTTCAACGCATAATTACTGTATCTCAGACGAC
This sequence comes from Delonix regia, assembly GCA_037074485.1. Lineage (NCBI taxonomy): Eukaryota > Viridiplantae > Streptophyta > Magnoliopsida > Fabales > Fabaceae > Delonix > Delonix regia. The sequence goes on along the minus strand of CM073456.1, from coordinate 16,589,931 downwards.
ACAAAAGAAAGATACTCGAGAGATGATGTACACAGTTCACCAATACATTTAAGAAACAAGACGACTTGAAAATAAATGATAATAATTTCAATCAGAAACAAAAATGATAATCATCATGAGAAACTGCAAGGAAATGAAAATAACAAAACGACTTGAAAGCTACTTGCTATTAACGAGGTATCCATGGCTATCTTTCTACATGAAACAACAGAGCCTGAGGTGGCTAGTCTATATCCGCAGAAACGAAATCAGTATCGAATCGTTTTATTTGAGCCGTTAATTATACAACTTCTGCCAAAAGTAAATAGTTGAACAAACAAATTCATGTACACAATTATAGAAACAAACCCCTTCGCTATGAAGGAACGACCTGGGGCTGTAAAGGAGAAGACCCACCGTCGTCTTCAGACCCATTATTGACAGGGCTTGGGCTTCCTTCTACAATCTTTTCTTCCTCTTGAAAACCTTGTTTAAATCTATCATAATTGGTGACTTCAGCGGACTGGAATGGCCGCTGGCCCAAAACTCGGATCAAATCATCCTGGTGAAGTACTTCTTTCTCCAGCAGTAACTCCGCAATTTGAGCCACATTCTCCTTGTGTTCCTCAATAAGCTGTATAGTGCGTTCATATGCTTTGCCTATCCATTCCCGCACTTCAGCATCAATGATTGCAGCGGTCTTGCTGCTGTATGGTTTGGACATCTCAAACGTGTCTTCTCTGGGAGGGAAAGAAAGCAGACCTACTTTATCGCTAAAACCATAGATTGCTACTTGGGCATATGTCATCTTAGTTACTTTCTCCAAGTCGTTTTGAGCTCCTGTTGAGATTTTCCCCAGGAGAACCTGCAGTGGGAAAGAAAAAACCATCATTATTGTAATTAACATTGTTGGTTTTGAAGGTTGAGAAACATCAGATACACCAGTAATGGCATAAAGCAGTACTGAACCAGAAGTAATGCACTAAAAAATTTTAACTACTCTTTAAATAGAATATTAACATCAATCATTCAACCCAAAAAATAAATAAAAGCAAGTCAAAAGCTGAAACTACCTGCTCAGCAGCCCTACCACCAAGGGCCATACAAGTCGCATCAAAAAGCTGCTCCTTTGTCATCAGAAGGTTCTCATTCGGAACATACTGCGCAAACCCAAGAGCAGCAGTGCCACGGGGAACTATTGTTACTTTCAACAAGGGCTCAGCATGTTCCAAGAACCAGCCTGCAACAGCATGGCCTGATTCATGGTATGCGACAGTACGCCTTTCCAGTTTGCTTATTACCTGGTTGTGTAACAGGTATTAGAACAATCCTCTCTAGTTTTAATAAATTAACAGATAGATGGAAGCTTCAAGTTACAATAGGATTGCCCATTAAAGCCAGCATTAGCTAGCTAAGTAGAGAGTATACTGTGAAATGTGTTATTCCAAGATATAAAAAAAATAATGAATAAGATCGCTTTTCTGCTTTCCCATGTAAGGCTGTGGACTAAACAGGAGTATCCTCAATAGAGAAAATTCGAATAAAACTGTCTGGGCCATAGCACGTGTGACAGAAGAGCAGATTTTAACACCACATAATGAAAATTAGGATATCCTCCAATACGGTAGATTAAATCTAGCAAAATATAAAGTAACATTTAGGAAATCTGTAGCTTTAAGAAAAACACCACTTTCAGATAACAATATCAAATCACCAGAAATTACAATATACATGATATAATGAAATATATCAATATTATGTGTTATGTATTTAAAGATAATAATAAATCAAATTTTTACGCTAGACTTCATTTGCTGTCAATTCACACTAAATTTTAACAAATAAATGGAGATATCATGCTGGTCCACAACAGTAACAGCTAAGAAGTATGTGAAAAATGAAGCAGACTCCAAGTGTCCCCATGATATGCAATAGTTTTAAAACTAACAAACAAATGGATATAAATACTTTCAAAATACCTACCCTGTTCTTCTTCTCCAAGCCACCAATGATTCTATCAATGGCAGCCTCAAAATGTTTCATTGTGACTTCTGTTACCTCATTTCTTGCCGCAATCAGAGCAGCTTCATTGCAAACATTAGCAATGTCAGCTCCAGCAAATCCAGGAGTGAGGGCTGCAAGCCTTTCTGAATAATATGAAGGTGCTTGGTCAAGTTTGATCTTTTTCAAATAGATCTGGAATATTTGGTTACGACCCTTAATATCAGGTTTATCAATAGTTATCTGGCGGTCAAATCGCCCAGGCCTAAGCAAAGCTTTGTCTAAAATATCAGGTCTATTTGTGCCAGCCAGCACAACAACCCCAGAAGTAGTTGCAAAACCATCCATTTCAACCAACAATTGATTTAATGTACTTTCACGCTCATCATTGGCACCAGAGAAACCTCCACGACCCCTTGCTCTACCAATTGCATCAATCTCATCAATAAATATTATACTGGGTGCACACTGCCTTGCTTCTTGAAACAAGTTTCTCACCCTAGAAGGTCCGACCCCAACAAACATCTCCATGAAATCAGAACCAGAAATAGAGAGAAATGGCACACCAGATTCCCCTGCAGTGGCTTTTGCTAGAAGGGTTTTTCCTGTACCTGGAGGGCCGACCAAAAGTGCACCTTTTGGAATTTTTGCCCCCAAATCTTCATATTTCTTTGGATGCTTGAGAAAATGAACAAACTCCATAATTTCTTCCTTTGCTTCATCACATCCAGCAACATCTTTAAAATAGATCTGAACAAAGTAGGAAATTAATTTATTAATATTACCGCTGGAATGAATTTGCTAAGTTATGCTCCACCACCATATCTCACAAAAAGTAATAATGACAATGAGGGGGAAAGAAAGCATGTAAAAATGAATTCAACAAGCAGCAGACATCTAATTTGTAGATGAAAAAGAAAGCTACAAACCTTGTTCTTGGCATTTTTATCAAATTTAGTAACATGGGCTTTTCCTATGTTGAATATTCCTCGGGCACCCTTACTACCATTACCCCCAACACCAAGTCCACCTTGCATTCTTCTTCCCATAAATAAGAGAGATCCCAAAAGCAAGATTGTTGGAGCAAATCTCATTAATTCTTGGTACCAAACCATTTCAGAGACATATGTGACAGGCACATAATCATGGGGGTCAATGCCTAGTGCTTCCTGTGCTTCCTCTAATTTCTCCTCAAAAGACTCAACGCTTCCAATATTGAAAAAGTATTTGCACTGCACACTAGTTCCCCCTACAGTGGCAGGCCCTTGGACAACATCACCATCTGTTCGGTTGCGGGGAGAACTCCTTACATATACTTTAGCAACCGACTTATTTGAAACTACAATATGATCCACTAACCCTGGTTCCAAAAGCTTATTCTTAAACTCTTGAAAACTAATCTGAAAAACACCAAATTCTGGTCCATGTCAGCAAAAAAGTGACAAAAAATAAATAAAAGAAATTATTTAAATCATGACTCAAACAAACAGGCATCCTTGTGTTAGTACTTAGAAGTCATATGTTTGTGTTTATTTGCATCCTATTTATCATGCAAAGACACCGCTCGAACAAATAAGAACAGAAGAACCTAAAGAAATGCCAAGCTACTACAGGACTTGCAACCAGACGGTAGAAAGAAAAGGGTTCACAATTATTTAAGAATAGTAACAATATTGCAAAGTAGCAACCTTGTTCTGTGTAGCACTAATCTAAAGACCGCTCATATAAGCAGCAAATGGAAACATAGAACTTTTCTAGCAGATAGAAAGTTAAAAACAAGTCTTCGGTCACAAAGACAGCTCACAAAAGCAGTAACTAGTGGAGAAAATTGTTCACTATAAGTAACAAGAATTGAAGTTTGTCTACATATATGGCGCTGCAAAAAGAAGGTATTAAAAGACAGGTTAGAAAAGAAAAAAAATAATCTAGTAGTGAAAAAATGAACACATTGAGAGTGAGAAAAAGAAAAAAAGAGGTCAACACAATGAGGTATTCATAAAAAGTGGAAGATCCCACCAAAAAAAGTGGTATACACATGATATAAACACATAAGTCTCATTTTCAAAATATCTTTTCCATTCCTTTTTTTTTTTTTTTTTTGCTCTCTCCAGAAGTTGTTTACAGCAATTCAGAAAGCCCCATGAAAAGTAGTACAATATTAACTATCAACAAAGAGGTTCATAACACTCCCAATTTTGACCAATTATAACTCATCCTCGGTGAGCAGATTTATGTAAACGAATTAGAAACCATTGCGGACCCTGGTAGTATGTTCCAAATTAAGCATACCTCTTGCTGTTCATGGGGACCAAAAGAAAAGGATGAAAGAAAAAGCCCGATCACCAGTAAAGGGGTCAGTAGACTTTGAAATTGCTTCATGAAAGTTTCATGAAGATTTCCATGATCATCTGTGTTCGTGTTTGATTCATCTGAAATCAAATGGAGAATTCTTGTGTTAGATTGTGTGGTTATCCCTTCTACTGCACAAGGCAAGCTTAACTAAAAACCTCAATTCCCTCCCTCACTCCTTTGATTCCTATGTCCTAGTTGACAGTAAATTCCATGTAAATTTGTAGTATCCCACCACATTTGTCATTACTTATAGCCACCAATTTGGAACAATTTGCAATTAAACCCTCCTATTTTATAAGAAAACAAGGCATACAGTTACACTTAATTGAGGCATAAATATAAGATTTTACCTTTAGACTCAGATTTTTGCTCACTACCCTTTGCACTTTCCTTCTTTTCTTTCGGGTAGAAGTTCTCATAATCTACCAACAAAAAAAAAAAAAATGAACTGATTAGAACGTAAACTGAATCGCACTAGGAGTTAAAATAAGGCGCCAAAACTAACTGAAATGCTAATCATACATTGTGGGTAGCAATTTAATCAGCATAAGTATATCCTTACTCTTTTTCTTCGGTGCTTCACTAGAATACAGCCGATGAAGTCTAGGGTTTGCATAAATATATTCAACCTCAAACAAATTGGAAAGAAAGGCTTTACGAGCTCCAACTGAAGCTATATAAGCCCGAAAAGACCCCAATCCCCCTCCTGCACCGCAATACGGATGCGTTCTTGGTCCTGTTAGACGGTTCGGGGCTGCCCGTGTCCCATCGCCATACAGGCAATTCTATCAACCAAAGAAGAAGACAGTGAACTTGTTTTTTCCCAGTCAATAAACTACACAGCACTTCAATAATCAAAAACAAAAGAAATAATCTTACACGAGAACGAGCTGAACGTGACAGCGAGCGGCCAATTCTTGAAAAGATCATCTCGAAAGCCTTGTGCAGAGAGACAAGCGAAATGATATGGTATCTCGAAATTTATCCAAGAAGAGAAAAACGATAGATCTGAAGCAAACAATCTTAAAAATAACGTTGCGGATAAGAAATGAAAAGAAAAAAAAAAAAAAGAGGATTGTGAGGTGGTAAAATGAAAGAATAAATCAAGGTTTTCGTTCCAGAGTGGAGAATGGAGATTATTGTCTTCACTCATTCATCGTCGATTCTATTGCAGAAAGAAAGAAAGACACAGAAAAGAAGCAGGTTGAATAAGAAGTGGGAAGTTTTCGAGCTTCCAATAGCCGACGAACGATTAAAACTCAAAGCTCCGTTTGGTCAGTCAGATATATGACGCCGTTTTTTTTTAATCGGACAATTCATGCGGTCGACAAGGTCGCTGCGTCGGCTCATAATAAACTTGGCAAACAAGCCAGGCCCACGGATCCAGCCTCCACTTTTTTTTTTTTCACCTTCAATATCGATTCGGATTCCACCGTCTTGTAGCTTAGCGATTTGATGGTCACCGGTCAGTATTTGTATAATGTGTATTTTCGAATAACCAAATTTAAATACAAATTCATGTATTTTTGCAGTCATATTTTTTAACAAATATCTATAGTTAATTAATAATAATATAAAATAATAAAAACTTAATAATAACATAAAAATATATAATTCAATTAAAAACTATATATTATGATATAATTGAAAATTTATATATTTATTATGTTTTAATTAATGAATAGTATAATAAAAATACAAAAAAACTATATATAATTTTTTTTTTTTACTTTTAGGATTATGTCACAAGGAAGATAAATAATAGTGGCATGCCAAAATATGTTGAGCAAAAGTCAACTTAAAATAATATTCCTCACTGCTATTTAAAAATTCAATTTGTTGACTCTTTATATTAGAAAAACAATGATAGAATGAAATTGTTTTTTCTAATTTAAGTAATAAGTATACCTTTATAAGTAAAAAGTGAAAATAAGTATAATTAACACTATTTTACTTCATAACGATAGCATTAAAAATTTATAAATAATTTAATATAATTAATTTCAAGTATAATTTCCAAAACAAATGTATCTCTTTTTTTCCTATCTAAAACATTTAAATAATAAAATGATCATGACTTTTCGTTATTATCAGTCGTTGCATTTCGTCTTTATGTAAACTGAAACATATATAGCTGTAAATAGGAGTTAAAATTATTCACAGGATTATTTTTGTATTTTGAGCTAAAGTTTGATTTATATTTGATTTGTCCCTTCGGAACATATGATAAAATTGGAATTTATATTCGATTTTTTTTCTCTTCTTTTTTTTTTTTTTAAAAAAGAACAAACTAATGGATACCAGATGTCCAAAAAGTATTGGCAAAATGTAATGGATATTTAAAGCCCTAAACTCAAAAAAGTATTTTGCATATTTCTTTGGGGTAAGAATTCATCTTTTATTAGGCTTAGGCACATTTTTTTTATTTGTTAGCATTTTTAATAAAATTATAATACATGTAAAAACTCTTTTTTTTTTTTTTGGTACAAGTTCATGTATCGTAAATTTAAATTGTACCCGATTTTAAAATTATAAAATTTTATCTAAATATATTTATTTATTCGCGATCTGACAGCAGGTGAATATAATAGCCGCATTATCAACCACTTGCATTTTTTATTGGGCCCAATCTATTTGTGGGTGTTGTTAACATTGTTTGGGCCTCAAACTTTCCTGGACCTAATCATGTTTGGGCCTCTACATACCAGAAATTGTCAGCCCATAACCGGAAAGCTAATCCGAGCATGCAGTATAGTATTAACAAAATTCGATTACTAAGAACTTTGACTTAATTTAATAAGATATATTTCTGCACAAACATACAGCTTACACAGATTGTTTTTGCACTGTAACCAGTGCTAGCTATATTAATTCATTACATTATAAGTCATGGTCTTAGAAGTCTCAAGTCTGAAATCTTCGAGTTCAGTCGACTGTGTTGTTCCTGGGGTATATCTTTATGGGTAATCCATGTTTTGGCACAGGGAAAGGACCATACTGGATTCCATCTTCATCTCCCACAACTTGCCACCTACAGCATATATAACAACCCTTAGAAAGAGCATAAGTAGAAACAAATTTGAGCTGTACATTTCGCAAAAACGTATCTTATCAGAATCCCAAAAATGTCTGTAATTCTACAAGTTCGTAAACTATATATGGGGAAGGTCACGTCAAAATCAACATCGCTAATCAAGACACTGTGAATTCATGTCTAGTCAAACTTGTTTGTTTGAAACTTGAGTGCTATAATGTCATGGTGTACTTATAACTGGGGGATAGCAACTTTAGCATATGCTTTCCATTTACGTATACTTGGAATACAGAAACCCTATGTTCTTACTACCCTTCAGCGAGAAGGATCACTATAAGGACCAGCCTTGCCATTTTCCAGTCAATGGAACTTCAAACAGCCAACCAGTATCTAGACTCTAGAGGGTAGTAGCTAGACGAACTATTTCGGCAAAAGGATAAAAGAAGTTCTCAGACTGTGGATATTTGTGGTAAAAGTTGACCCATCCAAAATGGGCTCATAATAATTTTTTACCAGAGGAACAGATGATCCAATTATGTAATGGATTACTAAAACAATGTGGTTTCACATGGGAGGAAGTGCAAGATACCTGTAAGACACGGTGAGGTGGTGAAGCAAGACGAGCACCTCAAGCTTAGCCATCTCGCTGCCTGGACAAGAGTGTACTCCTTTCCCAAATGGCATGTAAGTGTTCGGTTTGGGTGCCACCTGCATCACATTTACTAAATATGTCAAAACCCATAAATTTAATTTATTTCATAGAGAGAGAGGAGGGCATGTCACCTCGAATCTGGAGGGGTCGAACTTGTCGGGATGGGGGAAGAAATCAGCACAGTGATGAATGCTTCGGAAGAGAGGAAGGACCTTCCAGCCTCTTGGAATAGAGTAACCTTCCAGCTCAACATCACGCACAGCTTCTCTGAATGTGAATGACAATATACTTGCACATCTCAGTGTTTCTTGGATAACCTGCATTCAGTTGACTCACACATATTTAATTAATCAAGATTAGCTACAAATGTGTGTACGTGTGTGTATGATGAAGAGAATTAATATTAATATACCCGGTTAGTGAAGGGCATTTGCCTGGTATCTTCCCACGTAAGCCCAGTACGATTTTCTGCAGCTAGTTTGTTTTTAATTCCCTCCTGTTCCTTCTAAAAACGAGAACGAAAGAAGAATAAAACAAAATCCCAGGGAATAAGGAGGAAGACAAAAACTTTGAGAGAAGAAATCAAAAAGCATTACGGTGACATTTCGGAGGATTTGGACATTGTCATGCAAGTACTTGAGAACCCAAGTGAGAGCACTGGCGGTGGTATCATGGGCCGCAAAGATCACACCTATGAGATTATCAGCGATCTGAGAATCAGCGAGGTGGCACTTCTTCTGACCTCTGGCTCTCAATAAAACTCCCAATAATCCCCTTCCGTAATTCCTGCTTTCCTTTCTTCTTTGCATTAATCTCCTTATACTCTCGTTCAGAACCTTCCTTGCCTTTATATGTAATTATTCAGAGAAAAAACGAATAACGAGTTCAAAATACTGTACTCAATGCGCTGCAAGTCATATACAACCAAAAATGAAACGCATATATAGTCGTTCGTGATTTTGGCTTATTTTCTTTAGTACCTTTTACTGATCATGCACTGCTATAGAGACAAAGTACAAAAACCGTAATTAAGTACAAGATCAGTGAAATTCAAAATTGCTACCTGCATTGATTTTCGATAGGAAGTTCCAGGGAGATTCAAAGGAAAAGAATTATAGCCCTTCTCCAAACGCAGATAGAGGTCTTTGATTTGTTCCATCTCGAGCTCCTTCTTCTCACCGAAGGCAGAAACGACAGCTACCTCGAAAGCATACTAACCAAACAAAGGCATTAATTAAAATATAAATAAACCAGGAAGAAGAAAGGTTCTAGAGATTGGTGTTGAGCTGTCAACTGCAGATTCAAACACATACAAATGTCTGTCACTAACCGACATATGAATGCAAAAAGTAACGTACCCGCTTCATCTCTTGTAAGGTATTGATGGTAGTGTTGGTCCAGGTAGGGAGGAGACTGAGGACAATACGCTCAACCTCGGACACAGAGTTTTTGATAGCAGATGGTAAAAAAGAGGCCTGAACAAACTTCTTAAGCAAGGTGTGATAGGGACCTTGCTGAAAGAACACAGCCTCCGGCCCTATCATTGTCTCTTTGCTTGGAGGATATGTGGGCTTAAACAGATGCGCTTCACTCACCAGCACTGTTCTCGCCGCCTCAGGGCTCGTTACCATTACACAGGGACACCCCAGGATATATGTCTTAAAGATATCCCCATACCTACACGTGCGTTACGTTCAAGCAGTCAACAATGAACACAGAGAAAATTAGCAGATTAAAAACCAAATATAAGTGTACCGTTTCTGGCGGGCGGAGAAGAAGGAATTGGGATCTTGAGAGTAGAGTCTGAGGGTCTCTCCGACGACGGGCCAACCCATGGAACCAGGGGGTAAGTGCTTGTGTTTCAATTTCCTCCATTGGAGGAGAGCACGAGCGAGCGACGAAAGAGAGAGCACAAGCAATGTGATGCAAAGGTAGCAATAGAAAGGTGTTGATCCGTAAAGCAGCATGTGGAGGAAGAGACGGTGATAGCACAGTAAAGTGAAGGATGTTTGTGTGAGCGTATGGTGTTGCTGTGATGTGGCTTAGGGATTCTTATAGCGAGGGAGGCATGAGAAAGATGGGGCTTTTGAGACAGGCGTCAGTAGTATCTCAGGAACACCTAGGATCGATCTTTTTATTACCAACACCTGCGCAGTCTGTTTCCCAAATTACCCTTTCTCCCTACCTACGACAAACAAATTAACAATAAAATATAAGCACAATTAGTGGGTTTTATTTTGACTTTCTTTTACATTATTACGGCAAAGACATCCTCAACCAAGCTCGAGGGTAATAGTTGGCGAATGACGGAGAGGGAGGGAGGTCGCAGACACAAAATATACAATCGAAAATATTTAGACAGATGTGCTGCGGAATAAGTTATTGTGAAATTCATTATATAAATGCGTAATGTATGATGTATATTTAAACATTTTTTATAAGAAGTGGTGATCAAGCGTAGGAGCATAACTCATAATATCATCGACCTATATAATAAGCATTCGTTTTGCTCATTTTCTTTTTTGATAAAGCTAGCATTTATATGCATCAAGAGATTCCATTATACGTATGGTTTTAAATTTGTGCGATTTGCATTTATTTAATATATTCAACAGTTGAGATTTATCGCATATTTATCTTATATTATATATTTTATGTGTATAAATAAATTCCAACAGTAAAATATATAAGCATTAACTGCATGCAATAATTTTTGGTAATTGTTCTATGTTCATTCTAGGATAACAAAATAGTTAAAAATCCTTTATTTTCTCAATCCAATTCCTCTTTTGATTTTGTTAAAAAATTTATTTTTATCAATATACTCTATCTTTTACACATTTATTGCCACCCCCATAATATAATGGAGAATAGCTAATAGTTAAAAATCATAACAAAAATCAATAATTCATTCATGAAAAAAGCTTTTCCTACGTTAAGTATTAATTATTTTTTAACGTATAATTAAATGGGGTAATAATTCAAATTCAAAACCGAAAGTTCATTGATCAAATCATATACATATTCTCTATTTCATCACATTCAATGGAAAAATATCGTTGTTTTAACATTTATATCAATATGCCAGGATGTGTACTCTTGCAACATTTAGACTCAAATTGTCCATGCTGTAATAGTTGATAACTTAATCTTTAATATATTTACTATAATTCGTCACTAAAGACTAGTAAAAATAATCGAATGGATCATAATTTAGATAAGGGGTCACAAACTTATAAGTTCAATCAATCTCCTGCATTAAATAGAACGAAAATCATATCATATCTCCCATTTAACAGAGTCAATATATATACATTATTATATCAAACTTTTTTGTGGAAGAGACCTTAGAAGGAGATGAATTGCTATGTGTAAATTATAGTTTAAACTATAAATATAAGTCTAGATGAATTTCAAAATATTTAATTTTACAAAATTGTACATGTATTTTTTGAAAAAAAAAAAAGAGTTTAATGCACGAATAAAAAAGATACAATAGAGAAAAGTCAACACATATAAATTTATAACAGTTTAAATCACCGTTGATTCTATATTTATTTCTCAATTTATGTAATTAAGAATTTCACTATGTAAAAGTTTAACAAATATAATGGTCAACATTATAGTATAATACACAACTATTATAAGCTTGCCAATATTACACTAGCAACCCACCTAAAAATAAGTCACATTGGTTTTTACAGATACAATAGTTACCACTTAAAATTCCTTAAAATCCAAAATATAACAAATAGGAGAATGAGAAATATGCTCTCACATGAAAGGATATATGAAGTAAAATACAAAGTCACACGTAAGCAATAGTATATAGTTGAAAAGAATTTCGTTCAAGTTCAAATCGATGATGAATAAAGAAAAACACTAAATATTTATGCTAAAAATATCTAACGGCTCTTTTAACGGTTAGGTCGTTATTATGACATCAATACAACTGAACATGGAAAGTTTCGTAATGGAGGTGTCAAAAGATGCAAAAATCATAGCATTTATTGACAGCGATTCCCTTGTAGCTCACAGTGATGAGGAGAAATGATATTTGCAATCATCTTTAGCTTTAGCTACATTTAGCTTTCGTTTTTGAGTGATCTTGTCTTGACTAAACCACTTGCGTGAATCTACCACTCTAACATATTATCTCAGTTAGTTAATATCATTAGTATATTCATGTTTTGTCTCAAGACAAATTAGTTACATACGATGGTTTTTTTTGTGAATTATAAATAAATATGTCGTATATTGTCATGCTATATAATGTATGATTTTTTGGATCAATCAAGCAGTTATTCATTAAAAGTGTGAAAAGTGTCACTTCTAATATTTAATGTTTACTATACAACATAAATAATCGTCATATATTCTTCGGAGTAACATATTCTCTAGTTATGAGATAATTAATAATTATATATTATTTTAAAATTTTTATTTGTAGCAATTAATGATTTTGATTATAATAATAAATTTATTAAAAGAGTGAAATATTGTTTCATACTTAGTGATATTTAATAATTAATTATATTGTAATTAGATAACATAGTATTCCTAGAAACATATGATTATCATTCATGCAACATATATGTTGATATACACTAAAATTGTAATAATTTTTTCTTAAATCATATGTGAAATGTTAAACTTCGTCTATCTTTATCTGAATGTTGGGAGCGAAAAATGAAATGTTGTATACCAAAATTAATAGATTGTCGAAAAGTTCTTAATAACTCTACATTTTTGGTATGGATGATGAATCAGGCCATTAGGCAAAACACATATGTATTAAACAAAAAAGAGAAGGACAGAATTGGCATTTTGAAATTTGAAAGTGGTGACGCATAAAATAGATTATATATATATTTAAAAAAAAAGTCTGAGAAATAGTAATTAATACGTACAACTGAAATTGGAGGGTAGTGCGGATGTTCGAGTAGAAGCATACGAAGGCGGGTCAAAGTGAACGAAAATGACAAGGAACGAGTGGCACCATACCGCGTGAGGAGGCATAGGATTTCAAGGAACGTCGACAGGTTACTGCGATTGGTGAGTCAGCAGGACGGAGAGAAGCTGCCTCCTCAACCACTTCACGTGCTTCACCCATGTCTTTTGCACCGTGTCCCGCCGCCTCTCCCTTCTTGCCTTCCCTTCTGTGTATTTCCGACACCTTTTCCACGTGTCATCTAGTTTCCCACGCCTCCCACACATTTCTTCTCTACTCTGTTACGCTATTTCTCACAACGTTCTCGTGTCCTAGTGATACTTACTTACAATTTTATGATGTTTGAATTATAATACTAGTTTTGATTTATTTAGTGTCCAAAAACGAGACTAGCTTGTGTATCTGGACCTATATATGTTGATTCAATACCATCTCTGAACATTAATGAATTGAAATATATGAGTTTATGTATTTTTTTTAAGACTTGAAAATAATTTTCCATTTTGTTCCCCATTTATTAATAACTTGTCACCAATTAATTTTTAATTGTTTTTGTAAATTCAAATTAAACTGCATTGTCTGAAAATAAAAATAAAAAAATAAAAGTGCTTCGACTGCAATTCATGCACAAAGCTAAAAGTATATATTAGGTATGGTCCAATTATTGATTGACCCCCTTGAAACTATTGATGGCCGGTGATCAAATTCATATTCACATCAACATCATTTGACTTCTGATAATGTGAGCCATTATTCTCACATTACACAAGAACCATTGGTCACTTGATCAATCTCTTCGATTGGATAATTTTTAATATATTAAATTATATATGGTTTCATTCTAAGGGAGGAGGGAGGGAGTGGGGGAGACAGAAAACTAGAGTCTCAGACTCAACTCCTTCCTGAAAAGCAAAGAGGTCCGTTGAATCTGAACGTACAAGAACGTCAAGTGGTTTCTCCAGCTGGGTGCCAGGTCATCATGTACATATGTTTTGTGTTATGTGCAGTAGATCATGGATAACGTTTCAATGACTTTAACTGCAAGTTCTTTTGCTCGAGGCCTCCCATTTGAGGAAAGAAACAGTCTTTGGTTTATCGTAAGACTTAACAAAGCATTTTACAGTCTACGTTAAACCTTGTAAAAGTAAAATGCTTTGTTAAATTAGGAACGAATGGAAATGGACAGAAGAGATTCCACCATCTTTTTTATTATTCCAAGCTTTTATTCTTTTCAAAATATACCGTTCCAAATTAATGACTGAAAATTTAGTGGAAAATGTCGACACGACATGGCTCAAAGTAAAAGTTGGTACGTGAATGGGTCATTAAGAATGTAAGATGTGGACACGAAGACAAAGTCATTGAGATCTTCGTTTGAGATTTACCTCTAAGAATTGTTTTGGAGAAAAAGAAACACATTTGGTCTTCCATTACACCTTAGTTCCCTATTCAAGACGTGGCAGCTGGAGCTTACATATAGGAATCTGGATCTCGTGCTCTTCTGCATCCCATGTTACCATAACTTAAAAAATGATCGTGGTCATTTTGATCGTATACAGTTATTATTATGTTATAAAAAATATTACAGCATCCATGGTATACAACATTTAAATCAATCTTTTCCATGCATCTATGACTATCATTGGGATCCTATAGTGCATCAACTAACTTTTTGTCTACTGTGTCCTACATTTTATATTCATGACAATGATTTCATATTCCCGGTAATGTAATTCAATATTTCAACCTCGCAAGTCTTCTTTCTCATTTCATGTTAGGTCCTATTTTGACCTTCATGGGGGACATATGCCAAACCCAAAATACCTACGTAGGTGGTTCTTTCTAAATATACTAAACTTGCGGGGTATTTCTGTGATTGCAGTAAGGAAATGAAACATCCTCTTGCATTCAGCGAAACACGTAATCAAGTTTGACAAATATCCTCTCAACGAGATCAATCTTTTTTCCTTTTTGCCATGCAATGAGATCAATCTTAACATGCATGAGCTAATCTTAATGGGTTTATTATATGTCATTCTGTCTGAGGTTGTGGGCAGAGTAAGTGGGCCCGATGTTTACAATGACAGATGGTTTCTCAGTCCATACAGTGAAAGGAACCTTATTTTCAACTCATAGTTAGTAGAGTCCATTCACTAAGTATCCAATGCGGCTTTGTGGGGTCCCCGATTATAACATCTCTGAAAAGGGAAGACTCGCGTTCGTCCTAATTCAAAGTTCTAACGCATGGTGGTCCAATTTCTTATATCAAAGTCTCACATTTTTTTTTGTTTTTTATAGAAAAAGAAAAAAGCATAAGAAAGTCGTGGTTGAGGTTGAAAGCAGTGGATGACAGGTTTCCCGCGGTTTCAAGTGGGCGAATGTGAAGGGAATTACCGCCAATTTGAAGAGAGACTTTGCAATTATCTGACCCATATAGTGACACGAAGTACAAGAAAAAGGAGAAATAAATTTTAAAGTAAATAAATAAAATAAGTCATATTCATAATAATACAATTATTGGTAGTAAACAATTTATAGTGTAATTTTAAAATGGAGAAACAAGGCAGATTAGAGAAGAGAAGAGAAGCGAGGGGGCCACGTGACGTCTCCACGTAGATCGAAGCTGAACCTCTAATCGCCACGTACAAGGGAAAAACTGCGTTGGTGTCACTTTCGCAACCACAAAAATGGATGATGGCCTGGTGTCTTCCAGAAGAAGCCACACACACGCACGGTTGCCCTTTTCTGCCATTCCAATTTGAAAATAGGACAACAACGCCTTAAGAGATAACGTACATGTTCACCCACTAGCCAAGTCCTCAACTTCCACTTTCCACTTTCTTTGCCATATATATACATACACTCACAACCCTTTCAGTTTGCTAACTATTAATTTTCATTCCACTTTCGCTTGAATATTCTTGATCATTTCAAGAGACGAGAGCCACAGAGAGGCAGAGAGAGGGCACATATGGAGATGATGATGATGATGATGAGCGGTGCTGCTGCAAAGGAGATTAATGATGGTTGTTCGACGCCGGAGCGGTGGGAGTGTAGGATACCGACAGGGTTGGTGCCTCCGCCGCCGCCGAAGAAGAAGCCATTTTCGTTGGGGAAGAAAAGAGAGCCACCCAAGAATGGATATTTCCAGCCTCCTGATCTTGAGGAGCTCTTCTTCGCAAGGCGGCAAGCTTGTGCGTAGCTAGATAGTTTTAGTTGATACTACCTTAGTTTTGACTTAATTGTGGTGCCTTTGGTCTTCCATGCCTCACGAGTCATGGCTGCCATCTTCTTCGTAAGTAATGAACTGAAACGGATCAGTGCATTTAAATATATATTTTTTGTACTTGCCTTGCTTTATACTACTATGTTGTTGCTTTTCACTTAACCTTTTTTTGGATAGTTTTGGCACCAAACTAGGAATACTACGTTGTCCGTCCCACTTTGACAGTTTGACTGTAGTTAGTAAATTTGAGTGGAATTCATGACATTAACATTTTACAAAACCTTTCATCCCCCTTCTCTCCTTTTTTTTTTTTTTTTTTTCAGTTTCTCTCAGTATTTTTTTATATCTGTGTGTCTACTATGGACTCAGATTCCAACATGCTTACGCAAAATATTCAAATTTAAGAAGACGTTTAGTGGGTATAATAGAAAACCAATTGAGAGTACAAGTTTATGCTAGAAATGAAGCGGTTTCATAATAAATAAAATTATTACAAAATTTTTGCTCCTTTCTTATTGCTTCCCTGCAATATTACAAAATTTGTGTTTCGTGGCTGTGGAATTTGGTGGAGGTAAACAGAATTGGGCCAATGTAGGGGCCTGGCCTTGGCCCACTAGTTTGATCCATATATGACCAACTTACATAGACATTCAAAGCGTATAACGATTCTGCCAAATTTTTAGCTTGGAAGAATAATCGAAGAAATTGAAACGTCAATTATGGCCAGGAGAATCTTCTTTATCCTATGCTGTGATGATTTTTCTCATTTTTTCCCCCCTACTCCCACTGTGATATTTGAGTAGCTAACAGATATGTTGAGTAATCATATGACTTTATAAGAATAATTTAATAAGTAACAAGTAATTATAGATTCCATTTATTTCACTCTTAGCCGAAAAAAATATTTCAGATTTTTGAAGGGCAAATGGAACGTTCAATATTTTGGAAGATTATTTTTGAGGAGATGCACTTTATGCATTCAACAAATTATTTTCTTACAATTAAAAAAATCTCATTATATTGGATTGACCCATGGTTAGGAGATTATCAATTAAAGGAAGAGTTCAAAAATAAATTATAAAATAAAGAAATAAATTATAAAATATAAATATAAAAATAATATAAAATAAAAAACAATATAAATGACATATTACTAACTATTTCATGGGTAATGTGAAAGAGTGTGAACTGCATAAGTCTACAATATCTTTGATTAAATGAGAGAAGGGACACCGATTGTGACCTAGATGTCACAGGTATTTCAATTCCAATTAATGATGATGATCTAGTTTCAATCTAATTAATTATTAACAAATTAGTATGGGTCAAAAGGTCAAGAAGACCGAAAAGCCCCAATGAATGACGACCATCACTATAATGTTCCTAAGACAATGAAATTCCTTGTCGTGTAAGGATCAGAAAAAGAATAGTTTCGGACCTCTTGCAGAGGCAGTAGCTTTCCAAGGTAATCAAAATTTGATCTAAATTTTTTGCGCTAAATGAGTTGATTTTGGATAAGTCATTATTGATTAAACAATAATAAAGTGCACAAAAAGCAGAAAAAGCAATTAGCTAGCTTTATGACGTGTCTTAAGCTTTACATCTCAGCCCCGCACAACTTCGAATTATGATTGGCCTCACGGATTGATAATGGCATATAAAATTGCAACTTGTGTACGAACCAGAAAAAAATAATAATAAAAGAAGAAGAAAAGACAAACAACTATTTCAGAATACTTTTCGCGACCAATATGTGAGTGTGGGTACAGCAGATCTGGTGGACCATTTTTAATCTAATAATTTTTTTTAATTTTATTTTGTTAAAATATTTTTAAACCACAAATCATCTCTGTACATAGATTTAGAGTAGAACATATGATCCGTTTTGCCAATATGGTACGTAATAAACGACTAAAAGGATTGCGATAAAAGAGTTCTTTGCATGATATAACACAAAATGATTCTGTTGGTAATCATACTTTCATTAATTTTGGAGTATAAAATATTTATAGTGTGCTGGATCTAGTATTAAAAAAGTTAACACCAAAATGTAATTACTTACAATCAATTTAATTTGATTTGACGTTATTTTTCTTAAAAATTATTTGTCTCTTAAACCTCGTTTCTAGAGAAATAAAAAATATTTTTATATTATATTAATAATAAATGTCACTTTTTAAACACAATTTCATAAACATAAATAGCAATATATATACGCACTCACCGTAGACCAAAATTAAATTTGCAATACTCTAATCTGGACTTACTTTTTTTCTTGTTAATTCATGGTTTAAACAGAGGAGAGCAAAGTTAAAATAGACTGAGCGAGGCAAAGAGTCATTCAAACTTATATACCCATTATAGGTGTCCGATTTGTAGGGTTATACAGCATGAGATGGGAAGCCCAGCAACAGCATTCATTTGTTGATTTATACGCAATAGCTAGCTAGGGTTCGACCTGGGTGTCTCAAAAGTCACTGCTCTGAGCATGGCGTATTCTGCTTCTTGTGAATGCTAGATCATTGACCACATATTCTTACAAATTACAGCTCTTTTCCTCCGCATAAATTAAAGCCCTATTTCGATCCTCCCTTCCCCACAGATCCTGGTGCGTGCAGCTCTAATCCCAAAGTGCATTTTCTCCATTGATTCGTCGTCCCAGCCTTTCCTTTTGCTTAATCTGCACTTCATCTTTCTGGGTGGATTAATTAGTTAATTAACTTTGTGTAGTTTGCCTGTAGGATCCAAGTTTCACCTGCTGTCTCCAGTTCATAAGGAGAAGACCTCACAACGCTACAGTCAGTATGTGCAGGTGCAGCACCATCAAGATTCACACGTACGAGGGCTTCATGGGAGATCTTATGGCTTATTGCTTTACTCTGTGAGTCCTTAATGGAATGAGAATCTTGATGATGCTGCACCAGCACATATATGACTATTCTCTTCTGTTCAAAGAGCGAAACATCTATATGCGTATAAAAAATCTAGGTAAACATCTTGATACCTATATTTATTATAACAGTTTTATCTGACTATGAGTGTGTATGTAGTGGTCATGTTCGTTTTGCATGCTCTTGTTTGCTAAGTAGCTTGAGGGCTGGATCCAAAAAGCCAAGAATTCAACAATTAAGATTCGGATTGAAAAAGAATCTCAGGTACTTTAGAATACAAAAGAATATTGAGTTGTTCTTTTTCATTTGAACGTGATGATGTTAGTGTGGAATAGTCTTCTGATACTTAATTTTGGATATATCGTTCATTTGGAAAGAATCATAATTAAGATATACATCCGATTATTGTGAGCATTAATGCCTGGTATTTTAGGACTTCGATATGTCTTAGATAATGGAACGAAAAGGATCACTAAGGTGTCAGTTGGCAAACTCAATTTAGCTAGTTTAAATGTCTAACAAAGAGAAAAGCTAGTTTCTTTGGGCCTTCATGTCAGAAAGATAGTACCATCCTGCATTAATTAATTCAGCTAAAGATAAACATGTACATGGAGGGCATCTGGAAAGTCGATAGGGAAGCATATCCATGATGGTTTCTTTATTAGTGGATGACGATCGAGTAATGGATTATATATAAGCATGGACTCTTTTACAAAAGCTGATGCGAGATTATCTGTTAATTAAAATAGTCCTTAATTATTATTATTATTTGGAACTTTCCAATTTTAAAACGACTTCGGCTTCTGGTCAAAGCCAAGTGAATTATATTTTACACACACATATGTATAAGTTTACCTGTTTAGGTGACTCATAACAAATTTTGAAGCTTTTGCTAACTGAAAATATATAGTGATCATGATCCTGGATATATATATATATATATATATACATGGGCTGCGCTGGTTTCTGGCTACAATATACAAAATTTGAAGTTTCCGGTACGTATACTTGATCAGAAAAAATCAATTTATATATATATATATAATCTGCATGTAACCTGATTCTGATGTAGTGTGAGTTCTCCATCATACATGCTCACTTGCCTGACAAAAATTTTTTGTACATGTTTGTAGTAGTTATAGCTTTTCTGAAATATTAATGGAAACAAAAAAAAAAAAGTCTATATATAATTTTTTTTTCTCTAAAACAGAAATTGGTGGTTTCAGGAGTGCACTACCTTATGGTGATGCCCAGGGCACTCTTGAAACCATAACTTTGTATTTCAGATCATAATGATTTGATTTTCTAAAACCGAAATTTTCTAGGCATTACACGTATATACCATATATACTTAGGCATGAATTTGTGTGTATACATACAACGTAGATTCATTTCATAATTTTATGGCCTAGGTACGTAGAAATGCAAGAGTTGTGAAATTATCATTCTTAAATTCAAAAGTTAACTAGTAGACTTCTCAAATTTTAAGTTTTGTGCCACATAATCTCTTTCATCATGGATCACAAGGTGTTAGGATTTTACATGTTTTCCAATATATATATATATATATATATATATATATATATATATTAATTTGACTCTTAGACGATTAGTAAGATTTATTAATTGTTGACTTGACCTCTTTCAATCCATATAAACAAATAATATGAAGATAGTGGATAAGACAGTCAATAAATAATCATATATATTACACAAAATTATAAGCCTAATTGGTCTAATAATCAACATGTACAAGAAATACTGAAATAATAATATATTTTTTTCTCTATCACCTAACCACAATACCATGTGTTGTGGAATATGATTGCTTCTGGTAAAATCTGATCCTTGCCCTCTAATTAATTGATAAATTATAAAGTAATAAATTAGTTATTTATGCCTTAAATTGTTATTTTTTTCAATTTAATTATTTAGAAATAAAGCTTTTCAATTTAGTACTTACATAATCAGTCTTCTCTCAGGTTAGTTTATCGTTAATGATAAGATCTCCCGATTTTAATCTCCCATATGTTATAATTAGATCTCTAATCAAAATGACGGTAAAAGAGAGCCAAAAAATGTTTTTGGAAGAGACAATATATGATTGGGAAAAAAATTAAATGACATGTCTGAGAGACTTTGCGGTTGTAGAATTACCAGTACAAAACAGTAAGCATTAAAGCTGTAATTAAAAGATGACAGATAAATCAGTAACCTCAAAAAATGTGCTGAAACTTGAAATTAAGTGCATGGTTTTGTGATATATATATATATATATCTATCTATCTGTGTGTGTGTGTGTGCAGCAAATTTGGGTAAAATGACAATTATATGTGCTCCTGATCCTTCAGCAATAGGACATGTGAATTGTGTTGGATGTGTCCTGCATACCTGTTAGCTTTCCATATAGAATCAAATCAATGATTCAAAAGCATGACGTGATTTTGATGTAAGTAAAGTGATCTGAGTATGTTTATATATTTTGAACATAAATTTAGTTGACTATGATGCAGCAATGTGAATGTATATATCTCTGTTATACTGTTAGGAGACAAATCGTGCAGGAGCAAATGTAGGAGGAGACTTGGCACATCAATGAAGAACGGAAGAGATGTCTATATATATATATGTGGGATATTAGGAATGAGGAGCATTAATTAATCTTACTTGTTTCATTTTGGTCCCTTAATTTATAACCTGTTAATGTTTATTTTCATCTATATAAAACACAAGTAAACTGTTTAGTTAAAAAGTTTTACGTAGAGTGATTTAACTTCGATAACCATTTGTCAGAGTGGATTATATCTATCATAATATATTTCTTGGTTACCACATTTATTTTGTAGATTGTGTGGGCTCCCTTATTATTATTATTATTATTATGTTATTCCTCTAGTTTGATTAATACTCTCATTTTTTGTTCATCAAATTTTGTGAGCATTTTCGCCTCACCGTCCATGTCAATAGATATAATATATATGTTTCATTAATTATCTCGAATCCATAAACACAATGGGTGATGGTAGAAAAATATATAATAAATAAATTAAAGTTGGCAAGAAGTTGTTGGAATTATAACACCAAGGAGTCACAAAGTTTTTCTATTAAGCATTTTAATTTGAAAGTGTTAGAAGAAAGCAAAAATTTCAATAATTTTTACTAGTTAAGGACTGAATTGAGGTTGAGATAAAATTATAAAAAAATTATATTTTGAAATCAAATAAAGGTAACCCACTAAAAGAAAACTTAATATGAAATTAAAAAATAAATTAAGATTACATGATTGTCAATTAACAAAACTTAAAAAAAAAAAATGCCGTTCGTAGAGCCATTTTGGCTGCTCATTCAAGAACGTTGTACAAATATTTGACTTTTGACATGTTGACTGATGTTTCTCTTTTTGTCTTTCTAATTGGTTACTCCAGTCAAACTACTTCTCCTACATTCAAACCTCGTTTCTACACAATCCGTTAACGTTTGATTTGTGTGGAAAGGCCGATAGTTATAATTTAATTGAGTAAAATTTTGTGTCCATTAATTTATAATATAAAAATATACTTATAATATTATAATATTTTGAGTTAATATTATTATAATTATATTTTTATATTATAATTAAATTTATTGATATATTTAAAATTATGAGTGAATTAAAAATGATATATTTAATTAAATTATGAAAAGATTACTAATTAGATGTCATATTCGGTATACATACAATATACTCGATTATAATGTTGAGATATAATTATAATAATTTTAATTTAAAAAATAATAATATTATAATTATATTCTTATATTATAACTAAATATACTTATACATCTAAAATTATATTTTACCTATTAATTATTATATGTTAAACTTTCATTTTGTTATTATATATTAATTGGACCAACACGTTAGAAGACCGAGAATCAGAAACGTGTAGACTTTGTACGAGTGATATTTACTGCTTATTTTTTTTCTCTTGAACTACAAAAATATTTAATATATATACAAATTAAAATTGTTAGTTTTCTTTAAAAGTAAATTTATATAATCGTAAATTATATTTACTAACTTTCATTTAAAAAATAAATTTTACTATCAATTGAATGTATCAAATGTAAAAATCAATTTTTTTAATTTATGTACAAACAAGATTTTAATAAACAAAACTAATTTTAAGAAAAATTAATACTAAATTAAAAAAAATTATTTATACAACACATTTTTGTTTTAGTGTGTAAATAAACTTTTAAATATTTTAAATGTTAAACTAGACACAATATTAAATTCTCTCCCAAGAAATTTTTTTGAGACGTTACAATGTTCATACATGGAACAGTCAAAATTAACTATAATCTAAAGTAGATCTAATGTGTATGGTTGAAATTTTAAGAAGTGTATATTACTCTGTGATTGTGTGTATATATATATATATATATTAGTATTACACTAAAAAAAAGATTCCAAAAAAGGAAAAAGGGTATCTTGTATTTAGAGGCAAATGCTCCCACGGCTTCCCCACCTGACCATCCCTTGTGCACCTCACATGTCTGCATGTGCCATTTCTCAGCCGACATCGCCAGCAAAACCATTCTCAAAACCCATAACACTTGCACACCCCTCCTTCCATCTTTTGTTTTGTTTTCCAGAAAATAAAAATAATAAAAATGAAAAACAAAAACAAAAATATTTCCCCAATAGAAATTCTTAAATTAAAGCTGCATTCTACACCAACCATAACACACCACGTGACACCATCTTTGACCATCCACGTAATCCTTTGACCAATCATTGCTCTTGGCTTGATTCCTCTTCTTCGCTTTTATTAACTCCAAATTTTACCGCCCACTCGCCCTCAGTGAATTTGAACTGTACTACAGGGACAGTGTCCTCAGAAAGCATCCTGGCCTCAATTTTTATTGACGTGCATTCCAGCCAAGGCCCTGAAGATAAAAATAAAAAAAAATGTAAATTGAATTAATTTTTATAAAATGTAGTTAAATTATATCTAATATATTTTTTGTTTAAAAAATTTTATTTAACAGTCTTAATATTTAATATATATTGATAAAAATTTAATTTTAAAAAATATAATTTTAACTTTAATATCAATTTAATCTTCTGATTTTAAAAAGCATTAAAATAATTATTCAAAAATGAAATAGTAAATTAATTTGGTCCCTTTAATTATAAAGGAGGAATCTTATTTTTAAAGCATCATATTGATATTTTTTTATTATTGGAGGGCTAAATTGACATTAAAGGTAAAAGTAAGAGATTAAAATTACTTTTTTGTCTCAAATTTCATCTTTCATTAATTTTTATTAATAAAGTTAACTTTTTACATAACATGCATTTTTAAAAAATAGAATTAACAAACTGTTTTATTTTCATATCAAAAATAAAATTAGAGTTTTATGTTAAAGTTTAGTATCAATTTAACTACTTTAATTGTCATATTAAAAATCACAGTCACAAAATCACGTTAAAGATTAGCTTATAAAAAAAAATCAAAAGAAAAAAATATTGTAATATACCAAATGTTGAGAGAATCACTTACATTTTTTCTTTTTTGGAAATTATATATCATGTGGTTCAGTTAAATGCTGATAAAACCTATGAGATAAAAAAGTGAAGCATATAAGGCACCGTCAATAGCATTATAGGTTATTGGCTTGATATAGCCTAAAGTCTAAAATTATGCTGCTTGTACCTTTCACAATAATTTTGTTTACTAGAGATAATGCTTAAATTGCATGTGCGTGGAAATATTTTTTGACCAGTCAAATAATGGTGATAAAAGATGTTTCTTTCCAAATCATTAGATTCCTTCTGAACATTTCACACATCCTTTTCTTCTTTCAATTTGATCTTCCCATTAATTTTGGCCCCGCCGATTCAGCAGGTATGAAATATTAAACTGCATTCTGCGGTTGCAGTACCATGAGCGGCAAATTTCATTAAGATAATAGTACAAACCCAACAATGCCTCAAATTAATTCCTTCACATGCTAAGCCCATCTGCAGAGCCTCTGGTAATGAATATTAAATTCAGAGAATACTTTCAGATTGGAAAAATTTTGAAATCTCCATTGATAGCCTCACTGTTCTAATTACTGTTCCACCTACACCGTTGGCCTGTGGATGTCAAAATTTCTACAGTTTATACTGGATTTAATAAAAAAGAGATAGTTATGATATATATATATATATATATATATATATATATATATATATTTATATAGTTCACTCTCTTTTTTTCAGACACGCCTTGTTTTATTTATCATAAAATAAATATACTTACGGCTATTATTATTAGAATCCTAAAATATACTTAGCAGTGGTTGTGACTTGTGATTGCGACTAAATTAGAAGAATTTGTTGGTTTTGTAGGCGAGGCATTTTCTAATAATGCTGAGTAGAAAATCAGGGACCTACATGTATATATGCGGATAAAGAAAGAGGATCAAAGGTAAGGAAAAAAAAAAAAAAAGGGAAAAAGATGCTTTAGCACCGAATCTATGGAGATGAAGCAGGAGTGAAAGTGGAATATCATTGTTGTGATCACAAGATTGACCATATCAGCCACTTGTCAATTAATTATTATTTCTTTACTTTACCCTTAATAATGCTTTTCAAAACGAACAGAGAGAGGGAAGAAAGATTATGACTGTGTTTTACATAATAATTGTATTATATTTGCTTTTGGGAACTCTAAGAAAGAGAGAAACTCGAAAGCCATTTGATTAGTGACACAGTTGACAAAGGAGAGTCATGTTCATACGGACACGACGATGTGAATGGTGAACAGGATGGTCTAAGTGTACTCAATGAAGAGTCCTATTTCTAACACTGTTTTTGAGTACCAAGGATGATGCAGAGCTATATTGTATCCATGTGCTGAAGGAAGAGCATCTTAAGCAAATTGAGCACAAACATGGTCCCTTCTATAAAGGTCAAGCTTGGGATGCTCGCAATTGTTTCTTTGAACAGAGCAAAAAATAGTACAAGTTATGAAAGGAGAATAAAAATTTGTGAAGAAAGTTAGTGTTGTGGAGTGAGGGACACAATGTAAGCGACCCTTCACATGAGAACCAGCTAACGTTTGTCTGCTTGGGACGATTTTAATAAGTGACTTCCATGTTTTAGAGCCCTACAAGACTTGTGTCCACCTTATCCGAGGCCATTCAATGGACAGGGTTGGTTTCATATTCATTCATGTATCAGCCAAAAGCACAAATCTTTCCCTTCGAAATGTTTACCCAAATTTACTAGGCCAATGTAGAGATACACTTTCAAGACTGTTCGATGAGTAACATAATCTCAATTACTTTCACTGTATAAAAAAAAAGGGAAAGAAAAGGAAAAGTTTCCATCGTATAGACAGACTTAACTCATACATGTCTTGATGCGCAAGTACAAGGCATCTGATATGATATTTAAAGATCATTAATTTTTAATAAACATTTAGAGGATATTTATTAGGGGAGTTCATAGACGTTGCATTTTGCCCACATAAATATGTTGGTTCATCTAGTTGGCAAGACTAATTCCTTAGACCAAATACATATCCTACACAATTTAGAGCACACTCACAAGTGTCCATGTATGGCTAAGATACAGAGTCCCCAGAAGAATCTCCCAGCAAGCATTAATGAATAATGATCCCTCCTTGAACCGTTATATATACACAACACCCTCCCACTGGAACCAACTTTCTTTCCTCTCTTATCCCATTTGCCTTACCTCCACACACACAGGTTGAGTCATAGCTAGTAGTAGTAGCTGTGAGCCTGTTTGAGTTTGTGATGGACGAAAAGTGGAAGGTATCGAAGAAGGAATCAGGTTCGAGCAGCCATGGCACCACCAAGTCATTATTCTCAAGGAACAGCTCAACTTCGAACTCTCCTCTCCTCAGGAGCTTATCACAAAAGGGTTCATCCTCCTCCTCCTCCTCAAAGTGCAGTCTTCCCAGAAGTTATTCTCAAAAGAACCCCTCTATCGGTCGCAAATGCACCAATTTAGCAAAGGAACAGAAAGCCAGATTTTACATTATGAGGCGTTGCGTCGCCATGTTAGTTTGCTGGCACAAGCACGGCGATTCTTGAGGGAAAAAGAAAGTCTACTGCACAGATCCCCTGTTCACAGTTTAACTTCTTGGCATCTGATCTACCAGCGATTTATCTTTCTTTCTTCTTCTTCTTCTTTTTTTTTGAATATTATAGGTTCGATTGTAATTACGAATTAATTAAGGTGAGTTATAAGATTTACACATTGCCTGAGAAAGATACATATGTCAGCTAAACTCCACTTCTAACCTTGATTTATACTCTTATACTCTTTGTGTGACATTATTGTCATGAAGAACTACTAAACCTTTGTTTTGTTTTCGTCTGAGGATCCTCAAAAATCTCTCATCAGCTAAGCCCGTCAGTGGTTCTTCTGGCTCTGTCATTTTCTCTCTCTCTCTCTCTGTATGTGTATAGAAAGAAAGGGTTTAGCTTTCTGATAGAGGAAAGTGAGATTCTCATCAACTATTTCAAGTAAGCAATTTAATAGTATCTTGATCTGCACTGAATGTGTAAGCCACATTCATTCTTCTTTTCCCCTATTAGAAACAAAAAGAAGATCGCTGTGATTATTTCAAAATGTAAATACTTACAATACCTCTGTGTCTCTTTCTTCCTTTCTTTCTTTCTTTGTTTTTTTTTTCCCCCTCTTTTCTTACTCGTCAAAGCTAATACGTAATGGCGCCCTCCAAAAGGGAGATTTGCAATTTAAAGTTAGATCTCCTTGGAGGCAGGGGAGCATAGGTTCCATCAATTTACGAAGTTGGTGGTATTACAATTGTAAAGTTGGGATCTTTCTTTTCCCTTCTCTGCCCCCACTCCTATTACTTGCTAATTAGTTCTTAATATTGCAATATTCAGCACAAATGTAGAAGGTCATTACATTGAGTAATGATCAGCTTAACACCTTCGATTTTAGGTCCAATATATATTCATGGAGCTGGTGTTGACCCTTCCTCTCCCATATTTAAATAATAATCACAATAAACCAACATTTCAATATCTATAATTACAAGAGTAAGAGAGGAAATAGAAGACACGAATTAGTTTTGAGATGCTAAGAACGACACATTCCAAGAGAGTTTGCTGCCATGCCAATCACCTGATTTCCTCTTGGTCAAAGTATTTTTAGTATCTGTAGTATTATGGTGAATTGAATCTTTTTCTAGTTATAAGCCAAAATCTAGGGGGAAAATGAGCAGAAAATATTTCCCCCTCCTATCAGCACACACAGCATTGATTTGATCCCATTCCCTCTAGTTGCTTAAAGATATCAGAAATGCATAGGATGCTCTGTACGTGATACAGCTCCAAAAACATTATAGGCTATGGGCCAATAGGCTCTTCTCTAATGGCACCTACGTGAGGTTTATGTGGTGCGATTCAATTCTCATGTAGTCATATCATTTATAAAGCCAAACAATACCAGAGCAAAGGGAAGAAAAATAGCATTTTAATCAACGTACAAAGTTATGTTATGAGTAAAAATTCAGAATGTCAAACTGACACCAGGAAAGAAGGATTGAATGCCAGTGCTGGCTTATCAAGGCCAAATTTCGCAGAAAAAACCCTTAAGTTAGCACTTACGGACAATTGGGAAGTCAGTGGTAGAAAGTAGAAACACCAAATTTAGGTAAAAAATGGTTTTTTTTTTTTAACCAAGTTTAACAGGTAAAAAATGGGGACCAAAAAACTAGATTGTAGGAGGGTAGTTTAGTTTTTACTGGAGCAATTGTAGAGCATCGAGGACATTTGGTCCACCTTCTGACTGAAGAGCTTGTGCAATAACAAAAGCATCTGGATTCCGGATCAACATCCCCCACTCTCCTGTACTCAATTATAGGTAGCTAATGTCTGATTTTTTTTTTCTCCTTTCATTTCTTTTAAATTTAAAAAATTAGACTGTATGGGAACTCTTGCTTGTAGGGTTCCTTTTACCTAGGGAGGATGATGATGATAAAGGGTGCCAGCAGAGTAGAGTGTCTCTTAGCCACGAGATGTGAGCATGACAGAAGAGGGTTCCTCTTTGGCCAACAATGGTGAAATAGTACACATTAGTCTGAGTAAGTTTGAATGGGGCATTGAGTTATGTAGGATGGTCCATCTGACCATCCTCTCCAAAATTGTCTGCCTGCATCCCTATCAGTTACCACCCAACATTATTGGCAAAAGAGAAAAAAAATAAAATAACGTGTTAATTCCTTGCCGAATAATCCATAGGGTGCTACAAATAAGTTTTGGCTCGGTTGTATTAGTGTCGGTCATTTTTCAGACTGAAGGATCCAAATTTGAATCCCAATCAAAGCCAAAATTAAGTATACAAGAAAAAGAATCCACTGGGAACAATGGATGAACGCGGTTGGAATGAAACTGGGAAAGAACTAAGAATAACGAAAAGTACATTGGTCATTTATGTTTTGTGCAGTAATATAAGCATATAAGCATCCTTTATAGCCACAAATGATATTAATGCAGAGGAAGTGGCAATGTATGGTTCTCTTTCAGAATTAATAATGCAAGCATCAAGGGAAACTTGAGCAAAAAGAGAAAAAGAAAAGGCGATAAAGGAAGATCCAAGAAGAAATTTATAAATATTATTGGTTTTTCTGCCAAATATAAGTCTAGAACCATCGGTGAATGAAAAATAACTCCCAAGTCATTAAGTAGAGGAAGAATTCGGGTGAAGCAAACTGACTGCAGCAAGTTAAAGATGCTAATTTCATATTAACTAGATCAATTCATCATCAACAAATAACAAAAGACCAAACCCCAAGAATGAGCAATATCAGCAGAGTAGGACTTATAAGGTTAACAGAGAGAGTAACCGAGTGAGTAAAAGAAAGTAATAATGTCTTTAGCTAAAACCGCCTTCTTCCTAACTCAAATAATCTTGTGATAAACGAGAAACCAAAGGAAGAGACAGATAACAGACAACTACCTCACCTGAAGAGGATGGCATCCCTACTGAGCTATCCCTGCAAGTTAAAACAAATGGTCAAATCGTTGTCATGGTTTTGGATTTCTTTACATAAACATGGACAACACAACAGGAAAAACAACCTTATTACCCTGAAGTCATGAGTCATTGCCACGCCTTCTTCGTATTCAACAAGTTATATATCCCTATGCCGTAAGATCGAAGCTCCCCAAACAAAGGTCCTAAAGTGCCCAATACGACAGACCATGAATAAAGTTTTGCTCAGTGCTCATGTCGTTTCCTCCTTGTTTTAATTTTTGGGACCATGGGATGGGACAATGGGACAATGTTGTTTTCTTCCTCCTTCATAATCACAGTCCACATTTTCAGTTCTAATGTCTTCGTACAGGAATCTTATATCGATAATATTATTAGATCACGTAGGGCATATAGTAATTAGAAAAAATATAATCCTTGATTTAATGGCATGGACCAAGCAATAAAGAAAGAACTCAGAGTACTGGTAATGCATAACCAGCTGGCCATGTTACGACCATTTTCGCACAGTCCCAAACAAACAAATTGTAGGCAGCAGCTGCTTTAGCCTACGTGTCTGTGTTTGGAACTCTCATTGTCACAGCTATGGCCGAGTCTGGTCAAAGGGTTTTGAAAGAGACAATATAGGCCACTTCAAATGTGAATGGCTAATTAGTTGCTCTCTCGGTCAAAGATGGCAAAGTAGGGTCATAGAGAAAGCGTCAAAAGTTAGTTGGCTAGCTTGAACAAGTCACCCCAAAATTCAGAATTGGTCACCCAATTTGAATTGCCACACGGCTGTAGGATTCAACACCAATACCACAGTCAATCAAAATGTTAACCAGATTACTGAACTCCGGAGGATTTTATCATGGCTCGGGGACTGAATAGTGTTTTTTTAAGATTTAGGGGGCAAATAGTTAAATATGTATATTTTAGGAATACAAAATATCTTTCCTCAAAATCAAACTGGGCAAAACCAATGCACGAGACTGTTTAAGAGAAAAGGGAAAGTAGAGTCTTTACTTCGTCATTTAACAACTGGGCTACAATTTAAGTTGGATCACTTCTCGCTAGTCTCTACTTGCTTAACCAGGAGGGGAAAAACTAAAGTGAAAAACCTCGCATAAGGGTATATATATTTGGTAGTTCTGCTCAGGTCAGAATTTTTTGGACATGTACGAGGAGCACCGGCTAGAATAATCAGTTTTCTGATGATCCATTCAATTTGTATTCCTCCTTCCCCAATCTACTTCAACAGAACAAACAAAAAGGAAGTTTTGTATGACGAAATTGCCAGATCATAATGCTGCAAGTTGAGAGAGGCAGCTCACAAAATTAATTCTGAAAGAATGATTACAAGGAATATGCCACTAAAATATGATGTCAACGAATCCACAATTTCAATGAATGCCCAGTTCACTGCTATGGACCTGCCTGCAACAACTTTTATCAACTTTCAATCGCATAATTGCATCCTCCAGATATTTTTACAGAACAAGAAAACTTCGCTTATAATGTGAATGTAATCTATTGAATCCAATCGCCAAAGGACCAGTTTTTACTCAGTTCACAATTCAGTCTTTGACAATTCATAGTCGATAATCCCATGCTATTTACAGTATAAATCTCTTGACTGAGATGTATGGTCTAATAAATAATTTCATTTCCAAAATTGCTCAGTCGTTCTCATTTAATCTTCCAAGACCCAATTACTACTGCGACTCCGCGAGCTCCTACTGAATACCGAACTCAATTGCCTAAGGCTTCTACTCATGGACCCAACCTGAGAACTGGAATGCGAAGAGGAAGATGACGTTGACCTAGACCCAAGCCTCCCGAAGAATGAGAAGAAATTACGAAATATTCTGCCTAATCCACGTCTTTCGCTAACTCTGATACTTCTCATTGCTCGGGAAATTCTTCTAGGAACTCCATTTGCATTGAGCCCACCATCCATTTCTGTGTATACAACTGGTAAATGACTCTCCGCATCACCGCGGCCGCCGGGAAACCTTCCTACAGCGAATCCTCCACCCGGTAACCTCCATATCGTCAATCCTACCGTTTCTTCATCGATTTGTCCTGATGCTCTACTTTCCAAAGGATTTCGATCCGAAGGCAACTCGTTGCGACACACAGGACACGAATTGCGCATTGAAAGCCACGGAACAATGCAATCCGAATGGTAAATGTGCTTACAAGGCATTTCACGCGCCTCCGAACCCAGCTCAAACGCTTCTGTACAAATGGCACAGTGTGTATCCGTACTCACATGATCCTCCACAATCTCAATCGTCGGCATTGACTCGATGGCGGATTTGGACGCCGGCGGGTTCTCTAGCCGCCCAAGGCCATTGGTTTCGATCTGTGTGAACTGCTCCAACAACCGATCGAAGCCAGACCCCAGCAAGAACTCCGACATGGCCGGCGGCAAAGGTCGGAGACCGGAGCCATCACCATCATCATAGTACAATTCGAAGCTACTACTTCTCTCGGGATCTCCCCCGTCATCTCCGGTACCACCATCGGCGGGTCCACGGAGAACGATTACTGGGTTGAAGGGAGATCGGCTGCCGGCGTTGCGGCGTCTTCTCCGGAACCCTTGTCTCCTTGAATTGAAGGAACTTTGAGGTTCATGGGCGAAGATAGGCATGGCTGCAGATGAGAATGGCCCGAGATGGTGGTCCGACGATGGGTTGGTCTGGATCTCTTCGATGAAGCCACCTTCGCAGTGCGGGCAGGCGATGTGGCGCTGAGTACTAGAGAGGTGAACAAACCGGGCGCATCTATAGCACCAATACGACGCCGTTGCGGATGACATATCCGGGTTCATTGTCCTCAAGATCCAAGCTTCGGAAGGAGTTGACTGGCGCTTATAGAGAGACAGAGAGATAGAGGAGGTTCCGATGAATCTGCGAAGAGGAGGAACCCAGAGAAAGAGCGTTTATTTAAGGCATTCCTGGGGAGGACGAAGTCACCCCTCTAAATTTCTGAATTATCGAAATTAAATGGAATTTTCCGAGAAGATTAGTAAAGCAAATCCCTTTTTCTTGTGTCTAAATATAAAACGGTCTATACTTGTCAGTGTTTAATTGGTGAGATTTTTGTCTTTGTGAACTTGCTTCTTCTAATCTACCGTCTGGACCACGCTTGAAGTTAGGACTATTTGTTGTGAAAATAAATCAAACGAACTTTCGTACGTTACTTGAATTTGTCTCCTTAAAGATCCTAAATTAGAGTATAATTATTTATTAATTGAATGAATTTGAATACCGAATTGAATTTATTTAGCTAAAATAGCTTAATTTAAAAAAGCATTGTGAATACCCATTTTTAATTATTTAATTATTTAATTAATTAATACACTAATTAATTAATAATTATGCGAATTAAAAAAATTAAAAATAACAAAACTTTAAATGATATTATTAATTAGGGACAATTTAAAATTAAAAATAAATAATAAGAAATAATTAAATAAATTTAAAATTTAAAAATAAAATTAGTTAATTAAAATAATTATAATAAATCAAAGCAAAGTTATAAAAATAAAAAAATATATAAGAAAACAAAATAGAAAATTTAAAAATTCAAAAAATAAAAATTAATTAATAATAATGATAATAAAAATAAAAATAAAAATAAATAAATAAAAGTAATAAAGTTGTAACTTAACACCAAATGAAAAAAAAGATGACTGCAATATACTTTTACGTGAAAGCTACGGGAGAAAACTAGTGGGAAAGGAGTACTGTTGTCAGGCAGAGGGACAAAACTCGACAAAAGAGAGATGGAGGGGGGAGCCGAGTTTCTAAAAGGAAGGGAAATGAGCTTGAAGATAGTGAGAACAAAATATAGAAAGAGAGCAAAAAAATGGGGGGTGCAAAATGAATAATGTCTTCAACAAGATTTTGGAGGAAGAAAGAGAAGGAAACGCACCAAAAAGAGAGAGAGGACTCGACTGTGAATCGTCGAAAATGGTCATTTCAAGTTGTGTTAGGGTTTTCTCCTCCTTCAAGTGTCATTCAGATCCCCATTTCTCTGTTCCTCCAAGGTTTGATAAGCTCAACCAAGGACGATTCACTATGCACCTCAACATTGCCATTGGTGGAAAGGTTGTGTTTCATGGCTTATCTTCTTTGATCTTAAGGTTTCCTCCGAACTTCCAGCGCTAACTGAGCATTATGGCCCGCAGGCATTGCAGTAACATTGGGGTTGCACAAATTGTCACTGCTTTGTAGTTTAACAACTCCGTTGCTTATGGGGTTTCGGTGTCGTCGGCTATTTCCTTAGCCATCGATGCGGACTCTGCCACTACTTTACTTTCCGTAGCTTCGACGGAGCTTGCGGTCGATGAAGACATTGTCGTCTCGGGGAGTTGTGACGGAAATGGGGCTATACAGTTTCAAAATTCGGTTGATACTTCATATTCTTCTTTTTTGAAAATTGATGGAAGCATGGTGATTCATGCCGCTGAGAGATTAGGACGTGGTATTGCAATTGAAGTGATTACAACCCCTGTGGTGAATACTTCTACTTAGTTTTTTAAGAAAACCGCGATCTCAAGCCAAAAAATCTACTTCTCGATGAAGATGGGAACTTGAAAGTCACTAATTTTGGCCTCAGCATGTTTGCTGAGCACTTGCTGATAGCGGAATTAAAACATGTAATTAAACATAATCACAAATTGGGAGAATAAATAAATTAACAATTTGACCTGATGAAGACGACATCATTGATCTAAGTATTGGTTGAATCTAACAAGTTCAACCCACAATCCCCAAGAGTGTTTCTTAGAGTGTTTTGATGGCACAGAGAGTGACAGATTTAGTGTATCTAAAAGCTAGGGTTTCAGTGTGTTATTTATAGGATTTTATTTAATAATATAATTAATCAATATTATCCAGTAAAATCCTCCAGAATCTTTAAAACAATTTTAAATTTAATTAATCAATCAAAATTAAGGCCATAAAATCTCTCTCTAGATAACAATCTTAGATTAGTAATCTGACGGGATGATTACTAATACTCTTGGGCTGTGGGTTGGGTTTTTGCCCTGCGGGCTTGTGGATAATCGAACCCATCACCGATTATCCACACATATTAAAATAAAACCCAGTCCATTCTCTGTTTATAAATTATAACATTAATTGCCTAATTAGAATTAATAAGGTACTAATCTAATAAAATAATTAATGCTAATCCATATAATATTAAAAATATTCTAACAATCTCCCACTTGGATAGCATTAATTACATTATTAGGTCAATAAACAAATACATAATTAGGCAATTAATATTCACATAAACACATGAATGTGTGTATATTTATAAGCCATATAAAATTTAGAAATGAAACTACACACAAAGATAACTGAATCCGATAGGGAAACAAGTGATATTAACATTGTTATAAATTAGTTTCAATATCTGAATAGAATGGAATACAAAATGACATTTGAGGCATCATATTACAATGCAAAAGTCCCTTTAGAACTTAACTCTGAAATTTGGTGTTAAATTGTACCACAAAAAGCCCTTTAAGGACTCAACTCATAAATTTGATGTCAAATTGCACCACAAAAGCCCCTTAAGGACTCAACTCATACTCCCACTAGACCAAGGCTACATCAGAATTCAACAAGACCCATATAAGTTATACAATTTGAATTACTCTTATGGGTAGGCATTGGTCAATAGATCCATCATCATATGCTCACTACAAATGTGAACTATGCGAGTTTGAGATAACAAAAATTCAGAAATGAAATCATGGATCAAGGATATTAAATCCGATAAAGAAAGCATTGTTATAAATGCCAGCAAAATTTCAATTCTGAATTATATCTAAAATTTTGGCATAACCAAAACATTGAATCCGATAGGGAAACAAATGTTATAAGTGCCAAAATATGCCAAAGTGTTCCTTAAGAACACAACTCAGACTCTTACTAAAACAACACATCAAAATTCGAATATACCCAAGAGTCATATTTTTCCAAAACTCTAATGGGTTTGTGTTGATAAACGGATCACCTAAAATGAATATGAGATATACAGATCTTCTCTCCAACAAACAGGAATTGACTATCAAAATTTGATATAACTGAAATTCCTGTAACTTTGAGAGAAACATATAATAGAGTCATGTCGCAATAAAACAGTCAAGACTTAAAATATACACATGACGGAAATTAATTTCTTTGACCATATTCCTTAAAGAGTGACCATCACAAAACTAGCGACATACTCTTCACTTATATATATATAAGGCAGTTATAAATGTCCATTTGACACTTCTCAACAAAACAACTCCTTCAAAAACATCGTATAGATGTAATCAGAAGTGGGTTCAAAATCATCATGACTATCTCTGTAGCTTTCTAATGATCATGCCTAGAATTACTTAAATATATCTGCCAAGCACACCAGTATGGAAAAAAAATAATGTTCAAACGTGTGCACACTTGAGCCTATATATTAGGCCATTAATAATTGATTCACATGGAACTTTGTCCATCAAAGTTTTCTTTTCATCATTTAAGATATAACGATTTAAGCAACCTATCACCACTCTGCACAAGTGCACATGGAGTGCAAGAATACATATCAAATTTCTTGAGCACTCGTTCAATATTTGTTGCCTGAGACAAACCAAGAATGCCACAAGATCTATTACGGTGAATTTGAATTCTCAAAATAAAGAAAAAATTCACCTAAATCTTTCATATCAAAGTGGCATGACAAAATGTGTTTTATCTCATTTAATAACCACACTGAGTTATTGGCCAATAGGATGTCATTTACACACAACACATCCTTATGCAAGTCTTCATCTGTGATTACAATGCCTACATAGCTAACTGTAATCGAACTTCCTTCCAATCCAAGGATGGTTTATTATTTTTATTGCTTTTCTTGAGTCCATACGTTTTCTTGCCATAGGCATTGCCTTCACTTTTCTTTCCTTTTCAATTTCACATTTCCATCCTTGCTAGATGAACCATGTAAAATGTAGTTCACTAATTATAAGAATTCACCTTCTTTATTGATTCTTCCTCTTGGGTCATTTTGGACATCATATGATTAATAGACCACTCTAACTCTTGGGAATTATAAATGGTTCTTAAGACCCCATATTCGGCAGAAAGGGATTAGGGAACTCTATAAACCAGGTTGCTGTCATGCAAGTTCACATTTAGGATTTCAGCTTGTTGTAGCAGTTAACAAGCTTCATCATGTGCTCACACACTCCTGACACTTCGTCATAGTGAGTGTTATTTAGCAAAGAGAGATAATAGGCCTTTTAAATCTTATCAAACTTCTTAAATTTCTTATTGACCACTTTGAGATACTCAACTATGGTATCCCTCTCAAGAATACTTTGTCTTATAGTCTTCTCAATCGTATACTTAATGACAGTCAGACAAATGTTATTGGATTTATACCATTGCTTATGGTAAGCCTTATCAGCAGCGCTAGATTTAGCGGTGAGATCCGCTGGCTTAGGTTCTCTCATACCTAAACTTCCCTTAGTGATCACTAGATACATATCAAAGAATTCAATCCAATTATCATAGTCTATTTTGTTCAGAGTTTTCACCATAAATAGTTGCAAGAACAGAGAAGCTGAGAGAAAGAAAAAAAAAAAAACAAATAGGAAACATATAATTATGTCCCAGATACATAATTATATATATAACAAGTTTCCGTAACAAGACTCAGCTTTAGCAACTATATAATAAAATACTCATCATATCCTGCCTAAGGGCTCGAACTATAATAAATCAAGAAAACTCATACACACCAAGGAAGCACATTATCGAGAGAAACGACACAAAATGCAACCATAATTTCCATATCGATAAGATATGAGAAACCATGAATACATCAATCAGCAAATCGCCGCTGACAAGCCATAAACAAGCCTTATTCACAAAATTATATTGACAATGTCACACCGATAGGGCATATCCATTGTCAACATAATACTTACATATACTCTCTCTAGTGGACTTATCACAATATTCAGACTCATCCCTGATAATGGTAATTAAATTATTCAAAAATATAGGAAATTAAATGACAAATATGGTATTGACTTATAAAAGACATATCACCATGATTGGGCCCACGATAGGCGAGCACACAATCAATAAGTATATGTGAACCAAAGTCATTACAATTTTCACATGCAACCTATTACTTTTAATGCATGTGCTTAAATTAGGAATAAAATCTAATAATTAACGCAAAAAAATTTATTATAATTTATTTACACATAATCAGGGCGAGTGAATTGAACATATTGTTCCGTATTATGTCTAGTCTTTACATAAAATTTTCCAGGTGAAAATACCTTATCTACACATTATTTTAAGGCCCTTAATTTTCAAAACTCTTATTTCCAGGGCTCAAAAAATTCTAAAAAAATCACCATAATTTAGATTACGGTGAGTGGAGCTAATTTCAAAAATTTGAAGTTCATCTGACTGGCGGTGTGGCTATACGCGCCGGTGATGCGCGTGGGCCTCGCCCACATGCACCTTCTTCAACCTCTAGCGGGTTAAATCGACCCACCAGTTTTCTGCTCCTTAGACTTCAAAATCGGGACCGTTTTAATCTTCTCTGTTCAAAATTGGTTCGTTGGTTCGAGATGGGGCACACTGGTGACCCAGGTTAATAGCCGTGATTGTCTCTGTTCGAATTACTGGCAACCACAACTACTTCGAATGGTAACAAGGAAAGAAAATTTCATCCCAGAAAGAGAGTTTCTTATCGGTAATTGTGACCAAGGAAGGTGATGATCATTACAAAAAAAGAATAAAATTTTTATAATCCTTAAAATGACTCTAATGAAGATGAGATCCAGAGAAAGGATTAAATATTTTTTCTTTATAATGTATAAGAAAATTCACTCATCAAAATTCTTATCCTAAGCTTGTTATGGCTTACACAATATTTCCCTAGATATTTCAAAATATTTATCTAACCTCAATCTTCTCTAATTCGACCCTTCTTAGACCTTAAATGGGCTTATGGAAGGTTAAGGTGACAAAATTTTAAGATAAATGATCATAGGCCAAAAGGGATTGGTTATATAATATTATGGTGTGTTCTATACTCAACTATATTTTCACACCATAGCCAACCATTTTTACCCTTACATTACCATAAAGACCATCTAAAAAGAAGAAGAAGGAAAAAGGAAGAAGAGAAACTAGAATATGCTAAATCATATTACGAAGACGAGATTAAAGAAAGGAAATTTTAAAAAAATTTCATAGTCCATCAAACTATGGCTTTGATACCATTTGATAGCGAAATTAAAACATGTAATTAAACATAATCACAAATTGGGAGAATAAATAAATTAACAATCTGACCTGATGAAGACGACATCGTTGATCTAAGTATTGGTTGAATCTAACAAGTTCAACTCACAATCCCCAAGAGTGTTTTGATGGCACAGAGAGTGACAGATTTAGTGTTTCTAAAAGCTAGGGTTTCAATGTGTTATTTATAGGATTTTATT
The DNA here is from genome assembly GCA_037074485.1 of Delonix regia. Taxonomy (NCBI): domain Eukaryota; kingdom Viridiplantae; phylum Streptophyta; class Magnoliopsida; order Fabales; family Fabaceae; genus Delonix; species Delonix regia. The sequence continues at coordinate 16,550,296 of CM073456.1, read as the reverse complement.
TAATAATATAATTAATCAATATTATCCAGTAAAATCCTCTAGAATCTTTAAAACAATTTTAAATTTAATTAATCAATCAAAATTAAGCCTATAAAATCTCTCTCTAGATAACAATCTTAGATTAGTAATCTGACGGGATGATTACTAATACTCTTGGATTGTGGGTTGGGTTTTTGCCTTGCGGGCATGTGGATAATTGAACCCATCACCGATTATCCACACATATTAAAATAAAACCCAGTCCATTCTCAGTTTATAAATTATAACATTAATTGCCTAATTAGAATTAATAAGGTACTAATCTAATAAAATAATTAATGCTAATCCATATAATATTAAAAATATTCTAACACTTGCTGCAAGATGGGTTGCTTCACACAACTACTAGGTTGGTTTTGGTTCATTGCTATTTCCATTTTGCTACATCTCTTTTGCATTTTTTCTCAACTTTGACTTCCATTGATTGTTTATGGTTATGGGTGTTTGTATAGCTGTTGATTTAGTTCCTATGTTTTTCTGTGTAGTTACATTGATATCAAAGATATACATTTAGTTCTTCTTCTTTTTTTTTTGGGTGATTTCCTCCTTGCTAATTCTATTATAGTGATGGAATAGTGGGTTAGTTGCATATTCTATTTTATAGCTTACTTGTGGTGTTCTTCCTGAACTATTTTATAGTTTTAGCTTCTATTTCTGACTCTAGTTTGCTTGCGTCTTTTTTTATGTGTTCATATATTGGTTGCTTTTAGTGTGATCGGTTGATTTGGTTTGTGTGGAGGTGTTTACTAGTTGGTCTCTAGGACTTCAATTTTTTTTTTCCCCTCTTATTCTTGGTTTTTGTTTGGTGGAATAAAATACATGAATCCACTGAAAAAAATAGTTGTCTCAGTCATTACTATAGCAGCCCTTAAGAATATTCAAAGTCAAGCAACACTTACATACGTTGGTCCTATTATCTGTGGCCATTCTAATTTAAGCATGGTTAGAAGAGAAAATCTTTTCCAAATTGCATGAAACTTGATAGAGACATGCCCACAAATGTTGGCAAAATTCCTTAGAAACTTAAGCTCAAATCTCATTGGTTTATCTTGTCAAATGAGTAAATTTAAAATATAACTCTGTGCTATCCTCAGGTTTTGTTTTGGCTCAGAAATCATGTCATCACTATTGCAAAAATTTCACAACTTTTCAGATCAAACGTTGAATATGCTGAGGTGTCTTTTACACATTTTCATTTCATTTTATGGCCTTTGGGTTTGTCAACCAACGTCATTCCTAAAACAGTGCATAAAATCTCATGATACAACTCCTAATGTAATTAACTTGACTAAACTTCTTCATACTAGTTCCTAAAGGTTTTCTTTGCTATCAAGACTAGTTCCATCTCATTTTAATGGTTTTAGAGTTGAACTTTCAGCCATTAAAATCATATTTTGGGTTTTTTAAGTGATAAATTATTAGTGTGTTGTATCTTCACTTTTTGTATAGTATAGTAGCTTTATTTACATGTTCTCACTCATTAGTATTATTACCATTACCATTATTACCTCATCCTAATTTTCAAGAGTATCGTGTGAGAACACTAATCTCCTTAGGCACTTAAGAAGAGGTCATGTGGGATTCTTGAGTATTTCCTTAGGACTTGAAAGTTAGTACATAATTTATAAAAAATGCACAAATAAATATCTTAATTAAATAACTTTTTCTTTTGTTACAAAATGATTAATTTCATCTTTTATAAAAATTAATTAATCAGGAAATACCATGTGGGATTTGGGTCTCTGTAGGCTTCGGGGAATCGATCATGTTAAAAATAAAACTAAAAGAATTCTAATTTCAAAAACCTTAAGAATATATAAAAATAAAAATCCTAAGAAATCTCAAATAATCTATTCCATATTTTGGGTTACTGCATGTGATTGTAAATCTCCTTAGGCATTTAAAGGTTAATTGGCAGAGGCTGCATGAAATTCTAAATTTCCTTAGGCACTCAAAAGTTAACTAGTAGGGACCGTATGAGATTTCGAATCTTCTCAGGTTTCGAAAGTTAACATTCAAAATATTGGGATGAACTAATTCTAAAATAAGGAGGTTTGTCTGTGTGTGATAAAAAATCCTAAGAATATTTTTCTATTCTAGTTTCACTTTAAGTATTAAAACAAATTCCAATTTCAAAAAATAATAATAAATACAAAGATCATGAAATTCAAAAATTCCAAAATAACTTTTCTATGATAGTCTTACTTCAAGTCTAAAGTGAATTCTAATTTCAAAAATAAATGCAAAAATCATAAATGCAAAAGTCATAATAATATTTTCTATTATAGTTTTACGATAAGTTTAAAATAAATTCTAATTTCACATGAAAAAAAATACATACATAAAAATAATAAAAAACATATACAATATAAAAATTCTAAAAATTGTTCTAATTTCAACAATTAATTCTAATTTTAAAAATCAAAAAATAAATAAATTCAAAAATTCAAAAATATTCCTTTCATTATAATTACATTTCAATTCTAAAAAATATAAACTCCCAAAAATCCTAAAAAATCTTATCCTATAATCATTTCATTTAAATTTCAGAATAAGGATTAAAATTTCAAAAATAAAAAAATAAAAAAGAGGAAAAATGATGAGGTCAAGAGAGCTAAATTAAACATCAAATTTCAATCTTGTTTTGTTTATGAAAATCTATTTAATTTGAACTCTTTTGTTCTCATCACAAAAATTACAAATCATCAACCAACAGACCTGTCATTTTGGTCAAACTACGTGGACTTTGATCCCTAATACGTGGTACATAGGCCCTAGGCTATCATCCTAGGTTAAGTCTGCCTTCTGTAAATATTTATTTGTTTGTTTTCATTATTGTCATTTTTGTCTTCTCTATTTAACAGGTATGCATGTCAATAAAGGGTAATTGAGATAAATTTAAGGTCATATTTTATTTCAGCTGACTAGTTTAAAGTAACTGTCCTTATAGATGGGTGTTGTGGAGTGCCTAACGCTTTCCTTATATTCAAATAGACTCCCGAACCCATCTCTATTTTCGCTGAACATTTTTCTTTGTTTTTTATTTTAAATTGGTTTTCCAAAGTTTTTCCTTAAAAGTTTTGGTAACGACTTCAAATTAATTGATTTTCAAAAATACATTATGAGAATCAATTTAAATATTTTTTATTCACACCGCCTAAAGGTCAGTTACAACAAGCATGATGCTCGTTGTGTTAAGCTTGCATATACGTACAACACAAGATGTGCTAACTTTTTTCTAATTAAAATTGTGGAGATTAGTAATTTTTTATAATTGTATTTTGGACTAAAATATTTTTACTTTTTATAAAAAGAACAAAATATAATACTCAAGTTAAATTCTTTATAAAAATATGATTAATGCAAAGGTACTTAAGTTATTTCCTTATGGTCCACCAAAATATAATATTATATATATATATATATATATATATATATTTGTCTTTTAGTGAAAAATAAATATTTTTTAATTCAAAATACAGATGCCAAAGTTGTTAATCCCGCAATATTAATTAAGAAATTTTGATTTGTCTATTAAACCACCCAAAAGCCCAAGGAGTTCTTATTCTAGTTGTCTCTTCAAAGCCTTTTTCACATTAACAAAAAAAAAAGATGGGTCTCCGTTTTCAAATCTGGGCCGAGCCCATTAACGTGAACAGGTGGATCTAAAGACCACCAGAAACCAAGCCTACTTCACTTGGATGTTGTCACGTGGCCATGACCTTGAGGGCCCAATAAAAGAGAGCCCAACAAAACATTATTTAAATCTGGACTTCTAAACACACGATGACGCGAAACACGGATATATTAGCAAAATTTTACGTGTGAATATGAATGTTACATAGAAATTATATACACTTATCTGCCAGAATGCTGGAAGCAGCCTTCTTCCTACGTCCCCCACTAACATCTGTTTCAAATTATATCTGTTATTTCGCCGACCATTTCCTCATTATGTTAACGTCGATTAGTGTATCACATGATTGTTAGCTGAATTTGAAGAACACTAATGGTAGTAAACGATGCTCATCTTTTATATTTTCCTGAATTAAGCTTGAACCCTTTTTTTTTTTTCACCTCTTAATGGGCTCTAAAGAGTACAAAAGGACACCTAGCTAGTTTGCACCATTAAGAAAGAATAAGAGAGAAAATTGAGAGAAAAAGTGGGGAGAGCATACATAAAAAAAATTTAATATACATAAATATAAATTAATTTATACAATGTTATAGTATAAATGATAGGATATATAAACCTAAAGAGCCCATACAATTAAATGATTTATAATACTTCATTTGGATGTCTATTAATAAATAATATGTCTCATCAAAACTTTATTAAAAAATCCAATGAGAAAAAATCTCAATGAAAGAAAAAGAGTTCGCAGTATTTATAATGCTTATTATAAGCTGTTTTGTTTAAAAAAAAACTTTATCAAAAAACCCAATAGGACAAAACCTTAATTAAGGAAAACGTTTTTACTTTCCTTAATGACAATATCACTTAATGTTTTTGAATCAAAGTTTCCCAATACCGTTAACCAACTTCTCAAATATGGTTGTTGATCATGACTTAATGAACAAATCTAATAGATTACCGCATTATTTTGTAAATGAATTTGGATGAAATTTGTGTTGTAATATCTAGTATAGCATTAATGCCGTTTTAGTTGAGCCTTGCATGCTACATTATTTTCATATAAGATTATTGGAAACCTTTCTTTAAAGGAAAATCTCATATCTTTTGGATTTGTTTGACCACTGACTTAAGCTAATCACATGCTCAAATTGTTTTATATATTGCAATAAATTTAAAAAGGTTTGAAGAACTAGCAGTAAAATTTGATTTATTGAGCTTCATGATATAGCTATATCCTCACGTATAAAAGAAAAAAATTTTGTTTAGGTTTAGGCATTATGTATATATATATATATATATATATATATATATATATATATATATCATTCTATTATCCTTGTGTCAAAGAGGAACTAGATCTTGCTAAAACATAAAGAAATTGTCATATCTAGTTGTGTATTGTTAGTGGGAAACATTAAAACTTCAATAGCACAAAGATATGACATTCAAGAATCAAGAAGTTATTTATCATCATTTTGATATTGAAATATATCTTTATTTATATTAAGCAACCTCACAACCATTGGGGTACTCAATGGATATGCTTCATTTATGTAAAATGATTTTTCAATTAAAGAAAACAAATTTTATCAGTTAAGTACTTAATCTATAAGTTGAGACATAACTTTGTTTTTTTTAGAAATTTTCATTTTAAATAATCTATTGCATTCTTTCTTTTAATAAAAATAATAAATAACTGGTTTTCAAATTTCTTTTAAATTGTATGGGCAAATAGAATCAATTATGAATTTTCTTACGAAAATTTTAGTACTTGTATTTACAAATGTCTTTAATAAATATATTAAGTGCTTAAATTTCTTGCTTCTGGTATCTCAAATACTTCAATGATTTTTCATCTACATAATATTATGTAATAACTGGTATAAGAAACTTGAAATCACATTTGTTATATGCATAATATATATTTTATATGCTGTCAGACTAAGTAATTGTATCTACCACAAAATAATAATTTCCATAATCAAATGCCAGGTTTTGTGAAAAACTTTACGTTATATTATTCTCATTTCATTTTTCTCATGATATTGTTTATATCCACTAGTTTTACACTTTCAAGTGTTAGACCGCAAGTCCAATTGACTTTTATATGTTAATATTATTGTGTCATTCTACTTTAGCCAAGTATTTTCATATCAATACTTCTAATACTTCATAATCTTTATATAATATTGTGCACTATATTATAATATTGTTAGCAACTATTTCTTTCCAAGTTTCACATTTTCTTATAATGATAGAACTTATTGAGATCTCTCCTTATAACTATTTTCAGGTATCTGAATCTCTTCTGAAGATTTATTTATATAAAGATCTTTTTAGGAGTACTTGCCTCCATGATTTGACCATCTTAATTATTTTCTCATTTTCATTTTCAAAAGTTTTTCATATAACTGGCAATTAATATAATTGGAGCATTTGCAACTGATAAGTAATTTTATTATCTCATTTGGACATATGAATACATTTGATAGATTATTTGTTATACTTTTCAATTAAGTTCCATCGTAAATTTTTTTAATATTCACTTATTGTACGTGAGGATTGTAAAACTTTGATACATATTACACAATATTTTTCTTTAGTTGCATATTTTCTCCCCTAGTTTTGAGATAATTATATGATCAAATGATAATAGTCAAATAATGCCACAAATATATCTCCTTTGAAGATTTATTCTTACAATTTCTTAATCTCAAATGAGGACTCATATTTGTGCATTGTGGTGGACAAACAAGATTATCAATTACACATTCAAAAAATCTTCATATGGGTAATATTTGTCTTATAACCCAAAAACTCAATTTTATTGTGGAAGAACTATTGAATATGGCTTTTGACTTAATATAATATGTTCTTAAAATAAATATAGAGCTTTGTTCATATACAAAAATTGGTTTAAAAAATAATTGAAGGCATAAAAAATATTCTATTAGACTATATAAGAGTGAAAACATGGGCAATTTCGACTTTTCAACAAGTATCCCAATAAACATGTAATCATTAAATTAGAAAAATTATTTCACCAATATTGTCAATGAAATATTTACTCATTGTATAATATAGAAATTGTGTACATACAATCTTGCAAGCTTCAAGTTGTAAATTGATAAGATTATTATGGCGATTATGAAAATGCATATATTCATAATATTTCAAACATTAATATTGAACAAATGAGCTCATTTCTCAATTGAATATATTATAGAATTATAAGAGATATAATCACATCTTTAATTGGTGATGTTTTAATATGAGGAAGTTAAATGACTATAAAATTAGTTATACTATAGCCCTTAAAGCTATATATTTCATGCCATCTAATAGTATTGGAAACTCTCCATTTCAACATGTTTATAAGCAAATTATTGACCATTTATAATCCATGAGCTTAATGGGTGTTAAAGATAATAATGAGCCATTGTGGATATTAACATAGCATAATATTGTTCTATGACTAGTAGTTATAATTTACAATGTGATTGAAAAAGGATTTCATGGAGATGTTGTTATTGTAATATATTTATAATGGAAAATTATGTACTTCATGATAATTTTATCTTACTAATACTTCTTGCATATTACTCATTCATAAATAATTGATTAGTTGTAAGAAATTTTTATGATAATGAAAGAGAATGTTAATCGCAACTTCTTATTTACCTATAATAAATTTTTGTATAAAACACTTGAAAAAAAAAAAGGGTATCTTATTACATATTTGTGAAACTGGTATTAAGAAAAAGTGTGTTTTTTAAACTTATTTTAAAGCTATTTTTTTTCTTCTTCACTTCCTTATATCATATATGCTTAAAAGAAGGTAAGTAATATAGAGACAATTTTAACCTATTAAAATGATGCTAACCTTAATGGCTTTACTTAAATAATATGTTATTTATATCTATTGCGAATAATATTATGTACTATAGATATGTGAAAAGAAATTAATAATGAAAGTTTGGTATACATATTCCTTGAAGTGAATAATATATTATATCATAAGACTACCAAATACTTGTATTACTCATATAACTAAAAGTAAACTGGTATATAGGTTTTTGCTTGCATATACCATGAAGTGAATATGCATGTAATAAGCATGGTCGAAAGAATTTTTATGTCCACTTGACTTATTAAGTAGATGATATCGAATACTCTTAGACATTTCTTAAAGAAAATGTCAATATTTCATAATATTTAACTATGGATGACAACATAGTGACAAATTGTCATAATTTCCACTTGAACTGGAACAATGGGAAATGTTTATGAAATTTTACAAAAGTATGAAAAGCTATTACAATATATAGATATAAGCATGAAGACATTACTATTGTGTGTCAAATTTATTGGTTTTTATATAATATCAGAAAGGATAGAAAGAAAATTATTTAGCAAGATTGAAATTGTGATATATAATATTAAAATAGAATGTTCAAATCACAAACTTCATTTAAACCTATTTATGATAAGTTTTTGTTTTCACAGGGGGGATCGATCTACCTATATATTAGCCATTTGCTATGGGGAAATTATTGTTACATTTAAAATGAAATCCAATAGTTATTATATATGAAGTGCAATAAAAACACAATATTGTGAGATAAATAAAGCTCCTAAAGAGCAATTATGTTTACCATATGTTACACAAATATTATACCAATTCATATTTGAATGGTATATGTTAAGAGCTTTATTTTAGAATGATCATAGATCAACAATACTTAAAAGGGATATATATCATCCTCTAAATATGATATTATACAAGTATGATAAAATTGCTTAAGAAAGTGAATATGAAATTCACATATATTGCATGACATGTTAAGCCATATTGAGTCAATGATGCAAAAGAAATTAAGAATTCATATAAAAGATTACCAAAGAACCTGAAGATTCATTATTCTACTATATTATTTGTTCTTATGGCAAATTATTCAAAATTTTACACATAGTTATCTATGAGCAATATCTATTTAAAGATTGAGTTATTGACTAACCAATAATAGTGTAGCTTCTAGTCATCCAAACATGTGTAGTCTTTTAATTTTCAAAGGGTTTTCCAATATTAAAACTACACATTTAAATGCACATGATTAGACAAGGGTGATCCCATTTATAACCATCAAACTAGGTGAGTAAAAGATCAACAATTTATAGTTAAATTAATGAGAAGTTAGCTTTATGCAAGTCAATAGATTGCGTTTTTCTTTTTTGGCTAGGAATGATGGATAAACAGGAAATAAATCTAGATATAAGTGGCCAAAAAATGAAAATAATTTTTAGGAATTGGAGGCCAATATTTGGAAGGTAAGAAATTGAAGGGGGAGAAAGCAAAGAAACCAAAAACAACATAGAATGGTGGGAGGTTGTAGAAAATTAAATGGTAGAATCTAGTATATATAAGTAGAGCAGACTTCTTTTAATTTGAGAGCTCTGTTGATCAATCAGAAGGCTTCGTTGAGCAAGCCTTCGTCTCCTTATGTGATAACTTTTCACATTTCTCATACATGTATTAAGCATTTTTTAAAGTGCGTAAAGTCTTTATAGTCAACAAGAAAAATAATGAAGTAATTAATTAACTGTCTCTTAAATTAAGAATTTTTTGAATTTTGAAAAGTTTTTGGAGTGAATAAGAAAATTAATAAATTATTCTTTGAAATTTGATAATTCTTTAGAGTTTATGAGAAAAGTAGTAAATTAATTAATTGTCTTTTAAATTGGAAATTCTTTAACGTTTGGATATGTTTTGAAGTCAACGAAAAAAATAATAGATTAATTAATTAAGAATCTCTTAAACTTTCAAATAAGGGATTATAAATATAACTTGATATGGTCCAAAATTAAAACAAGAGAAAACAAAATATAATTGAATGATTTATGATGGTGTCATCTCAATGAGCCAATTGTTGTCACTTTTCTCTGACCAATATCACATAACCAAATTTATTAACTTTCTTTAATTTATCATGTTTTCTTTAAATCATAATATATGACCAAATTCAAAATTTACTAACACTTACAAATACTGTAAATAAACTAGTTTTAGTTGTACTTACTATTTAGCTCTATTTTACTAAGCCAACGTGTCAATCGCTCACATTTGGATGAGGAATAGCTAGCAACTCCATTACATTAGTTAGTTCTCACTTGGTCAATTAATTTTAATTTTTAGGAAATAAATAAAATGCTTTGGATATTTCCTAAATTGAGAAAAACAAGAACTTTGGGAAATTCCATAAAGTAAACCCAAATAAATTGGGATTGCTATCTTTCCTTGTACATAATCCACCTCTAATTGGAACAAAGCCCTATCTTCCCATTTGGTTTACTTCTTCCTAGCAATGGAATAAGAGAGGGATTCCAATTCCCTAGTTTGGTTGGTAGATAGACATTGAATTCCCTCTCCGTCAGGCAAGCTCTCTTCTATGAATGCTGGAATGTTATCTCCCTCAAACCTTGGTTGGAATCATCATAGACCCTTGAGAATTGAACTGTTTGTTCCAAAAATGTCGCTTTTTATAATGCAACCACATTAGATTATTTTCACTTAGAAAGGAAAAGGTTGAAGGCAAAATACCCAACCACACTCATCTTGTCTTTTTTCAACCATGTTGCTTTGTCACTCTCTCTCTCTCTCTCTCTCTCTCTCTCTCTTTGTGTCTGCAATTACACCTGCACTTAATGAGGGATTGTCATAGTTGTTGGAGCAACCATAGCTCCTTGCATCCAACATCACCTAATCTCGATCACTTTTGTGTCATTATCCATTAAGTATCGAGAAAGAGAAAAAGCTGTGGAAAATAAATATGGAAAAACAAAATGACACTGTGGTATCAAAGATATGAAAGATGGACTTCCATGAGTGAGAAGCAAGATTATAGTAAGGATTGGAAAATGCTATTGTTATTATATATTTAATTTATTTATTATTTAAATTTAAAATTTAAAATATTAATTAAAGAATCTTTAATTTTATTTAATTTTAATTATATATATATATGTTATTTATAATATATGTTATTATATATAAAATATACAACATGGGTATTATGGTTAGTTTATTATTTGTCTTTTCCTTCCCATTACTGAATCTTCTTACCAAACATAACAAAACTACTTCTTTCTATTCATTTTCATAGATAACCAAATGCCCTTACAAATTTTTCCATTCTCATTCCCACTCTTGTTTTTATTCTCATTCTCATACTAACAATTTTGCGAACCAAACGAGGCTTATGGGTTCGTGTAAGAACTAATTAATAACTGCCAAATTGATCTCTTATATCACTTCACTATTTATCCATTCTTCTTTTTTTGATCTTAGTGCATCAATCTTCATCTTGCTAAACTTTTTAGGGGCTTTCTTTTTTCACCACACTTTTCTTACCTTAATTAAGCTCTTATAGTACTTGTTATAGACATGAGATGAACAACATAACACACTTTTGAAAAAATTATGGAAACCAATTCAAATAGATGTAAATTTAATTTTGTATTTTTTTTTACATGTTAATTCTTCATGTGCTTTCATTTCAGCTTTAGTAACAACCTTGGTCAAGAAGCTGCTAAAATTGAGCATTTATAAAGTCATATATATATATATATATATATATATAATATAGGGCCTTGGCAGTTAAATGAGAAAGTTTCAATTTTTAAGTTGTTTTAGGGTTTAAGGTTTAAAAAATATTGATTGTAGGTAGTGTTCAATCTTAGTTGTATCAAGTTAAGGATTAGTTTCAGGTGTTAAAAGTTTGATGATCATTTTCATATTTTGAAAATTTTGCTTAAATTGGGAATAAGATCGTTCTAAGATGAATTAAAGAAAGGGATTGGGACATTGCTTCAAGAGCAATGTTGACAGGAGGCTGACTATGTTGAGATTATTTTGATGATGACAAATATGTACTATATAAGTTACAAATATAATATTAATATTTGCTCAATTGATTAACTATTTAGACTAACGATTTGGTTTGCAGGTTAAATATCTATTATGTAGGATGGTCTAAAGAAAGAAGAGTAAGTACAGAAGTAAAGATAATATATTATCAATATCATGCTTCACACAATCATAGTAAGAAGGAAATATGCTCTAAGCAATGAAGAAGTTAATAATTTGAAGATTTTGAAAGCTTAGTTGCATCAAAATAGCTAATGAATTGAATAGATATAATTACCATAGGCTAAACATTATTTTGTGAAATTCAATGATTTAGATTTGCATTTATTGGCTTAAGAATATTTAGTTTTCAATATATAAGGTTGGACTTAAAAGATAGTGAGATATAGATTTTACTTAAAATTGTTGTAGACCTTTTTCCACACCATATAGAATTTTGTTATGAACTTATTTCATAACAAAATAGACTCAAAGAGCTTTTCAATGATATGTCATTCGCTAAAAATAAAGTTCAAATGAAAAAGTTATGACTATTTGAATTTGAGTTATGAGATATGAATTTTGTGTAAAACTGTTTTATGACCTTTGGTTACACTTTTAATCATATCTCCTATAACATATTGAATTTTGATATGAAACTTATTTCTTTAGAAAATAAACTTAAATATCATTCTAAAAATAGGTCATTCACTTAAAATTGATTAAAATGAGAAAGTTATAACCATTTAAAATTAGGATCATGTAACTGTAAGTAACCAATTGACTGGTCCCCTTTGACAAGTTGATTGGGACAGTATAGAATCGAGCTAATGATCATATTCTAAGGGTAGCTAATTGGGAGGCCCCCAAAAGTCAATTGACAACTTTCATATCGATTTTTCAAAAGTAAATAACGGTTTTTTTGAGTATGTGATGACTATATATTATATTGATATATATATATATATATATATATGGCCTTCCAAACATATTTTTTAGAAGAACTAAATGCTAGAATGTTGTCTTTAACTTGTTATATTATTTTTAAGAGAGAAACAAACATCATTGAGCTAAAACTTGCATATTCTCTCTCATTTGAGTTATTAGAGTTTCATTTTGAATGTCTATTTCTTTGAGATAGTTTATTCATGTGTATTCCTTTTTTCTTTAAGAGAGAAAAGCTCAAGAAGGTTCATTAAGGGTGTCAAGCAGAGAGTGCTTAGGTTGAGGGGGATGTTCCCTTGGTTAAGTTCGATAAGGTTCCTTGAAGGTGTCAAGCAGTGAAAGCTTAAATTCGGTAAAAGGTTCCTCTTGGGATTTGTAATTAAAGGAGAGGTTCTTCCTTATTGTTATAATTAACTATTGTGATAGTGAAAAATTCTAAGAGGTTACTTAGAGAATGGACGTAGGCTAGGATTGGAGTCGAACCAAGATTAATCACTTAGGTTTCTTTTCTATCATTATATTTTTTATATTTTTAATTATCATATTTATGCTTTGCTTTTATTTTAATATTATACTTGAAGTGTTGATATATATCCCAAGCATATAGATTAAACCTATATTGATTTATATAATTGTTATTTTACATTATACTCATACAAGCATTGTTTATAACAAGTATTTTATAAAAAAATTTTGAAAATAACTAAAATTCTACCCCACCTAATTCATCCCCTCTTGGGCGTTGGTTGCCTAGTCTAATAAGTGGTATCAGAGCTATGAATCTTGTTTTAAAAATTTAACCATCTCAAGAGTTTGTATGACAATCATTGGATATTTTACATTGATGGAAGGTTTTGAAATTACTAAAACCTCTTTCCTTGATGCTACTAGTTTTGATTTCTGGAAAGCTAAAATGAAATTTTATATTTAATCTCTTAATATAGGCTTATAGGATGTAGTACAAGATGATTTTACCTCCAACCCAAGGAAAGGGTGGAATGAGCATGATAAGACGTTACTTTCTTTGAATATTATAGCAATACATATATTATATAGTACTTTAAATGAAAATGATTATGTTAGAATTAAACATTGCTTCAATGCTAAAGATATATTGGATACTTTTCATGCTTTGTGTCATTCTAATCATGTTCTTAAAGCTATAAATGTTGATAGCTTTAAAGGGATTGTGCAAGATAAAGAAATATGCTCTATGCTTCTAGAAGATGATCAATATAGAATTGAGAGTGAAGGTGAAAATTTTCTAAAAGACTTCAACACCATGAAAAAGAGGAAGATTCCCAAATTGAGAGTGAAGATGAAAATCTACGGCCTAAAAAAATTTAAAGGTATACGACAACTCCAAACTTGATAGTAGCTCATCTCATGGAAAGTTGTCACATGCATTTAATGAATTACATGAGACAATGCCTTTGAAATTCAATGCTCAAGTTGTTGTAACTCAAAGTTTGAAAGTGATTTATTTACCAAAAATTCAACTTGTGCTTTTCCTAAATGTTTAAAAGAGAAAGGTTTTAAAAAGAATTTTGAAATTCGTAGTTTAGGATACCATCCCATTAAAAGATAAAATTTTTTAGAATTGTTTCTCAAAAGGCTTTTATACATATTGTTTGCAATTATTGTGATCATGAAGGACATATTTCTTAGTTATGTCCAATTAGAAGAAGTTATTGTGTGAGAAAGAAATATATTTGGGTTTTCAAAGGTTTTGAAAATTATTGTACTATCATACAAGGCCCCAAGTTGAGATAGGTACCAAAAGGTCCTTTTAGTACTTCAACTATGCTAAAAATTTCTCAAAATGATGGACAAATTGGTTTAGACAAAAAGGAACTGTCATGGAGAGCTTCTCAAGTATCTAAAGATAGACTTACAAAGTGTAAAACTTACAAAGAGGAGCAATAAGTAAGAAAATGGAAGCCTCTAAATGCCAAGGTCAAGGTATCAAGTTACAAAGCCTCTTATTTAACTATATTTGATATCCATTGAGGCATATTGCTAATGGTCTTAAGTATGGAATTGCATTCATGAGAATATATTGTTACTAATATATAACTTGATCATGATTCCCACTTTTAGATTGTGAATTCAAATAAGTAATTTAGATGAGATATGCAATTTTTATCAATCACTCATGCTCTTTACTTAGTATTAGATAACGTGAATGAATTTCTAGTATTAAAGTTTTTAGCTTGATAATTAGAACTTGGTTGGCCAGGTTCAACATTCCAGCCCATAAAATTGAGAGGTCATTTAACCAAATAACCAACATGGGCTAACATGGGTGTGTTGGACTAGCTCGTTTTGACACCTCTATTTCTAAATAAACTAATCTTTTTTTCTTTTTTTTTCTTTTAAGGCCAATCCACTTTGCAAAATCTTCATTAATTTTATGGCCTTCCTTATTTAATATTCCTAGCTTTGCCACTGATAGACTCATAATAAATATTAAAAAATCTTCAAGGCTTCTAGTAAACCTAGTAATCTCCTAAGAATAGATTTGTTGTAGTTCTCAAAAGGAACTGTTTTCCTTTGGATTGTGCTACATGTTTAGTGTAGGCTATTGGATTAAAATTTATGACCAAATGCTGTTAATATTGAAATTCTTTATCATATATGGTCGTCCAAATCTAATTTGGATTGTCAGATTTGTGTACTTTTTTTTATATATTAATCGTTAGATTCACACACGAAATATAGGAATCTAGATCAGTAATCTCCTTTATGTAGGAATCCTTTGACTGTTATCTAAGATGAACTAACATGTAATAACCTAATAATTTTATTTAGCAATATATATATATATATATATATATATCAAGTCACTAATCATTTAGTTAGTGAATGAAATAAAATAAAAAAATCTAAAATAAGAAGAAGGAAATTATCAAGAAAGTTTAGTAAGGTATAACATTATCTGAGGTGGAAAAATATGTTGAAATTGAGGTTAACTCAATGGTTAGACCTCACTTCCATTATCTAATAGGACTAGGGTTCAAATCTTAGCTTCCCTACTTCCATTTTTTTTAGACGTTGACACCTGTTCTTAATAGATGAAATGATGAAAATATCCCTAGTCTTATATTTCCTTCTTCTCGATACCCTTTAGCGTTTAGCGCACAGAGATACTCTCCTACACTGTATGTTTGTCATTCTTCAACCTCTCATCACCAGTGTTGTTATCCATCATCTGTGCTGTCATCACTAGTGAGGCATTGGCTAGAGGTTGCCATTTTTTCGATGAAAAACATTTCTTTGTTGCTGTTCAAAGTTTACCGTGAAATAGGAGGAAATTCAGTGTAAATGATGAGATTTTTTTTGGTGTTTTTGTTGTGTTTTCTATTCCTCACTTCATTTTCATCCATTCCCCTCTAATTTCATGTTCATTATCATGAAAATTGCTTCAGATTTGGTGAGTGTTTATAATGTCTGCGTTAGGGTTCCAAAAAGGGGAAAAAGTTACAAATTTCTTCAAATTGAGCTTAAATTGGTAAGTTAAACTCAAAATTTTGATATGCCTTTTATTCCTCTTATTAATTTCATCCATTTCCTTCTCTCAATTCTAAGAAATTCAGGCCAATTTGGAAACCCCTAATTTGTCGTGAATTTAGGGTTCCTGATGGACTAAATTAAACTTTTTGAGATTTAAAGTTTTAATTAGTAGCATAAAGGAAGTAATTGGACCAATTAGAAATTATTGTTTTGATAGGAAAGATGAATTGATAATTTCTCATAATTTACCTTGAATTTTATATTTATGCAAGGGTTAATAAAAAGGATAAGTATATGGAAGAGCCTATTGTAAATGACCTATAGTCTAATCATGTTGTTAGAAATTTAATAATGGAATTTATATTAAGATAATGATTGGATTAGGTTTTAGCAATTAGTAAATTGAGAAATTTATTTATTACTTGATGATATGTTAGAATGAAAATTCTTATTGGGATATATTTATAAGGTTTCATTTCCTTGTGGTTGTAAGAATTCTTATGAGAAATTGATATTAATAGTGTTTGGTTGAAAGATAGAGAAACTCTCAAATTCTAAATCAAGATGTTAATATGATGATATTAAGGCTTGATTGAAGAATAGTGGATGATGAGGTGATTATAGTACTTCTAATAACACTTACGATATAAACTTGATGCCAAAAATGTTTGGAATAAGAAAAGGGAAGTAATTTAATTTTCTTGTTGGCATAGGAATTTCGTAGTAGTGAGACTTCCACCCAAGTTGAAGGAAATTAGGTTGCTTGTTAGTTAATGGCATTCAGGTGCGCAGATAACACTCCCAACTCTTTTACGTGATTTATGTCTTCTTTTCCTTATTAGAATATTTTGATGATTATTGTTATCTTTATTATTGTTAGTATTATTATTCAAAAATTTTAAATTTTATAAGAGGGTTTTCCAAAGGTAATTTACATAATTACATTGTGTATGGATTGGTAAAGATCATTGAGAAATTATGAGTATGGTTAAGTGCAACCGCTAGATAGATTAGTATTTGTAAAGTAAATTAATTCCATACACACTTGTCCTATATTTCTTTAGGCTTGGAAGGACTAGTTAGGACACTAGAAGCTAATAGCAGTTCTGTTAGCCCTTGGTACATATTGGGAAATACTTAACTAGCAGGGTTAATTGAGGTTTTAGCCTCGAGTGATGGCCATCACCCACGGACGGACGGATGATTAATTTTTGTGAGTTATGACCTCATGTTTGTTGGTTATTTACCTTCGAGGACTACGTGTCCTCACTTGTTGTGAGTTACCCTTGTGGGTTGTGTGCCCATACTAGATATCTAGATGTTAGTTCATGGTAGTCCTTACCCATAATAGATATTTAGGAATCCATTATTTTTTTTTCGTTTTATAAAGGCATCTTGATTTGAACAATAAAACATGTCTTACTATATTCATAAGATATTTGGTTTCTATTTTTGGAGACTTTTTTTTTTTTGCATAAATTGATGTTTACCTTAATTCATACAAACTATCAAATTTGTTGTCTCAAATAGTGGAGCTGGTGATTTGCCCAAGGAACTTAAAGAGTGACCGATGATTTCTTTAGGTGAGCCCATTTGGTTTTGCAGGGACTAGCTTTATTCATTTTGTTTTTCACACTTTTTGGGTTGTATATATAAATTTAGGGTAGCTATTCTTTCGTTCACTCTAGCTATGTATCCTGATGACTACAAATTCTATATCCCTACCCTTTTTTTGTGTATTATGTTTTGTTTCGTTATGGTGAGAGTGAAGCTCTCTTTATATATTGTTTGGTTGGATTGACATGATTTTGTAGAAATATCGGAATGTTCCATTTACTGGGGCGGCTCTACTGAAACTTCTACAAAATTTCTATATTGTATATAGACTAGATATCCTTATGGAAGGGGGAAAGTTTTACTTTGAGCACGATGTAAGGTTTGAAAGTTTGGATATGGTTTTACTTTCCGTCTAGTGTAGGCTTGCAAGTCTGAGAATTTTCCTCATCTCTTGTACCGGTCACACTTTTAGGTTATGAGGTGTGACACAATTCCTAATCATTTGTTGAAAAAGTCTATATAGTATTTGGCTTGTAAAGAGATAGGAGGAGAAGTAGGAGGCCTTACATAAATAAGCTTGGCCAATGGGCTTAAATGTAGTTCAAATCATACCTAATCCAATATTTAGTTGGGCTCATAAAAATCAACCTAAGCTTTGATTTCAAAATAAACCCAAAGTTGTTTTAAAAAAGTGAGCTTTTTTATTTATTTTTTAGTCTGGGCCTAATGAGCTTTTCAAGTCATAAATAAGTTTATTTATTATTTTTGAGATTGACTATATGATTAATTGTTATTATTACTTGTATAATTGTATATAAAGAAATTATAAATACGAATTAATTGTTGTACTGTCATAAATCATTTGAATGAAAAACACTAATTATTGTTTTCTTACCAAGATATCATGTTACATTAATATTGAATTAATAAAAAACTAATCTCATTGATAAATTTAATTTTACATTTTAAAATTAAAATAGTTTTTTTTTAATATCTTGAATCTTAAGTTTCATTCTTTTTTTGATAATCAAATTAAGATTTTATTTAAATAATAAGTTTTTATTAAAAAAATTATTATTTTGGCCTTTTTGAGCTCGGGTCTAGCTAAAAAAAAAAAAAAAAAAGCTAAAGCTCAATCCATTTTATAAAAAAGACTTTTCTAATAGGGTTTTATTTATTTCTTAATCAAATCTATCAAGTTAGGCAAATTTTTAAAATTATAATTAAATTTAGTTCAAATTAAAGAGTTCTCCTCCTTGCACGAGATAAAATCGTGTGATTAGTACCTATAATGTTAGCTTGTGCTCCTAAATTCTCTTGGAAGATATTTATGATTTAGGAGTTTAGAAGAATTTAATCCTAAAGAAAATTTGTATGTAACAAAATATTTCTTAAAGATAATGTTCTTCCTACATGACTGAGTTCAAATTATACACTTACACTAACAACAAAAGAACTATTTATTTCTAACAATATTCGATAAACTTGAACCAAGAAGCAGTTTTTCTTTCCGAAGAAATGCAAGGATGTACGTAAAAATCATTTAGATAGTTAATAAATTCTTTGTTTACTTTAACCTTTTAAATATTCTCCCAAAAACGCGTTTGGTAATTATATTTCTCAATAAAATAGGATATACAAGGTTTATAACACAATCTGTTCCGACGCTAGGATTATCCGCCACATTAGTCATGAAAACCGGATCGTTTACCGTTTTGCTCGTCACCAGATGCCAAAATCCCCTTTTCTTTTAAAGAATTTAATTTTATTTTTCGGTGGAAACAACATAAAACCTTAAAAAAGAATCAAAAATAGAAAAATATGTAAGAAACAAATTCCGAGTTATCAGATTCTTTGTCAATTGTGCCTGAAAAAAAAGGCTCCTTGAATTAAAAGTTATTGGCAAGAAGAAAAAAAAGTTCATTTTCCACGAAAAAGTGCTGCCCAATGCCCTTTTTGGATTATTCGCACCTGAAAACACAAGAAACGAACTGGGAGCGTCTCGATAGTTGCCAACTAAATTACCCAACACCCCTGAAAAAGTGTTCTGACTTTGCTCACGTGGCAATCCTCAACCAATTAGAAGCCATTCTCCAAGTTAAAAGATCTGACATGGCAGAGGATCATTGTTGACGTAGACACGTGTCCTGCAAATGTCGCGAGTACGTACGCAACGTTTAGCTTGGCGAGTAAGTTAATAAATGGAAGAAAGATAGATATTTAGAGGATCAAAAATATCTGGCTAAGTCGTCCACGTTGGCACACCGATCTGGAATTTGCACTTTTTCTCTTGCTTTTCATTTTTTTTATAAACAAGAGTGAAAATCGTGAAAAACTAAGGAAAATGAATAAGTATTTTGATTTCCTTCACTTTCTCGTTGCCCAAACAAACACTTGGCCGAATCTTCCGAAATATCTACGAAGAGATTGTTTTCCTCAGGACTGGTTCATCAAACTCAGGCCTTATTTCTCTATTGACTTTGGATCCAATCACGAAACCGTTTCAGATATCACTCAATCTGCAAACCAATATTCGAAAACGCACTTGAATTTCTCACACAGCCTGGTCTCTGAAACTGCCCTAGTTTGTTTCAAATGGGGGAGGAGGTGAAGATGAGCGACTTTGAAGGCGGTGCCGTCGATGATGAGCGAGTCTTCGAGTGGGAGCTGGGCCTTCCCGGCGCCGATGATATCACTCCTCTGTCTTACCCCTTGATCCCCCCGGAGCTCGCTTCTGCCTTCAGTATCTCACCGGAGCCGGGTCGGACGCTCCTCCACGTCAATCGCGCCTCTCACAATACTATATCAAGTATTCGCAGCGGGAGTTCTCAGGATTTCTCATCCAACAATTTCAAGTCCTTTAACGATGACCCGAGTCGCGACCCGATTGTTGTGGAGGCAGATGAAGAGACTGATCGTGATGGGTCGGGCTCCGATTCTAGGAAACTGAGGAAGATTGACTGTACAGAAGAAGCTGATTCCGCCTTGCGCAGGGAGAATTCGATGGAGGATCCATCGGCGAGGACCTTGAAGCGGCCTCGGCTGGTATGGACTCCACAGTTACACAAGCGTTTTGTGGATGTAGTGGCTCATCTAGGAATCAAGAACGCCGTGCCCAAGACAATTATGCAATTGATGAATGTCGAGGGACTGACCCGCGAGAATGTGGCGAGCCATCTGCAGAAGTACCGACTTTACCTGAAGAGGATGCAGGGGCTGTCCAATGAGGGTCCCTCGTCGTCGGACCAGCTCTTCGCATCCACACCTGTGCCTCAAAGTTTACACGAGTCTGGTGGAAGTGGCCATTCGCATGGAAACGGACATCTGCCGGTTCCGATTCCGATGCCATATCCACCGCCTATGATGTCAGTGCCGGTTCTTGGGATGCCACACGCTCATGGTCACATGGGGATGCCGGTGCATAACCATGGTTTCGACTCCCATCCTTATAACATGGTGCAGCAAAGGGATTGGTCCGCCAATAATTATGCTCCTGTTGTATCATACCCTCATGTTGCTCCAAATGATAAATGAACTTCCAGAATCTTGAATTTTTTTCCTCGTCTCAGTAAAGGTGAGCTTTATTGAAATATCTTCTTCTTGCTTCATTCATTACATTCTTGCTTATCTCTTTTTTGCTGATAGTTGCGATATGTGACCCAGTGGTAGCTGAAATAATACAGTCTGAATGAAACCATATTAAGGACTTATCTTACTATTGCCTGATTCACTGAAAATATATTTCTGTCGACAGTATCCTATTCTAACACATTCACGGCTTATCTTTCCTTATGTATTAATAATATATAAGTTTAACAGAACTCACATGCAATTTGTACTTGTACTAAAGATGGCTCCTACAAAATTTCTGAACTAAGATTCACATAAAGGTTAATGATGGTTTTGAGGCCTGAGGTCTGAATTAATGTCTTCTTCAGGTACACTATTGTTACCGTGACTCAAGACTCGTTTATTTTTTAGCAGTAGATTGTGATATAGTAGACTCTGTTTTATCATATGTTCCTCAGGGCAAATTTCATACTCTTTCTGTAATCTTCGTTGATATGACCTTATTGTTATTTGAGAAGTAGGATGAGCAATTAGCATATTTGTTTATATTGTTATTGAATAAAGGAAATGAATATTTGGTCACTTTGATGATGACTCTCACTGATTCATTTTCTTTCCTACCTTCAATAATTTATCCATCTCTATGAAATGAGTTGAAGTGATCCACTAGTTTTATTTTCTGTTGTCATTTTCAGTTAGATTTTTTTTTTCTTTTTATGTTGCTGGACAAGTCCTAGGCAGCTAGGCTTCCTTATCGACAAATTTTAAAATTTATGATGGTAGTCCCTCCCTGCTGTCTAATGTAGACCATAAGGTTCATTCAACCTTCATTTGACACTTTCATTTCTTTTGTGAGGTTAGGTATGTAAATATTCCTTTAAATTTAAATCAACATTCCCCTGATTCTTCATGGTTGTCAATACTAGCTGTTAATCTATTCTATTTTTAATGCCATCAGGATTCCCGCTAAAATGATGTATAATGCGAATTATGCTTGTTTTTGTAGATTCAAAAGTTTAACTGATGTTCATCACTTGAAGTCTCACAAGAAGCTCTACTGATGGTCCTGGTCTTACATAAATTCTAATGACGCATATGGAGACTTTATGGAGCCAAATTAGTCTCAAGTAGTAGTATGTACCACTTCAGCAAATTCTCATATCTCTTTAACACGTACCTCATATCGTTGTCATCTAATTGTAGGAGGAGAATTCTGGCACCTTCATGTCTACTCTACTGTGATGAGAGCTTATTCTAAAGTACATTCTTAACTGGTTCTCCGATTGATTAGTGCTATTATATTGTTCATTCCTGAATGTTAACTCTCTCTTTCAGTACAAATGCAAAATTGAATAAAAGAGAGACTAAGCAAATGTAAGCAAGCATCTCTACCTTGCTTTGGCATTAAATGCGTTTCATCTTAAGCACCTCGTTATTATTTCATTTGAAGCACACATTCCATTTCAATTGCATAATTCAGCTGGGTAGATGTGAGAATGCTACCTTGGCTGTGCAAATACGGAGTTGTAATTTGTATATATAGAGGTTCGATGAAGCCGACTGTTAGCCTTCATCTTACAAGATAGGAATGGACCTGTAGTATTACAATCAATTTGAGTCATAGCCACCCCCACAAAAATTCAAGTTTTTGGATTTACTCGTGCGACACTTTCTTGTTTTGGATGATTGTGTTGGGTTGCAACTTGGATGATAACTGAGGAAGGTCCTCCTGTTACTCTTACGTTTCCCTGCAACTGGATGTGTGTGGTCTTTTGTTTTTTAAACTGTCTTGGCCAGACTATCCGGGTGATATATGATTATGATGTAGTGCTCCCTGAGCTCAACAAACATCGTGAGTGATTGTACATTAGTTGCTATATTTAATCAAATTATATAGGTGTTACAAAAGGGATGATCTACGCATAAATATATATAAATAATATATATATATATATATATATATATATCTGTGTGCGTGTGTGTGGGGAAACTCTATGCTCGCCTTTTTCTAACCCCTTTTGATTATGCGGATAAGGTTTGCTTAAGTTTGAAGAATCGTTCATATCCCT
Source organism: Delonix regia (assembly GCA_037074485.1). Lineage (NCBI taxonomy): Eukaryota > Viridiplantae > Streptophyta > Magnoliopsida > Fabales > Fabaceae > Delonix > Delonix regia. Next base: position 16,527,063 of record CM073456.1, on the reverse strand, counting down.
GCGAGTCGAATGTCATAAACAGATAATGCAAAGTAGCTAAAATATTCAAAGCATAAGGATAGCTGGTTGGTGGTCAATTAAAGAAAAACTGAATAGATTTAAAAAAAAAAAAACAAGCACGAAATGGCAACATTTCATTAAATTAATGATTAATTAAAGACAATGGGACCGTGGAATCGCAAAGGGGCTAATGGCCAGTTTAGTGGATTAGGTTTCTTGGACAAAATATAAAGAGAAAGTTCTAGGTTCTCCAAGAAATTCTTAAAATATAACAAATGGACCATGAATCCTTCTCACCATGAACGTTGAAGCTTTAGTGAAGAACGAATGAAATGATGTCATCTGACATCATGTTTAGAATATATCAAAAGATTTCATACTAGTACTGATATGTTCTAAACGATCGCTAGATAAGCTTGGTGAATCATACCTACTTTGAAATAATAATACTCGTTGGGTTAAATTTATAAGTTATTTGAAATTCTTAGATAAACTTTTTAAAAAAAGTTTACTGATTTTGTCTTGAGAAATTATTGAATTGGGTTTTTGAATTTTAAAGACGAACAAATCAAATCTTGCAGTTAATTAAATATGAACTAATATATTACGTGCTCTGTCACTTCGTTGTGCGGTGAACTATATGCAATACAACTAGTTTTTTCATGCATCCTTTCCTAGGTTTGTCCACAACGAAAATAAATACTGAAGGTTACTTCCCTATGAGTGCAGCCATATATGATATTCTTTAGGCTCAATGGTGTCTCAAAAATCTGTTCCAAATCGTTGCATTAGACAACCTCCTTTCTAGGTGGTTAGCGTCCTAGCTTTTATGAACCAGCAAAGTCTCTTGCATAGACATCTAGCCACGGACGGAAATGTAGCATATTTGAAAGGAGCCACCTGTCAGAATCATCGACTCGTCTATCACTGTTGCACACTAGTACTATCTATCCAACTGCAACCGGGAAATTTTCTCAATTTCCTCCTCTTTGTCGTCTTCTTCAGCCTCTCAACCTTTCCCCATTTGCCAGCATCAGCATATAAGCTTGACAATAGAAGACGATTCCCGACACTCTCGGGCTCTAATTCGAACAAATGCTTGGCTGCCACTTCTGCAAGATCCTCCTGCCCATGATTCCTACAAGCAGCCATGAGGGCGCCCCACACAAATAAATCAGGTTCAATGGGCATTATCTTGATCATTGCATATGCCTCATCAAGTTTTCCTGCTCGACCAAGAAGATCTACCATGCATGCATAATGCTCCAGCCGTGGCTCAATCTTGTATTTTTCTTGCATGATCTTGAATAGACTTTGCCCAAGTTCAATATCTCCCGTATGGCAACACGCAGTCAGAACTGCCGTGAAAGTTAGGTGATCTAGCTTGCCTCCCTCTTCCTTCTCTATCACTCTGAAGAGCTCAATTGCTTCATCGCAGTACCCATGATTTGCATAACCAAAAATCATTGAGTTCAATGTTACCGTGTTCTTCACAGGCATTTGATTAAATATGGTCCGAGCCTCAGATATGAACCCACATTTTGCGTACATATCAATCAGAGCACTCCTTACATATATATCTTCCCCTACCCCAATCACAAGCGCGTAGCAGTGAAGCTCCTTTCCACACCTCAATTTTGCTGCAGCAGCACATGCAGGCAAAAGAGTGCTAATAGTAGCCGAAGTAGGGCAGAACCCATGATTCAACAGTTGTTTAAATGTCTCAAATGCCTCCTCGTTTCGAAAATTCTGCACAAAGCCAGATATTACAGAAGTCCATGATATCACATCAGGCTCAAAACCGTCGGCGATCATCATTCTGAAAAGCTCAGACACCATAGCTTGGTCAGCTTTTTGTGAAAACCCAGCAATCAATGTATTCCAAGTTACCACATTTGGCTTCACACCCAACATTCTCATGCTTTCCACCAAAGTCAGCGCGTCTTTGGCAAACCCTTGTTGTGCATAGCCAGAAACAATAGCATTCAGAGCCACCAAATCTTTCTGAAACATTCCATCAAACACTCTCCGTGCTTCTTCTACTCTTGCACATTTCGAGTACATATCAATCAGTGAACTACTTACAAAAGCATCAAGTTCGAACGAACATTTCACAATTACGGCATGTATTTTCTCCCCGGTCTTGAGATCGCACAGGAGCCCACAAGCTTTGAGAACGCTAGGAATCACAAATACGTTGGGTTTCAGGCCTTCCGTTTGCATGTCAGAGAACACACTCAGGGCCTCCTCATGGAGGCCACAGCGAGCACAGGTCCCAATTAGAGAGATCCAGCGTCGAATATTTGTTGCGGGAATTTTTTCAAACAGCTTTCGTGCAAGGGACAGTGTCCCACACTCCGTGTAAAATGCTATAAGCTTTGATGCAATAACTGTCAAACGAGCGAATCCGTTGATAATTAGGCGTGCATGAAGTTTCTTGCCCAAATCAACCGCTCGATCACGAGCGTAAATTTCAATGACTTCAGCATAGGCATCGGCTTCTGATCGGAAGCATCGATGGCTGGTAATGAAATTTATCCTTTGAGTCCTAACAATTGATGCGCTTCTGATCAGAGTGTGCATAGCATGCGCAAACGCTGTGAGCAATGTCCCAGTAAAATTAGGAAGCTGGTCCTCTCAATTTGATCTCAAGAGATTGTCGTTTTGGGTATCCGCAAGTGGGCTCCGAGTGGGCCTTTATTGAATTTTACATACGGCCCATTAAAAAGCCTAAAACGAAAGTCTCACTTATGCTTCTGCAAGAAAATGACATGAAGCTCGCTATTTTTGGTTGAATGAAATGTACTTGAAAGTGCAGAGAAATCTGGAAATTCTGGTCCAAGGATTTGGGGATAACTTGATTAACATGCATGGATTCACTCTGCCTCTAGCTGGCAACGACTTCCTTTGCTGTACTAAACTCTGTTTTAGATCTCTTGGACCTTCCCTGCTTTTCCTGCAAAACCTAGCCAACTCTTCCATACCGTGTTGTAGATTTAGGCATCAACGTGATTTTGATGCCCTTCTATTCCATTCAGGATCCTATACGCCATGTCGCTGGAACTATAAGAAGAAAAGACGAGGTAGTAATACTCTTCTTAAAGCCAGCTGTGGGGAGTCTCCTTATGAAGTTTTGGGTGTATCTCCATCAGCAACTGTGGATGAAATCAAGAAGGCATACAGAAAGCTTGCTCTCAAGTATCATCCCGATGTTAATAAAGAGGTAATTGGTATGTTTAGTGCTTTTGGGAAACATAAAAGATCCTTTTTTTTTTTTTTTTTTTGTGTCAATAAAGAGTACATCGAGATTCAGTGATTGTAGGTGCAAATTTATCCTTTAATTGTCTGGTTTTTAGCTGTAATGTACAAAAGCAAATATTTATCCCCTTTTCTGTCAAAAAGACCGCGGGATTTTATTTATTATACAGTATGGGAATTGGAGAGAATAAGGTAGAGAATCAAATCGAATGCAGAGAATGAACATACACGGACAGGAGAAATTTTTTATTAGAGAAATTGAAGTCGAACTAGAGTTGATTTTAGACATATAAGGTCACCCTTTATTCAAAACCACCAATCCGCTTATATGCGGTCTTAAAACCTTTACTATTCGTCTTTGATGTTTAAATGAGTTAAAACTAAGAGTCATTGTTTTTAAAAAATCATTTTGTTAATGATCGTTTCTAATTTCTCTCTCTTTTTTTTTTTTTTTCTTTTGAAGAAAAAATTAGTGCTAGTAGCAACTATTTGAAGATTTCGAGATTTTCCCTATGATGTTGACTAATTTATGGGAAACTTGGCTCATATATATTGTCTTCTACAAATTTTGGAAAGATATGGTTAGTCCTGCTGCATGCTGCTATAATCTGTGCTTTGAGTGTTCTGTGTGGATGGCACTTTACTTTTGCTGTTAGAATTTGAAGTGGTAACAAAATTTAGAGTCAGAATCATGATTTCCATATTTTGGCACTTTCTCCTTTACATATAAAGATGGCGATGGTGGAGCCTGTACATGACGGATGAATTACATTCTCATAATCTTGTCTGTGTCTCAACTGTTGATTTATGGCCTGACTGTTGACTCTCCTAGATACTAGTGCACATTCATTCTGCTTATATGTAAATTGTAAGTTCTGAAAGTGAGAATGACATACATCTGATTAAATAACCTGGAAAAGTCGTATTATAAAATAAGTAATAACAATGTCTGCTAGCTCTTGTGTGAAAGCAGACATGATCCTTATGTCTTTGCAATTCTGGTTTGCTTACTGTCTTCCCATCTTGGATTTCCTATATTGTTAGTTGTATGAATTACTTGAAGGCCAAAAGATGATTACTTGAAGGGCGATGCCTATATGTTAATTGTATTATTTTAATTTAGTATATTGTTCATGGCTTCATGAGATTCACAGTGGGATAAAAATTCCCCAAAGAAAAAAAAAAATGAAATAGAAACTCAACAAGGAAGTACATCTGAAGCACCTGAGTGAACAACTATATCACAAATAAAGAATTTTGAATGAACAAGTACAAAGGAAGAAGTAGCTGCATGCTGTAAGCACTATGTTGATAAACTTACTGATCTACTTTTGGATTATATGACGCTGTCTACTCACATTGCTTTGAGTTATATCCAAGTGATTTTATAATAGATGTAGCTTGTTAAAGTATTTGTATTTTGCTTTCACAGGATAAGGCACAGGAGAAGTTTATGAGGATAAAACATGCATACAATACATTGCTAAATTCTTCTTCGCGTAGAAAATATGATTCTGGAAATTGGGGTTTTGATTCTTCATATTATTCTTCTCAAAGAAGCCAAAGTGGTAATGCACAAGCAGAAGAATTTTATGGATTAGGTAAAGAGCTCTAAGCATCCGCAATCTTGTATGAATATCTATTAAGTTGCCTTTACGCCAATGGACCATTTGGCTTCCCTAAACATTATAAGTTTATGTACTTTGTGGAGCAAAAAGTTGTCAGGAAGCATATTGAATCTTGATTAGCGAAAATTGATATTGAGGATTTCACTATGCTTTTTCCCAATTATTCTGAACAGATGCTGGTTAATCATATTGATTTTACATCCACGGACCTCACTAGTTTTTTTTTTTTGCCCTTCCATATTCTTCTTAGATTATGTCTTTCCGTCCAATTGTTGAGAAATAATTTCCCAATCCTTTATATGCTTCCTGATTAGCTGTACTTTAATATTCTTATGGTTAACATCTTTGTGCTGCAGGTAATTTTTTGAGGGATGTCCAAATAACAATAGGTAGATATGTACTCTCTGTTAGACATCATGTCAACCATAAGTTTAACTTGCTCTCTTACAAGTGTTCTTGGGCATCAATTGTGTCTCCCTGTGTCTCCATATATATTACACGTGTGCGTGTTCTTGGGCATCGATTGCTCACTTACAAAGTTTAACTTGCTCTCTTACATACATGAACTATGAAAACAGCCAGAAAGGAGTGTCTTTATCATATTGCTGCTATCTTGTATACTTTAGTTCTTATATTGCTTGAGATCTGATTGATGTTATTACAGAGGATTTCTTCAAAGATCTTCAAGAAGAATTTAGAAACTGGGAAGCTAACTCTGCTTCACAAGGAAAGCCAAAGACCCTATGGGAGGAATTGGCAGTAAGAATTCACTTTTGATTAATTATATGTTTGTTTTGAAGTTGATTTCTTTTTTGTACACCAGTCTATTTAGTACCTGATGATTGATATATGTCATAAAAGCTTGGTCAGCAGGAAGGACCAACATGGGAAACTGATAATATATGAAAATGTTATGTTGCAGGAAATAGGAGAAGAATTTGTAGAATTTCTTGAGAAAGAATTGAACATAGTTGATTCCGAGGTTGATCCAAATAACAATTATAAAACGCCTCAGGGGGAGAATCCTTCTCATACTACTGCTGGCAAAGGCACTCAAGATGAAGCTGGCAAGGGAAACAGCAGCATTGATGATAACCTTGATGAAATAGAAGCCACTCTTGCTCAGTTAAAAAAGGAATTGGGTTTATAGCCAAAGTAATATGACTTCCATTGCTATTTAACTACATGATATGGAATAATAAAAAGAAATTTTTTCTGCAAAATGAATAGACTTCTTAATAAAGCTACGTACTGCATAGGATGCAATCCACAAATGCTCTTCAGTGAAGGATAAAACTTTCATAAATAAAAAAATCTAGAATATGAATTTTCATATTAATAATTAGTGCACTCGTACTCTATTGCGGTCAATTTATATTCTTTTTTATATACTGCTTTAAAATTAACGTACAGAGGTTAACGCATAGAGTGTAACTCCTGATGCGTACATTGTCATAGACCATTATAGATGAATTTAAATCTGCTTTTGATGATGAATTTCCGCTCAACACGTGTAATTAAATAGTTATACCAACGCATTTAAGTGTTAACAACTCGATAGTTATTCATATAAAATAATACGATCAGATTATATAATAGGTTACCAAGTTTGGTTAATTCTTATAGATTGGGCATTGATTTTTAGCGGCAGAAATAAATTGAATACACTTAAATAATAATAGCCAGCAAGATACTCTCTCAATATTTTCACAGAATTCTATACTAAATTTGAGGGCCAAGAAAAAGATTAAAACGAGTTCAGTAGTACTAGTACGATGACCTCTTTAACTCAATTCGGCAACCAAACATCCCCTTGCCCACTCATCAAAGGCTGGTTGCGAAAGTTCTTCCGTAAAGCAAGAGAACGAAACCTACTCAACAATATAGTATTGACAAATTTCCACCTCAAAATCTCTCCCCAAAACGGAAGAATAATGCACCGGTTCCAGAGTTATGATCAATGGCATATTCTGCTCTTACTAAACCAAGCTTGAGACCAACTCCATAGGACGACCCCTGACCCATTCGCCTATACACTTCTGTAGGATTCCCTTTCACGTCCTTGGAACTTCCAAGATCATTTCCATGTTCTGCAAATGCATACACATGCGTACCTTTGATAGGTATCCGTAACTCAGTAGCAAGCTGTAAAAGAAAGAGGTCAGATAGCTGTTAACAATTACTGGACGATGTACAGATTAGGAGTATGAAATGCTATGGAACTTCTCAATCTTCATGACGGTAAACTATACTAAAGAGAATCATGATATGCATCCAGTTCTTCCTACCTCAAGGATGTTTCTGGCGGCACCAAGCTCACCCATGTTGTAACCCCTCACGGAATAGGGACCCCCTAGAGTAAAAGCATCATAACTTGGAAGATCGCCTACACAGCCACCATAGTGGCCATGCAGGACAAGCACTGGCGGTGGTGGTTTACCAGCACCTTCCTCCACTGACATCAACTGGATAAATCGTGTCACAGTTAGCTGGTGACGATTAAAGAATGGGAAATTGCTGCCAATGCCAAGGCCTTGATCAACCTGCCGTTTGCATTAGAGATAACTGTGTCAGCAGATAACTTGAGCATAGCATAATTGAAGACTACAAATTCAGAAAACATCAATTTCCTGTTCTTATAGTAACTGCAAGATGAGCAGTAGCAACACTTAGTTTGATACACATTACTAGGCACAACATTCACAATACTACCTACAATTAGGTCAAAAAACAATGTACTTTAAAATGATTACATCTTCAGAAGAAGAAAACTCCAGCGAACTTCCTTCAACGGGCATAAAGTCATGAACTCATTACCCTCATATAGTATCATGACGACTGCTTTGATTTCACATCAAAAGGTTGGCCCACCTCCCCCCAATTAACATATTAAAAATTTTTTGCAGTGTACGGAATATTCACTATCAATGTTTCCATTCGTGGAATGGATCTGATGTCTCCCATTATTTATGAGTTCAACTCTCTCTGGAAGCTAGCCCACCCCCAAAAGGCTTCTACTCTTTGTTGCCTTTGTTTTTATATGCCCACTTCTGCCTTGATACAGCATTTTATACATATGGAAATTTCCTTCCTCTCCTACCACAACTAAACTGTGAATTCAAATTCTTAGCGAAACAAAAGGCTGAGTCTTCCAAAAATGGCTCTTTCTCCAAACAAAAAAAATTATATTTTCTGGCACTATATCCAATGACCACAAAAATGATAAGGTGTAATGCGCCCCTGTGGAATATGTCAAAAGTACATGTAGGATGAGACAGTCACCTGGAACACATTTCTGTCTCCAACAATAGCTCCATTCACAAATTTTGTGTTATCACGTGTAATATTTGCTTGTAAAAATGCCATCCGATCGATGCCAGTGCCACTGAGGGTGGTTGGAGGTCCATCAGCACTAATTCCTCCACTAGGCAATACTCGCTGACCATTTGCACAGATATGACTACTTTCATCACGTGTCGTTATCTCTTCCATTACAAGTCCATAAGTAAATTTACTCTGGCGTGTGAAATTCTGTTTTGCACATGATGAAAAAAATTAAGACAGAAAACAAGAAAAAAAAGGAAAGGGAAGTTTTAAAACTAACAATTGCCTGAACCATCAATACTTATTTGAAAGAACCAGTGAAATTACCTCGGTGATATTGGCTTTAACACCAGCACGATCAACCCATATTGGGGGAACTTCATCAACCCCTGGTCCCCCAGTGAATACTGGACTCAGCTTTCGACTGTTGAAGCAACTTACACGAAGAGTGCGGTTGTTTGGATTATATACACCATCCAAATAAGGATGCACATACTCAAGCTTAAATGCCAGATCATCCTAAGGCAAACAAAAACGGGCATTTTATGATAATTGATATCAGTGCCTAAATTGATGAGATACCATACTATTCCTAGAATAAAACAATATGAAGTCAATAGACCAGCAGAAGACAACCTGAGGATTGAAGAAGTTGCTTGTTGTCACTGAACCAATAAGAGATCTATTCAATCCTTGCAGATTCCGATGTTCAAAAGTAACAGTTCCTCCAGGCTGTAGTGAAGCCTATACAAACGGTGAATTTAAAACAATTAGATCAAGTAGCAAATGGTAACTGATAGTTGTTGACAAAACAGATGTTTAATTTGACAAGTATACCAATGTCGGACGTCCTCCTCGTCCAGGGACAATACTCCACTCAGTACTGACTTCAGCTGTCTTCTGTTCTAATTCTTTAAGCTTAATTTCAACAATAATGCCTCCCTCATTCTTCTCATCAGGCCGTGGATTCACCTCAATGTTCGAAAACAGAGCAAGGGAGTTTATGTTTCTCAAAGCTTGCTTCCCCGCTTCAATGTTAAAAGTGTAACCTGGGCTAAGCTGTTAATCCAATACAATAATCCACTAAGTAAATAACAACCGATGAACGAGCTAAAGACCAAATCCAAAAACCAAGCACAAAAGTTAGCAAGTCAACTCAACACCAAGAAACTTGACACAAGAAACTAATTCTATAATGCCGTCTACTAAGTATCAAACTTTGACGATAAAATGTCATTTATGTTGTAGCAGTTTGAATTGACTGTCAAAACTCAAAAAAGCCAAAAAAGAAAACCTCCCTAATTTTCAATACAACATAACCGTATGTACCTGTTTCGGCAATTCTCTTTGGACCACTGCGATATCAGTGTTACCTTCGACAACATTGCCAAGCTTATCCTGGAATTGTATGACCAACTGGGTGATATCCCCTTCTACAACCTCACAGACAACCTCCTTGGTATTCAGATTCCCAAAATTAACCACCTGTGCGCATGCATAGCCTTCATCCTGATACCACTTCTGGACTCGGTCCCTTATCTTCTGCAACAACCTGGCACTGACCTTCCCTTGCTCCTTCAGCATTTGCATAATCTCCATATGCACAGGCGGTGGCAAAAGACAAGGCCTTGCCCTCTGAATTCTCCTCTTGTAATCCTCCTCTTGGTTCCTAAAGTACTCCAGCTTCTCCTTATCAGTCATATCCGCGTCCATCTCAATGGGCTTCGACTGGGGCATCAAACCCACATTGATACAGCGAAACCTATCGGCTGACTGCCACGTACTCTCAGTGAAAGAAATTGTAATTCCGATTGTTCCATCGGCATTGGTTTTCCCTTCCATATCAACCTTCTCGAACATTCCGCAGGTAGCTAGAGTCTCAAGCTCCTTCTGAAGCTGGGCCTTGGTGTATGTACCACCAGGCCGCAGAGAAACCATCTCAAAGAAGGAATCTTCGGTGCCCACTGTTTTCCATCTCCTCCGATCGAAAAACAGAATTTCTGAGATCTTATACTTTTTAAACCCACTGAGCTTACTAAGCTGAACCACAATGTTGGCCGGCAGCCCATGAGAATCCCACTCCTGAGAAGGGGATTCATCAGCAACAGCCGCTGCCGGCGAGAAAAGTCTAGACCAGAACCCTCCACTCCCATCTCCGCCGCCGCCGCCGAACCAGTTTCCTCCGCCCCCGCCACCTCCGAGGCCATTACCGCCACTGCCTAAATCTCCGGATCCATTGGAAAGTAGAGTCGGGAAAGGGGTGGCATGTAAGAAGAGGGCGGCGGCGGATGAGAGAGCGATGGTCTTGGAGAGGGTTTTGAGGAGTGTTTGATTGGAGGAATCGGAATCCTGGGAAGAAGAGAGATGGCATTTGAGGGAGGAGGGTCGAGAGGAATTGTTCCGGCGACGAGGGAGAGGGGTGGATAGCGTAGCACTCAAGTGCTTGGAAGCGGAGAAGGAGGAGGACATGGTGATGGTGGAAATGTCGCAGGAGATAAGGGTTTTTGATGGGTTTTCTTTTCTTTTATTTTTGCGAACAGCTTGATTTGTACGATTCACAGTATGCTGAGACTGAGCGGACGAGGTCTACAATGGAATTGACCCATTGCTACTCGAAATGTTTAGGCTGCATCTCTTTGTTATTGTTATTATTGGAGATTAAATAATATTGAACCATTTCTCTTTTATTTTCTACTATTTTAATAACAATGTTAAATGAAAACTCGATCATACTACAACTAGTACATTACACATATGTTAAAAAGAAAATTAGTATGTATTATTATATCTTGATATATTTTAAATTAATTATATTTGTAAGTGTCAATTAAAAAAATTAAATTTAGTAATACATTATAATACCAAAAACATAATAAAGTAGAAAAATACATAAAATTAATTTTATGAAATTGTTAAAAGAAAATAATGACAATACAAGAAAATACTATCATAAAAGATATTTTTCATTGTTCAAAGAAACAATTCTTATTATTACTCTTTTGAATAATTTTAAAATTTTTAATATTGATGGAATTATCCTCAACTTTGTCTTTATATGATAATATACCATACAAATTATTTAATAAATTATATATCATTTTTTATTATGTTAAATTTGCATCATGTTAAGTTATATTTATAATTTTTTATTAAAAAATTTAATAGACAATTAATTAATTAATTTATTATTATCTTCATTGACTCTAAATAAAATTTGTACTTCAAAAAACTTTCTTGATTCATTGATTTTTTTCACTCTAAAAGAATTTTTAATTTTAAAAAATTTTTAATTTAACAACTGGTTAATTAATTAATTTACTAATTATTTTATTATTATTTTCATTAACCTTAAAAAAATTATGTACTTTAAAAAATTCTTAATGCATATATAAAAAAAATAAAAAATTATTGCTCAAAAAATTAAAAATTTAATCAAATCAAACATCTTATCAATTAAAGAAAAATCATACCTCAAGAATAAACTTTTACTTTAACTAGATATAATAGATTTTATCCTTGTTATTTTATCAATTCTAATAGGGCCACCAACTAATCCCAAGAAACAGATAGATTTACAATCACACCATACATATTCATGCCATAAATCGTTTATTAGATCCAACAAAAGTCAGCCATAACATTAACCCGAAATGTCCATGCTATAAAATTTAGTAAGTACAGCACTTAAATAAACTAAAATATTACTTGCAGATTACTTTCTTTTTTCACATTGTAGAGTAATTATTTTAATCGTTGAATGATTTTTGGCCCCAGGCTACTCTTGCTAATTCAAACCCTTAAATTAACTCTAAGGAATTTTGGTTAATTGATGCTAGCTTTTGTTTTCTTTTGCATCGTATTTGTTTCTATTTCTTTGTAGTACCCAAAAACAAAAACAAAACTTAATATTCACGGGAGTAATGTCAATATGTTGCAAGTTGACACCCCCTTATTAGAGGAAAATGGCAATTATATATGACCCCTAAGAAAAACTATGACAAAGGAGTCAAATTATAGTTGGTCTTAATTAATAGGGCAAGATCATAATGTAGTGATTGAGAATTAAATTTCATCGTATGCATATGAAATTTCAATTTCAAAATTTGGACAAGCACAGGAGAATATAATGCATATTAGTAATATTATTTATTTAAGGTATCATATTTATTATACTCATAATTTTAAATACACTAATACAATAGTAAGTATCAACCTCAAAAATAATAATATTATAATTATGTTATTATATTATAATTAGGTGCATTAATATATTTAAAATTATGAGTGTACTAATAATTTTACCTTTATTTAAATATAATTAGATAGATGGGTGGTTTTTCGGCTACACTAACTAATTTAAAATTTAAATATTAAGATACTGACTACAAAAAACTATTTGTAAAGGATTAGGTGGAGAATTAATTCGTTTGTGAACAATAAAATAGTCCACGAAAATGAGCTTAGTAATAACGGGTAATATAATTGTATCAATTTAAAAGTTATTGTAAACACATTAATATCTTGTGAGAAGTGAATAATTTTATGGTAAAATTTTTAATATATTTACAATTTTGAGTTTATTAGTACACTCAATTAGAATGTAGAGATATAATTGTAATATTATTTTTTTTTTGTTAATATTATTACAATTATATTCATACATTATAACTTGATGTATTAGTCTACTCAAAATTATGAGCGCATTAAAGATAATAATTAATTTTATTTATTGTTAAAACTAAGAGAATGATATAACATGATAGTTACAATCCCTAATACATCATAAAAATTCTTATCCTAATGACGTTTTATATATAAAGATGCAAAATTTTCTTTCTTCTATGTTTGAATTCATGTATAAGAACTCTGTCTGCTTAAGAAAAATGATGCAGTGATGAAATTTTTTATTGTTGACTTAGCATAAATCACTTCAAATGCACAACGAGTATAAATTTGGAAAAAAAAATCATAGATAAATGTTTAATGAAAATAGGTAGACAACACTAAATCATATATGATAGATATTTAGTGAAAAATAATAGTTATTTACACGCTTCAAAACTGAGTGTATTGAACATAGAGTTAGCCAGCCAGCAGAGGAAAATATAATATTTACATGATAGATAAGATGATATATTAATTTAATAATATTATAAAAAATACATAGCTTTTTTTATTATAATTTTATTAAATTGACATGTCACGATTGTCTCATCTCTCGCATAAGTGTATTAATATAAACCCATATTTTCTGACAATAAATATTGGTTGAGATGTGAAGTAAACCAAGAATGGTGCGGGAAGATGAGGATGAGACTTCAAAACAGATTTATAACATAAGAATCATATTTATTTGATCTAAATTATCAATTCAGAATTCAATAATTTAAATTATTATTATATAATTTCATACGATTATATTTTTATCCGTAAATGTAAACAATATTTTCATCTACACTTACGGTATTCCTCAAGTACCGGCTTGCGAGAGACAGAAAACTAGAAAGGCGGGCAGCGCGTTGCCGTCACGCGCTATAACGATCCACAGGACTATCATATAACCTTTCAATGTCATATCTTATACGTCACAATCGAAAGCGATTAGACATTCACGAGGTTAGACATTTTGGTACAATTTCAAAATGACTATTCATCGTCTCCTTACCTTATCAATAAACTTCTATCCATTTCCGCGAAATCGGCTTCTCATAATCTAGGTGTTTAACTAAATACAGTCGTCATTATGAATGGATGATACTTAAAGGGCCTGCTTCAACCTCGCAAAATGGAGCATAATGCTGCAAATCGCTGATCTTCTTAGTCGCTTTTGCTCCATGACGCAGAACTCTTTCTTGCTCACATGCCAACATAGAAGCAAGGCCATCTGCGTACAAACCTCTGCTTGGTGCGCGGCAAGTTCACCGAAGAAAAGAAATTGCTCTACGCTGTGCCGTCAAGCTTCTGAAGCTTCGTCCCAATGTTCCAGCAACCTACCTACCATTATCAAATATGCTGTATATATATGACAGGAGTATGAGGCTCATGCGTGACAGAGGACTAGCCAAACATCCTACATTAGCTCACTGAAGCATCGGGACATTCTCAAAGGGACAAGTGGCCTGGGGATGTTTTGAAAAGATTCTGCCAAGACTAAGTGCATCAATGTAATACACCAGATTTTAGCCTAACATTTCTGGTACGAATCACTAAGCAGATATCTCTTTGGTCTTTGTTTTCCTTTTTATAACTTAAATGTAATCTATATTAATATCTTTTTTATGAGGTGTATGATTCTATATTCCAATTCAAAACTCACAAATGTAATGTAATTATGTAAAAAAAAAATTAATTATTTAGTCGCTATACGAGTTTGTAAATTGGTCCATACTTGGCCTCTTCTTTCTCTTCATCCCTCTTTCTCACCCTGTTGATCAGAAGCACATTGTCATCCTCCAACTGAACCTTGATATCCCCATATTTCAACTCAGGCATGTCGATGATAGCCTTGGCATGACGCACGTATGTATGGGTCAGAGCATTGAAGGATTTACCAGCAGCGTCATCTGTTGATGAAAGTTTGTCAGATAACTAGAAGAACACAATAGCAAGTTCGATGACCGGTTGATGATTACAGGTTTTTCTGTCCAGGATGAGCTCTTTCACAATATAAATACCTCATTAGAATCAGAATTAGCATCAAATACATATTCTTGGAAGAAGCTCGTGGGTGTGTGTGGAAGAAACCTCAAGAAATTACTATGGGGAAGAAGGCAAATGTTTTGGGGTGTTATTTGTAAAAGAACGTGGCATAAGCATATTGAAGAAAGCGTCTTGTTTTGTAGTGAAAAAGATATGACTGGAATTGAATTGCGATGGCTAACAAAGATGCATGGAATCTTTCATACTGTTTTACACTAATAATAGGAGAGACGTGGGACCGTCTTAAAACTACATATAATAACTTGCCTTTATTAGTCAATGGAAAACCTCACCAAGTTCAACTTCAATATCAGAAATTGGAAAGGAGCACCCTAATCCAAAACCATAAAAACTTTCTTAATCTCTTTTGGATACAATAGCAAGCGAATCTGGCAGCGGAAGAATTGGTTGTGTCAGCAAGAAGAGAGTGGAGATCAGTGACAGAGCACGTGAAAGTAGTCATGGCCGAGAGAGTTCTATGTCCAAGAGGCAGGGGATAGGAGATGTGATACTTGGCATCCATTTTAGTCTACTAACCTCCCACATCAGCAACAATTCAGCTTTCCATGAGCCACAGCAGACAGAATCAGACGGTGTTAAGACGGTAGGGATCAATCCTTACTCTTTGGAAAGTGTATGGATGAATTTGCAAAAAAAAAAAGAAAAAAAACTATAGGGACCAAAAATTGTGGTAAACTATGAGGTCCAACAAATCAAATTTCCCACATATTTATCTATGCACACGGGTTTGAAATAACTAAGTGGTGGGATTTATAACAAAAATATTTAAATAGAAGCTTATTAACAACAATATTCTTCATTAGTGAAAGCTACACTTTAGTTTCCTACATTAATGTATAACTACAAAATTAGTATATAGATTTTAAAATATAACAAAATGCCCCCTTTAAATCCCAAAATCTGCAGGATACATTTTATTTACCAGCTCAACAATGTTTGGACTAAACTCAATGTTCAACTTAAAAAAAAGAAATCATTTTTAGAGTTAAAATGTTTTTGTAGTTCCAGAAGTTACCTATTTAATATATACATATATATATCGTTACAAATTTTAAATAAGACATTATTTTCCTTGTTTTTGGTATCCCTGGCCTGGTCAAAATACTAAAGGAGGAAATACTCAGTGAATATGAGGTTATAATCAGCAAGCAAATTTGATAGTAATCTTGCGTCTCCACGTGTGGAGAAAGAGCCCGCGAGTGGGTGTCAACGGTGTGTATTGCCTTCTTGATCATTGAGCAGGGCAACAACCGCGGAAGCAAATTGCTGGAGAACGGTTCATTTTGTGGTCAATTTCAGCCCGTGAGTCAATGCGACAACAAATATAAAATGCTGATCCACCCATAATAGCGGGAGACAAATTGCTATCTCACGGATCTGCAAAATGGCTCAACTTGAACGCTTCCCAAGACATGTTAATACCTCAAGATCTTTCACCACTCCTACCGTGGATAAACTCCTTCTTCGAGGTAATCCCTTCCTAGCAGCTTAAGATTTGTTATGTTATGAAAGTTAAAATTTTTTTACCAATATGCTATGAAAGTTTAATTTGATATAAATGTGTGATTTAACTGTGTGCTTCAATTTTCAGGAGGTGAATCTTATAAGGGATCACCCACGTCCACCGCCTCCAATTCCCCCACATCAGAAGATGATAGTGGCCACCATCAGAAGAAATCTGTTCTCACCAAAGTTAAGGAGAAGGCCAAGAAATTACGTTACAGTCTCAGCAAGAAAAGACACGAGGATGGTAATGTCACTCCCACATGGGGTGTTAGCACCATAGAAGATGAGGAGGAAGAAGAAGATGCTGAATACCTTGGAGCTCCAAGTAATAAAATTTACTTCAAGTCCTTTGCTTCTTCAACATTTCTCCCTTCTTTCCCTTCACGTCTTCTTCTTTTGCTTTCAGTGTATGAATCGGAGTTGGCTCCTGAAGCATACAAAGAAAACGCAAGGCAGCATCCGAGAGCAACTCCGGTAATCGCCGAGATCCATGTTTTGCGAAACCCTTCGAAATCCAGACTTGAATTTGGTCGTGAAAAGTCGCTGAGTTGTGGTGCCGAGTCAATGAGAACAACTCAGCTTGCAGCAACTAGTAACATTAACCCTCGTGGTTCAAACAAGATAATGACCGGAAACTTAGCCCAGAAACCCACGCCAGCATATACGAATTCGAAGGGATCAGATGCACCCCTTTCTACTTCGTCCAGAATTCAAGGCCTCGCCGTTTCGAAACCCACAGAAATGATTCAAACTCCATCATCAGCCCCTTCACTTCGTCGATCTCCTTTGTCTGTGACTACTCCACAGACTCCTCCTGCCATGACGGCCTCCAAAATTTCCCCAGTTGCGTCGCAGGCTCCACGCTTTTCATCGGCCCCATCGACTCCACGTAAATCAGCCTCATCCTCATCTGCTACAGTGACTGTGAAGAGCACCAATTCCAACGACCAAACATGGGGGAAGGATGTTTCAGTGAAAGAGTATTTCATAAATAAGTTGGAGACGGGGGAGGATGAGAAAGCTCTGTCTCGAGTGATATCAGAAGCAATGGGTCCTCGGAGAACTCCCGGCGACGTGGGTGTTATGGAGAAGGTGAGAGAAGCTGTGACTTCTTTGCTCCGAAATGATGAACCATCGCAATATGGTGTCAAAACTCCAACCACACGCACTTCATCTCATACTCAAACCTCTGTATCTAGCAACGTTCGACAAGGTAATATGATATTTATTTGACAGTTTCTTACTAATAATCTTGTAACTACAGGAACGCATTTGATGAGCATTTTCTTTTTCAGTTGACGGGGAAGAGAACCATGGCAGAATCCTTCAAACGAATTGAACACATTTGATGGGCTTTCGACCAACTTGTATATATATCCAATTAATTTTTCTTTTTTCCTGCATATATTTGTGTATGTATCTAATACCTACCATCGGAAAGGTCATTTCCATGAGTTTGTAAATTAAAGTTTGTTTGTAATAAAAATGTGTGTTCTGCGCGCTGAGTTTGAAGGGTTATTGTCTATTCTTCAATTACTAGATGCAAACGCCCTCGCCATTAACTGAAAATTTGGAAAAGAAAGGCTGTATGAATATTGCATTCGGTGAGCAAATCTCATTTGGTTTGATTCTTATTGAGAAGGATATAAGAGAAAAATTTATAATTTACAACGACATTTAAATTTTTTGAAATGATTAAATGGTTTTTTCTGGTTGAAAAAATGACTACTTGGTTAAAGTAGTCGAAATTTTAAAAAGTATTGATACAAATTTTTTTAGTAACATATTTTAAAACTATATATTTAAATTATTATAAAATTTTTTATATATTTTTAATTTTAAATATACTAATATATTCTGTTATAATATAAAAATATAATTATAATATTATTGTTTTTAAATTAATATTATTATAATTATATCTTTATATTATAATTTAATATATTGATTCATTTAAAATTATGAATTCATTCAAAATGACGCCATATATTATTCTATGCACGTTGTCAAAGCTCGAACGATGAAGAGTTGTAAATAATATCATTGTTCACTACACGAGGCTTACTTTGTTTTCCAATTACAAATAACATTATTTTATATATGATTTGTTTATAATATTACATGTATGTTGCCGTAGAAACAGGGAAAAGGTTAGAGAGAGACAAAAACAAGCCACAGAAAAAAGAAAAAAATAAAGCTAATTCAAACTTTATTAATATGTCAATTTATTTCCTTCAATCTTTCGGAAAGGCAGACAAGAGTCAGCTCTAGTTATTAGAGCGATCCTGTAATAAAATATATTAAAATAATAATATTTTATTAATTTAATATTAATAAAAATATATAAAAATAATAATATTTATATAAAATTAATAAAATATTATTATTTTTATATATTATATTATTAAATTCGCTTCAGTTATAAGAACGGCGGACAATTGTCTCTTTAGATAATATCATTATTAAAATAACATCAATAAAAATTTTAGAACTATTTTCAGCTTACAAAAATTTAAAAGCTAAACTTCACACAAAATACCATAGGAACTCTCCAAAGCTCAACTAATACATAGAAAAAATTGCAAGTGGAATTAATAAGATACCTTATAATACAAGGTGTATGTGAAACAACAAAAAAATTAATTGGAAAATTTTCTTACACCTAAATATGAGACAAGAGAACATTTTAGTGAATGGTTTTGCAAACTTAACTAGTTGCCTAGATAATTTATTATATATAATAAATAATTTTTAATTAATAAAAATAGTTAATAATTATTTATTGTATTTATTATCAATAATAATAATAAATACTTGTAAACTAATTTTATTAATTAAAATTAATTTATTATAAATAATATGGGCACTAATTAGCAAAATTTTTAATAAATAAATGTTAAAAACAAAATAAGTTGATTTGGTATTAAGCGTAAAATTGTAACTTAGCGTGTGATCGCCATGGATGAATTTGTAATTGTGACTGTTCAATTAGGACATGCTGCGTGACCAAGAGGAAGGAGTCTGAATCGCATGCTACACGAAAAAAATTAGGCGTAAAAAGCGTGTTCATAGTTTTCTACTGTTTTCTCCTAGATTCAATAGTCTTTAATTTTTGTACAAAATATATTTAAAAAAATAAAAAATAATATTTTATAGATAAATATATATTTATGTTTTAAATTTTTTTATAAAAAATGATATGTAGTTAAAAATAAAAAAATTTAAATTATTTTTAACTTCTCACATTTTATTTTGTATATTTTAGAGTCTATTTTTTTAACTAGATATTATTATGTATGAAAAAATAATTTAAAATATTAAAATATATTTATTTATTTATAAAAATAATTATTTTTTAATTTTTTAAAATATATTTTATACAAAAATTAAGGACCATTAATGTAAAAAACAGTCTCCTCCAATTATTGGAGAGGATTCGCACACCTTGGATCCACTTTCAAGCAATTTAATATAGTTGAGTGGAGATTTAATTGTATAAATTTATAATTAATATAATTATTTGTAATTAATTTTTACCCAGTGAGCGCTTGGATCACCTGCTATTGGTGTCCAACAGGCGCTGCTATTATGTAACTGTGGCCGTTAGTTTTATCAAACGAGTAAGGATCTGCCCCATTCCTTTTTTTTTTTTTTTTTAAGATCTCTTAACTTCTTCTCCCCACTCTCGGTTGCTGCTTCTTCCAACTTTCTGTCAGCTGTTCTGCTGCTGCAACGCACTGCTGCTCCCTTTAATATTATGTTCAATCGAAGCAAATCCACTGCCACGAGACCAGACTTTCTCCTCCAATAATAGGAGATAATATAATAATAATATTTTATTAATTTAATATATTTTTATTAATATAATATTAATAAAATAATATTATTTTGTTATAAGAGAATTTCCTTTTACAGGAGACGCACTACTACTACCATAAGATGCAAATTCTTAGATGACCCAAAAGATAGCATAGTCATTTGACAAATTTAGTCATAGAAAAAGAGCTGGCTTTTGGTCTTTTCTTCATCACTCTTCAATATCCTATATTTTCGACAAAATATTGGATGCCAAGAATGAGCAATGAGCAACAATGCCACTGCCACACCAGAATCTCTCATGAAATTTTCAGAGAGAGAAGAAATAAAATTGAAATGAAAAAGAAAAAGTCAGATGCAAGCTAAACAATCATAACAAGTTGGTTTCCATTCTTCTACACAAGAAGAAGCCAAGAATTTTTTTTTTTTAAATGGCACGTGGCATGTAATGACCCAATAAATGATGATCAGTGGGATAATGATATTTGATCATATAGTTAATGAAAAATAAGAAGAGAGAAATTTTTAAGAAAATTTAACTAAAGTATAACATTTTATTAAGTGAAAATATATCTTGAGATTAAAGCTGGCTCAGTGGTCAGGTTCATGTGCATTATTCAAGAAGCTAAGGGTTTGAATCCTAACTTCTCCAATTTCTCTTATTTGTTTAGGTGCTGACATATGTTCCTAGACGTGAAATTACGAAAATGCCCCTGGCCCTATAACTCTTCCTTCCTGAGAACACGACGGAGAGGATTTGAAGCACACGTCCATTTGAGTTGCCATTTTTGTCGCTGGAGCTACCACTTACCACTACTTTGTCGTCGCCATCAAGAACCTGGCTAGAAGTCGCCTTTTCTGGCGAGAAAACACTGATTTTCGTCGCTATGAATGCCAGAAATCATAGAGCAAAATCCGATGCCAGTGAGTGTTTTCTTCAGCGTTTTGTTTATGGGTTTTGTTCCTAACCTCTTTGACGGCATTTTCCCTCTAACCTTGTGCTTTGTCGATGATGATTGTTGTAGAATTTCGGCGGGTTGCGTTAGGGTTTTGAGAAGGGCCAATTAGGCGAATTTCGTCTAATTAAACTTGAATTGGTGAGTGTTGTGCCAACTTCGATATGCATTATTGATTTCTGATGAATTTCGACCATTCCCTGTTGTCAATTGCATGAAATTCGAATTTAAGAGGAAGAATCCCAATTTTGGCCGAGAATTAGGGTTCTTGAGGGACCAAATTGAAAATTTTGAGACTTGAGGCTAAACTAGTAGCTTTAAGACAACAATTAGGATATTTAGAAGTTATTGTTTGGATAGGAATGATGAATGAGAATTATTTTAGATTTTTCTTGAATTTTTAGTAATTATGGAAATGCTCTAGGAAGATTAAGGATGTGTAAAAATGTCTAGACCTATAGTCTAAACAAGTAGGAGAAGTGGCATCAATGAGAATTGAACGAATGAGCATTGGTATTTTAGTTATTACTTGATAATATACCTAATTGGAAATTCTTGTTAGGTTATATGATTGAGACTTTAGTTCCCTGTTGTGGTAAGCCTCTCAGGAGTTAAGGGACTCTTTAGTATTAAATAACATGTTATGAGGTGATTGCTTATAATATAAGCTTAATGCCAAAATTGGTTGAGAGAAGAGAAAAAAGAATAATTCCTTCTTTTTTTTTCCCGGTTGGCATAAGAAGTTCTTAAGGGTGAGGTGGTCACCCAAAAGAAGATATTTGTTCGCTTGTATTTAATGGCGCTCAGGTACGCAGATAATATTCCTCAACACTTTTTCTTATACAATCCATTTTCCCTTATTTGAAAATGTTTTACAATTACATTATGAGTCATGATTTTATTTAATCGGTATTGTAATTTTTGCATAAATGGATTTGCCTTGACATGATTATATATTACATCATGTATGGTTTGATAAAGACTTTTGAGAAATCTCATGCGTATAGTTATGAATAATCGTCGGATAAAATAGTATTGAAATGCTAATGGATTTCATGCATACCTGGCATATTTTCATATGTATGCTTGTTTTATTTTCCTTCCTTTTGGAAGGATTAGTTAGGACACTGGCTGTAAACAACAGTTCTGTTAGCCCTTGTTGCACCTTGGAAATTATCCAGCTAGTAGGGTTAATGAAGGTGCTAACCCCGTGTGACGGTCATCACACGCGGATTGATGAATGATTAATTTTTATGAGTTATGACTTCACACTTGTTGGTTATTTACCCTCCTTGCTTGTTGTGATTTACCCTTGTGGGTTATGTGCCATATTGGATTAGTCCATGATAGTCTTTCCCCTTAAATGATATTCAGAAACTTATTGATTCTTTTTGTAAGGCATTTTAATTTAATGTTTTACAATGTGTATTAACTAGCTAGTGGCTGTTATTTGTAACTTAAATGTCATCTTATTTCATACAAATCATTATCATGTTTTGATTGCGAATTATATTTGTATATTATTTACTGATTTTGGGGTGCTATATGCCCGAAAATTATTGTCTCAGATAAGGAAGCTGGTAAATTCCCGGAGGGAGGAAAGGATTGACAGAAATTCCCTTAGTGAGCTCGTTTGGATTTGCGGGATTTAGTTTAGACCATTTTTTATGTACATGACATATTTTTTGGAGATGTATATAAATAGTGTTGGTAGCCATTATGTTGTTCATTTTGAGATTGTATATTGACCACATATGAACTTTTCTCATTTTTGTTTATTAGTGTATGTTGTTGGTTCATTCTGGTGAGAGCGAAGTTCTCGTTGTATATTGGTTTTGCTTAACAAAATTTTGTAAAAATTTTGAGATGTTCTATTTACTAGGCAGATTCTACCAAAATTTTTACAAAACTCCTTGCGTTGTGTAAATTACGTATCTTCTTATAAAGGCAGAGTTGCAATTTGCATAAATATTTGTATGGTTATGTAGGCTTATAGGTTCTGAAATTTTCCTTGTGTCTGTACCATCTCACTCCAGGGATTTGGTATAACATGGCAGCTCCATATCTGTTTGATGAAGCCAATTGCTACGATCATACAGCGACAGGGCTTGCTCTTGAACTCCAACAGCAGGCGATCCTGGCCCGTAACCCATCGAAGTTTGACCCTTTAAAGTTAGTTTCAAAACACCATGATTTCCTTCATCTTCAATTCATTCTTGTTCTCCTCTTTATCTCTACCAGCTTAAAAGTAAAGTGCTACAACCGAATTGCACTTTCTTCATATATATTTTCTAATTCATAATCTTTGCATCTCATCTGCCTTTCCCACCAAAAACCATGGATATCAGAGAATGTTGGGTCAATTTTTTCGAGTAAGTTGAGCACCACTTTTGTGCCTGTACTTACTTTGTGCTTTTTTTTGTTGGATTCGAGCTACGTTACCTGCACAGTACCCAAATCTTCGTCATTGAAACCATTGACTAATTGCCTGTACTTTGACTTCTTTAATCTCAATTCTGTTACTCTGGTTGGACAATTGTTGTTGGTGCATAATACTCAGCTTACAAAATATTTATGCTTAATTTTTGTGTACAGGGTACATCTGTAAATCAAGACACTCGGTTCTCGAACAAGCAAGCGAAGCTGCTAGAATCTCAGAAGTTCGTGCCGAAATTGTATCATCTAGTTCGTTTTCTTGACCAGTTTAGACGTGAACATTTTAGTTGCTTCTCCAGTTTGGAACACCGAAAGTTGAACTATATGTATAAGCTTGATGTACTTATTGGGTTTTAATGTGATGCCTCCTTTGTTTTAATTATGCATGAAAAATGGTTTATAGGTGGAGATGACGAAAGTGAACATGGAAGTAATGAAGCCATGGATCACGAGAAGGATGACTGAACTTCACAATTTCGAAGATGAAGTGCTTATCAACTTTATATACAGCCTTCTGGATAGGAAGGTGATTCATCAATAAATTATTGTATGTCTTAAATTTCTATTACGTGGTTTTGGAGATTAGAAGTTACTTTTATATTGCATGATAGACCTTTTTTTTTGTTTGAAGTTCGAACCTACAACACATTCCTTTACCTGAAGACTATTTATTTTTAGGTAGTGATAGTACGATTACACTTGTCTTTAAAATTGGTTATCATATATATGCATGAACTTGTTCCTTTTCTGCTTTACTTTTGACTTGTTTAATTAGTACTATTTTCACACACATGTTACTTATTATAATGTAGGAAGTGAATGGGAAGGAAGTTCAGATACAGATAACTGGAATTATGGAGAAGAATACTAGAAAGTTCATGAAAGAGCTATAGACTCTTCTTCTCAGTGCACAGAAGAATGCTAGTGGTGTCCCTCAGCAATTTTTGGATGCCAAAGAAGAACTCAGGAAGAAGAAGGTGCACTTGGGTCTTGCTATGCTCTTAGGCAGTTCTCATCGTGCTTTTTCTATTTTTCCTTTCCTTTTCTTTTTCTTGATTGGCTCCCTGTGACAAGGTTGCTTCTCATGGGGGTTTAGGTAGAAAATGACATAATAACAAGTGAAATTCAGAGGAAAAAAGACATGGAAGGTGGATAGATCATACAAGAAAGGTTGAAGAAAATGGTAATACTACTTTATTCATGCTGGAATTGCACTATATAAAGCTGATTGTTCTGTTTTAACTTTCTTTGTGTTTTCTTGGCATTCAGTTAGCTTCTGCAATTATTTGGGTTCATGTCCTTTACCTCAAAATATTTTAGGACGGTGGATTTGATGCCAAGGATATTGATACTGCTTCAGCTTTTATCTCAAAGCCTAGGGAATCAGGGGACTACATTCAGGAAGGGAAAGAAGTTGACAAGAGGAATGACATTAGAGCAAGTATTAGGTTAGATGGGTTGCCTTTTTTTTAAGCACTGTGTGATTATGTTTATTTATTTATTTTGGTTGATAGTGGGTCAAAGTTTAAGTTACGGATTTGCATGGGCTTTCAACCTTTTTAATATTGCCATTTGAATTCATTGTTAAATGTTGATATTCTGGATGTTTGTTTAAATTTGGTCGGAGTTGCTTCTTTTGTGTTTCTTAAGTAATGCCATATGCAATTAAGCATTTATCTTTCAACACTTTCATTTTGTTGTCAGGGATAAGTTTTATTATATGAATATAGGGTTTTCTTTTATGAATTTGGGGGAGAAAATGTTATTGAAGTCAAGTAGGATATTTGATACATTTTTTCAAGTTTTGGATTACTGAGTACTAGTTACTTTGTCTAGGGTTTCTAGGTCTCATCATTCAACTGCAGGTTCTATTTTGCCTCATTGGTAACATTACTAAACAATGCTTCTAAATGTATTTTCCTCTCTTTTCTTGGAAGATTTTAAATTTACGGTATTTGTTATCTTTGGCAGAGGCTCACCTTCTAGGTTAATAAGTAAATCATTTTCAAATTCTTGAAGTTATTTAGGGTATGCTTTTATAAATGCTATCTTAGTTCTTTCTCTTCCTATTCAAATTGTCAATGTCACTTTGCCCTTCATCCCTAATTTGACAGGGAACTTTTATTTTATGGTTTTAATTTGACAGTTATTTTAATGAGAAATATGCAGTCCTCTATAACAAGCGCACATATGATTTTCCTTTACATTTTCCATATTGTACAAAGGAGTTTATGGCTTCGGTGACAGGCAAAGGACAAGAAGTAAATCAAGGTCAGAAGGGTGAGGAGAATCTCTTTCTTCCGTAAGGATTCATTGTTCTCCATTAAGACGATTGATTTCTCCTTGGTGGAGGCATTCATCATGGCAACCTCGTTCTCCTCACAAGAAATCCATTTATTCAAGGCGAAGGTCTAGATCCCACTCATGCTACAGATCACTCTCTCCTATTCGACGTCGAATGCACTCCATCTCATCAGAGGTCACCTTCTTTGCATTGACAGAGATTGCCCTCTCCTGTGAGAAGATATAGATCACCATCTCTAGCACACTGGCGTAGATCACCATCACCTGTACGACGGTGAAGGTTAGTCTCATTTTTGCAGCGTAGATCACTTATGTCTTGAATTTCACCATTACATGAACGCCGTAGATCACATTCCCCTATGAAGTCCCCCTCTCATGTGCGTGTCAAAAGTATACAAGCAGAAGTCCAAGACGCAAGTTGCTATCTCCTTTGCACAGTAGATCAACTGTTTTAGGGTATAGAAGGTCACCAAGTCATTCCCCATAGAGGACTTCTTCTTTAAAGAAATTGAGTTCTCTATCCCCAGCATGGTGCCCATCTCCGTCACCAATTAGGAAAAATTCACCAAAATGCCAAAGAAGTACTATGCAGCCTATTGGGGTGTAATGGCTCAATAAATGGTGATCAGTGTAATAATTATGCTTGATAATTTAGTTAATAAAAAATGAGAAGAGAGAAATTTCAAAGAAAATTTGATGAAAGTATAACATTTTATTAAGTGAAGATATATCTTGATATTGACATTGGCTCAAGCTCCTGTGTATTTATTTTTGTAAGGGTCGACATGTGTCCTTAGAGGTAAAATTACAAAACTACCATTGGCCTTATATCATCCTCTTCCTTGACACTTTGAAGCAGTGAGCACCGGAGGAATTTCGTGATATTGTGCGGTCATCGGAGCTACCATTTTGTGTTGCTTGAGTTGGCCCTCACCACTGCGTGGTCATTGCCGTCAAGAAGCTGGCCGAAAGTTGTCATTTTTTGTGAGAAAACACTTATTTTCGTCATTGTGAATGCTAGAAATCACGAAGCAAAATCTAATGCCGGTGAGTGTTGTCTTCATCATTTTGTTTATGGGTCTTGTTCCTAACCTCCTTGTCGGCATTTCCCCCCTAATTTCGAGCTCTGTCAACTGGTGATTGTTGCAGAATTTCAAACGGGTGTGTTAGGGTTCGATATACATTATTAATTTTTGATCATTTTTTGCCATTCCTTGCTGGCAATTGCATGAAATTTGAACTTAAGAGGAAGAATTTCAATTTTGGCGGAAAATTAGGGTTTTTGAGAGATCAAATTGAAAATTTTGGGACTTAAGACTTAATCAGTGGCTTTAAGGCAATAATTGGGATATTTAGAAGTTATTAATTGGATAAGAATGATGATTGGAAATTATTTCAGATTTTCCTTGAATTTTTGGTAATTATGAAAATGCTCTAGGAAAATTAAGGATGTGTAAAGATATCTAGACCTATAGTCTAAACAAGTGGGAGAAGTTAAATGAATAAGAATTAAATGAATGATGATTGAATGGATGAGAATTGGTAATTTAATTACTACTTGATAATATGCCTAATCGGAAACTTTTGTTGGGTTATATGATTGAGATTTAGTTTCCTATTGTGGTAAGCCTCTTAGGAGTAAAAGGACTCTTTAGTGTTAAATCATATGTTATGAGGTGATTGCTTATAATATATGCTTAATGCCACAATTGGTTGAGAGAAGAGAAAGAGGAATAATTTCTTTCTTTTTCAGTTGGCATAGGAAGAACTTAGGGGTGAGGTAGTCATCCAAGATAAGACATTTTGTCGCTTGTATTTAACGGTGCTCAGGTGTACAAGTCACACTCCCCAACACTTTTTATTATACAATCCATTTTTTCTTATTTGGAAATGTTTTACAATTACATTATGAGTCATGATTTTATTTAATCGATATTGTAACTTTTGCATAGATGAATTTTTCTTAACATGATTATATGTTACATCATGTATGGTTTGATAAAGATTTTTGAGAAATTTCATGCGTACGATTCTGAATAACCGCCGGATAAAATAGTATTAAAATGCTAATGGATTTCATGCATACTTGACATATTTTCCTATACATGCTTGTTTTGTTTTCCTTACTTTTGGAAAGACTAGTTAGAACACTGGCTGTAAACAACAGTTCTGTTAGCCCTTGGTGCACCTTGGAAACTACCCAGGTAGTAGGGTAAATGAAGGTGCTAGCCCTATATGACGACCATCACATGCAGACTGATGAATGATTAATTTTTGTGAGTTATAACCTCACGCCTGGTTGGTTATTTACCCTCAAGGATTATGTGTCCTTGCTTGTTGTGATTTAACCTTGTGGGTTGTGTGCCACACTGGATTAGTTTATGGTAGTCCTTCTCCTTCAATGATATTTAGAAACTTATTGATTCTTTTTATAAAGCATTTTAATTCAATGTTTTACAATGTGCATTAACTAACTAGTTGTTATTATTTAGAACTTAAGTGTTATCTCATTTCATACAATCATGATCACGTTTTGATTGCGAATTATATATATATATTTTACTGATTTTGAGATCTATCTATTGGAAAATTTTTTATTCAGACAGGGAAGCTGGTGAATTTTCGGAGGGAGCAGAGGATTGACGAGAATTCTTTTAGTGAGCCTGCTTGGGATTTGTGAGATTTAGTTTAGACTATTTTTTGTGTATATGACTTATTTTTGGAGATGCATATAAATAGTGTTGGTAGCCATTATGTTGTTCATTTTGAGATTGTATATTAACCACCGATGAACCTTTCCCATTTTTGTTTATTGGTGTATGCTGTTGGTTCATTTTGGTAGGAGCGGAGCTCTCTTAGTATATTGATAGGATTTTGTAAAAATTTCGGGATATCCTATTTACTGGGTAGATTTTGCCAAAATTTCTACAAAACTTCTTGCGTTGTATAAACTGCGTATCCTTATATAAAGGCAAAGTTTACTTTGAATATAGTGCAATTTGCATAGATTTTAGTATGATTATGAATTTATATCTAGTATTGACTTGCAGGTTCAAGAATTTTTCTTGTATTATGTGTCAGTCTTACTTTAAGGATTTTGGGTGTGACATAGAGAGCATGTTAGGTATGGTGAGACTTAGTTGGATGCTTTTGGGTCTTGGATGTTAATAATTTGAATCTAATGATTGTAATTCTTTTTATAGGAAATTTCCTTGAAGGAATTATTTATATAATTTAAAATGTAGAATTAATCAAGAATAGAGTCTGAAATTAGAATTTCTTCTCTCTACAGTCCCTGCCAGAAATTTTGCCGCCTTGTAATCTAAACTAAATTTGTTCCCACTAGGAAATTTATGGAATTTGTGGACATACTTGCTCCACAGAAGACTAGAAAGCTTGTCACCTGAGGCTTGTCAACATTCAAGTCCCTTGAGGTCTGTTCAGAAAGATAAGCACCGTAGTTCTTTACAATATAAATCACATGATTCAATATCTGCACGTGAGAAGTCTCCCCTTCAGTCAGTATCTCCACAGGCAAGGATTAAAACTAGCAGTGAGAATAGAAGGTGTAATTATCAGGAATACTCATGCAATTTCCTAATCTAAACTTCCATGCACAGAATTGACATTGTTATCAATGCTTGTTTGTTTGACAATGTTGTTTAGTCCATATGAGAGCCCTCAGAGGCGAAGAGGAGAAATGTTGACCCATGAAAGAGGCATCGGCCCTTCAGAGAAACTAAGAATCCAGAGAATAAGTGAAGCAGAAAAAGTAAAAGTATTATTCGAGGTTCAAATATTAATTCAATATTGTACTTGCTTTGATGTATTTATGGCATGTAGGTTCCTGGAATTCTTTTGTTTGATTTCATGCTTACTGCTATTTCTTTCATATTTTCCTCTGCCTCTTAGGTAGAGAAAGCAGGGATTCTAAGTCAAAGTCATCAGAGAAGAAATTAAACCATCTCCTTTAACTAAGGGAAAAGATTTACCTGCAAAGTTTCATAGTGAGGATGAATTCTCTCCTGAAAGGGTGGCTAGTCATGTGGCTTCTGAATCTTGTGGCTATTATGATAATATTGATTTCAGTATGAATGGTCGGGAGGTAGAAAGGTATCTGGTTGGCATACTTCAGTTATTCTAACTACTTTGCATATGTATCATGCATACATTGTCTGATGATGCAAAACTTTCTTGGCAGTAATAAATCTTCTGACCATTCAAACCATGATAAGGATAGTTATCGGCATCACAAATCAGAAGCAGCTGAAGATTCAATTGAAAAAATTGACGATGTCAATTGCAGTGCTTCACATGATTCTAATTATGAAGATAATGGTGAGCATAGAAGGAAAGGGAAAGGTAGGAGGGAGCACCAAAGGTCTGAGAGAAAGGCTGTGTCTTCGGATGAAGATTACAGCTCTTCTGATTCTGAATTAGAGAACAGGAGGCTAAGAGGAGGAAAAATGTTGAAGGTGTGAGGAGAGACGGCGTAAAAGGGAAGAACCACGTGCAGAGAAGCTGAAATTGAAGAGTAAGAACGATGAACATACTTCAGATGATGAGGAAGTTGGAAGAATGAATTCTCACCCAAGTGATGATGGTGAGGCACTGTCAGAGCAGAAGAAGCTTGAGATTGAATTACGGAATAAGGCTCTTGAATCACTCAAAGCAAAGAGCGGCATGAATCACTATTTATGTCACTACTTATTTATTAGTTGATGTTTTACCTTCTAAAACTTTGTTGAGAATGATCTTATATGACTAACTTTTTAAGGAAATTTGTGGCTTTACGAGTCTGTTTTCCATTATTGGTATCTTTTTGATGTAATCTATTTTTCCAGCTGGCAGCAAATATAGATAAAAGAGGTTTTCTGAGCAAATCTGCTGAGTGCAACTTTATGCAGATATTTCCTATATTTACTGGTAATTTTATCTTCGCTCAAATGGGAATTTCACGTTTTTTTAGGTCTTATATTGTGTGGTTGTGACTTTTATTGCCTTGAGCTGCTTATCTCGTTTGTAGTTTTTCATTTTCTTCTAATTGTTTTGTGTGGTTTGTGGTGTTGACTGATTTAGTTATGTAGACAATAATAATCCTAAAGGACCTGTGGATATTGTTATGAGATTGGTGCTAAAGTAGCTTTCTGTCAATTGTTAGATGAAATTTATGTCAACTCTAGATGACTTGGTGAGCGGGCCCTGTGCAGATCTGCATTTTGAACTTCAATTCAGGTGAGGTGTTCCATTCTTATACCATTGTTATGTGCTGTTATAGATGGACTGTGCAGATCCGTACACTGTTGTGTAAAGGAGGTCCTTTCTCTTCGTATATTGGTGAAAGCTCTTGGTAGTTGTTCCAGGACTGTGTTTTATGGAATTCAATATGGTTATATATTTATTGGATCCATCCCAAGACTGATACATACAGTTGATACCTGATACAGCTGTTATTAGGTCAGCACAGATGTATTGTCATATGCATACTTAAGTGTGCAACAATATTCAAACATTGATTTTTAGCATTCTGGTGATGTTTCTGTTGTTTACTTCACATAGACCTTTTTTTATGGAAGCGTTTTTTATAGTCAGCCGCGAAGAACTGATTTTTGATTCCTCCCAGGTTTGCTTATTGGTTGGTACCACACTTTCTGCTTTAGTTGGAACTGCTGCATAGAGCACGACAATTTCTATTAATATGATCAGCATAGGATTTTAAGCTAATTTACTACTGACCTGGATTATGGCTTAGACTCCATGGAGGCACGTAAGACCCAAAATTGCCATTATGAAATGGAAAGGGTCTGGTCATTCATGATTTATTTCGTTAGCGCGTTCGAACACGGCGAACGGTATGGATGAATTACTCTGAGAAATTGAATTGAACGACAAGCTGACGTATTGTTTTTTGGTCGTCCACTTTATGTATTTGGTTTTTATAATAAGGTTGAAAAATAGTCATTTGTAAATATGTCCAAAATGAATTTTAAAATAATCATCTTTCATATATCAAAGTTTCATTTCTTTTTGGGTAGGAGTGAGGTCACTGGTTTGGAACAAGTTCCAACTGATAATAGTCAACGCGGACCGTGGTTGTTTTTCAAACTTCCATTTGATATTTGTAATTGGCATGATGAGTTATTAGACTTGTCGTCCTTTCTCAAGCGGAAATTCTTTGGTGCCCTGTGTTATTTTTTTCTGATCAGTTTTTGGTGCCCCGTGTTACGTGATTGTTTGTGATCAAATTTATTCATTAAGTTAATAAGTTATAATTTAAAGATTAATAATCTATTAATTTAATTAGCAAAATTTTTGCGTGGTCTTACTACAGAGTAATCTTTCTGACATATTGGGGAATTAATGTAATTGATTTAGAACAATACTTATTAGAAAAAACATAGGAAATAAATAATTTTAGATAAAATTTTTTGTTTATTTATAATTTTAAATTACTTAATTATAATGTAGAGATATAATTATAATATTATTATTTTTTAAATTAATATTATTATAATTATATTTATATATTATAAATAAGTGTATTGGTGTATTCAAAATAATACTAAATTTTAGATATGTATATTATATATGAGTTAAATAGTGTAAAATAATGAATTTTATAAATTGTATGCTTAATGAGTATACTCTTTTAGTATACTCTTTTTGAATCAAGATGTAATTCTTATTTCCCTTCCTTTTTTTTGTGCCCTTCCGGAAGGGTTCTTCCCTACTTGGTTCTATTTTATTTGACATATTATTATCATTATTATTTTTTAATCATACTCGGATTGAAATTCAAACCAGCAGAACCACCCATCGCATTCCCCGGCCTCGACTATTTGTTTGGGATAAGAAGAATGAGAGTTAATCTTCTACGAATCTCCGAATTCTCACAATTCATCAACGAATGAAATACGGCAAATTCACAGGGATATAATTCTCCCGGTTCAATATAAATGGGAACAGAGTATGTCATTCTCAGTGGCATTTGAACGTTTGGTGTTCGATAATTCTGCACCGGATAAACTCTATCTACGTGGCTCCATCCAATTCGCCAGAATTCCCTTGCCTCTTCCATTTAGATAATTCTCACAATACCAAACGAAATTCAACTTACAAAACGCCCGAGGTACGAGCTGCGTCATCAAGCCGAGAGATATTACTCCAACTGAAGACGAGGGTCATCTGGGAATCTTCTCTATATACGCCCATGGCTCCCACTCTCACTTCCAATTCATCTCTCTTGGGCACCACGCCTCATTCAAGATTGACCCTCTGGAACCGAAGGCTCAGAGTCATTGCCAAGAACTCTGGACCTTTCCCTCCACTTCGGCTTGGCAAACCCAGAGATGATTCTTCTGCTTCTTCTGAAGGAGGAGGAAAACCAGATGGCCCTGCCAATTCCAACTCTTTTCGTTTCAACTTTGGGAAGATACCTGATGTGACGTCTCTGATCCCAGTTGTGAGTAACCCCACTTCGCCAGGTTTGTCATTCGGGAACCCCAGGCGTAAGGACCCTGCCACAGTGTTCGTTGCTGGCGCAACAGGGCAGGCCGGTGTTCGCATTGCTCAAACTCTGCTTAGGCAAGGTTTCAGTGTAAGGGCTGGTGTCCCTGAACTTGGCTCCGCACAAGAATTGGCTCGTCTTGCTGCTCAATACAAGGTCAGCTTCTTCACATGAATCAACCTCAACATGTAGTTTAGAATTTATAATTGTTATTATTTGATCAACCCAACTGAAGGTTACAACTGTTGCTTGCAAACTCGTCCTGTAGCTTCAATTCTTTTCTTCCTTTATCATACTTTATGAATAAATATAATATCAAATTGGCGACGTCACAAATGACCAATTGAAATCACACAAAAAGGGAACTTTTATTTGGCAACATGTTTGAAGTATTGAGTTTACTTAGATATGGGATATGGATTTTCTGATGTGGTTGTGCAAATCATAGAGCCAGATAGATGCAACAATGGTTGTTTGAGAAAATTCAAAGAAATTGGCATTTAAGTAGAAACTTAGATATATGAAGATGTACTGAGTAATTACCGGTTCCTGCTACTGTATCACCATCGCAGATCATATCAAAGGAAGAATCAAAGCGCCTTAATGCTGTGGAATCGAGCTTCGATGATGCAGAATCAATAGCCAAAGCAATAGGTAATGCTAGCAAAGTAGTTGTCACTATTGGTCCTGGAGAAAATGGTCCAACGTCGGCGGTCTCCACCTCAGACGCCGTACAAGTAGTCCAAGCTGCCCAGCTGGCCGGCGTCAGCCACGTGGCTATTATCTATGACGCGAACACTGTCAGCACGTCAACATACAATGTAATAGATGGCATCTCGTTGTTCTTCAACAACTTGTTCTCACGATCTCAGTCATTGAGCGTACAAGAGTTCTTGCAGAAAGTGATTGAGACAGACATCAGCTATACCTTTATCAAGACAAGTTTAACCGATGATTTCTCGCCGGAGAGTTCCTATAATGTGGTCGTGTTAGGTGAAGGAAGCGCTGGTGCAAACGACTATAAAGTAATGTAATGTATGCGATAATATCTAATATATATGTCGCCTCTATTTTTTCTTTCTTGTTGCTTGCCCTTTATTTGTTTCCATCTTTCTAGTTAAAATTTTCTAGAAAATGATGATTATCAGGTTGCTAAGTCCAAAATAGCATCACTGGTGGCAGATGTTTTCTCAAACACAGAAGTAGCAGAAAACAAGGTACCAGTTCTACATGGTGTATCATTACTAGTGATTATTGAGTGGACTTCTAGGTAGAGAAAGTCAGTAGATTCAAGCTGGCTATTGATTTACTTTTAGGCAATTTTATTTGTTTTTTTAAATAGGTTGTGGAAGTGTACACGGATCCAGCAGCACCAGTGAGGCGCGTGGATGAACTTTTCAGGTCAGTAGTGTGAGACCAATGCCCGTTAGAGATTACTAAAATCATTCAGGGGTCACTTGAGGTTTAGTTTAAGGATTATACTAGGTAAAGTTCTTTAAGTGCTGGCAGCATTTTGAATAAATACACGATATATAAAGAAAATTTTTTGAATGAACCAATATACTTTTATTGGTAATTTAATTATGAAGAATAGAACTAGAAGAAACCATATAACTCTAAAACACTGAGTGATTCATGTGTTTGTACTGAAGTACAAGTTTGTATACAGGACAATTCCTGAGGATGGAAGAAGGAAAGCCTATGCAGAAGCGCTTGAGAAAGATAAAGCAGAGGAAGAGGCAAGAGTGGCTGCTGAAAAAGCCCGCGAAGCTGCAGAAGCAGCAAAGACGCTTGAACAAGAGGTGAAAAAGCTATCGGAGCAAGAAGCTAGGGCTGCTAATCTAGCTTCAGAAGCCCAAGAGAAGGCAGAGGCTGCTGGGGCTTCCGTGGATGCCCTCTTGAACAAGGCAAAAGATTTTGGTGCAGGCCTTTCATGGCAGAAGTTCAGCTCACAGATTGCCACCTCAATTCAGAACCAAAAGCCTGATGAGGATGAAAAACCCGAAGTGCAGCTTGCCACTGTGAGGGGACAGGCCAAGGCTCGCAGTCTCCCACCTAAGAAGGCAGTGGTTAAGCAAACGACACCAAAGAAAACAGAGAAAACGACAGAGGTCAGGAAGGTATTTGGTGGCCTGTTCAAGCAGGAGACCATCTATGTTGATGATGACTAGTGATTGTGCTTTGCTGAGGGTAACTTTCTGGTATTTGAGGCTGTGTTGACGCAGATCATTTTCTTGAATATGTGTGTTTTTGTAAAGTTGTATGATTTTAAGCAACATAATTCGTACTTATGCTGGTTCGGGATTTTTATTGAGATAAAACAGGGTGAACAATATGCAGCTTTCCCTTTACCTTTTCGGACTCTTGTTCTTGTCTGCACTTCTGGCTATTTACACCGAAAAATAACACATCTTAGGCCACAGGCATTCCTTGCTTCGAACAACTAAATATCTTAACCTCTTGGATGCATTTTGTATATATGGCATTGGCAAATCACTTTGAGCTACCGTTTTTTCATGTTTGGGAGTTTTGCGTTCTTATCCTACATGACTAAGAAACCATGGGAATGAGATACAAAATCCATTGGCGCAAAGCACCAATTCAATTGAGGACATCTCCATGACTAGAAATATATATGCTCGCATTTCATCAGATCGAACACTAAACTCACTCCTTAAACTTCGACACAATAATGATAGGCTGCACGGTATAGTAATTCACTTCTCTCCTAACGAGCCAGTGTCGTGATTGATTTGAAACAATCGTAAGTTTAGAATGAGAAGGAACGAGAAAAAGGCAGTGTTATGGAGACTCTAGGCTTTTTTTGTTTTTTCGGTCACCGGGGACTTTAGGCTACACTAACTATAGAGAGTCATTACTCCCTCCTCCTCTAAACACTAATATATGTAATGTATGAAGAGATTAGAAGTGAATACATAATAGAATACACAAAAATAAGCTCAAAATAATGAAATGGTCTTTTAATTTTACTTATCTTTTTAAAATAACTTCTCAAAATTTAATCCTATCTCATAACAAAATTATAAATAAAAAATGTTACTAATTTAATAGTGTTAATTTTAAATAAAATTTTAAATGTACTAGTACATTTAAAATTGTGAGAGCATAACAAATTTTACTTTTTTTTTTTAATTATATAGAAGTCACATGTATATACCGTTTAAACAATAATGTGGCATCTAATCATTGTTTAGAAAATGAAAACACGGAATGACAACCTTTTGTTTGGTCCAATTTGAGTTAAGCCAAATCGCGATAAGTTCTTCAACGCCCATGGAGTGAGTCAGCTCCAATGCAAAATTCAAGGTACAAAAGCCTCCGTGTTAGGATTACTATTTTCAGAACACACACATGGCTATAATCACATATGCCACGCTCACTCCTTTGCGCATTAATTCCTTAAATGGTTTTTCTGGGCTTGAAGGTAGTGTTTCCTGCTAAACAGGAACTGTCCATGAAGCTTTAATATTGAATGTACCTGAAACAGAGGATATGGTAGTACACATTTCTCTTGAAAGGAAAAAGAAGGAAGCTTGCCTGAATCTCATACAGTAAAGATGGCGGTTAAAAGACTAATCATCATTACAATGATGTGCATTGTTATTAACTAGCATCTACATGAGAACTACTATTGCAGACTACAGTTGTATCTAATTTTGAATTAAGATTTTAGGTCTGATACTTTGCAGAGGAACTTCTTTGAAACATGATTACTTTAACGTGTAGATAGATAATGTGGGGACAAACATTCGGAAACCAATGAGAGAGTTTTCCAATCTCTTTGAGAGTAACCTAGGATCTGCCTTTCATACATGCCAACTTGCATATCCACTTTTGAAAGCATCAGAAGTGGGAAGCGTTGTATATGTCTCTTCTGTGGTTTTGTCTCACTGAAGTCGATGTCTGTTCAAGAAGCAACCAAAGGTAGTTTTTCTGTTGCTGCTTGCTTACAAATATTGAAGCATTTATCAAAGTCTGAGATTTTATTTGTTCAGCGGTTGATAGAGGCAATTCATGAACTTACCAAAAATTTAGCTTGCGAGTGAGCAAAAGACGGTATAAGGTGTAATGAAGTGGCACCTTGGTACATGAGAACGTCAATGGTGGGGCAAGTAATTAACTTTCTCCTTGTCCTGTACCCAAGAGTTTGACTGAGATCCTAATGAAAATGATTACAGCAATGCACTGTGCTACGGTAATATCCATTCTTCTTCCTACTTGTATTTTGGTTTTTCTTAGGGGGGGGAGTGTCTGTAGGTGAGAAACATTAAACCAAAACTATAAGCATCAAGCTTCAAACAGTGGGAAGCTGAAGGACAAACGCCATTTCCAAATGCTTATAGAAACAATTCCCTTGATAAATTCCTATTGCAGCATAACAGCTTCTGAGTCTCTGACATATTGGTAGATAGGTGTAGTCAGTCTTTTCTTCAATGTGATACATTGCTTTCTGCCAAAATTATCTTGGGTTGATTGTAGGCAAGCTCTTGCCTGGACCATTGATAACCAAGCAAGTCATCTTGAAACCAGCCTCCTGGAACTCTTTAAGAGTAACTTTTCTGCAAGCATATCTTGCAAGTCTCATCGATAAAGCTGCTTCTGTATGTGTTCCTTATCCTCAGTGACTCAGTTTTAAACAAACAGAGGGAAAACGAGATCATTTGACTGCTGTTCTTCATTCAATAGTCAATATATTCAGCTTTTTAGGAAAAGAGTTTTTTTGTGTCTAGGAATGGCAATTTTAGACCTAACAAATTTATGCTATATAACCAAAACAGAGACATGAAAAATTCTTATTGTCTTCCGAGTAACAGCAAAAGACTTTCTGGGTTAGTGGAAGTTCTAAACCCATAATTGGATCCACCAGGATTCATCCTCAATTCTGTACATTGTTAGAATATTTTAATATTATATAAATTAGTATTAATTATGTTATTAGATTAATTTTTTGTGATGAACAATTGGACAATTAATATTATAATTATAAAGTAAGAATAGATTGAGTTCATATTCAATGTGGGTAATTAGCAATGAGTTGGATTATCCACAAGTTCACTAGATAGATATCCTAACCTACAGTCCAAGAGTATTAATAATTATCCCATCATATTACTAATTAAGAGTTAATTACTAAGAGAGAGTTGATGAACTTCTTTTATTTAAATAATAAAAAAAGAAACTATTTTAATATATATTTGAGGGTTTTATCTTATTATTATAATTAATTGTCATTATTAAAATAAAACTCTATCAATTATTATAAAAGAAGTCCTAATTTCAATTTTGATGACAATTCTCTTTCTAGTGGTTGCCTATTGAGAATTATATCTTGGGTATTGTGGTTGATATCCCTTTGTAAAACTGTACTACATCTTCTTAGCATCAGTGGGTGTCTTTCTCTGCCAGAAATCAATCTATACTATGTCATCTTCATCATGTAAGATCTTAATATATTACAAAAAATTTCCCTATTCTATGTTTATGTATAGTGGTAAATTATTACATGACTTCAAACGGTATCAGAGTTTGGTTAGATTAAAATTTTGCTAGCTGTTATGGGGGGTGTACTATTAAATATTGCATGAACAAGTATGAACCCTAATTTCTTTTCGGATGAAATTAATGCAAACCTTAAAGATTCTTTCGAAACAAAATTAGGGGTTTTGTATATCTGAATATTCTGAACAAAATGATACCTAGTATGAATCCTAAAAAGAGCCGAACAATTTCAACCCATTAATGCTTAAAGGACTCAAAAAATTTCAAGCAAAATTACTCGATGTATGGATCGAGTTGAACAAAATGAGCTTATGGGTTTTCTTCACTGAGGAATTTCGAGAAGAACGACATCTAGTTTGAGCCCCAACATTCGTGAAATCGACGTCTACCATGGGAGCTTGGAGGTGTCTGAAAACCTGAAAAAAATTCAAGTAATATATCTATCTTTTTCTTCATGTTTTAGCCAAGATAAGATAAAAAAGTTGTAGATCATGAAGTTCTAAAAAAACTTTTATGCCCAAAACACTTCCCAAAAGGTAAGAATCCATCAGGTTTAGTGACAGGTCACAAATCGGGTCGGATGACCTGAATTATAGACCCGCCAAAGGAAGAAGAAGGGTTAGTGCATGGGCAAGGCGAAGCCTACGTGTATCTGACGCACGTGTGAGCGCGTGAGACACATGCGCTCACTTACTTGACCATAAATCTCTATAGTTTATCTCCACGTGCCATTTCCTAATTTTTGGAGAATTTTCCAGAATTTTTGGAAGTATGCAAGTATGTTTTTTTGAAATTTCTTACAGATTTAGAGCCTCAAAATGTAGTGTAGTGACATTGTTTTGATCTGAAAAAATTTGTAAGATAATTATACATGATAAGAAACAATATACATTGGTCACTCTCCTTAACAATACCCAATGGAATTAAAACAAAATCTATTTGAGTAATATGTGAATGTTTTGTTTCTAATTCAGTGTGAAAAATGATGAAATGAGCAAATAAACTTAGTTTTGGGCCATAATAGCCCATCTGCATCTAATGGTCATGTATTTACCTATTGTGGGCCCAATCATAATGGTTTTGGCTTAATAAAATCCCATTGTTTTAGTTATTGTCTGTTTACTAAAAAAAGCACGCACTGAATCACTGAGAGAGAGGTTACTAAGGCAACCAGCAGTAGAAAGTATGATTATGTTGACAATGGACATGCCCTATCGATGTGACATTGTCAATATAATTTTGTGAATAAGGCCTGTTTATGATCTGCTAGCAGCGATTTGTTGATTGATGTATTCATTATTTCTCGTATCTTATCGATATGGAGATTGTGGGTGCATTTTGTGTCATTTCTCTTGATAATATGCTTCCTTGGTGTGTATGAGTTTTCTTGATTTATCATAGTCTGAGCCCTTAGGCAAAATATGATGATTGTTTTGTTACACAGTTGCTGAAGCTAAGTTTTGTTATGGAAATTTTGTTCTATAATTACATGTCCAGGACATAATTATATGTTTTTTATTTGTTTTCCCTCAGCTTCTTTGTTCTAGCAACTGTCTATGGTGAAAACTCTGAACAAGACAAACTATGATGATTGGATTGAGTTCTTTGATATATATATATAAAGATCACTAAGGAAAATTTGACTATGAGGGAACCTAAGCCAGCGGATCTCACCACTGGGTCTAGCACTACTGACAAGGCTTACCATAAGCAGTGGTATAAGTCTAATAGGATTTATCTGACTGTCATCAAGTATACGAATAAGAAGATTATCAGACAAAATATTCCTGATAAAGACAATGCAGTTAAGTATCTCAAAACGGTCAGTGAGAAATTCAAGAAGTTAGATATGACTTAAAAGCCCTATTATCTCTCTTTGCTAGATAACACTCACTATGATAGAGTGTCAAGAGTATGTGAGCACATGATGAAGCTTTTTAACTACTACAACAAGCTGAAATCCTATAGTGTGGACTTGGATGAAAGCTACCTAGTTTATAGAGTTCTCTAATCCCTTCTTGTTGAATACGGGGTCCTAAGAACTACTTATAATTCCCAAGAGTCAGAGTGGTCTATTGATCATATGATGTCCATAGTGACCCAAGAGGAAGAATTAATAAAAAAAGGTGAAGTCTCACGTACAATTAATGAACTACATTTCACATGGTTCATCTAACAAGACTGGAAATGTGAAGTTGAAAGGGAAAGAAAAGTAAAGGTAAGGCCTATGGCAAGAAACCGTTCAGACCCAATAAGAGCAATAAGAATAATAAAGGTCAAGAGAAAAAATCATTTAAGAGTGAATGCCATTACTATAACTTTAAGTTAAAGAATAGGTGTGAGAATGAAGGGGGCTCAGAAACAAGAGGAGCCTAAATGAAAGGAAAATAACCATCCTTAGAATGGAAGAAGTTTAATTGCAATTAATTGTAAAGGAACTATAATATTAACTTTGTATTCTGGACATTGTTTGACTTTATGTAATGTAGATTATCTACCTTCATCAAGGAGGAATTGATTTCCAATTCTGTATTAAGCAGACGTGATTATATGGTTTTAACAAGGAAATGAAAGAATTAATATTTTCTTTGATTATATTATTGCTGGGTCTGTTTCGTTGATGGATGGATTATGTTATTTGAATATGAATACTAGTTTTAATTTTCTACTCGTTGCATCTATTAATGCATTAATAGAACACAAACGCATAAGAATTAAAGAAAATTCTTTTATATTATGGTATCAACGTTAGGGTCATATCTCTAAAGGGAGATTAGAAGGATGGTCAGATAGGGAATATTACGTTACTTAGATTTCTCAAATTTTAAATCCTATATTGCCTATATTATGAGAAAACTTCTTAGTATAGCTCAGATTTAAAGGGACAAATAAATATGAGAATGTTTCATATTAGATCTACATAAATCTAGTGGACTTATAACACCTATTGCCATGAGTGGATATGTTGCATGAAACGTCTAAATTTCTAAATGCCTTTAAGGCATTCAAAGTTGCTGTCAAGTTGAAATTTGGAAGGGCAATCAGATGTGTCAAGGTTGTCAAGGGAGATGAAACCATATAATCCACATATTAAGTAACTTGATTCAAAGATCGTCAGTGGATTCTTTATTGGGGATTGTTTTGGATCTTGAGGATGCAGTTTTTATTACCCTGCTTACACTACCAGAGTCACTGAGTCAGATAGAGCATTTTGTTTTGGGCGTGACTTAGATTGTGGGAGTGGTACTTCTAGGGCCATCAATTTGCATATTGAGGATGTCATATTGTCCTTGCCGACTTCGTCATCTCTTTTGTCTAATGTTCATACTAGTAGAGATGACATTCTTATTGAGAATCTGGTTGATCCAGTCTTGGAACCTCCTATAATTAGTGTGGAAGAGCTAGTTGTTGAATTGAAATGGTCACAGGGATATGTAGGCATGCAATTCCAGATGTCTATATTATATGATTGTAGGAATTTGAGTCAGACGTTATTAATGACATAGATTTTATCTTTTTTTTTTTTTTAATGAAGCTGTGTTAGGTCTTCATTCATCTAAGTGATTAGAGATTATGAATAATAAAATTACCTCCATACACTATAATAATGAGTGGGAACTTGTTAAGTTACTAAATGGATGTTAAAAACAACATCACTAGATGAAGACTTGCATGGAGATGTGCTGTATGTGGATGACATTCTATTGGCGAGTAACTCAATGTCACGCCCCGAATTCCCTGGGATGTGACCGGCACAGATCAGGAGAAAATTCCCATGACCTGCAAGCCTACACTAAAGGGACGATCGTTAACATACATTTTCAATACCCATAATGTCGTTGCCTTAATATATATGGTGAGAATGTCAATACAAAACGAAGCCTCCTGTAGAAATTTCGGCAGCACCTCCCCAGTAATTAGGACGTCCCGAAATTTCTACAAGGTCCTGCAAGGCATACATAAATAGGGGAGCTCCGCTCCCACCAACCCAAATCCACGAATACAACAAAAGACAAAAACCTGGCGGGTCCAGCTGTGGTCACAAAATAATCCCGCGAACGGAAATGGCTACCAAACTAAATATATATATATACATCCCAAAAAGGAAATGCCAAATTATAAACAACAAAAAGGGCACGTCTTGCACCCAAAACAAGCGGCTCAATGCAGCTCCCTGGTCAATGCTCCACCGGCTCCAGAAGATCGCCTAACTCTCTTTCTGGGACCAAAAGTTTTCCGGCAGGTAGCACCCCAAGTCAGTAAGCCATTTCATATATAAACGGAAACTTTAACAAAAATCAAGGAGTAATACAATGCAATAGTGTTTAAATCCATAAACTTGCAATTTAACAGTCGAAC
Source organism: Delonix regia (assembly GCA_037074485.1). Taxonomy (NCBI): domain Eukaryota; kingdom Viridiplantae; phylum Streptophyta; class Magnoliopsida; order Fabales; family Fabaceae; genus Delonix; species Delonix regia. The sequence goes on along the minus strand of CM073456.1, from coordinate 16,483,729 downwards.
GAAATAACCATTTATCATAAACGTCAAGTCAACAACCATTCTCAGTTAAGCAATCAATTGTGACAAACAATCAGGATTAAGACTGCTAAGAACCAACGGGCGAGGGTACACAACCCTCGAAAGCATCTAATCAACAAGCGAGGATACACAATCCGCGAGGGTAACTAACCAACGAGCGAGGACACTTAGTCATCGAGGGTAACTAACCAACCGGCGAGAACACTCAGTCCTCGAGGGTAACTAACCAACAGGCGAGAACACTCAGTCCTCGAGGGTAACTAACCAACAGGCGAGAACACTCAGTCTTCGGGGGTAACTAACCAACAGGCGAGAACACTCAGTCCTCGGGGGTAACTAACCAACAGGCGAGAACACTCAGTCCTCGAGGGTAACTAACTAACAAGCGCGAGTTACGTCTCGCGAAAGCTTATCATTCATCATTTTCCCAAAAATCAAGGAATCTACATCACACATGTATACAAAGATAAAATTATACGAAAGTTTTCTGTGGTTCTATTATATCTAGCTAGTAACCACCTCTAATCACATCTCAAGTCAAATATTATTCAACACATACCGGGGTCCCTTGCTTTAATTCCCACAATTCGGTAAGGCAGAATCAGAAAGAATTATTTACATTGAGAAAACAATTAAAACAAGAACAGCCTAGGCAATAATAAGAGTTTTGGGGTGCTATCTGCGCACCTGAACTCTGATCAACGCAAGCGGTATGCTGCCCCCTCCTTGGGGTGCCAGAATCGGCCTTACGACCCACCTGCACCGAAGTTCACGCAGGGATTAATCGCCGTTCGGGCCATTATCCTAATTTAGGACCTAACTCCTCCATTTCTTTAATTCCATATCTTTCATTCCTTAACGTGTGATTATTTACACTTCTGCCCCAAATATTTTCCAGATTTTTCATTCTGGTCCCTGTTTCAAGCCCTAGCCTCCATTTTAATGAAAATCCAGCAAATTCTTAGTTCTCATGCCTAAAAGTTTAAAGGTATTAATCTAGAGTAAATATGGATCAATTACAAGTCAGAAATTTTCCATTTTCTCAAGAACCCAAAATTTTCGAAAATTTTCACTTTGGTCCCTGTCAGCCATTCTTCTTACAAGCAGCCAAAATCCATGATTTTAGAGCTCAAATTTGTTGTTTAAGGGCCAAAAATGCTACTTCTAAGCTCAATCTGAAGAGAAAACTAGCTTAAACGTACCAAATCGTCCCAAAATGCTCAAGATTCGAACTCCTCCTTCTCGCCGAAAAAAATGGCTCCACGGCGGCCAGGCGAACCGGCGGCAGGTGGAATGTGACGGTCAGAAGGTGGGAAATAGAACCCACCCAACCCGAGGAGGATTACGAGCTGCTCGAGCTCCGTTCCAGCTCACGTATCCTCGCGGCCCAACGGTGAAAATGGGACGTTCCTGCCGGCAGCGAGGTGGTTTCTGACCGGTGAGGGGCCGGCGACCTTCAGAGGGAGGCGACTCAACTCCGGCAAGGCTAAGGCACCGTCGTTGCTACTCCACCGGCCTGCACAGCTCAGTATCTTCTTCCTGCGTCTTGGCTGGAGAAGGAGAAGGAAGAAGAAAAAGAAAGTTTCTGAGGGCAATTTCGTCCTTTCACTGTGGGAGGGGACACGTGGTAGCTCCAGAAAAAAACAATGGAGGTTAGCTTCCCGGTCTCGAACCCACGTCCTGAGGAAATGCAGCCTGAAGCCTGACCACTGAGCCAGCCTCAATCTCATTATATTGATTCACCTAACAAAATATTATACCATCAGTTGCATTCAAAATTTTTAATTGCTTGGGTTATTACACTCAATATGCTTACTCAATGAGACAAAACACATCTTATCATGCCACTTTGATATGAAAGATCTAGGTGAATCTTCTTTTGTTTCAAGAATTCAGATTCATCGTGATAGATCTTGTGACATTCTTGGATTGTCTCAGACAATTTATATTGAACGAGTACTGAAGAAATTTGATATGTATTCTTACACTCCTTGTGCTGCACCTATGCAGAGTGGTGATAAGTTGTTTAAATCGTTGTGTCTTAAAGAATGATGAGAGAACTTTAATGGATAAAGTTCCATGTGAATTTGTTGTTGGTAACTTAATATAAGCCCAGATGTGTGCACATTTAGACATTGTTTTTCTTATTGGTGTGCTTGACAGATACTTAAGTGATTTTAGGTATGATCATTGGAAGGCTACAAAGACAGTTATGAGATACCCTCAGGGTACAAAACATTGCATGGTGACTATCTAGAAATTTGAATTATTTGAAATAATGAGATATTCTTATTCATATTATACATCATTTGTTGATGATATTGAACCCACTTTTAATTACATCTATATGATGTTTTGAATGAGCTATTTTGTTGATAATTGTCAAATGAACATTTATAGCTACCTCATATATAAGTGAATAGTATGTCGCTAGTTTGTGATTGTCATTTGTTAGGGAATATGATCAAGGAAATTAATTTCCGTTATGTGCATATTTTGAGTCTTGACCATTTTGTTGCGACATGACTCTATTGTTTGTTTCTTTTAAAGTTACAGGAATTTCAGTTACATTAAATTTTGATACTCAATTCCTGTTTGTTGGAGAGAAGATCTATAAATCTCATACTCATTTTAGGTGATCCGTTTACCAAGACAAATCCATTGAAGTTTTGGAAACATATGACTCTTTGATATATTCGAATTTTGGTGTGTTGGTTTGGTGAGAGTCTGAGTTGTGTTCTTAATGAACATTTTAGTATATTTTGGCATTTATAACATTTGTTTCCTTATCGAATTCAATGTTTTTGGTTATGCCAAAATTTTGGATATAATTCAAAATTGAAATTTTGCCGACACTTATAACAATGTTTTCCTTATTGGAATTAATGTTCTTGATTCATGATTTCATTTCTAAATTTTCATTATCTCAGACTCACATGATTCACATTTACAGTGAGCACATGATGACAAATTTGTTGACCAAAGGCCTACCCACAGGAGTAATTCAAATAGTATAACTCATATGGGTCTTGTTAAATTTTGATGTAGCCTTGATTTAGTGGGAGTATCAGTTGAGTCCTTGAAAGACTTTTGTGGTGCAATTTGACACCAAATTTCTGAGTTGAATCCTTTAGGGACTTTTACATTATAATATGATGCTTCAAATGTCATTTTGTGTTCCATTTTATTCAGATATTGAAACTAATTTATGACAATCTTAATATCACTTGTTTCCCTATAGGATTCAGTAATCTTTGTACGTGGTTTTAATTATGAATTTTGTATGGTTTATAAATATATGCACATCCATGTGTTTATGTGGATGTTAATTGCTTAATTTTGTATTTATTGATTGACCTAATAATTTAATTAATGCTATCCAAATGCGACATTGTTAAAATATTTTAATATTATATGGATTAATATTGATTATGTTGTTAGATTAATTTCTTGTGATGACTAATTGGGCAATTAATATTATAATTGTAAACTAAGAATGAATTGGGTTCATATTTATTGTGGGTTATCAGTGATGGGTTAAATTATCTATAAGCCCACTGGGCAGAGACCCCAACCTATAGCCCAACAACATTAGTAATTGTCCCATCAAATTGTTAATTAAGAATTAATTACTAAGAGAGGGTTTATGGGCTTCTTTTATATAAATAATATAAGAAGAAACTATTTTAATATATATTTGAGAGTTTTATTTTATTATTATAATTAATTATTATTATTAAAATAAAATTCTATCAGTTATTATAAAAGAAGCCCTTATTTTAATTTTGATGACAACTCACTTTCTAGTGATGGTCTATTCTGAGAATTCTCTCTTAAGTATTGTGGATTGATATTTCTCTACAAAATTGTACTACATCTTCTTCAACATCAATTGACATCTTTCTCTGTCAAAATCAATCTATACTATGTTATTTTCATCAGGTCAAATCTTAATATATTACAAAAAAATTTCCTTCTTTTGTGTTCATGTATAATGATACATTATTTTATGACTTCAAATATATTTGGACTTGTGACCCGGACCCTAAGTTATCCTTAGAAAATGAAACACTACTGTCACACCCACAATTTGCAATGATGTTTGCTTGGTATAACACTATGGTTTTTGTTACTTTTCGGCTTCACCCACCATTCCTACGGAGTCTATGTTCAGGTCTTAGCAAAAGAGTTCTGTTGCGGAGGCACAGGTTTTAGTAAAACATGAGAATGATGGGCTTGGTGGTGTCCACTAATAGACCCTTGCAAGGTGGATTGTTCAAATTTGCAATAATTGATCATTTTTGTTCTTTATGTGAGTATTCAATGAGTAATAGGCATCTTTTTGTTTCAAATGCAAGGTCGATTAGCGGTCAAATTTCAGTGATATGACTTTTGTTTCTAGCCCATTGGAGAAGCTTAGTTTCAGCTTATCTTCATGGAATGAACTTTAAGACAAAAAGTATGAAGAAGGAAACTTCAGCATGCTTCGAATCGTTGTTGATTGCCATCTGTTGATTCTGATCTTTAGCACACGTCACAACACAATAATATTTTTCTGTGTGTCTGTTGAAAGAGAATACGAGGAAGAAAAAAGATGAAGGTGGTTGCATTGAACTGAATTTGAATCTTTCACGTGAAGTATTTGATAGACATCCACTTATATTATTGAGGTAGAGAAGCCAGCTGTACAGCAGAACTAGTAACTAGTTATTAACAGTATATATTAGTCACACAAAATAATGGATTTTAGTGAAAAGATAATGAAAATGACAATGAAAAAAAAAGTTTTAATATTAAAATTTATTAAGTATGTTAAGTATAGAAAGGAAAATGAAGTTGTAAAATTTATTTAGTATATTAGAGATTATAAAATGAGAATGATAATAAGGTAAAAAGATTGAAATATTTCTTATTGATAATTACAAAAATATAATTATAAATAAAATTAAAATATTTAATTTCAACCTTATAATTCAAGGTAAAAGTATTTGCAATGAAAAAAATAAAATAAAAAATCCCTTTGCTAGAAAAGACAACGGTGTCTTTCATTTTTTTTACTTTTCCATGGCCATGTTCAAAGATTCAATAGGCTATCTCCAGTACAGAAAAAACATCCTATTTAGCAAAGACTACTCCTCTTGAAATTTCTTGGTCATAGATTCCAACGACTGATCAAAGTGCCTAAACTCGTTGCTACTCAGTCATGGTGGGGCTCTGATGAATGGGCCTTGTACAGTGCTACTGAGTCAATTGGGACAGATAAAAAATCTTGTTTTTTAAGGTGGTTTGGTAAAAACTTAGGCATTCCCATGGATCATCCATCATTCCTTCGGTTCCCGGACGAAAAGAACTCTGCTACTTTTGATTCCATCAGCATTCCCAAGGCATTCACATGGCAGCCTACTAAACATGCGGTTAAGTGGTTTCTCTCTCCCTTTTCCTCCCCCATACCTCTCTTTCACTCTTACCAAACGGCACCTTAAACTATAGACTTTGGTAGTATATATAATGAGCTATCTACTGATAATTTTTTGCGTCTAAAAGAGGCGGTTTTAGACCAAACAAACTTGACATGAAAGATTTTTATTGCCTTCCAAGGATCATAACAGAAGATTTTCTCAGTGGAAGTTCTATTCCCATAATTGGATCTTTCAGGACTCATCCTCAATCTGTATATTTATTCAAATTTGGACCTCGGAATGAAAATTTAATTCTTCAAATCCAAATCATCTTTAGACAAGGGAACGCTGCTTTCTCATCCACGGTGATGTGACTTTCTTATCTTCTGGCCAAAATAAGCCAAAATAAGAAAGATATGACTTTCTTTTTAGCCAATTGGGGAACAACGCTTTCACACCCTCAAATTTCAGTAATGTGACTTCCTTATCTTTAGGCCATAAAAAGCAAGACGTGACTTTTTTCTCTTTCTAGCTAATTGGGGAAACTAAATGCTTTGCAACCGTGTTGGTTATTGCTGGTATTGATTAGTCTCTGCTCGAAACGAACCAAAAGTGACGAACAGCAGTAGCAGCTCACTGCACACGAGGACACCACTCTATTAATACACCACATATATATATTATTTTCTTGCAATAAATACACTTTTCTATTTAATTTACTGATTTTATTTTTGTGGCCGAAATTAATAAACTACTTGTGACACGAAGATCCACTACTATGCTTATATATAAGAGCACTCGACTTGCTGGGAAGACCAGATAATGGGCTATCCCCGAAGATAATATTTGCTCACATCTTATTCTATATATTCTTCTAGAGAGATGATATTGTTCACCAGAAAATATCCAAACTTTTAGTTATCATACAGTAATTACTCAATATTATTAAATATAAAACAATGTTTGCCTATTTTATTATTTATTCTTATAATGATAAATCAACTTAAGCCTTTAAGGCTTTAAGCTACTGTATTTTCATGTTTGGGGGCTTTGCGTTCTTGTTCTTTCGTGATTAAAAAGCCCCCGGAAATGATGAGAAATAAAATCCTTTGGTGGAAAGCGTCAATTCAATTTGAGAAAATATTAATTAGTTTTAGTATATTTATATGATTTTAATAAAAATTATTCAAAAAAAAAGTTATCAAAATAATAATTTCATTAAAATTAATACACCAAATCAACAATCACATAAATATATTAACACTAGTTGTAATTACTATTTGGTCAGATCTAATTGTAGAAAGCACTGGAGTTCCCGCACACACACCATACTTCACAGCATGGTTTTTATTACTTCTCCTCTTCACCCATCATTCCTAAAAGTCTATGCTCTGGTCTTAGCCAAAGAGTTCAGGCACTGGTGTTTGTCAAACTCGAGACAGATAAGCTTGGTGGATTCCACCAATAGACCTTTGCAAGGTTGATCTTTCAAATTTACAATAATTAATGGGTTCAATCGCAAGGTGGATTAGTGTTTAGATTTCAGTGATGTGACTTTCATTATAGCCAATTAGAGATAGATTCATCGCTAGAGTATCGGTAAAGTTTAATTTTCCTTCATCCGGTGACAGATGAGAAATAAACGGTATCAATTAATACACCAAACACATTATTTTCTTGGAGTAAATCATATAGACTTAGTTATAATTTTGCTAAAATTATACCGATTTCCCCTTATCATTAAAATATATATACTTTAGTCTTCTTTTTTTCTTTTGGTTTGAGTAACAGCCTCCATTAAAACAATGCATATGCATGAGTTTTTTCTATTAATATATATATATATATATATATATATATATATTTAGATTAATGAAGAGCATTTTAGTACAAAATATTAAAACTATATTAAAATATAACACAATATTTGATTTCAAATGAGGTTTTGGATTAAAGATTCAGGAAAGTCTGTCTATGTTTCAAACTAAAAGAGAAGTTTGCATAATTTTAAGGAAATTTATTTTCTTTTTGTGACTGCAATAAATATATTTTATCTCCCGTCACAGCACAATCAATGATTTTTATCATTTTGTCTGCTGATAGGGAAACATGAGGATGAAATAGAAGAAAGTTTTCAATGCACAGACCTTGAACAATTGACATGATATGGTAGACATGAAGTACTGAAGCCTGTACTGCAGTAAGTCACAAGCCTTCTAACCAGTATGGTTCGTTACACAAAATAACTACATAAGTGAAGCTAACTCTTGTATTACAACTGTGTAAGTAATAGCCATTCTAACAGTATACTTTAGTTACACTTGACCATCTAGAGTTGTCTAGATCCCTCAGGTGAAAGAAAAATGGCAAATATGAAGTTTGGTATTTGAAACATATTCTTGCTATATAAAAGTAACGAAGACATGAAACATTCTTAATATTGCCTTCAAAGGCACTTAGCAAAAGATTCTCTTAGTGGAAGTTCAAATCCCATAATTGGATCCTCCAGGATTCATCCTCAGCGAATCAGTTCTGCACATTTATACATTTAAGCAATGGAACACTGCCCTCACACCCACAAATTGCATTGATGTGCTTTGCTCGGTATAAAAATCAAATCGAGGAGAATTCTGCGTCGTAATCATTTTCTTTCTTGATTTTTAAGTGATTTCTTTCTTTTCTAGACAGTCAAAAGAATTTTGAGTGATTACTCACGTGAAAGGTAGTAACAGTACCGCGTCAGACATCATTTCCTGATATATTGATCTGTCTCTGTCCCAAATGAACCAAAAGTGGCAAACAGTAGTAGAAGCCCACAAGGACACTTCTCAATTTATACACCACACATTAAATTCTTGGAATAAATACACTCCTCCATCCATCTACTCATTTTCATTTTGTGGCCGAAATTAATAATCTATTTATGACACGGACATCTACTATCGTTATATAGAACTTGAGCAGTTTCAAGTATAAATGATGGGCTATGTTCTAACATAATATTTGCTCACTTCTTAGCTTGAGAGAAAATTAGTGAGAAATGGCTGATAGCAGCCGTAGTCGATGGTCCCTCCGAGGAATGACAGCTCTCGTCACCGGTGGAACTAAAGGAATCGGGTTGCTTCCTTCTTCCTTAAATTTTTCACTGTGAAGGGAATAATGCTTCTAATTTCTTACACTATATAACTATATATGGCTTAGAGAAAATATGTTTTTATTTTTATTTTTTTTACACTTGATTTAGGTACGCTATTGTGGAGGAATTGGCAGAGCTGGGAGCGAGAGTGCATACTTGTTCCAGGAATGAAGTGGAGCTTAATGAATGCTTAGAAGGATGGAAAAAGAAGACATATGATGTGACAGGCTCAGTTTGCGACATGTCGTGCCGTCCACAGAGAGAGGAGCTCATAAACTATGTCTCCTCTCTCTTTAATGGCAAACTCAACATACTTGTAGGCATATCTAATGACATATAATACACGTAATTGAGTCCCTTGATCTGTTTGACGGGGTTAATGAATGAAACTTACTGTATATGTCAAGTGCAGATAAACAATGTTGGAACAGGCGTGCGGAAGCAGACAGTAGAATACACAGCAGAAGATTTCTCCTTCCTGCTAAGTACTAATCTAGAATCTGGTTACCACATGAGCCAACTTGCTCATCCTCTTCTCAAAGCTTCAGAAGCAGCAAGCATTGTTTTCATTTCCTCTATAGCTGGTTTAGTAGCGGTGGATGTTGGGTCCATATATAGTGCCACCAAAGGTAATAATTCATATTCTCCAATTTCTTCATGCATTTTCTAAATGGAACATTGTAGAATTCAAATCCAACAAAATTCATGTGTGAAATGCAGGAGCAATAAATCAACTCACAAAGAATTTGGCATGTGAGTGGGCAAAAGACAATATAAGGACTAATAGTATAGCACCAGCATTTATCAACACCCCCTTGGCTGAATCCGTAAGTCTCGAATAATATTCTTGCTTGTTTTATCTGGGTCATAGGATTAATGTGATTATCTCTAAATAATTTGCTCTTTTGTAACATGCAGGCCTTGAAAGATGAAAGAATGGGAGGGGATATTCGTAGGCGTACCCCACTTGGACGTGCAGGTGAGCCCGAGGAGGTTTCTTGCATGGTAGCATTCCTATGCTTACCAGCAGCCTCGTACATAACCGGACAGACCATTTGTGTTGACGGAGGATTCACAGCGTTTGGCCTGTGAGCTATACCTAGGCCCTATCAAGTCTCTGTGTCCTAGTAATGAATAATTGTTGTTCTGTAAAATAATAATAATAATAATAATAATAGTTGTGTTGATCTTTTAGTTTAGTTTGGATTTTCATTTGAGACTTTTTTTGAATCACTTTTTCTATCTTCCTCATTTTCACGTTCTTATTTGAATACTATACAGGGAATATCATTTCCTTCGGTTTCATTTACTTTTTCATTCCTTTTCTGAGTTGCTAAGGCCGTTGAATTATCAAAATAATAATAGTAATGATAATAGACTTTCTCATTTTGTTATTGGAATTAATATTAGTCCTTTATCACTTACTTTTGTTAATTATCTCATAAAAGAGGTCTACAGGTCTCCTACTTTAATTAGTCTAGAGTTTAAGATTTAAGATTTAAGTATAAAATATGTCCTACTAATGAATAAGTGTTGTTCTGTATCATAATAATAATAATAATAGATGTGTTGATCTTTTAGTCAAGTATTTGGATCTTGCTTTGAGACTCTGATTTTGAATCACTTTTTCTATCATCTTGTTATATTGTAAATTTTTCTATTTTTAATCTTGTTAATGTTAATGTTTTGGTAAAAGAAAAAAGGTCATAAATGATTATTTTGCCTACCAGAGGTTATTCAGGGAATAAAATTTGATAGTTCAAATTGGTTTAATTTTTTTCATTATTTTAATAAAAATTAATATTTTAAAAAATAATAATACATGATGATTTATTAATATGTCAAATATTTTTTTTATACAGATTGATATCATGTTGAAGAAAAAATAAAGTGCTTTTAACAATTTACAATTTATTTTTCACATCTTAGTTAATATTTTCGTATAAGATAGTATCTTTTCAAAAAAAAAAAAAAATATATATATATATATATATATATATATATATATATGAATAACTTTTAACAGTTTGTAGTTTATTCTTCCCATCTTACAAGGATACCATTTTATATAAAATAAATCTAAATTATATGAATATTTTGAACAATTTGATAGTCCAAATGGATTTAGGAATACCAAGACTGATCTAGATTTGTTATAATTAAGAACAAGAATTACGCTAGTTCTGAATCGTTTAAATATACAATATAAAAAATTTAAATAATCTAATTAAATATTTTATTGTGCGGTCAAAAATTTATTCTACATAACTTTGAACCGTTAAATTTATATATTTTATTTAATAATATTCACCTTTTTCATTCAAATACAAGATAATTTTTTCCTACCGAAGGCCTTGTAGGCCATAGATGTAATAACCTAAGCAATTAAAAAAATTTGAATGTAACTGATGGTATAATATTTTGTTATGTGAATCAGTATAATGAGATTGAGGCTGTCTCAGTGGTTAGGCTCTAGATTGCATTTCCTCAGGACGTGGGTTCAAGACCGAGAAGTTAACCTCCATTGTTTTTTTTCTGGAGCTGCCACGTGTCCCCTCCACAGTGAAAGGACGAAACTGCCCTCAGAAGCCTTCTTCTTCTTCCTCCTTCCTGCGTGCAGCCGAGAGGGAGAGAAGAGAGAGAGGTTTCGCGAGTGTAGCAGGGAGCCACCATGGTTGAGCCTTCACCTTGCCTGAGCTGAGCTGCACCCCCGAGCACCACCGGCCACCCTTCTCCGCCATTCCAGCCGGCAAACCGTCATTTCTTTGGCAAAAACCACTGTGGAATCGCGAGCTCCCCTGGCCGTTGGTGGGCTATTTTCCCGGCGTGGTTTGGACGGGTTGTGAGCCTCCCTTCTTGACCGACCATTTCCACCTGGAGACGAGCTTAGTTGGCCACCGTTGGAGCCATTTTTCCGGCGAGAAGGAGGAGTTCGAACCTTGGGCATTTTAGGACGATTTGGTACGTTTAAGCTAGTTTTCTCTTCAGATTGAGCTTAGAAGTAGCATTTTCGGCCCTTAAACAACAAATTTGAGCTCTAAAATCATGGATTTTGGCTGCTTGTAAGAAGAATGGCTGACAGGGACCAAAATGAAAATTTTTGAAAATTTTGGGTTCTTGAGAAAATGAAAAATTGTTGACTTGTAGTTGGTTCATTTTAACTCTAGATTAATACCTTTAAGCTGCTGGGCATGAAAACTAGGAAATTGTCTTGATTTGCATTAAAATGGAGGCTAGGGCTTGAAACAGGGACCAGAATGAAAAATCTAGAAAATATATGGGGCAGAAGTGTAAATAATCACACGTTAAGGAATGAAAGATACGGAATTAAAGAGATGGGGGAGTTAGGTCCTAAATTAGGATAATGACCCGAACGGCGATTAATCCCTACGTGAACTTCGGTACAGGTGGATCGTAAGGCCGATTCTGGCACCCCAGGGAGGGGGCAGCGTACTGTTTGCGTTCATCAGAGTTCAGGTGCGCAGATAGCACCCCGAAACTCTTATTATTGCCTGGGCTGTTCTTGTTTTAATTGTTTTCTAAATGTAAATAAATTCTTTCTGATTCTGCCTTACCGAATTGTGGGATTTAAAGCAAGGGACCGCTATATGTGTTGAATGACTGTAATTACAGTATTTGACTTGTGATGTGATTAGAGGTGGTTACTAGCTAGTTATAATAGAACCACAGAAAATTTTCGTATAATTTCATCTTTGTATACCTGCTTGACGTAAATTCCTTGATTTTTTGGAGAATGACGAATGATAAGCTTTTGCGAGACGTAACTCGCGCCTGATGGTTAGTTACCCCCGAGGAGTGAGTGTTCTCGCCTGTTGGTTAGTTGCCCTCGAGGACTGAGTGTCCTCGCTCGTTGGTTAGTTACCCTCAAGGACTGAGTGTTCTCGCCGGTTGGTTAGTTACCCTCGAGGACTGAGTGTCCTCGCTCGTTGGTTAGTTACCCTCGCGGATTGTGTATCCTCGCTTGTTGATTAGATGCTTTCGAGGGTTGTGTACCCTCGCCTGTTGGTTCTTAGCAGTCTTAGTCCTGATTGTTTGTCACAATTGATTGCTTACCTGAGAATAGTTGTTGACTTGACGTTTATGAAAAATGGTTATTTCGTTCGACTGTTAAATTGCAAGTTGATGGATCTAAACACTATTGCACTGTATTAAATCCTTGATTTTTGTTAAAGCTTCTGTTTATATGTGAAATGGTTTACTGACTTGGGGTGCTATCTGCCGAAAAACTTTTGGTCCCAGAGAGAGAGTTAGGCGATCTTTTAGAGCCGGCGGAGCATTGACCGGGGAGCCGCTTGATTTGGGTGCAAGACGTGCCCTCTTGTTAGATTACAAATTTGGCATTTTCTTTTGGGATGTATATATATATTTAGTTTGGTAGTCATTACTGTATACAGGATTATTTTGTGACCACAACTGAACCCGCCATGTTTTTGTCTTTTGTTGTATTCGTGGTTTTGGGCTGGTGGGAGCGGAGCTCCCCTATTTATGTATTGCCTTGCAGGACCTTGTAGAAATTTCGGGACGTCTTAATTACTGGGGAGGTGCTGCCGAAATTTCTACAGGTGGCCTCGTTTTGTATTGACATTCTCACCATATATATTAAGGCAACGGCATTATGGGTATTGGAAATATATGTTAACGATCGTCCCTTTAGTGTAGGCTTGTAGGTCATGGGGATTTCCTCGTGATCTGTGCTGGTCACATCCCAGGGAATTCGGGGCGTGACAGATTGGTATCAGAGCCTGGTTTTGGGGGTTCTTCTGTGGTCATGTAGGATGGCAGTATCCTTCTGTGGTGTCTCCATTATTGTTATGAAACCCGGGCATAACCATAGTTGGGATACCATAGGAGGCCTGGTTTAGGGGATTGGCATATCTGTTCTTTCTGTAGGTCTTTCTTGATTATGATTGAACCTACATACTGCTTTAAAGCAATTGGTAATTGTGGAGGCTTATGGTTTGTTATCTTGTGTTTTAGATTGAAGATGCCTCCACGTGTACGAGGTGGTCGCCGAGGGGTGGACATTGTGGGTAGGTCGGAAAATGCATCCGTCCAACCTGAAGTTCCCCTGAGCTGGGGCCGTGCCAGAGGTCCTAGAGCTGCGAGACCACCGAGAGCTGACTCCCATGTGGATTGGGAAGTGGAATCAAAGGTTCAGGGAACAAATATACCTCCAACGCGATCTGAGTCCAGGGATTCTCGAGCTGGGCAATTAAGGGAGGTGACCTTAGCCCAGTTTGTGAGGTTTAAGCCTCCAGTTTTTACAGGGTCCGATAGCCAGAAAGACCCCTATCGCTTCATTGAGGGAATGGAGAAATTGTGTAAGGCACTGCGTTGTACTTCCACTAGAATGGTGGAGTTTGTAGAATATCAGATGCAAGATGCGGCGTATTTATGGTTTCAGACAGTACTGGATGAGAGACCCACTGAATTACCTCCCATGCAATGGGATGAGTATAAGGAGCTGTTCATGGATCGGTATATACCTCAGAGTGTGAGGGATGCGAGAGCCCAAGAGTTTGAAGAGCTCAGATATGTTCCTGGGGAAACTGTACTGGATTATGACATTAAATTTACTCAACTTTCCCGTTATGCCCCGCATCTAGTACCTACTGAGAGGCACCGCATTAAACGATTTCTAATGGGGTTACCCAAATATATGTACCGTGCTCTGTCATCACAGATGGATACTTTCCCTTCATACTCAGCGGCGGTGAATTGTGCCCGTAGGATTGAACTACGAGAAATGGAAGAGGATCCGGTTAACAAGAAGCGGAAAAGGGACCAGGGAAGGAAACAGATTGGGGTGGGCCCTTCATCAGGGGAATCTGGGGTACCGAGGCCTCAGAGATCATTTAGGCCTACCCAGGTACAGGCTCGCTCACATGCACCGCCTCCATATAGTGATCCTCCTCGTCGGGTTACGCAGGGAGGCAGTCGGATCACCCAGTTCCGTGACGCATCTCAGTCAGCTCGTCCACGAGCCGCATGCCCCACTTGCGAGAACTTTCATTCTGGGTTATGTTACCATGCTGCTGGGGCATGTTTCCATTGTGGGCAGACAGGCCATTTTAAGAGGAATTGCCCTTTTGCACGACAAGTTTCTAGCCGGGACTCGGTGCAGCCAGTAGCTCATTCTACACCACATGGAGTTACATCGGGCGGAGGCCCCTCCACTTCTGCTAGTAGGGCCACGCCCAGGAGAGGCTCGGGCAGTCAGGGGCAGACATCAGCAGGTAGGGGCCAGGCACGCGTATTTGCCCTAACACGACAGGATTCTCGGGCATCCAATGAGGTGGTGACAAGTATGATTTCAGTTGACTTACATCCAGCATATGCCTTATTTGATCCGGGTTCTACACATTCATATGTTTCACCTCAATTTGCTGAGTTGTTTGGTAGCACATTTGTGCGCTTAGAGGATCCCATACTTGTGGGTACCCCGTTAGGGGAGTCAGTGACGGTTGATACCGTTTATCGATCATGCAAAGTCTCAATTGGAGATAAGGAAACTTTCGTAGACTTAATGGTATTACATATGGTGGATCTGGACGTGATTCTTGGCATGGACTGGCTAGCCTCTTGTCATGCAGTCTTGGATTGCCATAAAAAGGTAATACAGTTTAAAACTCCTGGAGAAGCTCCTTATGAATTACAAGGGGATGCAGGGGTGACTCCAACTAGAGTGATTTCTGCTCTTAAGGCACGGAAGCATTTAATTAGCGGGTGCCAGGGATTTTTGGCTGTGGTGAAGGATATGGAGAAACAAGCAGCAGGGATAAATGGGATTCCTATGGTGGGAGAATTTCTTGACGTTTTCCCTGAAGAATTGCCGGGTTTGCCACCGGATAGGGATATTGAATTCTCCATTGATTTGATTCCAGGCACTCAGCCCATTTCTATTCCTCCGTACCGGATGGCTCCGGCGGAGTTGAGAGAGTTAAAAGAGCAATTGTAGGATCTCTTGGAGAAGGGATTCGTCCGGCCTAGTACATCACCTTGGGGCGCTCCGGTCCTATTTGTTAAGAAAAAGGATGGGTCTTTACGGTTGTGTGTGGATTACAGGCAACTGAACAAGGTGACAGTACGTAACAAGTATCCCTTACCTAGAATTGATGATCTTTTTTATCAACTTCAGGGAGCTCAGTGTTTCTCCAAAATTGATCTTCGGTCGGGATATCATCAGCTAAAAATTAGGGGCGAAGATGTTCCTAAGACAGCATTTCATACTCGCTATGGTCATTATGAGTTTTTAGTAATGTCTTTCGGCTTGACGAATGCTCCTGCAGCTTTTATGGATTTGATGAATAGGGTATTCAAACAGTTCCTTGACAAGTTTGTGATTGTCTTCATTGATGACATCTTGGTTTATTCTAAGAGCCCCAGTGACCATGAGCAACATTTGAGAACAGTGTTGCAACGATTGAGGGAAGAGCAACTTTATGCTAAGTTTTCAAAGTGTGAGTTTTGGCTGAAACAAGTGGCATTCTTGGGCCACATTGTCTCCAAAGAAGGGATTTCAGTTGACCCAAGTAAGGTAGAAGCAGTTCAGAAATGGCCCCGCCCTTCCACTGTTACGGAGATCAGAAGCTTCCTGGGTTTGGCGGGATATTATCGGCGTTTTGTGAAAGACTTCTCCCGAATAGCGGCTCTGTTGACAAGATTAACTCAAAAGAATGCAAAGTTCATCTGGAGTGATTCTTGTGAAGTTAGCTTCCAAAAACTGAAGGAATGTCTAACTTCAGCTCCTATCTTGAGCCTACCTTCTGGCACTGGTGGGTATGCGGTGTACTGTGATGCTTCTGGAGTAGGGTTTGGGTGTGTCTTAATGCAGAATGATCGGGTTATAGCTTATGCATCCAGGCAGCTGAAAAAGCATGAGCAGAATTACCCTACCCATGACCTTGAAATGGCAGCAGTAGTTTTTGCATTAAAGATTTGGCGGCATTACTTGTACGGTGAGACTTGCGAAATATATACGGATCATAAAAGCCTGAAGTATATTTTTCAACAGAGGGATTTAAATTTGAGACAGAGAAGATGGATGGAGTTACTAAAAGATTATGATTGTACCATACTTTATCACCCAAGCAAAGCAAATGTAGTGGCGGATGCTCTAAGCAGGAAATCTATGGGGAGTTTAGCCCATATTTAAGAGGTAAGGAGGCCTTTAATTGTTGAACTACAGCAGTTGGAAAAGAATCGGGTGAACTTCGAGATTGGTGAAACAGGAGCTTTTATGGCTCACTTGCAGTCTAGTGCCGCTATTATTGACGAAGCGAAAATGACTCAAAGATCAGATCCAGAATTACATAAGTTAACAGAGGAGTGCCAGAAGGGGAATAACAAAGAGTTTACGGTGGATGCGGAAGGAGTACTAAGGTTTGAGGGGAGTTTGTGTGTACCGCAAGGGGGTGGATTAAAGGGGAAGATCCTAGAGGAAGGCCATCGCTCGGCGTATACTGTGCACCCCAGATTTACCAAGATGTATCAGGATTTGAAGTCGGTTTACTGGTGGAATGGTATGAAGAAGGATGTGGCTGACTTTGTCTCTCGCTGTTTGGTGTGTCAACAGGTTAAGGCCGAACACCAACGGCCTGCTGGTTTACATCAGCAGATAGAGATACCAGAATGGAAGTGGGAGAGAATCACTATGGATTTCGTTACTGGTTTGCCCCGTACTCTTAAAGGGTATGATTCCATATGGGTGGTTGTAGACAGGTTAACGAAGTCCGCACATTTCCTTCCCGTCAAAACAACCTATTCTGCAGCGAAGTATGCTCAAGTATATGTAGACGAGATTGTAAAGTTGCATGGGGTGCCATTGTCTATCATATCAGACCGAGGACCTCAATTCACTTCCAGATTCTGGGGAGCATTCCAAGCGGCCTTAGGGACTCGGTTGGATTTGAGTACAGCTTTTCACCCCCAAACAGATGGCCAATCTGAGAGAACTATTCAAATTTTGGAAGACATGTTGAGGGCGTGTGTCTTGGATTTTGGTGGCAGCTGGGACACGTACTTGCCCTTGGCAGAGTTCGCATACAATAACAGCTATCAGGCCAGTATCCAAATGGCACCATTTGAAGCCCTTTATGGTAGGAGGTGCCGTTCTCCTATAGGATGGTTTGAAGCAGGTGAAGCTCAGTTGCTAGGGCCAGATTTGGTACAAAACGCAATAGAGAAGGTGAAGCTTATCAAGGAAAGATTACATACTGCACAAAGTAGGCAGAAGGCTTACGTAGACAAACGGAGAAGGGATTTGGAGTTCATGATAGGCGACCACGTGTTTCTGCGTGTATCTCCTATGAAAGGGATTATGAGATTTGGCAGAAAGGGCAAACTGAGCCCTAGGTACATCGGCCCATTTGAGGTTTTGGAAAGAATTGGAACAGTGGCCTATCGGCTTGCATTACCACCCGAGTTATCGAGTATCCACCCCGTTTTTCATGTGTCAATGCTCAGGAAATACTTGCATGACCCGTCTCGTGTTATTGAGCCGCAGGTGGTGCAAATTGACGCGGGGTTGAGTTATGAAGAGGTGCCTGTGAAAATCCTAGATAGGCAAATAAGGAGGCTTCACTAAAAGGAAATTCCTTCAGTTAAGGTGTTGTGGAGGAACCATTCTCTCGAGGAAGCCACGTGGGAGGATGAACATATCATGCGTGGCCAGTATCCTCAGCTATTTACGTTAGGTATGTGATGGTTTAAATTCGGGGGCCGAATTCTTGTAAGGGGGGGAGAATGTAATAACCCAAGCAATTAAAAAAATTTGAATGCAACTGATGGTATAATATTTTGATATGTAAATCAGTATAATGAGATTGAGGCTGTCTCAGTGGTTAGGCTCTAGATTGCATTTCCTCAGGACGTGGGTTCGACACCGGGAAGTTAACCTCCATTGTTTTTTTTCTGGAGCTGCCACGTGTCCCCTCCACAGTGAAAGGACGAAACTGCCCTCAGAAGCCTTCTTCTTCTTCCTCCTTCCTGCGTGCAGCCGAGAGGGAGAGAAGAGAGAGAGGTTTCGCGAGTGTAGCAGGGAGCCACCATGGTTGAGCCTCCACCTTGCCTGAGCTGAGCTGCACCCCCGAGCACCACCGGCCACCCTTCTCCGCCATTCCAGCCGGCAAACCGTCATTTCTTTGGCGAAAACCACCGTGGAATCGCGAGCTCCCCTGGCCGTTGGTGGGCTATTTTCCCAGCGTGGTTTGGACGGGTTGTGAGCCTCCCTTCTTGACCGGCCATTTCCACCTGGAGACGAGCTTAGTTGGCCGCCGTTGGAGCCATTTTTCCGGCGAGAAGGAGGAGTTCGAACCTTGGGCATTTTGGGACGATTTGGTACGTTTAAGCTAGTTTTCTCTTCAGATTGAGCTTAGAAGTAGCATTTTCGGCCCTTAAACAACAAATTTGAGCTCTAAAATCATGGATTTTGGCTGCTTGTAAGAAGAATGGCTGACAGGGACCAAAATGAAAATTTTTGAAAATTTTGGGTTCTTGAGAAAATGAAAACTTGTTGACTTGTAGTTGGTTCATTTT
Organism: Delonix regia; assembly: GCA_037074485.1. Classification (NCBI taxonomy): domain Eukaryota; kingdom Viridiplantae; phylum Streptophyta; class Magnoliopsida; order Fabales; family Fabaceae; genus Delonix; species Delonix regia. The sequence goes on along the minus strand of CM073456.1, from coordinate 16,464,619 downwards.
AACTCTAGATTAATACCTTTAAGCTGCTAGGCATGAAAACTAGGAAATTGTCTTGATTTGCATTAAAATGGAGGCTAGGGCTTGAAACAGGGACCAGAATGAAAAATCTGGAAAATATATGGGGCAGAAGTGTAAATAATCACACGTTAAGGAATGAAAGATACGGAATTAAAGAGATGGGGGAGTTAGGTCCTAAATTAGGATAATGACCCGAACGGCGATTAATCCCTACGTGAACTTCGGTACAGGTGGATCGTAAGGCCGATTCTGGCACCCCAGGGAGGGGGCAGTGTACTGCTTGCGTTCATCAGAGTTCAGGTGCGCAGATAGCACCCCGAAACTCTTATTATTGCCTGGGCTGTTCTTGTTTTAATTGTTTTCTAAATGTAAATAAATTCTTTCTGATTCTGCCTTACCGAATTGTGGGATTTAAAGCAAGGGACCGCTGTATGTGTTGAATGACTGTAATTACGGTATTTGACTTGTGATGTGATTAGAGGTGGTTACTAGCTAGTTATAATAGAACCACAGAAAATTTTCGTATAATTTCATCTTTGTATACCTGCTTGACGTAAATTCCTTGATTTTTTGGAGAATGACGAATGATAAGCTTTTGCGAGACGTAACTCACGCCTGATGGTCAGTTACCCCCGAGGAGTGAGTGCTCTCGCTTGTTGGTTAGTTGCCCTCGAGGACTGAGTGTCCTCGCTCGTTGGTTAGTTACCCTCGAGGACTGAGTGTTCTCGCCTGTTGGTTAGTTACCCTCAAGGACTGAGTGTTCTCGCCGGTTGGTTAGTTACCCTCGAGGACTGAGTGTCCTCGCTCGTTGGTTAGTTACCCTCGCGGATTGTGTATCCTCGCTTGTTGATTAGATGCTTTCGAGGGTTGTGTACCCTCGCCCGTTGGTTTTTAGCAGTCTTAGTCCTGATTGTTTGTCACAATTGATTGCTTACCGGAGAATGGTTGTTGACTTGACGTTTATGAAAAATGGTTATTTCGTTCGACTGTTAAATTGCAAGTTGATGGATTTAAACACTATTGCACTGTATTAAATCCTTGATTTTTGTTAAAGCTTCTGTTTATATGTGAAATGGTTTACTGACTTGGGGTGCTATCTGTCGGAAAACTTTTGGTCCCAGAGAGAGAGTTAGGCGATCTTTTGGAGCCGGCGGAGCATTGACTGGGGAGCCGCTTGATTTGGGTGCGAGACGTGCCCTCTTGTTAGATTACAAATTTGGCATTTTCTTTTGGGATGTATATATATATTTAGTTTGGTAGTCATTACTGTATACAGGATTATTTTGTGATCACAGCTGAACCCGCCATGTTTTTGTCTTTTGTTGTATTCGTGGATTTGGGCTGGTGGGAGCGAAGCTCCCCTATTTATGTATTGCCTTGCAGGACCTTGTAGAAATTTCGGGACGTCTTAATTACTGGGGAGGTGCTGCCGAAATTTCTACAGGTGGCCTCGTTTTGTATTGACATTCTCACCATATATATTAAGGCAACGGCATTATGGGTATTGGAAATGTATGTTAACGATCGTCCCTTTAGTGTAGGCTTGCAGGTCATGGGAATTTCCTCGTGATATGTGCCGGTCACATCCCAGAGAATTCAGGGCGTGACAATAGAGTCCCTTACCACAGTGGTTTTGCTACCAACTACCATGAAGAATTAAAATCCACTGTACGGAGATTTTACTGTGAAATTAATGATCTTGAAATAATATTTAATTTACTTATAGATTGACATGTATTTATTATTAATGTAATTTTGTGTTAAACTAATAACTGAATAATAGACCTTTATCTTAACTAAGAATAAACTGGGTTTGTATAAATTATAAGTAATTTTAATCAATTAAATTATTCATAAACTTATTAAGTAGAAATCTTAACTTGCTTTAATAGTTTTATCAAATTAGGGTAAAAAAGAGATTTTAATCTTATGTATAATTTAATTAATTATTTATTTAATTGAAGGGTCAAAAGAAGAAGAAGAAAAGAAGTGGGGAGTTATTTTTTAAGTAATAAATTATTTGATAATTTATGTGATAATTAATGAAAAGCTTTCACGGTGCTGTAACTTTTCAGTCTCTCTAAATACCATGCTTTATCTTTTTCTCACCTCTCTTTCATTCTCTCTGTTAATAGAACTGAAGAAAAGTTTTATGTCTTTACTGTTATTTTATAAGAGAAAGTTCTTTTCGGGTCTCTTATAATTTTTAAATAAATCTCGTCTATTAAAAAATTTCATGTTTAATTTTTTTATTTTAAAAATAAATTTAATTCTTATATCAAATATCAAATTCAAAATTTAAGGTAATAAATTTAATATTTTTTTTAAAATTAAATGATTTCGTATGATATTTTTTAATAAATAAAAATTATTTTAAATATATTAATAAATAAAAAATTAATTAAAATAATAATGTTATGATAAGTCATATATATATATATATATATATATATATATATATATATATGTTGCTCTTTTTTATGATCACCCAATAGGTGATGCATCTACTTGAGGGCAGCAAATCATCTTTGTTCTTTCCAAGTGAGTTCAGAATGGACCATGGCAAGATGTTAACATGCCCTCTTTTTTTTTTACGTTTTATTTTATTTCCTTCTCTTAAATTAATAATCTCAATTTACATTTGAACATGTATTATTCATCGCAACGCCGGAAGTCTCATTTCTGATGAACTCTCATTCTGTATATTCATTTAGAGTGATTTTTTTTTTTTTTTGCCGAAAGAGTGATATATAATATTTTTAACTAGAAGGTATCTTATGATACAATAGTTACTTTTTAATTTATAGAAAATTCCTATTCAAATATTATTGGGAATAAGATCACTTTCATACAAACATGTGGTCAGAATGAAGAAGCAAAGGTTAAGTGTACAGATCCTGACAATTTGTCCTTTTTGCATCATATATCAAAGGTGGGACATAAGTGCTTTCATTTGTATGTATCGCATGGTTTTAAGTGGGTTTCCTCTTCCCCTTCGTCGAGCTAACTCCACCACCAAGTGGGTTTCTCTTCCTCTAGCCAATGGCATTAGTTACGTTCTTTATTTCTCCTCCTACTTTTGGTTGCTTGATGTTGCTTTCTTGTTTTAATTTGGCTTTTGTCTCATCATAATTGCTTCTTGCGTAGTTGGCTCGTACTCCAATTTAATTTACTTATCTCCTTCAATTTCTCACCTACCTAAAGGTATTGAAGGTACCACTTTTTATTTGTTACATTTATTATTTATTTCCTTAACAATTAATGTAAGGTATTTTATATTATATATATTTGATTATGGAATATTATACTCTTAATTAATTAAATTAAATAATACATGTATCTTTATATGTTCTACTAAAATTATCCACCATAATTCTTAAGACCGTTCAATAATAAAAATTTCTTCAATGAGATTATTATTAAATCTTAGATTAGGCTATGAAAAATAAATTTCCAATAAATTTAATTATCTAGTAAATAGAAATATTTAAGTTAATACTATTATTACTATTATCATTATATATGCGAGCGTGCACATATACATACATATATATTCTTTAATTTACTTTACTAGTATATGGCCCATTTAATATAATTTCTTTAATTGACTAAATATCCTATCTATATAACTAATGAATTTATTAATTAAAAATGAAAATGTGAGAAAATTTTTTATATTTTTAATATATCAATTTTAATAAAATTAATTAAAAATAAGAATAAGGACTATAAAAAAAAATAATTTCATTAAGACTAATCCATTAAATTAAATATCATATAAATGTCTTAAGATTAACTAATATTATAATATTATAAGCACTATCTGAGTCAGATCTAATTGTAAAAAGCACTGGAGTTCCCGCATATATACACCATACTCCACTGCATGGTTTTTATTACTTTTCCTCTTCACCCATCAATCCTAAAAGTCTATGCTCTGGTCTTAGCCAAATACTTCAGGCACTGGTGTTAGTCAAACTCGAGAGAGATAAGCTTGGTGGAGTCCACCAATAGACCTTTGCAAGGTTTGATCTTTCAAATTTACAATAATTAATGGGTTCAATCGCAAGGTGGATTAGTGTTCAGATTTCAGTGATGTGACTTTCATTATAGCCAATTAGAGATATATTCATTGCTAGAGTATCGGCTAAGTTTAATTTTCCATCCGGTGACAGATGAGAAATAAACGGTATCAATTAATACACCATATACATTATTTTCTTGGGGTAAATTATATAGACTTAGTTATAATTTTGCTAAAATTATACCGATTTCCCCTTATCATAAAATTTATATGCTTTAGTCTTTTTTCTTTTTTTTTTTCTGAGTAATAGCCTCCATTAAAACAATGCATATGCATGAGTTATTTTAATTAATATATATATATATATATATATATATTTAGATTAATGAAGAGCATTTTAGTACAAAATATTAAAACTATATTAAAATATAACACAATATTTGATTTCAAATGAGGTTTTGGATTAAAGATTCAGGAAAGTCTGTCTATGTTTCAAACTAAAAGAGAAGTTTGCATAATTTTAAGGAAATTTATTTTCTTTTTGTGACTGCAATAAATATATTTTATCTCCCGTCACAGCACAATCAATGATTTTTATCATTTTGTCTGCTGATAGGGAAACATGAGGATGAAATAGAAGAAAGTTTTCAATGCACAGACCTTGAACAATTGACATGATATGGTAGACATGAAGTACTGAAGCCTGTACTGCAGTAAGTCACAAGCCTTCTAACCAGTATGGTTCGTTACACAAAATAACTACATAAGTGAAGCTAACTCTTGTATTACAACTGTGTAAGTAATAGCCATTCTAACAGTATACTTTAGTTACACTTGACCATCTAGAGTTGTCTAGATCCCTCAGGTGAAAGAAAAATGGCAAATATGAAGTTTGGTATTTGAAACATATTCTTGCTATATAAAAGTAACGAAGACATGAAACATTCTTAATATTGCCTTCAAAGGCACTTAGCAAGAGATTCTCTTAGTGGAAGTTCAAATCCCATAATTGGATCCTCCAGGATTCATCCTCAGCGAGTCAGTTCTGCACATTTATACATTTAAGCAATGGAACACTGCCCTCACACCCACAAATTGCATTGATGTGCTTTGCTCGGTATAAAAATCAAATCGAGGAGAATTCTGCGTCGTAATCATTTTCTTTCTTGATTTTTAAGTGATTTCTTTCTTTTCTAGACAGTCAAAAGAATTTTGAGTGATTACTCACGTGAAAGGTAGTAACAGTACCGCGTCAGACATCATTTCCTGATATATTGATCTGTCTCTGTCCCAAATGAACCAAAAGTGGCAAACAGTAGTAGAAGCCCACAAGGATACTTCTCAATTTATACACCACACATTAAATTCTTGGAATAAATACACTCCTCCATCCATCTACTCATTTTCATTTTGTGGCCGAAATTAATAATCAATTTATGACACGGACATCTACTATCGTTATGTAGAACTTGAGCAGTTTCAAGTATAAATGATGGGGCTATGTCCTAACATAATATTTGCTCACTTCTTAGCTTGAGAGAAAATTAGTGAGAAATGGCTGATAGCAGCCGTAGTCGATGGTCCCTCCGAGGAATGACAGCTCTCGTCACTGGTGGAACTAAAGGAATCGGGTTGCTTCCTTCTTCCTTAAATTTTTCACTGTGAAAGGAATAATGCTTCTTATTTCTTACACTATATAACTATATATGGCTTAGAGAAAATATGTTATTTTTTTTTGTTTTTACACTTGATTTAGGTACGCTATTGTGGAAGAATTGGCAGAGCTAGGGGCGAGAGTGCATACTTGCTCCAGGAATGAAGTGGAGCTTAATAAATGCTTAGAAGGATGGAAGAAGAAGACATATGATGTGACAGGCTCAGTTTGCGACATGTCGTGCCGTCCACAGAGAGAGGAGCTCATAAACCATGTCTCCTCTCTCTTTAATGGCAAACTTAACATACTTGTAGGCATATCTAATGACATATAATACACGTAATTGAGTCCCTTGATCTGTTTGACGGGATTAATGAATGAAACTTATTGTATATGTTTAAGTGCAGATAAACAATGTTGGGACAGTCGTGCGGAAGCAAACAGTGGAATACACAGCAGAAGATTTCTCCTTCCTGCTAAGTACTAATCTAGAATCTGGTTACCACATGAGCCAACTTGCTCATCCTCTTCTCAAAGCTTCAGAAGCAGCAAGCATTGTTTTCATATCCTCTATAGCTGGTTTAGTAGCGGTGGATGTTGGGTCCATATATAGTGCCACCAAAGGTAATAATTCATATTCTCCAATTTCTTCATGCATTTTCTAAATGGAACATTATAGAATTCAAATCCAACAAAATTCATGTGTGAAATGCAGGAGCAATAAATCAACTAACAAAGAATTTGGCATGTGAGTGGGCAAATGACAATATAAGGACTAATAGTATAGCACCAGCATTTATCAACACCCCCTTGGCTGAATCCGTAAGTCTCGAATAATATTCTTGCTTGTTTTATTTGGGTCATAGAATTATTGTGATTATCTCTAAATAATTTGCTCTTTTGTAACATGCAGTTCTTGAAAGATGAAAGAATGGGAGGGGAGATTCGTAGGCGAACCCCACTTGGACGTGCAGGTGAGCCCAAGGAGGTTTCTTGCATGGTAGCATTCCTATGCTTACCAGCAGCCTCGTACATAACCGGACAGACCATTTGTGTTGACGGAGGATTCACAGCGTTTGGCCTCTGAGCTATACCTAGGCCCTATCAAGTCTCTGTGTCCTAGTAATGAATAATTGTTGTTCTGTATAATAATAATAATAATAATAATAATAATAATAGTTGTGTTGATCTTTTAGTTAAGTATAGTTTGGATCTTGATTTGAGACTATTTTTGAACCACTTTTTCTATCTTCCTCATTTCACGTTCCTATTTGAATAAGGGAATATCTTTCCCTTCGGTTTCATTTAGTTTTTCAGTCCTTGTCTGGGTTGCTAAGCCTGTTGAATTATCAAAATAATAATAGTAATGATAATAGACTTTCTCATTTTGTTGTTGGGATTAATATTAGTCCTTTATCACTTACTTTTGTTAATTGTCTCATAGTCTACAGGTCTCCTGCTTTAATTAGTCTAGAGTTCATGATTTGAGGTTTAAGTATAAAATATGTCCTACTAATGAATAAGTGTTGTTCTGTATCATAATAATAATAGATGTGTTGATCTTTTAGTCAAGTATAGTTTTGGATCTTGCTTTGAGACTCTGTTTTTGAATCACTTTTTCTATCATCTTGTTATATTGTAAATTTTGCTTGTTTTAATCTTGTTAGTGTTAATGTTTTGCTAAAAAAAAAAAAAAAGATAGGTCATAAATGATTATTTTGCCAGCCGGAGTTTATTCAGGGAATAAAATTTGATAGTTCAAATTGGTTTAAAATATTTTATTTTAATAAAAATTAATATTTTAAAAAATAATAATACATGATGATTTATTAATATGTCAAATATTTTTTTTATACAGATTGATATCATGTTGAAGAAAAAATAAAGTGCTTTTAACAATTTACAATTTATTTTTCACATCTTAGTTAATATTTTCGTATAAGATAGTATCTTTTCAAAATATATATATATATATATATATATATATATGAATAACTTTTAACAGTTTGTAGTTTATTCTTCCCATCTTACAAGGATACCATTTTATATAAAATAAATCTAAATTATATGAATATTTTGAACAATTTGATAGTCCAAATGGATTTAGGAATACCAAGACTGATCTAGATTTGTTATAATTAAGAACAAGAATTACTCTAGTTCTGAATCGTTTAAATATACAATATAAAAAATTTAAATAATCAAATTAAATATTTTATTGTGCGGTCAAAAATTTATTCTACATAACTTTGAACCGTTAAATTTATATATTTTATTTAATAATATTCACCTTTTTCATTCAAATACAAGATAATTTTTTCCTACCGAAGGCCTTGTAGGCCATAGATGTAATAACCCAAGCAATTAAAAAAATTTGAATGCAACTGATGGTATAATATTTTGTTATGTAAATCAATATAATGAGATTGAGGCTGTCTCAGTGGTCAGGCTCTAGACTTCATTTCCTCAGGACGTGGGTTCGAGACCGAGAAGTTAACCTCCATTGTTTTTTTTCTGAAGCTACCACGTGTCCTTTCCACAGTGAAAGGACGAAACTGCCCTCAGAAGCCTTCTTCTTCTTCCTCCTTCCTGCGTGCAGCCGAGAGGGAGAGAAGAGAGAGAGGTTTCGCGAGTGTAGCAGGGAGCCACTATGGTTGAGCCTCCACCTCGCTTGAGCTGAGCTGCACCCCCGAGCACCACCGGCCACCCTTCTCTGCCATTCCAGCCGGCAAACCGTCATTTCTTTGGCGAAAACCACCGTGGAATCGCGAGCTCCCCTGGCCGTTGGTGGGCTATTTTCCCGGCGTGGTTTGGACGGGTTGTGAGCCTCCCTTCTTGACCGGCCATTTCCACCTGGAGACGAGCTTAGTTGGCCGCCGTTGGAGCCATTTTTCCGGCGAGAAGGAGGAGTTCGAACCTTGGGCATTTTGGGACGATTTGGTACGTTTAAGCTAGTTTTCTCTTCAGATTAAGCTTAGAAGTAGCATTTTCGGCCCTTAAACAACAAATTTGAGCTCTAAAACCATGGATTTTGGCTGCTTGTAAGAAGAATGGCTGACAGGGACCAGAATGAAAATTTTTGAAAATTTTGGGTTCTTGAGAAAATGAAAAATTGTTGACTTGTAGTTGGTTCATTTTAACTCTAGATTAATACCTTTAAGCTGCTGGGCATGAAAACTAGGAAATTGTCTTGATTTGCATTAAAATGGAGGCTAAGGCTTGAAACAGGGACCAAAATGAAAAATCTAGAAAATATATGGGGCAGAAGTGTAAATAATCACACATTAAGGAATGAAAGATATGGAATTAAAGAGATGGGGGAGTTAGGTCCTAAATTAGGATAATGACCCGAACGACGATTAATCCCTGCGTGAACTTCGGTACAGGTGGATCGTAAGGCCGATTCTGGCACCCCAGGGAGGGGGCAGCGTACCGCTTGCGTTCATCAGAGTTCAAGTGCGCAGATAGCACCCCGAAACTCTTATTATTGCCTGGGCTGTTCTTGTTTTAATTGTTTTCTAAATGTAAATAAATTCTTTCTGATTCTGCTTTACCGAATTGTGGGATTTAAAGCAAGGGACCTCTGTATGTGTTGAATGACTGTAATTACGGTATTTGACTTGTGATGTGATTAGAGGTGGTTACTAGCTAGTTATAATAGAACCACAGAAAATTTCCGTATAATTTCATCTTTGTATACCTGCTTGACGTAAATTCCTTGATTTTTTGGAGAATGACGAATGATAAGCTTTCGCGAGACGTAACTCGCGCCTGATGGTTAGTTACCCCCGAGGACTGAGTGTTCTCGTCTGTTGGTTAGTTGCCCTCGAGGACTGAGTGTTCTCGCCGGTTGGTTAGTTACCCTCGAGGACTGAGTGTTCTTGCCTGTTGGTTAGTTACCCTCGAGGACTGAGTGTTCTCGCCGGTTGGTTAGTTACCCTCGAGGACTGAGTGTCCTCGCTTGTTGGTTAGTTACCCTCGCGGATTGTGTATCCTCGCTTGTTGATTAGATGCTTTCGAGGGTTATGTACCCTCGCCCGTTGGCTCTTAGCAGTCTTAGTCCTGATTGTTTGTCACAATTGATTGCTTACCTGAGAATGGTTGTTGACTTGACGTTTATGAAAAATGGTTATTTCGTTCAACTGTTAAATTGCAAGTTGATAGATCTAAACACTATTGCACTGTATTAAATCCTTGATTTTTGTTAAAGCTTCTGTTTATATGTGAAATGGTTTACTGACTTGGGGTGCTATCTGTCGGAAAACTTTTGGTCCCAAAGAGAGAGTTAGGCGATCTTTTGGAGCCGGCGGAGCATTGACCGGGGAGCCGCTTGATTTGGGTGCGAGACGTGCCCTCTTGTTAGATTACAAATTTGGCATTTTCTTTTGGGATGTATATATATATTTAGTTTGGTAGCCAATACTGTATACAGGATTATTTTGTGATCACAGTTGAACCCACCATGTTTTTGTCTTTTGTTGTATTCGTGGATTTGGACTGGTGGGAGCGAAGCTCCCCTATTTATGTATTGCCTTGCAGGACCTTGTAAAAATTTCGGGACGTCTTAATTACTGGGGAGGTGCTGCCGAAATTTCTACAGGTGGCCTCGTTTTGTATTGACATTCTCACCATATATATTAAGGCAACGGCATTATGGGTATTGGAAATGTATGTTAACGATCGTCCCTTTAGTGTAGGCTTGCAGGTCATGGGAATTTCCTCGTGATCTGTGCCAGTCACATCCCAGGGAATTCAGGGCGTGACAATAGAGTCCCTTACCACAGTGGTTTTGCTACCAACTACCATGAAGAATTAAAATCCACTGTACGGAGATTTTACTGTGAAATTAATGATCTTGAAATAATATTTAATTTACTTATAGATTGACATGTATTTATTATTAATGTAATTTTGTGTTAAACTAATAACTGAATAATAGACCTTTATCTTAACTAAGAATAAACTGGGTTTGTATAAATTATAAGTAATTTTAATCAATTAAATTATTCATGAACTTATTAAGTAGAAATCTTAACTTGCTTTAATAGTTTTATCAAATTAGGGTAAAAAAGAGATTTTAATCTTATGTATAATTTAATTAATTATTTATTTAATTGAAGGGTCAAAAGAAGAAGAAGAAAAGAAGTGGGGAGTTATTTTTTAAGTAATAAATTATTTGATAATTTATGTGATAATTAATGAAAAGCTTTCACGGTGCTGTAACTTTTCAGTCTCTCTAAATACCATGCTTTATCTTTTTCTCACCTCTCTTTCATTCTCTCTGTTAATAGAACTGAAGAAAAGTTTTATGTCTTTACTGTTATTTTATAAGAGAAAGTTCTTTTCGGGTCTCTTATAATTTTTAAATAAATCTCGTCTATTAAAAAATTTCATATTTAATTTTTTTATTTTAAAAATAAATTTAATTCTTATATCAAATATCAAATTCAAAATTTAAGGTAATAAATTTAATATTTTTTTTAAAATTGAATGATTTCGTATGATATTTTTTAATAAATAAAAATTATTTTAAATATATTAATAAATAAAAAATTAATTAAAATAATAATGTTATGATAAGTCATATATATATATATATATATATATATATATATGTTGCTCTTTTTTATGATCACCCAATAGGTGATGCATCTACTTGAGGGCAGCAAATCATCTTTGTTCTTTCCAAGTGAGTTCAGAATGGACCATGGCAAGATGTTAACATGCCCTCTTTTTTTTTTTACGTTTTATTTTATTTCCTTCTCTTAAATTAATAATCTCAATTTACATTTGAACATGTATTATTCATCGCAACGCCGGAAGTCTCATTTCTGATGAACTCTCATTCTGTATATTCATTTAGAGTGATTTTTTTTTTTTTTTTGCCGAAAGAGTGATATATAATATTTTTAACTAGAAGGTATCTTATGATACAATAGTTACTTTTTAATTTATAGAAAATTCCTATTCAAATATTATTGGGAATAAGATCACTTTCATACAAACATGTGGTCAGAATGAAGAAGCAAAGGTTAAGTGTACAGATCCTGACAATTTGTCCTTTTTGCATCATATATCAAAGGTGGGACATAAGTGTTTTCATTTGTATGTATCGCATGGTTTTAAGTGGGTTTCCTCTTCCCCTTCGTCGAGCTAACTCCACCACCAAGTGGGTTTCTCTTCCTCTAGCCAATGGCATTAGTTACGTTCTTTATTTCTCCTCCTACTTTTGGTTGCTTGATGTTGCTTTCTTGTTTTAATTTGGCTTTTGTCTCATCATAATTGCTTCTTGCGTAGTTGGCTCGTACTCCAATTTAATTTACTTATCTCCTTCAATTTCTCACCTACCTAAAGGTATTGAAGGTACCACTTTTTATTTGTTACATTTATTATTTATTTCCTTAACAATTAATGTAAGGTATTTTATATTATATATATTTGATTATGGAATATTATACTCTTAATTAATTAAATTAAATAATACATGTATCTTTATATGTTCTACTAAAATTATCCACCATAATTCTTAAGACCGTTCAATAATAAAAATTTCTTCAATGAGATTATTATTAAATCTTAGATTAGGCTATGAAAAATAAATTTCCAATAAATTTAATTATCTAGTAAATAGAAATATTTAAGTTAATACTATTATTACTATTATCATTATATATGCGAGCGTGCACATATACATACATATATATTCTTTAATTTACTTTACTAGTATATGGCCCATTTAATATAATTTCTTTAATTGACTAAATATCCTATCTATATAACTAATGAATTTATTAATTAAAAATGAAAATGTGAGAAAATTTTTTATATTTTTAATATATCAATTTTAATAAAATTAATTAAAAATAAGAATAAGGACTATAAAAAAAAATAATTTCATTAAGACTAATCCATTAAATTAAATATCATATAAATGTCTTAAGATTAACTAATATTATAATATTATAAGCACTATCTGAGTCAGATCTAATTGTAAAAAGCACTGGAGTTCCCGCATATATACACCATACTCCACTGCATGGTTTTTATTACTTTTCCTCTTCACCCATCAATCCTAAAAGTCTATGCTCTGGTCTTAGCCAAATACTTCAGGCACTGGTGTTAGTCAAACTCGAGAGAGATAAGCTTGGTGGAGTCCACCAATAGACCTTTGCAAGGTTTGATCTTTCAAATTTACAATAATTAATGGGTTCAATCGCAAGGTGGATTAGTGTTCAGATTTCAGTGATGTGACTTTCATTATAGCCAATTAGAGATATATTCATTGCTAGAGTATCGGCTAAGTTTAATTTTCCATCCGGCGACAGATGAGAAATAAACGGTATCAATTAATACACCATATACATTATTTTCTTGGGGTAAATTATATAGACTTAGTTATAATTTTGCTAAAATTATACCGATTTCCCCTTATCATAAAATTTATATGCTTTAGTCTTTTTTTTTTTTTTTTCTGAGTAATAGCCTCCATTAAAACAATGCATATGCATGAGTTATTTTAATTAATATATATATATATATATATATTTAGATTAATGAAGAGCATTTTAGTACAAAATATTAAAACTATATTAAAATATAACACAATATTTGATTTCAAATGAGGTTTTGGATTAAAGATTCAGGAAAGTCTGTCTATGTTTCAAACTAAAAGAGAAGTTTGCATAATTTTAAGGAAATTTATTTTCTTTTTGTGACTGCAATAAATATATTTTATCTCCCGTCACAGCACAATCAATGATTTTTATCATTTTGTCTGCTGATAGGGAAACATGAGGATGAAATAGAAGAAAGTTTTCAATGCACAGACCTTGAACAATTGACATGATATGGTAGACATGAAGTACTGAAGCCTGTACTGCAGTAAGTCACAAGCCTTCTAACCAGTATGGTTCGTTACACAAAATAACTACATAAGTGAAGCTAACTCTTGTATTACAACTGTGTAAGTAATAGCCATTCTAACAGTATACTTTAGTTACACTTGACCATCTAGAGTTGTCTAGATCCCTCAGGTGAAAGAAAAATGGCAAATATGAAGTTTGGTATTTGAAACATATTCTTGCTATATAAAAGTAACGAAGACATGAAACATTCTTAATATTGCCTTCAAAGGCACTTAGCAAGAGATTCTCTTAGTGGAAGTTCAAATCCCATAATTGGATCCTCCAGGATTCATCCTCAGCGAGTCAGTTCTGCACATTTATACATTTAAGCAATGGAACACTGCCCTCACACCCACAAATTGCATTGATGTGCTTTGCTCGGTATAAAAATCAAATCGAGGAGAATTCTGCGTCGTAATCATTTTCTTTCTTGATTTTTAAGTGATTTCTTTCTTTTCTAGACAGTCAAAAGAATTTTGAGTGATTACTCACGTGAAAGGTAGTAACAGTACCGCGTCAGACATCATTTCCTGATATATTGATCTGTCTCTGTCCCAAATGAACCAAAAGTGGCAAACAGTAGTAGAAGCCCACAAGGATACTTCTCAATTTATACACCACACATTAAATTCTTGGAATAAATACACTCCTCCATCCATCTACTCATTTTCATTTTGTGGCCGAAATTAATAATCAATTTATGACACGGACATCTACTATCGTTATGTAGAACTTGAGCAGTTTCAAGTATAAATGATGGGGCTATGTCCTAACATAATATTTGCTCACTTCTTAGCTTGAGAGAAAATTAGTGAGAAATGGCTGATAGCAGCCGTAGTCGATGGTCCCTCCGAGGAATGACAGCTCTCGTCACTGGTGGAACTAAAGGAATCGGGTTGCTTCCTTCTTCCTTAAATTTTTCACTGTGAAAGGAATAATGCTTCTTATTTCTTACACTATATAACTATATATGGCTTAGAGAAAATATGTTATTTTTTTTTGTTTTTACACTTGATTTAGGTACGCTATTGTGGAGGAATTGGCAGAGCTAGGGGCGAGAGTGCATACTTGCTCCAGGAATGAAGTGGAGCTTAATAAATGCTTAGAAGGATGGAAGAAGAAGACATATGATGTGACAGGCTCAGTTTGCGACATGTCGTGCCGTCCACAGAGAGAGGAGCTCATAAACCATGTCTCCTCTCTCTTTAATGGCAAACTTAACATACTTGTAGGCATATCTAATGACATATAATACACGTAATTGAGTCCCTTGATCTGTTTGACGGGATTAATGAATGAAACTTATTGTATATGTTTAAGTGCAGATAAACAATGTTGGGACAGTCGTGCGGAAGCAAACAGTGGAATACACAGCAGAAGATTTCTCCTTCCTGCTAAGTACTAATCTAGAATCTGGTTACCACATGAGCCAACTTGCTCATCCTCTTCTCAAAGCTTCAGAAGCAGCAAGCATTGTTTTCATATCCTCTATAGCTGGTTTAGTAGCGGTGGATGTTGGGTCCATATATAGTGCCACCAAAGGTAATAATTCATATTCTCCAATTTCTTCATGCATTTTCTAAATGGAACATTATAGAATTCAAATCCAACAAAATTCATGTGTGAAATGCAGGAGCAATAAATCAACTAACAAAGAATTTGGCATGTGAGTGGGCAAATGACAATATAAGGACTAATAGTATAGCACCAGCATTTATCAACACCCCCTTGGCTGAATCCGTAAGTCTCGAATAATATTCTTGCTTGTTTTATTTGGGTCATAGAATTATTGTGATTATCTCTAAATAATTTGCTCTTTTGTAACATGCAGTTCTTGAAAGATGAAAGAATGGGAGGGGAGATTCGTAGGCGAACCCCACTTGGACGTGCAGGTGAGCCCAAGGAGGTTTCTTGCATGGTAGCATTCCTATGCTTACCAGCAGCCTCGTACATAACCGGACAGACCATTTGTGTTGACGGAGGATTCACAGCGTTTGGCCTCTGAGCTATACCTAGGCCCTATCAAGTCTCTGTGTCCTAGTAATGAATAATTGTTGTTCTGTATAATAATAATAATAATAATAATAATAATAATAGTTGTGTTGATCTTTTAGTTAAGTATAGTTTGGATCTTGATTTGAGACTATTTTTGAACCACTTTTTCTATCTTCCTCATTTCACGTTCCTATTTGAATAAGGGAATATCTTTCCCTTCGGTTTCATTTAGTTTTTCAGTCCTTGTCTGGGTTGCTAAGCCTGTTGAATTATCAAAATAATAATAGTAATGATAATAGACTTTCTCATTTTGTTGTTGGGATTAATATTAGTCCTTTATCACTTACTTTTGTTAATTGTCTCATAGTCTACAGGTCTCCTGCTTTAATTAGTCTAGAGTTCATGATTTGAGGTTTAAGTATAAAATATGTCCTACTAATGAATAAGTGTTGTTCTGTATCATAATAATAATAGATGTGTTGATCTTTTAGTCAAGTATAGTTTTGGATCTTGCTTTGAGACTCTGTTTTTGAATCACTTTTTCTATCATCTTGTTATATTGTAAATTTTGCTTGTTTTAATCTTGTTAGTGTTAATGTTTTGCTAAAAAAAAAAAAAGATAGGTCATAAATGATTATTTTGCCAGCCGGAGTTTATTCAGGGAATAAAATTTGATAGTTCAAATTGGTTTAAAATATTTTATTTTAATAAAAATTAATATTTTAAAAAATAATAATACATGATGATTTATTAATATGTCAAATATTTTTTTTATACAGATTGATATCATGTTGAAGAAAAAATAAAGTGCTTTTAACAATTTACAATTTATTTTTCACATCTTAGTTAATATTTTCCTGTAAGATAGTATCTTTTCAATATATATATATATATATATATATATATATATATAGATGAATAACTTTTAACAGTTTGTAGTTTATTCTTCACATCTTACAAGGATACCATTTTATATAAAATAAATCTAAATTATATGAATATTTTGAACAATTTGATAGTCCAAATGGATTTAAGAATACCAAAGACTGATCTAGATTTGTTATAATTAAGAACAAGAATTACGCTAGTTCTAAATCGTTTAAATATACAATATAAAAAATTTAAATAATCAAATTAAATATTTTATTGTGCGGTCAAAAATTTATTCTACATAACTTTGAACCGTTAAATTTATATATTTTATTTAATAATATTCACTTTTTTCATTCAAATACAAGATAATTTTTTCCTACCGAAGGCCTTGTAGGCCATAAAGTCCCTTACCACAGTGGTTTTGCTACCAACTACCATGAAGAATTAAAATCCACTGTACGGAAATTTTACTGTGAAATTAATGATCTTGAAATAATATTTAATTTACTTATAGATTGACATGTATTTATTATTAATGTAATTTTGTGTTAAATTAATAACTGAATAATATACCTTTATCTTAACTAAGAATAAATTGGGTTTGTATAAATTATAAGTAATTTTAATCAATTAAATTATTCATAAACTTATTAAGTAGAAATCTTAATTTGCTTTAATAGTTTTATCAAATTAGGGTAAAAAAGAGATTTTAATCTTATGTATAATTTAATTAATTATTTATTTAATTGAAGGGTCAAAAGAAGAAGAAGAAAAGAAGTGGGGAGTTATTTTTAAGTAATAAATTATTTGATAATTTATGTGATAATTAATGAAAAGCTTTTACGGTGCTGTAACTTTTCAGTCTCTCTAAATACCATGCTTTATTTTTTTCTCACCTCTCTTTCATTCTCTCTGTTAATAGAACTGAAGAAAAGTTTTATGTCTTTACTGTTATTTTATAAGAGAAAGTTCTTTTCGGGTCTCTTATAATTTTTAAATAAATCTCGTCTATTAAAAAATTTCATATTTAATTTTTTTATTTTAAAAATAAATTTAATTCTTATATCAAATATCAAATTCAAAATTTAAGGTAATAAATTTAATATTTTTTTTAAAATTAAATGATTTCGTATGATATTTTTTAATAAATAAAAATTATTTTAAATATATTAATAAATAAAAAAATTAATTAAAATAATAATGTTATGATAAGTCATATATATATATATATATATATATATATCTATATATATTGCTCTTTTTTATGATCACCCAATAGGTGATGCATCTACTTGAGGGCAGCAAATCATCTTTGTTCTTTCCAAGTGAGTTCAGAATGGACCATGGCAAGATGTTAACATGCCCTCTTTTTTTTTTTACGTTTTATTTTATTTCCTTCTCTTAAATTAATACTCTCAATTTACATTTGAACATGTAGTATTCATTGCAACGCCGGAAGTCTCATTTCTGATGAACTCTCATTCTGTATATTCATTTAGAGTGATTTTTTTTTTTTTTTTGCCGAAAGAGTGATATATAATATTTTTAACTAGAAGGTATCTTATGATACAATAGTTACTTTTTAATTTATAGAAAATTCCTATTCAAATATTATTGGGAATAAGATCACTTTCATACAAACATGTGGTCAGAATGAAGAAGCAAAGGTTAAGTGTACAGATCCTGACAATTTGTCCTTTTTGCATCATATATCAAAGGTGGGACATAAGTGCTTTCATTTGTATGTATCGCATGGTTTTAAGTGGGTTTCCTCTTCCCCTTCGTCGAGCTAACTCCACCACCAAGTGGGTTTCTCTTCCTCTAGCCAATGGCATTAGTTACGTTCTTTATTTCTCCTCCTACTTTTGGTTGCTTGATGTTGCTTTCTTGTTTTAATTTGGCTTTTGTCTCATCATAATTGCTTCTTGCGTAGTTGGCTCGTACTCCAATTTAATTTACTTATCTCCTTCAATTTCTCACCTACCTAAAGGTATTGAAGGTACCACTTTTTATTTGTTACATTTATTATTTATTTCCTTAACAATTAATGTAAGGTATTTTATATTATATATATTTGATTATGGAATATTATACTCTTAATTAATTAAATTAAATAATACATGTATCTTTATATGTTCTACTAAAATTATCCACCATAATTCTTAAGACCGTTCAATAATAAAAATTTCTTCAATGAGATTATTATTAAATCTTAGATTAGGCTATGAAAAATAAATTTCCAATAAATTTAATTATCTAGTAAATAGAAATATTTAAGTTAATACTATTATTACTATTATCATTATATATGCGAGCGTGCACATATACATACATATATATTCTTTAATTTACTTTACTAGTATATGGCCCATTTAATATAATTTCTTTAATTGACTAAATATCCTATCTATATAACTAATGAATTTATTAATTAAAAATGAAAATGTGAGAAAATTTTTTATATTTTTAATATATCAATTTTAATAAAATTAATTAAAAATAAGAATAAGGACTATAAAAAAAAATAATTTCATTAAGACTAATCCATTAAATTAAATATCATATAAATGTCTTAAGATTAACTAATATTATAATATTATAAGCACTATCTGAGTCAGATCTAATTGTAAAAAGCACTGGAGTTCCCGCATATATACACCATACTCCACTGCATGGTTTTTATTACTTTTCCTCTTCACCCATCAATCCTAAAAGTCTATGCTCTGGTCTTAGCCAAATACTTCAGGCACTGGTGTTAGTCAAACTCGAGAGAGATAAGCTTGGTGGAGTCCACCAATAGACCTTTGCAAGGTTTGATCTTTCAAATTTACAATAATTAATGGGTTCAATCGCAAGGTGGATTAGTGTTCAGATTTCAGTGATGTGACTTTCATTATAGCCAATTAGAGATATATTCATTGCTAGAGTATCGGCTAAGTTTAATTTTCCATCCGGTGACAGATGAGAAATAAACGGTATCAATTAATACACCATATACATTATTTTCTTGGGGTAAATTATATAGACTTAGTTATAATTTTGCTAAAATTATACCGATTTCCCCTTATCATAAAATTTATATGCTTTAGTCTTTTTTTTTTTTTTTTTCTGACTAATAGCCTCCATTAAAACAATGCATATGCATGAGTTATTTTAATTAATATATATATATATATATATATATATATATAGATCAATGAAGAGCATTTTAGTACAAAATATTAAAACTAGACTAAAATATAACACAATATTTGATTTCAAATGAGGTTTTGGATTAAAGATTCAGGAAAGTCTGTCTATGTTTTAAACTAAAAAAGAAGTTTGCATAATTTTAAGGAAATTCATTTTCTTTTTGTGACTGCAATAAATATATTTTATCACACGTTACAACACAATCAATGATTTTTATCTGTTTGTCTGCTGAAGATCAATGATTTTTATCTGTTTGTCTGCTGAAGGGGATACATGAGGATGAAATAGAAGAAAGTTATCAATGCACAGACGTTGAATTATTGCCATGATATGATAGACATGAAGTACAGAAGCCTGAACAGCAGTACCTCACAAGACTTCTAACCAGTATGGTTCGTTACACAAAATAACTACATAAGTGAAGCTAACTCTTGTATTACAACTGTGTAACTAATAGCCATTCTAACAGTATACTTTAGTTACACTTGACCATCTAGAGTTGTCTAGATCCCTCAGGTGAAAGAAGAGTGGCAAATATGAAGTTTGGTATTTGAAGCATATTCTTGCTATATAAAAGTAACGAAGACATGAAACATTCTTAATATTGCCTTCAAAGGCACTTAGCAAAAGATTCTCTTAGTGGAAGTTCAAATCCCATAATTGGATCCTCCAGGATTCATCCTCAGCGAGTCAGTTCTGTACCTTTATACATTTAAGCAATGGAGCACTGCCCTCACACCCACAAATTGCATTGATGTACTTTGCTCGGTATAAAAATCAAATCGAGGAGAATTATGCGTCGTAAACAATTTCTTTCTTGATTTTTAAGTGATTTCTTTCTTCTCTAGACAGTCAATAGAATTTTGAGTGATTACCCACGTGAAAGGTGGTAACAGTACCCCGTCAGACATCATTTCCTGATATATTGATCTGCCTCTGTCCAAATGAACCAAAAGTGGCAAACAGTAGTAGAAGCCCACAAGGACACTTCTCAATTTATACACCACACATTAAATTCTTGGAATAAATACACTCCTCCATCCATCTACTCATTTTCATTTTGTGGCCGAAATTAATAATCTATTTATGACACGGACATCTACTATCGTTATATAGAACTTGAGCAGTTTCAAGTATAAATGATGGGCTATGTCCTAACATAATATTTGCTCACTTCTTAGCTTGAGAGAAAATTAGTGAGAAATGGCTGATAGCAGCCGCAGTCGATGGTCCCTCCGAGGAATGACAGCCCTCGTCACCGGTGGAACTAAAGGAATCGGGTTGCTTCCTTCTTCCTTAAATTTTTCACTGTGAAAGGAATAATGCTTAGTTCTTACACTATATATGGCTTAGAGAAAATATGTTTTTATTTTTATTTTTTTTACACTTGATTTAGGTACGCTATTGTGGAGGAATTGGCAGAGCTGGGAGCGAGAGTGCATACTTGTTCCAGGAATGAAGTGGAGCTTAATGAATGCTTAGAAGGATGGAAAAAGAAGACATATGATGTGACAGGCTCAGTTTGCGACATGTCGTGCCGTCCACAGAGAGAGGAGCTCATAAACTATGTCTCCTCTCTCTTTAATGGCAAACTCAACATACTTGTAGGCATATCTAATGACATATAATACACGTAATTGAGTCCCTTGATCTGTTTGACGGGGTTAATGAATGAAACTTACTGTATATGTCAAGTGCAGATAAACAATGTTGGAACAGGCGTGCGGAAGCAGACAGTAGAATACACAGCAGAAGATTTCTCCTTCCTGCTAAGTACTAATCTAGAATCTGGTTACCACATGAGCCAACTTGCTCATCCTCTTCTCAAAGCTTCAGAAGCAGCAAGCATTGTTTTCATTTCCTCTATAGCTGGTTTAGTAGCGGTGGATGTTGGGTCCATATATAGTGCCACCAAAGGTAATAATTCATATTCTCCAATTTCTTCATGCATTTTCTAAATGGAACATTGTAGAATTCAAATCCAACAAAATTCATGTGTGAAATGCAGGAGCAATAAATCAACTCACAAAGAATTTGGCATGTGAGTGGGCAAAAGACAATATAAGGACTAATAGTATAGCACCAGCATTTATCAACACCCCCTTGGCTGAATCCGTAAGTCTCGAATAATATTCTTGCTTGTTTTATCTGAGTCATAGGATTAATGTGATTATCTCTAAATAATTTGCTCTTTTGTAACATGCAGGCCTTGAAAGATGAAAGAATGGGAGGGGATATTCGTAGGCGTACCCCACTTGGACGTGCAGGTGAGCCCGAGGAGGTTTCTTGCATGGTAGCATTCCTATGCTTACCAGCAGCCTCGTACATAACCGGACAGACCATTTGTGTTGACGGAGGATTCACAGCGTTTGGCCTCTGAGCTATACCTAGGCCCTATCAAGTCTCTGTGTCCTAGTAATGAATAATTGTTGTTCTGTAAAATAATAATAATAATAATAATAATAGTTGTGTTGATCTTTTAGTTTAGTTTGGATTTTCATTTGAGACTTTTTTTGAATCACTTTTTCTATCTTCCTCATTTTCACGTTCTTATTTGAATACTATACAGGGAATATCATTTCCTTCGGTTTCATTTACTTTTTCATTCCTTTTCTGAGTTGCTAAGGCCGTTGAATTATCAAAATAATAATAGTAATGATAATAGACTTTCTCATTTTGTTATTGGGATTAATATTAGTCCTTTATCACTTACTTTTGTTAATTATCTCATAAAAGAGGTCTACAGGTCTCCTACTTTAATTAGTCTAGAGTTTAAGATTTAAGATTTAAGTATAAAATATGTCCTACTAATGAATAAGTGTTGTTCTGTATCATAATAATAATAATAATAGATGTGTTGATCTTTTAGTCAAGTATTTGGATCTTGCTTTGAGACTCTGATTTTGAATCACTTTTTCTATCATCTTGTTATATTGTAAATTTTTCTATTTTTAATCTTGTTAATGTTAATGTTTTGGTAAAAGAAAAAAGGTCATAAATGATTATTTTGCCTACCAGAGGTTATTCAGGGAATAAAATTTGATAGTTCAAATTGGTTTAATTTTTTTCATTATTTTAATAAAAATTAATATTTTAAAAACATAATAATACACAATGATTTATTAATATTTTAAATATTTTTTTAATACAGAACGGTATCATGTTGAAGAAAAAATAAAGAACTTTTAACAATTTACAATTTATTTTTCACATCTTAAGTTAATATTTTTGTATAAAATAGTATCTTGTCAAAGAAAAAAAATATATGAATAACTTTTACCAGTTTGTAGTTTATTCTTTACATCTTACAAGACTATCATTTTATATTAAAAAAAATTTAAATTATATATAAATATCATATTTTAGTAAAAAATTAAATTTTATTAAAATGAAAAATTTTGAGCAATTTGATGATCCAAATGGATTTAGTAATACCAAAGACAGATCTAGATTTGTTACAATTAAGAATAAGAATTGCGCTAGTTTTGAATCGTTTGAACATACAGTATAAAAAATTTAAATCATCGTGCGATCGAAAAGTTATTCCACCTAACTTTGAACCGTCAAATTTATATATTTTATTTAATAATATTCGTTAGATTAGCACTTTTTTATTCAAATATAAGATAATTTTTTCCTACCAAAGCCCTTGTAGGCCATAGAGTCCCTTACCACAGTGGTTTTGCTACCAACTATCACCAAAGAACTAAAATCAACATATATGGAGATTTTACTATTTAATGATCTTGAAATAATATTTAATTTACTTATAGATTGACATTTATTTATTATTAATGTAATTTTGTGTTAAATTAATAACTGAATAATAGACCTTTACCTTAACTAAGAATAAATTGGGTCTGTATAAATTATAAGTAATTTTTAATTTATTAAATTATTCATAAACCTATTAAATAGAAAACCTAACTTGCTTTAATAGTTTTATCAAATTAGGGTAAAAAAGAGATTTTAATCTTATGTATAATTTAATTAATTATTTATTTAACTGAAGGGTCAACAGAAGAAGAAGAAAAGAAGTGGGGAGTTATTTTTTAAGTAAATAAATTATTTGATAATTTATGTGATAATTAATGAAAAGCTTTTACGGTGCTTTAACTTTTCAGTCTCTCTAAATACCATGCTTTATTTTTTCTCACACCTCTTTCATTCTCTCTGTTAATAGAACTGAAGAAAAGTTTTATGTCTTTAATGTTATTTTATAAGAGAAAGTTCTTTTCGGGTCTCTCTTATAATTTTTAAATAAATCTCGTATTTATTAAAAAATATGATATTTAATTTTTTGTTTATTTTAAAAATAAATTTAATTCTTATATCAAATATTAAATTCCAAAATTTAAGGTACAAAATTTAATATTTTTTTAAAAATTAAATGATTTAGTATGATATTTTTTAATAAATAAAAATTATCTTTAATGTATCAATAAATAAAAAATAATTAAAATAATAATGTTATAATAAGCTAAAAATTAAAAAAGATATGTAGCTCTTTTTTATGATCACCCAATCAGTGATGCATCTACTTGAGGGCAGCAAATCATCTTCGTTCTTTCCAAGTCAGTTCAGAATGGACCATGGCAAGATGTTAACATGCCCTCTTTTTTTGCGTTTTATTTTATTTCCTTCTCTTAACTCCAGGAAAGGAAAGAGGAAACCCACTTATAAACTCTATATATAAATATCTCTATTTTTTGTATTAAAAATAAAAATTATTATTAAATTATCTCAAAATTTATTAATAATAAAAAAAATACTTCACGCAAATTAAAAAAATTAAGCAATAATAGAAGCTCGTTGCTCTCCTTATTCATCCTTTCATCATTGTTCATAATAGTATCTTATAGTTGTAAATTCAAAATCAGAATTATTAAAAATAATTTAACTATAATATCAATTTTTTAAAATTTAAACAAAGATTCTTCTCTTTTTCTTTTCTAAGAAATATGAATGTACGTAAAAAAATTTATGTCATATCAATAGTCTTAGAGTATGTTTAGTATAAGAGAGCAGGACAAAAAGGCTCTAGAGTATGGGAGAAAGAAAGAGATAGAGAACCGTTTGGCATGAGAGAGGATGGGAGAGGATATTCTCCTGTAAAGGAATTCCTTCCAGGATGTCAGATCAATCCAGCGCTTCATATTTGTCCATGTGGCCTTTTTTTCTTTTTCCTTTTTTTCAAAATATGCATATAAAAATGGCGCTATTTTGCATCTTTTTTTTTCCCCTAAAAACCATGTACACTGATTCTCTCGTTGCAAAAGGAGGAAAGCTTCGTCTTCCTTCGTTGGGCAACGTTACATAGAGTGTGTAGGGTTGTTGTTTTCTCACCGTCAGCTACGCTCTGAGTTATATACTCCACATCGGCAAAAAGGGTGAAAGGTTTTTATTAGGCACGCCTTACACCAAACTGAAATTTTCCCCATATGCTCTCAACCATTCCCAAACTCTACAACAACAAAAGAACTATTCAGACTTTATTCAATGTTCTATATTCTTTGATTTTCTTTCTAACTTTTTTCTCATATCCTTTGTGTAGGAAGATGCACCACAACCTTGTTGGGTTATGGATTTCTTTGCTCGTGGTCTTTATCACTGCAGTTCATTACAAGACCGCCCCTCATGATGGTATCAATACTTAGCCTTCCTCCCCCCCTGCATCTTACTTCTTCCTTGAACTTAGAATTCATCTGCCTACCTTTTTTGACTTGTACATTAATTATGCCATTGCTGAATGTGCTTGATTCTCATTTTTCTGTCCTTGCTTTATAATATACTCCAATCATCAAAATGAGGAAAAATGAGGGAACTCCATGTTCAAAAGAAAGCATCACAGATTGTTATATTGGTTTATCTATGTGTTCTGTCCAGCAGAGCTTTAAAGGTTCATCAGGATTCTATATTCTCTAAACTTCAACATTTTACTGCACTAACTGTTACTGATCTATATTCTGGTTTCTCACTATTTAATCTTGCAAATTTCACTATTCTTAAATTATAATTGATTCCCAATATTCTTCATTAAAGATGTTTGGATTCATGTGCTTTCATTTTAATGCAAATTCAAATGAGTTATTGATGGAGTCCCTCAGTAAGGAGCCATAAGAAATTATTGTGGTACTTAAATGATGTAGTTCTTCCCTCTCACATGTTAGTTTTTAAGGGTGGGTTCCCCTCACTCACTTAGGTTTCCATCTGTTAACTTCATATGTTAATTGGCTTTAATCCTCTTATCTTGACACTCAAAGATCTTTCTAAGAATAGCTTCATTGAAGGGATTCCTTATTCTATTTCTCATATGAGTGACCTTGACACTTTGTAAGCAAAGTTTTTTAATATAATTTTATTTTTATAATTTACATTTTGTTCATTTTTTGTAATTTCTTTGAAACTTCTTGAATCTTAACATTTTATGGGTGTATGCAGAAATCTTGCACACAATCTGCTCAATAATCACTTGAGTGACATGTTTGGGAAACTCAAAAACTCAAACTACTATAAGTGTGACCATACCTACAGCAAGGATACTAACATCATGATTTATACTTTCACAGTTTTGCCAATATTTCATTTAGTATGAGATAAGCTGTAATCCATAATGAAGACCCTAGTTCCAGTGGTAGAGCAAATAATTTAATAATGTTGCATGTGAATTAACTAATGCATTGTTGTTTGGGAGATGATTCTTATTCTTAATCTAATATGGTAATACCTAACTAGTTTTACTTGAACCCACTGGTGCTCATCTTTATGGTTTGTTTTTCTCTAGTATGACACACATCATAAAGTCAAGTTAAGCTAATACAATGAGTTCCCTTTAGAAAAACTTTTGTTACTATGATATTTCACATACCAAATTTTATATATAATTTATGGTTCATTAATTTGCGTTTAATGAAAACTGTGGCATTATGAACATTTTTGGAATTGAAGTATAACCATCCCTCATCCTCCCAATGTCTTAGGTGCATAACTGTAAGGTTCTTATAGGTGTGTAAGCTTTATTAGTAATTAGTCATTCAATGACATATAGGAATTTATCATTCAATTCACTATCAGGAAACTTGCCTCAGAGTCTAAAATCACTCTCAAGCCTTAAGGAGTTGTAAGAACTAAACCCCTATATGAGAAAGAATATATTTTATTCCCTTGTTTACATCCTTAACATTAACTTCTATTTGCCCTTGTTCAAGCATCTGCAAAATAATCAATTCACTAGTTCAATAAATGTGCTTGCAAACCTTCCACTTGAAGAGTTGTAAGTTGATGTCTATTTGCATTGAAATAGCATTTTCTTCCTTTCTCTATTTAATTTGGAAGCATTTAAAATATGTAAGTACTTAGTCATGTGGGCGTCTAAATATTATGTGTAGAATCATCTAAACACATGTATATAGGTGCCAAGTATTTGCATTTCAAAGTGGGGTTATTAAATTCATTCTATTATTTGCCAAAATCATTAAGCAGCATTCTTCTTGACAAGGAACAAGGTCAAGGTTTTCTAGTAAATTTGTGCATCACCTTATTAGAGCCAATTAAACGGGATTGATTGAATCACTTTCTTATCATTGTAAATGTGATATACTGTTAGGCCTAGGCATGCTGAGGCCAAAGCCAAACATGTTTACATTAGAGCAGAATAAAGGGTTGGTAGAGAGAGAGAATATTGGAGATAATGTTGAGAAAATAACAAATTTACTGGTTGGGTCCCTGAGGAGTTAAAGGATATTAATACCCTGGAGTAAGTATTTTGTTACACTTATATTTGTTGAAAGATGCAGTGCTTAGATTGTTTTTCTGACTTAGTGTTGCTAATTTTAAAGAACTGGAGGAAACTCCAGGTCAACAGGGGCAGCCCCTCCTTCTCCTGGTACACCTCCTCTCAAGCGTTCTGGAAAAATACAGGAAAATGGGAAATTTGTTATTACTGGCATAGTTGTAGCAAGCATTGATTTGGGTTTATTGATTATAACTATAATTGGCATTGATCTTATTAAAAGAAGATTATCTCCACGTTCTTCAAATTTTATAGATGAAGGGATGGCCATCATAGATCTTTTACGCCTCTTGCCTCTCAGGAATTAAACAAAGATTATGGTACTGATGCTCATCCTTCTAACATATTCTTGTTATCCATGATATCTTGTAATTCTTAATTTCTTATGCATACAATATTTTTCTTTTTGCTTAAGTGTGAATTACCTTAGAACAAATTACGCTACATCTATGTTGTTGATTTGACTGTTGAGTGTAAAAGGAAGTGGTTGTATATCAACAGCATTCATTTTGTGTCTTTGACAGTATCTGTTGTTGACACAATCTCAGTGATTAACAATAAATCAAATGTATTTAACTTATTCGATAAGCATTTCCATTACCTTTTATTTTCTACATGGAAAGGATTATAGGGATTTAAATTTAAGCTTTCCCACTTGTGATCACCAGTACAGTTGATATTATCTTCACACTAGATGATGAAAGCTTGACTGGTTTTATGACCATATTACATAGGATGAATAGAACTGTTGGAGGAAGGGAGAGATTTGGGATAAAGAGAAATAAAAGGTTGGAAAAATCTAAAGTAAGACACAAGGAGAACAAGAACTAGTACTCTCTACATTCTATCCACTCCTCATTTGTATCTTTCTTTCTTAATAAAGTTTTTTTTTTATCAAAAATGTAAAAAATTCAATTCTAAATTCAAGTCTGTCTAACTAAAATACATAGTAATTCTTAGAATGGGCAAATCCAACATGATGAATACTTCCTGAATTACTTAGAATTCCAAATCACCCCTATTTATTTAAAATACCATAATAGGCCTATATTCCATATAAGAACCAAATAATAAAATTCCCAATTCATACTCCTAATGTTTCTAATGTTCATTTCCAATATCACGATATGCTTAATCCATTTCTCAATTAATTACCTGTAATTTGCCGAGGCTAGTTAATTTAACTGAAGACAATTTGAACCTTGTTCATGTTAAAAAAGACCTCCACGAGTATATATATATATATATATATATATGAGTCATGTTGCCATATTGTTTACCTTGGTCAATGTGGACTTTATTATTTTAATTGACTTCACTTTAATATTGGTGATAGAATTTAAGTCCTTGCATTCTGCTTCAATTGACATAAAAGCTTTGCAAAAAGTTCCATCAATTGGTGTAAGGCCTTCGGTATCTAATTGTGTACAAACCTTTAATGATAATGAGTTTGCAAATCGTCTAAATGCTAGAAGAAGCTGTGGACTTCACTTTATTATTTTTTTAGGTTTTAGCTGTGAAAAATATTGACTCTACACATTTCCATGGCAGCTCTTAGGAGGAATTCTCTCAGATTATTGCAAACATTTCCAAGGTTCGCCACCTAAACATTACAGAGCTTGTTGGTTATTCTTCAGAACAAGGACACATGTTAGTTTATGAGTATTTCAGAAATGACTCTCTTCATGAATTTTTACATGTGTCAGATGACTTCAGCAAACCACTAACATGGAACACAAGAGTCAGATATCAGTGAATCTAAGATTGATGACTAAACAACAGCTACATTACAAATGCTGACAGGCTTGCTACAGGAGAAATTATCCATTAATCAGTTTGAAGCAGAAAAAAGACATCTGGCTAGAACAAGTGACATGCAATTGTAGATTAGGAATATTCTGAATTATGTTGTCATTGTAATTTAATTGTAATGTAATATAAAGTGTATTGTAAAGTCATATAGAACTGTGGTGATGCTACTAGATCAACATATTTGTACTCAACCATTCAGTGAATAATACATATGAGTTCTTTGTCTACAATAGTACTTGTATACTATTTACACATGGCCAGTATCTCAAAAAATATAGATGAAGAGTTAGATATCATTATCTACACATGCTTACCAACATCAAAATAATACAATTGTTGAGCATCCTAATCATTATAAGAAACTCAACCCCAAAAAATAAGTACTTACAAAGATAAAAAAAATTACACAGAATTGTTGAGCATTTCAAAAATGGTGCAACTGCATAGGCACACCTAGATATCTTGATCTTGTTGGGACTGTGGACTAACTTCTAGTGGCTCCTGTACTTCAGAATCAATATAAACGAGTAAGTATGATAAAGAATACAAATGAATACCTATTAAATCACAAAAATGAAAAGGAAGACACCCAACCCCAAAAAATAAGTACTTATAGCAAGTAAAAAACACAAGTGCTGAGCATATAAAAAAACTGGTCGCTACACAGGTGAGCCTAGAGATCTTCATTTTGCAATGACGCAGTTGGACCCTCCAATAGTTCCTGTACATCAGAAACATAACACTTTAATGACTATGACAATGAATACACATTAATCGTGTTTGAAATCAAAATTACCATTATAAGTCTTATAAATGTAAATGGGTTCTCATTTCCAAGATGATCCTCACAAGGTGCAGGGGGTGCTGAACACGATACTTCATAGAACAACAAACCTGACGAGTCCTGATCCTGTAGAAAACGAAAATTAGTATTACCCTTACATTAAATGGAAGCAAAAAAGTTACGAATGAACAAACACTAGGTTTACATACAAGATGTGGTGGTCATTATAAATGTATAGTAATTGAAGCCTTTTTCCTCTTACGACCCTGAAGCTCTACCCAAGTCTTCAATCTTTTTTGCAACTTGAACTTGTCTCTTGTCTTAAATCGCCTTGCCTGGCCCACGCTTATAAAGTCTATTGCAATGGATTCGCTTGTTTCATCGTGCACGCTCTGTTGCCTTAAACGAACATTGATCACTTTTTTGCATATGTCATCTAAACCTTTCTCAACCAGGGCTTGCAACTCTTCACATGTAGCCACTTCAGATGCTAGTTTAATAGCTTTAGAGCATAATCGTCTATACCAACGTGTACTTGCCAGCTTGGGGTCTCCCTCGGACATCATGCACAATACTGTTACGTGCATTCTTTGTCCATTCGCTAAGGATATATTGTTCAAGCACTTGTTCAACTTCTAACAAAATGAACACCTTCAAAATATGGTAACATAAAATTCCAAATGTCTCAAACTTTCTATAACTGCAAGAGATAATCTTCTGAACAAGATAAAAAAGGACTACCATGAACCTTCCCAGTGAGCCATGGATAAAATGTACATAAACATAGGTGGATTTTCATGCCTATGTTGAATTGAGACAACAAAAAGTAAATCGAACTCTTGTTGGAACAAGTTGAAGATCGTATGTGTGTATGTTCGAGCAGCTTGATTTAAAATAGATGAATGCTGGTAGCTCAACCATGGAAGCTTATGCCGAGCATCGTACTCACTCTTCAATTCATTGTACCTTTTCTCCTCCACTACCTATTTGAATGGTTTAAAAAACTGCATAATATTCACATCCGGTTTCAGGGAAGACTTAAAGGTAGAGTTCAGGCTCTGACTTAACTGTGTGCTTCTCATGCCTAATGTGAAAGCTTATTTCATATGACACGCAGCCCATTTTGCCTTAAGGGGGTATATGGACTTCAACCAGCTATTCTCTTGGACATCATAGTCTGATAGCATCTTTGCCCAGGCTGTCTCAAATTGGAATTCATCATCGTACTGGTACATGTATTTCTTAAAATTAGTCATGAGATCCATCATTCATCATATTACCCCTGTGTTTGATTCCATTTTGCATCAAATGCCATGTGCACAAGCCATGTCGAGTATCGAACATCATCTCACCTGTTACAAACAAAAACTATTAAACTTTTAATATATGACATCATTGTACTCTATTCACTAAAGTTATAAACATTATAGGCTCACCTAAAGCTTTTGCCATTGCCTAGTCATTATCGATGAAAATGGTCTACTGTTTCTTATTTCCATGAGCTGACAAGAATGTCTCAAATAACCACTTAAACGACTCAGCAGTCTCATCATACATTAAGGCCGCTCCGAACATCAAAACTTGCCTATAATGGTTGAATCCTAAGAATAGTGCAAGGGGTCTATGTGTACGATTTGTACAATATGTTGTGTCCAGAGAGATTACGTCACTAAAATATCCGTAGTCAATAATCATATGTGCGTCTGCCCAAAACACATTTGTTATCTGTTCGTCAGCATCCACTTGATAGGCATGAAAAAATGATAGGTTATCAACCAACTGTTCTTGAAAATAATGCAATAGCATCCCTACCTCTCCATAAACCATACTACGTTGTCTTCTACATCTAAGATAATTTTTTGCATCCAATCATGTAAAACCAAGATTGGTCCTACCGCCAACATACGTGCTCATCAATTCAAACACAGCTTTTTATTTCAATCCCTAGTCCTCTGCCAATTCAAGCTCATGTGCCTAAACTTCGAATATACTGCAATAGGATGCCAACATATGCATAGTCTCTGGAAGCTGAAGAGGGTGATTATGGGACTCTACAAACTCATTGATTATGTATTTCCCCTTCTTCGTTACAAGGTTCATTCTCACTTAACAATTTGTTTTAGTTTCTTGTCGATGATTAGTAGCTGGCGTATTTCTTTTGTCTTGCTTTCGTACTCCCTCTTTACAACAAACAAATTTACACGAAGTCACAATTCTATTTTTTTTACTTTTGTTCAAGTATTGTTTTCTAACTCCAAATCCAACCTGCAATCCATAGTTGGACCAAAACTGCCAAGCGGTATCCACAACATCAAATTCCGTACCAATAGTCGGCTTCCCTTCAACTGCAATGTTGTCAACATTGGTTACTTCGACAGTTGAGGTACCTAAGTCTCTGGCATTTGTCAACACAAATGAATTTAGAACACCATGTCTACAATACCATTTTTTTCATTCAAAATTATAATACCTACATTGGTTGTTCCATCATCACTTCTCAAAATTATAATATCACTTGATTCAGCTTCTTACTACACATCCACCAAATGCAACAGCCTTGTCAACCAATTTAATCAACACAAATTGAAAATGCCAATAAAATACAAGTCATAAAAAAAATTTAGTTAAATCTATTACACAAATTTGGCAACCAAAAAAGTTTCACAATAACTCATTATAATGGTCTTAGTGAACCAACGAGTACTTACTGGATACCAGATCCATTTTTCATGAATATTGTTAAAAAGTATCTACTTCCCTTCAACATTTAGAAACTAGTTGTTCTAATTTCAAGGTTGAGACAAACTGAACTGAATATGTTAAATAGGATAGATCAATCTTGCCAATTGAATCAAATATTATCATTGGTTGTTACTTATGATTCTAGTTAGAAGAGACTGTGAATTACTTATTTTAGCGATCACATTCATCAATTACCAAATTTCGAATTTACCTTTTTTTTATTAGACATATAAGTGTTATTTCAATTTGGAGACAGTTTTTTTTAACCTTAAACAAAAATAGAAGTCCATATCCCATACCACGCATTCAGTCCAAGGTTGAAATTTGAAAAGGAAGTGATAAGATACAAAAGTTTAAGAAAGAATCCAACCCTTGATTAATGCTTGTATGATGGATACATGAAATGATAGCTAGCAAGAAATAAATAGATAGGAGGGAGAGGGTACATTTTGTAATTTGCAGGGTGGTGTTTGCGAGGGAAGAACTCATTCAGTGGAAAACTAGTAAGAGTACATGATGGCTTGCTTTCTCAAAGACTCATCCTTTGGTATGTCAACAGAAGCAGAACTGCAATCACATCTGCATGAGAACATGTACTCAAAGTTTAGAAATCTCCTTGCACCAATTACGGTGCAATTTGCCGAGCAGTTATGCGGTTTCTTTTCTAAAATTAAACTAATTAACATGTCATAATGTATCTAAACCAGCAAAAAGAGCCTTCATAGTTCCTACATGTTTGAAGTTTGTCAATTCATTCACGAAAATTGGCGTGCAGTAGATAATTATCTATTTGTCGTGGCTCCACAAGCACATATATTGGCTTTCCATTAAGTTTGCACTGTCCCTGTAAGAAAAGGCTCTAATTACATTTCTCCATAATGACTTGGTATTTTTTTGCCATATAGGTCGACGATTTCTTTTGCTTTAAAGCTCCCCTGTTAATGGCGTATCTTCTCACTTTCTCTCTCTAGAACTCAGTTGCTTCTACCAGGGATTTCTCTACACAAAATCAACGACGAACATTGTTTTTATTACCCTAAAAAATGGACTACCCTTGTCGAATCCTTTCTACCTTGGTATAGTGTCTAAACTTTGGCTACACACTTTGCATTTCAGAATGGTCTCGGCTACTTCTCTCTCCAAAAACCAGCCAGCGTCCTTTGTCAAACAACTTTAAAGCTGAGGCCTAAGAAGATGCTGCAATGACACGATGACAGGGATGCCCTTCCTTGCAGCATCCTGCCAGTTTGCTTCTTTCTCTGTTTTGCGCCAAAACTATCGAAGTCGGTGGAGACACAAAATGAATGAAGAAGACGATACTGTGTGTCGTAACCGACCTTTCGGCGGGATTGAAAAATATGGTTTAAAACCGATTCCCAAAAACGGAATTTTGAAAATCGATTTTATTTGGAGTCGCCACCAAAATTTTAACGGAAAACTTTGGAAAACCAATTTAAATAAAACAAAAAAGAAAGGCGAAATGGTCTGCGAGGTCAGAGATGGGTTCGAGAGTCTATTTGAGTGTGGGGAAGGTGTTAGGCACCCCACAACACCCGCCCATAAGGACGGTTACCTTAAATTAGTTAGTTGAAATAGAATATGGCCTTTAATTAATCTCAATTACCCTTTTATTGACATGGATGCACGTTGGACATAGAAAACAAAAAAAGTGAAAATGCATGCGAACTGATGGATATTTACAAAGGACGGACTTGACCTAAGAGGAGAGCCTAAGGCCTACGTACCCTGCGATGGGGATCAAAGTCCACGTAGTTCGACCAAAAGGCATGTTTTGTGATTGGTGGGTTTTTTTTTTTTATTTGTGATGAGAATAGAAGGATTTTAATTAAAATATATCATTGTAAACAAAACTGGAAAGAGATTTGGTTTGTGTGTTTTAATTTACTACAATCTAATTAACCTTGTTCTCCTGAGCTCTTCACATTTTCCTTCTTTAAAAATTTTTTTGTCGATTTTATTATTTTTTTTTTTTTTGAGTTTTGAGAGTTTATATTTTGGGAATTCATGCATAATTTATAATGAAATGAATATATTTTTTATTTTATGATTTTTTGAATTTATTGTTTGATAAATATTGATTGTTATTATTATTTATTATTGGTAGACAATTTAATTTAAGTGCTATTATTTATTGGTTTATTTGTTTGTCTTTGAACAAATATATGCTAATTTTCGGGTTCTATGGAGATTAAAATCTCACACGAGCCCGGGAAGTCGAGGAGACAAGTATTCTCACACGATCCATTTTTGCATAAATATTTAATCAAAGTTAATATTTAATTATTGTCTAGTTATTCATTTTTGTATTATTATTAATATTATTTTAATATCATTATTATCTCTGAATTAATTATGGGGATTTAAGGAGATTAGAACCTCACATAATCCCACGCAATCGAGGAGAACAATATTCTCACACGATAATTTCGCAAATAATGGGAAATATTTAATTTGAATGAATATTTAATTATGATTTTTTATTATTATTATTATTATTATTAGATAGAGGTGTATTAATTTTAGGGAACTAAGAAAATTAAAATCACATATTCCCATGCAATCGAAGAGAATAAAACCCTCATATACTAATTTCATAAGTGATGGAAAATGCTTAATTAAAATCAATATTTAATTATTATTTTTAAAACAAATATGCTAATTTTTTTAAAAAGATCTAAGGAGATTAAAATCTCACGTGATCTCATGCAATCGAGGAGAACCGAATTCTCACACGATAATTTCATAAATGATGGAAAGTATTTAATTAAGTCAATATATAATCATTATTATTTTTATGACAAATGTGCTAATTTTGAAAAGATCTAAGGAGATTAAAATCTCACGTGATCTCATACAATCGAGGAGAACAATATTCTCACACGATAATTTCGTAAATGATAGGGAATGTTTATTAAAGCGAGCATTTTGATTAAGATCATTATTATGATTTAATCCAAATTTAACATTTAATTATGGTTAATTTATTTTCCACCATTCACTCATTAAATTTCGTTAGTATCATCCAATTCATTGTAGGGATTTAAGGAGATTGATATCTCACATAATCCCCGGTAATCGAGGAGAACAAAATTCTCACACGATAATTTTATATACCATGACAATATTGATTATCATCCAATTATTAATATTTCATTAATATATATTGTCATTCCTTTATTTTCACCATTTATTAATTAACATTCCATTAATATTAATTGTCACTTTTCCCATTATTCAACTAATTACAAGGATTTTAGGAGATTAATATCTCACATAACCCCCGGTAATCGAGGAGAACAAAATTCTCACACGATAATTTTATGCACCATGACAATATTCATTAATTATCATTCAATTATTTTGCAACATTCTTCCATTAATAATTCATTAATATTAATTGTCTTCCAATTATTTAATTAATTGCAAAGACTTAAGGAGATGAAAAAAAACTCACATAATCCCAACAATCAAGAGCAACAAAATTTCCACATGCTAATTTCATACATAATGGCCATACTTAATCAAAGCTAATGACTAAACAATTATAATGAACCAAAATACACTAAATTAAACATGTGAACAGTAGCATGGCATGTTAGAGTGCGTGAACAGTGCAAGTGCATGAAATTGCATTGAAGGAAATCGGGTGAACAGTAACGACGTGCAGCAGAATTTCGTCCAGTGAAGAACGTGCAGCCATACCTGGTTTTCCAGCTCCTCCTTTGTGCTCTAATGACCAAGGACCTTCTCCTCTTCACTCACTAATGGAAGATGAACCTCTAACAGCCCCCTAAAGTGGCAAGTCTCAACTGGAAGTGCAGAAATGGCGGACAACTCGTTGGACAGTTTCGTTGGAATTTTCTGGTTGGTTTTAGCGCTGGAAATTCTGCAGAAGGTGTCCCTACTTCTTGGCTGGAAGATGGAGGCTGAGAGCTTCTCTTCTTCTCCATATTTCCTCTTCTTCCTTGTGCTTTCTAAGCTCTCCTCTGTTCACCTCTGTTTTGTGAGCTTAAAACAGAGTTTTTTCATCCATGGTTCAGCTTCTATCACTCCCCTTTGCTGCCACTTTGTTTTGGATTCAGACTTCCTTGTTTATGCACATCATTTTGGCATCCAAACTCTCCATTTTCTGCCCCTTGGATGGTCTAAACTTCAACACCTATTCACTCCAGAATTTTGGACGTTACTTCCACCATTTTTCTGCACATTGGACAGCTTTGTTCAGCTCCTTTTCACTCCATGATTTGGGACGTTTCTGCATGATTTTCTGCACGTTTTCTGCACCAGTTTTCTGCATCGGTTTTCTGCAGTTTGGATCTCAGTTTGTTGCCTCGTTTCTAGTTTTTCTTCAGCTCAGTTCCCTCTCTCGGTTTGGTCTTCGTCTTCTCGGTCTGGCGTTGCTCTTTCTCCCAGCGTTTTTCTCCTTCCTCTCGGCTTGCTCCCACTCCCAGCGTTCTCTTCTCGGCTTGCTGCCACTCCCAGCGTTTCTTCTCAGTTTGCTGCCTCTCCCAGCGTTTCTTCTCAGTTTCCCTCTTCTCTCCACGAGCTGCCTCCTCTCTTCTCTGCTTGCTGCCTCTCTTTATGCTCCAACGTCCCTCCTTTTTTTCTGCCCTTTTGGTCCCTTTTTCCATTGCTTTTTCTGCCACTTCCAGCCACCACTTTGCTGCACACGGTCTCCACTTTTTTGCTGCCACCTCCAGCCATGCCACACTCCTCTCTCACTGCTCCAGCCACCCCACCTTCTGCCATGTTGCAGAACCACTCCCATTTGCTTTTTTGTCCCCCTTTGTCCTCTTGTGCATGTGTGTGCATGGTGCATGCATGTGGTGAGTGTGTATCCGTGGATGAGAGTGTGTGAGAGTGTGAGTGTGAGTGTGTGAGAGTGAGGTATCCGTGAGTGAGAATGTGAGTGTGGGAGAGTGATGTATGTCATGTGGAGAGAGCAAATGATCATATAGGAGCAAATGAGCATGTGGGAGTGTGAGTGTGAGTGTGTGAGAGTGAGGTATCCGTGAGTGAGAATGTGAGTGTGTGAGAATGATGTGTGTCATGTGTGTGAGGGCAAATGAGCATGTGAGGAGCAAGTGAGCATGTGAGAGTGATGTGTGTCATGTGTGTGAGGGCAAGTGAGCATGTGGGAGCATGTGAGCATGTGAGAGTGATGTGTGTCATGTGTGTGAGGGCAAGTGAGCATGTGGGAGCATGTGAGCATGTGAGAAGGTCTTGCAATTCCATTTCAAGTATGTGGCTTTGTTCATTTTATTTTTTTGCAAGATGATTGCCATACATCTTGAATTTTCCTTTTTATCATTTTTGGTTCTTATATTTGGTTTTTTCCATATTACTTTCATTTTGTTTGCCTTTTGCAATTTTGTTTTGATTAATTGTTATTATTACTTTATTATTTTATATTTTTTGAATTTTTTTAATTCTATTTATTATTATTATTGTAATTATTATTATTAATTTGGGTAGGGTGTTCACACTGTGCCGCTGAAATTTATAAAAAAAAAAAAAAAAAAGCATCCCAAAGAGAAACGACGTCGTTTTGATGCCAGAAATTAAAAAAACAAAATATCTACACGACGTGGCCAAATCTTAGCCATAGAAAGGATCCTACGGCTGAAACTCAAAAGATCAAAACGCACCATTTCACTTAAGTGAAACGGTGAGTTTTGATGCCAAATTTTGAAAAGAAAAAAAAAAGAGGGGCACGTGGTAAAATCTTGGCCATTGCAATGATCGAACGGTGTAAAGGAATTACAAGAAAATCTCCTGTAATTCCTTTACAGGAAAATATCTTCTCCCAAGAGAGGATAGGTGCCATGGAAATGTACTTTGTCCCATGATTTATGGGAGACTTCTTTCCATCACCATATGGGTGGAAAGAGATAAAATTATTAGGAATGGATGGTAAAATGACAAATTTGTCCTCTTAGACAAAATCAATTATCCATTTGATGATAATCATAGAAGCCACAAATTGATATTCCCTACTCTGATTTATACTGTGCAAAAATTATAAAATTATTATTATATTTAATTTAAATAATTTAATATTTTTTATTAAGATTATTTTTAAAATAAATTTTTAAAAAGTATAGATTTAATATTTTTAGCATAAAAATATTTCAGTCTTTTGTATTTATTATTATTTTCATCATATTAATTATATTTTTTTATTTTTAATATATTAAACAAATTTTGACATTAATTTTTTTTATTTTTTAATTAATTTACTTTTCTTTTACATATTAAACAGGCTCAGTGAGTGATGCTTTAGTGGACAAGAGATGATTTGATTGCGTGTTAGATAGCAGCACATGCTTTCTTCTACTTCATGTTTATCTTCCCGATTTACTTTCTTCCATTTTCTAATGTTATAATGCTTTCTATTTTTTTTAATTTATAGAAAATTCATAATCAAATATTATTGGGAATAGGATCACATTCATACAGACATGTGCTCAGAATAAAGACGCAAAGGTTAAGTGTACAGGTCCTGACAACTTGTCCTTTTTACATCATATATTAAGAATGCGAATCCGCTGTACTTTTGTTATAGGTCGTTGGATTCATCCAACGGCCCAAAGCTTGC
This sequence comes from Delonix regia, assembly GCA_037074485.1. Lineage (NCBI taxonomy): Eukaryota > Viridiplantae > Streptophyta > Magnoliopsida > Fabales > Fabaceae > Delonix > Delonix regia. Next base: position 16,425,210 of record CM073456.1, on the reverse strand, counting down.
CACGTCGCTAAGCTTTTTTGTTTTCTTTTTTGTTTGCCTCAAAAACACGTCGTTTCTTAAGTGGAACAGCACATTTTGAGGCTAATATTTTTTATTCCTTAGGCCCCCAAAACGATGCTGTTTCGTGGGGGCTTTTTTTTTAAAAAAAAATTTCCTCCTCGAAACGCACCATTTTATGTCAAGCAAAACGGTGTGTTTCAAGGCTGTTGGAATTAGCTGACTTGAAGGACAAAACGACATCGTTCATGTTGGCTAGCTAAATACGTGTTTGGGTCGTCGAAAAACACAGCAAAATCGAGGGTGACATAAGGTGAAATTTTGGCGCGAAATCGTCAGGTTCTGGCTGGCCATGACAGTGCGTTGGAGGTAGTGTGGTGTTGCAGTGGGGAGAGTGTGAAAAACGACGGAATGCCAGTACCTTGCACTTCATCTAGGGGCTGCCAATGATGAAAAGTGCGTTTCTTGAGGTTGCTGCTCTAAAAGTTGAGCCTCATCTTCCAGTTGAAGTCATCGTGCTCCTATAAGGCTCATCCTCCCAGATCGGCTTCCTTGGAGGAGCACCATATCACCAATGGCAGAAAGGAGTTGTTTCAGAAGCCATTCATGACTTGAACCTCGTACTCTATCCCTAACAACTACTCTGTTGTGTCATGGCCTTTTGTTGCTTTCCGCTTCTTCTTCTTCTTCTTCTGTGTCACTTTGTTCTGTGGACGTTTGTGGGATTGTACGTGCCATTTCTTGGCATTTTATATATGGCTTTTGATTCTTTGAGTAATTTTATTTAACTGTGTCCTTTACAAGTAAAGGTGAATCATTTGTGTATATAGTAATTTGTTAGTATGTATATATGTGTGGCAATAATATATTAGTTATTTGTCTATCCTTGTATGTATTAATGTGGTCACTTTCTTGTCCCAAAACTACAAAATAACAACTAATTATTATCTTATCTTACTTAGACTATCACAGTAGGATCCCCAGCAAAAATTATATGACTAAAACAAGAAGAACATACCTTTTCTTTTTCTTTTATTTTTTGGTTTTTTGCTTCTTGCCTTCGTCTTCTTAATAATTGGGAAGAGAAAGAGCTAAAAGTGAAGAAGAAGAAGGCATTTTATTGGTTCGCACTCAATATAAATCAGTATACCCATAAACAAGGGCAATGACACAAAATATTTGGATCCTGCACTGTAATATTGGTATCCTGCATAATATTTTTTCTGCATTAAAATCTCAATTTTATCCATGATGCATTTTCTTTTTCATTTAAGAGGTATTTATTTATATTAATGCTTCTACACCTCACATACCAAACATTGGCCATTCTTCCAAAATAAATAACCAGTTAGAAAAGACACAAAAAAAACTCTCGCTAAAACACTGTAAGTTTACTGCTTATATTAAAAATCAGTTCTAATGTTGATAAAAAGTGTCAGCTGATATTTTATCTTGATAAAGGGTTGTAATGAGGTGTGTTACCTCTAGCAAAGCATCAAATGTTAGCATCCATATACATGAGTAGATGAGCTTTCAGAGAATAAGATCCACAGGGAATATTGACCACTTGTAGATTAAGTCAGTGAAATGGGAAAGACACATGAATATTTAATTTAGAAAGAAAAAAACATGAACAAGAAAAGCAAGATAAAAATATGGACAGATCCACACACAAGATCATTCAAGTTTGGCATGTCTATCTAAGTGAGAGATTATACTTAATTACGATTGTGCCATTGCAACCAATAATATTATGGAATGTGGTTACCTCCTATTTGCAGCAACTTTCTTCATCAAGATTTTGGTTGTAGCAAAATTTTGATATAAGAAGCAACAAAGACTATTATTTTCAGAAAAATATGTCCGTGCTACTTGGCTTAGTGTGACATTAGTTCCTCAGACATTAAAGCAGCATCAACAACCAATCCTTCAACCCTATGCGTGTATTTGACCAACATATCCAACATCCCGAGTATAAAGAAATAGCTTCTGCTCTAGTCAAGTAACAAAACTCACAGAAACTTCTAATGAGTTGCCCTTTAAGACTAAAAAGAGCCTCCATCCCGATTCATTTTGTCAACACAGACAATAGAATATAGCAACGATGCCACTTTACAAGTTAATATTTCTCAAAAAACCAAATAGACATTAGCACTGAATCCATTAATATGTCCAAAGTGGTCTAGCAATGTAATAAATTTACTGCCAGTGTCGAAAGTGCAATGGGTTTCTTCATTAAGGAAATCTTTTACACCAATGAAGAAATCTAAACAGTTGTCCTTCCACTACATAGCTTGCATCTTCCTTCACATTAAGAACATCATAATGGGTTTCCTTATGGCCATTCTTGTCTAGAAGCATCTTGGTAGCTGCAGCTTGATCTCAAATCACTGTCAACCGATGACTTTGTCCAAATCTGAGACCAAAACTTGAGAAATAGGAAAAACATTTTACTATTACATAGCAAGTATAGGTTATGTTGATTATAACTATAATTAAGATACACCATTCAAGAAGAAAATTATTTATATACTAAGGTCTGTGAGTAAACCCATGGTTTTCCAACAAGTTTTTAACTATAATGGTTGCACACAAATTAGACAGCAAAGCACTCAAAAAGAAATAAAACTATTATTGCAAACAAGAAAAAAATGTATCCTAAAACTGGAAAGACAAGCTCAGGGAGCTCCCAAAAATTGATATCAATCATAATAAATAAAGCTGAAAACAGAAAAGTCAGATCAACATTTGTGGTCCTGATGGTAGCTAAAATAAACTTGAGGTTGCAAGTGAACTTAGTCCAGAAAATAAGCACTAAATTCATTGAAAAATAGATTTCCAATATTATTATTATTATTATCATTATTAATTACTCATCATACTTGAGGAAATGGAAGCAAGCCAAAATTCACCATTTCCCATCAACTCAAGCCATATTCCACCTAAATCAATATTAATACATTCCATAATCCCATCCAACATTTAGAAACTTATGGATTCAAAATGAAGCCATCTAGGATAGTTGTGAGGAAATGGAAGCAAGCTAAAACTCACCACTTCCCATCAACTCAAGCCATATTCCACCTAAATCAATATTAATACATTCCATAATCCCATCCAACATTTAGCAACTTATTGGACTCAAAATGAAGCCATCTGGAATAGTTGTGAGGAAATGGAAGCAAGCCCAAACTTACCACTTACCATTAACAAAAAAATATGTTCACCCATGTATAAAAAATGAGTTTGGTTGATGAACCAAAAGATTAACTATTAGAACCACTTTGGCCAACGTTTGTAGGACCACATATATCTGGATCAGCAAATGATAATGCTAGAGTTTCAAGTTGGTCCTACATAACAGGTTTAAAAAAGGGTTATTACAATAATATTTACTACATTTAAAAGTAATAGCAAAACCAAAATATTACCATTAAGAATCTTGTAAAGCTAAAATGACTTGTATTTATTTCTTGGTAACCAGAAGGCATTGGAGGTGTAAAATAAGATACTACGTCATGCATTTGACTTAAACTATCAGGGTCCTAAAATGGAAAAAAGGTGTTGTCATGTATAAAATAAAAGGATGAGATAAAATAATAACAAGTGGAGGCCTACTTACCGCATGCTCATGTGAATGTGTTGTAGCTGAAGTTTTTTTCCTTCTCCTAGCCTGGTTCTCAACCCAACTCTTGAAACATCGATGCCATTTTGGGCCTACATGAGTTTTAAAGCTCTTTGGCACGGTCTTAGTTGCACCTACCAAGGTGAAAGTGTCACTAGGACTAATGTCTACACTGTGTGGTTCTAATCGAAGCTTCATTATATGCTTACATAAATCATTTATATGTTGTTCCATAAGCATATGCAATTTTTTTGATGTGGAAACCTCGGATGCTAGTCTGATCATCGTAGAACAAAGTTGTCTATATCTTCGTGTGCTGGATTTCTTAGGGTCTTCATCCACATCTTTCCCCCTGACATCGTGAACAATACCATTCTTTGCTTCCATGGTCCACCTCTTCATGATGTATTGGCTAGGGATCTCCTTGATATGCATCACAATAAAAATCTTTAATGTATGGTAACATAATATTCCGATCGACTCAAACTTTCTACAAGAGCATGATATTGAATTATTTGTGGCATCATAACATACTTTCCACTCCCCCCTTTGATTAGCCATGGTCATTTCATATTCATATATAGGGTAGGCCTCCTTTCTTTGTCGTATGCATGTAGCATGGAAAATATCAAACACTTTTTGGAAGATGTCGAACATTTTGAATGTGTATACTCGTGAAGCTTGGGTTAGTATACATGAATGTTCTGACTTTAGCTTCATTCATTTATGTCGAGCATTAAACTCACTTTGTAGCTCGTTGTATCGCTTGTCTTCCATAACGCTTTCAAAAAGTTTGAAGAACTGCACAATATTCACATCCGATTTCATACATGCCTTCAAGTCAGAGTTTATGCTTTCACTGAGTTATGTGCTTCTCATACCCAAGGTGCAATATTGCTTCATGCAACATGCTGCCCATTTCTCCTTTATAACATACACTGATTTTAGCCACGAATTATCATGAACATCATAATCTGAAAGCAATTTATTCCACCTTACCTCAAACTGTACTTCTTCCTCGTATGTGTACATGCATTTCTTGAAATTTGTTAATAAATGAGACCCATCTTTCACCTTATTGCCAAGGTGCTTGATGCCATTTTGCATTAAATGCCACGTACAAAGACAATGGTTACTCTCTGACATTACTTCACCTGCAACAAGGCACATGTTATTGTAAACAACACGTTGCAGAATCAAATGTATATATGCAAGTAGTGAAAGTGAGAGTATTCTTACTGAAGGCCTTTGCTATGGCTTGATCTTGGTTCGTAAAGACTGTCTTCGGTCTCTTTTATCTATGGGCCTCTAAGAAAGTTTCAAATAACCACTTAAACGACTCAGTGGTTTCATCGTACAACAACGCAGCCCCAAAAATCACCGCTTGCCTATAATGATTAAATCCTAAGAACACGATCAGTGGTCTGTGGGCACAGTTCGTACAGTATATTGTATCTAGGGTTACCACATCCCCAAAAAAGTCATAATCAAGGATCATACGTGCATCAGACCAGAAAACATTGGTTATTTGCTCCTCTGCGTCTATTTGATATGCATGATAAAATGCTGGATTATCCACTGCTTGTCATTGAAAATACTGTAATAGACAACCAGCTTCCCCATATTTCATACTATGCTACCATTTAGACCGAAGGTAATTCTTAGCATCCAATCGGGTGAAACCAAGACTGGTTCGACCCTTAACTTGTGTGCTCATAAGTTTGAAGGTTGCATTTTGGTGAAGTCCAGATTCCTTAGCTAATTCAATTTCTTTACCTTGGACTTCAGATATTTTACGCTGAGATACTAGCATATGAATTGTTTCTACAAGTTGGAGGGGGTGGTTATGGTCCTTCATAAACTTAATAACATGAAATTTTCCACCCTTGGCTTTAATCGACATCCTAACTTGACAATCTATTCTAGTTTTGTGTCGATGAATGACAGATATAGAGTTTCATTTGTTTGGCTCTCGATGTCCTTTCTTACAACAAACAAATCAAGTTGAAGTGATAGACCCATCTTTTCAACTCTTATTTAAGTAGTCTTTTCTAACCTCGAAGCCAACTTTCCCTCCATAATCAAGCCAAAATTGCCATGTAGTTTCTACATTGTCAAACTCCATGCTAACTCTAGATTTCCACACCAAAGCAAACGTGTCATCTTCAAGTAATAATATTGCCAGGGCTTCCATTAAGACTTTCTTCTATCACCTAAATAGTGGGCAATGTTCCATTAAGTAAAGGGTTAATATAAATTGTACAAAGCAAATAGATGTGGAAAAATTCTATGTATAACATATTCACTAAACACCATATTTACAAATCAGTTTTATATATATAAGAAGTAGTAGTGTACTTTTACTATTGTTTTTGTAAATCAATGGATAAAGTTATAGGTCAAAATTACATCCAACCATGTAAATGGCAAAACCACTTTTACTTTTAATTTCTTTCTTTTCTTAAAAATTGTTTGTGTAACACTAAAGCTACTACTACACCTATTCAACTCATTCAGAGGTTGATATAACTAAATGATCATATTATTATAGTATGCAGTGTTTAAATAATCTAATAAGTAAAATCTTTTACCATATACACCTAACAATTTAAAACTTCGAGGAACTTAGAGTACTAAATAAATTAAACACATGGACACTTTATTCAAATCCCAGAATGCTAACAGGGAATCAATGAAGTCCTTACAGGTTTTGAAACTCCAAAATTCCATTTGGTATCAATATTAGCCAATATACTTTGAACTAGTCTTGTTTTAAGTCTTTATCAAAGGCTCATTGTCCCTGATTTTATTAGGCATCTAAATGAACTCAAAATAATCTAAAAGTTGACATGCTGACAGTTTTAAATGTCAAATTATTACCATACAAATTTTCATAAACCTCTATTTTTAAGTAGGATTTTTAATTAATTTCGTCAATAGTCTTGTTTTAGTCCACCATCTTAGTGTAAAAGACCTATCAACACTACTTATAGTTTAAAAAATTTGCAGATCATTATTTTGGTATGTCAAGGTACTGTAAACCAAATTTTAGATTAATTAGACACCATTTGCTAGCTTAAGTAATCTCATTCCTAAAACAATATAGTTCATGCTACAAGATTGTTTTCTTCTTTCTTTTTTCTGATATGATCTTTCATAAATTAAAACTATGGTCTATTCTTATCTAAAAAGTTAACAGTGGACTTTGAATATGGCAAACATGAGGAAAAGAAATGGAAAACAGGTGAGGCCTCGGCAGTTTTTGAATCTAGTGTTCTATGAGTCCTTTTTCGCCCTGTTATTTTATTCAAAAAAAATCTATGTATAACATGTTGTACTTTGTTTATAAAGTATGGGCAGATTCAAATGGAAAAGTCTAGTTCAAAATACAAAAATAAAATAGATCAAAGAGCGTATTCTTAGATAATTAGATAGTATAAATAGTATAGATTTAACTGGAAGAACAACAAATCTTGTAATTACCTAAAACATGACAAATGAAAAGCTTAAGTAGAAATATGGGTTTTCTAAACAATTATTTAATTTCTACGTCTTGGTAACTTCCCTCTTCGTGATTTGAGTATGTATAGATTTTGCAATGAAAATAACATCACTGTGTATGTGTATACGTATGTGGTACTTTATTAAGAAGAAAAGTTAAATACAAAGAGTGAAAGACACATTGCATGTCTCACGTTAGCTACTAGAACTTGTGAAGGGAGATGGCTATACTGGTAGGAGAGTAGATTGGAAGACTAAAACAATTCAAGAGAGTTAACACATAAAAGATAATTAAAAGATCCATATAATCTGATGTATTAGCTTTCAGTCAATAACGACAATGTTATATCTATAAATTTTATAGTTTATAAACCTTTTTATTAAGATACATACATAGAGAGAAAGAGAGAGACACACATATTTGCTTTGAAGATTCAGTAGTGTACAAATTAGAAAAGAGGAAGAAGATATATATATATATATATATATGTGTGTGTGTGTGTGTGTGTGTATATATATAAAGATTATTTGTGTTTTATTCTCTTCAAATTAATTTTAGTCACAGACAAATATCAATAAGATTTAAGACAAATGAGATCTAAATTAAATTTTTTTTTCAAACTACTTTCGTTTTGCATCCTAAACTAACAAGAATCAAAGTTTAATGTTTTGCACTGTGAAAGATTAGCATTCCATGAAATGAAATGGCACATATATAATGCCTTAGTTTAAATATCTTGATAGGAATATACCGACAGCATAAAAAACCCAGACTACAAAAAATAAAACAAGGAGTTCCACAATGCGAAATATCAATCCAACTGTTTGATATATTTTAATATGCTAGACAACATCATATAATGTTTATATGCTCATAGGTGCGGTCCTTTCAAGATGTTCTCTCGAATGGTTATAGAGGATGGCTTTTACTTTAGCAACGACTAAGTCAACTGGTACAAAGACTTTGAATGGTGATCACTGATCATCATCTTCAAGGCGGCCAAAACAAATAAAGCCCCCACGAAACGCAACTAGAAATAGGACCAAACTATGAAGAAGTTTTGACGCCTTTAAGGCTTCCAAAGACGTTCACAGGTGTGGTTCCTTCAAGATGTGCTCTTGGATGGTTACAAAGGATGGCTTTTACTTCAACAACGACCAAGTACCGACCAGATAAAATGGCAACGCACCCCGTAACACGTTACTGTACGACCACTGAATGCAAACATTGTTTCATCATTCAATCCTTCCACCACAACAAAATCATATATAGTTCATTATTCCCTTCACAGAAGACAGATACAGGACAAAAAGTACTGAAAAAAAATGATCCTACCTTCGTTTGCTGCAGAATATTCCATCAGACTTTTCCCACTCTCCATCGTCAGCAGCCCCCAGATGAAGTGCAAGGTACCAGCATTCTGTCATTTTTCGCACTCTCCCTGCTGCAACACCACACTACCTCCGACGCGCTGCCATGGCCGACCAAAACCTCACGATTTCTTGCCAAAATTTCACCTCATGTCACCCTCTGTTTTGTTGTGTTTTCTGTCAACATGAGCATGTATTTGGCCAGCCAACGTGAATGACGTCGTTTTGTCCTTCAAGTCAGCTAATTCCAGCAACCTGGAAATGCATTGTTTTGCTTGACACAAAATGGTGCGTTTCGAGAAGGAAATTAAAAAAAAAAAAAAATGCCCCCACGAAACGACGTCGTTTCGGGGGCCTAAGGAATAAAAAATATTAGCCTCAAAATGTGTCATTTCACTTAAGTGCAACGGTGCGTTTTGAGGCAAACGAAAAAGGAAAAAAAAAAACCTTCTACGACATGGCAAGCTTTGGGCCGTTGGATTAATCCAACAGCCCATAACAAAAGTACAGCGGATCCGCATGCCATATATTAAAACTGGGACATAGTACTTTCACTTGTATGTATCACATGGTTTTAAGTGGGTTTCCTCTTCCCTTTTGTCAAGCTAACTCCACCATCAAGTGGGTTTTCTCTTCCTCTAGCAAATGCCTTTAATTACATTCTTTATTTCTCCTCTTACTTTTGGTTGCTTGATGTTGATGTTGCTTTCTTGTTTTAATCTGGCTGTTGTCTCATCATAATTGCTTCTAGCGTAGTTAGCTCATGCTCCACTTTAATTTACTTATCTCCTTCAATTTCTCACCCATCTAAAGGTATTTAAGGTACCACTTTTTATTTGTTACATTTATTATTTCCTTCCTTAACAATTAATGTAAGGTATTTTATAGTATATATACTTGATTATGGCTTATTAGACTCTTAATTAATTAAATTAAATAATACATGTATCTTTATATTGGTAAAAAAATATAATTCTACAAATATCCACCATAATTCTTAAGATCGTTTAATAATAAAAATTTCTTCAATGAGATTATTATTAAATCTTAGATTAGGCTATGAAAATTAAATTTTGAATAAGTTTAATTATATAATAAATAGAAATATTTAAGTTAACAGTATTATTACTATTATCATTATATATGTGAGCGTGCATACACGTATACATACATATATATTCTCTCTAGTTTAATTATGTGCCACGTCAAGTTATATTTGTAGCACCTTATTAGGAAATTTGATAGGTGGTTAATAATTGATTAATTCATTCATTATTTTTCTCATTAACTCTATCGAATTCTCAAACTTCAAAGAATTTATGATGCATGTATGGAAAATGTGAGAAGTCATCGCACAAAGAGTTGATGGAATGATTTAATGAGAGCTCTCATCGATCAAATCAAGTTATATTTGTAGTCCCTTTTTGAAAAATTTAAAAGGCGGTTAATTAATTTATTATTATTTTTATTAATACCAAAGAATTCTCAATGCATGGGAAATGTGAGAAGTCATCACACAAAATGTTAAGGAAATGATCAAAAGAGATTATTCATGGATCAAATAAAATTCACACATTAAAGAAAGTATATATATATATATATATATATATATATAATAAGTTTTTAAGTACATGGAACTTAGATGTACAAATAATGGGCTATCTCCTAACATAATATTTGCCCACCTCTTATGTCACACCCTAACTTCTGGAGTGCAACCGACAAAGATAACGAGAATAACCCGTTTCTGTAAGTTTAACATGATGTTTTCTTAATCGAATTGTAATTCATACATAATGGAAATTCATTACTAAGCAAATTTACATTTATATATTTTATAAAAATTTCGACAGAGTCTCCTCTATAACTGAGACCTCCCAAAATTGCTACAAATATCTGCCAAAAACCACAATATCTAGAAAAGAGAGTTCAACTCTCAAATCATTCAGAAACCACTACATCACGATAGGGGAATGGAGAATCTACCTATGGTCATTCATACCCATTTACAGTTATTTACATCTTTAACAAATTACACTATTACAAAAAAAAAATACAAAACCCTAACAAAAATAGGGAATCAAATCCTCGGCAATATTAATAAGGCTCTTCTAGCCTTCTTGATTAGCAAATTACTCTTGGTGATTGCCTGAAATTAAATAAAATATAAACGGGTAGCATTCCAATAATAAACCATTACAATACCTTTTAAAATGATCAGTTCACAGTAAATCAACATTTAAAACCTTATCATATGAAGTCATAAACATGCAATTTAACAATAGCGGTTATAAATTCATTCCATGGAAATTAAGTCGGTCAAGGGTACATAGCCCTTAGAAATCACATTTATCAGTCAAGGATCTACAGCCCTCGAAGAATCTTTACCATTAGTCAAGTGTACTTAGCTTTTGGATATGTATCTTTTTCGATCTAAGATCCACAGCCCTCGGGAAAATCTTTATCATCGGTCAAGGAAACTTAGCCTTTGGTATTTTAAATCAAATAGTCCTAAGGCATAAGCTCACTTAACACATCTAATATTCATTTTTCATACAACCCTCTTTTTATGGTTTTTGCATGGCATCACATGCAAGTCATGATTCAAGACTAATCAAGTCTAGCAAGCTATGTTATCATATAACAATGTAATGGTAAACAAAGATCATATAACATGTCATACAGTTGGAAAAGCTACCGTTTACCTGGTGGGTGAAGTGGGCTCCTTTCTCTTGGTTATAAGATATTTCACCCAATAATCCCTATATCACAAAAGTACAATTTCCTCAATTCCCATCACTAATACACATTAATTTAAGCTCATTACAATGCCTCATAACAAGTTCATAAATGGAAAAGATTTACCAAAAGTAATCAAAAATATCCACAATTTTCATACTATCCCATAACATCAACTTAACACATATTCCCAATTAAGAAGAATTTTTCTTCTTTTAATTCATTACATTTCCATTACCCAATTCATGTCCAACTTCCTTATTATCACTAAAAACAAGTCTTAGCTCATATTCTTTGATTCCACCACATAACTTACTCAAGTTTTTCATTAATTTAAATTCACTTCCATATAAACTTACTAAATTTTCACTTTCATCTCAAATTGACATACTTTCACCTTCAACCAAGCTTAGCCATAAAGAACAATAAGATTTCATTTCATAAACATTAAAAGTGTTCCTACAATAGCAACTTAAACCCATTAAATTCCAGAATTCTACAATTCTCTGGAAAACCCCCAAAAATTTGGAAAATTTTTAGTTTAGTCCCTGGAAGAATAAATCTCAAAAACTTGTCTAAAAGCATGCTTGCAAGGTTGAAATTCAAAGGGAAAGGAATGAAAATGCATCTACCATCAACATTTTCATGAAAAATCGAGCAAAACTCACTAAAAACCATTGAAAATTCTCTTTTCTTAGCTGCCAACAGTAACCGACGGAAAGGAAATGCTATCGTCAGAAAATATGAGCCTCAGTAACCGAAAACAAGCTGCCAGTGATGGGGGACGCTGGCCAAAACTGAGACAGCAACTGACCATGGCGATGGAAGGAGTAGAAGTAGAGATAAGAGAGGAACGTTCACTGCGATGGAGGAAAATGATAGAAAGAAGAAGAAGAAAAAATTAGGGACATTTTGATCATTTCACCTAGGAGGACACATGTCAGCACCAAAAAAATTTTGAGGGGAAAGGAAGCTGAGTCTTGAACCCGTGCCATCAAACTCCAAGTGCCATAACTCATTATCTGATTAATAACATATATCATAAATATTTATGCTTTAACTCTTGCTAAGAATAAAAATTTTGCATCAAACTTGGCAAGTGTTACATCTTAGTTTAAATGAAAATTAGGGAGAAATGGCTCAGCTTGACTTTGGAAGCAATTGCAATTGATGGTCTCTCTATGGAATGATAGCTCTCGTCATCGGTGGAACTAAAGGAATCGGTTTCTTTATAGGTGTCAAAATGGGTCAACCCGACCCACCTGGGTTGATCCACTTAAGCTAATGGCCCGTTTAACCCACCAAAAGGTGGTGAGTTGAAAATCTCAACCTGGTGAGTTAGGTGGTTGGCCCGTTTAACCCACTATAATATTAAAATAAAATTATAAAAATTCAAATTTAGCTTTGTTTGAGCATAAGTCTTGTTTAATCAATCAATTTCTATAACAATATAAATAAACGAAAAAATAAATTAAACAAAAAACAAGCTTCAATGGGTTAAAACAAGTAAAATAATTCAATAATTCAGTGATTCATTAATAATAAGAATATAATTATAAGCAGAATATTTAAATCTGGCAAATTACAAAATAATATAGACAAGTAGACAACACAGCACATACATTAGGGTTAATTTTTTTTTTTAATAAGAAAGTGCAGTGGGCTAGGTCCTTAATATGAGTGAGTAGGAAAAAAAATGGACAGTCTGTTTAACCTACAAGCTGGCTTATTTAACTCATAGGTTAAACAGGTTGAGTTGATAGGAGTATACTAAACGAGTTTTCAAAGGAACCCATCAACCCAACCCACCTCCTAGGTGGGTTAACAAAGTTTAACCCACCGTTTTAACGCCTCTAAGTTTCATTTTTCTTCCTTTATTTCTTCACTGTGAAAACAATAATATGCTTCTTCCTATGACAAACATCAATAACAACATAAGTTAATATATTTAGTTTTTCTTTTGCTTTTACATTTGATTAGGCATATTATTGTGGAGGAATTGGAAAAACTTAGAGTAAGAATGCACACTTGTTCCAAGAATCAAGTGGAGTTCAATGAATGCTTAAAAGGATGGAAGAAGAAGGTAATGCCATGAGCTCAATCTTGCCGTCCACAGAGAGAGAAGCTCATAAACCACGTCTCCTCTCTCTTTAATGGCAAACTCAACATACTTGTAGGGATATCATATGATATATGATACACATAATTTAGTTGAAAGCAGGATTGAAGCGTATATACATTCAATTGTAGAATATGATACATAAACAGAAAATATGGGGAGATTAAGTTAATTGATGATCAGACCTGATGAAGACGATATAATAACTATATGCACTGGTTGAGTCAAAATATTTCAACCCCCAATACCCAAGAGTGTCTCAGAGTGTTTGACGGCCAGAGAGAATGATCTTGAAATTAGTGTGTGTCAAATTAGGGCTTCAGTGTGCTATTTATAGAGTTTTATTTTAATAATATAATAATTAACATTATTAAAATAAAATCCTTCAGAATCTTAAAATGATTTCTTATTTAATTAATAAAAAATCAACCCATTAAATCTCTTTCTGGGTAACAGTCTTATATTAGTAATCTGATAGGATGATTACTAATGCTCTTGAATTGTGGGTTGGGTTTCTACCCAGTGGGCTTGTGGATAATCAAACCCATCACCGATTATCCACAAATAAAATAAAACTCAATTCATTCATAGTTTACAAATTATAATATCAATTGCTTAATAAATAATAACAAGATATTAATCTAATAGAATAATTAATGTTAATCCATAAAATATTAAAATTATTCTAACAATCTCCCACTTAGATAGCATTAATTAAATTATTAGGTCAATAAATGAATACATAATCAGGCAATTAATGTTCACATAAACACATGGATATGTGTATATTTATAAACCATACAAAATTCAGAAATGGAATTGTACACAAAGATCACTGAATCAGATAGGGAAACAAGTGATATTAACATTGTCATAGATTAATTTCAATATCTGAATAGAATGGAATACAAAATGACATTTGAAACATCATATTATAATGCAAAAGTCCCCTTATGACTCAACTCAGAAATTTGGTGTCAAATTGCACTACAAAAGGCCCTTAAGAACTCAACTCATAAATTTATGTCAAATTGCACCATAAAAGCCCTTTAAGGACTCAACTCATACTCCTACTAGACTAAGGCTACATCAAAAATTCAATAAGACCCATATGAGTTATACAATATGAATTACTCCTATAGGTAGGCATTGATCAATAGATCCGTCATCATGCGCTTACTGCAAATGTGAACCATATGAGTCTGAGATAATTGAAAATTCAAAAATGAAATCATGGATCTAGGATATTGAGTCCGATAAGGAAAGTATTGTTATAAATCCCAGCAAAATTTCAATTTTAAATTATATCTAAAGTTTTGGCATAACCAAAACATTGAATCTGATAGGGAAACAAATGTTATAAGTGCCAAAATATGCCAAAGTGTTCCTTAAGAACACAACTCAAACTCTCACCAAAACAACACATCAAAATTTGAATATACCCAAGAGTCATATATTTTCAAAACTCTAATGGGTTTGTGTTGGTAAACAAATCACCCAAAATGAGTATGAGATGCATAAATCTTCTCTCCAACAAACAAGAATTGAGTATCAAAATTTGAGGCAACTGAAATTCCTATAACTTTGAGAGAAGCGTATAATAAAGTCATGTCGCAACAAAATGGTCAAGACTTAAAATATACACATAACGGAAATTGATTTCCTTGACCATATTCCCTAATGAGTGACCATCACAAAACTAGCGACATACTTTTCACTTATATATATATATATATATATATATATGTAAGGCAGTTGTAAATGTCCATTTAACACTTCTCAACAAAATAGCTCCTTCAAAAACATCGTATAGATGTAATCAGAAGTGGGTTCATGATCATCATAACTGTCTCTGTCGCTTTCTAATGATCATGCCTAGAATTACTTAAATATATCTATCAAGCACACCAACAAGGAAAAATAATGTTCAAACGTGTGCACACTTGAGCCTATATATTTAGGCTATTAATAATTGATTCACATGGAACTTTGCCCATCAAAGTTCTCTCTTTATCATTTAAGACATAACGATTTAAACAACTTATCACCACTCTGCACAAGTGCACAAGGAGTGTAAGAATACATATCAAATTTCTTGAGCACTCGTTTAATATAGGTTGCTTGAAACAAACCAAGAATGCCACAAGATCTATCACAGTGAATCAAAATTCACTTTTTTAAAAAAAAAAATTCACCTAGATCTTTCATATCAAAGTGGCATGAAAAAATATGTTTTGTCTCATTTAATAAGCACACTGAGTTATTAGCTACTAAGATGTCATCCATACACAGCACATCCTCATGCAAGTCTTCATCTGTGATTACAGTGCCTATACAACTAACTATAATCAAACTTCCTTCCACTCCAAGGATGGTTTATTATTCTTATTGCCTTTCTTAAGTCCATATGGTTTCTTGCCATAGGCATTGCCTTCACTTTTCTTTCCTTTTCAATTTCAAATTTCCCACCTTGCTGGATGAACCATGTAATAGTTTACTAATTATGAGAATTCACCTTCTTTATTGATTCTTCCTCTTGAGTCATTTTGGACATCATATGATTAATAGACCACTCTAACTCTTGGGAATTATAAGTGATTCTCAAGACCCCATATTCAGCAGAAATGGATTAAGGAACTCTATAAAATAGGTTGCTCTCATCTAAGTCCACATCTAGGATTTTAGCTTATTGTAGCAGTTAACAAGCTTCATCATGTGTTCACACACTCCTGACACTTCGTCATAATGAGTGTTATCTAGCAAAGAAAGATAATAGGCCTTTTTAACTCTTATCAAACTTCTTAAATTTCTTACTAACCGCTTTGAGATATTCAATTGCGGTGTCCTTCTTAGGAATACTTTGTCTGATAGTCTTCTCAATCGTATACTTAATGACAGTCAAACAAATCTTATTGGACTCATACCACTGCTTATGGTAAGCCTTGTCAACAGCGCTAAACTCAGCGGTGAGATTCGCTGGCTTAGGTTCTCTCATACCTAAACTTCCTTTCGTGATCATTAGATACATATCAAGGGACTCAATCTAATTATCGTAGTCTATTCTGTTTAGAGTTTTCACCATAAATAGTTACAAGAACAGAGAAGCTAAGGGAAAAACAAATAGGAAACATATAATTATGTCCCAGACAAATAATTATATATATAACAAAGTTTCCGTAACAAGTCTCAGCTTCAGCAATTATGTAACAAAATACTCATTATATCCTGCCTAAAAGCTCAGACTATGATAAATTAAGAAAAGTCATACACACCAGGGAAACTCATTATCAAGAGAAATGACACAAAATGCACCCACAATCTCCATATAGATAGGATATGAGAAACCATGAATACATCAATCTGCAAATTGCCGTTTAGAAGCCATAAATAGCCTTATTCACAAAATTATATTAACAATGTCACACCGATATGGCATGTCTATTGTCAACATAATATTTACATACACTCTCTCTGGTGGACTTATCACAATATTCAAACTCATCCCTGATAATGGTAATTAAATTATTCAAAAAAATGTAGGAAATTAAATGACAAATACGGTATTAATTTATAAAAGACATATCACCATGATTGGGCCCACGATAAGCGAGCACATAATCAATAAGTGCATGTGAACCAAAGTCATTACAATTTCCAAACGCAACCTATTCCTTTTAACGCATGTGCTTAAATTAGGAATAAAATCTAATAATTAACGCAAAGAAATTGATTATAATTTATTTACACATAATCAGGGAGAGTAAACTGAACATATTATTCCGTATTATTTCTAATCTTTACATAAAATTTTTCATGTCAAAATACTTTATCTACACATTATTTTAAAGCCCTTAATTTTTCAAAAAATTTCAAAACTCCTATTTCCAAAGCTCAAAAAATTTTGAAAAAATAATCATAATTTAGATTAGGGCGTGTGGAGCTAATTTCAAAAATTTGAAGTTCATCTGACCAGCGATGTGGCCACACGCACTAACATGCAACGACAGTACCTATGGCCCTTGCCCATGCGTACCCTCTTCAACCTCTGGCGAGTCAAATCGACCGGCTAGAGAACCCATCAATTTTTTACTCCTCAGACTTCAAAACCGGAACCATTTTAATCATCGTGTCACGATCTTTAAGACCCTTATATCGGTTTTACATCAATCTCTTCCATTTAAACTATATTTGAAGTTGAAGTTAGAAACATTCCAGTGGTTTCAATCTTTTTCAGTTCAAAATTGGTTCATTTGTTCGAGATGAAGCTCACCAGTGACCTAAGTTGATAGTCGTGACTGTCTCTGTTCGAATCGCTGACAACCACAACTACTTCGAATAGCGACAAGGAAAGAAAATTTCATGCCGAAAGGTGAGTTTCTTTCCGACAATGGTGACCAAGGAAGGCGATGATCATTACAGAAAAAAGGAATAAAATTTTATAATCCATAAAATGACTCTGATGAAGACGAGATCCAGAGAAAAGGATTAAAAAAAATTTTCATAATGTACAAGAAAATTCACTCATTAAAATTCTTATCCTAAGCTTGTTATGGCTTACATAATATTTTCCTAGATATTTCAAAATATTTACCTAGCCTCATTCTTCTCTAATTCTACCCTTCTTAGACCTTGAATGGATTCATGGAAGGTCATGGTAACAAAATTTCTAGATAAATGACTATAAGCCAACAAGGGATTACTATGAAGATCATTCAAGAAGAAGAAGGAAAAGAGAAGAGAAACTAGAATATGCTAAATTATGTTACGAATTAGAGAAAGGAAATTCTAAAAATTTCATAATCTATCAAACCATAGCTCTGATACCATTTGAAAGCAGGATTGGAGCATATATATATTCAATTATAGAGTATGAAGCATGAACAGAAAATATAGGGAGATTAAGTTAATTGATGATCTGACCTAATGAAGACGATATAATAACTATATGCACTGGTTGAGTCAAAATATTTCAACTCTCAATACCTAGGAGTGTCTTAAAGTGTTTGACAGCTAGAAAGAATGATCTTGAAATTAGTGTGTGTCAAATTAGGGCTTCACTATGTTATTTATAGAATTTTATTTTAATAATATAATAATTAATATTAGTAAAATAAAATCCTTCATAATCTTAAAATGATTTCTTATTTAATTAATCAAAAATCAGTCTATTAAATCTCTCTCTGGGTAACAGTTTCAGATTAGTAATCTGGCAAGATGATTACTAATACTCTTGGATTGTGGGTTAGGTTTCTACCTAGTGGGTTTGTAGATAATCGAACCAATCACTAATTATCCACGAATAAAATAAAACTCAGTCCATTCATAGTTTACAAATTATAATATCAATTGTCTAATAAGTAATAACAAGATATTAATCTAATAGAATAATTAATGTTAATCCATAAAATATTAAAATTATTCTAATATTAGTTCCTTAATTATTTGTTTTAGGGGATAGTAAATGAAACTAATTGTATATGCATGAATGCAGATAAACAATGTTGGGGCAAACATATGGAAGCAAACAGTAGAATACACGGCTGAAGATTTCTCCTTCCTGCTAAGTACCAATCATGAATCTGCATACCACATGAGCCAACTTGCTCATCCTCTTCTCAAAGCTTCAGAAGCAGCAAGCATAGTTTTCATTTCCTCCATAACTGGTTTGCTAGCGGTGGATATTGGGTCCATATATGGCGCCACCAAAGGTAACAATTATTCATATGTTCCAAACTCTACACGGAAATTCTGAATGGAAAAATGTAGAATTTAAGTTGAACAAATTAAACGAGTGAATGCAGGAGCAATGGATCAACTAACAAAGAATTTGGCATGTAAGTGTGCAAAAGACAATATAAGGGCTAACTGTATAGCACCAACGTTTATCAATACTCTCTTGGCTGAACCCGTGAGTCTTCAATATATTATTCTCGCTTGTTTTCTTTGGGTTATATGATTATTCTGTTTTTCTTTAAATCTACTGACTTGTTGCATGCAGTACCTGAAAGATGAAAGATAGGGAAGGGATATTCGAAGGCGAAGCCCCCTTGGACGTGCAGGAGAGCCCAAGGAGGGTTCTTGCATGGTAGCATTCCTATGCTTACCTGCAGCCTCCTACATAATTGGACAAACCATTGGTGTTGACAGAGGATTCACGGTGTATAGCTTCTGAGCTATACCTAGCTAGGTCCGAAGAAGTCTTTATGTGATCGTAATAAATAAGTGTTCTACATCAAAATAATTATAATAATAATAATAATAATAGGCGTGTTGATCTTTCAGTTAAGCATAGTGTGGATCTAGTTTTGAATTTTAGGTTTCTACTCTCTACTGCCGTTTTCGATTTGAAGTGTACTTTTGGGTCACTAAGCCTGTTGTATTGTCAAATAATAATAATGATAAATGTTCTCTGATGGGATTAATATTAGTCCTTTTCCACTTTCTTTAATTGTTATAAACCACATGTATATCCTGATGTATTAGTCTTTTGCCATATTTGTTTGTTGTTATAAGGCATAGATATTAAACCTTAAATATTAAATTCTAAACACCTACAGTGATATATTACCATGGTGATACACCTCATGCATTAGCAGAGAGAAGGTAATATGAAGGATTAATTGCCCTTTCTTTTCATATTTACTTTTCCTTTTTTCTCATTTTATTATGTTGATAATATCAATTTATCTTTAAATTGAGGGAATTTTAACATGTATTATTAATTCCTTAAATAAATTGTCTCATTTATAAACTCTCATGTCAATTCTTTATATTCATTTAATGTAATAATATTATAGACTTAAAATTATTGTATCTATTAATTAATACATAATATTTACTAAATAAAATCTTACCGGAGAATATCTTCGTTTTGAAGAAAGACAGACCATCAATATTCTATCAATATATACTTAAATATCTAATGAAAATGCTTTTAAGCGGGACTAGCACTAAACTTTTAGTGTGGTAAAACAGATGGCCCATCTACAAGTGAAAACAATTCAAGGATGATCTACAAAGCTTCATGGCGTAGCACGGTACAGTCCACATGATATTATGGCCTTAAGGTCATATCTGGCCCACATTATCTTCAAGATTATTTTACTGAATATGACCCAAATTATTGAATAAAATTATTTTCTTATTTTGAAATATTGTTTGACATAATCAAAATCAACTCAAAATTCATTTTGAGAAATTTTACATTAACAGGTTCTTTAAAATGGAAAAAAAAAAAAAAAAAGAGTTCTTAACAATAATTAATTTAGTTTTTTTATTCCTTTTTAACAATTTCTCCAAAACTAAAGAGGAGGCATGCGTACAATTTATTGAGCACAATTTATCAGTCTTGCCTATATATTACAAAATGAAATTATGAGGGAATTTTTTTGAATTTTGACAAAAACTATATAATACCCCAATTACGTTTTTCAACTCAATTTATTGATGCAAATTAATTGAGTTATTAGTTAATTATTGGAATTTGATTAATTAAAAGTTAGAACTAATTAACTTATTAAATAGATAATTTCAAATATCATATTAAATTAATTTAAAAAAGAGCAATAAGATTGAAAAAATTAAATCAAATAAATAATATCAAAATACAAGTTTCTCCTATATAAACAATCT
Source organism: Delonix regia (assembly GCA_037074485.1). Taxonomy (NCBI): domain Eukaryota; kingdom Viridiplantae; phylum Streptophyta; class Magnoliopsida; order Fabales; family Fabaceae; genus Delonix; species Delonix regia. The sequence goes on along the minus strand of CM073456.1, from coordinate 16,404,226 downwards.
CATTTAATTTAGTATTAAAATATTGTTTAAATTTTATTATATATAAATAAAGTAGACTCTCTTCAACGTAATAATTTTGTTAATTGACAAGAAACGTCGATTGATTAAACTCTCAACTTTTTGTGTGATAACTTTTTTTATTTTTTTAATATATGTATTGAAAATTTTTTAAAATATATAAGTTTTTCGTAGTCAATAAATAAAATTATAAAATAATTAATTAAAAAATAAATTAACCACCTTTTAAATCATAATTTTTTGAACTTAAATATATTTAATATATATGAAATTATGCATGTTATTTAATTTTATATCAGGACTAAACTTAGATGCAATTTTCTTATATTTTTACAATCAAGTTTTTTAATTAACACAGGTCAATTGTATAGCTAACCAATAATAACATATAAATATATAATTTGATTTAAAAATTATACAGTTATTTGTAATAACCATACACATGTAAGATATTTAAAAATCTATATATTTATTATTTTTTAATTGAAAGAAAACATAGAAAAAAATATAAAGAATTGTATATAATTTTTTTTCTTTATACTATCTGTTATTTAAAAATTTTCAAGTGATCAGTTTAGACTTTTATCATTTAAAAAAAAAAAAAACTCATTGACATGTATATGTTAACCCTAATTGCCACTATAAATAAGGGGTTAACCTAAAGGTCTATGTAATTGAATGAGATCCAATAAAGTTTTAAAAAAATAAAATTGAGAGTTCCTAACTTATAAGGACACGATTATAACATATTTTGTCTCTAACTTATTTTCTCTATGTCTATATTATCTATGTTTCTGATTTGAGGTTCGAACTTATAACTGGAGGTATTGTTAATTTAGTTTTTGTTGCATAGTTTTGATATTGATTTTATATAAAGCATTCAATCATATGTAGGGATTCTAAATTTGATTGAATTATTTTTATATGAACCAATTTTATTCGTGATTTTATTTACCTTGTCGGAATTTAATCTGAAGTTTACAAATAGTCCAACACCAAGGACAAAACAGACAACTTGACAATTATTAGGCAACTTGAATAATGAGAGTTTGTAGCGTAGTAAAAATTCAAACCAAAAAACATAAAGAAAGAAAAGTTGCCATTTTAGTGTGCAGGTGTAACATGGGTTGTTGTAGCATAATTGTATAAAGCGTAGTCGGAATAATGGGGCAGATTTGGAAAGGATCCTCTCTTGATGTGGACAAATTATGGTGCAGATTTGGTGACTGATCCCTAGGCAAACCCCACTTGGACGTGCAGGAGAGCCCAAGGAGGTTTGACAAACCATTGGCATTGATAGAGGTTTCACGGTGTACGGCCTCTAAGTTATACTTAGGGAAAAAGTATTAGTTACTCAAGATATATTTAGATGAGAGTTAATTTAATATATTAGTTTTAATAAAATATTATAAAATAAAAATAAAAATTATTTAAAAAATAATTTTATTAAGACTGACACATCAAATTAATTGCCATCAAATTGTATCACGATCCACCAATATTTTTCACACTTAATTCCAAACAAGTCTTTATATGTTATAGTAATGAAATATTTTGTATAAAAATAATAGTAATAATAATATGTGTCTCGTTCTTTTAGCATAGTCTGGATCTTGCTTTGGTAGTCAGTTTTGTCTACCTTTCTCAGTTTTGTCATTCCCTATTGTATTATCAAATATAAAAAAATTTCCTCTATTTGCTGTTGGGATTAACAGTAGTCCCTTATCACTTTTGTTAATTGTTATAGACCGTATATACACTGATATATTATCTTGTACTATGTACACGAAAAAAAATTAAAAATCGCAGATTTAAAGACATGGCAAGATGTTAACATGCCAGGTGAAGATCACCTCCCATAGAGGCATTATAGGGGAATCTCTTGTAATCATTTTCTGGCCGTACGATCTGACTAACAGTTGAGATTTTATCAAGCTTATTTTTCACAACAAAACCTACCGTTTTTACTTACTTTTTTTTTTTTTTTTTCACATATGCTTAGATTGAAACTGACTTAGTCAGAGGAGAGATTTCAGCATCTTCTTCCTTCCAAGACCCCCCAAAAGCTAGCTAAATCAACTAGTAAGGAAAATTCAACAGTCAGACACCGAACCATAATGCCAAAACCAAAAGTTAAAGTTAAAAATTGCAAAAGCAGATCAAATAAAAAGAAGATTCCTCGAATAAACTCGTTTGGTGGCATAGAAGGAAGACACAGCGCAGCAAATAATCCTTGAACAAAACGAAAAAGAAACCCCTTTTCTTGTTTGTTTGAATCTTAGTCTAGTGGCCAAATGCTGAGTTTTTTTTTTTTTTTTTTATTTCTGTGTTTCCCCTGTTCCTGCTAAGTGAAGGGACATGAGAGAAGCGGCATAATGGAGAATAGAGGGTAGTTGTATAGTGAACTTCAGGACTATACGTTGGAGAAGTTTTGGGGGTTTTTGAAGGAAAAATATGTTGGGAGAAAAAAAACTAGGTGAAAACGATTCTCCTGTAATGCCTCTATTGGAGGCCATCTTCATCTATGCCCCCTTCTTTCTATACTTCTTCTATTTCAATTTATTTCTAAATTAAAGAAAATTGAATCTGTATTATTTATTACGAATAAATTGTCTAATTTCTAATGAACTCTCATTAATTCTATATATTCTTTTAGAGTGAAGATATTGTTCACTAGAAAATATCCAAGCTTTTAGTTATGACACAATAGTTACTCAATATTATTAAATATAAAACAATGTTTGCCTATTTTATTATTTATTCTTATAATGATAAATCAACTTAAGCCTTTAAGGCTTTAGGCAACTGTATTTTCATGTTTGGGAGCTCTATTAATTTTAATAAAATTATTTTAAAAAATAAAAATTATTAAAAAAAATAATTTTGTTATGACCAAATCAACTACCACTATCAAGATTAGTTAATATTATAATCACTGATCATATCTAATCGTAGAAAGCACTGGAGTTCCCGCATATACACCGTACCCCACACCATGGTTTTTATTACTTTTCCTCTTCACCCATCATTCCTAAAAGTCTATGCTCTGGTCTTAGCCAAAGAGTTCAGGCACTGGTTTTAGTCAAACTTGAGAGAGATAAGCTTGGTGGAGTCCACCAATAGACCCTTGCAAGGTTGATCTCTCAAATCCCTTTCCTTCTCTCGTCACTCGTCTCGTACGTCCGGTGGCAGTCTGTCTCCGTACCGTTTCAGGCCGTGCCTCACTATACGTCGTGTTGTCTCTCTCGGCGACTTCCGTGGTGTTCCGGTGAGTTGAGCTTCTCTCTTCCTATTTCGTTTCCCCAAGCTTCCAAGGTTGAATTAAATTGTCTGCTGATCCGACTTTTTGGGTTCCCTGTCAAGGGCTCCCTCTTCCTGCTTCCTGGGTTCTGTACTTTTCTGTTGAAAAAAATTAAATTTAAAAAAAAAAAAAAAAAGTTGTCATGCATTTGTGACCCGGCCCGGAAGTGGTCCACCCGGCATCAGGTCTAACCAGGCCGGGCCAATTTCCGGGGTCCGAGGGGTGGATCTTTCAAATTGGCACTAATTCATTTTTTTTTGTTCTTGATGGATTCAATCGCAAGGTGGATTAGTGTTCAGATTCCAGTGATGTAACTTTCATTTTAGCCAATTGGAGATATATTCCTTGCTAGAGTATCGGCTAAGTTTAATTTTCCTTAATCCGGTGACAAATGAGAAATAAACTTGACCAATTAATACGTCATATACATTATTTTTTTGGAGTTAATTATATAGACTTATTTATAATTTTGCTAAAATTATACAGATTTCCCCTTAATTATATATACTTTTGGGTAATTTTTATTTTTTGACTAAAACATGCTCTATTAAAAAAATGCATATGTATGAGTTATTTAATTAAAAAATATATACATTTAGATCATTGAAGAGCATTTCAGTACAAAATATTAAAACTAGACTAGAATTCAACACAACATGTGATTTCAAATGAGGTTTTGGGTTAAAGATTTAGGAAAGTCTATCTATGTTTTAAACAAAGAAAGAAGTTTGCATAATTTTAACAAAATTTATTTTCCTTGTGTTTGAAATTAATAAATTATTTGTGACACGGAAATCAAGTATCATCATTTATAAGAGCATTTGATTAGAACTTGGAAGCATGGGCTATCGCCTAACACAATATTTGTTCTCTTCTTAGTTTGAGAGAAAATAAGGGAGAAATGGCTCAGTCTGAGTTTGAAACCAACCACAGTGGGTGGTCTCTTCGAGGAATGACTGCTCTTGTCACTGGTGGAACTAAAGGAATCGGGTTCTTCCTTCTTCCTTAAATTTTTCACTTTCTTTACACTATGGCTTAGAGTACTGAAAATGGAGAAGATAATATAATATATTTGTCTTCTTTGTTTTTGTCACATTTGATTTAGGTATGCTATTGTGGAGGAACTAGCACAGCTAGGGGCGAGAGTGCACACTTGCTCCAGAAACGAAGTGGAGCTAAATGAATGCTTAGAAGCATGGAAGAAGAAGGCATATGACGTGACGGGCTCAGTTTGTGATGTGGCTTGCCGTCCAAAGAGAGAAGAGCTCATAAACCATGTCTCCTCTCTCTTTAATGGCAAACTCAACATACTTGTAGGCATATCATATGATATACATACGATACACGTAGTTTAGTTCCTTAATCTATTTAAGGGGATTAATTAATGAAACTAGTTGTATTTGTATTGGTGCAGGTAAACAATGTTGGGACAAACATACGAAAACAGACAATAGAATACACAGCTGAAGATTTCTCATTCTTGCTGAGTACCAATCTTGAATCTGCCTACCACATGAGCCAACTCGCACATCCTCTTCTCAAAGCTTCAGAAGCAGCAAGCATTGTTTTCATTTCCTCTATAGCTAGTTTGTTAGGGTTCGATGTTGGATCCATATACAGCGCCGCTAAAGGTAATATTTCATATTTTACCAAATTCTGCATGGATATTCTGAATGGAAAATTGTAGAATTCAAATTCAACAAAATTGATGTGTGAAATGCAGGAGCAATAAATCAACTGACAAGGAATTTGGCATGTGAGTGGGCAAAAGACAATATAAGGACTAACTGTATTGCACCAGGATTCATCAAAACTCCCGCAGCTGAATCTGTAACCCTCCCACATTAATATTCTTGTTTGTTTTAATTTATCTGAGTCATAGGATTATTGTGTTTATAAGTGAATCTGGGGTTCTGTCACATGCAGGCCTTGAAAGATGTAAATATGGGAGGGGATATTCGTAGGCGAACCCCACTTGGACGTGCAGGGGAGCCCAAGGAGGTTTCTTGCATGGTAGCATTCTTGTGCTTACCTGCTGCCTCCTACATAACTGGACAGACCATTGGCGTTGACGGAGGACTCACGGTGTATGGCCTCTGAGCTATACCTAGCTAGGTCCGAACAAGTCTTTATGTCATCGAAATGAATAAGTGTTCTACATCAAAATAATTATAATAATAATAATAGGCGTGTTGATCTTTCAGTTAAGTATAGTTTGGATCTAGTTTTGAATTTTAGGTTTCCACTCTCTACTACCATTTTCCATTTGAAGTGTACTTTTAGGTCATTAAGCCTGCTGTATTGTCAAATAATAATAATGATAAATGTTCTCTTTTGCTGATGAGATTAATATTAGTCCTTTCCCACTTTCATTAATTGTTATAAACCACATGTATATCATGATGTATTAGTCTTTTGCCATTTTTGTTTGTTGTTATAAGGCATAGATATTAAACCTTAAATATTAAATTCTAACACCTACAGCGATATATTACCATGGTGATACACCTCGTACATTAGTAGAGAGAAGGTAATACGAAGGATTAAAGTATTTCCCTTTCTTTTTAATTTTACTTTTCTTGTTGTCTTTTTCTTATATTAATAATGTCAATTTATCTCTAAATTGAGGGAATTTTAACATGTATTATTAACTCCCTGAATAAATTGTCTCATTTCTAAACTCTCATGTCAATTCTTTATATTCATATAATGTAATAACATTATAGACTTAAAATTATTGTATCTATTAATTAAGACATAGTATTTACTAAATAAAATCTTATCTTCGTTTCGATGAAAGACCAACCATCAGCATTCTCTCAGTATATACTCAAATATCTAATGAATTTGCTTTTAAGCTGGACTAGCACTAAACTTTTAGTCTGGTAAAGCAGATGGCCCATCTACGAGTGAAAACAATTTCATGGATGAGCTACAAAGCTCCATGGCGAAGCACGGTACGGTCCTAAAGATATTATGACCTTATTATGTCCTTTAGGTCATATCTGGCCCACATTATCTTTAACATTATTTTACTGAACATGATCCAAATTATTGCATAAAATTATTTTCTTTTTTTGAAATATTGTTTGACATTATCAAAATCAATTCAAAATTCATTTTGAGAAATTTCACATTAACAGGTTCTTCAAAATGAATTAAAAATAGAGTTCTTGTCAATAATTAATTTAGTTTTTTATTCCTTTTTAACAATTTCCCCAAAACTAAAGAGGAGGCATGCGTACAATTTATGAGGCACAATTTATCAATCTTGCCTATATATTACAAAAAAATTATGAGGGAATTTTTTTTTGAATTTTGACAAAAACTATATAATACCCCAATTACATTTTTCAACTAAATTTATTGATGCAAATTCATTGAGTTATTAGTTAATTATTGGAATTTGATTAATTAAAAGTTAGAACTAATTAACTTATTAAATAGATAATATTAAATATCATATTAAATTAATTTTAAAAAGAGCTATAAGATTAAAAAATTAAATCAAATAAATAATATCAAAATAGACGTTTCTCTTATATAAACAATCTCATTTAATTTAGTATTAAAATATTGTTCAAAATCCATTATATATAAATAAAATAGGCTTCATTTAATATGGGAATTTTGTTAATTAACAAGAAGTCTCGATTGATCAAACTCTTAACTTTTTGTATGATAATTTTTCATTTTTCATATATATGTATTGAAAATTTTTTATAGTGTATAAATTTTTTGTAGTCAATAAATAAAATTATAAAATAATTCATCAATAAATAAATTAACCACCGCTTAAGTCATAATTTTTTGAACTTAAATATATTTAATATATATGAAATTATGCATGTTATTTAATTTTATATTAGGACTAAACTTAGATACAATTTTCTTATATTTTTACAAGTTTTTTAATTGACACAGGGCAACTGTGTAGTTAACCAATAATAACATAAAAATATATAATTTAATTTAAAAATTATACGGTTATTTGTAATAAACATACACATGTAAAATATTTTTAAATTTATATATTTATTATGCTTTAATCGAAAAAAAAAACATAAAATATATAAAGAATTGCATATAATTTTTTTCTTTATATCATCTGTTATTTAAAATTTTCAAGTGATCAAGTTAGACTTTTATCTTTTAAAAAAAAACTCATTGACATGTATATGGTAACCCAAATTGCCACTATAAATAAGGGATTAACCTAGAGGTCTATGTAATTGAATGAGACCCAATAAAGTTTGAAAAGAAAATAAAATTGAGAGTCCCTAACTTATAAGGACACGATTATAACATATTTTGTCTCTAACTTATTTTCTCTATGTCTATATTATCTTTGATTTGAGGTTCGAACTTATAATTGGAGGTATTATTAATTTAGTTTTTGTTGCATAGTCATGATATTGATTTTATATAAAGCATTCAATCATATGTAGGAATTCTAAATTTGATTGAATTATTTTTATATGAACCACTTTTATTCGTGATTTTATTTACCCTGTCGAAATTTAATATGAAGTATGCAAATAGTCCAACACCAAGGACAATATTATATATATATATATATATATATATATATATATATAAATTAAAAATACAACTACAAGTAATTATATTATTTTAATATAAATCTGAAATATTGAATCTCTATCTAATGATTTAATATAATTGAACGTGGTTTCATTTTTTCACCACAATAGAAGAGGATTCAACTGCAATATATACTCAAATATCTCATGAATTTGCTTTTAAGATGGACAAGCACAAGGCCACAAAACTTTTGTCTAGTGAAGCAGAACGTGACAATCTGAAGACAATTTAATGGATGACCCACAAAGCTCCAAACTGTTGAATCAAATTTTGAATTGAAGATATTTAGAATTATATTTAAATAATTTATTTTGGATATATTATACTTGAATATATATGAAATTTATACATGTTATTTAATTTTATATTAGGATTAGACATAGATATACAGTTCCTTATATTTTTACTATCAAGTTTTTTAATTAATACATAACAAATATATAATTAACTAATAATAATATAAAATATATAATTTAATTCTAAAATTATACAGTTATATGTAATAACCATATATATGTCTTAATAACTAAATTAACTATATATTTATCATGTTTTAATTAAAAAATAATATAATAAAAATATAAAAAATTGCATACGACATGTTGTCTTTATATTATCTGTTTTATAAATTTAAAGTGGTCCTGATATCAGATTTAGACTTTATCATAAAAAACTCATTGACATGTAGTTGGTAAACTAATTGATTGTCACTATAAATAAGACCTTAACCCAAAGTTATATTTAATTGAATGAGACCCAATAAAAGTAAAAACAATAAAAATAATGGTGCAAAAACAATAAAAATAAAAATAATGATTGCCTAATGAGACATGTAAAAACAATAAAAGTTTAAACCAAAAGACACAAAAAAATCTGAACACAAACAAAAAAGAGCAAAAGTTGTCATTTTAGATTTACTATGCAGCATGTCTTGCTGTATCTTTTGTATAATGCTTACTCAAAATAATGGTGCAGATTTGGAAAGGATACTCTCTTGACATGGACAAATTATGTTGCAGATTTGGTAATGGATCCCCTCTTGATGTGGTCAGCAGAGGTGTTGTCCCTCTTGCTTCAAAGACCAACAGTTTTTTGTCAATTTTTTTAATGTATTTTATATTTTCAAAATTAGTATAATATATAAATCATATTAATATTTTAGATTTTGTATAGATTAAAAAATTAAACAATTTCTAGATGTTAGAATATCATATAATATCTAAAGAATAAGTTTATTAAGATATTATATTGTATACACTCATAAGGGGTACTCATTAAATAAGGGTAAAATAGTAATTATAAGAATTATTACTAAAACCTAACTCTAACTAGCCTTCTATAAATAGGGTTAGACTAGTGAACGTTGCGAACAATTCATTAAAGAGTAAGACTTGAGATGCTCTGACTATAATACCTGCTAATATTCTGTAGTCATACTTGAGAGGCAATTTAAGCTGTGAAAATTTAAGATACATCCAATACATTGTGGATATTTTATTTAATCAGTAATTTCAGACAAAGATCAATAAACTTCCACAATTTAGGAGATCAATGTAAGTCTCCTACCCAACTCTGAATTTATATTATTGTATTCTTTTATTCCCTTTACTAAACTATAGAATTTACATTATGATAATTTTTTAAAAAGTTAATATTACTACATTTTACCTCGACAAAATAGGAGAACAGGAGAGAATCAATTCTCTACAAATTTGCTCACTTATCCATGTGATTTGTATTAGATATAGACATAAAAAGCTGATACGTGCGGATAAGGTACCGTAGATGTTATACGATTTCCCATCACATTTATTCATTTTTTTTTTCTTTTCCTTTGTCCAAATTTTTTTATTGTGTCTTGATCCATAGACAAAGCCAACAATGTGTGCAATATGGTCCCTAGCGAATCCAGTAAAATAAGAGTCATTGAATGAAAATGCATCATTCAAGATTTATAGATAAACTATATCTATATGCAATCATACTAATTAATGTGACCATGCATTTCTAAGAATTATTGAAATTCAAGAAAAATATAGAATTGGTCTTTACTTTCATATTTTGTGACAATTTTGTTTATCACAAATTAATTTAGACAAATTAATCTCTCACAAATTTAAATTTGTATAAAATTAATTTTTTTATTTATATTAATGAAAGACTAATTTTACATAAAATATGATTGTTAAGAGATTGATTTGTCATAAGTGTTTATAAGAGATTAAATTATCACAAAATATAATTTTTCTAGTTGAAATTCTATTAAAAAATAGAGGAAGTCAAGGTTGCTTTGGAAATCCTCACTAGGCTTGCAGCCAAACTTGGCTATGGCCTCCACCCTCATGCACAATCCTATTCCAGTTCTCTCTTTCCAATTCCCACAAACAAACGGGCCTGACAAATAGTAACAGTTCAATTCATGGAGATACTAATTCGGGAACAGCTCTGTTCATTAAATCAGGTAAAAGGGAATTAATCTATCATCTGAAATGAGTGGGAGATCTATCGTGAAATCAAAGAAAATAAAATTAATATATAGGCTATAAAATGTAACAAACATTTCTTCAAGCAGTTTTTAGTGGAGTAAAATATTTTTTTTTACTTCATTTATCACAATTTGTCATTTTAGTCATTTATTTATTAAAATATTTTAAATAATTTTTTACTCATTAAGAAATATTAAATTTGGTCTTTTATTTTTCAAAAAATATCAAACATAATTTTTTAGATTTTCAAATTATAGTTTAATAGAGAGATAAAATTTAGTAATTTTTTAAAAAATAAAAAACTAAGTATAATATTTTTTAATGAATGAATGACTATTTTAAATATTTTAATAAGTGAGAGACTAAAATAATATTTTTGTGATAAGTGGAGTGTAATATTTTCATTTTTAATATTTTTTTTTCCTTTTAAAAGTTACATTTTTATAATAAGCAAACATTGCCCTATAGTAAATCATCAATAGAGACTGTCCGTCCTTGAATTATTGTTGGTCGAAGGACTTCAGATTTTTTTACCATACACCGAAAAGGAGACACTCATAGAAGATGAACATCATATAGAAAGCCCACTAAGTTCCTGCTCCCGGAGCAGCCCAATATTGTAAAAATGGGCCCAATTACATTTATTTAGCCCACAATCATTCTCCTGTTGCATCATGCATGCAAGTAATTATTCGGAGTCATATGTAGATCTTGATTCAGTGGACATCTAATCTGCGTATACTATATTCACAGATGATAAACAAATCAAATTAAATACAGTCTCACAGTGGTTTTGGTTGGTTAAGGTTGGAACAGATAGCATCAACAATAGTACATGACGAGGTAATGAAAACGACGAGGATCGGTGATTATGGCACCCTTCAAATAAGTCTCCATCATATATGTTAAAATATTATATAAATATTTAAGGTTTAAATATATTAAGATATTATACGAAGTCCATCCATAAATGATGTTCATTAAATAAGAATAAAATTATAATTATAAAAATTACTATTAAACTCTAATTCTAGTTAACTTTTTATAAAATAGAACTAAACTATTATATGATACATAATTTTTATAAAACAGATTTAAGACGCTCTGAGAGAAATATTTTTGAGTATTCTACAGTCGTATTTAAGAAGAGATTTAGGTTGTAAAAACTTGAAATACATCTAATACATTATAAATATCTTATTCGATTAATAATCTCAATTAGAGTCGGATCAATTTTTATAATTAAGAAAAGAATGTAATTATACGAAATTGTCTATTTATTTTTTTTACTCCCTTCCATATCAATGAGCTGAACGCTCGTCCCAAGAGAGAATTGAAAATGTCCTTAATTATTCAAGTCCACACAAACACAGTGAATAAAGGTCATGTTGTTTAGGTGATATTAGGAAACCTAACAGAGGGGGCTTTTTCCCAAAGAAAATGGCCATTCCGGGAGATATTGCTCGCGCACGGCCCATGTGTCGGGGTGATGATTCACAAGAGAATCTTTGACTTAGATTTTGATTCATCCCTTTGAGTTTTTAATTAGGCTTAGCGCCTGCTTTACAGAGAAGTAATCATATTTCCTTTTCAACTGAATTACACAAATTACAAGCAAGCCCAGGAAAATTGGAGACTTATTTTACTAGTGATATCATATATCTTTAATCATTATAGTATGAATCATTGTTAAATATAAATGACAATAGGTTATCTATTTAAATAGAATTATAATTATAATAATACTCATTAATTACAATGCACAAAAATTAATTCTAAACTATATTATTATATCTGTAATAATTAATTACATAAAAAAAGTTTTTAAAAAATTATGTCCGGTATACATAAAATAGTTTCTGGTTTTTTTTTTTTTTTGGACAGTAGTTACTGGTTTAATAAGAGGGAAGAAAGTCAGCTTCTAATTGGACAGGAATTTTCTGTGGTTTAGAAATTTTTGTTGTTGTTGTTAAAATATAGATCATTGAATGAAATTTAAAACATGTAATGTGTTTTGACTTATTATTTAAATAAAAATTGATATCTCTACAAAAAAGCATATAAAATATTAATATATTTTTTGTAAATTATAAAATTTTTAAATAATTAATATATATTAAAATTAAATTAAAAAAATGACATGACATGTTTTGAAGTATTGAATTTTTTATTTAATGATCAAAATTATAACTGTAAAAACATGTAGTGATCCTTAAAGATTCCAATCTCTTTATTTGATTACTTTACACCATACCTACCCTTGAACTCCTAGGTTGAAATTTCTTAATAATAATATTATTATTATTATTATTCTTGGAGAGAGATCAAATAGAATAAGATTATATAATGAAGCAAACCAAGCTGCTTGTAACTTGAAGAACTCATGGTATTAAATATGAAGATATGAAAGTTGTTTAGTAACAGATACGTAATAAACAAGACGAAGCTGTTTACTTTTGTCTGGGATCGTCTTTTACTTCGTTTGCCTTCCGTGGTGGAATACCTGAATCTGATGAAGCCTCCTCCTAATTCCTCGGGTGCCTGTCACTGTCTCCTTCGCTCACCTTCCCCATGTTTTGCTTTCTTTAATTAGATTCCTACGTTGTGTGATCAGCACGTGAATTACGTACACAATGAAGTCATGTAAAATTTATCGTAATACGTTAACACAGAGTTAAAATTAGGAGATATAAAAATAAAATGATATAATCTGATAATGCTAAAAATGATATACTACAATTTTGCAAAGATATTAACCTATAATATTTAAGAAAATTTTTAGAATAGACAATTACCAAAGATAAAGTTATTATCATAATTAAATTAGGACTTCCATCCAAATAATTAATAGTGTTTAATTTTAAACTATTATTATTAAAACTCTCATATATAGATATATATATATATATATATATATAGATATTAAAACAAGTTCATCTTTCATTATTTAAATAAAAAAAGTTATTAACTCTCTCTTAATAATTAATTTTTAATTAGTAATTTAATTAAATAATTATTAATGTTTTTGGGCGATAAGTTAAAGTTTTTATTTAGTAGACATGTGGATAATTTAATCGATTATTCACAATTAATATAAATTCAATCTATTTTTAATTTATAATTATAATATTAATTATCTAATTAGTTATCACAATAAATTAATATAATAATATAATTAATACTAAACTATATAATATTAAAAAGTTATAACACACAATTTATTAATCAGGCATGTTGACTATTAACTCTTTTGTGAGTACAGGTTCGTAATAGCATGCTATACATTAGCAATCCATTATTGTGTGCAATCTGCTTTAGTAACAATCTAAGTACTTATGCCTCCCATATATATATTTTAAAGGATGATTTGAAGAAAAACAGAAATGCTCATTTTCTGTGGTTTATTTTAAGAGGTGAAAAAGTTATAGCACGGAAGAGTTGTCCTGCTTGACTTTCAAGATATTTCACATTTTTGGTAAGTAAAGTTAATATTCTCTGAGAGAAGCCATTATTTAAGTTAATTATACTAATTCCAGAAACAGCATTCAGATCCCTATGAATCCGGCGAAACGGGACATGCGTGTCGTCGTACTTGCATCTCAACGCTCCGCATAAGCATACTTAATTATATGATGTACATTTATGCGTGATCATGGGCATGATGAATCAGCCAGTCTAATCATATTAGATTAAGTTATAATTAGATTAAATAAAAAAATTTATAAATTTTATTAGATTAGGTTGAGTTATGGAAATGATATAAGACTTAGTTTGGCTTTATATTTATTTTTTAATTTTTATAATATATTTTTAATTTAATTTAAAATAAATTTTAAAATATTAATTCTTTTTAAATTTTTATTTTAAATATTCAATTTTTTAATTTTATTTTATTTCCTTTTAAATCTTATTTTTGTATTTTTATTTTAAAAAGTTATTTTCATAAAATAATTCATATTTAAAAACAAAAAATTGATTTGGTTCAACTCCGTCACTATAGGAGTCTAACTGGGTTAGATCAATTTTATGATAAAAAAAATTATCTAGTATAAAATTATATTAGGTCTCAGGTCTATAAAAAATTTAATCCGACTCGACCCATATTCACTATATGTACATTTGAGTAAAACGCAAACGAAAGGCTTGCATACCTTGTCGTATGTTCTTGGCTGGAAGAAATAAATTATGATAAAATATAAGTAAAATTTTGTATGTATATAATTTTAAGTATATCGATATATTTAATATTATTATAATTATATATTTATATTATAACTTAATGTTTTCAAACTAAAAATAACATGTAAAATATAATATAATCCATTAATTAAGATGAGAAACGACGTGTATCACAAATGAGAAAAGCAATAGTATGTGATTTTTATTTCTGTCCCTGTTTGTTAGCGTGAACCTCGTCCAACAGAAGCGTGTCTGTCTATTGTGGAATTCCACAATACATCCCATCGCGGGCCTCCAGGAGATCTTGTTATCAAAGGAAATAGAACCAAACAAATATTAAATTTATTCTAAAAGGAAAAAACAAATATTAAATTTAAATTAAAAAATTTGGGAAAAAAAAATTCTTTCCCAAATATTTTTATAGAACTGTCAAAACAAGGCAGTTTGACTTACATGGACATAAAAATATTAAACCTAACCTACTATATGAGTTAATGAGTTAACTCATGTAAAACCATAAAAAAAATATTTAAAAAGTCTGTATAAAAATTTAATTATCGAACTAAACATTTAATTATGATACAAAAGAATTATTTTTTGAATATTAAATATTTAAAGACTAAATAATAATAAAAGTTATTTAAAATTATTGAATATTAAATCAACTACCAAAAAAATTATTTTTTAAGTCAACTCATCAACTTATTAAACTAGGTTATTTAACATATAGATTAAATGAACTAAATTAATTTAATATATGTATGTTCAGGAATTCAAATTTTCCAACTCAACCTATTAAAACGATGGGTTAAACAAATTAATTGATAAATTAAATGTACCCATGTTGACGGCGCTAAATTATTGTATGTTCTCCCCATAATATATATTTCATTCTGAAACTTCAAGCAACTTTTTACGAGAAATATTAGAAATTGTTGTGCTTAATAATTATTAAAATATTGTATAATGTCTATAGAATAAATTTGTTAAAATATTATATTATGTGTATTTATAAAGAGTATTTATTAAAATAAAGATAAAATAGTAATTATAAGAATTATTATTAAACTCTAACTAACCATTTATAAATAGTATTAAACTAGTGTACGATAAAAATAACTCATTAAAAAATAAGATTTGAAACACTCTAAATAAAATATTTACGAGTATTCTGCAGTCATATTCGAGAGAAAATTTAAGTTATAAAAATTTAAAATATATCTAATATATTATAAGTATCTCATTCAATCAATAATTCTAACAAAAAAATCAATAATTTTCTGTAATTAAAAAATCAATATAAACCTTCGATTAAGAACTCTCTAAATATATTCATGTCTTTTTATTCCCTCGATGAATTGCCATTTGTCAGCAAACATCATAAGATCAAACATCACTATAAGAGATTAGATTTATATCTTCTAACGTAGGTTTGAATGGAAGGATAAGGGGAAGACAACAGGTAGGTGAGAAGAGATTATAAACTCCGTAATTTATTTTCTCTCTCTCTCTCTCTCTCTCTCTCTTTTAATTTTTTTTTATTACATGCTTACAAATTTACCATCTAAATGGTAGAGAATTCATTCATAATGGTGACATTGATGTCGTCTATTCTTGTAGCATATACTTAATTTGCAACGGAAAGCAGAGTAGAAGCAAAAGGCCACACATCACCGGAAATCACGATTCACAGGTACGTGTCATTGATTTGAGGGTGTGTTGTGTTATGAGAAATGATGAAGCTTGCATGCGAACCATCTTGGCGGTACGCTCCATGAGCCAAATGTCCAACAAAAGCAGCCCTCAAATGGAGGCGCGCATGCAACCGCCTTTCCCTTTCAAACCCCCCATGCCCTTCTTCCTTCTGCCTCCCAACCCAAATCCCTATTCCTTCCCAACTCTTCCATTTACCGCTTTTCTCACCCTACGTGTCCCTATACCCGTCAACGCCACGTGTCCCCCTCGAAAACAGACCCCCCTTTCCTCACCCTACGTAACCCAGACCTGTGTGCCATTGGAATTAGAGACCACCCACCAGAACCACCCTCTACGTAAAACAACCAGACAAACCCACACACAGAAAGAAAAAGCAAACACGGTTTTCATTCCTGAAATGCGAATATCACCCAATATGGGTAATTTACTAACCAGCGTTGGCAACTAAAGTAACCACCTTCCAACCAGGGTTAAATTTGAACCCTCGAAAACCTCGAGTGTGTTGGTCACGTGGCACGAACTTTTACTTCCCTGTCAACTTCGCCATCACCAACCAGATATCGTACATCTGCTGTCGACACCCATTCACCACGTGGACCTCCTCCTGCGGTTTGAGTTTTCATGACTGGGTCCCCCCTCCCCCTCCATCTCTTCGTTTACATCTTCTCCAATTCGGTATCGACACGTGCAAAAGTTCTCCCTCTCGCGGAGAGATGTGTTAAATGGTCAATGATCAATGATGCTGTTGCCTTGACGCCATAAAACAAAACGAACGAAGATTCTTACCTTTGAAGTCGAAATTTCCATAGAATTGAATTCAGGACAAAAAAAAAAAAAAGAAAAAAAGAAAAAGAGTGTAGGCGGAGTTTGAAAATTAAAAAGAGATGGTAGCTAGGGATGGGGAAGGAGGAGAGGGAAAGGAGGACAGGTGTCGGGGGATGAAGAGAGGTGCGTCTAAAGAAAGGAGAAACAAGAAGGAGGCGTCAACGAGGAGGACAGGTGGGAGGGGAACGTCAAGATCAAAGAGGGAGGGGTACGTAGAGGGATGTGATTGGACCACGAGAGAGAGAGAGAATAAAGTTGGGATATTAGTGAGATTGATATTATGATATGATATTGCAATGCAAAGCAAGTCTCGTATATTGTGGAATTCCCACCCAGGTGTTATAGTTGGGGGGATTTGAAACCAATTCAACCCCCCCGAATTGCTGGTGTGCCCCAGCAAAAGCTGCGAGACACGGATTTAGAGTTGGTAAATTTAAAATTTTAAATGTATGTAAATTTAATAAATTTTAAATTATTGAAAAAATTTTAATGATATAAATTGATAAAAATTATTTTATATATATTAAAATTTAAATTATTGATAAAAATTTAATGATTTAAATCTTCTGCAATAATAAATTTGAATTCTCAAAATTCCAATACCAGGACCACATGCGTGTCAGCCAAGGATGTTTCTGTCCTTCGCTATTCTTACTTCATTGGTCCACGTACCTCCGTGTTCTATGCATCCTACGATACACGTGTTCCCTTTTCAAGCATCACAAGCATTCCCTCGTTTAGGCAATGAAGCACTCCGTCATGCCCTTCACCCGCGGGGCCCCACGTCACTTTTTTATGAAAAAAATATAATTTTAATCTCTTATTTTTTAACTAAAATATTAATTTACTCATTCAAAAATAAAAATATTAAAATAATCTTTTAAAAATTAAAAAAATAAAATTTTTGGACTTAATTAATTTTTAAATGGTATATATATATATTTTAAAGATTTTATCTTTAAAGAAATATTTTAATTTTTTTTTCAGAGAATTAAATTAATTTTAAAATAAAAAAATAGAAGACCAAAATTGTATTTTTTTATGTATCAATTAAGTCTAAATGTAATTTTTTAAATTTTTTTATTAAAATTTTTAATTGATACATAATAAATTTATAATTAATTAATAAAAACATAAAAAAATATAATATAATTTAAAATGATATATTTATTTATTATTATGTATGTATTTTAATAAAATTAAATATCATATGCTTATAATTTTGTAAATTATATATAACTTAACAAATATATAAAGAATTAATACAAGTTTATTATAATTTACTTAAAAAATTATACAATTATCTATAATAATCCTAATTATATGATGATATTATTAAAAATTATATACTTATTATATATTAATTAAAAATAATATAACTAAAATTAAAAAAAGTTACGCATATGTTTTTTTCTTTAAGTATTAGACTTCAATTATAGTTTTTAATATTTTTATTATCTAAATTTTTATTTAACACATAACAAGTTATAATTAATCAATAATGATATATAAAATGTACAATTTATTATCAATAATAATCATATACATATTATATAATTTACAAACTGTACAACTATACATTAGATTTTTTCTTATTTTTTATTTTAAAAAATTAGGAAAATTAAGTAAATAACTACTCTCTCTCTCGCGCTTTGGGGTCCCTACGAAAAAAAATGACCGTCCATGGGAGTCCTTTTAAAGGCTAGACATGATCGCGCGCGGCTCCTTCTCTTTCGTTCTTCTAATAGCTTGGCAATTCCATTCCTTTCGTTTTTATTATTGTTATTATTATAATTCATTTTCATCATTTTCGCCTCAAAGCTTCGTACGAGACTGACCAAGATTGATACTTCCCATGTGAATCAGCGATTTTCCAACAAGTTCGATTCAATTTAGACTGAAAATGGCAGAGATATGCTGCGGAGTGGTGAGCGAAAGCGAGACTTCGGGCACCTGTAAGCCGAGCTCGCGTGATGCCAGAAGGAGAAGAATGGAGATCAGGCGGTTCAAGGTGGTGGAAGGCGAAGAGAAGCGTCTGAAACTCCGCCTCGGTTCCCACTCCTTGTCTCGAGACTGTGAGAATGCCTTGGAGAACTGTGCCACTGATATAGAGAAAGCCCTTGTGTTTCTGACGCCCGAACACGAAAAATCGGAATCGGAGAGTCATGAGACGCACAGTATGGTTGTCCCCTCCAACCCAACGGACTCCCATGTTTTGGTCAGACATCTCCCCAGATTTGGGGTAGCATCTGTGTGTGGAAGGCGTAGAGATATGGAGGATGCTGTGGCCATCCACCCCGGGTTTTGCAGAGATCATCAAACCTCTGGTGAATTCCATTACTTCGGAGTTTACGATGGCCACGGTTGCTCTCATGTATGAGCCACTTGCCTCGTACTTAAACAAATTAGTAATACTATTATTAAATTGAGAGAGAGAAATCTTTACGCTAATACTGTCAAGATTTTGGGTTTCTTAAATTTCTGAGACGTGAGAGTAAAGCTTCTTGTTTTGTTGCTTGACTGTTTAGGTGGCAGCCAAGTGTAGGGACCGATTACATGAGTTGGTGAAAGAAGAACTGGAGAGAGAGGATCGGTCGATGGGTTGGGAGGGCGCGATGGAGCGAAGCTTCTCGCTAATGGACAAGGAGGTGATAGCTTGGAATGCTAACGTGTTAGAAGCCAATTGTAGGTGTGAGCTTCAATCGCCCGAGTGCGACGCCGTTGGATCTACGGCTGTTATTGCTATTTTGACGGCCGACAAGGTAATCGTCGCCAACTGCGGCGATTCCAGGGCCGTCCTCTGCCGCGACGGCAAACCCCTCCCTCTCTCCTCCGATCACAAGGTCAGCTTCCACACTCAGTTCAGCATGTGAAATTCCGCATGTTCTGGGGTTGGACTTTAGATTTCCCAAAGAAGTTTTATGTTTTTGCGTCGGTCTAATTAGTTGTGCTGATCCGTTGGATACAGCCGGATCGTCCAGACGAGCTGAACCGGATCCAGGAAGCGGGAGGGCGGGTGATATACTGGGATGGACCGCGTGTCCTGGGAATGCTTGCAATGTCGAGAGCCATAGGTAAGTAATTAAGCATGTGGAATGAGAATTAACATGAACATTTGATTTGGTTTTCGCTTATATGTTATGTGTTATTGGCGGTGCAAATTCGTGGCAGGTGACAATTATTTAAAGCCATACGTGAGCTGCGTGCCGGAGGTGACGGTAACGGATCGGACGGCGGAGGATGACTGTTTGATACTGGCGAGTGATGGGTTGTGGGACGTGGTGTCCAATGAGACGGCATGCGGGGTGGCGCGTATGTGTTTGCGGGGGAGAAACCACGCGCCGCCGAGAGCAGCGGCGGAGTTGGAGTGCGAAATGGAATGGGTTGCGTCGGAAATGTCTGACAAGGCGTGCTCTGACGCATCAATGTTGCTGACGAAGCTTGCTTTGGCCAGGCACTCCACTGACAACGTCAGCGTAGTGGTGGTCGATCTCAAGAGGAGGGCTTGAAACTAAAGGAATCTTTAATTGGTTTTGTGTTGTTGGGCCCAGAAGCAAAAGCCCACGGATCAGCGTCCTCCTAAGGCGATTTACTTGTTTTCTTATGGCGAATTATCCATTGAATAGTGGATCTATCAAAGTTTCAATCGTCAAATGCATTTGATCTAATTTGAATTAATTACTGTTCTAGCATCATAGGATACTTCTCTTAAAGAACTACCATCCGAGCAAGAAATCAATGGAATTTTGCCCTCAAATCTTCCCAGTTGTGTGAGATCAAATTGCCCTAAAATGTGATTCTTAAATGTTGATGTAAATGAGTGATTAAAAAAAACAGATGTTGATGTAAATGAGTGATATGTACTGAGAAAAGAGGTGAGGTAGAGGTACTAATTGGTTTTGTATTTTTGTGTACCTAAAACTTAAATTCTTGATTAGACTTCATATAAGTTGATCAATTAAATTCAATAATTTTAATACTCCGTTGGTTTATGATTTACCACGAATTCCTTGACATTTCTTCAAAAACAAAGTGGTAAAAGTCCAAAGGACCTGGATAGTTTTATATCTTTACGATGGAGTCTACTGTTGTTTTTTATTTTGTTACAGATCAAGTATCCGACAATTTAGATAATTTATTTTAAAAAATATTATGCGATTTAAGTAATTTATTTTGAATGACTATGTAATTAAAATAAACTAATATAATTGCATATAATTGTAATTTATTTGTGAAACTATAGCTGTAATTGTAAAGAATTTAAGTCGTATCATGAATGTCCGTATTTTGACATAAAGATGGTACCGTATCTAAATTATTCATTTGGTATAATAAAATATAAATATCTACTATTCCATGTTACTCGGTCTACAAATTTTATCTTCGACCCCAGATACATCAGATTTTAAGTATTGTCCGATAGTACTATAATACACGAAATGACAAGACCAAATTATAGATATACAAATGCTTTTCTTCTTTCCTAGTCCTTACAAAAAAAATATTAAATGGATCTAACATACTTACATACTTTTATACTATATATTTATATGACAGTTGATGTTATATATTAGTCTTAAATTATTCTCTTAATAATTTTCTCTAATTGATTTAATTGATATTAATACATTTTAATACTATCATGTTAGAATCAGCTGCCCCAGGCTTGTGTGTACTCCCCAAAAATGATAATAGCAAACGGAAGCTTCGGCTCTTCTCTGAGTGCATCAATCAACCGTGCGCTTCTTAATTGTTGAATAAACTTTTACCTAACTCAAAGAGTAGGATTACATGTGAACCTTTCAAAGTCACGACAAGACCCAATAGGAAAATGAACGGAAGCTGCAGGTATTGGTGACTGGGTTCGATCAATGACTGTTAAGAGACAAGTAATTCGGTTTTCACTGAAGCAGAAAATGAAAGTCAAGAAATAGAAGAGCTGATTGTAGCCTATTGACTTCAGTTCAACTGTTCAGCATGAAATGTATGCTACCAGCGACACACGCAGTCTTTCACGTTAGCTCCATTCAACCGGGTTGGATTCACTTGGCAAAATATAAGATACGGTCATCCACAGTCCACACTAAGAATCCCAGGAATCAAGACTATCAGATGGGTAATAAAAGGTAATAATAAAAAAATTTAAAAACTGTGTTACGTCACTTGTCTGAATAAAAGGGCAGAGATGCCCTAAGAAATCCTTCTGCAAGCTATAGACAAGAACAGTTACTAAACACAAACACGCAAGGTGAAAAGACATTTTCCAATATGCCCTTAAATTGGAAATAAAAAACTGACATCTCCGGCTATTCCCAAAAATTTGTTCTACCATTGTTTCTTTTGCTCGCTATTCTTCAGCTTTCACGTTCTTTAATGCTTTCAGCTTTCTGTAACCAACATCAGTACCGAATATCCTGATATGACAGACACAAAATCACCTTGTCAGTATAACAGGCTCAATATCCAAGGGGCCACAAATGGAAGAACTATGGAGCCTGAAAGCGATGAGAAAGCACCTAAATCTAACAACAAAGGCTTGTTTTTCTCCCGAGAGAGATCTAACGGAATATGTCAGGTAATCTTACAAGCATAAGAAAATTGCTAACGCTGTGATTAGATCGTTTTCATGTCTGATACTTACCAGTCCATGTAGGTAAAGGTTGATGAGTAGTTTCCAGACTTGGTATATAACAAACGGTGATGATAGTCATGAAAATCAGCTCTGAAAGTGATAAAGCAAAGTTCAAAAACAATGATCATGTAGCAGAATAAACCACTTCGCTGGTGTTAAGTGAAGGAACTTGACACTTACCCTCCATACAATGGTAAGAAGTTAGAAAGACTCCAAGGAAAATGGTAACCGCAGTGGGCCTCAACTGTCTCCAGGACTCTCAGAACCATCCATAACCACAGAGTGAACAAGTGAGGGCCGGTGATTGCAGGACCAATAATGGTAGCAAAACCAAGGAAAAGTATCTCAGCAGGATGTGCGTATTCAGAAGTAAGTCCAAACGGCGTGGCATACCTTCAAAAATATAGGGAAACGTCTTTGAGCATTAAGAAAACCCATAAAGCAGTTCTTCGATAACCAAACAATATTATTCTTAAAAAACACTCAAAAACAAAGATTATCATCACTCACTCATGATGAACACTGTGTACATGCTTGTACAACCATTTCGTGTGCAGCACCCTATGTCCCCAGTAGAAAACAAAATCCTCCAATATGAAATAAAAGATGATTTGAGTTAAAACTACTTTCCTGCAAAACCAAAATTGGATATTGCTATGTAAGCAAGATGAGGATGGATATGCTCTAAATGTTTAAACCAAAAAGTCTATCATGAAGCTCATACGTTCAAAATAATGACAGTGCTCATAAAGAACCTGAAAGTACCAGGACGGCAGTGGAAGACTACTTCGCATGCCCATATATCTGAAGACAGGATATGAAAAAAGCATAACAGGCAGATTGACTCCAAAATGATACAGCAATAAGCGAAGAATACATTTCTCCTGAGCTGCAGAGCTGTTATTTTTTGCCTGCATGGAAGTAAACATTAGAAACAACAGTAAATTTTTTCCCCCAATGGAAGTTTCCAAAGAAAGAAAATGACCGCGAGAGAGAGGATTGATAAGCAGCAGAAAATTTTAATTTGACAAAATCAAAACATAAGAATAAATTTTATTTATTTAAAAGAGAATCAGTTAGATATTTAGAAGTGACTAGAGAACATTTATTGGTGCTACAGGTATCAATGTGTTTCACATAGCATATGCTTTATTCAAAGATAGCATACAAGTGTCCCAAAATGAAAACAGTACCATATAGTTTTGGAGTAAAAAAGAAAATTACTCTTGTTCTTTCCTCGAGTTTGATCAATAACGTATTTAAACACCGGCAGGCACTACTTGAAATTCCTAGCTATGAAAGACAAGCAATTAAGGTTGAGACATATATAAGTTTGCAAAGAAGTTGCAGTCCTGCCAACTTCTAAAGTCTAAAAAGATTTTGCTTTTAGGACCTCTAAACGAGGAAGAAGTACATTATCAATATAAAGGAAAAGGAGTCATCCAAGTCAATGCAAACTGCATTTACATATGATCCAGTTATGGAACAGTACAGATGTAAATGATGTCATTCCAAATTCAAATTGCTAAAAATGCTTTGGAGGGCAGAATAAGAGCATAAAACAGTTCACCACTAGCTTGGAAAGCAGAAGAAGAAAATCTTACAATGTGAAGAAAATAATAAAGTTGAATAGAGGCAAACCTGAATCTTGTACTTGCTCAGCCATCCTGCCCGCTCAAGCCATATGAAAGGGAGTCCAGATAAGAAAAAAACACTTTCATGGAGAAAGAAACTTCCCAGACATGCCAGTTGAAAGTCACTGAAGTGCGTGATCAAAGACTGCATCACAGCAGACAATGAACTTCGAATTGTAACGCAGTAATCCCCAAATATGATAAACTCATACTGAGATCTTCATTCAACAATATTTTACATCCAAATAGATAAGATAAAATTCCTGAACTAAAATGCAGTTAAAATATTGACCCGAGCATTCTTCAAGTTTAGTTAATTACGTAACCAAACTATCTGCAGGATTTTTTTGTCAAAATTGTATATTTGCAGGGATCCCCTAACATAGGGGAAATTCGAAATAAAGTAGGCCTTCCAGATTCTATGACCCAACAGATGTAGATTTTAGGCTTACTTTGATATCTTTTTATTTTCATTGTTCTTTCTTCTCTTCTTTTCCCCGTGTTATTGATAAGTATATTAATACGTCTAATATGCATTGTAAATCAAACTCGGACCAAGACTCCAACAGAGTTTAAGCATCAATTTATTGGGCCACTTTAAGAAGGAAGTTTACAATAACTAAATTTGGTTCCGAATTCCATCGTAAAGGAGATCTAAAGCAATGAAGTTACTGGCAATTTGAGAAAGTCAACTTCCGAATAGAGCATGATCCAGCATTTTGCAAGCCACTCATAGTCTCAGAATTTTGATTCTCATCCCTGAAGTCTATTACCTTTACTGTTAGACCCGTGAATCGTGTATACACATAACAGTAAAATTAGTTATACTAAACCTTCTCATCCAATCCGTCAGTCAAGTGATACGAAATTCAAGAACATAATAAAATCCTAAAAATCAAAGCACAAAAGAAGTTGAAAGCAGAAATCGGAGTTCATGATTGCACTGCGCACATAAAATCTGTTCTTGAAGGCACACATAATAACTGCAGTGAGCTACCATGCGCAATAATAAAAGACAAGAAGCGTTTACAACTACAATGCCAGATAAAAAAAAACCAAATCTGGGATGAAATAATCGACAAGAAGGAGCAAGGAAATGCAAAGAAGGAAGAAGAAGAATGGCGGAGAAGACAGAACCTGCCAACCAGATTCGATGAGGCACGCCATAGCAGCTAGAGAAATGAAGTCGATGGACGCCACAAAGCGAATCGGAGACAATAGAGCGAGATTTCTGAGACGACAAAAACAGAGAGCTCAAAGAAGCATTGAACTGTTCGAGTGAGGGGACTCTGGGCTCTCCTTCTTTGGGCCTCTCTTTTTCTCTCTCTCTCTATCACTATATATATATATATATATACACACACACATACATAAATAAAAAGGCAGAAAAAAAAAGGAGCCGAAATTGTCCACGTCACCCATCCAAAATCCGCCGATTTTTTGCAATCATCATTGCCGTGCATGGCTTAGCTGGCAGCATTCATGTCCACCTCCTAATGATTTCAACTTCATGTTCTCAGAATCACTAATCCTATACGTCGCTCTCATTTAAGTCACGTTACATACCTAGGATTTTTTTTCAATAAACTTAATATTTATGCTCTATCATCTTTACTTTTTTACGCATACAAATACGGAAAATTCCAAATTCCCTTTCCCTTATAAGCTTTGACGGCCAAATGTTGAAGGGAGGCAAGGTTCGCAGTGTTCACCAATTGCATGGTCAGGGCGTAATGATGCCCCTCATACTTGTCAGTTTTGGTACAGTTGTAAAATTACGTTATAGTAGATTTTAAAATTGTTATGCAATAGATTTATAATGTAGACTCTTCAATCTTTAATTCATAATTTACATATACGGTGGTGTAAATTAGTTTAGTTCATAAAATTTTTTAAGATTTTTATGGCTACTTAATAGAATTGTCAAAGTGAGTTAACCTGACTTACTTGAGCAAATATATTTAATTTGATGAGTTAAACAAGTCAATCCGTTTAATTAATTAAAAAATTATAAAAATTCATATATGAATTTTTATAAATACATATCTTATTTAATAAATTAATTTTTATATTAGTATAAATAAACAA
Organism: Delonix regia; assembly: GCA_037074485.1. NCBI lineage: Eukaryota > Viridiplantae > Streptophyta > Magnoliopsida > Fabales > Fabaceae > Delonix > Delonix regia. The sequence goes on along the minus strand of CM073456.1, from coordinate 16,377,745 downwards.
AAAAACTAACTAAATAAAAAATAAATTTCAACAGATTAAAACAAGTAAAGTAATTGAATAATTCAATAATTCATTAATAATAAGAATACAATTATAAATAGAATATTCAAATATAGTAAATTATAAAATAATAAAAAATACATAACACATACATTAAGGTTAATTTAAAGTGCAATGAACTAGAGTGTTGAACTAAGTAAGCGAAATATATTTTTTTTTAAACAAACAATTCATTTAACCTACAAGTTAACTTATTCAACCCATGGGTTAAATTGAATTTGATAAAAATATAATAAATAAATTTTTAAAAAAATTTCCTTTTGATGCCTCTACTACTTAAGATTATACTCTAGTTAGGAAAGGAAGATCTCAAGGCATAGAGAAATTTATATCATTCAGTTTACTATTGTGTATTGACTTTTGGTAAGAGCATAGTGAGCTTTAAAACTTAATGAAGTACTTTATTACTAAACTCCTACTCAGTTAATTGCCTAAACGAGTGATGAGAAGGGAAGGCATATAAAGATGATGGAAAGAAGAATCACGTAGCTAGCTCAGAAGGAATTCCATAATTCATTGCTACTTTTGAGACCAACTGTAGAAATAACATGTCAAGGGATCGACCTAAAAACACATTTGACGTTGGCCATTGCTGAACGCGTCAAAAAACAATTCAACTATGGATAAAAAAAATAAAAAAGAACCCAAAAAGAAACATGTACACTCTCGTGGAGGACCTTGTACTCTTGCATCCACAATTCCACGTCTTGACAAAATTTAACCTCTTCCCTGCACGAATGATGAAAGAAAGAGGGAAGACACAAAAACATGCACTCCATTCTGTTAGTTCAAGATTTGGATCTCAAAAGCATTTCTTCCTCAAGGCATCTACTAAGGGTGAACATGCACTGCAGAAGCAAGGAAAAGAAAACACTTGTGAACCACTCTCATAGATATGAGCGTTTTCTTAAAATAGAAAAAATATAAAACATCTCAAAGGATGCAGAAAATACAATACTCGGGTTGCAAAACTAGATAAACATTCAAAGTATTGTTTCGAAACAAGGTCACTAACACAAAAATTAGTTTGTCCTCGGGGTGGCCCATTCAACTCTAAGGATGAGGTTGTCGTAACCATATCCATTGAGCTTGTTAATAGCTCTCTGTGCATCTTCTCTGTTTACAAAATTAACGAAGCCAAATCCTCTACTGATGCCAGTCTTTTGATCAATAGCTACATAGACTCTGCTCACTGCCCCGAAAGGACGGAACAGCTCCAGTAAATCTGGTTCTCTGGTGTCCTCTGAGAGGTTGGTGACACGAACAGAATTTTCATCATTCCTGCGGCGCATGTCTGATCCAGTCCTTTCAGCCCCTGCTCTCATACCAGGAGGAACATATGCTCCCTTGGCTGGACCAGAGGCAGCAGCTGCAGCTTCTGATGCTGCAGGCTTATCAACAAATCCCTCAACTGGAGGGGCAAGGTCCTTGTATGGGCATCTTGAAGTCCAGTGGTCACCCTTCTTCCCACAAGTCCTACAGACCATAAGAACTGCACCTTTCTGGAATTGTGCCAATGGGTCCCCAGCAACCTTTGGTTCTTCTGGTTTGCTACCTGTTTACAATTGCAAGGTTATGTTAGCGGCAGACTGATGCTCTACCAGAGCAGGCCATTTACCAGTAATATTAAAGACAGCTACAGACATTTAGGCACCTGAACCTACAATCTCATGTAATGTGTTTGTACATTTAGGCACCAGATGATATAATATATATATATATATATGTAGACTTACGTAAACAATATAACGCATGTATAATCTCGTGTAATGTGTTTGTCACTAATAACACTACTACTCTGAAAATGGCACCAGGACCGCTAAGTCAAATCTCATTTGTCTCAAAACATTACTTATCACTTGGAGGTACTATTTATATGCTTACAGAAACCTTTCCACACAACAATGAATGGATTTGAACAATCAAACCATTTAAGTACAGGGGAGTGGCCACCAGGGGATTCCCACAAAGTAGGCCAACAATAACTGCTAATCTGTATGGTCTACAAATAAGAGAGTTGTTTGTCAAATTACAACAAAGCACAGATTTTGAAGTTATTGACACTTCCACCACTTAATGCAATGTGCATACAAATTAGACTAATAAAGATAAGAGGTAACAAAGTGACAAGTAGAAATTATTCTCCTCATAAGCTTCAACTTTTTCCAGCAATTAAATACCTACATTTTTTTTGGGGGGAAAAGAGGGGGGGGGGGGGGGGTACAACATAAAATTGAGATAATATATAACTTCACAACAACCAAAGTAATCTCAGCATTATCAATTTTCCTGTTATTTAACAGAACTCTGGCAGCGTTTAAAAGAATTGGACAAGCAAACAGAAATGAGAAACATATACACCAAATTAAAACACACAATCAAATATACTGTCAGTATGGGATGGTTAGAATGCATAGCGATGTAACGCACCGAACGTTCCACATTCCACTAATTCATTATCAGATTAAAAATATATTAGAAAGTATATAAAACCGTCATGCTCTGATATTTCAAAGAAGTATGCCGAATTAATTAAGCAAATATAGGGGGGGGGGGGGAATTCATAATATACGCAATCAAATGGATGCACATTCGGGATTTTCTCCTCATAACAACAACCACGTTTCCCTAACTTTTTTTTTTTCCTTAAAAGAAAGATTATTTAGCTAAAGCCTGAAGTTCATTTGATCTACTCCTCCAGAAAACAAAATCAAGCATAAAGAAGTGGAAACAAACCAGGAGCCCTGGGTCGCTCGAGGAGGATCTCTTCGGTGGATACCATGGTGAGCCTGCTGCCAACATCCTCGTGAACGGCATCGCCGAACTTAGCCCATGATCGCCTCTCGACGGCTCGCTTACTGAGGCGAGCATTAGCAAGCTTGCGGGTGCGGGTGGTGGTTGTGATCTTGACCTTATTGCCATCTTCATTGAATTTGTATTCAATTACCTTCTTTATCCCGTTCTCGTCGGGACCAATGACCTGTCGCGGGGGCAGCAAAAAGTCGAGATCCTCCCCATCGTCCTCATCCAGCTCGCCCCATCGTAGCTTCGCCGGTTGAGAAGGGTTCTGGGCCACCGGAACTGGACCTGCCGTTTTGGATAACGCCATGCTTCCTCCTCTGACTTCTACTGCGAGCGAAAGATCGGAGTGTATTTGCGACGCGAGTGACCTAGGGCTTCAGGATGAGAATCAGATTTCTTTTTTCTAAAGCATTACCAACGAGGGCACCTTATAATTTTGTACCTCCTACTTGTATCTTTCGTTTAGGGCTTTTCTTTTACTGGGCTACTAGATTCCAGCTTTGTCAATTTGGGCCGAAAGAGGCCCAACTTATCATATTAACTAGATAATGAGTTTTTTTGGGAAAACGGGTCATCGGGTCTTTTTAAGTGGTCGCATTTATAGAATTAACTTGAAAATTTTATAAGTAATGGACATCTGGCCTATCACCAACCGAAGTTTGTCTGGGTGGTGTAGTTGGTTATCACGCTAGTCTCACACACTAGAGGTCCCCGGTTCGAACCCGGGCTCAGACATTGCAGCGTTAAGATTTTTGTTAATATTTCCTGCATTTATTCATTATTCCAAAAATGGGATTTTGGTTAAATTATAAAAAACCCATCAACAAACAATTGGGCAAAGATAAACAAAATTTTATGGGGTACGGGGGAAAAAGTAGCTTAATGATGTTTGTTCTACAGTAAGGAGAGACTACGTTTTACTTTTTAGATTAACACCTACTTATGTGTATTTCATCAGTGTTTTCTAAAAATGCATTTTCCTTTGATTACAAAAATATGTGAACAAACAAATAGATTAAATACCCATACTCCATGGGCTATGGGAATGAAAGAAAAGGTCTAGATATGGGTTTGTATCTAGATAATATGATATACATTTTGTTCCAAATAATATATGTGATTTTATATATTAAGGAAAATTACATTTTGGTCTTTGTTAATGACAGTGATCTCATACACATCTACCTAGAAGAAGAAATGTGACTTATTAATCGATGGCGATTAAAGTAGCGATAACCAATAATTTAAATGCCTTATTAATCTAGATTCAATAATTTTCAGGAATAATTGACAATAACATTTTAAACGTATCAAATTGAGGTGACGCGGAATATTATATGTCTTCAAAATTATTTTTAAAAACTTAGTTCAAACATTAATCCCCAAAATATTAATAAAATAAAAGCTGTGGCTAAGGATTTTGGTGCTGAATTTCCTTAATCTTTGTGCATAATAATAATAATAATAATAATAATTAATTTACATCAATATAAAAAATATCCAACAGTAGAAAAAACTCAGTCAATATTATTGGCCATATTTATACCGTTGGCCATGGTCTGCCTGTGTTAATAGACTCCCCACATAAACGGCGGGAACAAAATCCCTATATTATTTATGTATGTAAAATTACAATGTATATACCAAGGCACAAAGCAGCCAGCCTTTACATTAACCAATAATTTGAAAAAAAAAAAATTATGTGTTTCAAAAGAGGAAACAAATCAACAATGGCATTTACATTTTTAAAAAAATTTTATATAAAGTTGATTTCTTTGTTATACTATTTTTTAATTACAACATAATAAGTATTATGTTATTTAATAATATCATAATCATGTATAGTTGTTGCAATAATTGTTTTATTTTTAAATTAAATTATACATTATTATTAATTAATTTAACAATTATCATATTTTAATTGGATGACCATGCAATAAAAATATAAGAAATTCAGTGCGACATTTTCAATAATGAGATGCTACAAAAAAACTCAACCGAAATAAATCATTAATCCACCACCCATATACAAAATCTCTAATTTTTTCTTTTTTTAAGAAAGTTTTGACATTCTTTGATTTCTATTAACACTGTCCTGTTTTTTCAAATACTTGTGTGAAAGCCAACACATTCACTAACTATCCTTCCTTTTCCTTTGTTGTATGCGTGATAACTTTTACTTATAAATAAGAAATATGTTGACTTGACTAGTAAGGAGTTCGATGTTATTTGAACATATTTTTGAGTTTAATCCTTACCTTATATATAAAGAATGTAATATTAAAACAATTATTCACTTTTATGTTTTTAAAAATTGGATAGAATATCGAGAAATAATATTAAAAAAAAAAGTGCTACACAATTCTTTGGCTTTGCCTATTTCTAATATTCTCTGCTGATCTCAAATAGAAAGGAGGTTAAATCACGAAGCACATGAGTCCGATGTTTTTGTTTAGGAAAGTAGGTCTTTACATAGTTTCTTCTCACTCACAGTCTAATTTGTGTTCGCTTTGTTTTGGATCTCGCTTGATTATGCGTTCAAAGCTCCAAGGTGTGCTACTATTTTCTGTATTTACGGTGGCTCTATCTCTTTGAATGATATTGGCATTCATGGTTTATCTAGATTTCTTTCATGGGTTTGTCAGTTCCATGATTATTATTTATTATACATGTGAATTAAGTAGTTGAATTATTTTATTCATTGCTATTTTGTTCATTTTGCTTATTTATAATTTTATAAGGCCGATTGATCCCAAAAAGAAATAATTTTTATAACGGCAAGGAGTGAACTAGGCTTTGTTTGAATATTGTTTTTAAAATAATAAAAAAACTTGTTTGGTAATTTGTATTTTATCAATTAATTTTAAAAATAAAAAAGACAAAAAAGTATTTTTTTAGAATCAAAAAAACTTGTTTCTCAAAATTGTTTTCAAAAATTTGTAATTATCTAAAAAAAGGTTTAAGTAGGGTTATGGGCTTAGTTTAAATAAACTTTGAAATCCAACCTAGTCAATTAGTAATTAGTTAGATTGGATCACCTCTTATTTTTATTAAAAACATTTTTTTTCAAAAAAATAATTTTATATGAAAAATAAAAAAATTAAGATTTAAAATGAAAAGAATGAAATATAAAAAATATGATTTGAAATGGAAAATAAGTAAAATTTAAAAGAATTAACATTTTAAAGATTTTTCATAAAGAAAATTTATTATAAATAAAATAAATTAAAATTTAAAAAAATACATAGCAAGGTTTTGAATGAATCCAATATTCAACCAGATTTGATTAAAATGCATACACACTCCCACAAACACTCATATATAATAAGCATGTAATATGTATGTGTACACACTCACACAAGTGCATGCACTTGCATATATAGATACAATGATATATATAATAAATTGTTATATACACGCACATACACATGCATGCATATATAAGTGCACACACATACATATATATCAAACATATTTAATATATACACACACATGCAACGAATATATAACATAAATGTACATACACGCACAAATACAAGTCCACATACACGCGTATACACACACAAATACATATATAATGAATTTGTTGCATACACATATACACATACATACACAAGTATGCATGCACTCATGTACATATATACTGAACATATAACACACAAATATATAGAACAAATATTTATATTTCGTCTAAATAGTAAAATTAGAATTAAATTAGGAATTATAATTTTATGTTTTAATTCTTTATATGGCCCAAACATAAAATGTAAAATTATGAATTTATTTCAATTTTAATGGAATTAGAATTAGAATTATATTTCTATATTTTAAATTTAATTCTTGGTATTAAATAAGGTTTTAGCATTTTCAAAACTTATTTTGAATTATTTTTTCAACAATGTTTTTAAAAAAAATTTGAGTGTGTTTTTAAAACCAAATGATTCAAACAAGTTTTTTAAACTTTTTTATTTTTAAAATCTATTCTAAAAAATAATTTCACAAGACTGTTCTAAGATCATAAAAAAAAAAAAAATAGAATCAAGCAAAACCTAATATTTTGCTTGCGTCTGTTCTACTAAGTGTGATTAAATTTGCTTCTCTTTTAGGTTAGTAATAGGTGTATAGGACTTCTAACCAAAAAAAGAGCTAGTGTATAGGCCTAACCTTGTTTTGATTTATATCTGAGTGTCAACCAGCATATTAGGATAAGAAACAACTTTTGTGTGTGTATATATATATATATATATATATATAATTTGTTTAAATAATATCACGATACATGTATAATATTTGCATATAAATATATTATTTTTAATTAAATTATAAAATTTTATTTTATTATTGATTAATCATACATTTATCATGTGTTAATTTGATGATAACTTTGATTTTATCTTTAATTTCCATCAAGAAAATTGTAATTTGTGTAAAAAGTGTTAATAAATTTTAAGTCTTCACTCTTAGCATTGTAGATTTTGATTTTAAGTTGGTACTAAAATTAAGGGTTTTAATAACTGATTCTAGATGTTAAGGCTTAAGTGATGCTTGGATTTCAATTCTTGAAGAGTTTATTCTTGTTGTTCAATGCACAAGCATTTAAAGTCATGCCTGAGCATTCATTACAACTTAAATTGTGCGTTTTGGTCATTTAATGCTTGAGCATCCAAACCAATGCCCAAGCATCTATTGTTACTTTAATTGTGTATTTTGGTCCATCAATGTCTAGGCATTCAAACCATTGCCTGAGCGTTTGTAGTAGCTTTAATACTTCATTTAGGTTATTGAATCCACAGGCATCCAAAGCAGTGCACGAGCATTCATTGTTTTGCTATTACACATGGGAAATATGATATAAATAGAAAATTTTCCATTTTTAAGGCAACTTTTGCTAGACAAGAGGTGAAAACAAGTATAGGAAAAAGGAGAAGAAGGAAGAAAAGTTGATTTAAAGGATTTTGAAGCTTCATAACCAATTTGGGACCAAGGAAACAATGGAGTTTACTTATCTTTTCTTCTTCCTCCTTTATTTTTGTTGTTTTTAACCATGTATAGCTAAATTTATAAAGTTAGGGTGAAAACGTAGTTTGACTTTGATGATGATTTCTTAGTTTTCTTACTTAATGCAAGTTTTTATTTCCATTAATTGAGTGTTTATCATGATTCTTTATGCTTTTTAAGACTTGGCTACTCATGGGTTGATTTAGAGTTCGTGTATAGAATTGGAAAATTTATATGTTCTTGCTTATGTGATATACATCATAATCCAATCTTATCTAGGAATAGATGTTGTTGATTGTGTGACTTTTATGAAATATCCTTCCTCCATTGTAAAGCCTTTTCTAATTGGGTTTCGTCTAAGCAATTAGATAATGAACCGTAAGTATACAAGTCAATTAATAGTAAAAGGATCAAAAAGAGGCTTTTTATTGTCAGCCTGTCATTGAGGCATTAAATAACTTAAAAGCTTATCTACATATCCTTTTTCCTAAGATACGTTTATTATTGTTTATAAAATTATTTTACAAGGTTGCAGTCTGACAAAAATTGCAACCCAAAATTAACTTTATTAGGCTACAGGTGTGAGAAAAATCTTTTAGTCCTTCAGCTTTGGCCTTTAGATCAATTTGATCCCTTAACAATTGAAAGTACTGATGTGGTCCCTTAAAGTTTTACCTCGTGACACTAGTTAGTCCATTCATCAGCAAGGTGTTAAAAATCATCTTACGTGGCTTGTTATTTGCCTACTCACACCATTAAATGCTAACTTGGATTAATGAGGCTCCTCATTAGAATACACAACAAACCAAATGAAGCCCTATCTTTTTCTTCATAAGTCAATGCAAACTGAGCAATTAGGGTTCCTCTTGCAAAAGAGGTAGCATTAACAAAATGTTAGGCTAAAAGGAAAACAACCATAGAAGAAATATCGGTAGCTAAATACAACATGTTGGTTGGTCTTGTTTTTGTATTTGATCAAGTTTGAAGATGCTTGTGCCCTTCCATGTTTTTTGAAACTTATTTAAAGCATTTTATACCATGAATGCTTTTCATCTACTCTTAAAGTGTGGTTTTCTTTTTTCTATATTTGATCAAGTTTGAGGATGTTGGTGTCCTTCCATGTTTTCTGAAACTTGTTTAAAGCATTTTATATCATGAATGCTTTTCATTTGCTAGTAAAGTATGACATTATTTTGTTTATTTCTGCTTGCATTGTGATTTCTCTATGTTGTCACTAAGGTCCCACATTTTAGTCTTCTTCTTATTCCTTTTATTAAGTATATCATAAACACAAAAGTTATAGATGACTGCATGTGGTATCATAAACCGGACTTGAAAAATTTTTAATGTTTTGGAACATGCATATATATATATATATATATATATATATATGTCTTGCTCTTTAATTTGCTCAAGATATATGCTTAATAAATTCCTTGGGACTTAATGTGTAATATATACCTTGATAGCCTTACGAGCAATATTGTCAAAATCACGATTCAACTCAGTAGAATCGTCGATTTTACAATTTTAGATCAAGATTTCGAGTTAAATAAGGCTAGACTTGGAATGAAAACAAACTCGATCAAAGTTGGAGTTCACTTACATAAAATCAGTAAACTCCCCGAGTTTGCTTGCTTTAAATTTTTAGCCCAAAATCCTACAGTATTTTTTTTAACACAAAAGAATAGAAAAGTAGCCCAAGTACAACATACATTAGCTTAGAAAAAGAAAAAGAGCCCTCATTTTATACTGTTTTCTCTTTACTTGAGCGTTCTATCGTGTCGTGGTCTCTTAAACTTTAGTTGTCATTCCACCGTTCCTCCCTTGCACAACACTGCAACAACATCACCAGTGTTCAAGTGACAGAGCTTTCAAGATAACCTCTATCCTCACCCCTTCAGTCTATATACAAATCTTAATTGTTTTACTGCTTCTTTGCGAGTCAATCTATATGACAAAGTTTTCAAGACTAAATAAAAATTACTAAAATAGTCAATAATGTTAAACTAGTGTGATAATATAGTGACCTGGAGAATGACTTGATTTTATCATTTTAATCATTTGTCATATGTCATAGCAAGCTAAAGTCATGTGCCAGTATGTTGCCGCCAACTCCAACCCCATTACCCTTTTTAATTAAATTCTCTCTCTTTTTTCTTTGATTTTTTTAAATAAGTAATTTTATTTCTTATTATTATTTTGCTCTCTATATGGTTTCCAAACTACAAGATTATAATATTTCATTGGCCTTTCTTTTCTTTACACAAATGGGAAAACAAAAACAATACTCGCTCTCTCTAGAATTAACACAAACCATCGGTGCTAGGCTGCTAGCTAACTATCCTTTTTCTTTTAAATTAAGCAAAAAGTGAAAAGGATGGACTTATATATTATATAAATATTCTATTTAAAGAACAATTTAGTATTAGATACATTTAATTTGTTCAACATATATAGAAAAATCAATATTTTTCTTATGGACTTCAATTCATTTAAATTAGTTTGAGTAATTGTGTTAATCCTAATTATTTGTTTATTGAAATTTGATGCATATGCTGTTAGGAAATTAGAAATTTTCTTTTACTAATTCCTGATTAATATCAATTTGTACATTCTTTATTTCTTTCTTACAATGATTTATTGTTTTTGTTGTAATATGCTAAAGAAAATATATCTTCAAGTGCAAATGGCCTTATAGCCCCTATTGGGAAAAAATAGGGTAGAGGCATGGGAAAAATACTATTGGGATGGTAAAAAATTTCAATAGAATTATTTTATTTGTGATTTTGTAGTATAGTTATGTTTAATAGATATTCAATAAGAGGTGTATATAAACTCTTACGATTCTATGTTATAAGTTTACATTTTGTGTCTAACTTCCTTTCACAAGTTTGCCTTAAATTGCAAGTTTCAACAACCTTGCTTATGAGTACTATATAAGTATCAACTAAGAGTAAAAGTAATTTTAACTTTAAGATATCACTGATGTATTACCTCTTGCATATCTTTGATTTGGGTTTATTGAAGTCATAGGTGCTGACTCTATCAATTTTAAAGTGTTATGGCCTCTTCTAGTGTTGGTGAGAGCATAGGCAATGTAAGAGGCAATGGATTTCAAAATTGGAATTGTTATTGTGGTAGAAGGGATCGATTAAAGATCTTGGAGTCTGTAAAGAACCCAAACAAGCTTTATGTCATATGTGAAGAAAGAAAGTGTAAAATCTTTGACTGGTTATGCAGTGATACCCTTGAGCAAGGAAGTAAGCATGGCAATGAAAGCACAGAAGTATAACAATCGCATGATCTAGAAAGAAGTATGGATGCAAATGTCACTGATCTAAGAAGAAGAATGGATGTAGATGTAGCTTATTTAAGAAGGAGAGTGTCTAAGTTGGAAGCTTTAGAAAGAGTGGTGTGGGGAATCAAGTTGGTTGTTTGCTTCCTTGTGATGCTACAATTTGTTATTCTAATTAAAGAACTATTCAAAGTAAGTGTTAGCATGGAAAGTGGAAAGTGTTGGATATGTATGTACTTGATTTAAAGCATCTGAACTCTTTTGATGTGTATCAATGCTTGTTGTAAGAAAATTAATGTGATTTAGTCATAGTATTTAAGGAGTTTTAAATGTTGGTTTAGGCTTCAATGCTTATTATATAGTATTTTTCCATTGGTTTATACTTTAAGTACATTTTGGCCATTGCCAGTTTTCAAGAAATCACCATCTCTTTCATTTATTATAATTTTTTTAAATAAAACAAATTTGAAGTATTAAATTCACAATTCAACTAATGAGGATTATTGTAGCTATGAACTAAAACCTTATTATATTGTAGGTACAAGCTTATTGTAGCTACAACTAAAAACCTTATCATATTTGCAACATGTATATTAATAGAAAAAATTGGATCTTAAATTAAACATGGACAATTAAAACACAATGAACTCCATTGACGGATCATGAATGATGACAGTGGTTAATGGTTTAAGACAGTGTTGCATTAAATAAATTATGCCATTCTAGTTTCATAAAATGCTGCTTCTGCAAAGGAAAAGAAATCTCATGGTGCTATTTAAACCAATTAAAGATAATAGATTATCCCATAGATATATACATATATATGTTTAAGTGCTAAAGGAACAAATTGCCATTAGATATATGGCAATGATTCCTGCTAAAATTTAAGGTAATGAAACCTGTTTAAAGAGGGAAATCATAAGACAAGGGCAACAAACATATAATTTAACCGTAATCTATTCACACAAAAAAGTTGTTATTAGTAGTTTGTCATTCCATACATAAGTAGTTTGTCATATATAATAAATAATTCTTATTATATATAATTATATAGTTAAAATATAATATGCAACATAAGATTTATTCAAATACTAATTATATTTATAATCATAAAAATGAATGGGGTATACCATTGAAAACCATATAATGAAAAAACAAATTGAGTGTAAATTGGTTATCCTTACAAAAGAAGCAATAGGAAAGGTAATTTTACATGATTATCTAGAATATCCAATTGCACTCTTGGTATTTAAAAAATATATTTAATATGATTTTCACAAAATATTTATATGTTTTATCTTTTATTATTCATATTATATAAAAATTATACATAGTTTCAAAGATGGCTCATGAAAAAAAATATCTTAACATTTAGAAAAAAATATTAACAAATGTCAAGAGTGATAAATTTGATTTTGTTTTTATATTCAAGATGATCCTAAAATATAATATAAATCAAAATTGTATATAAAATGTATTCCATGCTAATGTTGTAAAATGGCTCAGTGAAGGAGGAATTAATACACTTCTTTGTAGCTTGGTTTGTCAATGACAGATTTAAGGTGATGTTAAATATAAAAGTTGCCTATATATACTGAATTCTTAGTTTGGATGAGGTGGTAGAGATGCTTGCACTTTCATTAAAGGATGATGGTTCAAGACCTGGAGGTGCACGTTTTGTAAATACATGGTTTTAAGGGGCAATTATTTAACTTGTTCAACTTAAAATGGACTCGGTGAGTCTACATATGCTAAATGCGAGTTTGACTGAGTTAATACAGGTGCAAGTCAGGAGCTGAGTTAACAAGATAATGGTAAGTAGAAATGTTGACTCAACAAGTTTACCGAGTTAACTTACAAATTTGACAACAATGTCATCTATAATTTAGCCATAAGGCAATGGTTCATAATTCGTTCCATATTCCATACATCAGTCAATAGTCATAATTTATGTAACTTGCTATAGGTCATACGTCAATCCCTTAAAAGTTTGTATACTGGATTACATAGTCCCCCCAAAAAGAAAAATATTCACTAAATCTAACCACCTATTTCATATGGTCCCTCAAAAAAGGAAAAAACTTTATTATTCTAAAAAAAAAGGAGAAATAAAACAGTAACTAGTCCATATGAGTCACATGGTCCCCCAAAAAGCTTCACCACATCTGAGCACCAAACAATAATAGATTCCTACAATGAAAATAACATTGCCAATTAAACAACATTGATTACATGTTGGTTGTAGATTCCTGGGTCCGCTTTAGGTGTTTTGCAAATCATGTACGAGTTGCCACACCCACGAGGTCATTGTCTCATGGCTAACTTGACTTCTACTCCTTAGTCTTACAATCATAGCCTTTGTTCGTCCCCCACTTGATGATGTGCCTACACCTTACAATTAAAAAACATAAGTCTTATTAATTTGACATCAATGAAGGTCAACATAGGACTATGATTAAAATTACCTTAGAAACTCCTTTGCAACCACGAGAGTTATGGCCCACTTGATGGCACTTTGAACACGCGTGCATGTTCACGTCTTAAGTGTCTTGTGATCTCTTTTCCAATCAATCTCAATAAATTCCTTCCTTTTTTGTTTCTTTGGTTTCCACATTTTCTTTCTAATAGGTGGAGGAGGGATTTCTTCACCATCCACCTTAGGCCACACGCTCTAACTACTTACCAGATGCATATGAGGTGTGTGTACATTTTGAATGTGTCCTTAGTAAGGCCCCAATGCACATACTCATATGAGTTTAGGTGTCTCCATCTAATTGCTACCACCACGTGTGTGTATATGGAATGCCACATAGATTCCATAACCTACATGAACAAGTACAAGCACCCAAATCCACTGCATATTTATCTGAAGCATAACACACCTCAAATTGCTCTCCATTTAGATCCTCTACCCATTGTGGTACCCACAACCTGCTTATAAGTTTATTCTATTCTAATTTATCTCTAACACATAGACACAGTAGCCCTTTAAACTACTCTATATGATTTCTCTAGTTGATCATCTTCTGGACCATAAACAACCGAATCTCTTCGATCATTGTGATAATTGGCTTACACCTTGAACTCACAATTTTAAACTTAAACTACTCACACATGTTGTTTGTGCACACCTGATTCTTGTTACCTATATTGAAGGAAGACCTACTTTATTGACTTAAAGGGATTTAGATAGGTACTCCCATGCCTTCTCATTCAGTTGCTTCATCTCATTTATATAGGTTATGAAAGCTTGAACAGTAATCACCTTTGCACACTTCTAAAGGAGAGACTTAAGTTTTTTTCTTCTTTTAAATTGTTTAAAGAAGTTGCTATATATGTGATAAATGCAAAAGTGATGCTCACTTTGTGGGCATATCTCAACTATGGCAGGGATAATGTAATGACCCAATTACTTATAATTAATAATTTTAGCTAATGGAGAATTAAAGGAGTAAATTATAGTCAATAAGTCAGTTAATGAAGATTAAATGAGAGAAATTTTGTAAGAGAATTTGGCTGAGGTATGTTATTTTGTTATGTGAATTCTTGCAATGAGATTGAGGCTGGCTCAGTGGTCAGGCTTCAGGCGGTTACTCAATAGGCCATGGGTTCGAGACCTGGCATTGCTAACCTTCCTTTTTTTTTTAGGAGCTAACACGTGTCACCCTCCTATGTGCAAAGACCGAAATGCCCCTAGTGTTTTTATCTTTCTTATCCTTCCAGTTGAACTCGTGCAGACATAGTGAGAGGGCTGAGAGTGAACATCCATCATAGCAGTCCGCCCACTTGTCGGAGTTGTAGTGCCTCCCCCCCTGAAGGTTGCCAGCCCATCACTGGCCAGTCATCGCCACGTCGCCGACAGAGGAGCTCGCTTTTCCGTCGAAAACCGCGAGGAGACGTGAGCTAGAACGAAGCTTCGGTGGCTCATTTTCCATCGCGGTTTGGGTGGGTTTTGCTCCTCACCTCCTCGCTGTCACTTTACGCCTGACGTTGAGCTCAGTTGGCCGCCGGTGAAGCTGTTTTCCGGTGGATTCCGAGGAGCTAGGAACAGTGGCATTTTGGGGCAAATTTGGTACGTTTTAATCAGTTTTTATTGATATTTATGTTAGGAGAAGCATTTTGGCACCTATACATTGAATTTGAGCTTTGGAAGCATGAATTTTAGCTAGATATTGAGGAGGGAGGCTAATAGGGACTAAAATGAAAAGCTTCTAAATTTTAGGGTCTTTAGAAAATGGTGAAATGCTGACTTGTAATGAGTTCAAATTGATCCTATAATAACACTTTTAAGTTGGATGGCATAAAAATTTATGGTTTGTCATGGATTTCCTTAAATTGAAGGCTAGGGCATAGAATAAGGGACTAAAGTGAAAACTTAGAAAGTGTTTAGGGCAAAAAACGTAATCGATGAAAATTTTGGGAAAGTTAGTGTTGGAATCATGAAATATGAGTTAGGATTTGATTTGGATAATAAATAGGAAGAAGAATAATTCTTGCATTCCAATTGGTGTAGGTGACTCATAAGAGTGATTTCGGCACTTAAGGGAGACATTGAATTGTTCGTGACAATCGGCGCCCAGGTGCACAGATAGCACCTCCCAAAACTCTTACTATGCCTTACTTTGTCCTGCTTAGAAATGTTTTATAAATATAACATAAATTTTGTTATGATTATGCCTTATCGGACTCGAGGCTAGGATTAATGGGCTCTCTGGATATGTGGAATGGCCTTATGTACAGTGTTGAACTCATGTACGGTTAGGGGTGATCGCTTAAATAGTCATTGTTGAAAACACGGATGATTTCATGCATATTTTCTATCTTTCTCTTGCATGCTTGTCTTAAATTCATTTTCATTGGGAGGACTGATGGATGATAAACCTTCGTGAGATATGACTCACGCCTATTAGTTAGTTACCCTCGAGGATTGTGTATCCTTGTTTGTTGGTTAGTTACCCTTGAGGATTGTGTATCCTTGCTTGTTGGTTAGCTGCCCTCGAGGATTGTGTATCCTCGCCTATTGGTTCTTAGCAGTCTTTCCCTCGAATGATTTTCATAAGTTGGTTGTTTCCCTGTGAATGGCATTTTGATTTAATGTTCAGAAAAGTGGATTATTTAGCTCAAACTGTTAAATTGTAAAATTGATTTAAACATTATTTTATTGTATTCAACTCTTGATCATGTTTAATTTCTGTTTTATATATGAAATTGCTTACTGATTTGGGGTGTTATCTGCTGAAAAATTTTGGTCTCAAATAGAGAGATAGGCGACTTCCCGGAGACAGCAGAGCACTGACGGGGAGCTTGTGGTGAGCCCCGCTTAGATTATTACGAGGCGTGTTCTTTTTGATTAGTTGATACTTATGGCGATTCTTTTGGGATATATATATCTAGGATGATAGCCATTGATTGTATATCTTGGATTATTTAGAGACCATAGCTGAACTTTCCATATTTTGTTGTATTTTGTAATTATGCTTACTGGGCTGTGCTGGTGAGAGTGGAGCTCTTTTATATGTGTATTGCCTTACAGGACATTGTAGAAATTTCAGGACGTCCTATTTACTAGGGAGGTGCTGCCAAAATTTCTACAAATTTTCTTGTTTTGTATTGGAACCCTTATTTTTTTTATTAAGGCAAATTGTATTACATATGAATTAGGGCGGCATGATATTGAATGTCCCTCTAGTGTTAGGCTTGCAGGTTCGAGGGATTCCCTCGTGACTTATGCTGGTCCTACCCCAGGGATTTCGAGGTGTGACAGATAAGACCTTAAAAAGATGAATAAATATTTTAGCTAACTTAGTATGTAGAAAATTGCTAATTAACTAATTAAGTACAACATAAGAAAATCTGATCAAATGTAAAGTAAACCATAATAATTCAAACAATAACAGCCAAGTAACACAATTAAGAGCAACAAGTGAAAAAGTAATAACCATTCAAACACGAACAATTAAGTCGTAAACTATAATAACTCAAACAGTAACAGCCAAGAAAGAATTAAACAATAACAGTAACAAATAAGTGGTAAACCAATATGAACCAAGTAATCCGTTATAATTTTTCAAATGTTAGTTTTCGTCATTTAATAATCTGTTGATGGATTTTATAATTTTTAGAGTTTAATTTTTTTCAAAAAAATCTTCTACTCATTATCCATCATATCTTTATATCTGTTATTAAGCTGAATGTTTAAATCTCGGCAAACATATCATTATATCTATCATTTATATAGTTTTACATAAATCATCCTATATGAAGATAGACATTTTGATTGATAGTTATCTATCATAAGAGAAGCACAAATAAAAATTGAAGTAATTTGCAACAAATTCAGTGATTGTAAACTTTAACAATGAAATAAAAAAACATGATGCCATTTGTTTTTTATGACTCCTTTGGGTGAGTTTGATAATTTTAGATAATTTTTTACTTGTGAAAGGTTGTTGTAATCAACACAACTATAGGCTTACACAACTTTCTTTGAATTCAAAGGAAAGCAAGAAAAACATAATGTTGTTGTTTAATTGTGTGAGGTCTTTCAAGCATTTAACTTATCTTTCATATTAATGGTCCAAATCAAAATTACATATATTTCGATTTACAAATATTGGATGGTAGAATACAATTGACTAGGTCTAAATGGATGCATTCTAATTTACCAACTAATCAAGTATTAAGCATGGACTAATTAGTTATAGTCATAAAAGAATGAAGAGCTAATTAGTTACAGTCATAAACCATTTAAATAGCAACAAACATCTAAAGGACTCAAGAAACAACAATAAACATCAAAGTAACTCAAGAAACAACAAACATCTAAGTAACTCAAGAAAAAGCAACAATTTAAATAGCAACAACCATTGAAACAACAACAATTAAGATGAGTCAATATATAACAACAACTCAAACCCAAAGATAGTAAAACAATAACAATCAATAGCTATTTGTGAATGTAAATTTACCTTTTGTTGATCTTTAATGAAACTTTATGTATGTCCTTGGTAGTTGGGACCAATATCATTTAGTAGTTTCCAAAGGAACCACAACTATGTCTTTGTAGTTTCATTGTCCACCACTGCAATTATAATGGTATAGAAAGAGTTGCCCAAATCTTGACCTATCACAGACAACAACACACCTTTATAGTGCTGTTTGAGGAAGCACCTATTGAGCCTGATCATAGGCTTACACCCAGCAAGAAATTTATTCTTGTATGCCTCCATACATATGTACAACCTATTAAATGTCAATAGATGATTGACATTGCTCAAGATAGCCCCACTTGACACTTTGATCATAGGTTGCTCTAAATAATCTCCTAACAAAACTCCCTTATCCCTTTCAATTGGCCCTTTTCACTGCCTTTAATAAGGTTTTTTTTTTCCGCATATATGATAAAACCTTTCCTTTATATAATTAACCACATCCCTCTATTCTGGGTTTGTATTTGATATTAAAAATGACACTAAATTTACAACAAGCTACTTAGAAGTTAGTTGCCTTAGATTCAAAAACCTACTACATGTATGCTCATTGTTAAATGTCTTCATCAGGAAATAATTACTCATATTGGACCATAAACATAGAATTGTCCACTATTGATTCAAATTGAAATCGAGGCGCAATATCACACGCAAGTATACATGGTCAGTAAGTAATATAATGATCAAATAAGTATCGATCCCTCAAAGACTTGGGTTTAATGTTTACTGACAGAAGTTGTAAGTTGTATAATCAAGATTTGGTTAAGTAAATATAAGACAAATTTGAATGTTGGCTAATGCAAAATTTTAACAATTTAGGATTTTGAACTTTCACCACATGCAGGGATGCTTTTGTTATGATTATTACTTTTTCTCTAACTGAAAAATGAATTGCTAACTTGGGATTCTTCCCTTTTTATATACTTCTTTCAAATACATACAAGCTGAGTTCCCTCCCCTAGTTTCCTATACGTCTATGGAAACTAGTTGGGATAAGAACCTTATTATTCCAAGACCCAAATGTGATTATGACATACAATTAAGTACTTTCGTCTTAACTGCGAATTGCATTTATGCAAACAATGATTATATGCATCCAGTTTAGATATTTAGGTAACCTTATCAGGTTGACATAAATTCTATCTTCTTTCCTAAGATGATCAAACTTAGAAAATAATAACTGCAGGATGAATATAAACAATCATTCATTCAATGAAAAACTGTAATAACAATTAGTAGAAAAGCATCCCTAGCAAGGGTTTCATTATAACATGAAGCTGAAGAAGAGGAAGATGTTCAGAAGGGGAAAAACTCTAATAAGGAGCCCTCATTCTGAAACCAACCCTTCTTTCAGCTACTCTCAACTTCTAATTCCCTCCTCAAGTGTTTCAAGGCACTCTTCCTTGCTTCCTCTCTGCTTGGATGCTTCTACTTGTGTTCATGACCCTTTATATATGCTTTAAAGACCCAACAGTGCAGCATGGGTTAAGTATGGAGCTCCTAATCATCTGCAGAGAGCCAACAGTGTAGCATGGGCCAAGTATAGAGCTCCTAATCATCATAGGAAATTAGGGTTTCTGACGGTGCACCTGGGCGAGGCAAATTTGGAGCCAACTATCTGGTTTTGGCACCCGAGCACTGAGATTATGGCACCTGGACGCCATGTCTTAGAAATGGATGGCTCCTGGGCTCTATTTGTCCAGACATGCTTCCTTCTTCTACAGTGTTTAGTGCTTGGGCACTAACTCTTTGGAATTCATGCCCGGGTGCTGTTCTTATGGCTCCTAGGCACTGATTTTCTGGATTTGGTGCTCAGGCACTGGCTTTATGGTGCTTGGATGCTGGCCTTTTGATCTTCAACACTTTTCCTTTCATTATGGTCCTTTTTCCTAAAATATCCTTAAATTCTTTCCAAAACTGGTGTTAGCTGAACTTTCAAGTTTAAATATGAAATCCTGGATTGTTTTTCTAAAAAATTGTAATATTTGTTCAATTAAAGTTTCCTCCAGGCTTTGCCTTGGTAAGTTGACATCCATGAGCATGGGGCCTCACATTCAACCCTACACCTTTTTGAATCATTCTTCCTAAATTCACCTTCCCACTTGCATGGACATTGTAGTCTTTGATCACCTTCTTGAACACAAACAAGGTTTCTGAACTCTATTCCTAACTCAAAAGATATTTGCTTAAACAGTGCACTCTCTTTGAATTGTGGTCATCTAATGGGTCTCCTCCCTTCATTTTGTTCATCAGATTAAACCCCACAATATAACTTTTCTAAGTAAACTTCACCTTACTAAATCATCAGTGAGTAAAGATTAAAATAGTTTAGGTTAAAATAAACAAAAATACATAAAATCTAAATTAAAATGTAGGGTTTATTTATGAAATGTTAGCTAGAGATTAATATATGTCTTTTAAAGTTAATTGTGTTCTTAGTTATTAAACTGACTGTATTAGGGTACAAGTTTATGTATGTGAAAATGAGGATACTAATTTATCTATTTATTTTTCAAATTAGACCACCTTTCAAATTAGAACTAAAAGTGTAAAACTATAAGCTAAAAGGTATGTGACTTCAATTAGAAAGGAAGATAAGAAGATATATAGAAAAAAAAAAATCACTAATTGTCATAGCAGACAAACGATGTATGAAATATTAGGGATGTTTTTCAACTATTTTACTTAGCTTTATGATACTTTGATACTTCAATAAAACAAGGACAAAAATGTCATTTTAGTCCCTTACTTAATACCACCTTTTCTATTTTGGTCTCCCACTTAGTTGAAAATCCAAATAAGTCCCTTACTTAATAATCTGTTACCTAAGTCAATCCCTCTAATTTTATCCCATCCAAAATAATCTAACTTAGTCGTTATTCACTTAGTTGGGTAATTATCTGATTACGTGTAATTATAGGGCAAATACTAACTATGCCCTTTAATCTAACTTGGACTTAAATCTGGCATCTTACCCTTAAAAAAACCCAACTTGCATGTCCATCAGTTCTCCTTAAGGTTTTTATTGCTCTACACCTTCTCCCTATTTGTTGCCTTTCTCGTTGTCATTTACGTCTCCCTTTACCATGAAAGGTGTTGCCCGCTGTTAGCATCATCCCTACTGCATATATAGGAAGAAGAAGCACCAAGTAGTGTTGGACGTAAAGAAAAAAGCGTGAAAGGCGAAGTTAAATATGAATCGCATAGTTCAGCAAGGCACAATTTTGATTTCCCTTTCTTGCTTGTGTTAAAGTGCATCGCCTCTGACCGATTTCATTTATTAGAATCCCATTGTTCATCAGTGTAAAATTATTAAAGGTGAAGCTATTAAACAATCTATGTATGGATATTAAATGGTTATTGCTGCTACACACATAATGTTTCTACGATGCTGCTTAAAATTTAACATGTTTTCCTAATTGCTTTTATCTTAATGTCAGTTAAATATGGTTTTGATAAACTTAATTTTTTTTCATAATTAATTATTATATTGTTGTAAAAAAATAGAATTTGGGTGAGTGTACTGAGTAGGTACTATGTTGTGTATGTGGCCAAATTGTTTGAACGTACTAACAATACTAAGTAAGCAATGCACTTCCAGCCACATGTAATTCATGGAAGAGTCCCTATCTTAATGGCAATTTAACATTACTTGGATTTAATATATATTTTCTATCAATTTACATTTTTCAAACTCCCTTAGAACCAAATTGATATCACCTGGAGAAAATCTATGGAGAAAGAGCACAATTACATTGTATTGTATGGTGATAAATTTTTAAAGAAGATACAACTATATTAGTGACATTCTAGAAGCTTTGTAGTTAGTAACACTCTAATTAGTAACATTCTGGATATCAACCAAGGTTGTGAGCACTTGTACTTGCTGTTCTTGGCAACATGCTAAATATTTCAAATGCAACGTAAGTAAAATTGTTAAAAGATAAGAATAACTTCTACCTTATAATTGTTTGCTTTGGCATATTTTGAGCCTGCTTCTTATGATTGTAGATGTTAATGCAAATGCAGACATAGGGAGATTTCCTATAGTGATGGATCATTTAAAGTAGCACGATCTTCATTAGACAAGTCTCATCAACCAAAAAGAACTCAAGTAAGAAGTTTATGGGTCGTCCCTTATACGACGAAGGTGCGGGTTGCAATTGCTTCATATGGGTTGATGAAAAAGGTTTGAACTACGATAAGGAAAAGTTTAAATTGAAAATTACGTCACATTTGTTGGTTGTTATTAGGTGTATCACATGGTGTGTTTTGTAGTTATAGTTAAGTTGTTATCTTAGATGGCACATTGTAATTGCATTAGGTGTGAGATTATAATAGTTGGTTAAGTGTGTTTTGTAACTGTTCAGTGTAGTAATTAGTGACTATTGTGATTGTAATGTATACTTTGTGCCACATGTTGTGGTTGTGTTCAATTTAGTAATTAGTAACTATGATGGTTATAATGTGTTTATTACCAATGTTGTCAAAATCGTGATTCAACACAGCAAAATCGCTGATTTTATGATTTTAGATGAGGAATTCAAGTTAAATTGAATCTAGAATTGGAATCAAAGCTGACTTGCATAGACTCGGTGTTGACTTGTGCAGACTTGATAAAATTGTTGAGTTTGAGCAAGTTGGATGAGTTTGGAGGCTTAAGAGTTTTAGGTCAAATCTTGCAACCCAACTTGTTTATTTTACTTTGTTTTAAAAAAAAAATTAGAAGCCCAGCCTAAACACAAGACCTTCATTAGCCCAGAGAAGACAAAGTCCATGCAGTTGCTTCATTTTACCCTGTCTCTTCAGCGTTCTTGGCCTTTTGCATGTTTGTCATTCATAACCTTCTATACGTCTGGACAAATAAGTATATGCATTATTGTAGGTTCCTATTTTCAAGAAAGTAAATGAATAATTATTACCATTATATGTATAAGAAATATAGCAGTTAAAAAGGCAGAGATAAATAAGCTGAAGAGGGTGAAACATTTCTGGAAATGATATTAATTCCAAAGGTTGTGAACAAAAGTTAAACATGTGACATTCTAAGTAAGTAAGAATGCTTGGTCTTCCTATTATAGGCTTACTTTATGAAACAAAAAAGATCATCATAACACTAGCCAAATTGCTGCCAGCTAGCTAGCTAGCTTGCTCCATTCAATAATTTAATTCCCTTCCATAGATCATTGGTAATCAAGGGATTGAAGATACTTTTTGATTTGTTATTTTTATTTTGGAGACTAAGTTATCATGAATTAGTACTATTGTACTATAGAGTATGGTGTTTATTGAAATTTGCATGTTGGCTTGAATAACAAGTATAGAATATGAATTATGGATTATAAAATGAGTATTTATGTATGAAATTTTATGTGTTTTTATGATATTTTTATGTTTAAAAGCTATTCAATAACAGGTATATGTAAACTCTTACGATTCTACATTATGAGTTTACGTTACGATTTCACCTTCCCCTTACGAGTCAACCTAAAACCACGAATTTGACAATGTTTTTATTACTATTGAATTAGGAATAAATGTGAAGATTTTAAGCTGATTGCTGTTATGAATTGTTATTAAGATCATTGCTTCATTATGTTTTCTGCAGAATTTGACATAGTATAAGAAAAATGCTATGAATGTAACATGATTGTGCAAATTTTTTTCTGCAAAAATTAATAAATAGTATGAGAAAAATCCATATAATTATTTTATTCTCTAGCTTACTATTACATAGCTTTAGTTTACAATACTGCATTTAAAGATGTGGTTTAATATCATTAGTTCTTCATCAAAGTTAATGGTCTAATATCTATTGTGAACAGCACACTGGACACTTCACTTACTTCAACTTGCTTTAGGATGTGTTGGATTCTATGAATGGTTTCAAAATCATGGCACACTATTTTGTTTTTAATTAATTTAACTAATATTGATATATGTTAAAACATCAACAAGTATATAGATAAATTATTCATAAGGTCCAGGCAAGCTATATTTATAAGTACAACTACTATCATGTTGTAAAGTGTAACTAAAATAAATATTCAACAAGCAATTTCAATAGCCAGGCAAGCTATATTTATAAAATTCAACAAGTGTAACACCACAGCTTATGAATTGTCACCCATAAATATAATTCTATGCGAAAAGATGTTGAACAGTTGAACACAAAATCACAATCACACATATGCAAGTGAACAACTATTATCAATAATACAACCTAGTAACAAAAATATAATGATGTAATTAGAAGATACACTTTCATGTCATATATTGCTGCATTAATTTTTACAATGTACATAAGTTTGGCCACATATCCAACTACATATCTAACCACATATTCAAAATCAAGTTATCTACATATTCAAAACTAAAAAGTACTTCAAAAGGGTATACCCATGTAACCAAACCAAGAAATACTTCAAAAGGGTATGCTTAAGTGTCCCACCATATATCCAAAATCAAGCTAGCTACATTAAAAAGGGTTTAACTATGGTTCATAAATTTGTCTTCATGATATTGTGTTCCCCTTAGTTGTTGATTCTTGCATTCTCATGAGGTGTGGTGCGAACCTTGACCTTGTGCTTGTGTGAACCAAGTCAATGTACCAGCCAAACATGTAATCATCCTCTTTATATGATATATTATCATTGTATTCCTCGTACTCAATACTTTCATCAAATCTGCTTCCGTAATCTTAAAACTTAGCTTCTTCCACCTAGAGGCCACACTTCACTTGAATTTCTTTAAACATCTCTTGCCACTTACGCATAATATACTGCAAAAACACTATCACATATTAATAAAATAATTGCTCTAATAAACATTATTTATCTTACTCATATACATTTACACTATGACTAGTCCCCAACATAGGTAGTCCTTTTTTCATTAGTGGCCAATTAAAAGAAACTACATCATGTATAATTCTATGCAATGAGCTTTGTTTTAGACAAAAAAATATAGGACAAAAATGCTCAAGACAAATAAGGACCTTAAATAGCCATATTCTATTTTTGTTTTTTATTGTTGTAAATTGGACTAAACTTTATAAGCTTTAATTATGATAGAGACAAAAAAATAATAATAAAAGACAAAAGTTCTGGTGTCTGTCAAGTGTCAACATTCTGCATCCTCTTGAGATGGAATTAGAAAATTGTAAATGAGGACCTTCAAATCCTTGCACTAACGACATCAACCTATATATACTTTATTCTATTTTTGGGAGAAAATAATTATATGAAAATGATAACTTAACAACTCTAAACTGTATAGAATGAGACCGAAAATACAAAGGATGAAAGGAGGGGGAAAATTAAGCATACTTTCAAAGATGTCAAGAGCTAAAACCTAAAGGATAATAAGGACCACATGCATATCCTGTTCATCCATGTGAATTCTAAAATTTTATAGTCTTTTTGCTGGCACCTAATGTTATACCTTCATGTGAATTCCCTATTTAAATAAATCTAACATGATGGAATCTAGGACATAGTACCTTCACAGGAGGTGTGCAGGTCTTTAGTGGCTTTCCTTTTCCTACAATTAGTGGATGATTTAGTGTACAGCTTTAGTTCCTTGCTCAAGTAACTAACACACAATACCTCTACCTTTGTCCATATGTGGTTATTTGCAACGGACATCAGCAGAGATGAAGAAGATAATGGACACGAAGATTATGTGAAGGGGATGGTTGGTTCAGTTTTCTGGAGCGTATCGATAAGGATGGGATTTTGAGTTATGTGGAACATAGATGCACAAGCTGAAGACATTAGGCGATATCCCCAAAAGAATAGGGATTTTTAGGGTGAGATGTTAGATGTAAATTCAGGTTAGATTAGATGGCATAGTTGGAATTTAATGTGTAATTACATTTAATCAAATAATAATCCACCTAAGCAAATAATAGCCATGTCAAATTATTTTGGATGATCTAATATCAGACGGACCAACTTAGATAACAGATCATTAAGTGATGGACATGTTTGGATTTTCGACTACATGGGGGACCAAAATAGAAAAGAGGTGCTGAGTGAGGGGCCAAAATAGGATTTTTGTCATAATACAAGTCATATGCCATAAAGTCACAAACATGAAAAAATAGAAACAATAGTAACCAACTATACGTAGAAAAGTTACAAACATGTACTAATCACCTTCCCTTTTTGTGTCATCACTAAAAAGAAAATGGCACCCTATTATGTCAAGTCTACAAGTAATCTTCTTTGGGTACCAACTCTACCCTCAAACTACATTTTGCAAATCATATAGTGATCATCCATACGACTTTACTGCAACATACTATTATACTCATGCTATTTTTTTTAAGTTCAATGTACTTTAGAAATGAGGCAACATATAACTATCGTACATCATTTTGTTGTCATAAAGAGCTATGTCCCTATCAGAACTTCATGTATAAAAAATTCTTAAATAGTGCATGATGAAAACACACAAAGTACCACATGAGTTATTTATCATATTTGTGGGGGGCACATGAAGGACCATGGAAATTACTCACACAAGAGGAACCACTAGACCTACTAAAACTTCATGTCAAATAAAGAATTTATTCTTTCTACAACCCCTGGACCCACCAAATCAGAAGACAATGTGCAATTCATTTTTTGCTAACACAAAAGTGTTTAAAAAAAGCAATTTTCTATCCAAATGAGGTTTAGATACAACAATCTTCACATAAACAAAGATTCTTCAACCCACAACATGACAAACAAAGAAAACAGAAACCAGAAAATTCCTTTACTTAAAACACATGTACCTTTAAAGATGCAGTTCCTCTTTATTCGTTGACTCTCTGTCCTTAGTTATTCTGATGATTTCATCCTTTGATTTCAGCCTTCCAACATTTCATCCCTTTCGTCTCTTAATGATCGAACTCTAATTTTTGCCCAGCGTTATTGGCCAAACCGAGAGAACAGCGTCGTCTGTGATGCTAAAGAACTCTATCGCATCTTCCATCACCATCTTCAGACTACTTCCCTTGTGGCCTAGCTTGTTGCCATCAAGTGAGCTTCCTTTGTTTCTTTGTATTGCACAGAAACCCTAGAAGCCTTAGATGTGTTATAAAAAGATTGGGCCACATCATTTATGGAGCAAACAAAAATGACTAGTTCCATTAGAAACCTGTTTCCAAACCTATTTACATCAATATTGGTCTAATGTGTGTGGTAATGGAGGGACTAACTGTGGTCATGGGGTAAAACTTTGAGGGATTACATCAATATTTTCCATTCTTTAAGGACCAAATTGATCTAAGGGCTAAAGTTGAGGGACTAAAAATGAATTTTTTTTCCATTAATTATGCATGAGGGATCGTGCCCCGTACAAATGTGGGGGCACGTCCCCCAAACTTTTTGTACGAATTTTTTATTATTTCATAAATTAAAAATTATTTTGATATAAAATTAATTTTATAAATTAACTTTTATTTTATTCAATCGTATAAAATATTTGAAATTATATATTTATTCAATTTATTGATAAAATAAACATTCATCCAAAAATAAAAGTCCTATTTTTTTTAAAAAAAATTAATATATTATATTAATAAAATAAATTTTATTTTGATATAAAATTATTCATAAAATAAATAATCATAGTATCTATCTTTTAAAATAAAGTAATTTCATAATAAATTTCTAACCTAATATCAATAATAAAATCAAGTCTACTCTCTTAAAAAATTTATTACAAAAATTTGACTAAATATAAATTATTTATCAAAATATTTTCTTAAAAAAATAAACAATTTCTACTCTCTTAAAACCTTGGTAACAAGTCTTAGCAAGCCCACCAACCAACCGGATCATGCAATTAAAGCGAAGCATTATACAAAGAGAGAATCAGTGTGAACTAGTTTGCCTTTCTAAGACTTTTTTTTTTATTTTCTTTTTCTTGTTATATTCTCTATCTCATAATTTCAAATAGTATAGTTGGCCATGGGAATCTAAACTGGTCCATCGGTGTTCAGAAGCATTGAGAAAATATGCTAACCATTTTATTGAAAGTTCGATCTAAAAAAGAATTATTATTATTATGCTTAATTTTCGTAGTCTAGTTTGGCTCGGGTGCTGTGAGATTTGGTTTCCTCTTTATTGTGTACGTAGCTATTAGCATAATAGGATTTTGGCCAAGGAAAAAGCTATTAGCATAATGGAGTATACATGTGGTATTTGATTATAAGTTGCTAAAAGTACTATAGTGAAGTAATGTAAGTAAACCAAATGCTAAGTTAGTCTGGGTGGTGTAGTTGGTTATTACGCTAGTCTCACACACTAGAGGTCCCCGGTTCAAACCCGGGCTCAGACATTACCAACATACATCCTAAATTTTAGATTAACCCCTAATTATTTGCATTTTATCATCAATGTTTCTAAAAATGCTTTTCTGTTTAATTACCAAAAATAAAAGATGAGCAAACAACTAGGTATCTTGATATGGCTTTATATCCAGATTCCAGATATTATGATATACGGTTTGTTCCAAAAAGTATTTGTGATTTTACATATAAGGAAAAATTACATTTCAGTTTTTGTACTAAGGTTTAACTACACAATAAATAAATGCATTCGAAACTTTTAAACTCCACCTGGTTATTAGGTTAGACTTTTAAAAATGAGACTTAAATTTGAGCCAAAAAAAAGTTCGAGCCTGTATTTTAATTGGATTTTTATTCATATTTTTCAACCCAGACCGATCAAACTTTTTTAATAATAGTTAAATCAATTTATTACTTAAAATTTAATATAAATAATATAAATAATTGTTATTATTATATGTAAAATCATATATAGATAAGTTATAAATACAAAAGAGTTATTATATTAGTATAAATTCTTTAAATAAAAGGTATTAATTTTTATTTGTTTATCAAAATGTCACATTATATTGAGTTATTTTATATAATAAATTTTTATTAATTAAAAAAGTATTCATT
Organism: Delonix regia; assembly: GCA_037074485.1. Classification (NCBI taxonomy): domain Eukaryota; kingdom Viridiplantae; phylum Streptophyta; class Magnoliopsida; order Fabales; family Fabaceae; genus Delonix; species Delonix regia. The sequence continues at coordinate 16,348,638 of CM073456.1, read as the reverse complement.
CAATCTTTTCGAGTTTAGGTTGAATTTAAAAAAAAAAAAGTTAAAGCTCGACCTATTTTACAAATCGGATTTTTTTATTTGAGCATTTTTTATTTAAGTTTTATTTTTTTAAAACTAAATGAACTTTTTAATTATAATCAAATCTATTCCAAAAGCCAAAAAGAAGCTCTCACTTAAAATACCAAACATTGCGTCAAACAGTATGTCATTTGAATTATACTAACGAATGTTTGAGCTAATTTATGTTGTGAATTTTATATAAAAAGATTTATTTATACAAACGGTATGTTAATTTTGAAATTTCTCTTGTAAATAAATTCAATAAATTGGATTTAATAAAAAAAAATGAAATTTGATTTTGTTTATCTATTAAAGCATAAGCAAGCATAATAATTTTTTTATTTACGTGAGGCTGCGGGGACTAGAGTTTATAATTATTATCCCAACAACGGCAAAGAATCAGCAAGACAACCATTATGGCAGTGGTAACAACAACCACAATGATGATAACGTAACAAATATCTATGAATAATATTTAATCTTGGTTCAATTATCATTTTAATTCTTCAATTGATTTATTCTTTAAATTTAATTTCTTAATTTTTTATTTACATCATATTTATTCTTTAATTTACTTAGTGTTTTAAAACGATTTTTATATTTCTTATAGCGTTTCAGAGTAATCTTTTTTTTTTTTTTTCTTTTAGTATTCTAAAATGGTTTGTGACGGATATAATGATAAAAAAAAAAAAAACAACAAGATAACACATACTAAAAATTAAGAGACTATACTGAAACAAAATTAAGGGATAAAATTCAAACAAATAAATAGGGTAAAAAACTAGAATAACAAATAAACCTTTATAAGTAAGAGAATATATTGTCATGAAATGTTTTATTATTGTTATTACTTCTTGAATTGATTCTTTGTTTCTCTATTAAAGCAAAACATAAAAATAAATTTCACTGTTATTTAAAATTAATTTCACATAATCACCAAATGCATGAAAGGATTAATAAACTAATTTTCTTTATCAAAATCTTACTCTTCTTAATGAACAAAATGGTAGTAGGAATGTATAAAATTTTTGAGTTAAAACTTAAACGCTAGACATTATGACGGACTGATAAGGTTTAGTTTAAACATTTCCATTGGATACATTGAAATAATTCGGTCCCATTGGGGGAATACATATTTCATGCTTGTTTACATTTACAAACCAAGTGTATTTACATGGCACTATAATCTCCAACAGAAATAAAATAAGATAATCAACATAAAGTTGTAGGCCTCCACTACTATCTATATATATATATATATATATATCTGCAACTATATAGTGACCCTTTCCAGGAAATAGGTCAAGCATGTAATTTCATCCCCAAACAAAATGACATGAAGCCATGTCTGCAAAGCAGGTATGCCACCATTGTTATCTTTGAAGTGTTGCGCAAGCTGCCCGACAGGTTTCTGCAAGCAATATGACAATGTCATGTTATTAACAACTGACAAATATGAAGTAGAATTAGTAGTAAAATAACCAATTACAAACAGGAGTGGATGATAATGAAACTATATTTTTTAAAGAATAAAATCAGAGTATAAGATAACTATAGAATTAACTGTTAGTGATGACCAATCAACGATGCAGGGTAGGAGAGTCTTGTTAGAGCAGTGGACAATAGGTCTATAGCAAAGCGCTGCTACTTGCAACAACTTGGTGAAAGAATCAAATCAATTTCTTCCATGGACAACAACATCAAAGCATATCAAAAGCTTGATGATATGTAAGAAGCAATAGACAAGCACCCCCTTTCACCCAGAATACTAATTTTTATATAGCATCTTACATGTCGTGATTCAATATATATCTTTCAGAGGACCACTGTTATTCCAACCAAGATGAAAAAGCATTTATATGAAGTCCCAAAAGTATCCAAGGTTCTAAATCACAACTTATATCATCTCGTTCTTCTTACTCATTATTGATATTGTCCCTCAACAAAACTCTGATTTCATTCATGACATCTGGCCGACAAGATAAAAGAACAAAAGATAGGCAAACTTACTCCACCATGGATACAAGACAGAAAAATTACTTCTTGAACGAGAGCATTATACATCAACATAAAATACTTTACTTCTACAGACGCACATATGAAAAGATAAATGCAAATAGCTTGGGATTTACACTGAAGGATAGCTAAGCTTGCCATCCTCTTGAGTCATCACTGTGTCAAATGAATCCTAGTCTTTTATCTGCTGGCTTAAGAATTTGAAAAGAGCATATTAAGCTTTCATCAACGCTCATCATAGCACCAGCATTATCAAATTCACCACAATAATTGGGAGCAGAGAATATAGTGACAAGTTGTCGGTCAGCAAAGAATTCATATCCATCCTCGACAACCTTGAAAGAGAAGAATAGTAAATATTTAGTAAGCTCCTAATCCTAGTGTCTTAGAATGTGGAAATAAACTAAGTTAGCTAACCTGATGAGCACGACAAATGAGATCCATGTCATTCTTCATCAAGAACTCAGACACCTTGTCTGCACCAAAAGTGTGTGAGACTCCACGATCATTCATTGCCCAGCCTTTAATATCTTTACCAGGGTCTGCCCAAAGTAAATCGCAAAGCAAACCAGAATCTGGAATCTCAGTTGGACGAGGTACGTTTCTAATTTGATCTAAATTGGTCAACTCAGGGGAAAGGCCCCCATGCATGCAAAATATTTTCTCATCTATGAGCGCAGCAACAGGAAGACAGTTAAAACAATCAGTGAAAGTCTTCCACAGTCTCACATTGAATCGGCGCTTACATTCATCATAGAATCCGTATATACGATTGATTGAAGCACACTCATGATTGCCTCTTAGAATAAATAAGTTCTCTGGGTATTTGATCTTATAGGCAAGCAAAAGGCATATTGTTTCCAAACTCTGCTTCCCACGATCCACATAATCTCCTAGGAATAAATAATTAGCATTTGGAGGAAAGCCCCCATATTCAAATAGCCTCAACAGGTCGGAATATTGTCCATGGATGTCACCTAGAAAGCCATATTACCACAAAGGTTACACGAGTTGAGCATGAGTACGATCAATATAGAAAGCCCAATAAAACAGTAGTCCAATACTCCAATCAAAGAGCTAATGTGTTTTCTGGCAGTGTACAACCTATACAGTGCAGCAATAATAACGATAGTAGATTTACATCAAAACACTGACATCACTCTCAAATGTAGTCATATGCTTATTGGACCATTAGTTAATGTTATTTGAAATGAGATAAATGCTTGAGTGATATTGCAATAATCATCAAGCCACCAAAGTACAGAAAACTTTCTTCCACTCTTTTGAACTTTCCTTCTCGTGATTCCTACTTAGAAAAGTGATATCAAATAACCAAGAAATATAACCCTTCAAGATCCTATGTTACAATCTTATGTCACAATTGTAGTGTAAGAGGCCAAATTCTATGTATGTTCAAAATTAAGCACTTCAATCAATCCATTTCGCTTTCTTATGAGCGAACTAAATGGTTATAATAAGTTTGACTACTAAGATTTGTATTAATCATTACCTCGTTCTTTAGAAGTATCCTATGGACATGATGGATTTCCGATTCATTGGTCATATGCAATATTCATCCTGAAGCAAACATATGACTCTTTGTTGCTTCAAATCAACATACAATTTTCAGATGCAAAATCTGAAAGAGACTCCGCGACCCTGAATGCTAAGTTGCTTAGTATAAGCTTCAATGTCTGATTTATTTCAGAAAGTACCCGGATTTGTTTCTGCTTACTTTAACTCATACTTTCTACGCAAATTCAAAAATTCACCCAAACACTTGTAAAGTGATTTTATTTCAAATTTAAGATGAACAAACAACGAGAAGTACATAAACAACTTAACAAGCGCAAAAACTAAACTCGGAACGACCAACTTTCTTACTGAGCTTCAAAATATTTCTCCTCTATCCCATCAAAACATTATATACATACATACATACATACATACATATATATATATACACACACACGTTGACATTCTCTGAACACGAACACGATCTGTGTTTAATCAAACATGGTAAACGATGTCAAGTTTTTCTTTGTTTAAAAAAAGGTTTTTGAATGAAAATGTGGGGTTTATTGGATATATATTTATATGAAGCTCGGTGAAACCAAAAAACATTGACACAACGGAACGTACCACAGATCTTGATGGGTGCCTGAATCTCAAGAAGAATGGGCTGTCGGAGGAAGACCTCTCTGGAAACATTGCAAAGCTGACGGATCTCGTTCTCCATGAGCTGAACCTGTTTTCCAGGCCTGGCGTGTCGAAACTCCAAAAGCCGATTGATAATGTCATCCAGAATGGCAGGGTCCATTGTGCCCTGCTCTTCTTGTGCCATTTAGACACGAAACGATCCCAAAGCCTTTGACAAAACCCAAGACGCCTAAACGACAGAACCCTTTCCTCCCCTTCTATATCCTGGCACTCGTTGCGTCCCCCTTATTCTTTTGTATTTCAAAACTATTTTTATGAACCGGCTTTGTGGTTGGAAAAAAAAACGGGGGGTTGAGAATGTATCTAATAGTTCTTGAACCCTTTAAATGCTTTCATCAAAAGAATGATCAAACAAGGAAGAAGAAACGTAGAGTAGGGACGTGGGGAAGGAGACGAGGACTACAGCTCTGCATTCCTGCAACACCAATGTGACGGAGGCGCCTAAAATATACATCCCGCGCTTCGAGAAATCCGCACCGCGTCCTATTTTAATGCTTTTCATAAGATTCGGTTAATTCCTCACTTGCAAAGATTCATACAGACAGTTTGTTCTAAGCTCTTGTTCGTAACCTTCTCAAGTTTTTTTCCTAGAAAATAGTTGCTACCAAAGCCAAAGGGCAGAAGATTTTATTTTTTTAGTACTAACAAAGAATTTATCAATTATATATAAACAAAGTAGACAAATGAAACTTTTGATTGATTAAATTTTTAACTCTACGTATAATAATTCTTTACTTTCTTGACATATGTATTAAAAGTTTTTTAAAATACGTAAATTCTTTTTAATCAATTAAAAAATAAATAAATCATATATTAATTTATTACATCTTAAATAAAAAATTTTCTGAAATTCAAATATTTTTTAAAATAAACAAAAATTAATTAATTAATTATTACTTAAATAATACAATAAGGAACAATAAATATAATTTAACATTATTCAAAATCAAAGCCAGAGAAAATAATATATAATTGAATAGTTTATTTAACACTTTAAATCATACAAAGTCAGAAGTAAAATCAAATGTAATTTTATTATTTTATAATATTTTAGAGTTTTTTAAAAATTGTAACAATTGATAGCTACTTCATATGTTAGAGAAAATTTAATATAATGATACCCTCTCAATGAATCCAAAATTTAAAATGTATTGATATATAATAATAAAAATTAATTTTTGTCAAAGTTTGGTGCCACCAAAGAACAAATTATCTTAGTTGGTGAACAACCAAAGAAAAAGGAAGAACCAGTTATTTTAGTTGGTGAATAACTAAAGAAAAAGGGGAACTAATTATCTTAGTTGATGAACAACTAAAGATAAATGGGAAACTGGTGAACAACTAAAGAAAAAAGGGAGAATATTTTTATAATAATTATAATTTAGTCTTTTGAAAATTATATAGAAGCCCTTCATCCTTCCTTAAAAATAGAGAGCTTTAAAACCTCATTTCTCACAACTAATAAAGGAGCAATCCTATAGAGAGAGAAAGAAAGAGAGTTGCGAGATATATAGAAAGTTGTGAGATTAGTATTCTCCTATTAGTAAGAGATATAAAAACATTGTATTATCTTTGTTATATAGAGAGAAGGTGTAACTTCTATTTTTCTCACAGCGAAGTATTTTCATCCTTGTTTGTAGTTGTTTACCCTATTCGGGTTTTTTCATGTAAAATTCTATGTATCATTTCACAGTTTTGTTTTTATCCTGTGTTCATTTTCTTTATAATTAGTATCAGAGCCTATTTGGATATGTTATTATTTACTTATCGTATGCTTTATGGCTGCCACCAATATAGTGGATCCACTACATCAAAAAATGTATAAGATTATTTCACCCACTACAAAGTACTGAGCACTATTCAAGTGTAAGGTGAACTATTCATACATACAGTTATTATTCATAAAAAAAAAAAATAGTGGGAGTTATTTTTGTTCACAAATATATTGTGATTGAAGCAATGACAGTAAAATTTGATATTAAAAAGTTCAACAACAGTAATTTCTCATTATGGAAGCTAAAGATAAAGATCATCATCTTGATAAAAGATAATTGTCTTGCAGTTATTAGTAAAAGACCAGTAGAATTCACATATAAAAATAAATAGAACGAGATGGATAGGAATGTTGTTGCAAATCTTCATTTAACACTTGTAGATGAGATATTGTCCAGAATAGAGGAGAGGAAGATAACAAAAGAAATTTGGGATCATTTGACCAAATTGTACAAGGCCAAGTCATTGTACAACAAAATTTTCCTTGAAAGGAAATTATACATTTTGTGGATGTCCAAAACCACTTCAGTGACGGAGCACATCAACATTCTAAATACTCTATTTTCTCAACTCACATTGTTAGGTCATAAAATAGAGGTGAATGAACGTGCTGAAATTCTACTTCAAAGCCTACTCATTTCCTACAACCAACTCGTCATCAACTTAACTAATAATATTTTTGTGGACTACCTAGTTTTTTATGACATTTCACTAGCTATTATGGAAGAAGAAAATCGATACGAAAAGAAGAAAGACATGTTGATTTGTTCACAACAAGCCAAAGTGTTAGCAGCAATGAGAGGAAGATTAACAAAACGTAGCTCAAGTGGGAGACAGAAACAAGGAAGATCAAAATCAAAGAATAAGAAGAATATCAGAGGTATGTAACAAAAAGGGAAACTACAAAAATAAGTGTTGGAGTTTGAAGAGGAATGCAGAGGCCGAAGGCAAAGATACTGAGTTGTCAGTGCTTAGGGATACATTGCAAATACCTTAAATGATGATGAAGTTTTATACAGCAAGACAGCAACAGTTGCTGATGGCAAGAAAAAATTTTAATGCCTATTTGGGGTAAAAAATTAGGCCTAGAATTGGGGCGTGGAATTGGAATCAAACCCAACAATTCTAATTTTTTCGTTTAGGTGATCTTTTAAAATTACATTTCTAATTCCATATACCAATTCCATAGAATTGAAATATAACTAGTAAAAGTCATTTTCAACTTTTATCCCCAACCTCAAAAATTACAATTCCAAATATTAGAATTGAAGTGGAACTCTTTGCTTCTAACTAATACTTTATTTTTTTAAAAGTCATTGCTAACATTTAGCTTCCAATATTATATTTTTAAATTTTAATATTAATATAATTATAAAATAATTAAATATTTTAAAATATGTTTTGATAAATAAAGTACACATATATATACACAAATAACACACACATAATACACACGCATGTTCACATACATACATATATACTGAACATGTAGTACACACATAAGCATATACAAATACAACGAAAATGTAATATAAATGTACATGTATACGAGTACACACCTCAACACACAAACACAAATATATATATATATATATATATATATAATGAATATGTTACATACACGTACATGCACATGTAGGTGAACATACGTGCATGCAAACACATATATATGGAATATGTAACACATACGTACTTGCACATGCACGTGTATATCCACCTACATGTACAAATATAAAATACATATATATTAAATTTGTTACATACACATACATATAAATGCATGCGCACGTGTACATATACACATATATATCAAACATGTAAAACATACACATGCATACAAATACATATAACGAATATGTAATATAAATGTGTGCACACATGTACCTATACACACAAACATACATGTATATATAATATGTTTATTACATACACCCACATGCATATGCATGCACATGCATATATAACGAATATGTAATATGATATAAAAACATTAGATATATTAATCTTCAAAAAAATAATATGATTGTACATTTATATATTTATACACCTTAGTACAACTTAATATTACAACACAACACTATAATATGTATATGATATAACACAACATTGTACATGCATATACTTACACATCCATAACAGAACATTTATGTACACATAACATGTCAAATAATCTTTTTTAAAAATATTATTTTACATGCTAAATATAATGTGATGTTACAATCATTGAAAAATAGTATCTTATATCATATAATCTAAATAATATATATATATATATATATATTTAAAACATAAATTATAAATTATTTTTAATATATTATTCATGTTTATCATTTTAAAACATATTTATCTTTTATCTAAATAATAAAATTAGAATAAATTTGGAATTACAATTCTATATTCTAATTCTTTACTGAACCAAACATAAATTTTAAAATTCTAAATCAATTCTAATTCTAGCGGAATTAGAATCTGAATTATAATTATACATTTTAATTCCAATTCTTGATATCAAACGGAGCCTTAGTGATATCTGGCTGGTAGACTCAGCAGCAACGTGGCACATTACCTCACAGAGAGAGTGGTTCCAACAATATAAACCTGTTTCTGGGAAATATGTGATTATGGGAGATGATAGTTTTTTAGAGATTGCTGTAATAAGCACTATCAAACTAAAGATGTATGATGATACAACTCGTACCATCTAGGAGGTCTGACATGTGAAGGGTCTCAAGAAAAATCTATTGTCTTTAGGACAACTTGATAACAATGGGTATAAAACTCAAATATAAGATGACATTCTGAAAGTCATTAAAGGCGCACTTGTAGTTATAAAAGTAGAAAAGATAGTGGCCAACCTATATGTGCTTAAAGGAGAAACACAATAATAAGGAGAAGTCTCAGTTGTATCAATTAATCCAGCAACTAAGAAATCAATGATATCGTGGCACTGTAAACTGGGCCACATGTCAAAACGTGGATTGAAGATTCTTGCAGAATGAAATCTTCTTCCCGGACTCAAAAGGTTTTTCTACCTTTAATGTGCATTGTGTTACAAGTAAGTAGCATAGGTTGAAGTTTAATAGCTCTAAAGAGATAAGTAAATATATCTTAGACCTAATACACTATGATGTTTGGCAAGTATTGATCTTATCCCTGGGAGGAGTAAAGTATTTTATGTCATTCATTGATTACTACTCCTGAAAATGTTGAGTGTTTCCAATAAAAAAAAAAAAGACAAATGTGTTTGAAGTTTTCAAAACCTTCAAAGCACGTGTGAAACGTGAATATGAGAAAATGATTAAATGTTTGAGATTAGACAATGGCAGAGAATACACTAATAATGAATGTAATACTTTCTATCAACAAGAAGGTATCAAAAGTCAATTCACGGTGGCGTACACTCCATTACAAAATGGAGTGGCAAAGCGGATGAACAAGACTTTGTTGGAAATGACAAAGGCAATGTTAAGAACTATTAGATTAGCCAATTCATTTTAGGCAAAAGCAGTCAAGATAGCTTGCTATGTGATTAATCGGCCACCATCAACCGCAATTGATTTGAAAACCCTAATGGAGATATGGACTGAAAAGCCAGCTGATTATATAAACCTTCATTTGTTTGGAAGTCTAGTATATGTGATGTACAATGCCCAAGAAATTACAAAGTTAGATCCAAAATCTAAAAGATGCTTATTCTTGGGATATGCTGACAAAGTAAATTGGTATCACATGTGGGATCCCACTAACCACAAGGTTATAGTCAACAGGGGTTTCATCTTTCTTGAAGAGAAACAACATATACATAAAGGTGATAACACTTCAAAAGAAATAGTTGAGACCACTACAGTGCAAATTGAAAGATGAGAAAATAAAACAAAAGTACCAAATTCTTCTGAAGCAACACCAGAGTATGATGAACAAGAACAATATGATCTTGTGACTCCACAAGTCCGACAATTAACTTGAGAAAGTAAAGAACCAGTTTGGCACTCAAATTACATTATAGAAGGGAATGTTGCATACTGTATACTCACAAAAAATGGAGAGCCTTTGACTTTTCAAGAGGTTATGGGAAGCTCAAAAACTTATCTGTGGTTAGCAGCAATGCAAGAAGAAATTGAAGCCCTCCATAAGAATAAGATATGAGATCTTGTTCCCCTACTAAAAGGACAAAAGGCCATCGGGAACAAATGGGTGTACAAGATCAAAAGAACTGGTGATGATCAAGTTGAACAATATCGTGCTAGACTGGTGGTAAAAAGATTTTCTCAAAAGGAAAGCATCAATTACAATGAGATATTTTCTCCAATTTTTCGACTCATAACGGTTCAAGTGGTCTTAGTAATGTGTGTTACATTTGATTTACATCTAAAATAGTTAGATGTGAAAACTGCATTTCTTCATGGAGATCTTGAAGAAAAAATTTACATGCTCCAACTAGAAGGGTTTGAATAGAAATGAATAGAGAACTTGGTTTGCAGATTAAACAAATCTCTATATGGTCTCAAGCAGGCACCATGATGCTGGTATAAGAGATTTGATTCCTTCATAATGAGTCTTGGATACAATAGAACTCTTGTGCATAAATCAAAAGGTTTAGTGGAAATGATTTCATTATTTTTCTATTGTATGTAGATGACATACTAGTAGTAGACCGAAGCAAAGATTGTATCAATGAATTGAAGGTACAATTAGCTAGGGAGTTTGATATGAAGGATTTAGGACCAATAAGCAAGATTCTAGATATGCAAATTCACCGAGACAGAAATGACAAAAACATTTGGCTTTCTCAAAAGAATTATTTAAAAAAGATCTTGTGACGCTTTAATATGCATGAATGTAAGCCAATCTTTACCCCACTTTTTGTTAATTTCAAGTTATCCTTAAGCATGAGTCCTAGCAGTAAAGAAAGGAAGGAAAAGTCTTGAGTACCGTACGTATCAGTAGTGAGTAACCTAATGTTCGCTATGATTTGTACAAGACCAGATATTGCACAAGCAATAGGAGTGGTTACTCGATATATGGCAAATCCTAGCCGAAAGCATTAGAATACTATAAAAAGGGTCATAAGATACATTAAAGGGACCACATATTTACATTGCATTACAGAGGATCAGATTTCATCATCAAAGGCTATACAAATTTAAATTTTGCAGGTGATCTTGACAATAGCAAATCACTCTTGCAAGCAGAGCTATAAGTTGGGTTTCAAAACTGCAACATATTGTGGCCACTTTAACAACAGAGGCAGAATATATTACAACTACATATGCTAGCAAATAAGTAATTTGGTTGCATATACTATTGGAAGAACTTGGGTTCAATCCCAGGAAGATTACAATATTCTGTGATAATCAAAGTGCTCTCTACTTAGCAAAAAATTTGGCATTCCATTATAAAACTAAACACATATGAGTTCAATATTATTTTATCCAAGAAAATGTGGAAGAAGGAAGTGTGGATATATAGAAAATTCATGTTAAAGATAACTTAGTAGATACATTGATAAAGCCAGTGAATACTGATAATTTCAAATGGTGCAAATCTTCTATTAGCCTAGCAGTGATATGAGCAATAAGAGATGGCAAGGAAGGAAGAAAGAATGGTGTGAAGATTGATTGATTCTTAATCAAATCTTCAAGTGGGAGATTGTCAAAGTTTGGTGCCTCCAAAGAAATAATCATCTTACTTGGTGAACAACTAAAGAAAAGGGGAAAACCAATTATCTTAGTTGGTGAATAACTAAAGAAAAAAGGGGACTAATTATCTTAGTTGGTGAACAACTAAAGAAAAAGGAGAGAATATTTTTTATAATAATTGCACTTTAGTCCTTTGAAGATTGCATGGAAACCCTTTTTTCTTCCTTATAAATAGAAAACTTCAAATCTCATTTCTCACAACCAAGAAAGGAGCAATTCTATATAAAGAGAAAGAGTTGTGAGATTAGTATTCTCCTATTAGTAAGAGATATAAAAATATTTTATTATCTTTGTTATATAGAAAAATGGTGTAACTCCTATTTTTCTCATAATAAAGTTTTTTCTTCATTGTCTGTGGTTTTGTACCTTATTGAAGTTTTTTCACATAAAATTCTGTGTATAATATCCAATTATTTGTTATAGTTTTGCTTTTATCTGGTGTCTATTTTCTCTACAATTTTTTCTAAGACACGTACAATGCTAAGACAAATAAACTAGTTTTATTGTATAAAATTACAGTGGATTAATTTAGTCTCATTTTCGGTAAATTTTAATTGAATAGTATTATACAATTTAATTGATTTTTGAGTTATATTAGTCCTTAAAAAGCTTTTAATGGTACTATGTCTAGCTTTAAAATATCATTGTTAACAAGCTCTTTTTAATTTCGATGATTAAATTATGAATAAAATGATTTATTATCATTACCTTATTCTTAAAAATTTGTTAACAACATCAATTTCTTAGTGAAATAATATATTTTTATAAAAATTTCAATAAATTCTTAAGTAAATAAAATAATAGTTCACTTTTTGATTTTGTATGAAAAAATAATTTAGTTTTAATTAAGCCAATTACCCAAGAAAAAAAAAAAAAAGTTTGCGAGGCACGGCGGACACAATGACAATGAACAAGCTAGAAGTGGTGAAGGTGAAGTTGAATGTGAAGGCTCCGTTTTGTTTCTAATTCTTCACATTTCATTGAGTGAGTTACTTTCAATAATTTTTCTTTTGTATCTTGGCTTTGTTCGTTTCAAATTCTACATCAACTCATGAGAAAGTAGCATAACTTGAAATGGAACACCCAAATAAACTAGCAACGCTATACAACGTCCAAATTTTACTTGCTTTTTCATCGCAACTCAATGAATGTAAATGTACTTTACATGTTTCTATGATTTTTTGATAGTTTAGAATAATTAATGAACAAGGAGAGTCGCTTTTTTATTAACCAAGATTTTTAAAGTTGTTTTGGTCAAAAAAATTTATATATCATGTATATTTAAAATACATGATTAAACAATGTCAAAAGTCAAGTCGCGTGAATCTAATGAAGTGATAAGTATATATAAATTAATTATTACTAATTTAATTTATATGTATATATATATATATATATATATATATTTTTTTTTTTTTTGCATTGGGGAGTCCTCGTCAATAGGAAGGTGAGGGATATCCCTCAACGAAAGTGACAGCTAAATTTATGGTTTACGTAACTTAATTATTGACGTTATCCGACCATGTATTTTAAATGTGCGTGATATAATTTTTAAAAAAAATTATATTTAAGGTGTTATTTTTAGTATACTTATAATTTTAAATGTACCAATATATTTATATATAATATAAGAATGTAATTATAATAATATTAATATAAAAATATAATATTACAATTATATGTTTACAAATAAGTACATTAATGTACTCAAAATTTTTAATAGACAAAATGTATTACTTAAATTTAAGCGTTTTGATTAATAAAGGAGACAATTGGTCTGCTTCATTAATTATTCTGAACATAAGAATGTTGTTAAAAAACTTATTTTTATCCCTAACACAAGTCTTATTGGTAATTAATAAAAAGGGTACAAATAAAAGTTATATAACTAAAGTACTCTTTTGGACCTCTGACTTCATATAAGGTTTAATGTTGGTCCCTCGTCTTACTTTTGTTTTACTCCATTGACATTTATTAATTCCTCTCTTTTTTTTTTTTAACTTAACCAATTGGGTTATTCTAAGACAAATATATTTTTATTATCTTATCCATCATGAAATTATTATTTTAATTTCTTACTTATTAAAATATTCAAATAATTCCTTACTCATTTAAAAATATCACACTTAATCTCTCATTTTTTTTAAAAATTACTTAATTTAGTATTTCTATCAAATTTTAAAGATATTATTTTCTTTTACTTTAAAAAATGAGAGATCATATATGACTTTTTAAAATAAGTATAAATTATTTTGGATATTTTGATAGTGAGAGACCAAAATTTTATAATAAATGAAGGATTAAAATAGATATTTTACTCTTTATTTTAGTATATTCTTGTCTCGGAAAGGGGTTAAAAAAAGTCATTTTGTTAATTGTTATTTGTTGATATCTCAGTAGTGAGATTAATGAAATTAGTAAGAAAGATTAATGTGAAATTTAATTAACGAGCAACGTAATAAAACAAAAGAAAAATGATGAAATAAGAAAACTTAGTATCAAGTCTTTGTTTACCCAAGTAAGTGCCACATTAGATGGATGATGCCTTCTTTCATATCAAAATGGACGTTTTACATTTTGAAAAATAAATGACGTAAAAAGTCATATGAGATTTATTACCTTTTTTTTTTCGTTTTTATATAATTTACAAAAGAATTAAAAAAGAATAGAGAATCTAAGTATTATGTGATGCATCCAACATTCAAAAAATAAAAAATACTGAATCAATGATGTAAAATCAACCCTAAAAATATTCTCTCAACTCACTCTAATTCAACAATATTTTTAAGGTTTTTGATAAAAAAAAAAAAAACAATACTTATGTGCTGATCATGCACAAAATCACTATTGGGCCTTTTATTCTGTTTTGGCCTAGTTGGGTTTTAGATGGTTTCGTTTGTGCAATGAAGTTCGTTTATTCGTTGGTCCAAAGAACATGAAGTCCTATCATCCTATTTTGTTTGTATCTTTGTCAAAAGAATCGCTCATGCTCTTTGCGTTAAAGTTGCGATTATCCATAAAGTTGGGTTTTTGGTCCGAGCCCGTGCTGGTTTTGGCTAGCCAGCCAGAGAAAAATCGAATCTTTTAAACCAGGGTCGTTTCCATTTTCCATTAACGTTTGGTGTTGGAAGGTAGGAATCCGGCAAGATGAGGAAGGAAGACACCGTGAAGCTAATCAGTGCTGAGGGATTCGAATTTGTGGTCGATAAAGAGGCAGCTATGGTTTCACAGACGATCCATAACATGCTTACCTCTCCAGGTCTGTTTATTCTTGGGTACCTCGTTTATCGATTTGTTGTTTTATTTTTTCTTTAGTAGGATTAGGGTTTGAATTTTATATCGAATTTCTGGAGATGGTAATCGTCTGATGGAGGGATTTCTTTGGTAGGAAGTTTCGCTGAGAGGCAGCACGGTGAAGTGACTTTCCCGGAGATCAGCACCACCATTCTCGAGAAGATTTGTCAGTATTTCTATTGGCATCTGCAATTTGCTAAGTGCTGAACTCTATCCTCGCCTTTTTTGTCCTTTCATTGACTATATCATTGTCTGCCATTTTGATATGTTGTTTCTGCATGCTAAGTACTTTGTCAGTGATGTTGAAAGATTTTATTTTGAATGTGATATCTTTATGAACCTTATTATATCAATCACCACAGAATCTATTTGCTTTTCATTTTCAGTAAAGAAAGATTTAAACAACGCCTTCTTTATCTTTTAAATCACCTATCAATATTCTCTACTCTTTCTTTTTTGAACAAAAGAGTCATTGACGTGGGAGTAGGGATCGGGGAAAGTACAGGGGTAGGGATTAAATCTTGACACCATGTTCTCCTCAATATAAAAATGGCCGAGGTTAGTGTCATGGAAGCTATTACCTCATTGACCACTAGCTCAATACATATTCATTTGAAGTAACTCAAACGCTGTTAATTTCTTAGTGAACAACTTTTAAGGAGCAGTTCTATCCTTTTTAATGCCGGTCATAGAAAGTCTTAAAATTATATTGAGGCGCATGTTCTTTGGTATAATTTCATATTATGAAATATCTTATGTGAATATGTATTGTTGAGTTGAGGGTATTGACAACAAACTTCACCTGGAAGCGTAGCAGGGAGATTGGGAACTGATTAATGTTTCAGTGGTGGGAACTGATAAAGCGTAGTAGGGACGTTATTCTCAATACGGTGGTTCGAACCATCACCCTGGAAAAGTTGAACAATCCATTCAGTTGAACTATATGTTTTTTGAAATTCAGTTGTTTTAGTTCTTTTTTGGGGTTTAAGGCTAGATGATGGTTTTTCTTGATACCTGAAATTTGACTTGGGTTAATATGGATAGAGTGTTATGGAATTTAGTGCTTTATTGAGGAGTCATGGTTTGACATGATATAATTAATGGTATCTCTGGGTCCTTGTGTTATTTTAGTTTCAAAGTCAATTATTGGCCATATGTTGGTATGTAAATCTTCTATACTTTTTCTACCCCGTATCATAAATATGGATGGTGGTCTTACCCTATGTTCTTATTCTTGGCATATCATGGTTTCATCATTCGCTTACTGTTTAGATTCCTTCACTACTTCGAGATATCTTCTCCTCTATATATATATACCAGATTCGTCAGTCTTTAATGGTATGTTATTTGAATGGTCTAAGATTTGTTAGTTTTTACTTGTAAACATCATCAAGTGAAAGGGAAGAGAAACGAGAAAAGATTTATGTTTAGATGTAAACTCTTAATACAGATGAATGGGTAGAGAACTAGAGAGGGCTTTTTAGAGTATCCATTTTGTTTAATGTTTTATTTGTTTAGAATTTAGATTCATCAATAGTTTATGCATGAAGCTTTTATAGTTTTAAGTTGTGAGAAGATGTATGGCTGTCAGGTTGCTCGTTGAGAAAAAAAGGAAAAAAAACCAGAATTACAGTCGAAAAATGAAGCCAAAATTGATGCTTGGCACCTACTTGTTCCCTATTGGGCTACTCTTGTACAAGAATGGAGATTGGATCTTGTTTTCGGCTTCAATATGTTAGTTATTGGGGTTACTCTAATATAGTCAATATCTGTTATCCAAGTGGTAGAGGAGCACTGCATTATATACTTGCTTGTTTCATGTAATGGAAGCCATGTTTATTTATTTTTGGAAGTAATTATGTTACAAAACCTCAATCACAAATTCCTCAATTTTATGTTTTCTTGTCTGTGTGTCGTAGTGGGAAGGAGACTGAGTTTCCTATTGAACCCGAGTTAACTCTGGAGCTAATGATGGCTGCCAATTACCTACATACTTGAGCATTTTGACTTCCCAGATGGTGACGGTTCTTGTGCGTATTGTTTGTCTTATCTCTTTTCTTGGGAGTCCTACAAGTTCACTCTTGATGGTATCTGTTTTCTTGTTAATTAGCTGCTTTTGGTCTTCATTGGGTCCTTCGTGCAGATGGAACTGTTGCTCTTATTTGGGGTTTTAAAGGAGACATAAGCTACGTGTCATCGTTGCCATTGGCACGTATATCTTTGCCGCAGCTTAGTAAATACGTAATCAGTGTAATCTAACGCAGTCTGCTAGATTAATATGCGTAACTATGAATAATTTGTCTCTGGTCACTCTGTTTCTCTGGCTGTTGTCAGACGATGATATTTGTGTAAACAACTGATTGAAAGGGGAAGTCAGGATATTTCTCTCGTTTTCTTTTATTCCTCAAAAGAAATGCCAATTTAAAGTGAAACACTGTATTTAGTTTAAAGAATAACGACAGGCTTATCATTAATGTTTGTGTATATTTTAGCTTGATGTTTTTAGCTATGTGACCAGATGGAAGGGAATGAGGATGCTTATCCTTGTTTCGTTTCGTTTTCTCGCGGAGCTTGACCGTTATATGTAGCATAAAGAATATACTTCCTGTAACGTTCCATTTTGATAACTATACTCGTTCTGCTTTCATTAAGACATTGGGGAAATCATACATAAGCTTCTGAATTATGGTATAATTATTATTCAATACACATTTTAAAATATAGCACTTAACCTATGTCAATTATTTTTATGAAAATGTTACATACTAGTTAAAATTAATATTTAACAATTACATTATTATTATTACGTAATACTTCAAGTAAATGATATAACTTTTGAAAATAATAGTTATAAAATAACAATTATATGATTTTTCAAGACGTTAGTTTTAACTCATTTTGTAATGTTTCTTTTTAATTCTCTATAGCTTAATGAGATTAAGTATTATGTTTCAAAATTTCTGTAAAAAAGTTATATTGTTATAAGTCTAAAAGTTACATGTAGTGTTTTTTAAACAAATATATTTTTATGTCAACTGGTCACTGTCCGCGGTAAACTAACATTTTAAAACCTCGTGATTTTGTGAGAAAGAATGTGTCCTAAGAAAAAGAAAAAATTAGGAAAGGTGATGGAGACAGAAGACATTATACAATAAATTATGTGATTTTTAAATGTTAATTTAATTTAATATGTAATGTTTTTACTCTAGGCAATAATTTAGATAATAAAATGTTACTTTCCGAAATTTGAATACTAAAATTATAATTAAATTATAGTTCAAAGACATTATATATTCATTGAATATTTGATTTTGATCGTAAAGTCCTGAACCCAATCGCTGTTGATGCTGAACTCGCATTACTTGCCTTCGATTTTTGATGGTGCTATTATGATCATACATAAGATACCTTTATTTCTTATTTCTTTCTTTTTCTAACATCATTTTTAAAGATAATCTAGCTGCCTTATGTCTAATTCTAATTTGATGGTTCGAACCCTCAAATAGACTTGCTGAAACCTATAATAAAATTGTCATTTCCGGCATTATGAAAAACTAATTTATTCATGACGATTTGAAATTACCAAGTCTCACTCCTTACAATGGAATTATGATTCCTATCTTATGAAATGAAGTTTTGCAGGGAATTGTCACTCTGCTCCTAGTTCTTTATTCCTATACGACTCATCTAATCACTTGGAGGTTGATAATCACAAAATTTCCTATTTGATATGCAAAGAAAAAGCCTTTCATAAGCAGCCATCATCTTGGTGGCAGTGAAGAATTGCAAACCTCTTTGCAGAGCAACCTGGCCTTTCTTCTCTAAAACTTCCCTGCCACCTTCACATACCTCATAGATGGCCTTCTTTAATGAAGTCACTGTTGGTGAAAATGTATAACCCATTTCCTTCCCAACAATCACAGACTCTACAATGCTTGCAAGTTTAGTAGCCATTACTGGCTTACCAGACAGCATGGCTTCTAACAGTGTGTGATCCAAACCCTGTGCTCGTAAAGTTGGGTTTAAAAAAATGTCAATAGCATTATAAAAACAAGCCATTTCAGCTGGTTCAAGTGGCCCCGAAACCGCTATATTTGACCCCAGATCTCTGTATCTTGCAGCCCAAGGGCCATCTCCAGCAACCAGAACCATGCTATTTTCTTGGAAAGTGCTATTTTCTGCAATCATCTGCTTCAAAGCTTCGAACATTAATGGGTGTCCTTTGTCTTTCACCAATCTCCCTGCTAGTCCTATAACCAATGATTTAGAATCTGGAATGCCATGCCTCTGCTTGAACTCTTTTCCTTTTGAGATATCTGGCTTGAAAACGTCTTGGTCCACCCCGTTGAGAATAATATGTACTCTTTCTTCTGGGATCATGTAGACTCTCTTTAGGATATCTCCAGCATGATCACTGGTCGCAACATGATGTGCATAATTTGTGAAGAACTTTACCTCTTCAACAACCTTCATTGCTCTCTGAGTCAATGCTTTTGACTGGGGTTCTTGGGGACTTCTCAGAATTTCCTGAATGATATCAGAATGAATGGTTTCGTATGCAATCCCGTGCCAACTGACAGCCAAATTAGTGACATACCGCGATCGAGTGTACCTGAGCCCAACACTTTCAGTATGAACCACATCAAATGGTCTTCCAGTTGAGTTCTGTGCTTGAAATTGCTCCCAAACTAAAGCCTGGTCAAGGTAACCAGCAGGTGTTGGTTTGGAGAGGTGAAAATGTAAGTTGGTGATTGGATACTCAGGGGAAGAGGAATTTGTGGAAGAAGTGGTGAAGATATGAAGATCATGGCCTCTTCTGGCAAGGGAAAGGTGGAGTGTGAGGGCATGGCGTTCAAGCCCCCCTGCGTGAGATCTCTGAGGCCATTTCTTGACAAAAAGTGCAATCTTCAAGAATTTTGGCGGCGGTTCTGATGTAAAGGCAAGGTGGTTCCATGCAAGAGGATATGTAAGGAGATTGATTATTGGTTGATTTGGCTTTTGTTCTGTTAACTGGTTTGGATAATAGCATTGGCCACGACAATGACACCAAGAGAGGATTAGGATGATGGAGAAGATGGAGAAGATGAAGATGATGTAGCGGAGACATCGGAAACTGAATATACAACTACGATCCCTCACCATGAATATTTGATTTTTGGAGTAATAGTGGAGGAGAACAGGAATTCAAAGTCACTATCTGTGTATTTATATAAACACAACCAGAAGATAATGGAAAAGTACTGTACAATTGATGTGAAAATGAAGAAACCTAAAATTCTGGCACCTGCACATGGGTTTGCATGCCTTGGCACTAGCAGATCGTAGACATTGATTATTAAATGATAATAGAGTTTGCTTCAACGGCAATGTCGCTTCACATGAGATGTGTCTCATATCCAAATCCAGGACTCATAATCTAACTCTGTTTCCAATTACATTTTCAGCAAATAAGAGAGAAAGAAAGTGTTGTACTCGCACTTACTTTCTTTTAGAATCGGAAAACAGAGTATGGAATCATTTTGGTTAGACGCTACTTATCTCTAATTTGATCAATAACCACATTTTATATAAATAGGCATCCATGCATGTGCAATTCGATTTTGATATTTTTTATGTTTCTTGGTGAGCATAGCAATCTTTTGAGGTTTAAGATGAATAAATGCAGGTGTTGGGTAAATTTGAATTTCCTCCTTCAATCATCAAGAATATTATCCATCATGTAGAATAATAATACATTATAAGTATCTTGAAATTTTCTTGCTTGGTATTATCTAGCAACTTCTACTTGTTTAAATACATTTTTAACAGCATGCTAAATTTGAAAAATCAAAGAATGTGTAATTAAGATCAACTTCTACTTGGGCTACATCGATTGAGAGGGTTAAGATTTAAGTAGAGTTTAAGTTTCATCATTTTCTTGGACCAGAAAACGAAATCATCATTTCATGCTTGATCAAAATACTTATAAATTTTATTAATATTAAAAGCCAGCTCTGAAGCACCAGATTTACATAACAACCCGACAAGGAACCCAGAGGAAATGCATTTGCTTGAAGCCATGAAACACCTCTATGTGTTTGATGACAAACAATCTTTTGGAGCAATTCCCAGGCCTTCCTTCCCTTCTGTGGGATTCCCAAAATGGAAGCAGTCTTAAACACAAGATTAGGAGAGTCAAAAGTTCTCACAGCATCATTATTAGTCAATTACTCATTACTATAAACAAGTCACTTTTCTGTAGTTGCTTAATTAAGCTGGTTTCCAACATGAAAGCGCGTGAATAATACGGCCTTTCCATCCCAGTAAAACCCATTTGCCATCTTCATCGACCACAAAGTCCTTATGGTATTCCATCTTCACAAATTCTCTTGATTTATTCAACCTTTCTTGCTCCAGACGGATTTGCCTGAACCCAGCTCTCTGGTTCCTAATCTGCCACTGCTTGTATGTCTCAGGCCTTTCAACTCTCTGTGCCCCTTCACACGCTATCACATTCATGGCATCCCTTCCAATTAGTTCTTTCTCAAACATCGCCCTATGTGTATCTTCACGTCCCACATTAGCCTCAAACATATCAAACAATGTCGAGAAGTGGAACAGTGCCTCCTTGAACCGAGAGAGGAAGAATGGCGCATTATAGGAGCCATTGGCAATTCCATGGATGAAGATGTTTGGTTTAATCTTCCTTATCATCTTCAAGACAGCATCTCTGGAACAGTCTACACCTACAGTTTCATCAGGTAGCTTCTTCATTCTGTACATGCAGTTCACAACTGTTATCTCACTTGTGTCTATCTTGAGATCCTGAAGTTGTATAGTTTCCCATCTCTGTGCAACACAGTTGTATTCAAATGGCACATTGTACCTTCTGCTATAATTAGCCAAACGCCGCCCTGTCTCCTCAAGCCTCTCCGCAGGGCGAAATCCAGGTTGAGGAATATCGATTCCTGTTATACGAATCTTGATGGGTCCTCCTGGTCTGGTTGCAAGATGATGGATGAGGCAAGGCCACTGGAAACCATAGTTAATCCCAAAATCAATGATGTGAAGTGTGCTTTCGTTCTCTACTTCCTTCGCGATCATCCCATTAGCCATGAAATTTGAGACTCTCTGGAAAGGAGAGGCTGTAATGTATAGCTTGTAAGCCTTTAACATATCAGCAGCAGTAACCCCATTGGAATTAAGAGGCATATAAGATGGCTTCCCAGCAGCCAATCGTGTCTCCAGTCCATTGGCAAAGTAATGAGCTAAACGCTGCATTCCATCCCCAAAAGGAGAAGAGTGCTGCCTAATCTGCTTGAGAAGGTCATTTGCATTCCTTTGGTCATAGTTTGACACAGCCTGCGCACATTGAGTTAGTAGAGTCCATAAATCTACTGTTGTCTCTTTATTAGCCCCTTTCTTCGAACGGCTTGCCTTTCCAGGAGATCCTTTTGAGTTCTTACCAGCTTGTGATGATAGTTCATGAGCTATGGACTGACCAATTCTTCCACCCAGACAAACTAGTACCTCATCAAACACCTCCGATACCTCTGAATCCTCGGAATACGTGGCTGAAAGCTTACTTCCTCTTCCTTCTTCATTTGTAGAGTCATCCATCTGATGGCTCCTCTTTTCCCTTGTTCCACTGGGTGTTGAAGTGTGCACCGCACCTTCTCCATATTGAAAATTACCTGCAGCTTGTGTCCCTGTTAATGGATCATGACATAAAATAGAAGAAGACCAATCAGACTCGTACGAATGATCAGAACTAGCGTAGCTGCTGTTGCTCTCAAAGCTAGCACATGGTGCATGATTGTCACTATCGAAATTACAAACAGGGATATGATGGGGTGGCGCGGGGTAACCAGGAGTAAGGACATCGTAGAATGACTTTTCAGCAGCTTGGAGTGCTAAACAATCTTGCAACATGCAGGGCCTTCGCTCCAAGTCATCTTCTTCATCCATGAGGATGTCGCTTATGTATCTGAGAATGGGATTGGAGTATTTGTTAATTCCTGTAAATACTTCATTCGAACTGGTGCCAGAATCTGCATCCGTTGGAGAAAGGGAAGGTGAACCAACGGATTTATCATCGAAACCAAACCCGTTTACTGAGTTTTGATTTGAGAATAACGAGATCGGACCATTCTCTCTGTCATCGAAGTTTTCGAGAAGGGCTTCCTCAGAGATCATATTGCAGGCAAAGACCAGAACAAAAATAATGAAACTCTTGAGTTGCAGCGTTGGCCACAAAGAAGCTTATATAAAATTTCTGAAACTTGGATACCCAACTGTTTATGTTAGACAAAAGTACAGGCTCTGGTTCTTTTAGATGATATACATCAGAAAATGTAATTAGGAGGTATGAACATTGACCAAAAGCTAGAGCTAATTGCAGAGACTACAAAGAACTGGGGCATCCAATTCAAGACAAAAAAAGTAATTACCAGCCTTTCAGCGATTGGGGTATAAAGCTAGAATAATAGTCTTCCTAGTACTGTGAGTTCTAGGAAGGTGCTTATAGTGAGACAAACCGAGCCATTTTATTATCATAATAATCCTTGGAGACAGTAATGTTGGGCAATAAATAGTCTAAATTTAATTATGACTTGAAAACTTCAATCCACTCCAAAATCGAAACACAAGGACTACAAGACTTGATTGCTAGCAGAACTTGGAATGGTCTAACTCTTGATCAAGGATGAGTTTAGGTCAATACAACCATTCCAAAGGTCACACTGTGCTAACGATATTACCTAATTGAGGCTGCTTTGGGGCTCAAAATCTATCATTTTTGCATATTTCATAATCATTTTATTTTGAGATTTTTCTTTTTCATAAATTGAGTTCTTTTACTTTATATCTGACTATAATTATCTTAGTACTTTATTGCGGAGTGTTTATAGATCAAGTAATACTCAAATAGTTTGTGTCTTCTTCTTCTTCTTTTGTTTTTTTTTTTTTTCTTTGCATTTCTAATCTATGAACAGTTTATTTTTCATGTCACTTGTGCGCAGCATAATTATATAAAAATCGAATAATCCAATATGAGTTCAAAAGATAAAGTAGGGGAAAATATTTTTAACCAAAACCCGTAAATGCTGAGTGATATATTTGTGATCTATCTGAAGCAGTATAGAAGGTCTGGGAGTCAAACTACACACGTGCCAAAAAATGGAGAACCTGGACCTTGCCCTCTGGTCATTTGACCCTATGCTATATTAAATTCTTCAACCAATGTGAATGCACCCCATCACTCCATGTATAACACTATAACTATTCTTTAACTCATTTTTCCCTATTATTGTTTTTTTATTTCTGGTTATTTAATTCTTTCAAAACACTGATGCATGGTATCAGACAAAACTGGATGGAATATTCCAGTTGGGAGGAGCATCCTATCATTGTCTTAGCCCCAACAGAGGAAAAGTTAGCAGCAACATTATAGAAGAGTTAGCAAATTCAAAGGCAGCTTTATTTTTCTGTATAAGATGGAGTGGTTACTGATTATTTATATAAGCTTTTGCAACGACATTTGTTCTTTTTTCAATTTTGATTAACATTTTTTCAGGTTTTTAAATAGTCGTGGTTGGGAGATGTGAGATCCATCCAGATACATTCCCCTACATCCAATTTTATGTCTAATAGTCTCTTTATTGTTCCCCTGACCTGTGAATGTGGTGCCATTAAAGATTCGGTGATGAGATGATGTGCTTTTTGGACCATTAGATGAGAATAAATTATAATCTAATAATTTAAAAGGCACAGCATAGTTAGTGTCAAATATTTGGCACCTTTAATAATAGTCTTTTTTATTATACTTATTTTATATTTGACTACTCATTTGGTCTATTCTTTCCTTGAGCTAATAATTACCAATAAATTATTAATAAATAATTACTGCTAGGTTAATCATAAGATTTTAGTTCCATATAAGATATGCATATATGAAGGGAAAACAACTACAGATTGAAGCAGTCACAGCAAGATATAAACTTACCCCTCCCCTAAGAAATAAATAAGAACACGTGAATTGACAAAGTAAAGAGATCTTGATAAGAATTCCAGAGGACCATTCAAATTTGGTCTCCTTTCAAGCCTGTTTCACACATCAACATACAGTCACATTGAAATTTTCCTTTCTTTTCATCAATCAAATCCTATATTGGCCCCAAAACAAACAAAAACAACTTACTGTACCGGTTATAGCAGTCAAAACAAACCTGTGTGACATCGGTGAGCGAAAATCTGTTTCCAACCCACACAGCCTATCTAGAATGACTAGTCAAAGCTATGTCCAGAAACAGAGCGATTACTCTGTACCTAATGCCAGACAAAACAGAGTAATTACTCTGTATCTAATGTCAAACAAAGCATACTGATTACTCTGTATATAATGTCAAACTGGGGTTGATACCAGTTTGGTAAGTTTTGCTCTAAAAAAATGTATTTTGAAACAGTAGATGGCGGCTTTGTAAAATAAATGTGGTCCCCTTGACAATTGAATTTTATATTTCAAGCTTATTGATTGTCCACTCGTCATTGATACTGCTCGTGATGATTGATGAACATGTCAAAGAAATCTAAACTCGAGAAAGGAAGACATGTGGGTCATTTTGTTTTTATCCATCATCTTTGTTTATAGTTGTTCGGATTGCACTCGTACTCCACTAAATTAAATTAAATAATTTAGAGATTTGCTCACCATAATTAAATATGCAGGATAATGTTCCATAATTTAAATCACCAAAATATCGCACATGCCTATCATGAATGTAGCAGAAAAATCAATCTGATTAAGAGTTTGGAGGAAAGCGACAATCATTGAGAAAGGGAGCCAGAAACGAGAAACTGGAAAATTAAACTCAAGATTCATTAGAAGTTTTTTAAAATTCAAAATCAAATTTTATTTATTCTGAAAGATGAACCTTCTATTTTATGTCCAAATATTAGATTCTAAAATGCCAATTATTCTGGGTAAATAAAAATTACTTCAAGATAATAATTTCTAAATTTGGCAGATTAAAAAGTAAAAATGTGGGACCCTAGACCATGGGAAAGTACGTTAAAGTCTTTCCAGTGTCTTTAACTAATGCTTTCTGAGGCTGCTATTAGATAAGTGGATTCAGAATCTAACCATTTATTCTCAGAAGATAGAAAGGGAAAGTTTTGGATTCAAATTGAACTTCACTTTCTTTCGGTCTAGAAAAATAAGAATACTTATGGAATCATTCCTGTTAGATGCATCGTAACAAAAAATATCTCTATCTAGTGGCAATTTAGTGCAATTTCTTTTTGTCCTTCATTGATTCAGAAGTAATGCTAAACACTCTTGAGAATCACCCACCGCAGTGCCAAAGAACCAGTAAATTAACAGAGCAACATCTGCTGCAGTTAGGTGTTTGAGACTAAATTTCTTGAGTAAAACATCAAGCCTTCCAATTCAATTCAATTTCTTGTGAGTTTATTGGTAAAGCAATTTTGGGATATTTAAAATATTTTGCTACTGGTTTACTGTGTTGATTACAATTGAATTTCCTCATTCAATCATGAATAATACAGTATGAGTATCATAAATAACTTCTAATCGACTTTGACAAAATGATGAAGTCCAAAAAATCAAATTGAGTGTATTATTAACTACCATCTTCTATAATTTATCATCACGTTTGTGGAATAATAGTACCTAAGATGGCATTCCTGCGGATGAGTTACGACTCGAGCAAATTAGTATTGTATTGCTTGGATGAATTTACATAGAGAAATTCTTGTAAATTTCGGTTACAAGATAAAGCTCTTGCTTCAAGGTGCATTCAATAGCGAATATGAACTTCAAATATAGGGTCAACAAATGAGACCTAGCCATTGAATTGATTTCAACCATGAATGCCGCTTGAGGAGTGAGAAATACAAGAAATTTTCGTATTTTAGAGGTGAAATGTTTCGGAGCATTAAGTTAGTCGAAACTCAAAACACAGTCAAGCTTTGATAGGAAAAATAATAGTTACAAGTCATCCTCCAGTCAAACTGTTCATAGGACTACACCTAGAAGTGGATGTATAGTAGTTACAGTCTTACAGATGAGACTGATATTACTCAGGCTGTGCCATCTATGCAGAAGCTAATTTTAATTGCCTACATTCAAACACGCCCTCCTTATCATCAACATAGGATTTTTGCATTACATCCCAAAATCTCAATTCTATGAGACAGCCTCTATTGCAATATTAAAACCAAATACATCAAAGTGATCCCTAACTTGTACTGAAATTTGGCAAACCTTCAACTTGGTGCATGCCAATCTGGGAAGAACATTCATCACAAGTCCTGAAGATCAAGTGAACTGGGTATAGAAGATTTACCATGACCTGAAACCATGAAAAGAGCAAATTAACTATAAAGCTTCTCCATCACATCTTGCTTGCAGCGTAAACTTAAGTAACAGCCAAGTTTTATAACATAAAACTTCAACAGAACTATGAAAGTGAAATGATGTGAGATACCTTTTAAGGAGTTGCGACACAAGTTCAGAATGAGATAAAACCACATTATGCTGGAACCCAACAAGTGGAAGCGTACAAAATGCGTCCCTTCCAGCCCTGAAGCATCCAGTTGTTGTCTTCATCAAACACAAAATCTTTGTGGTACCATGCCTCCATCTTATTCCTGAACTTGGTCATAATCTCCTTATTCAGTGGGAGCTGCTTGAAACCGGCCCTTGTAACCCTTGCCTGCCATTGTTTGTATGTCTCAGGCCTCTCTACCCTTTCGAAACCTTCACAAGCAACAACGTTCATAGCCTCCCGACCATAAAATTCTCTCTCGAGCATCAACCTCCATTGGTTTTCACGGGGTATCAAGGTATCAAACATATCGTAGATCGCAGAAAAATGGAACAGCGCCTCCCTGAACCGCGTGACAAAGAAAGGGGCATTGTAGGATCCGTTAATAATGGAATGAACAAAAATATCCGGCTTCATCTTCCTTATTAGATTCAGAACTGCATTCCTAGGACTATTCACTTCAATTGTCTCGTCCAGTAAATTCTTAAACCTCATCAGACAGTTCACAGCAAGTACCTCATTCCTCTCAATCTTAAGGTCTTCAATTCGGATGGTTTCCCAGTTTTGTGACGCTATAGCTTTGTACTCAAAGGGAACATTGAAACGCTTGCAATAGTTACCTAGACGACGACCAGTTTCTTCTATTCTTTCTGCTGGACGAAAGCCAGGTTGGGGAAATTCTATTCCGGTGATGCGTAGCTTGGGAGGTCCACCATCCCTATTGGACAGAAACTTGATAAGCATTGGCCATTGGAAACCATATAGGATACCAAAATCGATAATATGAAGGGTTTCTGCCTTTTCAGCTGCTTTGAAAATCATTTTAATTGCAAAGAAATGCGCAAACTTCTTGAAAGGAGAGGCAGAGAGTGAAACTTGGTAAGCTTTCAGAATTTCAGCTGCAGAAATCCTCTTAGAATTCAGAGAGGTATAAAATAACTGGGTTCCAGCACCATCACCTACCAAACGTGCCTCAAGGCCATTGGCAAAGTAATGAGCAACCCTCTGTGATGCATCCCCAAAGGGTGAAGAATGCTGCCTGATCTGCTTTAGTAATTCATGACCAGTCCTGCAATCATTGGCAGACACAGCTTGCGCACATAAAACCAGAAGTGTCCTCAAATCCACTGATTCCTTCTTCCTGACTTGTTTCTTAGAGCGAGTCTTCCCTCCATCAGACGAATCCACAGCCTGTTCACTTGGCTGCTTGTCTTTCACTGATTCACGCTGCAAGCTTTCGTGCTCAGCACATAATGGAAGATTCTCAACACTAAGCAACACTCTATCAAACATGTCCGATAATTCACTCTCATCAACATATACTGCTGACTGCTTGTTGGTTCTCCCTTCTTCTTCATCATCACTACCATAACGCTCATGGTTCTTTCTACCCTTTGAACCACCCAAACTCTGCCTAACATCTTTCTCCATATTCACTACCGCCTTTTCTCCCACTCCCTTTGACTCTACGGACACTGGGTTGCTCTCCAGACCGGAGACAAGTTGA
The DNA here is from genome assembly GCA_037074485.1 of Delonix regia. Lineage (NCBI taxonomy): Eukaryota > Viridiplantae > Streptophyta > Magnoliopsida > Fabales > Fabaceae > Delonix > Delonix regia. The sequence continues at coordinate 16,319,524 of CM073456.1, read as the reverse complement.
GCTCCTGTAGGAAGAAATTTGCTGGCTTCCTCTAAACCTCTCTTGAATTGCGAGACAGATTCTGCATCACTAAAGATATTTTGAGCCAAGAGCTTATTTATAGAAGAATCCAAATCCAACAGTCTATCGCCGATATTAGTTGAAGTTTTTGGAGGTCGAGAGGGCTGCTGAGAAATGGATTTCGAAGTAAACTGGAAAGCATAATTACCAGAAACAGGAGTCTCCGGTGAAGTCGGCTTTAACTCTATTGAGTTGTTGGTGCTTGTGCTGGTGTTGGTGCTGCCATTGCTACTACTAGAATCAGTACTAGTTCCAGAGAAAAGACCATCTGGGCTCTCAACATTGTCAAAGAGACGGTGTTGGTTAGGGGAGAGAGGGTAGTTATCTCTAAGAACATCATAGAATGATTTCTCAGTGAGTTTTAGACTGAGTGGATCATAAAACATGCATGGCTTCTGTTCCAAGTTCTCTTCCATGAGAACTTGACCTATGTACTTGATGGTTTCTGAAAAGTCAGAGTCTTCTAGAGAAGGATCCGGGGCCGAAGTCACGCTTGAATATGGGACATCTGGAACACCTTCTACAGGACTCGCACTCCAAGAAGGATTCGGCGGTGCTCCTTCAGAAACCACGCTTGTGTGCGGAGCGGAAGTAAGTGGGTCCACATCAGGTTGATATAAGGGATCACCACGGAAACTAAGGAGGTTCCGATAGTGTTCGTCGGGATCCCAGTCATCTCCTAGATTAGGGTATTGATTTGGAACAGAGAAGACGTTGCCATCACCTATCTCGTAGTCTTTCATGAAATCATGAGTTCCAGGCAAGTTTGGATCCATGAATCCAGATAGAGCGGCAAATCTAAATTTTGACGCGTAAAGTTGCGGCAGCTAGCCACACAAATTCCTGCAGCAGGAGAATATATGACACCGTCAATAAACCAAACAGTCATAATTCATGAACAATTGAAGCAGGAACTATGGATTCCACGAAAGGCGTATAGGGAAGAGGAAAATAACATAGAAACCCAACTACGAATTTGATGAATAAATCCAAAGATAGAACGAACCTAAAATGATTCAATCTGGGGCGAACACTGAATCATCGTATTGATGGGCTGCAATCTACACGTTCGACGGAAGTCCGGAGAGTAAAGTGTAAAAACGATACGAACAAAGCATGGAGATGAAGGTGGCAGAGAGTTGATTTAAGGTTTGCCTTCAGATACATAGAAAAGCAATTACCGAGCTTGATTGACTATTTGTACTTTCAATTGGATACCGCGAACCTTCGGAGAACAAGGCTCAGTGAAAAGTCCGATGAGCAATTGTCTCATCTAAGTCAAATGTTTGACCGGCGAGGCAGCCGAGCCACTCCACTCGTCATTTTTCGTTTGTTCCACATTTTTCAACTAATTAAATTATTGCCCGATTTCAGTATGTCTCTATCTGCTCTTTCCTCATCTCTTGTGGTTTATTTTTGTTAATTAATCATATTTCAGCATTAATATATTAATAGTTTACGCCACATAATAAGTTCGATATTTAAGATTATAATTCCTTAGTTCGCTTGAATTAAAGTACATCAGACATGATGATACAAACTTAATAACTACAAAAACAGATAGTATATATATATATATATATATATAAGAGAACAAATCACACCAAATAATTAGGAAATTTTTTTATTCAGGACATGTAATTAATTATTAAAAAAAATTTAAATTTTATAATAAGAATTTAATCTTATTTTATAGCATTTCAATAAATAAAATTATTCTAAACTAAGTAATTTTAAAGACTATCATTTTATTTTTGATTTCTTGTCAAATTTCAATTTTTTTTTTCTCATTTTATGTTTTTCTCCCTATTCTAAAATTTCATCTCATTCAGGAAAACAGAAACAAATTCTAAATTAAAAATAACAAGTAATTTATTAACTTATTATTACTCTAATTTGTATAATTTACAAATCACATTTATCTTACTTATCAAATTTTTTTGTATTTTTTATTACGTAATTTTTATTTTTAATTAGTTGAATTAATAAGTAACTTATAAAATTGTTACTATCATATTTTGTGTTATTTACAAATTATGTTTATCCTAATTACATAATTTTTTTATATTTTTTAACACGTAATTTTTATTTCTAACTCATTAGACTAATAAATAATTTATAAATTTATTACTATTATATTTTGCATTACTTACAAATCACATTCTCTCTAGTTACTGAATATATTTGGATTTTTTATCACGTAATTTTTATTTTTAACTACTTAAACTAATAAGTATCTTATAAATTTATTATTACTATAATTTGTATTATTTACAAATCACATTTACTCTAATTATTGAATATTTTTTACATTTTTTACCACGTAATTTTTATTCTTAACTGGTTAGACTAATAAATAATTTATGAATTTATTACTTCCATAATTTGTGTTACTTACAAATCATGTTCTCCTAGTTACCGAATTTTTGCATTTCTTATTAGTTACTATGTAATTTTGATTTTTAACTGATTAAATTAACAAGTAATTTATGAATTAATTACTATAATTATTTGCATTACTTACAAATTAGATTGTTTTGATGAGTAAGATATTAAGATTATTTATGAATAATTGTCATTAAAAAGTTATAAATAATATTAGGTCTTTAAGGTAATTATGAAATTTAAATTTTTTTAATAATTAATTGCATATATTCATCTTAAACAAAAAATTTTAAAATAAATTCCCAGTGTACTATATATGCAATTAACGTGCTGTTCGTGTGTGTGTTTTTTCTATGTTACTTTAATTATCAAAATATATACCAGACCAAAACAATTATCAAAATAAATACATAATTCAGCAAAGATCACATATGATTAAGAAAAAATTGATATCTCAAAATCATCACCTGTTTTTTTTTATTTCTAAAAAAAAAAACTTACTCTGACTCATACCCGTTTACTTTCCAGGATATTTTGTTATTGTTTTTAGATTATTGAGTTTTTAAGTTTTAAATAAAAAAGTAGGTAATTAATCTTATCAAAAGTGTGTTCAAGGCCACGGTCGATCATTTTGAATTTTTTGAATTTTTAATTTATATATATAATTCTATTTTATATTTTTAGTTTGATCCTTTAATTAATAATAATTCTTCCATTGCTTTATAAGAAATTGTTTCCCTTACTTCTTAAATTTAAAATTTTGATATGAAATGTTGTGCTTCAAGATCTAATTTTATAGAGATATAAACTTTATATCCATTCACATTTAGGTCATGAAGTAATTATTTTTTACTTGAAGAATAATAAGCACAAACATCTTGTTAGACTCACTTTATTTTTTAGGTACTACACATAATTTTACTAGACTACTCTTTTATTAATCTCCTATGTCTTTTGAATTTTCTTCTCGTGAAGGCAATAAACGGGAACAAATACTTGAAATTAATGAATTAAAATTTACCTTTTAATTAGTCTTAAGGTTTGCACTAAATCTCTCTAAGTAAACCATTCTTACTTTCTGTCTTGTTTATACTTGTTATTCTCATGTCAATGTTTTGTTCTCCAAAATCAATTATTTTACTTATTGAGAATGTGAGGAATTGATCTTTCTTTAATCATTTTTTTTTATGATCCAACATTAGGCTATGTTATAATTGACTTTTTAATTGTAAAGACATAAGACTTTGTATTGTAAAAAAGAAAAAAAAAACTCATGTTGTATTTCTTTTAGTTTTTTTTTTTTTTTTTGGATTTGGAGGAGTTAAGACTTAAATTAGTAGGATATATTATTACTTGATATATTATCTTAAATTAATAGATTATAATATAAAAAAATTGAATCATTTTCAAAGAATTGAAGGTTCAAAAATTATTATGATTAGGTAAGTGAGTGATTCTTCATGATTTGACATATTCACCGAACATAATTAATTGATAAGGTTAAGGGACGTAGACATCAAACAGGGTAGATTAGATAAGTGGGTTTATAAGGTTCCGGAGAGCCACCGGATAAGATTGCTTCCTTGCCAACCATATGTCACGCAAGTCTTGAGGAGCAAGTCTTTACTTTTAATAGATAGATACTCATCTATCTATTATATTTATTTGATCAAGTTTATTTTAATTAAACTATTATCATAATTATATATATATATATATATCAAAAAATACTTGAAGTACGTAAATGTTTTGAAATATATATAAATTTTTTTAAATTAATAAAAAAATAAAGTAATTAATTGTTAAATTAATTAACCACATTTACATTAAAAATTATTCAAAGTTTGATAATTAAATAATTAACTTAAAAATTAATTAATTTTCTTAAATTGATAATTTTTTGAAATTTGATAATTTTTTAGAATGAACAAAAAAATTAATAAATTAATTAAATGTGAGAATTCTTTTTAAGATTTGAATATTTTTTGGAGTTAATTAGAAAGTCAATTGCCATTTATTTTTTTTTATTAATGTCACATAATTAATTTTATTTACTCTTTTTAATATCTATCAACATTATTGATTTAAAATATATTAATATATAATTAAATAGACTAATTTTTTACATTGAATGGACAAATAAACTAGTATGACATAAATATATCCCTTTGAATATTTCCAAAGTTTTCCCCTTCTACGTAATTCTTTTCACTTTTCTTATTTAAGGAGAGAAGCTGACCTAAAATCTTGACGTTAAGAATATAATTCAGCCTTTTTTTCTTTACTTAATCATTGCCTCCACGTCTAAAATTCTTTCTCTTTTTATTTGATTTTATTTTGTTCCATAAGACCCTTCGTTATGTCTTCAAGCTTGAATTTATGGATATGTCATCATCATTGTTTTGATAAATATCAGGACAAAAATGTGTTTTTGTTACTTTAATTTTATAAGATTTCACTTTTATTTTTAAAGTTTATTTAATTATACTTTAGTCACTTAAATTGATTTCACATATTACTTTTTTATTTTAATTTAAGCATTTAACTTTACTTTAAATATCACCATTATTTCTGAAATTTATTTTGTTTTAATGTAGTGTTTTAAAAAATATATATTTAAATATTTTTCCAAACACTATGAAACTAAAATACTTAATAGAAAAAGCTCATGTGTTCATTGGATGTTTAATTCTACTACCTTTCACAAACCAATTTCGTAATTTTAAATGGAAGAAAATATTTTAGTAGTTTTTATAAGTCATTAAATTTAAATAAAATGAAATTTCAAAAAAAAATAATGAACTATTTTAAAATAAAAAATTGAATTAAATTTTAAATTAAAATTAAGAGATAACTTGAAATAAAATAAATAAAATTATGTATAAAAAATTAAAATTTTGTTAACTATTGCCCTTATGTTATTGATGAATGATTGTTTATTATACCCAATAAATAATTATTAACTAATAAATATGTTAACAAATATTTATTATTAATGTCAATAAATATAAATAATGTTTAACAACTGATATAAAAATTAGCAAATCCCACACAAATTTTCTAGTCGACGTCTGCAGCACACACACATACATCCATAGAAGCATCCCACGAACCCCCACACGTATACACGTGCAGTGCACGTGCACACGCAAGATGTGCAGAGGATGTAATTGAGTTCGGATTCCCGTTACCAAAGAATTTTCAGTAATATAAGAAAATAAAATAATAATATTTTATTAATATTAAATTAATTAAAATATATTAAATGAATAAAAAATATTTTTGTATTCACTCTCATTGGAAGTGATTCATTCTCGGACGTAACTACCCTTTAAGGTAGGGGTGATCATGAGCCAGGGTCGGGCCGGGGGTTTGGCCGAACTGAGACCCAGCCCGGCCCAGGATAGACTTGGATAGTGATCGGGTTGGGTTGGGTTTTTTTTTTTTTAAATATGAATTATTTTTTAAAAATAATTTTTTTAAAACAAAAAATCAATAAAAATAAGATTTTAAAAGAAATAAAATTAAATTAAAAAAATTTTAAGATTTAGAATAAAAAATAATAAAAAATTGAAAAGAAATATTATTTTAAAATTTATTTATAAATAAAATTTATTTTAAATTAAATTAAAAATATATTATAAAAATTTTAAAAAAAAAGTAAAAATAAAAACCAGGCCGGGCCAGGTCGAGTCTAAAGCTATCCCCAGACCCGGACTGACCCGGTCAAACCCGACAAAATTTGTAAATTTTTTTATTTGACTCGATCATAATCCGACCCGATGTGACTAAACCGGGCTGAGTTCACCGGACCAATCGGGTCAATGATCACACCTACTTTAACGTCCATTAAATAAGTACAGTATAATTATCACTTGAGAAAGCATATCCTTTGATGTATGCTTATCAATTAAATTCCATGACTTAAACCATGTACATAGCCAGCCACATCATCAACATTGAATTGTAACTGTCACTATTCATTGCAGCCGAAGAAGAAATCTGAAGCCTTTCAAAACCTAGGACGACGTCTATGCTGGGACCCAACAAGTATAAGCCAATACGGTTCGAACCCTCCGACTCTGAAGCACCTCCTTGTGATACAATGCCTTCATCTTCATCATCATCATCATGTCCTCGCCCACCGGAATCTGTTTGAAACCAGCTCTGTTATGCCTAATCTGCCATTGCTTGTACGTCTCAGGCCTTTCCACCCTCTAGCCTTCACATTAGCAGGAAACAAGAAAGAGCAGGAGCATACAAGAATAGAGAGACAGGAGGGGGTAGCGGGAAAGAGGATGTAAAGGACAGAATCACATTGAAACAAAGGAAGACGGGAAAAAATGGAGCATGCTACCCGGCTTCACTGGTTAACACTCATCAGAACAATGGATTTTCCTTTATTTATTTATTATTTTTAAATAGAAAATATATCAGTTGCTGTATGTATGTATATACATAGTGCTGAATCTTATACATAGTTTCAAAGGGTTCTTTATTTTGTTATTTGCCTCTGCTTGTTCTCAGTCCATTTCTACCAACTGTCAAGCTAAACCAAAAGATATTATTCCTTGGGAATATTCATATCTAATTCACATCAAAGCTGTAAAATAATGTAGAAAGTAGTGTAAGAGCACTTTTAAATTAAACTCTGATCTACTTTCAGATTATGATAAAGAGGAAAAAATGATTAAAAACCGAATTGTTGAATTTTATACAAGAAAATATATTTAATCAAATGGTCAACAATTTAAGTAACTTTTGATCAAAGTGATATGAAATAAACTTAAAATGTCTAGAAGATATTATTAAATGAATGTCGTTAATAATAAAGAGGCACTGCTTGTCTCATTAGACCTACCGCACCAACTTCTACTGCAATAACAACATAATTAATTTGAACATAGTAATATTGGCCAAGAAATCATAGTCTGTATTCATCTTTGTAATCCATCAAACAATTTTGTAATCACATGTATATTCTCTTCTATTTCTACTTGTATTCTTTAAAAGAAGAAACCAAGACAAGTTGGTCAAATTTCAGATATAGAATGCCATTTAAGACTAGAAAAGTCAACCTGGTTAATTCCAAGAAGACCAACATACTGCATAACCTTGTTCCAAGCGGTTCAGCTATGAGTAAGCAAATGCCTTATTCTACTAGACTATTCTTTCAGAAGCAAAATACATCTAATAAAAGAAGTGATATAGGCACAATATGTTAAAAATTGATTAGGAAAAGATCCTACGGAGTCAGTATTAGGCAGATAAATTATCAAAGATCGATTATATACTTGGATCAGAAAACGCCTTAATGTTACCAGTTTTTAATAAGTAGAAGACCAAGTACTCTTGAACTGGTGTAAATTAAGTCAGTCTTGTTTGTTGGCAAGTTCATGCCCTTTAAAATGGCTGTTTTCTTGCACTTGATCTTTTTGTGGGATAAATATCGAGGGACTTCAACTTTTCAGACAAGTATACATTTATTTTCCCGTATACACCATTAGGCTGGATCTTATAAACCTAAAATCTTTAGATCGTGTGGGTTGTGGATGCTTAAAACTAAAACCAAAAGGAAGAGTTCATCTAAATATGCATGCACTAGAAGACAAAAATTCTGGGAACTGAGAGCACAAGGCACTTGCATGATGAAGGGGCCTATGCTGGAACCCAAGAGGAGGAAGCATAAACAATTCTGCCTTTCCAACCTTGAAGCATCCAATTGCAATCTTCAACAAGCATGAAGTCACTGTGGTACACTTCTCTCAACTTGCCCCTGAATTTGCTGATGAGAAGGCGATCCAAGGGCAGCTGCCTAAACCCTGCCCTCATGTTCCGAAGCTGCCATTGCTTGTACGTCTCAGGTCTCTCAACCCTCTCAAAACCCTCACAAGCTATAATATTCATTACCTCTCGCCCAAGAAACTCCCTTTCAAGCATCAACCTCATGGGATCTTCACCATCAACAATAGTGTCTAGCATGTCAAATAGTGACGAGTAATGGAAAAGAGCCTCCTGGAATCGTGTCACAAAGAATGGTGCATTATAGCACCCGTTGACTTCAGCCTGCAAAAATATACTGGGATTCACTTTTCTTATTAACTTTAAAACAGCATCTCTAGGACTATTCACCACAACTGTCTCATCAAGCAGAGTCTTAAATCGAAGCAGACAATTCACAACTACGAATTCATCTTTCTTTATCTTTAGGTCCTCAACCTTGATGGTTTCCCATTTCTGCGCTATAGCATTATACTCAAATGGAACATTGAAGCGCTTACAATACTTTGCAAGGCGACGCCCCGTCTCTTGGGCTCTCTCTGCTGGCCTGAAACCAGATTGTGGAAGATCAATCCCTGTGATGCGCAGCTTGGGGGGTCCACCATGTCGTTTGGAGAGACGAAGGATAAGGGAAGGCCATTGGAAGCCATAAAGAATGCCAAAATCTACAATATGAAGTGTTTCCACCTCACTGGAGATATGCATAATTGTATGGTTTCCAAAAATGATTGCAATCTTGTGAAATGGACAGGCTGTAATATACAGTTGGTATGCTTTTAACATGTCTGTAGCAGAAGTTCTCTTGGAGGATAAAGCAGTGTGAATCTGAGAGCCAGTGCCAGCCATGCGTGCCTCAAGGGCATTCGCAAAGTAATAGGCCAACCTCTGAGAGCCTTTCCCTATTGAAGAAGAATGCTGCCTAATCTGCTTTAATAACATGTTAGCATTCCCGCGATCACCGGATGACACAGCTAGTGCACATTGAATTAGTAGTGTCCTTAGATCCACCACTTCCGTTTTATAGCTCTGCTTTCTAGAACGACCCTTTCCATCACTAGACTTGTTTGGTTCTTCATTTTTCTGCACGTTCGTATGTGCTCCATCAAGGCAATTTTCATGGCAAATACACATGAGAGGAGGATCTTTCCCCCACCCAGTGCCAATAAGTACCTTATCAAAAAATTCCGACAGCTCACTGTCATCCATGAAAACTGCTGATTGCTTCCTGCTTCTCCCATCTTCTATATCTATCTCATCTTCCCGCTCATGATTCCTCCTTACTCTTGAGTTAGGAGGCACGAGCTCCCTTTCACATCTCTCCGGCTTAACCACAACCTTTATAGCCTTTCCGGGTGAAGGAGAAATGGTGTTGGGCTCTATGTCAATAACCAATGGCTTATCTTTAGGCAGAAACTTTCTGGCTTCCTCTACACCTCTCTCAAATTGCAACACCGACTCACTCTTGCTAAGGAATGCAGAATCTGAAAATCCGGTCCTGTAATTCCCCACAGTCCCATCATGTTTATTACGGCTATGATTATTGAAGGTTTTCGTTTTGTTCATGGAAAATTGTGCCGTGGAAGTTGAAGGAGACTTGAAAACGAAATTATCAGGTATAGAGGTTTGCAGTAGAGAAGGCTTGTACTTTGTGACATCAACGTTACACAATTTGGACTCAACGGAGTTGGTAGTACCAGCGGCAGCATTACTGCCACTACTAATATGAACACTGGTGTTGCCTGAGACACTTTCCTCGGAGCTCTTCACATGGTGATAGTTGTCAAGATGATGGTGAATGGAGGAATCAGAGGGGCATTTGTTCCCAATAACCTCGTACAATGATTCCTCAAGAGATTCAAGAGCCAAGGAATCATAAAACAAGCAGGGCTTCTGCTCCATGTCCTCTTCCATAAGCATTTGATTTATGTACTCAAGCACGGCTCCAGAGAAGTCAGTGTCATCCAAAGGAGAATCAGAATCCGTACTAACTGAAGACAGAGAAGCAGGGGGTCCGGCATAGTTGGTATCCATGAACCCAAAGTTCATTAATGGGTCGCTGGTTTGGATTCCATTAACAGGATCAGCATACAGATCATAACTCAGCGTAACAGGCGCTTGGTTGGATTCATATCCGTTGATGAAACTGGAGAAGCAATTGGAATCCGTGAAGGAACGTGTACTGCAAGAATTCACTTAATTTCTATCAAAATTAAATCGAAACTATCACAATTACGGAAAAGAATTCTGTAAATAACACTACATACCACGAGAAACCAAAACTATCACAATTACAATACCTAGATTTCAAACAAGTTATTTTTGCTAAACAAGTTCAACCAGCGATATCAGGGGATGTCCAGAAACAATGGGAATCGATGAATTTCAGGGGCAAATGGGCAAAATAACAAAGATCAGGTAATTGAACGAGATTACATACCTGGGGAGTAAGAAGGAACAGAGTTTAGAGCAGAGGGAGAGGAAGACACCAAAATATGCAGCAGCAGGAGGAAGAGATAGCTTACGAAACGTATTATAAAATGGGAATAGTTTATATTAGCTGTATAGTCTGTATAAGCATGTGCATATTGCTGAGATTGTTGTAACTAACGCAGGCACCTGGTAGGCTGGTAGCAAATCATTGCTGTTGTAATAACATAATCGTGTATAAGTAGAGTCGTTGGCCACCGGCAATAATCGGAAGAAGAAGAAGAAGAAGAATTGCTCTCATCAAATAGTCTAGTCTTACTCTTCTCTACTGCTCTCTTTATTTTCTCAAACGTCGCATTGTCGTAGACTGAGACTCCCTTTAAGTCATTCACGACGTGATCTGTGGTCCTCGTTTGTAATTTTCAGGGTTCCAACGATGATGGGTCCCTTAAGACTACCTAGTCCATATGAACTCATGAAAGCTCCTGGAAACAGTATGCCTGAACCGTCACGCAAGTGCTGGTGATTTTTCCGCAACATGTGCAACTTTTGTCTTCTTCCTGAGTTCCGTTTACTTTAATGGTCTTCCTCAACTTTACATATTTCATAATTTGTTGGTTTTCCTGAAAAGACGTGTGAAACTCAGAAACTTGTCAACACAGATCCCACCCTTTCTCATCCTCACACCACGCATTCGATTCGTTCCCCTATAGCATCTTTCAAATTAGATGACAACTTCTCCGACCAAAAATTTAAACGCGTTCAGGAAAATGACACAAGGGTCAACATAGTTGACATTTGATCTCAATGGTAGAATTAGGAGTCATTATGAGTATTGAAGTTTGCATCATTAAAAACACCTCTGGAATTTCAAGCGCATAGTATCCTACAAAGGTTTATGATCGTTCTTCATCATACATCGTACAGAAACAGCAGACACCGGGAATCTTGGATTTGGATATCTCCTATTCTTATAGATTATGTTGGAGAGAAAATTCAGATCCGGTAATCTTCCTATATAAATAATAAATTTTATGAATTCACTTTTAATATTAGGAAAGAGCTTTGCATAAAGAGATGCTATAAGACTTAGATTTGTTGTATATCAACTATGCAAATTTATATATTATACGTACGATGTAATTTGAAAAGGGTCAGAAATAAAAAATGCTATTATGTATGAAAAATATATCTTTTTTTTGTTTTTCTCTCTTACTCAGCATACACCTAATGCGTTTCCATTTTTTGGCCAAAAAAATTCCTTTATATTCAACTGAGGAACCCACATGTTTGCAGTCTTGTTTGAAATTTGGTTTCTGTTCAAACAGGTTCCAACATCGAAATGCAAGTGATATTTCTTTCTGGGTCTGCAGCCAATTTGGATTATCTCGACTGCAGTGGAGATAATAAAATATTAATTTTTTATTAATATTAAATTAAAAAATCATTTTTTAATCATGACACCAGTAACTGAGATCATCTGTTTTGGTCTCCAGCGCGACACCTAATGCCTATCAGCGACAAAATAATAAGAATTATTAAATATGCAGCTAACTTAGGGCACTAGACTACTGACCGATTGTCATGTCAATATCCCAGAAGGACTAATCATGTCTTTTTCTTGTCTCAAGATTATCAACCTAGTAATCGGGGCATAAATATATGTTTAATATATCCAATCCTATAAAAAAATAATTTAATTTCCTCGCTTCTTATCTTTTTAAATATACAAATCGTCCATGAAAGAACTGGCTCCTTCAAAAAGTTAAAATGCAACAAAACAATATAAGTTATATAATAATAGGTGGGTTTATCTCTACTAAATATAGCTAGAACCATTAATTATTTTAAATATAACAAACTAATATATTGTAAAGACGCATAAACTCGCCTGAGCAACTATAAAAGGCCTAAACTATGGTACCAAGTACATCAGACAAATCAAGCTAAATTAAGTTGTAGGCATCTAACGCCTTACTCAAATATGCTTTATTTAAAATCACATGTTGACACGTGCCCCTTTAATTTTTATTTGATTCATAAAAAAAAACTATATACTTTAATTAAGAACAAAGAAAACTATTAAATTACTTTTTTCTTTTTAATTTTGTAATAAGTTGGTCTTCCACAAATTGTTTGTACTAATACAATTTCTTATAATTTTTATTTTATACAAAGTTAGTTTTTCATTAATCTCTTATTAATATATTGGTAAGATAATAAATGGATTAGTTATGCATAAAATATAAAATTGTAAAAGGTTAATTTGGCACAGATAATTTGTGAGAAATTAAATTGATACAAAGTGTAAAAATAAGAGATTGATTTGGTACTTTTCTCATTAAGAATCATATGATTATTTGCAAAAAAAATAATACACTTGTCATTGTATTATTAGAGAATCATACATTTATTATATTTTAATTAGCATATTAATAAAAAAAATAGAAGAATACATTTTCATGGAGAAGCAAGGTGACAGGGTGGGATAATGGGCCGTTCCCAAATACCTGATGGAGTTTGACTATAGTCTATGTGACTGCCTTTTGGGCTCGACCCATAAATTGCCAAGGAAGCGAAGCCCAAAACCCATACGTTTTAATGAATTCTTATTTGAAGAAAAAATAAAGAGCATGATCAAAGGGGGAAAAATAAATGGAGGGTGAAACAGACATTAATTGAAATTTTGCAGACCACATAATGAAGAAATTGACATTTTAATTTTTCTTTTTTGGAAGAATATTTATGATGTTTTAATATAACAAGAAATTGGACAAGAGAAGTCCTCAACCACAAACCTCATACTCAATCCCTCCAAATAAATTCCCCTCTTTTTCTTTTTTTTTAAGTTTATTAAACTTTATAAATGAAGAAAGAGACAATTAATCCACGTCGTAGCCACAACACCACACGGCATCCATTTATCCACATCCCAAATTAATATACTTTACGAACATCTGATTTAACAACTGATATAAAAATTACGTGAAAAATGTAGTGATGACACGACAACGATGGGTATAGCTTTTTCCATGAAAAGGATGGACGTGTTCCACCAAGAACATATTTGACAGTTAGAACTGAACTTCTGTCGCATCTGATTAATCAATATCCAGTGTAGTTATAGGCTATTCTCAAATTAGGTGTGATGTACATTGAAGCTTCGAATTTCCTTTTCCTTTTGCATCAATATCCAGAGAAACTTTTGTTTATTTCATTGGCTACATATTTCATGTATAACACTTCTCTCGTTTTCTACAACTACAACATGCAGCCATGTGGCCCTCTAATTTCAATTTGCACAGATTTGCTATGTTGAAATCTTGGAACGTTGGAAGGATTGAAGGTATACGCCCAAATAGTTACAGATAATCAGACGAAAAAAATGAAAGAAAAAGGTGACATCAATGTGATTGTGTTAGGGAGCTCTTTACTGCATCAATTATATACAACTAGCAGACTCTCCAGCAGGGAAAGAACCACAGGGTGAGCAGAAAGAATGTCACTTTCTTGTTTGTCATCACTTTTTTACAGGATGAGAAAGAGAATTTTCATATCATACATACAAAAAATGATACCCTAAAGAGAGGAAGCAAGGCCATGTGGTGTTGAAGAAGTGTGTTTGAGCTGCTGCTTAGTCTGCTGCTGGGACCAATAGGCATGGGCAGATAGGACCCTGTCCAGAAGTTCTTGGGGCACAGGCTCACCCCTTCTTTGCTGGGGTGATATTCTTGCCGTGTGCACTAGTGTTTTCCATTTATCCTGCACAAATCCGAAACCCAATTCACATGCCATTCCCAACATATTCTGTGCATACTCTAATGAATGAACCATATTGGAGTACAGCATAGGATCCTATAAGCAAGAACAGTACTCTTATTGGATCAATAACTTCATTAAACACTTCAGTTGCTTTGCTTAAGTGTCACAACACTAATGGTTTTACCTTCAAATCCACATAAGTCCGATGCTTTGCATTATCAAAAGCACAAAGTTTAACATCGCGCCATCTGAAAATTATCACAAAGAAATAAAAAAGTTAAAAACAAAAAACACAGCATCAAGGGATTAACAATTAAAATAAAGGAATCACTGTAGTGGTCTTATTACTTAGGCGTATCTAAGATATCATCGTGCTTATATGTGGCAAAAAGTAACACAAAACAAGACTAAATATTTATGTACATGGGGTCAAAGAAGGGCGAATAAAAATCTCACCTTCCAGTTCCCAGTTTCTCAACTGCTTGAACCAGTGCTTCCGCTTCAGGAACAGAAAATGGCCGACGAATTCGGCGCTGTAGAATCTCAATCTTAGATCGCTTGGACTTCTGGTGCACAGGCACCACAGCTAGTGCCTCCATGTCAATTTCAGGAACAGTAACCAATGCTTGTGAATTTGCCATAACTTTGTCAGCATATGTGTTGTTAGGTGAAGGTGCTGAATCATGATCACTTAAGACAAGGTTACCTAAACTGGTTACTTGATGCTCAGGTAACACATCAAAATTGCTCTTAATCCCCTGATGAGCTATAGCTGCACTCAATGGATACCTGAATAATAATTTTTTCAGATAAAAAACATAGTGAAGGGTATAGAAAAATAGCCTACAAATGAAATGGTACTGATAGTGATGTATATTCCAAGCAATTTATACCCAGAAATGCAATTCAACAAAACTGCAGAGGACAGTAGATTCTTGGTCAAGTATCTGCAACACTATCAGACAGCTTCACTTCCAACCATAATGCATATTTGGAAGCTGTGCATTACCTTCTTAGAGGTTTGGGCATATTTGCACGAGGAACATGGGGAGACTCTGCAGCACATACTGGGGTGGCGCTTTCTGAAGAATTAGGCTCCAAGGTAAAGCCCAAAGCATCCAGTTGCTTATCATGAGAAATCCCTACCTGAAGTAGTGTTTTATTATCGTCTCTAATTTTCTTTCCCTTAAGAATTACACCAACTCGTAATCCACCTCCAAGTACAGTAGTCACTGCATCCATCACTGTCCTCTACAGTCCAATCATACATTGTCAGAACTGCAATTCAAGTCATGGATAGATCCAATGATGGAAATATCATAAAATAGAGGAAACATGTCAAGAATTAATAAAGTAAATACAATGTAAAACAGAGGATGCGATGATATAGGTAATTGGGAGGGTAAAAGTTTATCATACCTTCAAGGACCCAATGGTTGCAATTTCTGGAATTTCAATAAAAAGCTCTGGCACTCTAAGTGATTTGATCCTAAGCTTCACTGATTCAAAGAAAGACATCTTCATGTAAGAACCCCTTTGAAGATATCAGTCAAGTCAAAGTCTACATAAAGAATCACTCCATCAATTATCACATACCATGAGAATCTCCATATTGCAATGCAGTTTGTTGATGTACTTCTGAGGATGACATTACAGGGTCTGCACCAAAGATTTGGAGTGTCTTTAGGCAAAAGATTCATAAGACAAGTAAATTAATAGGAAAGACAGAACCAAATTAATAGATGAGGAGACCGTTTAGAGACAAACCTTCTTGCATCCTAGGACTAGAAGCATATCGATCCATGCCCTTCTTAGGTGAATAGTAACTGCCACCACTTCTGAAAAATCCATCAGAATTGGAAACGGAGCTATGTTCAAAAAGCTTTCTCTTTTTGAAAGGAATGTTCATCTGAGATAGCTGGCGCTTATAACAATTCTTCCTATTGTGGTAAACTGGCTTCAAATTTCCATCTAAAACTCATAAGTTTCCAAATGAACAATGGATTAGTGAATGAACAAATCAGAATGAGGATGAAAAAATTTATACCGAATGAATTTACTCACAATTATTTGAAAGTGTATCGTCCATTGATTCAGGAGTAACTCTACAATGTCTAGAAGCCAATATTTTCCTTATTCTTCTGTCACCAGTACAGGTCATTGGCCTGCAGGACTTTGTTTTAATAGAAGGGTCAGTACACCCAGAAGAATTTTCGTCATCATCTCTACAAACTACAGGTACGTTGGTACAACCTTCAGATAATGGGCTACAAGGAATGTTGTCATCATACCCAGACAACTTGGTGTTGCCAACTGAACTGATCAGTACAGGAGGTTTTTCATCCAATGGGTCATCAAACTTGCATGTCTCAATCTTAGTACCAATTGACACCTTCCCAATCTCATGCAGCTCAACCTTTACCTTATTTATATTACCATCAAACTTGCAGCCACTAACCTCTGCACATCTGGAGGAACTGAGTTCAACTGTTTTATCAAATATTTCCATTTTGTCAGGACTATTGCCCTCCACGGTTGCAGCAACCAACCTCTCTAAGGAACTATAATTCGTCACTGTAGAAGCAATATCAGAAGGGCCATCATTTTCAGGATGTGGGAATTCTTTCAAACTATTATTCTGAATATAGGCCCCTGAAGAAAGACCAGAGAAACATCTCTTGTCACAACTTCCTTCATCAGAAAGCTCAGCTGTTAATGGTTTGTCTACATTCTGGCACTCTTCTTTAACATGGACATGTTGATCCTTGTGTGATAATGGATTACTAGAAGTGGATGAATATTCCTCCAATATATTTCCAGCTACGGGGGCCAATAAGTCAAATGCACGCATTTGATTGTCTTCCATTCTTCTTTGAAATGTAAGTCTCCTCTAAGCAACATAAGAAAAGAAAAATATCATATTGAATGTCATCGTAAAAAGTCATAAGTAAATAGATAGTTTATATAATCAGCCCCAGATGAGAAGCAGTTCTTAATTACCCTGGCTGATCTGGTAGCTCGAGGTGCAACTGGCACCTGAAAGCCATTAAATCCATGGTCTAACTTCTTCTGTAACACCATATCTCAGAAACCATGCCAAAATGGTTGGATCAAAGACAAAATAGAAGAAATTCAGTACCCATTGTCAAGTAAATGTGCACACAGCTTGTCGCTTAACCTCACAAATCTCAATTTGAAAACCTGACAATAAAACTTTCATAAGTATTGATAAATATGTATGACAGTGTACTAATATAAAATGCAGGTATATTACAATGCATTATGCCACCACATTAAGTTCTAAACGAGAAGGAGTATTAAATCCTCCAGCCGCCCCCCCTCCCCCCCTCCCGGTTTTTTTTTCTTTCTTGTAGCTTTTCTTATGCATGTGGGTATCTGGTGGCAGTGGCATAAAAACTAGATGGAAATCAACAATATCTTAAAATAGGATTTAAAAAGCCAAGAAAGAAAGTACCATTGTACAACTTTTATTGAAAATCAAGTACGGTTTTCTGCCCTTAAATTTTGAGGAATTATATCAAACCAATCAACCCTAGAAAGATCTTGTTAGGACCATTTACCCAGAATCTGATTCAATTAAAGATCAAATTCTGAAACAACCTTTCACCGAAAAAATAATCCTTAAAGTAAAGATACTCCAAACGTCATGTTCAAGACTTTGTTTTACTATAACCTAATTGGACATTCATGGAGTCTTAACCGGTACCATGAGGAAACCAATTCTGTCACTTCCACCGGATCCACCTACCTTCATCGCAAAGAAAAATAAAAAGAATAATATTATATATCTATATTCGTATTACCAAATGCGAAAAGCAAGTATAAAAAATGCATGAATAACACTTTTAAAGGAGGATTAAACAAAGAAAGCAATCATAAGAGCAGATGGTGTAACTTTAACAAAATTAATCAGTTCAAAGTAAGATATAACATAAGAAGAATAAACGCCGTCCCCATACAGCAGGAGTTTCAAAAATCCCATAAGTCACTTCAGGCAACAAAATAAATATTACGAGGCTAAAATGTTAAACAAGAAAGACATAGAGGAAGGATAAACCAAAAATAATGTAAATACTAAAATTCCAGACATGTTAATGAGGAGAACTAAGAAAATTTGACCGAGACGTAGACGGAAGATCCAGTCTCAGAAGAAGATTGGTCTAAGAAAATAACCAGTAACAATAAATTTCTCTCTTTCCAAAAAAAAAAAAAAAACAAGAACCAATTCACCCATGAAAAGCTAAAGCCTCAAGGTGCAGGCCCAAAAATAACCCGAAAATCTGAGATCAAATAATCAAATCATCATCTGAATTTTGGACAAAAACCAAATCAGAAGGAAATGAAGACTAAACTAAGATATTCGGAAACTGAGAAGTAGTAGTGGAAAAGAAAACATGAAGCGACTTTTTGGAATCATTAAATATCTCAAAATCTGGTCAGAACTGAAACTCGGCTACCAGAACCTTAAAGCGATCCCGAGATAGAATCAAACGTAAAAAGTCCATTTTCTTCCGATAGCAATCAAACACACTGTTTTAGAAAACGTCATCCCAAGAATAAGTAGTGAAAAAAATGAATAAAAAGCGAAACTATGCAGATGTCAGTGAAACAAACCCCACCATAGTTGAAGCTCACCTTTAGACGCAGATTTCTGCTCAAAGATCAAATCTTTAACCCAAATAAACGAAAATTCGCCAAATGTTTAGAATTTCAGGCAACCGTGAGATCAGGAAATTGTCAGAAAATTCGAAGTGGAAAGATAACCCGCGCTAACTTCCCATCACAGAACAAATACTCTCATTTTCTATCCCATACTTGAATTCAGAAAACTTTGGTTTATAACTCTACCCATTTTCATATTACTGGTTTGCTTCGTTTCTCTCTGAAAAAAATAGAAATAGAATACCACTCCCTTCGATTTTCAAAACCCCCTGAAAACCACCCACGCTAAGCTTAAACCCCCCTAGTTTTTATACCATTGACCCTCATTACCGGACCTATTGGTGACTGCATGGAGGTCCACGGGACAGAAGGAAAATGGCAACCCCCTAAAGACCGGTTCCTCACAGGCGGGTGACCCCCTAAAGTCACTGGATGCGGACACGTGCATTATCTTCTGATCCTGTGGCTCCTTAAGATTTGCATGATCGTGAAAATCGTTGGGTCACTCAAAATATGAAATTTGTTTTCTGAATTTCCATTTTCAGGCTCAGGGAATCTTGGTCAGAACATTTTTGTCATTTCATAAGTTATGAGAAAGGGTTCAGTATTTTGGGCAAAACTTAAATAATTTTTATGTTTATTATATATATATATATATATATTTTTTTAAAAAAAATTATATTAAATAGACATATTTTATGAGTTAGTATTATGTAATAAAATATTTTAAATGTTATATTTTTATTAAAAATTTTGATAATATACATATAAAAACTATATGTAAAAGTTAACCTAAATTTAATTCAATTTATTTTGCCCAATGGAAGGGGGGGGTGGGTTATTTTTCACAAAGACTTGTGTATCTCTACACATTCAACTTAACCCCACAATACCTTTTCTCAATATAATTAGCTTTAATGGAATCTTGGGCTACAATTTATGTCACAATTTTAAGTAAAATTGGACATCATAACCTGTGGGTAATAAGAGAATTTTGTGTCATCATTTAACTACCTGTAGCATGTCTAATCAACAGGAGATAAAAAATTTGAAAAAAAAAACAAAGTCGCATTTATGTTTCCACTCTTCATATTTTATTCTCTCACTCTTATGATTGTAAGAAATTCAAAATAAAAGTATTATTTTAAAGTGTCATGTGGATGAAAAAATGTAAAATGATTATATATTGTTGATGTATAATTGAAAAATAAAAATTACCGTCTTCGAGTTGCAAATCTAATTAACAACATGTTATTAGTTCAAGAGACAAAAAACACTTACTCTGATTACTATAATTTAGAAATAGATTGTTACAATTTATATAAAGCGCAAAGTTGCCATTTGACCCAATTCATATGTGCAGCCGTGCTTGTGGTGGTGTCTTCGCATGGCATCGATAAACCGCAATTGGTATAGAATTTGCGGGCTGCCACGTAGGATGGAGATGCAATCCTACGCAGCGAATACACAAGATTCTATTAGCTACTTTTTTATAGGGTAGGTGATATAGTATTTAAAGAAATTTAAATTAATTGATATATATATATATATATATTAAATATTTTTAATATTTTTTAAAATTTAAATGATTAAATTTTCATTTAATAATTTAAATTTTGTTAAATTTATATATTTAGTTTTTCAAAAACAAGTAATCAATTTGCAGGGCAATAATATGACGGCGTTAATGTCATGTGGTGGGCCCATCGGAGTGAGGACCGACCCGCACGCGGATTCCCTCTAGGAGGAGACTATTTTTTGTAATAATATATTAAGGTTATTGAATCTACATTCAATAATCCTTAATTTTTATATAAAATATATTTTTAAAAATAAAAAATAATTATTTTTATAAATAGATATATATTTTTTAATATTTTAAATTATTTTTTATACATAATAATATTATGTTAAAAAATAGACTTTAAAATATATAAAATAAAATGTGAAATGTTAAAAATAATTAAATTTTTTTATTTTTAACTATATATTTATTTATTAAAAAATTATTTTTTTATTTTTAAAAAATATATTTTATATAAAAATTAAAAACCATTAAATTTAAATCTAATGGTCCATTTTCTATTAAAAAACCAATCCCCTCCATCCATTATTACTGGAGGGGACCAGATTCGGATGGACCCATAAGATAAAGAAATTTTCGAATGTATGGATAAGAGTATATGTATTATAGAAACTCCGTTGAGCTTTTTTTGTTTTCTAATAACTTTTAGCCTCTATTATTGTTTTGACTTCTAAGCTTATTTATTCATTTTAATTTT
Organism: Delonix regia; assembly: GCA_037074485.1. Taxonomy (NCBI): domain Eukaryota; kingdom Viridiplantae; phylum Streptophyta; class Magnoliopsida; order Fabales; family Fabaceae; genus Delonix; species Delonix regia. The sequence goes on along the minus strand of CM073456.1, from coordinate 16,298,144 downwards.
TTTAAAATTTTGTTTTATCTGATCCTTTTACTCTCAATTTGTATCATATACTCTAATTAACTTTATTTAGTGATTCAAAGTGGTCCCTTGACATTTTTTATCCCAAATTAATCCTGAATAGACGTAAGGAAAAATGATAAATCGGGTAAATTAGTGAGTCATTGATCTTTATTATTTTAGTTTCACTAATTTGTTATTAAATTTTGGTAGCATGACCAATCATATGTTATTTTAATATTTTGAATATACAAATAATATGTGTTAACCCATTTCAATAAGTTAATAAAAGTTGTATGACATGCTGTGTATATAATTAGAATATCAGGATCATACACAATTAATTATGTCTGTAAAGTTTGAAACATAGTTTAATAATAATGACTAAATAAAAATTTCAAAAGCTGCGCACATATAATTATATGCTATTTAAGTGTAAAAATTAAAATTAGGAATTAAGTACAATTATGAAAGCCGAAGAATCAACAAAAAGTACTTTTAATATTTTGCCAAAAAAAAAATTAATAATATATTTATTTTAAGAAAAAGTGTTGGATTTAGAGAGATGAGTTGAAATAAGTGGCCGTAAGTTGATAGAGACACGTGATCGTCACGAGGAGAGAGGGGGAGCTTGATGACGCAAACCCAAAGCAGCTTCTCACCTTTCTCTTACAATATAGTTCAGAGCTTATCTCTTGGGCCAAAACAAAGGAAATATTAGAAAAGCAGCAAAATAAATTTAATTTTGTGAAAATCTAAATGTAAGTAAATTTAATAAAATTTAAATTATTAGATGATATTTTTATGATTTAAACTTTAAAAAATTATTTAAAATTTTAAAAATTAGATAAAAATTTAATAATTTAAGTTATCATAAATGCTAAAATATTAGATTTTCAAATGAAAAAAATATTATACGGAGAATACTATGATTTTGCCTGTGTTCTCGGATGTTACGAATACCAGGTGGAGAATGCACGTTGCTACTCATACATTTATAAGGATAATTTAGTACACATCTCCTAATTCTATTATCAACGCATTAAGAAGAAAATAAGAAATAATGATACATGAACATATTTAATTGAATGTCAATTTTTTAAATAATTTATTATATTTATATCTTAACTCTAACTTTTTAAAATTTTATTTGCAAACTCAGATAAAATTTGTCAATTCATATTTAATATTCTTAATAACCGCCCCTCAAAATATCTGTTTTAAAATTGTAAATAATGGTGAGATTAAGAGCATGGAGATTATTTTAAAAAAATAAAGAAAATATGAGGATTAATTGCCTAATTTACATATTAATGTTTTTAAAAGTTATTAAAAATGAATAATGAGAATGTAAATTAATAAACTTCAAAATAATGAATTTTGAGTTCATAAAAAAATTAAAAAGATGTTACAAAAATTTATTTAAGGTAAACATAAGGTTGATATATTTTTACACATTATTATCACGTATTTTCTAATAATTATATTAGTACAACTACTTTTAAATATGTATCATAAAATTTATTTGATATTTATTAATCTAGTTAATTACACTTTATATTTCTATTATCTCAAAAGAAATCATTCAACTTCCTTAATATATATTACAAAAACTTATTTTTGGTCAGTAATATTAACTTTTTGTAGAACATAAAGTTATATTTGTATTCTTAATAAAAATAATTAAATTGACATTAAGTTTTAATGAGGTTGTATTTTATTTTTGTTATGTTAATAAAATTAATTAATTAATTTTATTTTAAATTAAATAAATAAAAAAATTGAGGTTTTTGTAGCATATACTAACTGTCGAGAAAATTGAATATCATCTTTTAAACAAGGAAAAAACCAAGTGTAATAAAACCAAATTTTAGAAAAAAAAATTGTCTAATTTACTAAAATGAAAGTTGCAAACTGGCCTTATCAATGGTGTCAATTGTAGGAGATAATTAATTTGTGGGTGGAACTTAGTTGAACCAACATCTGCTTCAAGCCCCACCCAACTGTGCTTCTATTTTGGTGCATACAATTTCATTTTTCATGATATATCTGCCTAGTTAGTGTTGCCACGCTGTGCAATAACTATGCATCATCAAACAAGTTTTACCAAAATGAAGTGAAGCATTTGTTTGAATTCAAGTTACTCAATTTGGTTGGAAAGGGGTCCCTTAGCACATGATTACGATTTGGAGAAATTATATATGCTCAGGGCATATAAGTTTTCTTAGAAATTGAAATTCAAATTAACTACCCATACATTATACATAACCACCAAGGTCAACTCAGACAATAAAAACAAAATATTAGCATATATCGCAGATTAGTTCGCCTAAAGAGAAGGAAGTATAGTTGAAGGGGAAGCTTTGGAAGGAGGCACCAAGTTAGTAGTTGGAAGGAGATTGGATTTGAAGCTCACGTAACTTCAAGTCATGAGGAGTTTACTTGACGTAAAAGCTACATTCAGATCTCACCCAACTGATAACAAAGAAAGAGAGAGAGAGATTGAAGTGGTTCATACTTCATAGACACTTTAAGGAACCCAAAATATTGCTCTGCCATCCTCTACTTCTGATGACTTGATCACTTGACAACAGTACCTGAAAAGAAGACAGAAACAAAAGTAATATACTTTGTCAAGGCATACAATTTGAAGTTATAAGTTTTTACTGTCAAAACCATACGCCTATGCAAATGGGTAAGAATATATTTGGGGAAGAAATTTTATTCTGTCAAGGCATGCGATTCATCGTAATTTAATGAATACGCTTGATGCATTCCGTGATTGATTCTTCATCCCAGCTGGCTTTATATTGGCTGCAAGAAGAGGCACCTAATTGACTGGAGTGAAGATGCTATGCAGTATGTATGTTGCACAGTTTTTTTTTTTTTTTGACTTACATATATACATATATATATATATATATATATATTAATTATCATGTATACTGCACAGTTAAAAATCCTAATTCCCTTGACCGATGTCTTAAGGTTAGCAACTAATGGAAGTACTTAATTTAAATTCTTTTCTTGTAACTTTTGATTCTATGGATCCATCATCAATGTGCAAAGATTGGGCCTCCTTGTGGAGTTGATTTATATGAAATTGAATAGCAAACTGAGGACAGGGAGGGCGGAGGATTATTAAAATTTTGGCTGACATGTGCTGTGTAGCAACTAAAAGATTAAAGCAAATGAGATGTTTGCCCTTGGAAAAAGGTATAGGGGAACACCCACAGGCCACAAGATAAGAAATGATTTCGGCGAATCATATATATATATATTGCAGCGATAAAATCTATCTAATCACATATTTATGCTATTTGGTAGACACTTAAATTTGAAATTTCCCTTAAATGCTTGGTTTAAAAAAGCCACTACCACGCGGCAGCATTATGCAACCAATTTTCTTGGATTTTAGCTATGCTGTTTTATACCACAGATTAGAGCCAGAAGGATTACTCCGTCATCCATTCTAGTTAGAGGCATATAATCATATAAATCAAGCCACTTAACATTCGGAATTTTCGCAGGTTCAATTTGTCTATGCAATCGTCAATGGTTAAAACTAATTCTATAACGGTTAAGAAAACATTAAATATTCTTTTTTCCTCGACATCGTTAATAATAAAAGAAGTTGGGAATTACTTAGTAATAGCAGATCACATCCGAAATACATATACCAAAATACATATAAAAGAAGTTAGGAATCACTTAGTTTCAGTTTTCTTCTTTATACCAAAACACATATATTACATCAAGTCATTACTCAGGGTTCACGTATTGGTCTTAGCAAAACTCCTGCGTAAGGCCTTGATGTATTACTTCATCAACCATGTTCTACGATAGGGATATGCTTTCTGCGTTCTTTACACAAGGACGCGTGTTTAAAAATAAAAATCATGAAAGGAACAGTTGGGAAACATGCATCTGTGCTGGGCGGAATCCAGAAATGTTTTGCAATTTTTAAAATATGCAACGGTTACAATCTAATAAAACATACGAAAAGGTTTGATTTGCTCAAGCCCGTATCATGCAAAACATTCCACATCAGAGTCAAAATACTAGGATCACTTGAGATCGCATAATGAACGGTGGATACAATGGACACAAGCCAACAAACATAGATTCCTTCCATGTGTCATATAAAGCAACATGAACTAATGGCAGCATCCAAGAACTCAAAATAAATTGATACTACCTTAATTTGTGGCTTAATTACCGTACTGCCATGGATTGAATTCTATTGACTTAACATCAACATCATCAGAGCAGCCTGAGCTATCCATAGCCGCCCGATGTTCAGTATATTTCTCATTATATTGGTATATTTCCAAATCACCCCATGGGGTAGATGTCACTTCTTCAGTTAGATCAAACCATCTTGGTGTGAAGTTATTTCCTTCAGCCTCTCGAGTCCTCTTTTCTGCCCGTTGTCTCTCCTCCAAACTGTTAGAAAACAAAAACAACATAAATACACTGGAACAACTCAAGAGGGCTGACCTTTTTTCAGGCGCAGAAAGAACAAAAGGGATAGGGACCTGCTCTTTTCAGCCCCAGCTTTGGATAAATCACCCATCTCAAGTGCATATCTATCTGGGCGTAGACGAGAGTCAGATGCCAACAACTTTCGAGGGGCAGTGTCAAAGCTGTTTATCTTATGTGCAAAATATGTATACTGGAATTTATCATTCTCTGGAACATCAGCAACATGCCAAACCTGCAGAATATACAGACGAAATGCCAATGACAATGATAAGCAACTTTCAAGGATTTGTTACTTTACCAGTTAAAAAATCAGTACAGTCTAACTCTAAAAGCAAACATACTTGTATTAGAAAGTGGCATGTCAGAGTCATGACAGCAACATATTTGAAATTGGTTTTGTGCACATGCAGAGAACATGTGACGCATCACAAATCATCTTAAGATACTTGAATGTATCCTCCATCTCATTATGAAATTTCTTAACTGGTTTGTGCCCATTGCAATGATAAATTCATAATCAAGAGCCAATATCAGGTTTCTTAGAAAGAAAAAGGCATAATCACATACTATTTCAAAAACTTCAGGGATTTGCTAAACACGGATGAAAATAAACAAATAAATAGTGATATTAGAAAAAAATTAGAGAAGTGCTATGTTATACTGCTTGCATTGCATGGATAGAAGGATGAAAAAAATAAATGGAAAAAACAAAATTTTCTCTCCCTTTGAGGAAAAGGGGATGGGTAGAGTGGCTGAATAGGGAGGAAGGTGATTCACACATGATATTCGACACAGGTCCACAACCCCATGATACTTATCCTGCAAAAAATAGTTTTGGGCTTTTGGCCTCCTCTACCGGTCTCTAAATGACTCTATCCTACCAAGAATGCCAGAATGGACATTTGCATTGTCATCCAAATGCTGATTTTATGCCCATAATCATTCTGAAGATTGAAAGAAATTTACCTCTTTCAGTTCTGTGTTTGGAAGAGGCTCTCCATCCAAATCACAAGGTTGATAACTCATTGATTCATTCCACTTCCCTGTCATTAATATCTTAGGCTCCTCGGAAGAATTGTAAACATATCCATCCACTTCATAGCGACCAGCTCTGCAACAGAAGCAAGTTTCAGTAAGATAACACCATCAGGAAACATGTAGAGCAGAGTCAGGGATATAATGTATAACATGCGAAGAAACTAAAACAATGTTAACAGAGGAACCCAACAGACACAGATGAAGTAAAATATTAGTGATAATAGATGGAGAGGAAAAAGTGTACAATGCTATAGTCGCTCAATTTTATTTGAATAACTCAGTTCTAACTGCACAAATTGATATATTATTGGCTGACCAAAACTGCTAATCAAATGAACCAAGAATCTTTATTGACATTGTACTCTGATAATTTCATATTTCATCTCTTTAAACACCAAAGTTCAACCAATAATAGCAGTATATATGAACCCAATATAGCAATAATACAAACCTAATAGAAATGCTTGTATTAATTTCGAGAACAGCACTAAAAAATTTTAAGTTACATACCCAAACCATCCACATGGTTGAAAGTACAGCACAACTTTGTCACCAGTTGTCAGATTTGTCATTATCATTTCTCCTGGTGAATCAACCCATGTCCGGCCAAATATTAGGTTGTTGACCTTTGTAGGGGGTGGAACCAAATCTAACACTACGCCATCCCTCTTGAGGGTCACACGTGTTCTGCAAGTAATGATCAACAAAGGCAACTGCATGTAATTACTTCCCAGCTAGCAAATGACAACAAAGCATAATCATGATAACACAATTCTGTTGAGAACAGAAAAGGTCAAATCAAGACATAATTTATTGCTTAACCGGACACACTATATGGACTGAGCATGAAAAAACCATTCGTCAAGTGTCTTTGTAAAAATGACAATGCCAACCTTGTAGGTAGATTCTTGGAATCCTTTATGCTAAACTAGGCATTTTATTTAGATTGAACCCAACATGCAAATCAGCCCAGAAAACTGCATATCCATTAAATTTAACCCCAAAAATTTGTTTTCAAGAGCACAGATAAGAAGCAAATCTTTAAAACAGAGGGTGGCAAGTGAATGAGCAATGGGAAAAAACAACACAAGTAACCATAAGGATACAATGAAAAGAAGAGGTAATCTACCAAACAAATGAAGCATATAGAGTACCTTCCAACAGGGTAAACATCAACAGAGTTTCCCAAAAATTTAGTTTTTAACTTTGAAGTCACGTCATATGTAAAATGCTCATTCTCAGCATGCCCTGCACTCATTGGGGGGTGGTGACTCACCTGGATTTGAAAAAAAAAAAAGGATAAGCAAAACCCATTACAGGGATGAGATTGCAGAGAATACTAATCATATAGAAAAAAAATCCAATAACCTCTGTATTGACCTTATAATGTAGAAGAAAGAAAGCATAAAAAGAGGCAAGAAATTATACCAAATCTTCATATACATAACTAGGGAAACAAAGACTGTAATATGAGACAGTTTCATGAGAATCAAATACTGAAAAAATACCTGTTCAGCAAGAAATGTAACTCCACCATGGTTAACCATTTCATAAGTCTCTCCTAGGATAGGATTGAAAGGCTTCCAGGTTCGTTGGTATGCAAAGTACACAGATATAGCCCATGATGCTGTGATAATCATAAATTACAACATTAGATAAATGGACGTTAAATAAACAGATAAGCATCAATCATAGTTCAATGAAATACAAGAAAAAGAACTACCGCGTCAAGTCTTAGCTGAAAATATTTAAGCCAATAATGTAAGTCTGTGATCAGAACTATTAAGACAGCTAGGCAAAAAAAAAAAAACTATTAGATAGCTTGACATTGCTCCCTTTTTTCACTCATTCCATCTAAACTATACCTTCCAGTAAGCCTGAGACGACTATTCAATTCAATTAGATGACAATTAAAAGAAAAGCGCCAGAAAAGGAGAAAAGTGTACTCACAGGCATACACCAATTGCATGTAAGGATCCTCGCACTCATCTGCCCGATCCAACAAGTAGGAGTACTCCATCAACTAGTCCAACCAATTAAGAGCTCAATCAAGTGACAAGACATGCAATACAAACCATTACAAAATGGAATATATATATATATATGTAAAAGCTTTACAAACCTCTGCCATCTTCTGAAGCATAGTCATGGGCTCAAAAATAATAACAGGAAGAGTCACCATTGATGTTACATCTGAGCCTATATATTTATGCATCATCTTCCAATAACTATCTCTTTCCTTTACAGAAGAGTCAAAAGCGCAGTGAGGGGTAATAATGTTCAGACTGCCAGCATGTATGTACTAGGTACAATAATAAAAACTACAGCATAATTATGCTCACCATTCAACAATATTAAAAAACAACATATAATTAAATAATTTAAGGGAAGAGGAGTCGAGTACTAGAGATTACTCCAAGATAATTTAAAATATCAAATGTTCAAAACAGGGAGATGGAAATAACACAATAATGTTAAAAAATTGAAATTAAGCAATAACATTTTTCCCCAAGTTATCCACAAAACAAACTAGCAATATAAACACCTCCTGTTTCCATCTTCCTCTCTGAGCTTCCTCCTCTGCGTCATCTTTACCTCCCTCAGGATTTATAACTTCTACCCCTTCATATCCTAGCAACCTAGAATCAAAGGAGAAACTTGTACATAAGCGAATGAGCCTAAAATGTCCTTATCCAAATCAAAACATTTTTCATGAGGAAACTGACAAGAGCCACTAATAGATATAAAGACTGGAATGAAAATGCATCACATTACCATGGAATGATGTCAAAGAAACAAAATATTTGATGTAAACCTTCCATTGGCTTTCATATGAACCTCAACAATTGAAAAGTTTCTATTGATATAAAGAAAGACAGTTACTTCTGTAGCTCAGACATTTCCTAATCATTCACATAGTGAACACAGTGTAGGATAACAGAAGGGAGGACCAAACCTGACGCATTCAACGTGAAACTGGATAGTTTCACTTAGTTACGTAATGGAGGAACATAAACTGCCTACATATCGCAATCCCAACGCAAGTTCAAATACACATACAGCTCCATGTAATTATTAAGAACTCAGTCCTAGCTTATCTGCTCATAGCTAACATCTTCTACTCAAATATCAAACCATTTCAACATCACACAACTACCAGATGATATCAAGGGCACTTCCAGCCAACGAATAAGTATGGAATTACGGATAATAATTTGAAGTTTGACCGCATATAAGAAAAGATGAAGTACCCATTAACAGATCGATGCATAGCATTGCTGAACATGGACAAGCCAGAACTCATAGCAGCGAAAAAGCCCTTGTTTTCATTCTTCTTGGGACTACCCATCTCTCGGTAAACCCTAATTCTAGGATCAACGGAACTGCAGACAATCGAAACCGATCAAAAGGCAAAGGTTCCTCAACGCTGCCTAAGAGAAGCAAATTAAACTGTGGAAGGCAAGATATAGTGAAGCCTTGGCGAAGATCAATCCAATTATATAAAACTGAATAAAAGAAAGAGTGGTATGATCTGTGATTTCAGAGAACAGCGAGGATCAAATGTAGCGGTTTTGCTTCGTTTCGAGTCCCCTTGGTTTGAAGTGTCTCCAACTTTAATGTCAACGTAATGCACGCATTTCTTATGGCGCGTGGACATATGAGAATGGAGCTGTACACTGGGCTAGACTACTGAACTGCAGCCCACTGAAATTCCACTTATTGTTGTTTGGTGCCATAGCCCATTGGCCCAATATCTATCTTGAAAGATTTCCAAACCCAAATCATTCAGCTAATTATGTTTGGGAGTTTATTAGGGTAGGGAATAGAAAAATAAATAATAAAATGAAAAGATAAACAGTGAAATAATAAGTTACATGTTATTTTGTTATTTGATATTTTAATGAGATAAAAGGTAGAACCATGATTAGAAGTGAATGGTTTATTTCTTAATACTATTAATCTATTTTTATAGTTAAAATGTAATTATAAGTTCTAACTGTACGAGGTTAAATAAAATAAGGTGTAATAGAAATTTAATATTATACGATATTTAGTATAACATTATATAAGATAATATATTACATAAAATAATATGATTATATATTTGATGAAAAATTATATAATATAAATAGGATAAATTAATTATTTTGACAAATTTGTTTTTTATTAAATAAATTTATATTCAACAAAATATTTAAAGAAAAATAATTTTATTTTATTTTACCATTTATATTCATACTCATAGTAATATATCAATACACATTTAAGGTGAAAATAATAAAATTTAAAATAAAGAATAAATGAGTAAAACTTTATTTGGTCCCTTACATATAGCATATTTTTCAATTTGGTCCCTTACAAAATTTCTTTTTTAATTTTGTCCCTCACAAAAAAGATATTTCTTATTAGTCTATTACATATGAATATTTCTAAATTCAGTCTCTCATAAATAACATCATTATCAATAATTTCTTTCATATTTTTTAAATTAACTTTTTTTTTTAAATATTAGTGATAAAATTTATAGTTGCGAGGATCAGATAAAGAAATATCCATATGCGAGGGACTAAATTAAAAATGATATTGTGAGGGTTGAATTAAGAAGACAATTCTATGAGGGAAGAAATTGAAAAATATTTTATTTGTGAGTGACCAATTGGAAAAAATTCTACAAGTTCATATATTTTAATTTAATGTATTTTTTGAGGATATTATTTATTATAATTTGATTTGTGAGGAATCAAATGAAAAAATGTATGTATATGAGGGACTAATTGAGAAAATAATCCTAAAAAGGATCAAATTGAAAAATATCCTACATGTTAGGAACCAAATTAAGAAAAATTTTTATAAGTTTGTATTTATTAAATGAACTTGTCTTTTTATAATATTATTGATAATAATTTTATTTATGAGGGATCACATGGAAAAATGTGTATATGTGATTAACTAAATTGATAATATAATTATGTGAGGGATCAAATTTAATAAAATCTTATATATAATAGACCCAATTGAAAAAAATTTCTAGAGATTCATATTTTTTAAATTAAATTATTTTAAAAAATATTATTGATAACAATTTCATTTGTGAGTGGTTAAATGAAAAAATATTCATATGTGAGAGACCAAATTAAGAATACAACTCTACGAGAAATCATATTGAAAATATCTTATATGTAAGAGACGAAATTGAAAAAAATATTACAAGTTCATATTGTTTAAATTAACTTATTTTTAAGGATATTATTAATACAAATTTTATTTGTGAGGGATCAAATATAAAAATATTGTGTGTGTGTATATATATATATGAGGGACTAAATTGAGAAGATAGTAAAGGATCAAATTGAAAGATATCACATCTATGATGGACTAAATTGAAAACTTTTTTCTACGAGAGTAAATTGAGAAATTTCTTATATATGGAGGACCAAAAGAAGGTTTTATTAAGACAAGCATAAAATATCCTTAATACAATGAAGCTATAAGATACTATATTGATGCTTAAACATATTAAATATAGTTGACTGGAGTTGACCGAATAAAGTTATATAATCCAATGTGTACCAAATACATAATAAAGATAAATCGCATTGTATAAATTTATATAATCTAATTTTGTACGAAGTACCCAGTGAGCTCTAAATGGGAAAAACCAACAAATTTAACCTCAAACCACATAGCAAATACATGTTTTTATATCTTGCATTCAAAATCCGATGACCAAAAAAAAAATCTAAATGATAGAACAAAGATAATCATAAAACAAACAATTTGAAAGGCAAAAGGAAATTTTGCAATCTCTCAAATATTATTTCATATATTTTTTAAAAAATTTAAAAAATAGCCCATATAAATTATTCAAATAAAGTTTCATTTACCAAAGAAAATAAAATAAGATATCTTTTAAGTTTCATTTAAGACGGTATAAATTGAACAAGTTCACTTTATCATGCAAGTTTTAGCTCATACTATGGAATAAAAAGTCAATAAACCATATAGAAATATTAACAAAAGATTAGAATTTTGAATTGAAGAAAAAAAGGGGGTAAAATTAACTTATGGCATATTTGGTTGGAATAGTCTGGCCTTTTAGACATGAAATGAGAATGGGAATCTTATTCCCTTATCTTGTTGCATTTGGTCAATAGATTGGAAGCCCATTACATTTCTTTACTTGAGTCCATTTCCATAAAAATTGTTACGTAAGGAATAAAATGCTAAAATACTAAAATGCCCTTATAAAAAAACACCATGAGACTTCACTAGATTCATGGTGTATATTAAAGAGGAAGGTGTCAATGGCTATCAATGAGCTTTCACCAGAATTCGTTCAAATTTCATTGAGATTTGGGTGCGAGAGAGATCGATCGTGAAGACGTGTCCATGGCCATCGACTTCGACACTTTTATGCTCCATTCCATCAACGTTAAATAACTTTTCTCTATTTTGTGCTTTGTTCAATTTGCAGAGTTTTGAACGAATGAAAAGAAGAAGGAAGATGGTGGTGAATGGCGAACAGAAGGAGAAAATAAAATTTTGCTAATTTCAACAAGATTTGCAGGGAACAGTGAGAGGGATACTAACATTTCTTAGTTCTATGCTCTGTTTGATTTACAACGTTCGATCTGTGCTTTATTCAATATGTAGATTCCAATGAGATTTTTCAGATTTTGTCGATAAAAGACTAGACAGATATCCAAAGAGAGAAGAGATCCGATGAGGTGCAACAAATTTTGGCGTCATGAATGGCAAAGAGAAGGAGAAAATTCTTATGAAAAACAATAATCAATATTTTAATAATAATTTTCTTAATTTTCATATTAATTTTTTATACTAATAAAAAAAATTCTCTATAAAGTAATTAATTTTTAATAATAATATTTTTTCCTAATAAAAATATTAATTAATTTTTAAATAAGGATATTATGGTCATTTGAAAGGTTTTTCTTTCCATTCCTATACCATTTTTTAACATCATACCACACACAAAGCATGGCCTGAAATTTTATTTCATCAAAGCCTAATAACCAAACCAAATGGGACCTAACTCTTATAAATTGTTGCCATTTAAGTGTAAATATTTCAAATGAATTTTATTGGAATGAAAATGAAAATGGAATGAATGGATATATATTTTTAGTAAAAGGATATAAAACCCATTTGGTATATAGGAATAATTTTGTGAAAAAGGGAATGGAAATTGAAGGAATATAATCGAGATAACCAAGCTTGGTATAAATGAAATAGTAAAGGAAGAATGGAAAGAAATGCATGGTAAAAGACCATAAACCCATATTTATAAAAATAATACGTAATATTATTTTATTGAAAAAAATAAATGAAATACAAATCTCTTCATTGTCATGCTTTAACATAGTTTCCCTTTAACTTTGTTAACCTTCTTTCTCTGATAAAAGCCTCACCGAAGTTACCCAAAACCTTTGTATTAATTGTTCTCCTAGCATTGCCAACAATAACACCACTACCCTCATCTTCAAGAACTCTTTTAGCATTAACGTTATCTTTTGCCTCTTCATCAATATTGTCTCTCTGCTTGAATCTTCGTCTTCATTAGATTCTGGCTCCATTAATCTCGTTGCATCTCGTCCTGGAAATTTTGATGGGTTGTTGAAGCTCAATCTTAATGTCCATGGGTGATAAAATATATTGCCCCAGCCAATAGGTTCTTAACCCAAGGGGAAATCTATGGTTGATGGTCATCCAGGGTAGAAGTGCCTATCATCGAAGACAATGCTGCCACAATTGTCTAATTTGGTGAAAGACAAAGCTTCAAGTGCATAGAGGAGGATGGAAGACCAAGTTGTGGGTGTGAAAGGTGGAGACTAAGGATAAAATGGTCAAATGACTTACCTTTCCCAAGAATGACAAATATTTTGCATTCCTTCCAAATTTGGAAGGACTAAATGAGGGGATGTGCATTGCTTACTAAAATGCATTGACGTGCACCAAACAGTGGCGGAACTACATATATTTGAAGGGGGCACTTGTTCCCCTCAAAATTTTTTATTGATATTGTATTAAAGTTTAATTTTTCGTCCCTATATATTTTGATTTTTTAAACTTACTGAAATTATTAAACTTAATGATTGAGTCATGTTATTTTGTTTTATGATTTGACACATTAATTTAAACCCATTAGACTTATATATGTATTATGTATATAATTTTATATTTAATTGTTTTGTAAATATTTGATACATTTTTTTGTAAATAGTAATTTTATATCAATTAAGTATAATATGATTAAATTCAAATGTCAATATATTATTTTTAATTAGATCTTAAACAATTGTCCTTATAAATGCTAAAAAATTTATGAAATGTTGATAAATAAAATAATGCTTATAATGCTATATATATATATATTTTACAAAATGAGAGTTATAAATTTTAATGCTTTATATAATAAAGTAGTTTGCTTCCTTCAAAATACTATTTTGAATTATTTATTGAAATATTATGATATTGTCAAGTGATAGTATATATTTTTTTAATATATCTTTATTATACATTATATAAGTATTGAGTAAATATAAATGTTTTATACGTACTTAGATAGTGACATTATTATTAATATAGAGACTAATATATAATACAATATTTTATGTTACTTTTAAATTGAAGAAAGAAAAAGTCATGATATTGTTAGTAAATTAAACTCATTTAATTTAATTTAAAACTTTAAATGAAATAATGTTATTTTATAAAATATAATAATAAAATTAGTTTTCTAAAATAAAATATAAAATATTTTCAAAAAAATTTGCGCTCGCACTGCTTCCAAGTTGTGGCTCTCCTATTGACACTAAACATCTTTTTACATTGATTACCTTCCCCTTTCCCATTTCTTCTTGATTCAAGCGTGTGATCTCAATATGTCAGAGTAGGGTAATATACTGCGGGCATTCATTGCATCGCATGGTTATTGTGTTGTCAACGTAAGACTTAAGTTGGTCCAAGTATATAAATTAAGTAATTAATTGGTTAAATAAATAATTAAATAAGTTAATTTTTAATTAACTAATTGAGAAGTAATTTTTTTATGTTTGTTTATAACTAACTACTAGATATGAATTATTAATAGAATATCAAATGATTTGAAATTTGAAATTATTAAATAAAAAATGTTATTAGATAATGATGATAGTTTTTTGATAATGAATGTTTATTTGAAAACCGGTCCTTACCTCTGCCTATAAATATGGGTTACATATTCTCTCTTAATTTATCACTAATGCAAATGTAAATTAAGAGAGGTTAAGAGTTTATGCCTATTAAGCGATAAATCAAGGTATTATTTCTTTCTTAATTTGATAGTATTGTATTTTGTATAGCATGTGAAAATTTAAAAGTTCCAAGATTTAGTAAATTATAATTGATTGATGATTTCTATCATTAGGGTTAGATAAAAATTAAGAAAAACTTACATGTGGTATTAGAGCCTAGGTTTAAGAACTCATAATTTTTCATTAGGAAACTTAATCTTCCAATTATGAATTTTAATTTTTATTTGAATATTAAGACCTAGCAAGAAACATGATCGTTTTTGCGAATTGCAAATCAATGTACAATATTGATGTATCCATAGGAGAAATTCAATAACCCATGATGTTCTATTAAAAAAGCATTGTTTATTTATTTATTTTTTTATAATGTTATAGAACTTTATGTTTGCTAAACTAATTTAAATTAAGTTTTTTTAATATACGATTATGTGTATAGTATGAGTAACTTGTTAGTTACTAAAGTGACTCAATTATAAAATTTAATGTTTTCTAAATTTTATGATACTATGATTCATTGTAATATCTATACTATGAATGATTCGTTACTCACCAAAGTGGCCAAATCAAAAGGTTTTTATAGATGTCAAATTAAGTAAAATTCAAATACATATGATTATTTGATACTATGAAAGGTTTAATTATTGTTTTATGGGTATACTGAAGTTCATTGATCATACAATATTTAAGGATCACCATGAAATTTGATTAGTCATTTTATAATCATGAACATGATTGTGGTTGATTCATGTACTTAGTTATATATGTTTAGTATATCCAAAGATAACAAACATGTTTATTGAAGTACATATAACCATCAATTATGTTAAATTGAAATTTAGCATCAATTATAGGTGTATATTAATTTATTACCCAAGGGTAAAAATTAATATGCAATGGATTGTTAAATGAATTATTATATAAAGTATGACTTAAAGCATTAATGTTAGACATCTTATTTCTTGCAGTATCAGTTCAAAATTTACTTCATTCACATGCTTCATCTATTCCAATTTTGAATAGGTTAAATTTTTTTGACTGGAGCGAACAAATCCAATTTCATCTTAGTGTATTAGATCTTGATTTGGCACTCTAAATTGAGTTATCTACTACTATTATTGATACCAATAACAATGAAGAGAAAACCTATTATAAAAATTATGAAAGGTTAAACAAATTAACCCTAATGTTTATGCAAATGAGTATAGCTAATAACATCAAATCAGCTCTTCCCAAAACTGAAAGTGCCAAAGAATTTATGAAACTTATGGAAAAGTGCTCTTAAACAGTTGACAAATCTTTTGTTGGGACATTAATGGATACCCTAACCACCATGAAATTTGATGGTTCTCGTACCATGCACAAACATGTCATTGAGATGACAAATATAGTAGCAATACTTAAATCTTTAGGAATGAATGTAGATAAGAATTTCCTTATACAATTCATAATTAACTTATTACCGTATGAGTATAGCCCTTTCCAAATGAATTATAACATCATGAAAGAAAAATGAAATGTGCATAAACTGCACAGTATGTTAGTTCAGGAGGTAACAAGGCTTAAGAATCAATGAAATCATTCTGTCCATTATGTGAATCATCAATGAGCTAGAAAGAAACATGACAAGAGTAAAGGACCATTAAAGTCCTCTCATAAAATCCACAAGAAGGAATAAATTTGTCATTTTTGTAAGAAGTCTGAATACTTATAAAAGGATTGTCCAAAATATAAAACTTGGTTTAAAAAAAAAGGTAAGCATAATGTTTATATATGTTTTGAATCAAATTTAACTAAAGTTCTTCATAATAGTTAGTGGATTAACTCCAAATATACTACTCATGTTTCTAATACGATGCAAGAATTCCTTATAATTTGTACTATAAGTCCGAATGAAAAGTTTATCTTCATTGGGAAACAAAATGAAAGCTCCAATGGAAGCTCTCGTGACTTATCATTTAATCTTTGACACTGGAATCATTTATACCTATTTGATACTTTTTATATACTTAGTATCTCTCGAAATTTAGTTTCATTGTCTAAACTTAATGTTATTGGATATTTTGTTAATTTTGTTAATATTTGTTTAAGTTTCTTTAAGATAACTATCTTATAGGCTCTAGTATTCTTTATAATGAATTATACAAACTAAATCTATAGTGTCTTTATGTTGAATCACTTTTGACCCTGCATTATAATATTGGTACTAAATGTGATTTAATGAATGAAGGTTGTGCTAACTTGTGGTATAGGCATTTAGGTCATATTTCCAAAGAAAGATTGAAAAAATTAGTAAAGAATGACGTCCTTCCAAATTTGGATTTTTTTGACCTAAATACTTGTATGGATTGTATAAAAGAAAAACAAACAAAACACACTAAGAAAGGAGCCACAAGAAGCATGCAGCTTCTTGAAATTATACATATTGATATTTATTAACCTTTTAATATCAATTCTTTTGATAAAGAAAAGTACTTTATCACCTTTATTGATGATTATTCATGTTATTAATATATCTATCTACTGCATGAGAAATATCAAGCAGTGAATGTCTTTAAAATATTCATAAATGAAGTTGAAAGACAATTGGATCAAAAAGTAAAAATTGTTTGATCAGATATAGGTAGTGAATATTATGAGAGGTATAATAAAACTAGAAAATACCCAGGTCCATTTGCTAAATTTCTTCAGAAATGCAGAATATGTGCTTAATATACTATGACAGTTACATCACAATAAAATGATGTATCAAAAAAATGAAATAGAACATTAATGGATATGGATAGAAGCATGACTTGTAATTCATATTTACCCATCTCATTGTGGATATATGTTTTGAAAACACAGTATTTGTTGAATAGGGTTCCTAGCAAGGCAATTCCCAAGACACATTTTTAAACTGTAAATGGTAGAAAACCCTATTTAAGGCATTTGCATGTTTGAGGTTGCTCAACATAATTAAGAGTATACAACCCCCAAGAAAGAAACAGGATGTAAAAACAATTAGTGGATATTTCATTGGTTATCCAGAAAAATCTAAGGGGTATATATTTTATTATCTTAACCATAGCATAAAAATTGTTGAAATTTGAAATGTTAGGTTAATTGAAGATGGCAAAAACAGTGGGAGTAAAGTTCCACAAAATGTGGAAATTAATGAAATAAGAATGCAAGTTCCGTTAATTTGCAATTATTCTAAAGCAGTTATTCTTCAAATTTTTAAACCACAAAACAATGAAGAAAAACAATAATTAATGATCCCATTGTTCACAATGAACCTATAGTAAATGAGACACAAGATGTAATATTAAGAAGATCCCAAAGGGAGAAAAGATCATCTATCTATAAAGATTATGTGGTTTATCTACATGAGTCAAAAGATGACTTATGAATAAATAATGATCTAATTTCATTTTCACACGCCATTAATAGTGATAATGTTGATAAATGATTAAATGCTATAAAAGAAAAGTTAAATTTATGGAACATAATAATGTGTGGGACCTTGTAGAGTTGCCTAAAGGTTGTAAGAGAGTTGGATGTAAATTGGTCTTTAAGACTTAACATGACTCTTATGCCAACCTTGAACATTATTAGCTTAGACTTGTTGCCAAATGTTTTACTTAGAAAAATGGCATTGATTAGACATTTTCACTAGTCTTTAAAAAGGACTCTTTCATAATTATCATGATGTTGGTAGCTCATTATGATTTGGAGCTACATCAAATGAATGTGAAAATTGTGTTTCTCAATGGAAACTTAGATTAAGAAGTTTACATTAATCAACCAACAGGGTTTTCAGTTGAAGGAAAGGAATACATGGTGTGTAAAATAGAGAAATCAAATATGAACTTAAACAAACTTTCAAACAATGGTATCTCAAGTTCAATGATACTATTATTAACTTTAGTTGAAGAAAATACCATCAACTGGTGTATATATCTAAAGGTTTGTGAGAGTAAGTTTATATTTATGATTTTGTATGTTGATGACATCTTGCTAGCAGCTAATGATCTTAGTCTATTACATGAGACTAAGAAATTTCTCTCTAACAACTTCAAAATGAAAGATATGGGAGAAGAAAACTATGTAATTAGGATAGAAATATATCAAGATAAATCACATGGATTGTTAGGTTTGTCTCAGAAGGCATATATTAGCAAAGTTTTAGAAAGATTTAGGATGGAAAATTGTTCAGCATCTTCCATTCCAATTTCAAAAGGAGACAAATTTAGTCTTATGCAATGTTCAAAGAATGATTTGGAATAGAAACAAATGGAAGGAAATCCTTATGCATCATTTGTTAGGAATTTGATATATGCACAAGCATGTATAGGACCAGACGTAAGCTTTATGATTGGAATGTTGGGTAGAGCCGTCAAAACGGGTTCGACCCACCGGGTTGAGACTATTTAACCCACTTAAGAGGTGGGTTGAATTGAGGGGTTTCTTTGAGAACCCATTATCAACTCGGCCCGTTTAACTCGCGAGTTAAACGAGCCAGCTCACGGGTTAAATGGGTTAAATAGGTTGTCTATTTTTTTTTTTTTAATTTTTCACTCACTCAGTCTAGCGCTCTAGCCCACTGCACTTTTCTATTTAAAAAAATTAACCATAATGTATGTGTTGTGTTATCTCTATTATTTTGTAATTTGCTATATTTAAATATTCTGTTCATAATTATATTCTTATTATTAATGAATCATTGAATTATTGGATTACTCTACTTGTTTTAATTCGTTTAAACTTGGTTTTTATCTAGTTATTTTTTTGTTTATTTATATTCATATAGAAATTGATTGATTAAACAAGACATATGTTTTAAAAAAGTCACATTTAAATTTTTATAATTTTTTATTTTATCTTATTTTTATTTTATTTTTTATTTTTTGGTGGTTTAAACAGGTCAGCTCGCTTAACCCATTAGATGGGACATGTTGAGATTTTCAACCTACCACCTTATAGTGGGTTAAACGGGCTAACTCGTTTAACCTACCAACTCGGGTGGGTCAACTCGGGTGGGCCGAGTTAGCCCACTTTGACAGCTATAATGTTGGGTAGATACCAGAGTAACCTAAGATTGGATCATTAGAAAGCTGCAAAGAAAGTCCTTAGATACATACAAGGAACTAAGAATTATATGCTAATGTATGAAAGGTCTAATCACCTTGAGGTTATTGGATATTCAAAATTATATTTTCCTGGCTATGTGGATATAAGAAAATTCACTTTTGGCTATTTATATCTTTTGGTTAGAGCATATAAGATTACAAAGAAGTTTGTAATTGTTATATCCTCCATGGAGGTTGAATTTGTGGCATGCTTTGAAGCCATGGTTTAGGCTAAATGGTTATAGAACTTTATTTCAAAAGTTGAAGTTGTTTATAGTATTGCCAAGCTACTGAAAATTTATTGTGATAATTTCGCAATAATAAGTATTCCAAAGGTTCTAAGCATATGGAATTAAAATACTTTGCTGTTAAAAAAGAAGTTCAAAAACATACAATGTCAATAGAACATATTAACACCAATTTTATTATAGTTGACCCTTTAACAAAAAAGTTATCACCTAAGACATATCATGTTATAAATATAGGCATTATTAATGATAAAGGTTGTTATACATTATTGAAGTATTGTGTTTTGACACTGTGAGCTCTTTAATAAATATGTTTATGATTTTCGTGTTATTTAAATATTGTATACATGAATGGTCATAATAATAATAGGTTTTGTCTTTATTAAAGACATAATGTTGGGCCAATTATGCACTTCTCACTTATAGTTTATAATAAGGAGAAAGGACCAATGTTGTAATACGTGAAGGAAAGCGTGTCGAATAAATGATATACGACTGTCATGACTCATATTAGTTTTTATCCTTATCTATGATGAATGATGTAATCAATGTATAAGAAATTAGCAATTTTTTATACGCATTATGATTTATTTGACCATAAAGTAAGGCAATATCATGAGTCAAGTGAGAGAATGTAAGACTTAAGCTGACCCATATGATATTGATTAAATAATTAAATGAGTTATTTCTAATTGGTTAATTGAGAAGTAGTTTTCTTGTATTTATTTGTAACTAACTACTTGATGAGGGTGATTAATAGAATATCTAATAATTTGAAAATTGAAATCATTAGATAATAAATGTTATCATATAATCATTATTGTTATCTAATAATAAATGTTTATTTGGAAACTAGTCTCTATTTTTGCTTATAAATAGGGGTTATGTAATACTCAGGAAATTTATACTCAAAAGGATCTCAGTTAGAGTTAAATGTAGATATAAATAAAATTTTATCTAAGATTGTAACCAAAGTAGTACCTAAGTGTTATCCTGTGCATGTTTTGCACTTGTAACTCAATTAAGTACGATAACCAAGTATTTGTAAGAAAAACTTTGATATGATAAAAAAATACAATATTTTTCCATTAAAAATAATTTAAACTCCCAATTATTCCCACCAACTCCACTTACCGTATTTTATTACCCAATTATATCACTAATCCTCATTTATCATATTTTAATCTATTAAATCATACTACTAAATCTGCATCAGATCACATCCCTCTTGCACCTCTCATCTTCCTGGTTCACCATGCTAGTCTAGCCTCTAACCTCCAGCAGCCATTCCAGCTCACCAGCGGCTAACTGTCGAGTCATCAGCGGCATTACCAGCCCATCCCCAACCACAAACGGCCTTTACTGTCTACAATATCGCTAGAAAATCATGCAACCCGCAAGCATCATTGTGCAATTATCTCCACAGCCATTGACACGGTTTCGACCATCGTGAAGGGTCACTAGCACCATCTCTTAGTTATAGCGGCCCTGTCACCCCCTAGCAAGCACCACTAGTCGCCACATAGTCAGAATTTCTCAAATTTTTCGACGACTTGTTCAGCGCAAACCTAAGCTTGATTTTTGACGAAATTGGTGCGTTTTGCTTCAATTTAGCTTAGGGCTTCAGTTCTATGATGTTTTTTTTACTCTTTTCCCCTCATTTACATTAATCAATTTAGTTCAATTTGTGCAAAATCAAAGGACCCTAATTTTGGCATTGTTCATCCGAAAAAGAGGCAACTTTGAGTTCAATTCGGGTTACTTACTTCAAATTAAGTTAGAATTACACTTTATAGGTAAATTTTGCACCTTCCTCCCTTGAAATCACAAATCAATTGTGAATTTTGACTTTCAGATTGAAAAACTCCAATTTCGGAGTCTAGGGGCAATTTGAAAATTTAGTGAAATTTGTGTTCTTATGACTTCTTAAATTTTTTTATGCACCTAGGGAGTGATTTAGAATTTTTAGAAATTTTAATTTGAATTTTAGATGAATTTCTAATTTTTAGCAATTTTCCTAGATTTTTCATGGAGAAAAAGGAAGGAAATTAAAAGGAAAAATTAGTATTACTTGATTGGATAACAATAAATATTATTTGAGGTTAAATAGAAAATTATAAATTTATTAGATGACCCTTAAGTGAAATTTGTGTTATGGTAGGTGTTAGAAATTTAATAAGTGTATAATAGAATAATTGAATATTATAATCATAATAATAATAACAATAATAATAATAATAATAATAATAATAATAATAATAATAATAATAATAATAATGAAATATAGGTCATAAGTATTTTAAAGTATTATTTAAAAAAGTGACCAATAAATTTAATTTCCAAAAATTTAGTAAAGAAATAGGTAAATTGGATAAAGGTAAATAAAGAATAATTAATTAGTTATATGACAGAAACAAATAATTAAATTATTTATGAGAATCGCATGTTAAAAGTATTTTATTTAATATTTTAGGTGAGTAGAAAAATTGTCAATAAAGGAATTATAATCAATGATAGAATGATATTAGTATACTTCTCTCATGTGAGTAAATAATCCTAATTATGCAAAATATTATTCTGAATTATAAATTTTGAATCATTAAGAAATATTGAAATTTGAATTCTAAAGTGGTACAGTTTTGAAATTTCTGATATTTATACATCGATATTTATTTATTTTTGAAATATTGAGAATGTATCCAAAATAGAATTTTGTAGCTAATGACAATATACATTAACCATAGTGCACTGCGATTGACAATATGATTAGGTTGGGTATGATAATCTTATTATCATATTCTATTTGAGACTGAGGGTTATTATGATATTTACTCAAAACCTATGCCTGAATGAGTATCTCTTCCGATATGTTATCACTAGCCTTGAGCTAACTCTGTATTCTATAATTATGACTGGTTCTGTAAGAGATTCTTAAATGTATTTTGTTAATGATTATTCTTTGTTTGGTATTTCTAAATTATGACTACATGATATTTGGTTTTAAATTTTGAAAGATGTACCATTGTAAGTCTGTTTTTTTTTTTTTGCAATATTAGAATTATCTATTCATTGAGTTTCCATTCACCCCATTATTCAACATTTTTTAAATTCTAGCGCTGAACCAAAGTATCCACCTTCGAAATTTTAATCTTGGTGATTAATTTCTTGGTGAGTCTAGCCTACTGCTAGAGCTATGTCTTTCTATATTTTTATGATTCAGTTCAATCGCTCCCTCGTATACAATCTAAATGTTTGATGTATTACTATAGTGTGTAAAAAACTGTTTATATGGAGAGTTATGAGATCTATGTTTATTTAATATAAATTTATATAGGTTTTGCGATTAAGAGGATTCTGACAGGTTCACAAAGATGAAAGACACCTCATCCTTGTGTCAGTCACGCCCTACCAGCTCGGGTCATGACAGGTTACGTGTTATCTCCTAATTCATCACTAATGCACATGCAAATTAAGAAAAGTTAAGAGATAAAAATACAATTTTTCTTTCTTTCAGTTTTCCTCTAGAAATCTCAGAGTTTACGCCTATTAAGCGATGAATCAAGATATGATTTCTTTTCTAATTTGATATGATTTCTTTTTTAATTTGATAATATTATATTTTGTATAACATGTGAAAATTTATGAGTTTCAATATCTAGTCAATTATAATTGATTGATGATTTTTGTGGAGCTTAAGAAAAACATAGCTATATCATCCACTTGTTGCCGCCCTTCTTTTATTTAAAAAAAATAAAAAATCTAGGGACAGAAACGTCTAAATCACAAAATGTGATCTTATTCTTCCTCGTAATGCTTTCGGTTGGAGTTTTGCATACAATACATATAGCCCAATAAGATTAAACCTTCTCATATAAGATCATTAGATATTCTTTCTACTATTTCTCATGAAGCACAATAAGAAATCCCTGAAATTTTATATTAGAGAACACGAAAAAAAAAAAGCAAATTATTTACTTCAATTTTGTGAATTTTGAGTTATAGGTGATCAAAAGCTGGCTGGTTTGAAACATTGGTGGAGTCTATTACAATTTACAAACACGGATGAGAAAGGATTGGAATAAAGTAAAAGTGAAAAAAAGAGGGCGAAATCCATTTACACTTCTTGCTCGCAAGAGAATGTCAGACGAAAATTTCTGGCAATTTTTTTGAAAGGCATTCCCTTTGGTGGCCATTTTGGGTATAAATTATCCTATCAGCATCTATGCCTTCAAATCTTAATTACCCACTTGAGAATTCTCATAAAGGTGCTTGCTTTATATAGTGGTCTACAGCAGCAGATCGCAATCCACCAGACAAGGCCTATGAGAGTATTTAAGTAATTATTTCATGTAATATGAAGTACATATATAAAATATCATTTTATAAAAAACTCACATGTAAAATTATAACCTGAACTATAATTTATACGTCCATGCAAAAAAATTATTGTAAATGTGGGGTGTGAAAAAAAAAATATTAGTTAATAATAATATATTTACATAATAAATAATTGCAATGTATTAATCCAATTAAATAATGATATAAAAAAAGTCACATAATTTAATTGAACTGAGATTATTCTTTATCTATCACTGTTTTAATTGAATTACACACTATATATGCCATAAAGGTATTATTACTTATCAATATTTTTTTGAGAGCATGAATATAAATATAATAATAGGTTTAAATCTCTAATGTGTCTAGTTTGCACTAAAAGTAACTCTAAAGAGTTTAGTTTTAAAGAGATTGAAGTTTAATTGATAAATTTATTTAAAAAGTTGTATATATTCGATCATGCGCAGATTGAATAATAGAGTTTGAAACAATTTATCAATTGATTTTTATAGGATATAAAATAATAATACTAATAATAATGAAACATTTATAAATACTAGTTTTCTTCATAAACAAGGAAAAAAAAAAGAAAAAAAAAAGCATCGGACTTTCCGTCCAAGACGTTTCAAATCCATCACGTGCTTTGTCCTGGAATGCAAATCAATGCTCTTTTTCTTTTAAAGAAAAAAACTTAGGGTCGTTTGGTTTGATTGTTACAAATAATATAATATAAATAGAAAGGTGGGTAAGATTGAAAATAAAAATATTAAAATGTTATTTAATTGAGGAGTAATAAAAATACATATGTTTTTTTTTATTTTGTTTGATTAATAAATTATAAATAAAAATTAATAAATAGTGTGTATATTTTATTATATTATTTTTTATAATAATAATAAAAAAGTAAATATTTTTTTGAATTAGTAATTAATAATATAATTATATATTAATATATATTCAATTAATAATATAATAATATATATTTAATAAAATAATAATATTTAATAATATTAATTAAAAAAATAATAGATTTAATAAATAATAATAATAAATTAAAAATAAATTATTCATAATAATTAATAATCAATTAGGATTTTGATGTATCATTAGAATATTTTTGTTTGAAAATTATTATAAATGTGAGCATTTTTGTCAAATATATTTTTATTTTTAAAAAATTAATTTTATTCCTTAACTTTAAATAGGAAAAAAACTCTTTCTTATATAAAATAAAATAGACTCCCTAAAAAATAAGAATAAAAATCTAATTCATCAATTAAACATAAGAATGAAAATAAAAGTAATTTATTTCTTCACCTCAATTCTAACGATTAATTGACGCTTGTAAATATATACGACTTAGATATTTTTCTAATTATAATATTTGGTCAGTGCCGTGTGTATACAGCATTGTGATGTTAATATTCGGTGCAGATGCTACACAATTATTGGACCAGGATCCTCTCCTGTTCCGGCGGGGACAGGAGGGTCCTATTCTTTTATTTTTTTTAATTTTTTAATATATGTTATAATTTTAAATATTATTATTAGTATTATTATATAAAATAATTTTTTTAATTTTTAAATAAAATTTAATAATTTTTATTATAAAAAACTAATTTTTATTTTCAAAAAAAGTGGCAAAATGTGGTCAAATCCAAACGCCATACTATTAGATACTATTAGGCTCTGCAATTTTTGGTATGTTTAGTCCCAGTCCTCTACTCACCGATTCACTTATTCGGATTCGCTTTTTCTTTTTAATTTTTACTTTCAGTCCGGCCACTCCTTCGTTGCTTTCTACTTCTTCCCGCGCCAAAGCCCTAACACTTTCCTCTCCAGTATCATCTGCTTGACGATTTTAACAACCTAATAATTTTGAATTAGATTCTCAATTACAATTAAAAAATCGGAACCTTAAAGTAGTTTGTTATCGATTAGTAATTCATCGCCACTCCCTTCTTCTGTATTATTGGGTTTTCACTATGAAAGAAGGGAAATCTGTTATATTCAATCATCAACAACAGCACCAGAATGGTCATCTGTCCCCTTCCAGGTTCGCCAAACTGCTTGATCCCGAAGCTTCGTGGGACAAGGTTTGCACTTAATTTCTTTGACCGAGTACGCATTTTTGTTTTGTTTTTCCTTTCATTATCTTGGATCCATTTGTTGTTCCAATTAGACCGCCGAGAAGTTAGCCGGAAATTGGATTAAAACGAAATCGTTATCTTTAGCCGTATCGAATTGAATTATTGGGTTTTTGTGTTTCTTTGTTCTGGATGAACTAGTGCTACTGGAAAATCTTTCATATATATATATATACATATAAACAGATAAATCATGCTATATGTTTTTATTTACTTCTGTGTTAGATTAAGTACTATGCAAAGCTGCAATTGATATTTTTAATTGCATGATCTCTTTTTAATATGTTGGTCTATGTAATAATTAAGTTGATTGTAGTATGCTAATCACCCTTCGTTCTTTTTCTTTAACTCTTCCCCACCCCATGTAGGATCAATTGGGAGACGTGTTGCATTGGATTCGACAATTGCTGGGCCTTATATGTGGATTAATTTGGGGTACCATACCTTTGGTTGGGGGAATATGGTTTATCCTGTAAGTGTGTTTGTTTTAATCGAAGTCAACATGTTGTTCTCAAAGTTATGTCGTTATGACACTGCCAATTACTCGGCTCTTACCAGGATTTTCTTATTCATAGATTCTTATGATTTCATGCGTCTTATTCATTGACTTTGATGTTTTTTCGGGTCTTTAATCGGTGATGAATAGTATAAATCTGGAAACATCGTGTCTGACAATTTTGCTTCCCCTGTCATCGGGAGTCTATGACTCTATGTGTGTACTATGAGTGGTAGTAGGATTAATTTCTGATTCACAAGATTTGCATGAACAAGATTGGTGGATTTTTTGTGTACTAAGATGTTGCTTTAGACAGTAATTTTAGGATATTGCGTCTGTGACTATATGTGCGCTGATGTATGCAATTTTACTGTGCTGGTGCAAAGTACACTCATTTTAGTGGAGGGGGTGGCATCTAAGTTTAAGGCGGCAGGACATATTTTTAAATTTCATTATTTCTTTTTATATTTATTTTTATTAATTCGAGATATTCTTATGTGCAAAGGCTGTATGTTTTGTTGTAATTTCATTTCAGGCGAATATCTGATAACCTATTGAAATTAACTTCACAGAATTTAGAGAAATTTACTGACCTCGTGTAGTTGAAACTGTTCCTTTCCATATAACATGTATCAATTGATGTTCTGTAATATTAGAATGATCTGTGCAAATTAACCCTGGTAGTTTTTCTTTCTAAGGTTGCTTGGAATATGACATTTCACTTCTATACCACATGCAGTGTGACTGGTTATCGTGTTCTTTATTAATCTGATGTCTTTTTTTTGTTATGGTGTTTACTTTTCTTCCCCCTTTGGCAGTTTCTTAGTGTTATCCTCGGGGATCATATATGGTTATTATGCATTAGTATTAAAGGTTGATGAGGAAGAGTTTGGCGGTCATGGGGCCCTCCTCCAGGAGGGGCTTTTTGCTTCTATAACTCTCTTCTTGGTAATTTTGCTGTCTTTTTCATAACTCACTCAGCTTCTAAAATGTAGAAAGTTTCTGGTTTCAAATTCATGAATCTGACTTCTGTTTTCACATCCATGCAGCTTTCCTGGATTCTAGTTTACAGCTTAGCACACTTCTGATGGGTTTAGCTTTGAAGGTTTTGCTAATATCTCTAACCTTAAGTGACATTCAAGCTTTGATCACATAAGGGACCACAGTTGCCCTGAAATCAATGAGAAAGATCTTTCAGGTCGTAACTCCACAGAGCGTGAACACGCTATCATCTGGTTGATATGGCTGTTATAATCCGGCATTCCTAATGACCCCACTTGTAGCAAATTATGATTCAGAATTGATGACAATCAAAGTTCTTTTTGGTTGAACCCTGAAATATGGTGTTATGCAGGCATAATTGTGATGGATAACTAATACCGTTGTTCTGGACTACCTGAAAATTGATAGACTTGACAGGATCGATCTGACTGAATCAATTAATCCATAATCTGATAACCTCTTCGATTTACTATTGGAATCGGGATTTGGGATTTAAAGCATTTTAGTCCATTGATGATATCTTCTATGTTATGCCCAAACTTCATCTTGAAAGATCTCAGTATTTATGTTTGAAAAATTGATGTCCTTGGACCAATTTTAGCAGATTTAGAAACTATAATGCAGCAGGGACACTGATAAGAGATGCCACTCTGAATCACTAGTTTTCTCGTTGGCAAGGGCATTTCGAAAGAGTTGAAGATGACACAAATTGCTTGACCCTCTCCAGTAAAATCTATCAGTTCGTTAATCTTGCTAATTGTAATTGTCTATAAGCCAGTACCGTAATGTTTATTTTCCTCCTCATCTTTTTCTGTTGTAACCAGGGTTTGAAATTGTGGACCGCATCTAAAGATGCGGCTGCAATATTGCGGAAGCGGCGCCGACCGCATCCGCATCACCCCGCAATTGGTTTTAAGCTGGTTATCCTATTGAAGATCTGTCCGGTTGATCATTTTTTAGCTTCATTTTTCTTCACTTTGGCCTCTGGTGATCTGCACTTTTTTAATTTTTCTGGATTTGTTCGCTTCATTATTTTGGGTTTATGTTGGTTTGGGAAAAAGGGAGGAAGGTATTCGAGTACGAGAAGTGAGTAAGATGCATTGGGAAAGGGGAGGGGAAATTAGCCTGGGAAGATAGAGAGCTTTTTCTTTTGTTTTAATAATTTTTTCTTCCTTTGGTTAGTCACGTGAAGCATTCTGAATCAGGTTGTACAAATATAAATGTTTTATGATTTATTCAACAAGAGCTACATGAGCTATCATATAAAGGTTATTATTAGTTTGCCAATAATTTTGGTATAGTAAAACATAATTTGAATTTTTTAATGTGATTTAAAGACATTTTTTATTTTGATTAATAGGTTTGATTTATTAAGAAAGACTATATCAAGATAATATAATAAGAGAAATGATGCTAATATGACTGTATAAAGTATATATTTATCAAATCAATATGTATATTAGATATTATATATTATATGTAGTTGAGAAATATATATATATATATATATATATATTAAACATTTTGTATCAATAAAAAAAATCACTTTGCATTTACAACATCCACAATAGCAATGACCACAATGCAACCGTGACCACAACTATAATTTAAAACAATGGTTGTAACATTGTACACACGGATACATAGGATAATTAAGTTTGATAAACTAGTGACATTCATGGTTATCCTTCAACACTTGTTAATTTCTGTAAAGAACAACCCATCACACAATCTTTTGCGACACTAAAACTGTGGATACAACAATCTTAGTCGTGGTAGCAGAGACGTGCTAATGAGTTATAATAAGAAAAATGGTAAAAAAATACAAAGGTCATTAAAATGACAACATAGACGACAGTGGCAGCAACAGCTGCAACTTTATTGGAGATGCAATAATGTTGCAGATATCGATGAAAAAGTTTACCGTAGCAGATACATAAATGAATGTTCTATTATGCGTTTGCCGGGAGTCGAACCCGGGTCTATTGCTTGGAAGGCAATTATCCTAACCGTTGGACTACAAACGCGGACATGGTGCGATGGCAGAAGTAATCAATATATTGTAAAAATTAATGTCTCTAAATTACATTAAAATCACACAAATGTTTTTTTTATTTTCAAAATTTACCACGTAACAAAACGTTATCCGAAACTTTAGTTCAATTTAATATTTTTTAACTAAAATAACTTGTATTAATTTAAATACATATCTTAACTTGAAAACTTTAAAGTCTGTGTATTATTTTTTTTTTAAAAAAAGAGAACTGAGTAATTTGCTTAAAATATTAATTATAACAATACATGTACCTGAAGTATTGATAAAATTAGAGTAAATGAATCGTTTGCTGTAAAGTAAACAATCCTGTAATTTTTTATAATTTTAAAATAATCAAATATAATTTAAAATAATTGCGCGTAATTATTTTTTAATTTAAAAAAGTACAACCTTTTTGCCTGTACTTAAAATTTAGGTTAATTAGGGGTGGGGCTGGGGGAAAGTGAGACAGACCCCCAGCACCATATGCTATAATTGAGGGAATGGGCTGGGAGGTGATGGGGTGTTATCACCATTAACGCTGTCTGTTGGTTCATTTTCGTCATCTACAACATCGTCCCTGTTATTGACTTCATCACCATCTGTCCCTTGTCGTTCACTGTATCATTTGCAGGTTGTTCCTTCCCACTCAAGCACATTCCCTATCATATATGTTTGGCATTAGAAGCATCAAACCTCTGTCTCAAGCCCTCCAACAAAAGAGGGAACAAAAGCATATTTGATCAACTCCTCCATCACACTTCCAAAAGATGACCAGAATAGCAAGTTACACCATGTATAGAGCATCCTAGATTAAATTACACAAGGAAGCATGAAATGGGTGTGCACCCATTAAGAGCAAAGGATCTGGAAATCTGGAGATAAATAGATAGATAGATAGCGAAGAGCAAGAAAGGAATGAGAATGTTGTTTATGCATAATTAGAGGAGGATGAAAGGAAGCTGGTGTTGCTTGAAAAGCAATACAGGAATTGCTTGTTGAGTACAAGTTAGCTTTGAAACAAACCTCAATTCCACCTCTTAAGCAACCTCACTCGTTTAGACTCATTTTTACAGTTTTTGCTCCTGCAATTTTTATTTTTTTTCCATTGTATTCTTTTCCTTTTTTGGTTCTTCAAAAAAAGCAAAAAAAGAAATCTTGTGCTTTTGTTCTGGTGCTGTAAGTTATCTCATCGTCCCAAGTACAAACGTGACAAATTTTTGTTTATTCGGTTAAATTATTTTCTTTCTCTGATATTGCTGTTTCATGTAAATTTTTATTAAAACTGAGATAAATAAATATTTAGAGAATCATTACTCTATTTAACAAATTAATTATAATTGTTGAATATAAATTTTTTATAAGTGATTTTATAAGAAGTTTGTTCCCATAAAGGTGTACGTCTGTTATAGTAAAGTTTTAAAATTATTATTGAAGTGATTCAACAGTAAATGCTTTAACTTTCTACTCTTCGTAGCAGAATCTAATCTTAAAAAAAATAATTACGTATCAAATCAAATATTAGATACTAAAAAGTCTTATATAGTTTTGTTTTGTTAGTATTTTTCGCTATACAGCACGATATGTTTTGCAGTGTGAGTTAGTGTATCATCCATTTTAAAAAACATTAGGTTGATTTATTAATTATTACTGTTCATTTTATTTTTTTTAATATTTTCTGTTTTAATCTTTTTTTTTAATTAATTTTACCTTCTGTTTTTTCCAACTCATTATTTGCATCGAATATCGCATGTTTAAGCGAATGTCAGCAGAATCTAAACGGAACAGATTTTTCACGTTTAGTCACCGAATTCAAGGAACACTTCCAACAGTCATGTTTTTTTCAGTTAAAAAAAAATATTTTTTTTATATAAAAAATTGACGTGAACGGCCAAATAATTGATTTTTTTTCTTTTACTAAAAATTGAAGAATAAAATTATCTAACACAGATGATACCCAAAGAACCAAAATATCTACTTAATCGAACTCACAAGTACTAAAACCCTTCCATCTAGTACTCGGAAGCACCACATCTATAGTTTGCCAGTCATATACATCTATAGTTTGTATTATAATTTATGACAAAAGGAAATAAACCAAATATTGAATACTCGTAATAACTGTGCCAACAAAAACGCAGCCCCGCAGTGAGCAATGAGCGAACTATTCTTTCGCCTTCTACTAACTGTGCTAACAAAATAGTCTTCTTATATTCAGAGTTCGTCTCAGCCGGTAAACGATTCCCCTTAAACCCAACTCCACCTTTCAGTCTTGAAAGCAAGGACTTTCCTTCTTTTCTTCTCATCTATTACTGTTAATTTGTTTTAGTTTTTACCCATTTGTTTGTAATCAAACGCGTTTTGTTCGATTTTGGGAATTGATACCTTCCAATTTCCGATCCCATTGATGGGCACTTGAAGCTACATTGATCAGACCATACTGGGAATCATGCGTTGAAATCTTTGGTCAGATTTCTCACCTTCTTTATCAAACGGAGGATGATGGGTAGGGACTCATCTCCGGCCCGCATTGAGGTTAAAGTTCATTCACGGCGTGGGGACAACGTAGTCCATCCGGGTGGCGAACCCACTCCTCCGTTAGCGTCGCGGAGGGTGTCGCCATTGGATGTAAATTCCATAAGGCCCAACTCCAGGCCGTTTAAGCGGTGGTTCCCTTGGCTGGTGCCGTCCTTTGTGGCCGCCAACATCGCCATATTCGTACTCACTATGTATGTAAACAATTGTCCCGAGCATTCGGTCGGCGGTTCTTGCTTTGCTAGTTTTCTGGGCAGATTCTCTTTTCAGCCCCTTAAAGAGAATCCCCTCTTTGGTCCTTCTTCATCAACGTGAGTTTTGTTTCTTCCTTGCTTGCATTTATCTTATGTGAAAAAAGCGAATTGCCAGCCGGTGAGGGTTGTCATCATGTGTCAATTACATAATCTGACGTTCCACAACTTAGCGTTGATTTGGATCTTTTCAAGTTTTGCTGTGTAATTTCTGCTACGGGCCAATGCTATCATATATTTACTCTCAAAGGGATGCTTTGGTTTTGTCGTTAAGTTCTATCTGCTTCATTTTAGTTTTCAGCTTTCGCATTACTCAGTAACTGTGGGATGGGTTTATGTTCTTATATTTCAAATACCCATTATTTCCTTATGATGACCAATTTTTCAAATATGTGCTTGTCTGAAAAAACCGAATTTATGTCATTTTATGTGCCTGCTTTTAAATATGCATTGTGGATAGAGTTGCAGGTTGTGGTCATATTTGTTGAACTTGTTTTATATCCTGTTAACATCTATGTCTTCTTCAGATTAGAAAAGATGGGTGCTCTAGAAGTGGATAAAGTGGTTCATAAACACCAGGCCTGGCGCCTGATCACTTGTATATGGTTGCATGCTGGTGTTCTCCATGTTCTTGCCAACATGTTAGGTCTTCTTATAATTGGAACTCGGCTTGAGCAAGATTTTGGATTTGGTACGATTTTGGTACTCTGCCATGTATATCCGATGTGTGAATTGTGTCTATGGCACTTGTTGAAGGTTCAGTTTCTATCTGTTACAACCATATAAATAAATAGCAGTATTTAAAGATTCCAAGTTGCAAAATATGGAAGAAGTTCCATATCTTCCGTTGTCTGGTGAACTGTTTGAAATTGAATGACTACCAATTCTGCAGTTTCGATGAATAAAATACCAACAGGTCTTTAAGGAAATATCAGAGTGTTCAACCAAAATTGTATGGAAAAGAACCTGTGATCCTAGAGCTAGATTTGGCGACATATTAAGTTTCTTAATGGAACCATGACTTTTGCTGTAACTCAGACCCTGTCATAACATCTATCAAGGGGCTTCACAATATTGTAAAAGTACTTGGAAAAAGTTAGAAATGTTTCCGGTATATTATTATGGTTTTTTATAATGAAAATGTTTTGTCATGAGGTATTGGTTACATTTATGCTCTGTAAGAAGCACTACAGATATTTCAGATTTTAATTCTTGCTTTTTCTTTTGCAGTTCGAATTGGGTTGCTGTATTTGATATCTGGTTTTGGAGGAAGTTTGTTATCTGCTTTATTTATACAATCCAATATCTCTGTTGGTGCCTCTGGTGCATTATTTGGCTTACTTGGAGGCATGCTGTCAGAGCTCTTAACAAATTGGACGATTTATGCTAATAAGGTGAATGAATATTTATAAAATTCCACAGTAATTGCTGATAAATAATCTGCTGTCTATGTGCTACTGTGATTTCATAGTATTTTTGCCTTTCCTAATTTTGGCTGTTCTGCAGTGTGCTGCATTGTCGACTCTTATTGTCATCATTATAATCAATTTAGCAGTTGGAGCGCTTCCTCATGTGGATAATTTTGCTCATATTGGAGGTTTTATCTCTGGTTTTCTTCTTGGATTTGTCTTTTTGATTAGGCCCCAGTATAAATGGGTTAGCCAATCTCGTTCTGGATCTGCTACACCTGGTGTGCATTCTAAGCACAAACCATATCAGTATGTTCTGTGGGTCATGGCTTTCATACTACTAACTGCTGGGTAAGTTCTCTTTCCTTTCCTTTTCTTAACTCTCAATTAGGACTTGGTACTTGTTCTTCAAACTCTGCAATAGTATATTAAGTCAGAAATCTGCATGGGGTAAGTTGTTCTATAGCTTCTATGTGGGTTCCTGCTCATGGGTGTTTTTGTTCGTTGAAAGGTTTTTCTCTACTTTACTAAGATACCTTATCCTCATGCTCCAGTTATTTATTTCCTTTCCCTGCTAACGTAGTCCTCTTTATTTAACCCAATAAGAAAAGAGGTTAATTTCATTGCTGCAGATTGCTTATATATGTTCCTCTCTACAGCAAGATTAGTGATTTATGTTACAAAAATATACTAATTTGAAAATCGTGGCTTGTAAGCCTAGATATCTTATATGATGTGAAACATATCATGTATTGGATGCCTGGCATCGTTGTATCTGCACTCACCAGTCTGTTTTGACAGAATGATCACTGGGTTGGTTTTGCTTCTTCAAGGGATTAACCTGAACAATTATTGCTCATGGTGTCATTATTTAAGTTGTGTCCCTACCTCAAAATGGAGCTGCAAATCTCAAGAAGTTTACTGTGAGGTTAGTGGTGTTGCTACTCTTTTCTTGTGTACTTTCCCTTCATGCGGCACTGCTGCTCTCCAGAACTGAAGACTCTAATGATATATTGAGTTGGGAATTTAACTCAGTGAAGGAAAATATATTTTTAAACTTCACATGTGTTCTGTCCCCCACAATTGATAGTCTGGTCTCTTGTGTCCTGAACATAAGTTGACGCTATATTGTAATGTTCCCATGAAATTGAGTTACTGAAAATAATCATAACTCTGGACTTGAAAATATAGATTGTTCCAGCATACCATTATCTGGTGGTCTAAATGAAATGTTTCGTTGCCAAATCTATATATGATTTTATGAGTTTCAATTTTAAACGTTTGAGGATATTGTTAAACGGTTATATTCTTTTATCTCATCGTTTTCTGCTGTAATGCTTCAGTCAACCCCACTCGGAAACCAACTTAACATTACATGCTTGAGCAATGGAAGAAGTCACATTTATCCACTGTCGAGTAGTAGCTCTTCCCAGGCTGATCAGCTTTGTGCTCAATTTTGCGATTGATAGATGCACACATCCAGCAGATTGATCCGATTTCACAGCACTTCTTAATGCAATGCCATTCAACAACTAGTGCACAACTAAAGAGTACGGATAGTCCAGATTAGAAGACTTACTCTTATCCAATATGTATATGATACAATATGTGATATGATACACTTGAATACGTATCGGATATATATTGAATTTTCTTTACAAGTTGCAATTCAAAATATGCTGAAATAAT
Organism: Delonix regia; assembly: GCA_037074485.1. NCBI lineage: Eukaryota > Viridiplantae > Streptophyta > Magnoliopsida > Fabales > Fabaceae > Delonix > Delonix regia. The sequence goes on along the minus strand of CM073456.1, from coordinate 16,262,052 downwards.
ATTAAATTGATGTTGAAATATTTTATCAATCTTTTTGATTAGTTATGACACTGTTTTATCATTTTCATCATATGTTTCATTATCTTTTTCTGTCATATTTCAATAAATTTTAAAAATTTTTGATTTATCATTTTCATTTACTTTCATTTGTCATAATTTTCTTTCATTACATACAACATTTGAAAGAGATGAAAAGAAATTTAATCTCTATTTATTAGAATATATATATTCTCACACATAACTATCCATACCCATATATTAAAATTTAAAAATTGTCGTATAGTATTGTGTTGCAAAAGGATTGTTTGAAGCAAAATGCATTAGGTCGATTTCTAGTTGGGATCTTGTACAGCTCTGTTCTTCGGGTAAAACATTCTCTAGTTTCGACACACATATTTTTCCAAAAAAATGTATGGCGGTAAAAGGGGGGCGGGAAGGTTTTCGTTCTGTTATAACAGTTATCTATTTTATTTAGGAGAGAATTTACTAGCAAAATATCTTTTTGGTTTTATATTTATTATAAAACTATTATTTTAATCTTTATTTATTTTAATCGTAGTTTTTTATTTATTAAAAAATATTATATATGGTCTTTTACTTTTTTTCTAAAAATATTAGATATAATTCTTTTATCAAATTCAAAGTCATAATCTAATGAATTAAATTTGATATGTTTTTTAAAATTATAGAACCAAATATAATATTTTTTTTAATGAATAAATAATTATTTTAAATATTATAATTAGTGAAAAATCAAAATGATACTTTCATTATATATGAAAAAGTAAAATAATAATTTTTATAATAAATAAGAGGTAAAAAAAACATTTTACGGCATATTTACTCTGGCAGGGTAAAGCAGAGTTTCCAACTTCTTGTACCCGGGGGTCAAAAGCTGCAGAATTTTATCCCCATTATTTCATGTTGCTTTTGGGGGGTGGATGTGATTTGATAATTGTCCACAAGGATAAAAAACAATTTAGGGTTGAACTTTCTATAAATTCAAAATCCATTGCTGAAATATCATTTCGAGTCGTTGATAGGTTTACATCAACGGTCATGAAGTCGAGTGTCATCATGTGGGTATTGTGAGATTTAGGCGGTCCATTACTTGAATATATATTCCAAGTTTCCAATCTATAATTTGATGGAATGGAAATTTCGCAAATCTTCTCTTTCAAGGAAATATCATTTCTTCATACCAAATATACATACCCTTACGTTGTTATTTTCATTGTCATTCTTATTCTCTCGACCTTATTTTCTCTTACCAAACATGGTGCTATTGATTGGGCTAGATATATATAACTTTTGTCAACCATGATGCTGCCCATTTTTATTGCTCTGGGATCGGGAAAGGCTTACTTCATTTACATTTGAATTCCCATTTGAATTCCTGTAACAAAATAACATAGTGAATATGCATTTTCCAAAATCTTAAAATTATGCAATGTACCTTTGCTGTCGTCTGTTATATTTGGGAGAAGGTAAAGTGATTTTCTGTGATCTAAAATCTTAGTGTATATTTGGATGGATAGATGGAGAAAAGAATAAGGAGTGAAATGGTAAATAAAGATTTATGTATGTTTGAATATTTTTTTATGATGGAATGAAATGGTTAAAAAAAAAAGGCTCCAAGACTTTTTTTATCATTCAAAACTCTACTTTTTGTATCTCATATCTCATCAAATTGGTAGGTTAAAGATGGAAAAAGAAGCTTAATAATTACTCTTATGTTAAAATATAATTATATCCTTATAATCTTACATTAAATTAAAATTATACTATAAAGCACAAAAACATATTCTCTTTCTCCCTTATAAATTTGGATAATAACATTAAGCTTCATTGTTTACTATTATTAAATCTTTTAATCACTAGATTTTCTTTTAAAGGAGAATTTTAGTTGTAGTGCAGTATTAATTACAAGAAGTCGTAATATTAACTATTTGGTTCTCAATATTTATTATTTTTAAATCTTTTAAAAACAAGAAATCCTAATTTAGGTAATACTTATTGTTTTGCTTATTGAAACCCAAAGTAGTCTCACACTAAATTTGCTCTATTAAAAGTTTGAGTTTTACAATCCTTTATCATAAATTCAATAATAAAAATATTATTAGTGATGTATTTTTTTCGTAAGAATAATACTAAAAAAAATTATGAGTCATTCTATACTATTTATTTTATTATAATTTTAAAACAAAAATTAAAAGAATTTTTTTTCTCATTAAAATTTTAAAATAATATATTTATTCAAATCATTTCATATCATTCCATTAATAACTACTTTCATTCTATTTCATTTATTTTATTATAATTTTAAAATAAAAATTAAAAAAAATTTCTTTTTTTTTCATTAAAATTTTAAAACAATAAATATATTTACTTAATCCATTTCATATCATTCTTTCCATCATTTTTTTTTAAATTCCCCAATTGTAGCATAAATGCATGGAGGACACATGGATGGACTTATCCCCTGCCCCCTCCAGCACGACCTAAGCTTTAGTCAGACTGTTTGGTTCACCAATACAAAAAGTGAGTAGGCAAATCAAGCTCATTTGCTTTTCATGTTATGCATTTGCCAACAGTTGGCTGAATTGATAGAATTTGTGAGTGAACAACAACTCTTTAAGCTATTTCTTTTTTTTTTTTGGCCAATATCTTCTTAAGCTATTCAATCAGAGAGGTATGAGATATTTCGCAGAAAAGAAATCAGATTTCTGTACCAAAGGGCCCCCTGTTGTGCAGAAAAAGGTTCAGTGTTTTACCAATGGTTGTCTCTTACCATTAGCATGCCTGCAAGAGGTGGTGAACAAACCTTCCCAGCCCATATAACCTAATTTAACTTTGGTATTAATTTTGTTAGTTGACTTAATATAAATACTAATTCCACCACTTTCTACCATATCAATCCAGGAATCATTTTACTGTAAATTTTAAAGAAGAGAGAGAATAAGAAAATGGTAAAAACAGAAGACATAGATTCCACATATGCTTCCAATCCTGTCAGTCTATATCTTAAATTTCAAAGAGATTTACGATTAAAAAACAAGCTTTGAACAATCTGTACATGTCCATGATCAAATCACCTTCAAGTGAAAATATTTTCCCCTGTAATTTTGCTTCCAGGTCAGATTCTGTGGCCCCACTTTGGCCCTTTGTAAGAGGAGGTTAATTCGGTTGTTGCAGTTGGTGGTACTTCATATGCTGGAGAATATATGAATAGAAACACTACAAGGAGGGAAATTTCTTACATTCTTACCTCGCCCCAAATGGGGAAACAAAAGAAAAGGGAAAGACAAAGTGATGATGCTGCTATCGCGTTAGAAAACAAACAATATTTCGAGACGTACGATGGCAATTTAGTTGCTTGAGAAAACTGAGATCTTCTGTGAGGGGTGAAAGATTTTTTTAGTGTTTGGTTGGATTGTGAAGATAACCCATGGTCGGTAAGTTGGGATGCAGAATGACGTTGAAATAGGATCTATGGTATAGCACAATAGTCCAAAGTAGAAAGAAGATTGCTTGCATGCCCCCTTTTGGTACTTCTACTCCACGGCATCATCATAGTTTCCAAATGTAACATTTCAGCCTTAGATGCTTCATTTTTCCCTATTTGACACTTTACCACTAAAATGAGCTGAAAAAGTTTACTGAGAGTACTGTTTGTTTCAACTCTTCTCTCTGGTCCATTCCTTTTGAAACTTTTAGTATATAAGACCTTTGATTTCTAGACATTAAAAAACTTGTTTCCACAGTGCTTTTATATGACAAACATGAAAAATTTAGTAGTTTTATGTTGTGTATGTATATTTTATTATATCTATGTTTTACGTACAAGGCTTATGCTGGGACTTCAGACACCGATAAATTTACTAGGGGAAAGTTAACAGGTAGCTATAAGTTGGATAGATTAACCCAATAAATGGCTGAGATTTCAGATGGCATGGCTTTGAGGTTACTGTAGAAAAGAAGAGCATAATTGGAACTAGTTGTTCACACATTAATGAAATAATATTCAACCTTGCCAACTCTTGGTGAAGGTTGTGACTATGAGTGCTTCCTATTTCTGGGTAAAGCTGGGCATGACTCTTCTCTATTTGAAAAGAACAAAAAACAGAAAATGGGGATGACTGAGAATTAATGTGTGACACCTATTCAACTGACACCTATTCAAGAATTATCTGAACGAATCTCAGTGACATTGCTAATGTTGGAGATGGTTTCTTATATATTTGAATTAAATGGTCGATAATTTCAAGCTGATATTACTGTATGAAAGCCTGCACTCTTTTTTTATTTGGTTTAGAGAATCATGAGTTTGTCGTTTTGGCTGACAAGCTTGTACCTGACAATGTGGTCGCACTGTCTTGAACTTGTATCCATTGTCTTCCCCAGTCCTTATCCAGTCATTCCCAAATGCAGGACTCTGTTCCTGAAAACCAGTCTCTGTATTAGGCCTTCGTATCCCAAAGCTGCGACCATCACATAATGCTGTCTTCTTCCACCTCTGTAATTTAAGTAATGCTTGTCTGCTTTCCCATCACTCAGCTACATACTCAACAATTACTTAAAAATGCGTTTACTTTGTTTGAAAATTCCATTTGCAAACTTGATTCTACATTAGATAAACAGCGTTGGTGCAAAAAATTCACTTTTCAAATAAGAATTTCTAAACATAGATTATAGTCGTATGAACTCAGTTTTAACTAAGATCAAGTTTACAAATCAACCTAAAATCAAATATGCACAACTTCAAGCGAAACATAAATTATTTATTATCTATCTGATTTATTAGCATTGGCTTGGGCCACAGCCCTCGAACTCGGAAAAATAAACAGCATTGATGGGTGTGTGTTTTAATATTAGAAAATCACATGGAGAGAAGATCATAGACAAGGATGGGATAGGATGAATTCACAAGCAAAATATATGGTGGGGCATACCATCTTGTTGACGTTGCCAAAGGATTTCGCTGCTCACATGCAAGTGGTTGTTTTTATCTCAGTTATCACTCACCACACGCACTCTTATGACTCTTTGTGACACTGCATGTGAGATGGTTCACTCAGAGACGCTTTCACACACTCACACAATGCAACTTGATCACTTACACGTTGATATACTATACATATACAGAGATCAGAGTTCTCAAAATAAACTATAGTTTAACATATCGTCACGTATGATGCCAATGAGGTAGAGAGACCCATATGCTTTCTGGGCATTCAATGTACTTAAATTAAGCTAAAGGTAATGCAACTAAAGCCACTAGGCAAGGTAGTAATGAATTGTTAGGCAGTTTAGTTTGCTTTAATGATATCAAAGTCCAAATCGAATTGTATAATGAAAATATATTTAGTCTTCCATGGCTCAAGAAAAAGCATGTCCTCAAGTCCCAACAATCAAGCCTAAATGAGTGGCACTAAATTCCCTCCCATTCATCCGCCAATCTGTACTCTGTGCTGTACTGTGTAGGTATTATGGTTGTTGTGGAATGACTCACCAAAACTTTCATTTAAAAAAGAACATATATCGTTCAAAGTCATCCAACAAAGAATCAGAAAAAGTCAGCAAAGTAGAGAGGTAACATATTCATTAGTTGATATGGTAGATGTCTATCCATTCAAACACGGAAGAGTCAACCCATTAGGTTTATATGCTCTGTATGTCACATGGATTCAGCTCATCACGTTTTCCCGTATTGGTCAATGTTTTTATACACCCATGTTTAAATTATTCAACCTTGTTTAATTCGAATATTTGGTTGAAATTCCTAGCATGTACAGGTCCTCTTGTCCTTGTGTACTTGTTTCTACATAATAGACATATTTAAACGGAGACACAAAGTTAAACTGTGTTGTCAGTTTTTAAAGTGGGAGTAATTACAAAGCTAAGAAGTTATATAACTTCCAATGAGAAACATTCCAAAAGAATATGTAATTGAATATCCACGTCCAACACTTATCAGGCGCCATGAGGATCATAGTTTCTTTGAACAGATAAAGATATACAAGTAGGCATTAAATTGTGATGGGAGTGGAATTACTCAAGAGAGATAAGACGAATAAGAAATAATGAAATATGGGAGGGGAATTCTGAGGTCAACGAAATCATCTGTCTGGTTCATACATGGATAGTTGATTCCTTTAATTATCAGTTTTGAGCGTAATGATTTCACACTAAACTTTACGTGATGTGTTGTCTATTAAGCAATATGCTAACTAAATAATTCCACTAGAGCGTCTTATGTTATGTAATGAACTGAAAGGACTGGTCATTAACAATTCAGTTATTTAGAAAAAGAGGCAATTTAGCTAGAAAATAAATGAGGGTGAGTGGGGATATGATAGTGTTTTTTTTGGGACAAAATTATTAGAAAGTTAGTTAGTTGCTTTAGACATAGACAGGTGAGACCTAAGAAATTGTTAGTTTTGGGTTTATAATATGAATGCAAATGTTTCACACTGGAAAAATAAATAAATTGAATAAAAAGTTACATATGTAAATGGATTGAATTATAAATTTAATGCTTCAAGATTTTGAGTCAATATAAAATATGAAATTCATAAATATTATTTTTCATTGAATCCAATGGAGGATAATGTCTTTTTTGGTGAGATTTAGCCAAAATATTGAGGAAAGTGACAATATTGATATTATGTTTGACAGAGTTATTAGGAAGTCGCATTAGTAGCTTTAAACATGTAAAGGGTGTTTGTGAAACAAATTAGACTACATAGTAGAATTCGTTAAATTGGGGGTGAAACTCACAAAATATTGTAAGTTTCACTTAATCTGATGATTTTCCTTTGCATAGCTTATAAGTTATACAGTAAAAAATTCAAGTCTGTTTGTAAAAAGATTTCACAATAAAGGATAATAATCCAAAAAAGAATTTATACGAACGGATTGGATTATATATATAAAATATTTAAATTTTACGTAAAATATGATATGCTGAACTTTTTAAAATTGAGGATTAAAAAAATTTGAGAACATTTATTTTAGCTTAGTTTTTTAATTAAATTTTTATTTATATTTTTTAAATTGATCCTATTAGACCAATTTAATTCTTTAAAACCATAATCAAATTAATTTATTATTTAAAAATTAAGATAAATAATATAATTAATTATTATTATTATTTCTAAAATTATATATAAAAAATTATGAATACAAATAAATTATTATATTATCATAAATCTCTCAGATAAATAAATTAATTTTTATTTTCTTATTATGAGATTATATTATATTAAGTTTTTACTTAAATAATAAATTTTTATTATTAAAAATAATTTATTCAACCTTTTTAAACTTAGATTAGATTTTTATAAAAATGTAAATTCAATTTATTTTTATAAATGTTCCTTGCAATTTATGATCAAAGTCTAATATAAAATTTACAGAAAGACAGGAGGGGCCCGGGAGCAGGCATGTAGTTTGGGGAGCACATGGGGAGATTGGTGGATGTGACAACACTGACCCAAGAGACCTTCCCTTCTCTTTTCTTTTTGTTCACCTCATTCCCTCCTCACCATCGTCATCCAATTTGAATTCGACATCTCAGTTTTCAAACAAAATCGGAAATCAAGTTGAAGAAGAGTTTATCTGCTTCTTAAGGCCAAAATGGGGATGGACACTGGGCATTGACAAATTCAGAAGGTTCCCACTTCCCACCCCTCCCTGAGGGCTAAACGCACGACACAAATATAACAATTTGTGTGTAATAAAGCTTGCGTACACAAATGAAATCCTTACTGTTAAATGTTTTTTTTTTGTATTGGATGCAGGTGAAGACTTTTTGATCAGGAAGATGAGAGAGAGAGATGGTCAAGTTGGGAGGGTGTGCGCGTGGGGCTCGAGAGAGAGAGAGAGAGAGAGAGAGAGAGGGTAGGGGTAATGTGGGCCCACTTAGAGGCAAACCTAATAGCAACCGGTCTCTAAGGCCGTTGATTACGGCTCCCGGGACCCACCACCCTCCTCATGCTACATGCATCATTCATCACTCTTCAAACCACTTCCACGTCACCCATCTGCCCTTCCTCCTCCCCAAAATCACGCTTATCATCCTGTCCACTCACGTTAATTATTCTTTCACACCAATTTTAACTACATTATTATTTATGTCAATGAACAATTCATGTTGACTTTTACAATTAATTATACGGTGTAAATTTAAAAATGACATATGAAGAGTATAAATGTATATGAGTTCATTTTATTTTTTATATGTGTAAGTACGTATCATGTCCTCAATTACATGTACGAAGATGTCTGTCTTCCTTTAATATTTTATGATTAACTTTTTTTCTTTTCATATTATGTCTATATTAAGAATTCTCATAACCAAACTAACTTTGTTGGTCTATTCTTCTGTTTGGGTCCGCAAGCCACGTGAGACATAACCTCCTGGGGGGCGTTTATGTCCATTAAAAGTATAGTTAAGTTACAAACAAGAGGAGACGCGTTAATACTCCAAACAAAAATTTTCCTTCATTTATTTGTCACTTTCCACATTATCTTCTCTTTTTTTTTTCTTAAAAAAAAAAAAAAACGAAAGAGTGAAGGGCCATGTGTGTGAACACAGAAAATGAGCAATCGTCCTACCAAAAATGTTCCGTAAAATAGAAAAAGGCAAACCGAAAGAAAAGAACGGAACGTACTGGAAGCACTCGCTTTTGAGAGCGTAAGGGATAATGCTCAAGGAACGAAGATGGGGTCGCAACTCGCAAGGTGCTTTTGTCGAGTGGACCCCACAGGGAATGGCGTTAGTTTGAATACATGTGGAAGGTGTAGGGGACGTGCACAAGAAAAAGAGTGAGCGTGACAACAAAAGATGAAATAAACAGAAGATGACATTTAATTAATGTAAGATAAGTTTCAAATTCCAAAAGTAGCCTTGTAGCGCTTTCCCAAGCCACCTCCATAAGTAGTCCATCTTCTTCCCTCACTAGCCAGTCGTCTCTCATCCCCAATCCTCCTTCTTCCTGAGACAAAAAATGGGTATGTCCACAGTGGTCTGCATTGCGCTCCTTATCTCATTCGCGTGGATAGTTGAGGCTAGAATCCCAGGGGTCTACTCCGGGGGTCCCTGGCAAAATGCTCATGCTACCTTCTATGGAGGAGCCGATGCTTCCGGCACTATGGGTCTGTACTCTCTATCTCTGTTTTCTACGCTTTGTCTTTGACAATGTTGCTGTGTTTAGTGCTTAATGAATTGAGACTGTGGGTTTTGAGCAGGTGGAGCTTGTGGTTATGGAAACCTGTACAGTCAAGGGTATGGGGTGAACACGGCGGCGCTGAGCACCGCGCTGTTCAACAATGGGCTGAGCTGCGGAGCATGCTTTGAGATAAAGTGCGCAAATGACAGACAATGGTGTCACTCGGGAAGCCCTTCCATCTTCATCACCGCCACTAACTTCTGCCCGCCCAACTATGCTCTTCCCAACGACAATGGCGGCTGGTGCAACCCTCCTCGCCCTCACTTTGACCTCGCCATGCCCATGTTCCTCAAGATTGCCGAGTACCGTGCCGGTATCGTCCCCGTCGCCTATCGCCGGTAATCCCCTGCTTTATTCAGCTGACCTCTGCTTTACTCCTCTGTTTTTCTTTTAAATTAACATCATATTACAAATACACTACATAGTAGTTGGTAGCATATAGTTAGTTAGATACGAATGAGGCAGGTCCAATATCATTTGTAGTTCTTAAAAAGCAAGGCAGGTTTGTTTGTTTGAGCCATAAGTCATAACCATTTGCAAATAGCAAGCAAAGACGAATATCCATATTGCGTTATACATTGGGCCCTCTAGGGCGTGGGTTCTGGCTATTTGCAGATTTGCTTCAGACTCTGTCTCCTGCCTTGGAATTGGTGGGGTTGCTTTATTGCTTTTTGGTAGTTTACCAATATACCCATTGCATTGCATTGTCCGTGTCCAACGTATCGAGCTCCTTTAACCGTAACCAACGTCGCTTCAGTTAATTATCCCGCCTTATCAATAGTTTAGGTATGGTCAAATGTTCTGACTCAGACTGTCAGTTATGCTTACACACTACACCATAATATTTTTTCCTTTTCCTTTTTTTTTTCCAAGTCACTTTCGGCGTTGCTTTTAAATAAAAATCAATTATTTTCTAGCCATTTATTAGGCTTAATATCAAGTAAAGCTGTTTTATTTACATAGACACATAACCGTGGGATATATGCAGGGTGCCATGCAGGAAGCAGGGAGGGATAAGGTTCACGATCAACGGTTTCCGATACTTCAATCTGGTACTGATTACCAACGTGGCGGGAGCAGGGGACGTCGTGCGGGCTTACGTGAAGGGATCGAGGACGGAGTGGATGCCCTTGAGCAGAAACTGGGGTCAGAACTGGCAGTCAAACGCGGTGTTGGTGGGGCAGTCCTTGTCGTTTAGGGTCTCCGGCAGCGACCGGCGCACTTCCACCTCCTGGAACATCGTTCCTTCCAATTGGCAGTTCGGTCAAACTTTCACCGGCAAGAACTTCCGCGTTTGATCACACCACCGCCACCACCAACACCCACAACAATTACATGCCAAATTTTCAACTATACATGACAAACTTGTTGAGTTTTGTGGGGGAATGAATGAGTGGGATTGTTGTTTGTTTATCACAAACTGTAACCTGTAAGTTTAGGGAATGCTGAAGCGGCTAAACCAAAGCGGTAGCCCGCAGCTGATTAGTGTTTTATACAATGATGATCTTCATCATATATATATATATATATATAGTTCAATATGTCTAAGCAACTGTATTGTGGTTAACTTATTGTTCAATTGCAAAGTGGAAACCGCTTGGTTTGTTACCCCTTCTAGTTTCTCATCCTTTTCCTACCATTTTTTCATTTTTTCCATTCGGATGAGACAGTGGATCAGTATATATAAAACATATTTTCTTGCTTTTCACCCACTCCCTTTTTTCTTTTCACAAATAGAAAATGTAGAAGATCCTATTATGAGGTGGGGTCGTGTCATATTTGTGGGATGAAGTAGATGTGCAGAACTGTAGTCAGCAATGAATGAGCAAATAATAGCCCAACGACTCGTGCTGAAAAAAATGAATGAAACATTGAAATCAAATTGAATAATGAAATGGTTGCATGATTCAGAGGGAGTTTGCAGCAAGTAGGCTTGAAGATTGGGATGGATAACCAAGTCTCCTAAACGAACCCACTGCGAATTTGAATTAAACGAAAGGGAACTAACTATGCTCTGCCCCTAATTGCAAGCATGTGAATGAAGACTTGACATCACTTTCATGTTTTCCTATTCACAATTTCAAATCATGTTTGGAGAGACTAATAAAAGTTAAGAACGGAGGGGTAAATGATTGTTGCAATTCGTTGGGGGGTAAAAGTAAAGGCGTGGGTCCGAAGAGGTCACATCGTAAAGCAACGAAAGAAGCAGACGAGGAGGCTGTTAATGGCGTCCAACAGCACACCAGGACGAGGGATCAGGTGAGTTGTTGCACACTCACACTCACACTCACACTAACACTGCTACCATTCATCTTTTGTACGCTCTTCGGTCCAATGCCATGAGACTTATGAGATGTACTATATCACTTTGGATACCTAAGAAGCACAAATATTAAGCAAAACAAAATCAGAACTTTGGATCCCTTTTGCAGAATCTCTCACACCTCCTCTTTATATCATCCTCAAAACCTTTCTCTACCACTATGGTTCTTGGTTGTCAATCACAATGCCCTCAATTTGTCGTGATTTGTGTCTTTTCCTGTGCTCACTTGCACACCCTCACACCTTTTCTCTTTTTTGTTGGTGACGACACCTGTAACAATGTATAACTTAAGAATTTTAGAAATGAACTCTCTATTTTCAAACACATACTCCAATAAGGATGAACCACGATTTTACTTGGCTTCTATTTTTTAATATCGCATTTATTTCTCCTATAATGCCTAATGTGAATCCAGAAAGAAACGCAATGACATTTAGAAACGTAGCTCCCTACCTTTTCTATATTCTGTTTGTTTCAAATCTTTTGTTCTTCATACGACGTGAATTCATAATTATTCGAAGCCGTATTAGAATGGTACACAATAATACTGGATCTTAGTAATCATTTTTTTAATTGATGTGTTCAATTCTAAGCTGTTAGGACTCAACCCAGTACTAGTGGGCAGCCCATCTAGATCAAGAGCATTCTCAAGGTGCCAAATTAGGGCCCAAAGAAGACTTAGTGAGAAAGTTTTTCCCACAGCTTCCATCAGTCAACTTTTTCTAAAGATGTGCACATACGGTAGGATTTCTGTATCACTAGTTTCCAGCATCTTCAATATGCCTTATCACTCTCATCAAGCAGTTACATTATCTTCTAATTCAGCAGTTCTTCTCTAGATTTTTTCCCTTGGATTCAGCGGAGAAAAACTGAAAAAATAAAAAGAAAGAAGCGAGACAGCAAAGGAAATAAATCACGTTAAGTAATAGAAACTGAAGCTGAAGCCAAACTTGGACCAAAAAGATTAATACATAAGAACAGTTTCGTGCACTTGAGCGCCATAATGGCCAAGACCACCATTGCAAAACGCTTCTTCTTCTTCAATCCTGCACTGGTTGAGCGTGGGTGTTGAAGGGAATTATAGAGACATTTTAAGAACTAGTGCTGTTCACTGATTTTGTGGTTGTTATATATAATGAATATTTGGCAAGCTATTGCAGAGAAAAGTTCTCTTGTAAATAATATGAATCAAAGAACCCACTTTTATGTATTTCGATCATTTGAAGAGTTGCCATGAGACTAAGTATACAAAATTCCTCCACTATCTTGGCTTTTAACACTCTGAATTTTTTTTTTTAATTTATTACAGAGATACGAGGCTTAAGAAATAGAGATCGAATAAACGAGTAAGGATATGCCTCAAAAGTCAAGACTTTGATGGGAAGTAGGAAATGACAAAAGGATGTGTGAGTAAAAAGGGAGACAAGGATATAGGCTTAAAGATTTAAGGTAGGGAGTATTAACAATGCACAAGGATAACAATCAAATTTTTAATATAATCTTCACCTAATAATAAAAATTAAAGTCAGTGTCTTGTAAGTTATTATTTTAATGACATTAGTTTCAAGTTAACTCACCTTTAGATTTGGATTGAGATCAAACTTGGCCAAACATGTTGTCAACTCATACAAACTCGCTGAACTCAGCAAGTTCAATCCGAGTTAGACGAATTGAACCATCCCCTAAAAACTTGAGATTTTAACAGAATTTGATATCAAACCCATGCCATTCAATGTCCATGGCAGCATCTCATCTATGCAACCAACGTCAACAACTTTAACTTTCAATATATATAATGACAGTGTACCTAGAAAGGAGGGGTGAATAGGTGCACTTAAAATTTTTGTTTTAAATTCGGTTTTGAAAATTTTAGTTAATTGAAAAATTTTATAGTTAACTATAATTGACAATAATTAGTTAATTAAAATAAAATACAGTCGATTAAAAATTTTAGTAATACGTTCACTTTACCAGAAGAGAAGGAATGAGAGAAGAGTGAACTGAAAATATCTTTAGATAGCTACAAATGCAATAAACAGTCAACTGTAATAAATTAAAGTTGACTGAGCTTTTCAGCACAGAAATATTTGAAATAGAAGAAAAGACAGTTAACTGTAAATGTTTCAACGAACTGAATTTCTTGAAAAGAACAGACAAAAGAAGAATGTAGTTAACCGTAAACTTTCAAGTTGACTGAGAATTATACTGACAGACATAGATTAGGAAAAGAGAATCAAACACACAAAAGTTTATCCTGGTTCAGCCAATCACATATCTTACTTCCAGTCCCCTTGTCTTCTCCAAGGGATTTTCTACTAAGAAAAGTTTTTCTTACAGTTTCACAGGGAGTCTTCACGTACTAATTCCAAACATAAGGTTTTATAGCTCAATCTCAAACTTTTACAATCACAATAATTCTCTTCTCTACTTAAGACAAAGGTATATCAATAAATAAGAAAGAAGTTTATGAACCCTTCATAGCTGGATTTTCTTTAACAGCACAAGAATGCTTTTAGCAAGCAGATAAACCATAGACTAAGCTCAATGAAAACAAAGTAAAAGAAAATGTTACAGAATGCTTCTTTCTTTCAGCTCTTTCTCATTTTTGTTTCTCAGTTCTGCTCTATCTTCGATGGCAGAAGCTTCTCAGTATTTATAACTTTCTCCACAAAGAGATGTTAGAGCACATTAATGGCAGAAGATATTAAATGAAGAGAGAAAGATTTCGTTGCTTCTTCTTCAGCTGCCTTGATGTACAGATTTTAGCTCTAATGAAAACGGTGGCTTCGAGTTTTAATGAGGCTCCATTAATGGTTGTTGCTGACAGCACTTCCAGGCGACAAGAAGGAGGCGCAGGAAGAGTGTAGTAGAGGAAATTCAGTGAAAATACTGATGGCTTTCACTTCACAGCAGCTTTTGTACTTTAAGATAAGCTATCTTGCATTTGGGCAGAAATGAGCTTGAGTTTAAGATGCTGCAGATTTACTTTTTTTATGTGGGTTGGGCCTTTCTTCTTCATTTGATTTGTCATCCATCAAATATGGGTTTTAAGCCATTTCATGTTTTGGGCCAACATATAACCCATATTATATATATAATGGACTTTAAGTTTTTATTTGAGGGAAAATCATTACATAAATACTCAAACCATTAGTCATCAATATAAATTGTTATAGTAGTTCCACTAGACCAACTTGTATATTTATTGATAATAGATGACGTTTTATATATATTTCTTGAAAAATTTGGTAATGTAAAATATAAGTTTGTAACCATTAGCCTTTGTCAATCTTTTTTATAAGATATCCTACATTATGTAAAAGATAATTGCAAAAGTTTTATATAAGACTATGGATAATAAAAATAAAAGGCATATAAATATTTTTTAAAATTATATTAATATTTTTTAATATTAGGAGTACAATTATCTCTCAATATCTTTTATTCTCAATGTTAAGATCTTTTTTCTCATGAGTTTTCTTATGCTATTTGAAATTGTATAATTTTCATTTTATGTCATGAATAATAAATGATAAAACATATAAATATTTTGTTAAAATTATATTAATTATACCTTTTATTACCAAAAGTGCAACTGGATATTCAAGATATACATGTAAAATTACCTTTCCTATTGCTTTTTGTTTTAAGGATAACAAACTTACACTCAATTTGTTTTTTACTTTTTTGACTTTCAATGTTACACCCCGTACATTTTTTGTGATTTTAAATATAGTAGTATTTGAATAAATATCATGTTTATATTATATTTTAACTCTATAATTATATATTCTAATAATTATTTATTAATAGAGATAAACTCTTAAGATTTTACGTTACAAGTTTACGATACGAATCTATACTATTCCTTTTGATTCTGCCTAAATTTGTGAGTTTGACAACCTTAATTAAAAGTAAATGAAATATAAAATATTTTATGTATAAATTGTATATATTAACTTATAGTCAAGTAGGCACCTCTTTTTTAGCTAAATAAAAAAAAATGAAATGTATGTCAAAATCAAAGTATGTGATAAATAAAATTAAGTTGTAAATTAGTTCTATTAAACTTAATCAATTGATTTATTTTGAATTCTTTATTTTATCATGCACAGTCAAGAGAATCATGTGTCTTATTAGTTGTTTTATTTTGGGCGCACATGAAGAAATTAAGTGCACCAATATAATTAATGATTGCTCTAACATACTGTTGGTATTTGATTAATTTATAATAACGTCTTAATAAATTAGTTACCAATAAAATTAGAAGTCACTACTAATTACGCTAGCCATATTCAGGGGAAGGGAATTGGATTAGATGCCACAATGTGGGCTACAGGAAGTCTTTTATATGCCATTAATACCTTCTAAACATGTGAATATATATATATATATATATATATATATATATAATGTCTTCTCAAATTAAATTGAAAGAAATTACATTTAAAAATATAAAATTAGTATATTTATTATGAAAGATCTTAGATTTTAAAATTATTTTAAAGGACCCTAAAACTAAATTTTATTTAATCGAAAAAATCAGAAACCAAATATTTAAATGCCAAATACAAGCATCTCAACACAGGGTTTTAGAACCTCAAACTAGGATGAAAATAAGTGAAAGTTTATAAAAGAATGTTTTTACTTGCCTTGAATTATGAATGCTTCAGTGTATATGTATATATTATATAACTCAACCAATCAAATAGACCAGTTTAGCTAACTACTTGATGACATGTGGAAAGAATAAAAAAAAATTAGCTAACAAATAAACACCTATGCATAATAGAAAATATGAAAGGAACTTGTGAGAATAGCTGATTAGGAGATGAATTGTTGATATGGAAATTATCCATTTCAGAACCTAATTGCTCTAAATAAAATCCCCCCATCAACGAGTGGGTATAGGAAGAACCCAAAGTTTGTTCCTGAGATACCAAAACCGATTGTGTGATAGCCGTTTGGTAAAACAATCAGTCACTTGCTCTTTAGATGGAACATGACAGTTAATTCACAAGCTATAACCTTGTCTCTACCAAAGTGAATGTTGATCTCTATATGTTTGGTTTTGGCATGTCATACAAGATTAGTTGCAAGTTCATTTGCATTGACATTGTCACACCATATAAAACAGGCTTTATCAACTGCAAGTTGAACTCCCTTTAATAATGACTACACCAATTGATTTCTACTGTAAGATTTGCCAAGGCTCTATGCTTATATTCGGTATTAGATCGAGCTATCACAGACTGGTTCTTTGAGGACCATGAAATCCGTGTGTGGCCAAGGAAAACACATAACCGATCTATAGTTTTTCGCTTGTCTGGGCATGTTGCCCTATTTGGTTTAGAAAAGCCAGTAACAATTAACTAAGCAGAGGGCTTTCTGTGCAGTGCATGATCAATAATGCCTTTTAAATATCGCAGCACACACTTCAATGCTTGCCAGTGCATATTAGTGAGATTATGCAAAAACTGACCAAGTTTGTTAATTGTAAATATTATTTCGGTTAGGAATTACAACATTAAACAACAATATTAAAGAATGAGAAAAAAAGATTGACACAAGTTATTTACGTAGAAAATCTTTTTGTATGAAGAAAAAATCATGGACAAAAATGGAAAAGACCTTTACTAACACATTGTACAACTTTGCTTTAAATGTGAGGAGAGTACAATCAAACTCTCTCCCTCTCTCTCAAAAACAATAAAACACACAATTCTCTCTTTCAAGTGGAAGAACAACCTCTCACTTTCTCAATAAAGGAGATTTCACTACTTTTACAACTCTTCACTTTCCAATTCTAAACCCCAAAGGGAAAGGCCATATTTATAGGCATCCTTTTTAAAATTTTTCAACAACATTATTTTCTAATTTGTCAAATGGTGACAAGTTTATCTTGTACTTTGTGAAAATGTGTCAACATTATCTTCCACTTTGTCAAAAGTTGTTAACTTTATTTTCTATTTTATCAAAAGGTGCCAACCTTATCTTCCTCTTTGTCAAAAGTTGTCAACCTTATCTTCCACTTTATCAAAAGTTATCAACTTTATCTTCTATTTTGTCAAAAGTGGCGACTAATTTTTAACCAACTTTATTTTTGTCAAAAAGTGGTAACAAAATTATTACTGTCTTTCTTCATTGTCAAAAAGTAGACATCAAATTTATCTTTACCTTTTTGACGATCTCCCACTTAAAGTCAAATTTGGTGGGTTCAGAGTCTTTTCCCTTCTTGCCATCTCTGGTTGCTCATGTCTCTGCTAGGCTAATTTGTTGAAACATATCAGCAACTGTGAATTGCCTTTGAATACCTTCTTGTTTGTAGAATACCAAGAAGTCACCGTCTATGTACACTCCTCCATTGTCTGTCCTCAAGCATTTGACCTTTCTTCTGGATTCAAGTTCCACTCAACAATTAGACTTCTTCTTAATTGAGTACACCTATACTCTTCTGGAGTAATCATCAATGAAGGACACAAAATATTTTGCACCTCCTAAAGATGTTACTAGTGATTCCTACACATAGGAATGAATCAAGTCTAGCATGTGTTTACTTCTTGCAATAGATCTATCAAACTTCAATTTATTTTACTTACTTTTAACACTATGCTTACATAATGGTAAACTTACATTCTTAAGCCCTGGCGAGAGATCACATTCTGCAAAAATCTTTAATCCTTGTTTTGACATGTGACCTAGTCTACAATGCCATATTTTTGCTGATTCTTCTTGAGAAGTAGAAGCAACAGATGCTTCTCTTTGTTTCAACATATCTCCTTGAAGCACGAATAATTTTGAAGTGCTCTTGCCTTCATGACCATGAGTGCTCCTTTGGTGACTCTCATAACCCCATTTTCAATTGCGTTTTGAGTCCGAGGTCATTAAATTGCCCAACAGATAACAAATTTTTCTTTAGGCTCATTACATGCCATACCTATTTAGAAGTTGTTAACCGATTTTTTTTATTTTTGCGCTTAGATTCCTCTTCCAAAATAGCAGTTGTAACATCATTGAAAACAAGATTATCCGTAGGAGAGTAATTTGTTAAGTTGATGATGAATTGATCATATGAATCTAGTAAACTTTGAAGTAAGAGCTTCGCACGTTCATTTTCTGCTATGCTGTAGTTCAACAATGAAAGTTGGGAGAATAAAGTATTCTGATTGTTGATGTACTCCATTACCGTAGTGGACTTAAACATGCGAAGAGTGTGCAATTTTCTCTTCAAGAATATTTTGTTGTAGGCTGACTTGGCTTCATACAATCTGATGAGTGTGTCCCAGATTTCTTTTGTTGTTTGCTTTTCTGTAACACTTGACAAGATTGATTCTGCCAATACTAGATGCAGTTTAACTATATCATTGTCGTCCATCTCTTTCCACTTGTCATCTTTGATCATATTTGGTTTCTTACCAATTGCTGCAATGTAATTATCCTTCCTAATCATTGCCATCATCTCCAATTTCCATAGAGAGAAATTACTCCCATTGAACTTCTCAATTTCAAATCTTGCTGCCATAATGTTGATAAGATAATGCCAACAACCAAAGCTCTGATACCACTATTAGGAATTACGGCACTAGACAGCAATATTAAAAAATGAGAAAAGAATATTGACACAAAATATTTACGAGGAAAACTCTTTTATATGAGGGAAAAATCACAGACAAGAATGAGAAAGACCTTTACTAACACAAAAGATTGTACAACCTTTCTTTGAATGTGAGGAGAGAACAATCAAACTCTCTCTCTATCTTAAAAACATGAAAGCACACAATTCTCTCTCTCAAGTGGAATAACAACCTCTCACTCTCTCAACGAAGGAGATTTTACTACTCTTACAAGTCTTCACATTCCAATGCTAAATCCTAAAGGGAAAGGCCATATTTATAAGCATCCACTTTAAAATTTTTCAACAACCTTATCTTCCAATTTGTCGAAAGGTGCCAACCTTATCTTCTATTTTGTCAAAAGGTGTCTACCTTTTCTTTCACTTTGTCAAAAGTGGCAACCAATTTTCGTCCATCTTTATTTCTATTAAAAAGTAGTAACAAAATTTTTACCATCTTTTCTTTATTGTCACATAATAGACACCAAATTTGTCTTTACCTTTTTTATAATATTTGGCTTAGTGTTGGTCAGATACTGAATAGCTCCAAGAGCATTTCTATAAAGTGCTCGATGTAACATGTCACGTGTTAAGGACACCTACGATAACTCTTTTATCAATTTAAAGTTACATACCCAATGGACTACTTACTTTCTTTCACTATTTCTTCCTTTACGCAAGATAAGTGCACATGATAGAAATAGAAAAACAAACAAATGATTCAAACATGACTATGATGTTTGATGGATAAAAGTAATCTTTCCCACTTGATTCAACTTAAAAGCAAAAAAGAAGTAACTTGAACATTTCCTTCAAGGGAAAGCCCAATGGAATGCTTTCACACCTTAAGAAGTTCCAATAGAATCAATGGAATAGTATGAAAGGCAAGCATAAACTTTTTCTTCTACCTATAAAATACCTCGCAAAGAGAACATCAGTCATTGGTACTATATCTTGAATAGACAAAATCTTCTCAATAACCATTGGAGCGGGATATGAATTTGTTGTGTCGATGTTAAACTTGACAAGTATCTAGTTAATGTACTTCTTCTATGTTAAATACAAACTATTGCTATCTTGATAAACTTTAAAACCCAGAAAGAAATGAAGTTCTCCAGGTGCTTCAACGAAAACAAAGCGTTTAGTTAGTGAGTTAAATCCATTAACTGAGAGTTATTGCAACCTATTATGAAAATGTCATCTATGTATATTAGAATAAATAGTACACATCCCTTAGACCACAACACAAATATCGAGCTATCAAATATGTAGAGTCTCCCTTAATATATCATTCCATGTTCGAAAAGCTTGTCAAAGGCCATAGAAACCCTTCAACAATTTGCATAAACACATAGGATGCTAATGGTCTATGAACCCTTCTAACTAATTCATATACACTAGTTCTTGAAGCTTCCTTTAAGAAATGTGTTATTAATATATAATTATCTTATCTATCATCCATTTGACACAACAATACTTAGAATTTTTCTAATGGTGGTAGTTTTAGCTACTAGAGTATATGTATTGCCTATATTCATTCCTGGGTCTTGTTGAAAGCCATTAGCAACCAGATGAGCCTTGTGCCTTTCTAAGTACCATATGCTCTATATGTAGTTTTATAAATCCATTTGTAGTCAACTATCTTGTAGTCATTTTCATATATAGTTATCCTTACAAAAGGGACTTTAAGCTTATAAATACCCTTCAAACTTTATGTAGCCATTATGGTTTATGAAAGGTCAAGTAGATGGGCAATTTAAACGGTTTGATGGTCTACAGATTGTTGTATAGGACATTATACTGTAATTTCATTTGAAGAAGGATTGGATGGAACTTTATATTCAAAATTTACCAAAGATTGTGACTACTCTAGCAAATATGAGCTTTAAGTAAATCATGTGCCTTGCACCAAGGTGTTCTATAAAGGAAAATCTGGAAGAGATTAGTTAGTAAAGGGAAATCCCTCTCATTAAACACCACTTATTGAGACGTGTATATTATGTCAATAAGACTCAAACCATTATAACCTTTGTGCACATTATTGTACCGAAGAAAGACACATTTAATGTTATGAAATCTAGTTTATGCTTATTATATGGTTTAAGGCATGGGTAATAGGCATATCTAAACAGTTTCAATGATATGTAATTTGGAACTTCCCCAAATAACACAAACTGAGAATAATTACCTTGCAAAACTGATTATGGCAATATATTAATCAAGTAAGCAACAACAGAAAATGCATCCCACCAATACTTCAGTGGCATATGAACATGAGCTAACAAGGTAAGCCCTAACTCCACTATGTCATTGTAACGACCTAATTAATGGAAAATTAAAACAAGGTAAGCCCTAACTCCACTGTGTCATTGTAACGACCTAATTAATGGAGAATTAAAGGAGTAAATTATAATTGATAATTTAGTTAATGAAAAATTAAAAAAGAGAAATTTTTGCAAGAAATTTGATTAAGGTATATTATTTTATCAAGTGAAACCTTACAATGAGATTGAGGCTAGGTCAGTGGTTAGGTTCCATGTGCATATTCAAGAGGCCACGAGTTTGAGACTTGACTTCCCCAACTCTTCTTGTTTTTTTAGGAGCTGACACGTGTTACCCTCCAACGTGAAAAGATAAAATTGCACTTAGCTATTTTTATTTCTCATTCCTGGTACACCGTTGAGCAGAGAAGCAGGGAGGAGCTGGAGCTGTGACATTCACTGGAGTTGACTTTCTGCCTCACTAGAGCTGTGCCTTACCACCCCCGGAGAGTCGCCAACCTGTCGCCAAAAAATCGCAGGAAATTGCGATCTTGGCCGAAGCTTCAGTGAGTCCCTTTACCGTCGTTTCTTGGTAGAGTTTTGTTCCTTGCATCCTTATCGTCACTTTCTAGCTAACCACAAGCTCCGTTGACTGCTAGTGATGCAGGAATTCCAACGAGTGGCGTTGGGCCATGGAAAGAGAGCTTTTCGGCCAAAATTGCTTGAATTGGATGTTTGTTAGCCCAATCTTCATATACATTGTGATTATTAGTGTCATACCTCGAAATTTCTGCGATGGGATCGGCATAGATCATGAGAAAATTCCCATGACCTACAAGCCTACACTAGAAGGACAATCGTTAACATACATATCCAAAACCCATAAATACCATTTGCCTTAATATATATGGTGAAAATGTCAATACAAAACAAGGCCACCTGTAGAAATTTCGGCAGCACCTCCCCAGTAATTAAGACGTCCTGAAATTTCTACAAGGTCCTGCAAGGCAATACATAAATAGGGGAGCTCCGCTCCCACCAGCACAATCCACTATATACAACATAAGACAGAATATGGCGGGTTTAGCTGTGGTCACAAAATAATCCCGTATACAGAAATGGCTACCAATAAAAAAAAATATATACATCCAAAAAAAAAAAATGCCAGATTTATAATCTAAACAAGAGGGCACGTCTCGCACCCAAACCAAGCAGCTCAACGCGGCTCCCCGGTCAATGCTCCGCCGGCTCCTGAAGATCGTTTAACTCTCTCTCTAAGACCAAAAATTTTCCCATAGATAGCACCCCAAGTCAATAAACCATTTCATATATAAACATAAGCTTTAACGAAATCAAGGATTTAATACAGTACAATAGTGTTTAAATCCATATGCTTGCAATTTAATAGTCGAACTAAATAACTATTTTTTAGAAACATCAAATCAACAGCCATTCTCAGATAAACAATCAATTGGTGAGAAACAATAAGGAATAAGACTGCTAAGAACCAACAGGCGAGGGTACACAACCCTCGAGGGCATCTAATCAACAAGCGAGGATACACAATCCTCGAGGGTAACTAACCAACAGGCGAGGACACTCAGTCCTCGAGGGTAACTAACTAACAGACGAGGATACACAATCCTCGAGGGTAACTAACCAACGGGCGAGAACACTCAGTCCTCGAGGGTAACTAACCAACAGGCAAGAACACTCAGGCCTCGAGGGTAACTAACCAACAGGCAAGGACACTCAATCCTTGAGGGTAATTAACCAACAGGCGCAAGTTACGTCTTGCGAAGGCTTATCATTCGTCATCCTCCAAAAATCAAGGAATTTACGTCAAGCATGTATACAAGGATGGAATTATACGGAAATTATCTACATTTCTAATATAACTAGCTAGTAACCACCTCTAATCACATTACAAGTCCAATACCGTAGTTACAGTCATTCAACACATACAGAAGGTCCCTTGCTTTAAATCCCCCAATTCAGTAAGGCAGAATCACAAAGAATTTATCTATATTTAGAAAACAATTAAAGCAAGAACAGCCCAGGCATAATAAGAGTTTCGGGGTGCTATCTGCGCACCTGAACTCCGGTTGACACAAGCGGTATGCTGCCCCTCCTGTGGTGCCAGAATCGCCCTTACGATCCACCTGCACCGAAGTTCACACAGGAATTAATCGTCTTTCGGGTCATTATCCTAATTTAGGACCTAACTCCCCCATCTCTTTGATTCTATATCTTTCATTCCTTAACGTATGGTAATTTACACTTCTGCCCCATACATTTTCTAGATTTTTCATTTTGGTCCCTGTTTCAAAACCTAGCCTCCATTCTAATGCAAATCAAGACAATTTCCTAGTTCTCATGCCCAGCAGCTTAAAGGTAGAGTTAATATGGATCAATTACAAGTCAACAATTTTCCATTTTCTCAAGAACCCAAAATTTTTCAAAATTTTCATTTTGGTCCCTGTCAGCCATTCTTCTTACAAGCAGCCAAAATCCATGGTTTTAGAGCTCAAATTTGTTGTTTAAGGGCTGAAAATGCTACTTCTAAGCTCAATCTGAAGAGAAAACCAGTTAAAACGTACCAAATCGCCCAAAATGTTCAATGCTCGAGCTCCTCGGTCTCGCTGGAAAAATGGCTCCAATGGCGGCCAACTGAGCTCGACTCCAGGTGGGAATGGCCGGCCAAGAAGTGAGGCACGCAACCTGTCGAAGCCACGTTGGGAAAATAGCTCACCAACGGCTAGGGAAGCTCACGTCTTCACGGTGGTTTTCGCCAAAGAGGTGGCGGTTTTCCAGCTGGAACGGTGGCGAGAGGTGGCCGGTGGTGCTCGGGGGTGTAGCTTAGCTCAGGCGAGGTGGAGGCGTAACCACGATGGCTCCCTGTTGCAACCCGCGATGCCTCTCTCTCTCTTCTGCATCTCGGCTGCACGAAGGAAGGAGGAAGAAGAAGGAACTTCTAAGGGCAGTTTCGTCCTTTCACTGTGGGAGGGGACACGTGGCAGCTCCAAAAAAAAAAAAAAAGCAATGGAGGTTAGCTTCCCAGTCTCGAACCCACGTCCTGAGGAAATGCAGTCTGGAGCCTGACCACTGAGCCAGCCTCAATCTCATTATACTGATTCACATAATAGAATATTATACCATCAGTTGCATTCATAATTCTAATTGCTTGGGTTATTACAATTAGCTCATTTTTGGTCCTTAGTTGCTATCAATTGCTTGGAATTAGGTCTTAAATGGAAAACCCCAATTTTGGTCGAGATTTGGGGTTCTTAGGGACCAAATTGAAAATTTTGGGACTTGAGGTGTAATTGGCAGCTTTAAGGCAACATTTGGGATATTTAGAAATTGTTGATTGGCTAGGAATGATGATTTGGAATTTATTCATAAGTTTCTTGAATTTTTTCTAGTATGAGGATGCTCTAGGGAGATTAGAGATGTGTAAAAATGATATATGGCCTAAGTAAGCTGGAGCAAACTAATTATGGGAATTATCGAAAGTCAATGAATGAGAATTGAACAGGTGAGAATGAGAAAATTCATGGTTGCTTAATAATATGCCTAAGAGGGGAAAACTTGGCTAGGTGATGTGATAGGGATTTGGTTTTTCCATTTTGGTAAGCCTCTTAGGAGTAGAAAGACTCTTTAATATTAAATTACAGGCTAGGAGACGAATTCTTATAGTTTATGCTTAATGCCTAAATTGGTTGAAGGAGGAGGAAGAGGAATAATTCCTTACTTTTCAAATGGCGTAAGTAGCTCATAGGGGGTGAGACGGTCACCTAAGGGAAGGCATTGGGTCGTTAGTAATTGACGGTGCTCAAGTGTGCAAATAACACTCCCCAACACTTTTTGTTTTATATCTTACTTTTCATTATGTGGAAGCGTCTTATAATTAACAAATTGATTTTGTCATGACTTTACTTTATGTTAAATCGAAATTATGGGTAGATGAGAATCCTGACATGTTTAGATTGCATTATACATAGTTTGAACTTAACTTTTAAGAATCATCATGCATTCGGTTGTGAATGACCGCCGGTAAATCATTATTTCAAAACAAATGGATTTCATGCATACTTGCTACTTTTCCTATGCATTCTTGTTTTAATTCCATTATAATTGGAAGGACTAGTTAGGACATTGGCTGCCAACAGCAGTACTGTTAGCCTTGGTGCACTTGAGTAATTACCTAGTCAGCAGGGTTTGTGATGGTACTAGCCCCGTGTGACGACCATCGAGGACCAATGAATGATAAACTTTTGTGAGTTATGACCTCACGCCTATTAGTTATTTGCCCTCGAGGATTGTATATCCTCACTTATTGTCATTTTGCTCTTTGTGGCTGTGTGTCACATCAAATGAGTCCGTAATAGTCCTTCCCCGAAAATGTTACCCAGAAACTTATTGATTTATGCTCATGGTATCTTGATTTCCATCTTTTGAAATGTGCATTGTCGAGCATGGAAATGATTATCTGTAACGGTGTTTACTTGTAATTTAAAAGTTATCCCATTTCAATTAACTCTTGATCACATTTTAACTTCCATTTATATATGTAACTTTATTATTGATTTTGGGGTGCTATCTGCTGGAAAAATTTTGTCTTAGATAGGGAGATAGACAACTTCCCAGAGGCAGTGGAGCAGTGACAGGAATTCTTGTGGTGAGCCTGCTTAGGATTGCAGGACCTATTTCTTTTTTTTTTATTATTATTTTGATATCCATGGTTCATTCTTTTTGAGATGTATATAATTAGGGTGATAGCCATTGTTTTGTATTCTGGGTTTGTTTAGTGACCACAGTTGAACTTTCTTTATTGTCACAGTTGAACTTTCTTTATTGTTGTAAATTGCTAATGTTGTACTGGGTTATGCTGGTGAGAGCGGAACTCTCCTATATGTATTTGTTGCCTGATAAGACATTGTAGAAATTTAGGAATGTCTTATTTATTGGGGAGGTTCTGCCTAAATTTTTACAAAACTCCTAGTTTTGTATAAAACTGCTTATTTTGATATAAAGGCAAAATTATTGTGTTCATGACACATTTTGCATGGGTATTGGTATAGAATTGAAATTCCATGTATAGCAACTAAAATCACCAAACAAAATGTACATTATATTTATAATTTGTAATAGATAATATTGGGATGGACCCCAAATGTCTATATGAATGAGATCAAGAGCTTGATTTGTATGTGAAGTAGAAAATTGGAATGGAAGATTATGAGACTTGCCCATTTTACATGCTTTACAAAACGTGAAATTATCGTTAGAGCATATTTTAACATTACAAAGTCTCTAATTTGGTACTTTATCAAACAGATGCCATAATTTTCTATGTCAATCTTCCTGAATAGATAAAAAATACAAAGTGTGATTTGTCATATATCTTCCCATGATCTCCTTTATACCTTGTCTGTCCTAAAGTCACCATTGGAGTATGATTGGTCATGTCTACTTGTCTTTTACAAAACCTAATGTGAGCATAGAAGGAATAAGGAACAAAGGCAAATATGAACTGATATTACCACCAGAAGCCATTACTAGAGCAAGAGCTAAGAAGTTTAATGAGTTTATTTAATGTTACGTGCGAAGATTTCTAGAACATGTAGAAAATTATTACTCTATGAAGACTAATGACACTTTAGTCAATTACTTTTTTTTTTTGGCTTTAACTAGTGAGTTGAAGAATGCCTATGAGAGTTGGTTTAGGATGTACGTGTGAGAAGTTGTATTTTCATTAATGTAACGAACTCTAATATCTTATTTGGGCTTGAATTGAAGCCAAATTCATTTTTTAGTGTTATGACATTTGTTATTGCCTATTTTGTTAGGTTTGTGAAAAAATTGTTATTCCATTTGGGTTTATAAAGACTTCACACTCCCTCTTGTAAGACCATATTTGCTTTTGATGAATAAAGAAAAGCTTTGGCGCTTTGTTACTTAGCTTAGCTAAGTTTACCTATGAGAGGATTGATTGTATTCTTTTATTGCATCAAGAATTGATTCTTACCAAGGTGCTTCTTGTGGTGAATTCATTCTTATCTCCATACAACCTGTCATTTGCAATTGTCATTTAAGGGTTTAATAGGTTAGGATGTTATTCCTTCCCATGTTCGTTGTTGAATTATGAGCTTCAAGGTTTAGGGTTCTTAGCAACCTTGAGGTCTCGCATCATTTGGTATTAGATTGCCAAGTTGGGTTTAAAATCATGAGCAGTTCAAGAGAAATTCCTGAAGTTGATATGAAGATATTTATGAAAGCCATACAAGACCAATTTAAGGCTCCACATATAAGGTTGGATAATTTAGTGCTAATCAATAGATCAAAATCTACTAGAAGGCCACCATGAGAAGAATGGGAAGGATTTGAACAAGATGATGTAAGTTCCAAAGGAGTAGAAGAATAAAGGTAGAAAGTGGAAGGAATGATAGCAATCTCAATACTATTAAATTGAACATACCATCATTTAAAGGAAGAAATAATGCCAAATCCTACTTGAAATGGGAGACGAAGGTATTAATGATATTTGTCAACCATAGTTATGCAAAAGGAGAAAAAAAAAAAGTTACGTTGGCTACAGTAGAATTTTTAGACTATGCATTAATTTGTTGGGACAAACTAATTAAGTCTAGAAGAGGAAGTATTGAAACTTGGGATGAGATGAAGAGAGTGAGGAGAAGGCGGTTTTGCCTTCTTATTACTAAATGGGAGTTACATCAAAAGTTACATAGGCTTTACTAAGGATCAAAATTAGTAAAGTAACACTACAAGGAGAAAGTCAATGAAACAGACAAAGGAAAGAGAAAGAGTGATTCTATATAAAAAAGAACTATTGATCAACCTTTTTAACATGAAGATATAAAGTGTTTCAAGTGTCAAGGACGAGACTATTATACATATGATGGTCCAAATGCTTATTAAGGGAAGTAAAATTGTTTTTAAATCAGAGTATGATTGTGGTTATAATGATGATTTGAGTATGCCACCTCTAGAAGATTCTTCTGATGTTAATGAAAGTATTGAATATGTCATGCAAGGAGAATCTATAGTTTCTAGGCGTATATTTAATTTGACTATCAAGAAAGAAGGCTTAAAACAACAGGAAAATATTTTTCAGACTAAATACTTAGTAAATGGGAAAGTTTGTAGCATGATCATAGATTGAGGTAGTTCCATTAATGTAGCTAGAATATACATTGTAAAAAAGTTCGAGCTGACATGTGAAATAAAACCTTAAACCATACAAGCTATATTAGTTGGATGACAGTAGGGTGTTTAAGATGACTCAGCAAGTTGTTGTGCTATTTTTCAATGGTAAGTGTACTGTTGAAGCTAGGTGCGATGTGGTCTTAATGCAAGCTAAGCATGTTTTGTTAAATAGGCCTTGGCAATTTAATAGAAGAGCAATTCATGATGGATTCACAAAGAGGTACACATTTGAGATAAATAGGCAAAGGATCATACTTACTCCTATGACGCCATTTGAGATCTATTAAGACTAGCTTAAAATAAGACCTTTGACCAATAAGAGTAAAGGTTGTAAGGATTCAAAAAGACAAGAGAGTAAAGAGGCCAAGAGTGTAAAAAATAAGGAAAAAGACTCAATAGTCAATGACTGCACAAAGAAGGTAAAGGAAAATGAGGGGAATGGAAAAATTAAAAACAATATTGTTTTTATGCAAAAGAAAGAGAGTTAAAGAGTGCATAGTTATGTGAAAGATCTTTAATCTTGATACGATTTAAGGGAACTATGCTTATGAACACTAAACTTGATCTTAATTTGCCTAGTGTGTTTATGAGTTAATTGCAGGAGTTTGATGAAGATAAGCAAGGTGAGATGTATTGTAGAATTTTTTACCCAAGAGTTTGGGTTTAGGTGAACATGTGAAAGGAGTAGTTTCCATAGCAAAAAAAAATTAAAACTTAATGCAAGAGGTGAGTATAATGTAAGTGCTACTTTCAACATTTCTAATCTATCTTCATTTGACTTTGATTCACATTTGAGAACAAATTTTTTCGAGGAATAAGGGGATAATGTGAGCATAGAAGGAATAAAGAACAACGACAAAGATGAGTTGATATTACCACTAGAAGCGATTACTAGAGTAAAAGCTAAGAAGTTTAAAGAGTTTAGTTAAAGTTACATACAAAAATTTCTAGAACGTGCATAAAATCATCACTCTATGAAGACTAATAACACTTTGGTTAATTACTTCTTTTTGTGCACTAGCTAGGCAGTTGAAGAAGGCCTATGTGAGTTGGGTTAGGCCATGCTGTGAGAAGTTGTGTTTTCATTAATGTAACAAACTTAAATGTCTTATTTGGGCTTAAGTTGAAGGAAAATTCATGTTTTAGAGTTGTTACCTTTGTTATTGTCTATTTTGTTCGGTTTGTTAGGTTGTTACTCCATTTGGCATTATAAATACTCCACACTCCCTCTTGTAAACATATTTGCTTGGATGAATAAATTGAAGCTTTGGCACTTTGTTACTTGGCTTGGTCAAGTTTACTTAGGAGATGATTGATTGTCATTTTTAATTGCATCAAGAACTTATTTTTATCATGGTGCTTATTGTGGTGAATATATTCTTATTTCTATATAACCTGTCATTTGTGTTTCTATTTACAATTGTCATTTATGGATTTAATAAATTAGGAATTTTATTCTTTCTCGTGTTCATTGTTGAATTGTGGCTTCGAGGTTTTGGGTTCTTCACGGCCTTGGGCTACTGCATCATTTGGTATCCATTATACTGAAATTCAATAAATATATCATTATTAGCCATTAATATGGACACACTAATGAGATTTTCTGTTATGTTACGAACATGCAGAATATCACTTGAAGTAAGTGCATAAGTAGCCGTAATTTTATTAGATCCAAAACTTTTAATTTGTAATTTTTGCCCATTATCGACTGTAAAACATGCCATACCCAAACTTGGAGTATTGTGTTCAATATTGCCGTTGTTATTAGTGACATACTTTCCATGAACTAATGTGGATCAACAATAGTCAAGGGGGAGGCAACATAGGCAGAAAGAATTCTCTCAATTACCATATCTAGATCATGAGTGGGATTCTGAACGATTATCAAGTTTAGTAGTTGTCATACTGGCAAAAGGTTAACCCAGAGAAAGACTACTAAATGAACTCAGTTGTTCCAATTGACTTTTATAAGTGAAGAGTGTGAATTGACGATCAATCCTGGTAAGGCCTTCCTTAACAAGCAGCTGGACAATAATCACTATCAAGACCTGTCAAGGCTTGAGAAATAAAGTCTGACATAGAGATAGGATTCTCTATTAAATCTAGATTAACCGTGTTAGTCTTAGCTAAGTAATCTTCCATTTTAGACGTCCCTTTCTGTGTTCACTGTAGCTCATTTTTTAACAGAACTATCCGTAATTAGTAGTAGCACTAGCAAAATTCCTGGCAGCTTCCCATAGTTCGACAGAAGTTGTGCAACCTAGAATCTAAGAGGCAATATCGAGAGACATGGTGTTGTACAGCCAGCCTTAGAGAGAAGCTAGTCAGTACTTACCTCATCATGCCATAAACATACGCATCAAGCTAATGGCCCTAAATGATGGGAAGGACCACTTAGTGCCACAGTGGATAGTTTGTGTGATCTAACTTAATGGAACAAATTTGGCTAAGGGAATAAGCTAAATTCGGTGGTTTAATGGCAACAAGGAGCAATGGAGCAATAAACTCGTAAGCTGGAGCGCTTAAAATAGTAGGAGAAGATGGTTTGAAAGCCATGGTGTCATGACCAAAGTCTACTACTCTAATACTAAGTCAAGGTTTACAAAAGAATGATTTTACCACCTTGAAGACAGGTGAAAAGAATAAAAAATATCAACTAACAAATAAACAATTATACGTAACAAAAAAAATATATGAAAGGAAATTAGTGAGAATAGCTTATCTCGAGGGGAATTGCTAAGGTGGAAATCATCAACCACAAAGCCACTTGGATTTAGATTTACTATATTTGAGATATGAATTCTTGAATCTTAAATTTTAATAAAAATTAAATAATTTTAATCAATTTTTTAAAATATAAATTATTAAATTTTTATTTAATAATTCAAAACTTATTAATTTTACCTTCCTTTGGATTTTCCAAATGTAAGAAATCTATCTCGATTATTCAATTGCTCTAACAAAATAAATCTTCAAATCTAAAATTTTTTTAATAAAAAAGTTAACTTTATGATCCATAAACCTAATTTTGGCAAATAAATTTGAATGGAATTTTAATAAATAGTAAGTGCGACCAACGCGTAAAGTTATCCAGTGCGGCGAGTCTGATGTCTGATTTGGTTTCTGGTTTATATCGGTTAGCACAGGGACGACTAAATCAAACAGCATCATGGTCGTCCTTCGTCTCATACAAAGATCACGTGTCACCCCGCTCTCTCTCACACGCATAAAATTAAAGCCTTTCTCTCTCTCACTCCTAAAACAGACGCAGTTGCTAGTAGTAGCAGTGGTAATTGAGAGAATAGCGGGGGATGTCGGGAGTGTGGGTCTTTGACAAGAAAGGTGTGGCCAGGCTCATCTCTAACCCCACCAGAGAATCCTTCGAGCAAAAACAGCCACCCCATCCCGGCGCCGGCACCGCCACCGCCCCCGGCGCCCGTCCCAGGGTGCTCGTCTACCTCCCGACCAACCACGTCATTCGTTCCTTCTCTGAACTCGAGCAACGTCTTCTCGAACTCGGGTGGACTCGCTACCATAACACCCCTCACCTCGTTCAGTTCCATCGCTCCCACGCCTCCCCACACCTCATTTCCCTCCCCACAAACTTCCACCACTTGAAGCATTTCCACTTGTACGACATCGTCGTTAAGAACCCCTGCTTCTTCCAAGTTCGTGATCCCTCCCTCTAGACTCTAGTTCCTCCAATTATTCCTACTAATGATTCTAACCCTCCCATTCATTTCACCAACAACCTGCACTTTCCCTCTTCTTCTAGGCCTTTATTATTTCATGCACTCTTTCTTACATGTGCTTGTAATTAAGCACCGCTATGTAGAAGCTGCACCGCATGCACCGGACGTCGTTTCGTAGTGTCTTCATTTATGACTATGTGCACCGACCTAACTCAATCGTATGTGTACTCTGTTTGCTCCTTTCTTCAAGTTTATTTCAAGATTAGCACCGTCTTTGTTTCCCATTCCTGCGCTACTATGTCTTTTACGAATTTTTATTATGGGTTTAATCCTGGTGTTTCGTATATTTCTTTCGTTCTTTTATACGACTTTAATTTTGGCTTTGTCTTACCTGGTCATTATATACGCTGCATGCATGCCAGCCCGATGCAGTGACGCCAATGTTCAAATTCTAAATGTGAGTTGGTGAATGAACCGTCTAGTTTGGGGTCACGGTTCAATAGCAACCAGCTAGTTGAGACTAAATACTGTATCAGTTAGAGATGAACCAGTGGCGCAGTTGTAAATAGGTGGATTATTGAGTGCGTTAGTGGAATTACGTAGCTGAGATTTTATGCCATTGCAATGTGTTGGCATGCGTATTGTTTGCTTTGGTGATAGTGAACCTGACAACAAGTTGTAAAAAGCTGAAATGCAACAGAAATCCACCTCCCTCAACTGCCACGTTCGTGTACTTTTGTACCATCCTTTAGAACTTTGCATCACACATAATCATTTTGGGTCTAGAAAGTCTCCACCGTAGAGGCATATAGCTATAGTGGCTATGGTTCATGGACACGAAGGAAGGGCCGACGAGCATTGGTTTATGAATATGATATAATATTGATGATATCCAGTGTGAAATGGTCAAGTAGAATCGTGAACTGGGCAGAGCATGATGGATACTGGGTGGTCCCCAAATTATAAAGGAGGGCCTGCTTTTGTTTCGGTGGATTGGGAGCTTTTGGGAAACGAAAGGGATTTGCGATGGCAGAGTACTAAACAGGGAAGGTGACGTGAATCGCGGTACTGATTAGACGCGACGAGTATGGCCCATACAGTATGTCATTGCCTGCGACGTCGTACGCATGCATGATCCCTGCTTCGGTCTCATCCTTCGTTGCGTGATCACAAGTCCGAAAGAATACGGTGGTTTCTAGCTCTAGCTAAGAAGAGATCAATGAGAATGGCGATGTAGGAGATTAGGTTAGGGCGACTGGTGAGCTTATAGGGTCCATGTGAGAGGCTAGAGAGGACGTTGATGAGTTGGCACGGTGTTCCATGTGTCTGCCAGGGATAAGCTCACGTGAAAGAAAGTACATAACTTTTTAATAAATTCTTGGGTGCACCTGTGCCTTCGACGAATAAAGTAAAGTTATGATAAGGAGGGAAGTAATGGAAAAAATTTAAAAATACTAACCTTACGTTTGTATATTGTGCAATGTAGTCCTATTGATACCTAATATTAATACTATTTATATTCTTTTAATATATTTTAATTTTTTTTATTATTTTAACTGAAATCTAAATATATTTTGTGCTTCATAAAATCTTGAAATCTTTTTTCTATTATGAATATATTTTCAACAAACAATAATGTTTTGGTAATTGAGTGATTCGGCGTAGAAAGATATTTTAAAAGTTATAATAGAAAAAAGTTGCAATAAAACTTCAATCGAACAATATACAAAAGAGGTGAAAAGAAGGTAGAGAAAATAAATAGAAAGATATTTTAAAACTTAAAATGAAAAAATTGCAAGAGAGGTGGAATAGAGGAGGTGGGAAGGAGAGTGAAAGGTTGCAAGGCAGTTTGGGGTGAAAAAGACGGTTGGAATTTTTAGCTGAATTTTCGATCAAAAATTCTAATTAGGAAGACATTACGAAAATTTAAAAAAATAATAATTTAGGCGATCAAAATTTCTAACTAAATATTTGGTCAGAAATTTTGACCAATATTTCGTAAGACATTACGAAAATATTTTAAAAATAATAATAAATTTATATTAATATAATTAGAAATAAATAAAGTGAAAAGAATATAAAAAATTATAAAGGTATTTAAAACTATTTTAGTATAAATTCTGTTAAAATTTATTTTTAGTTTGAAATTGTTATAAATAAAATAAAAATATAGTACAAATTTGTGCAAATTATTACATTTTTTAAAGAGTGTTAAAAGCTTTGTTGTAAAATACATTTAATAAATGACCTATAACGATGATATCTCTTCTAATTAATTCTCTTTTTTTTTCTTTAATGTTCTTATCACTTGCTTTTTTATCTCTCTTCCCAGCATATGTTTTTTCATTCTTCTCCTCCGTGGAGCTATGTATTTATATTCTCTTCTCGTCCTATTATTTTGACACTATATTCCTTTCTTCGCTTCTCGTAGTATTATTTTGACGTCTACAATAACATCTGAAAGATACACAGTAAATCACAAGTATGTTTTTATTTCTACATTTCATAGTCATATTTTTAGCTAAAGTATAGTTGACATGGTGATTGATACATGAGTTTGAAGTTTTTTCTAAAAAATTTAGACCAAGTAAAATTTTCTAACTTAAACATATTTTATTTTTTTGTTGTTTCACAATGTTATTCCATAATTTTTAAACATTTGATAGGTATATATATATTAATTTATGTTCTATTAATAAAAGTTGACAATTTGCAACTCCTTCAAACATATTAATTTATTTTATGAAAAACCTTTGCATCATAATGAAATACATAAAATGTAGGATTATATTGTAAATTATATCAATAGTGGTTATTAAGTTGTAAATAGATGTTTAGAGATTATTAGGGCAAAATCATAAATATAAAGTGTTTACATTTAATGCTGGATGGAAATTGTCAATTTATTTAAGTGGTGTGATAAATTTTTGTTATGATAGACGATATGTAATAATCATGAATATGCATTGGCTGTAGTGTGGAATAAAAATTTTATTGAAGTTTGAATTGCAAATTAAAAACTGAAAGGAAAAGAACATGGACAAGCATATATACCTTGATCACAACGATAATAAGTGTGGTTGAAATGCTCCAGAATATTATAGTAATAGTTCAGAAGGGTCATACCCAAAAGAAGAAAAATGGATGAATGATAAACAAGTAGAGCAAAATATTGAACATGATACCAAAGACATGAACATTCAATTATTACTAAATAAATATAAACTATTAATTTAAAATATATACTTATCAAGAGCTACACATGGTTTGCAGTGTTCAGCCTTTGTGTGACATTTATAAATGCCAAGTTGAAATTGTTATTTGACTGAATGATTTATGAGTAAAATATTATTTGTTCAATAATGTCAATGGCCCTTAGCGCATAGAATTCTAAAAAAGATACTATGCAACTTTAGATTCTTCCTTCAGCTAACTCTTTTTGTGTAATTAGGTAAATCTATCAAATTAATCATCCAATTTTTGTAAACAATGCACTTATTTGCTACACATATACTGGATGTGATTAGTGCTGGGCATGAGAGTGATCTCGTTGGTTGCATTTCCAAAATTGTAAAGGACAAATACAATTGGTTGTATACCTGTTGGAGTGAAGTTCCACTCTGTGTTTAAGATATATGGTTTGAATAATTTAAAGTAGCTTAATTGTAATTTCACCTTTATACTTGAAAATTTTTGATTAAGATCTCATACTAATTTTTACTATTTGGTTTTTTAAGAAATACTATTATTGGTAACCTGAACATCATGAAACCACATTCAATAACTTCAATAATTGTGCATCAAGAAGACTAAAGGATTTGATTAGCTACAACTAAAGCAAGGATAAACAACCGAATTGGATATCAAAATCTATTTGGTTAGAATTATGCAATAAGTGACAGATGAAGAGGCCAAAAAAAAAAAATGAATGTGCCAAAAAAAGTGGAGCTACTTCATCTCTTCACATAGGGGGTTCCATTGTCACTGCTAAGCTAAAAAAGACCTTGGTAGAAAACTTATCTTGCAAACTATAATTAAGTTCTCCAATCATGCATTACATTATGTTACATGTAACAAGAATCAAAACTAGAGAGATTATCAACAGTTACTGAGTTTTTTTGCCAAACTCACTTTAAATTAGGTGATGGTAACTGGGTTGATGAAAAGGCTCAATACACTTATGTAAGTAATGTTATCATCTATCAATTTCAAGTTTGCTTTCAATATGGCTCATTAGACATGTAATTTATTCAGAATAAATTTGAAAGGTTGAAAATTGCAACACAAGTTCCCACAAATTATAACAGTCATGTTCTTCTACATAACTAATATAATTGGATATGTGGATGGAAGCAATCAATGGGAAGGAAATGTGTATGGGCTGGGGAATTTGTCATCTACTATAGTCAAGAACCTGGGGCTATGGATATAGTTTTCAATTGCCTTTAAGCGATCTACTAAATTGTCAAAGTTATCGTCAATCTTTGGCTTATGTAAAACAACATGTTTTACCTCAAATGGATAGTTTTGTAAATAAAATTAATCGGGGGACTATAGAGATAAATAGATTGGAGTGCCAAATTCAAAAGTTAGAAATATCATGATGGAAGCATAAAGTAGGTTAATTGTAATTGCACTTATTGTAATGTAGGTCTACTGTTAGTAATATAATTTTTAATATTTCCATTACATGTAGTATACTTTTTCATACTACTTTTTAAGTTTATTTATGTATGGTGTAACTGTAAAGTCAATTAAATCCACATATTATGCTCTTTTCAAATTAATTAAAGAACATATAAATGTCATCTCTCTCCTACCTAACCTAAGAGCCCCACCTTTATATAAATACATGCTTACATTACATTTACCCACCTCTGAAAGCCACACATCTCTTCTTTGCTCCTAAAAATTTAACTTATCACAAAAACTTCTCCAAGCCACAAAGACTTTTAAAGCCAAATGAAAGGACAAGGAAATGAGGCTTCAACGTAGCTACCTTAAGACAACATACCAGTAATTTAACCTGATGGAAAGACAAGGTTATTATTTACTTTGTTACATTTGCATTAACCAAATAGGTTTCTCCCTAATAACAAGGAAGTCAAAGACTATATCATGCATACTTTTAAGAGTGAATATGATAACCTGTATAACTCTTGGTCAAATGTACCTCATTCAATTAGGGCATAATAGTGCTCTAACTTTAAAGTAATATCTTCTCTTCTTTTGACATTAAACTTTTTATTTGTCAAATTATAGTCCAACTAGCTGCTATATCATGGTTTAGGAACATTATGTTGGTTAATTGAACATGACAACCAAATTTGGCAGTGTTTTAAACATTTTGTGCAAACCTGTCTAAAAGGTTACATTGTACATGTTAGAAAAAAGGGTTACCGTCTGGTATGGATATGAGAACACATGTAGAATGATCTGTGTTCAACTTGGAACAGCACAACATTTGCACAACGAAGTAAGACTGGGAAAAAAATAGAGCATATTCTACATCTTTCAATATTGATGGTTCTAAGTCCAATTTTAATTCACTTTACATATATTTACCTTGCTTGATACATAATTTCCTTGTAAATTTCTTCATAGGCACAAGAATTGGGTCATGTAGTTACGTTGTACGACATATTTAAACGAACCCACCAAAGAGATAATCAATGGGTAGACAACACATTTAAAGCTATATATCTGTGTGTCAATTAAGACATAATTAATATAATTACATACGATACTAAACCTACAA
Organism: Delonix regia; assembly: GCA_037074485.1. NCBI lineage: Eukaryota > Viridiplantae > Streptophyta > Magnoliopsida > Fabales > Fabaceae > Delonix > Delonix regia. The sequence goes on along the minus strand of CM073456.1, from coordinate 16,223,943 downwards.
TCACTTCATATATTTTTTTGTTTAAACTTTACTTGTTTATCCTTTTAGAAAGAGTACCATAGTCATAGACCTACATATGAGAGCTCCAATTCCCGACATCCAGACATTAATTTGTGGATCTGAATTGTAGGTGGTAGGAAAAAAAAGCTTCATATATGGTTTAGGAGAGGCCAAAATATTACTGGTAATCCTATTATTGGATATGATTGGGGTAATAAGCCCTCTTACACTTATTCACCGCTCGTTTATATAGTGACTAGGATTCAATTTACTGAGGCAATAAGGGCGGAATTTGAGCCCATAATTCATGAATATCATCGATGAATTGAAGAGTTACAATTACAATACAATTAGTTGTCCCAATATGTCGGCCAGTGCAACCTCTAATTCGACTAGGATACTCAATCATATAAGCCTGATATGTCAAATATTTGCAATCATGTTGAAGATGAGAATTTGAATAAAGATAACTAAGATGATTATTAATTATTTGTATATTATTATGGTGTGTGTAAAGAGCTTATTTGTTAAAAACATATATGATTGTACTAGTAAATTTATTTTCAAAGAAACAAATGTCTGAACTATATAAATTGACAAGCATATTGCATATGCTAAAGGAAATTAAGAAATTTGAATATTTACTAATTATTATTTTTTATAATATTATATTATGTACACTTTAATAGTAATAAATATATATTCACTATCAGGTAATTTCTTAATGTAAATTATTTTAATGATATTAATTTCGATTATACAAATATATTTTCTATCACATCAAACTAATTTATAAAATTAACTTATATTTTATTACATTTTTAATTGTCGATTATACAAATATTACTTATATTTTATTTTAAAATTGAATTATATATATATATATATATTTAAATTTAATTCAAGAATTATTGTATAACATTATTACTAAAATAAAATTGCATATATATATATATATATATATATATATACCTATCTATAAACTCTAATTTAAAAAAAAAAAATTATTCCTTCTGAATTTTGATTTGGTTGGAACATTTGTCCGTTTTGTCGGTAAAAAATTCTAACCATTCATGTATGCCTATTGAATTTTGGTCTGAAATTTCAACCACTCGAACAATCTGAAATTCCGACCCCCCAACGTCACCTACCACTCTCGTCTCTACTTGTGCCATTATGATTTTTTTTTCCTTCTTCTCCTTCAACACCCTTCATTCTTTCTTCTTTTATATTTACAATATTTTTATTTTATTACGTTAACTTTGCTATTCCTTATATTATTTATTTTTCTCTAATATTTTATACAATTTTTTTTCTCAATGTTCATTGCATTTTTTCCTTCACTCTAAAACTTAAATAATATGTACAAAACTTTGCACAAGAGTTTTTGATTCTTTATATTTATATTTTTCGTGGATGAGTTTGAGTCAAATAGTTAAATAAATAAAATTTATGGCAAAATGAAAAAGTTTAATTAGTGTTGGGACTCGGTATACATATGAGATAATTAATAGGGTTATAATGCAAATAAAATAAAAAATTATGACTTCTATTCTAATTTTAATTATTTATCTTCTTACTTCATTAGACATATGACATTATTTTAGTTTAGGAATGATTTATACGAATAATATAATATTTATATGTTTACTGAGTTGTTCCTTCAGTGTGTGTGGTTTGGAATTTGCTAGCTGCTCTCATGCTGATTGTTGATATACATTTGGAGTCTGTAAATTTTATTTTAGTAAAATGTAAGCTTGCATAAAAAAAACAAAAATTTGAAAAACATGTTCATGAGAATTTGAAGGGTTATTATGAATTAGAGTTTAAGGTTCGAAAGATAAGCTCAACGGAATTTAATACCAAACAAAACAAAGCTGGCAATTTTAGTATTCAAGAAGAGGAGAAGGTATTGGTTGGTTGCTTTTATGTTGAGTAGTTCTGGTATGCCTGCAGACTGCAGTAAATTTATCCAATGATACAGGATTTATTAGATAATTTTTTATATTTATTTTTAGTAAATAATTTAATAAATTTTGAACCATTAGATCAAGATTTAATGACTTAAAATTTATTAGACAATTTTTAATAACTTTAAGCTACTGAAGAAGATTCTGATATTAGATATTGGAAAAGATTATATTGAATATTGAATTCGGTAAGACTATAGCTTAAATATCAAAACTGTGGATGCAAATGTGACATGTTTGGTTGCTGAAGTTAGTCATCGATCACACACACACATAGATATACCAAACATGTCACATTTGCATCCACAGTTTTGATATTCAAGTTATAGTCTTACCGAATTCAATATTCAATATCCAATATCCGAATCTTCTCCAATATCTAATATCAGAATCTTCTATATATATATATATATATATATATTTTACCAAATATGGGGTTAGCTTTTTGTTGCAGCTAAAGAGTGGTTCGCATGGTATATCTTCTTTTAGTTTAATTATAAAATTGGTTAGTTGTATGGGTATTGAGTTTAATTATTTCGTGGCACACTAAAAAAAATATGATAATGATATATCATACTATGCTGACGATATAATAATTTAAAATAATTTATTATATATATATATATATATTAATTCTATTATTTTTATATTTTATTTAGCAATTCAATTTTTTTTTGAATTTTGAAATTTAATCTTTCTACTTCTTATCTTTTAGTAATATATATATATATATATATATATATGGAAATATTGGTTTATAATTTTGTTTATTCATCATTGTATTTTTTTTATTTTTTTCAATTACTCTGCAACTCTTTAATTTTTGTTAATTTTCAATTTATGAATTAACATCTTATAAGAATACTAAAAATAAAAGGTAGAAAGGCTGAATTGAAAATTTTAAAAAAAAATTTTCGGTTCATGAATAAAATTAAAAAATATTAAGGTCAAAATATAAATACAATAAATTATTTTAAATTAACATATAATCAACATATTTTAACATATTATTACCACATGTCTCTTTCTTAGTATATCACTTAAAAATTACATTGTTACAATTAAATTTTTAATTGCACAAAAAAATAACACCTTTATTTTCACATATATTATTATGTTTTGGTTTTTATTTTCAGAAGTCTCCCGTCTTTTTATACAAGTGCAGGTACCAAACTTGTTTGCCATGATTTCTTTAAAAAAAATTCCATTTTAATTTGGACCTTCATGTGTTGTATGTATATGGTTAAAAGCCAGTGTAATATTTAATCTTTGAATTAAATCATTAAACTTTAGACCCAAGTCGTGCCGGCACCTAAACCAATACATTATTAAATTGTCACGCAATCTGCTTCGCGTTGAGAGTAGTTGAAAAAGAAAATCGCACATTATCTCCAAAATTATGTTTAATTTTAATTTTAGTATATACCTTTAAGGCATAAATTGCTTTAAGTGGTTGAAACACTACATGTCATTTAGCATTAATATTTGAAAGCCAAGTGATTATCCTTTGTATTTTGTATCTGTAACATTTTCTTTTCAAATTTCCTCTTTACTTATGATATATAGTATTTTCATTTTTTAATACTTAAAATATAGTAAAAAATTATAATATGTAATTTTCTCCAAAAGTAAAATGATCAATTTTTTAGTTGGGTCAAAGAATAGAGTGTCGAGACTGTTGTCACTTTAAATTTTTAAAATTTTAATTTTTATATACAATTTTATTTTATATTATTAATTTTATTTTTCAATGTACAGGAGCTTGTCTTTTTGAATTATAAGAATTTGTATATCTTGTTTTAAATATTTGATCCAATATAATCCTAAAAATATGCCTTGTGCCACTCTTTAGATATATCCAAATATAAATTATATTCACATGTACTATTTTCTTATATGATTTTAATATTGATAATTTTATATTAATTATATGTGAAGTCCTAAATAAAAGCTTTAAAATATTTGTGAAGCCTTTTGAAAGTAGGGTTACCATCTATAACGTCACTTCTCGCTAATTACATATTGATTCATGTTTGAGTTGTATGGAGCACTGCACAACGTCCAGTTAAATAGAAATATATTAAAACTTCTAATAGTTTTTTTTAAAATTTTAAAAGTCTTAAATTTTTTACTTTATTTTTCTTTTAATTAATTGCACCTTAAGAAATGCAGAGACAAGGATCCGTTGTGCAAAATAGCATTATGTCAATTTGGACTATTTTTTCTACATTGAGATAACGGCTAATTATATTAAAGTAATTGTAACATCTAATGATTTGTGTTTAAAGTTAACAAACTGAATTTAGTACTTTTTTAAATCTGAATTCTAAGACTTTTAAAAATTTTATTCAAATAACTATAAATAATTCAAAATTAAAAACAAACGGCTTTGAAAACCGAATAAAACCAAATTTATTTAAATTTATTATGCAATTATCCAATACCATTTTGATGCCTAGTCACACTATTCATACAAAAATTAAGATTCACATAGGACTGAATGTGTTAATTGGAAGGTCTATGTGATTATTGACTCAGTCAATCTGATGAACTTAATCTAACCCAATTACATTTAGTCAGGTTATAATTGAATTAAATAAAAAAATTTGTGAATTTCACTAGATCAGACTGAATTCTAAAAATGACATAAAACTTGGTTTGATATTTATTTTTATTTTTTTAATTTTTATAACATTTTTAATTTGATTTAAAATAAATTTTAAAATATCAATTATTTTTAACTTTTTATTATTTTTCATTCTAAATCTTAAATTTTTTTAATTCTATTTTATTTCTTATCATTTTTTGTTCAAAAAAATTATTTTTATAAAATAATTCATATTTAAAAAAAAATTGACCTACCCCAGATTGCCTTGGTCATTATCCAAATTTAATTAGGTTGGATTAAATCTAGAATCCAAAATAAATTATCTTATATAAAACCAGGTCAAATATCAAATCGACAAAAGACTCGGCCTGTACCCTTGCCTTCCAGCATTGTAATTAATCTCAAACTTTCAATGTATCAGGATAAATATTTTATTTTATTTTTCTTACCGTCAATCATGCTTGAGGAGTAAAGAGGCACATATTTATTAACTTTTTATTTTTTTCTTAGAACGCACGCATCATCAATAAGAGCAAATCACACCCTTCGTCTTCCCACTCAATGTAGTGCTCTCTTTTCTGACTTTATACGGGACCATATGATATACATATACATTTTTATTATTAACTTTATTTATGAATATAATTTTTAAATGATATAAAAAACACGGCTTGCTTGAGAATAGTCTGGTTATTTGTGGTTGAGTCTTCATTTCATAATCAATGGGATAACCATGTGGTTTGGTATAGCTTACAAACTAAGTATCTTCGACTAGCAAGTGATTGCCAAACAACCTTAGAAGAAAAAAGGAAAAATTAGATCTATATATAATAACTTAAACATATTTGTTATGAAGTTTTTAAAATTTTAAAATTATGAAAAAAATATAGGCTTCGGTCCTTATAATTTTATTTAATTATTAATTTGGTTTCTATAATTTAAATTCTTACCTTTAATAAATATTTAAATTTATTTCCTATTATTAAAATTACTGTAATATCTTATCCAATATTATTGATATAACTAATTATATATTAATTTAATATTCTAAATATGTGCAGTTTATACCAATAAGAGAGATAAACATACATACAAAATAAATTTAATTCATATATATGACAGACATACAATGATAAGGACTAAAGCAAAAGTTTTATAAATTCTAAGAACTTAATTACATATTTTAAAACTATAAGGACTAAATTAAAATTAGTAAAAATATAAAGACTAAAATTCTAAATTTTACTTAATTTAAAACAAATTAATCTAAAAATTTTAACTTAAAATTCCTCCATAATGGGTAAGATTTTTAGATCTTAAAATTCCAAACTAAAATATGATCTCTCAAATTATATAAAATTCCATGTTAAAATTAAAGTCCTTTATAATCTCTCTCTCTATATATATATATATATATATATATATATTAAATTTATGGTGTTTTTTTATAAAAGAAAAATCCCAAGTAATTAAAGTTATGGTGGGCCTCACATATTGTTGTCTGAAGATAGTGGGCACCAGTGATAGCTTTCGCCTACGCTGACCCATTCTCCGAACTTCCATGTCTTGATTCAAATTCTTGGAGCGAGTCACAACGACGGCTTCTAATTGAGGGACTTCAACTTCACAACAAAGAAAAACGAAGCACTTGCTCTTTTGTAATCGACTGCTTTCCTCTGCAACGTCAATGGCCGTCTTGTTTTCAAATCTACGTTAAATATTTCCACGCTCTCTTTCTCTCTTGTTCTCCACAATCTCTCTGACATACTAGTCATGCTTTGCTTGCTCCCACCTTCAATTTCTTGACTCTTTCTCTTTCCTTCGCTATGAATTGCTTCCATTTTTCGAACGGAGGAGGAGAGACGCGAGAAGATGATGAATCCGTTATCTCCAGGGCTTCCAAGCTTTCCTGGGCCCGCTCTCTCAGCGTCGCTTCTTCTACCTTGGGCTCGAGGAGGTCCGAATTTGATGCCGACTCCAAGGACTTCTCCGATGCAATTGAGTTCCATAAATTCTTGTCTCAGAGGCGAGCTAATGATTTGCGCGTGTTTTCCTTCTCTGAGCTTAAATTGGCAACTCGTGGGTTCAGTAGAGCCCTTTTAATTGGAGAGGGAGGGTTTGGTTGTGTGTACAGAGGGATTGTCAGGGTACCCAGCGAGCATGGAGATGATGGCTCTTTTTCCAATATGAATGTTGCAATCAAGCAATTGAACCGTAATGGACACCAGGCATGCTCTTTCTTTCTTTTATGCTCCAACTTATACCTCCCTGTCTATGGTATTTTTCAATTACTTATTTCTCAAGTTCTAGGCAGAGTGTGTGCATCTCATTTCTTTTTTATCTCTGTAATTTTATCTGGATTTGCTCTGAATTACTGCTACGTCGTTAATGGCAAATTAGCGGATCATGGCTGCTTGTAACCTTTTTTATGATGAGAGAAATTCCATCGAGAGTTGAAGCTCTCAAAAGGTTGAATTGATTTCACAGCAAGACACAAAAATTGTTATCTCGACGGGTGAATTAATGGACCTTAAAATAACAACGATTAATCATGATTGCTATAAAACAAGCTCTTATTTTATCTTCGTTTCCTTTTCTTTATAATGAAAAACAGTTTGAAAAAAATAAGTGGGCCGCTGGAACTATTGATCTTAAAACAAATCAAAAAAATAAACAGGGTTACTATTCAATCGAATTTAAATTCCAATCTGAACTCAAATCAAATGTGAATTGATGTTTTGTTCGAAAACTACACCAATACAATTTGGATTATCGTGTTGTGTGTAAGAAAAAGGAGAATCGGTGAGGAAGAATTAATCGACTATTGCTGATTGATTTTATTTTTTCTCTTTCGTCAACACAAATCTCAATATACAATGGTGGAGAAGTTTAGTCTTTTGTGAGTTCTATCTTTTCAAAGAATGCCTTCAATTCGTGTGTTCAGGGGCACAAGGAATGGATTAACGAAGTGAACTTATTGGGTGTAATCAAGCATCCAAATCTTGTGAAGTTAGAGGGATATTGCGCAGAAGACGATGAAAGAGGGATTCAACGACTTTTGGTCTATGAGCTTATGCGGAATAAGAGCTTGGAAGACCATCTTTTTGCTCGAGTGCCATCAACACTCACATGGATGACAAGATTAAAAATTGCTCAAGATGCAGCCCGTGGTTTGGCATACCTGCATGAGGAAATGGATTTTCAAGTAAATTACTTTTTTCATACTTTGGAGAGTATTCATTATGTGTTAAATATCTGTGGACAGCTTTTTTCACTTCGATATGATTGGTAACTGCATAATGTATTTCAACTTCTTCAAATATCATGCTCAATATCATATAAATAGGTGTATGGTCATTGTGTGTTTCACGAAAGACATGGGGTCTATATGGTTTCTGTTAACAAAATCATCGAAAGTCATATGCTTGTCTCTTAAACTTTCATATTTGGTCTTTGAAAAGTGGTGGGGACTGAATTGATTTCCTTCTATGCTTTATGACTACTGTATTCTTTTTACTGTCGTGGAGGATTTCTACTCTGGATGTAGCATTTTGCTTCAGCTTTAATTGGTAAATCACTGTTGAATGAAACAATTTGTGATTCCCTTTCTAACTTGTGCAGCTTATATTTCGGGATTTCAAGACATCCAACATCCTGCTGGATGAGGACTTTAATGCGAAGCTTTCTGATTTTGGACTTGCTAGGCAAGGACCTTCAGAGGGATTTGGCCATGTTTCAACATCAGTAAGAAAATGTCTTTCTTCCGGAGAAAATTCTTTAAATTGTGCTTTTAAACATGCTTTAGGTGGAAATCTGATGAAATTACATGGTGACACTGGAATTGTAAGCAAAAAACAGATGCAGTATTTTGAGATTACGGAATAAAATAGTATCATGAAATCATACTTACCTGAAAAATTCCAAAGCAGCCATGGATATTATAACAAGAAAATAAGGGAGAGTGAACAACTTACATTGCCCAAAACCTCTGCATAGAGTGAGAGAAAAGAGTGAAAACCATACACAGAGAGTCTGAAGGGTGAACCAATAGTTATTTGAGTACGTCTCATTAATTATCATTAAAGATAAATAATCAATTTGTTTTATTAAAACATAACTCCCTACTCCCTTCAACTTCTTAAAGATTAATAATCAATTTAATAATTATAATTTGCCAAATTTTCTTTTTGGCCTATGTATCAATAGCTTGATGGGATAATTAATTGATAAGTTTTGGACAATAGGTTAGGGTTTTTATTCAATGAACTTATAAATAATCCAACCTATCATAGATTATTCACAATTAATATATACTTAATTCATTCATGTTTTAGGCAAAAGACTAATTGCTCAATATTTAAGCCAATAATTGTACTAAAAATAAATTAATGCTAATTCACATTAAATAAATTAGAAACTATTTCATCAGGAATAACTTTCCTTCTTGTAGTGAATTTGGAACTATTAGATTAGGTCATTTTCACCATTTTCATTGATGAATTTACAAATGTCTGAAATCATAATGATGGATTAAAACTTTGCATTATTCTTTGTGATCCTAATATTCTGCTATACGTGGAATGAATGACTTATTTCCTCTTCGCAAAGGTTGTTGGCACTATAGGTTATGCTGCACCAGAGTATGTTCACACTGGTAGGTTAACTGCTAAGAGTGATGTTTGGAGCTTTGGTGTAGTTCTTTATGAGCTCATCACTGGGAGGCGAGCAGTGGAGAGAAACCTACCAAGAAATGAACAAAAGCTTTTAGAGTGGGTAAGACCTTATGTTTCTGTCCCTAGGAAGTTTCATCTTCTGGTAGACCCACGTCTTGAAGGACAATATTGCATTAAATCAGCTCAAAAACTTGCGACTTTAGCAAACAAGTGTCTCATGAAGCAGCCAAAATCCCGACCTAAAATGAGCGAAGTGGTTGAGATCCTCGGAAACATTATTAACGAGACAGTTTCTCAGTATGAATGCACACTTCAACCTGTTGTAGTGAGCGAAGAAGAAAAAGACGTGAAGTTATCTGAAGAGGATACTGAATCTGGGCCGGCTAGACAGGGGAATAATTATCTTAAGAAGGTCTTTGACTTCAGAGAAATGGTGAGCTTAAGAAACAAGTCTATTGGAAGGTTGGATTGGAAAAATTGGGCACCTGGGTTGGTAAGAACTTGGTAATAACCCATCATCTACTGATCCTGGAAAGTAAAATCTACCAAAGTCCACTGCTTCTGGCAATGTTAGGTGATCACATAGTTTTCAGTCAGTGAGAAATCAACAATGTCAGGCGCAGATACTTCGATGAACACATTCTCCAATTTTATATTACTCGATAGTTGAATGTACAGATCATGAGGTAAGCCTCATTTTTTTAGGTGAATGGGCTTTCTCCAGTACACATTTTAGGCTTATATGATATAAGTTTTTCATTTTTTTCTTTTTTTTGTCCTTTGTCACTTGTGTTCCCCTTTATTGTAAAAGATGAGACGATATGTGAGTTTGTCTATCTACAGGAGCAAGGGTTTGTATCTAGTGAGGGTGTCGACATTATCAATGAATCTTTTGCAATACAGTCCGATTTCACTGATTTCATGTCTAATTAATTTGGCAGTCAATGGTTTGGTTTAAGATCATTTAGCTTCTAATTTTCTATTGATCTTCAAACATAAGTTCCTCCGATGTTTCCTATTGTAGCCGGCCTCACTGTTATATTTATTGTGCAGTAAAAATGTCAGGCAACCATACATTAAACCACAGTAGATGCTATCAATGAGCGTCCAGAACTGAACTCCATGAGTCATGCACGTCTCGTTTAGTCTTAGTTTAGTATTATTGCAAGTTCGTTTGGAAGATCAAACTTGGGTATGCAAAATATGTGTATGTTAAGATGTTTTGTTTGAAAATCATTTCGGGAGTTTGCACGGAAGTAAAAAAATTTTATTTATTTTTCCTTCAAATCAAAGTGATATTTGATACAAAATAGTGTTTAACAAAATCATATTTGCGTATCCTCATTACAAACGCACACCGTGTCAGAGTTTTCTCCATTACTTCCACCACATAATGGGGAATTGGGCATTGAAAACATGTACAGCTTGACATTTTCGTTGGCTAGGGAAAAAAAATTTGTATAGCTTGACATGCTAGTGCACAGGCGGGAACCGTTTAACATATTAGCCCAGTCCTGCGCAGGAGCATTGTTGTTTCGGTTACGTCCAAACAAAGCCCTATGTCTTTGGATCTTGTTCTTTAAACATTCCCCAATTTTTTTTTTTTTCTTCTTTGTGTTCTCGTGGGGCCAGGGATGATGCATGAGGACGAGGACTGAGGAGACACGGCACTATATGATGGATTTCTTCGCTGCTATTTGTTCTCCTATGGAAATCCATATCAATTTTGGTTTCGTTCTGTAAGCCTCTCATAATGATCTGGTGCTTACTATTTTTAATCTACTTCAGTCTTCGTTACTCACCCAAATGCACATATTCTTGTTCATCGTATCCCACAAATTCTGCCGTTCCTCTGTATTGGAATAAAGCTGTCAAACTAACTATACTCATACAAAAGCACTTGCATTACATTCTGCCTTCCCAACTACTTGGAATTGTTAACAAGTACATGATACCATACAGAATAAATTTGCCGATCTCAAACAGAAATGCCGGGGACAAGTATGATTTTGAATATATCAGTTGAAATAAGATATGTACAAACTATAGAGAACATCCTAAGAAGATCAACAAAGCTTGCATGAGAAATTTCTCTGGCGCATGAGACATTTGGCTTTGTTTGTTAAGTTACGAGGTTGTATCGTCAAGCATAGAGAGGAGAAGCAGAGGGCCGGGGATAAGCTGCAGTGGCACTCTCACTGATAGCTTCACCAGCACTTCTTCTACGAACACGAGAGCCACCACTGTTATAGTCATCGGCACTTCTTCTCCGAGCACGAGACCGATTCACTGAAGAGTTTTGATGGCTTCCATTTTCATTACCAGGAATTTGAAGTTGCTCCAAAGCTGTGACAACCTCATCCATGTTTGGCCTTATCTTGGACTCAATAGAGAGGCATCGCAAAGCAAGCATGGCTACCTTGTGCGCCTCATCTATCGAATACTGACCTTCAAGGCGGATGTCCAGAACACGAAAGAGCTTTCGTTTGTTTCCCAGATAGGGTTTAGCCCACTCAACCAAATTATGCTGACCAGATGGCCTATTCTTATCAACTGCTCGCCGACCTGATAACATCTCAACCAGTACAACTCCAAAACTATAGACATCGCTCTTGGTAGTTAGGTGACCTGAATGTTTAAGGATCTTTCAGTTATCACAAGTTGAATCTTGAATGCATCATTATTGCACGCAAACTATGATGGCATGAATCAAACAGTATTACCTGTGGCTAGATATTCAGGAGCGGCATATCCATAAGTTCCCATTACTCTGGTGGAGACGTGACTCTTGTCACCAGTTGGTCCATCCTTTGCCAGCCCAAAATCAGAAAGTTTTGCATTATATTTCTGTGATCAAAGTTACCCGATGGTTAATTATTCAGATATGTTATAAAGACGAGTCCATGACTTCATCAAAACTGAAATGCTATACTCTGAGAATAAAAGAGAAGATTAGAAGGCCACGTACTGAATCCAGCAAGACATTTGAAGTCTTGAAATCTCGGTATATCACTTTTGTCTCAGCACTGTGAAGAAATGCAAGCCCTTTGGCAGCACCAAGAGCAACCTTCATACGGAGGCTCCAGGAGAGAGGTTGAAAATATGAGCCTCCTGTTGCAAGTTACAACAATAAACATTAATGTCAAAACAAAACTCTTATTCCACGTATGTGAAAAGACAGGGCCAGGAAGAGCTCACTTCTGAACAAATGATTCTCCAAGCTGCCTCGAGGCATAAATTCATAGACCAGAAGGCGATGTTCGTCTTCCAGACAATACCCAAATAATTTCACAAGATGAGGATGAGAGAGCTGTCCCAGGTAATTCACTTCAGCCTAGAAGCCAAAGAAAAACAGAGTAAGGCAAAATTATTAAGCTTCTCCACTAGTGAAATCATAAAAATTTTATTATGTAATGATGTAAAGGTTTTCGTGTCAAGGGTTCAATAAACAAACGCAGTGTTTGAAGAAGTAGGTGGAACTCACCAACCACTCCTTGTGACCTTGCAAACCATCTTGATTAAGTCTTTTGACAGCAATAACAATGCCAGTTCCAGGTTTGGTAGCAGCCAAGGAATGCTCGTCGATCCACCCCTTATACACTGATCCAAAACCACCTTCTCCTAACACACTATCTGGACGAAAATTTCTGGTGGCCATCTTCAGTTCTGCTACAGTGAAGCTCTTCAAATTGGATGCCTGCAAGATCTCTCCCTCACTCCGTGGAGTCTGAGGCACCGATGCAGCAGACATCTTACTGCTTGTGCTGCTAGCATCGTTTCCGTCAGTGCTCACATATTTTGAATTTATGCCTGCAATTAAAAATTATATATAACATGTAAGATTCAGTGAGTTGCCATTTGGATCTTCAATTTCACTCAAGGTTACAGATCACATTGGGCCATTTGTGGAGACAAGAGACAAAACATTAATGGATAATTACTAGATAAAAAGCATTGATCGAATGTTTTTCAGTATTTAGGACGCATCAAATATCGGAGTCATCAGTTTCATCCCTTATTAGAATGAGAACCAGCAGAGCCGAGATAAATTTGCAGATCAAACGCATTGAATAAATGGAAAAGAAACAACACAACAGGTTCCCGGAACGAAGCTTGGATATTCACGCAGAACAGGGAAGAATTTACGGAGAAAAAAAAATCCCTCAGGTCTCTTAAGCCAAAGGGAGAAGGAGAAAAGCTCAACTTGGGTGACATACTACACAGGTTTATAGAAGTCTAAATTTTTGAAAAACTTATCCTGAAAACAACTAATCAACAAACACGCACATCCATCGAAACTAAACTGGTTATCTAGAATACCTGTGTTGAATGGGCTCTCTGCTTTAATTTGGGCGCTCAAACAAACACCCATGCCGGAAACAATACCAACTTCTTTCCCTTCTTGCCTGTGTGTCACAAAAAGCAAATCTCATAAATCCCAGAACATATATAAATGGAAAAACAAAGATCTGGGGCCGAAAACAGAGAAGATCCATCGAGGGAAATGGCAAGAATTTCAGAGACCAACCTTCTGCAGTGAAGACGAAGCCAAAAGGGTGTGGAAGCTTTCGAGAGAGGTAGTATTCAAAAGGTAGAGCAAGTTGACTCGGTTATAGCTAATAAAGGGTTGGATGGATTAGTAAAGACACAGAGAGAGAGAGAGAGAGAGAGAGAGAGAGAGGGGTGAAAGGCGAGGATGGGAGGTGGGGGTGGTAAGGCATTCATGGAAGACATAGACCCGTCTTTGCTGGATGGTCCCGCTTCAAGCTGGACACCGCCATTTCTCTCCACAATTCTACATTTATAATATTGATTTGAGGTGAATTCTGTGAAAATTTATGTTTTATGGACACCTGGATGTGCACGTTACTGTTTACAAACTGTCGATGATTACTTTTTGATCACTTAATTAATGAATTGGTATCTTCTTTTCTTTTTTCTGACTATTATTATTTTGGGGTAAAGTTATTAGCATCTGAATGTGTGGATAATATATAATTCACCGATTCCAGACACAACGTCTTTAGAAGATAACAATTGTACTCTTTCACGTAAATAAAAGTTTTCTTTACGTGGTATAATCCCCATGTTTAGATATGCTCCCTCGTACTCTCGCACACTCTCACACATACATGATTGATGCTCTCTCCCTCTCTAATTCGTCTTTTTTTTGCAGAACAGTCCACTTCCCAGTCAAATCAATGCAGAGAAGCCTGCTCAGAGCTCAAGCCGCCGGCTTCACCTGCTTTTTCTTTTCTTTTATTCTACTATTCTCTTTTTTGGAATAAAGTTTTATTTTTAATTCTTAATATATTCAGTATTTTTTATTTGTTAATGACTCAATTGATAAAATAATTTTATAAAAATTAAAATAAAAAGCATGCAGTGGTTTACACAACAGATCAACAATCATGTTTAATATGTATCATTTTTCAGAAGTTCCATTATTAATTGTTAAAATAGATGATAGAAGACAACATGAATTTTATATTGCAGTGAGACATTTTTAGGGGACATGTAATTTTGTATATTTGGTCAACATAAATAATTATATAGATGGAGGTCCATATAAATCACATGCATTAAAAAAAAAAAAAAAAGGTCCTGCAAGTTGCAAAGTTGCATTTATTCATGACCCCCACTTTGGATGCAAAGCACAATAAAATAAATTAATATATAAATCTCAGAGTCTTGGAATTAAAATTTTGTTTAATAAAAAAGTTCATAAATGGCATTCGCATCATTCTGATTCTGCACCTCTAAGCAATACTGTAACTGTGTCTGAGACTGATGCCCTCGTCAGAAGTCAAGGCTTGTTGTTCTGATATGTTTTGATACCAGACCCTTGCATCTAATTATTTGTGTATCAAAATATGAATTTATTTTATAAATAATTTTAGTCAATTTGACATTAGTTTTTTTTTAAACTATTTATTTTTCAAATTCTTATATACATATGAGTAAAAAAATTTACTTTTGTATTGCATGAAATATATTGTGAATAAAATTCACTTTTCAAATAAAAAAATATAAATTACAGTCATACAAATTTATATTTAACCAAAATAAAAGTTTTAAAATAAATTTGATTCAAAATTAAACTTATTCCCATCCAAAATTGTTGTTCTATATTTTTAAAGTTGCTATGCACAAGATTAACTTTGTGTGGCTGGATCCACTTTCTCGTGCAATAACATAGGATGGAACATAAACACAACTTGCATTTATAATAATATTCAGGGTACAGTGAAAAAGAAAATTCATGGGAAAAAGAAAGGCATGGCCTATAGCTTTCAACAGCTTTTGG
Organism: Delonix regia; assembly: GCA_037074485.1. Lineage (NCBI taxonomy): Eukaryota > Viridiplantae > Streptophyta > Magnoliopsida > Fabales > Fabaceae > Delonix > Delonix regia. Next base: position 16,208,385 of record CM073456.1, on the reverse strand, counting down.
AACTTTTTTTAATAAGATTATTTCAACTTTCCCATGTGACCATTATGATATTGTTAAAAGGCACTTTTGGATATGAAAAAATAAAAAATAGAAGCCATGAATTGAGGAATCGATTAGATTGAGAAACTGTACCATTTGTGTCACGAAAATGAGAGTTAGCAGAAATTTCAAGATATACATGAGACATGATTTCTATACTAGAAGGAGAAAGAAACAAGTACGATTTTAAGGGAAATGGATTTTTTACATTTTAGAATTTTAAATGTAAGTAAAAATTTAATGATTTAAATTTTATAAAGTTAATAATTACTATTTAATATTTTTTTAAATTTAAATTATTGAATAAAAATTTAATAATTTAAATTTTAAATACAAAAAATTCAAATCCCATTTCCAAATATAGAGGCCCGACGAATTTCTCCGCAGATTGTGCATTTATGATTAGAATTACCAAACAGCCCCGTGAGCCGTGATATTTTATAATTAAAAAGCAACTTTTTTTTCGTTGGCCAAAAAAATATGCAGTTTTTTCAACGAATAAGCGGATTTGGCGTAATCCAAAATCATACTTTTCTTAGTGACGTAGATATTGGGTAGGGCTTGCGTCTGCATGGATAGAGATAAGATCAAATTTCGACCGTACGATCTGCTCAATTTTCCAATAAACTGCGAGATGCTTTTTATACTTCTAATCCTTATTCTCTTTTTAAATATCTCAGGTCGCATGATGTAATACCTTGTCTGGTTTAACACCACACATAGACTTAAAAAAATAGAGGCTCAAGATTTTCTCCCGCACTTTTTTTTAGTTTTTTTTTATAAATTAAATCACAGCCGTTCATTTCTTATATGACTAAAATAATGCACTATTTCTATCGACAAAATGAACGGCCGTGAATTGGAGAGAATGACGGGAGGGGATCCGAATCCAAAAATAGATAGCTCATGAAGGGTGGAAAATAAATAAATTAATAATTAATATATATTTAATTAAATAAAATATAAATTGATCTAACTAATAAATGTAATATCTATGTATTAAATAAATAAATACAATATGGATAAATTAATTAAAAAATTGAGATGGTTTAATAAAAATAGTATATTGATTTAATTAAAACATATAATTTCATAATCATATAATTTAATGATATGTATAATATCTATATAAGGAAAATGAAATTTATGTTAATAATACTGGTTATATATATTAAACTATAAAAATTACATTTAATGATAGTTTTAAAAATACAAAATAATAATAATTAAATTTTATACTTGTTTATTAAATGTTGTAAAATATTGTCTTAGAAGAATTATTTCATTAAATGTTAACTATATTTATAATATTTGGGTTTATTAAATAGTGACATTATTATAAATGAATTTTAAATTTAATATATAATAAATATGTGTCACACTTTATTATCAAATATAAAAATTATATTAAATGTGTAGTAATTTAAATACATGGGTAATAGACTTTAAATTAGTTGTATAGTGAATATATATTATGGTTTTTTTATTAAACATTATAAAATATTGTATTGAACAAGATTAATAATTCTATTAAGCATCGAGCAATTACTTATCATTGTGGTCGATGTAGTACATGTTGAACTTTTTCTTTGTATTAGGTCATTTTGATAATTAGGTGATGGTGTATTCAAATCCAAGACTAGTGATTCAATTTTGGCTGATCGGGGTGACAAATCTATGTTGACAAGAGGAGCCTTTTAAGATTAAAAGGCTAACCGACACACATAGTACCAAAAATAAATGGATCGGCCAATAGTACTATCATTGACCCCATAGGCAAGTGGCTCATTCTTGGGTCGGTAGTAGATTATGTGTAAGTGACATTGAAAGGACACAGTAGAGGAAGGTTTGGAACACAGCGTAAAAGACCAGCACTACCATGTGCACTTGCCACATGCTGTTGTGGACTTGCTTGGGTTGAAGTCCCAAGGGTCAGTGGAAATTATAATAATATAAATCTTTTCAAGTGTAAAATTTATAAGATATCTATAAAATTAAAAATTTGTGACACAAAACAAAAAAGAGTATGTATAAAATTTATTTTTTATTTTACATTAACTTTTTAACTTTAGAGATGATTTATAAATTTATAGTTTAAAATATCTAAATTTTACATTATAGCACTTGATTTCAGAGTTACTAAAATGACGGCCTACTAGCCAATGAAGGGAGCATGTCGGACATTGTAGCGTCAAAAGGAATGTGAAATAATTTATTTTAATTTTTAAGCTAAATTTGGATGGATGATACGAATAATATGCTATAATATAATTAATTTTAAGTACGTAATTGTTTGAAAGTTTATTATATTGCAAAATGGTATGAGACAAAAAAAAAAAAAAAGATTTAAGACTCTATCTTAGTATTTCTCATTCAAAATCTTATATTTCTATTTAAATTAAAAGATTTGAAATAAAATAAAATAATTAAATAGTACAATTACTCTTATGTCATTTTTAGTTAAAAACTTACTAAATAATATTATATTAATAAATATAATTTTATAAAATAATTTATAGCTCATTCAATTTTATTAATGATTTTACTATTTTTTTATTAAACTCTCAAATAATAAAATATTAAATACATTTCTATATTACTTTTTTCACTTTTCTATTTATTTTATTATAATTTTTATTATTTATTATTATTATTTTTTATGTACTTAAAATTTTAAATATATTAATATACTTATTTATAATATAGATATATAATTGTAATAATATCAACTCAAAAATTAATAATATTATAATTATATCTTTATATTATAACTTAATATATTAATAAATTTAAAATTATAAATACATCCAAAATTTTATTTTATTTCTTTTATCAAATCCCCCAACAAACATAATAAATTCGACTCCGCTTGTTCATATCACTCCATTTCACTTGTCATTCCATTATTTTATTTCATCATTTCCTGACTTTTCATCACATCCCGGACCCTCAATTGAATGATGGATATGCGCATTTAATGCTTTTGTGCCTTTGGGGTTCGAAATTTTAATTTACTAAAACTTTGAGTGATTCAATATGAGTTCAAGTTCATAGAAAAAGCATTGATTACTTTGAATGCTAAATCTATTAAGGAGGATAAAAAAATGAGTATACAGGAAGGCCTACCCTATTTTGTCCACCTGCCTAATTGTCCACACCCAACGAGATTACTTTTTAGTGGGTTACTCAAAGCCTTGTGTTCCCGAACTCTTGCTTGTATTACACTCCTTTGAAAAATTCCTAAAAGTAGTGTTTAGTTATTGAAAGATTCGTGCGTAAACTTTTCAATTGGTCCTCTATTTTATTTTTAAACACGTCCTATCCTAATGTTAAACTAATATGAACTACTGATCTGACCTAATAAAATATTTATATGATTCTTTTGTGATAAAATAATCATATAGAGTGTCTTAAAAAGTTTTTAAAAACATATAAATACCAAACTGTAGTACTGAAAATTTAACTTTTTCAAGCAACAAATTTTATGAATTTATTAGTTTATCATGTATAAATATATATTTTATTAGACTAGTTCAACAACTCAATTATAATCACATGAATTTAATGACTAACAATACTAAATTTATTAGTAAAAATTATTAAGAAATAAAGTCAATAATGGAAACATAATTTATTTCCATATTTACCATATTTCCTTTTCGTATATAAAACTGGCAGTACTAAAAACACAGAAAAGAGAACCCCTTCCGCCTTGTTTTATTTAAGGTTGTCAAATTCGATATGCTCGTAATATAAACTTGTAAGAATTTATAATAATAGATATTAGATATAATTATATCATATAAATAGAAAAAATTTTATACATAAATACTTATTTCATTATTCATAATCTACATTCTACACTTTTAATTCAATTCAATATACAAATTTCAATAAGTTTCATAATTTATTATTCATGATAAAATAATACTCATTTAACATAACTAAGTCTCAAATAAAAATAATATATAAGTTTGCATTAATTAAAAAGAAATTCTAATTTCTTAACCATTATAGGAAAGAAATAAAAAAAATATAAATTGATCTTTTTTCACAAATTAACTAATGAGAAATTTTAATTTCTTAATCATATATAGATCAAATTTTAGCAATTTGTATTAATAATATATAAATTTTTCATTATTTTTTGGTAACTATATTAAATAATTAATATTTAAAATTTTCAATATATTAAAACTTAATTGATTAAGATTGAGACTTTAAAATTGATGAATGTTCAATATATCAAATCAATTAAAATCATAGCTTAAAATTATATATATAGAGTAAAGCATTACATAATGTAATAATTATATATAATATATTGCATATATATATATATATATATATTTATTTATTTATTTATTTATATTAAAGGTAACCTTGTGTTTGAGTGACATAAAATGCTGAGAGTAATCAATAGGATGTGTGTTCGAGTATAATCAATGCATTTTTATGAAAAAATGAAAAATGAAGACTAATTAAGCTAACTCGTCCAACTCGAAGTTGATTTGTCAATTTTACCGAATTTGGACGAATCAAGTGCAAGTTAGTGAAAAAGTTGACTCAATTTACATGACTTAAAACCTAAACTCGTCAAGTTTGAAAACACTAGTTTTATTGTTCAAAACAAGAAACCTTAAAAGAGAATCACAGACTCAAGATTGATGATACAATTAAACATAATTAAAAGCTACAAGATAATTTTGGATTCGTCCATCATGTTATGAAGAAATTCTTCGATAAAGATAAAGTAATTTTAATCTGTACACTAGATAAATAAAAATATTAATTAGAATAACTGTTTGGCGGGCTTAATTTCAAAACGACAAACATCCCATTCAATTCTATTAATTGAGTGCATAATCTGAGTAATATTATTGTTTCTGACCAAAATCTAATATATGTGCATATACATAGGCCGAATATCATTAAACCGACAATAATAAACCTATTCTGTCAGATGATAGAAAATGCAATCAATTAAAACTAAGAAGTTTCCCATCATCAATGTGTTAGGGTAATTAATTACACTATGTTCGCACATGAAAACATAACCATTAACCAAAATCTATTTGATCACCTGAGGATGAGATCAAAGAAAATCTCAATTATTTGGACCCAAAACTCAAATCATAGGGCGCAACCAGACAGCTTGAAAGGATATCACTTCTTAACTACGAAATTCAATTCTTCTTCACAGTGGCAGACTTGATAATGTCAATGAACTCCGGCTAATTACATACAAAAAATAGAAGTCAGTAACAAAAAACAAACAAAGCCAGAACCAGCCAGTAAACACAAGGAAAGACTACACACACACACACACACACACACACACACACACACACATATACATATGAAAATTTTCAAAAGAATTATCACCTTCAAAGAAGCACCACCAACCAAAAATCCATCAACATCTGGCTGTGCTGCCAATTCTTTACAGTTTGCTCCATTAACAGAACCTTCAGTTAATATGTGATGATTGAATAAGAAAGTTATTACCCCAAAGCAAATATCAATCTTGTGTGTGCATGTGTGATTATCATCTGACATCTCACACCCAGCAAAGCAATATGGATTATGGAGTACCTCCATAGATAATTCTGACAGATGCAGCCACTTCAGCACTGACATTGTTATGAATCCATTTCCTCAATTCAGCATGGACCTAGGCCAAACATTTAATTAGGTATGAAGTAAAATTTCAGATTATGAACAAAATTTGAATTCTATACCTATGTTAATATAAGCAAGCATAGAAACAAGGTAACTTTTACCAAAGACAGTAATGAGAATAATGATATATAGACAGACTTACTTCTTGAGCCTGAGCAGGAGTTGCAACCTTTCCGGTCCCAATGGCCCAAACTGGCTCATAGGCCAAAACAACGTTATCCCAATTTGATATCTTAGCTGCAAACAGCGTTAAGGTCAGCACTTAGCAAAGACAGTGATCGCCAAAAAACCAACGAAAGATGAAGTAATGACTCAATCTCCTAATGCAACCACAAAGCTCTCCTGACCAGAACAGCGAGATATATAATAGAACAATATCACTCTGAGAAACTACATACAAAGGAGGTCATTAGTAATTAGGTTATTAAATCCTTCTGTATGAAGAGAAAAGAAATAAGAAAAAAAAAGCACCAGCAATCGCTTTTGTTTGCTCGGCAACAACAGTCATTGTTGAACCAGCTTCACGCTGTTCAAGAGTCTCACCAATGCAAGCAATAACTTTCACGCCTAGGGAAAGGGCATATGCTACTTTATCGCCCACAAACTGTTGTAGACAACAAGGAAGTAGAAAGCTTTTAACATATAATTAGTATATGTTAAACTCGGTTGTTGATTTAAGTTGTTCTAACTTCTAAGGAGTAGAATTCATAAGAAAATGTAACGGGAAGGAAATTATTTAAGAAGATACACCATAGAAAACAGAACACTTTGTACCTCATGTGATTCATTTAAAAGCTGCCTTCGCTCAGAGTGACCAAGAATGACCCAAGGGATTCCCAAATTAACAAGCATTTCAGCACTGCAAACATGACAGACATCATAGTTACATTAAATCACAACCAAAAAATAGAAAATGGAAGAGCGCCGGGGGGGGGTGGGGGGGTGTAAGAACATGACGCAAGTGGAAAGAATGGTCTGTTCAAAGCATACAATGCAATAGACATAGAGTAAAGGAGAATAAAACTGTCAACAAACACTTCAGAATTAAAGTATCAGTATCACCAACACAGAAATAATCATAACGCTCAAAAGATGTAAGCTTGTTACAGAGTTAACTAACTGACACTTGAAAGTTCATAAACAGCTGCTCATTTGTGATAGAACTAAATAACGTAAACAGCAAATGAATCCTCAATACATACAAAGCACGAACAAATAAATTAATGGCGCAACTCATATCATACCTAACCTCTCCAGTAAAAGCACCACCTTTGCGAACCCAACAATTTTGTGCTGCGACGTGGAAGTCAGACCGCAATAAACTTTTTACAACAGAAAGGAATACGAAGGGAGGGCTTACAACAACTTCTGCGAAAAAATAAATATAAAAGAAAAGAAAAAATGTTTATTAGCTTGTTAATGATCACTAATAATACCAATAATAGGATGAACATCTCTGAGAAATCAAGAATAGCAAAGAGAGAGAGAGGATTGCAAAACAATTTGCCCTTGCTTAAGTGGCTGAAGGAAACTTAATTCTTTGATTGAAAATTTTGGTCCTGAATTAATTTTTTCTTTTGCAAGAGTAAATAAACAGGTGAGAAGATAATGAAGGGCATGCAGAAATGGAAGTGCTCCATCGCCGTACAAGTGGCTCAATATAAAAATGCACAGAATTCAAACTCTTTGCTTTGGCACAATAATTTTGAATTTAGAATCCTCAGAGTATACATTAAAAGTGAAAGTTAAACATAAAAATATAGAAGGCCATCGGAATCTTGCTATGACTCACCCACAACATCTTCCCCAGGTACTTGAGCTTCATTCAAAGTAGTAACAATCTTCTTCACCTCTTCAGTGGTACCGTTCTGCAACAAACTCAATTTGAAAAGTCACTAATACATTACTCAAATAACAGGGAGTTAATTTAATTGCATCAACATTATAGTCGATAAGAACATATCCATAAATCAACTTATATTAGCCTTAGGCAACCAGGGATTACGTGATGTTACGCTTAACCCATCCACATCAATACAAACTCAAGCAGTAAAATGCCCAATCGGTTAGTTAGTTCGGCGAACCAAAAAGTATCCCAAATTCACAAACAGAAATCAACCCAAGTTCACCATCGGTGGTCCGATCTGGTGGTTAGTGAGTAACATATGGAAATGCATTGGTGGACAGCGTCATAGCTGATCCTCAAAAGTGTAATATCAATCCCGATGAATAGTAAAGCAAGCACACGCAAATTTCATTGATATTAGAAGAAATGAAAAAGGACAAGAGTGTAGGTGCTGGTGATGATGAAATAACAGTGGAATTAGAAATATACGCATTTCCAGTTGCCACCGACGAAGAATTTTCTGCCCATCTTTTCTCCTTTCTTTCGATTTCAACTAGAAACTAAAATCCTACAGAAGCTGTTCTCTTAATGTTTCTAGAAATGGCTACGGACAGTGGAACCTGATATCAGCCTTTATTACGCGATTTGGAATAACCGAATATGCTTCAGTGGTTTTTTTTTTTTGGGGAGTAATGAGCATAAGTGTAAGTTTGAATTTTAATTATAAAAACTTAGCATTGGGTTAATTAATTTGATACATTTAAATTTACTGAAAAATACATTTCCATAAAATAATAATAATAATAATAATTTATATTTAAAAATTTTTAAATTTGAGATGAATTTTACCAATAACGCAGTTTGTTTAATATAAAATTAAACTTTTTTCTACAAATACAAACAAAGATTTTGATGAAAAATGTAAGTTTTACAAAATTAAATATTACACTAAATAAAATTATATGTAAACTAAATTTATATTTTAATATACAAGTGGACTTTGGAACACCACCAAACCAAATATTCCACACTTCAAGTAGCGTGAGTCTAGAAACAAAATGGATCGCAGAAGGGATGAGAGAAAAATAAACAATAAATAGTAGAATATGGTTTTTTTTTCATTTCTCTAAATAGATATCAAATGTAACAAAACTAAATATTAAAAATTTGGATTGGTCTAAATAGTTTGGGCAGGGTACGTTATCGGAGGGTAGGTTAAAAAAAATTTATATGCATTTTTAATATCTTATTAGCTAACTCTTCTTTTTTTGTTCAATTGAATTTTATATTATCCAATTAAATTTTGTCTTTACAAGTTTTAACTTTGGTTCGTAATTTCGTATTGATTTCGTTCTCTGTGTCTATCTCCTGGAATTTTGTGTTTTTTCGGGAATGTTAAAGAGTTTCGTTGTGTGTGTCGGGGAAGGATGTTGGAACTTGGAATGGAAGAGATAAGCTTTAAGAGAGACTCAATCGTGGGAGAAATCGAAAGACTTGGTTGCAATCCAAGGTCTGGTGGTCCCTACTCTACTATTCACAAAATTCATGCAACCAAATTTGTGGTTATGAATTGTGATGGACTTTTATTTGTTGAGTATGTGGTCATAAGGATATAAATTCTTTATATTTAAAAATTTAAATTTATTATATTTAAAAAAATTTAAATTATTAAATTTTTATTAAATAATTTAAATTTTAATATATATAAAATAATTTTTTAAAATCTATATCATTAAATCTTTATTGAACAATTTAAATTTATTAAATCCAAATCCTTGTTATAAACAATAGTACATATAACCGAAGAACTCAACTTTCATACAGTTGTTCGGGACATCGGCCCAAAGAATCAAAATCCACAAAAGCGTCATCCATAAAGAATTTTTTTTTTTAAAGAAAAAAGCAAAAGGATCTTCTCCTAGGTTAATTGTTATCCAGCCACGACCCACGGGCTTCACACTTGAGGATGTTGCAGTTTCGAAAAAGCTTGTAGATTTGCCATAGACAAATTTCATCTCTAAAGATGTTTATTTTTCCACCATTTTACCATTTTAAGATTTATATGTATAGTAAAAATATTACTTTAAACGAATATTTTTAAGATTCAATTGCAAACATTTTAATAAAGAATATTTTGAAAAATTAGAAGCTTCTAATCTCTACAATTTAAATTACGATCATCATACTTGACTCTAAATCAAAATTTTGTTAAAAATCATTAAACCAAGAGTTGTGCACAACACAACTCAGTTCAATTTAGGGTTGATAGTTTTTCACCTAAACGTCAATTGATTGGTTAAACTGAACTAAACCAACTCGTGCTTATATGGAAAAGGCTATTGGGGACTTGGGTAATTACATATTTTCAATTTTATTTTATCAAGGAATTCTTTGGGGTACATATATCATCCACGGAATCCATGACTCTTTAGTGTTTTCCCTATCAAGAGCAAAGACCTGACTAATCAAGCAAAATTGCTAAACATGATAATATTTCCCCCAAGCAAGATTTTTTCAGACATCAATCCTGGGTTGCAGGCCCTTGGTTGAGCTCTAAGAATTGTTGAAATGATATTATACAAATATAACGCCCATAATAGGAGATTGCAAATTAAAATACATTGACTTAAAGTTGATGATACGCTGGCCATAGCTCAATTGATTGGTAAAGATGAACAATCTACAAACCTCACTATGCAGAGAGAGAACAAGATAGCAAGAGGAGATATTTGGAATCCAATGATGATGTTTCTTAATAATGGATGGATCAAATCATGATATTTTATCATCACTGATAAGCTCAATCTTTCTCCATAAGCTCTTTGTCAGTGATATGATAGGAAAACCACTAATCAATGATGGACTGTAGGTTGGGGTCACTATTAGGCTTGTGATTAATCTAACTTATCACGGATTACTCACAATGTTAATAAAGACTTTCCATCATTGGTTTAGATTAATATTAATTACCTAATTAATAATTGCACATAATTGTTCTAATAATTTGATTAATGCTAATCCACAAGATAATTTGAAATTATTCCAACAATATTTACCACTTGAATATCATTAATCAATTATCAGAACAATTAATTAAATAAGAAGGTCGAGCAATCAATATTCATGAGGACACAAATATGTGTATACATTAAACTATACCAAGTTTAAAAATTAACCACACAATATCATTGAATCCGATACAGAAACAAGTGATATTCACATTATCAGAGATTTAGTTCTAATATCTAAACAAAATGGATTATAGAACAATATCTTGGTGTTATATTACACCACAAAAGGTCCTTAAAGACTCAGCTCATATTCCCATTAGACTAAGGTTTCATTAAAATTCAATAAGACTTATATAAGTAATATGATTTGAATTACTTTTATGGGTAGATCTTTGGTCAATTGATCAGTAAACATGCGTTCACCATAATGTGAACCATACGAGTATAAGATAATGAAAATTCATAAGTAAAACTATGACAAGAACATTAAATCCAATAAGGAAAGCAACATAGTAAACACCAGTAAAATTTTAATTCTAAATTATATCCAAATTTGATATAACCAAGAACATTGAATCTAGACTAGCTTGCACATTAACAAAGAGAGGTAAATGGACTCTATTTTGGGCCATATTATGGTGAATGTTATCTAGCAAAGATAGGTAATAGGTTTTTTGAGTCTTATCAAACTTTTTGAATTTCTCACAACCAATTTCAGATATTCAATTATGGTGTCCATCTCAAGAATGCTTTGTCTAATAGTTTTCTCAATTGTGTACTTTATGACAGTCAAACAAACCTTATTGGACTCATATCATTATTTATAATAAGCCTTGTGAATAACCCTAGACTTAGTAGTGAGGTCTACTAGCTTTGGTTCTTTCATAGCCAAATCCTTCTTAGTGATCGTCAAATATAAATCAACGGACTCAATCCAATTATTATAATTTGTTATGTCCAGAGTTTTCACCACAGGCAGTTGCTGTAACAAAGAAGTTGAGGGAAAATAAATATAAAACACTAATTATGTCCCAGACACATAAATATAAACACAAGGTTTCCATCATAAAACTTAGCATGAAGCAACTGTATAACAAAATGTTTATCAGAATCCTGCCTAAAGGTTTAGACTATAATAAACTAAGAAAACTTATACACACTAAGGAATCATATTATTGAGAGAAATAGTACAAAATGCACCCATAGTTTCTATATCGATATGATACAAGAAATTGTGAATACATCAAACAATGAATTGTGGCTAACAAGTCATAAATAGACTTTATTTACAAAAATTATATTGACAATGTCATACTGATAAGGTATGTCCATTGCCAACATAATCATACTCTCTTTTACTGGTTACCTCAACAATAACTTTTCTTTTAATAATTCGATATGTAGTTTAAGAGTAAACAAATGATAACCACAATAATAGTAGTTCACAAAGTCAACACTATTATGATTGAGCCTACAATAAGTGAACACACAACTACTAAGTATAGATGGCCTAATATGGCCCAAAACAAAGTCTGTTTACTCATTCTTTTATTTTGTGCATAAAATTAGAAATGAAATATTCATTAATTGTACAAATAAATTTGTTTTAATTCTTCTTAGTGTTGTTAGGGAGAGTGAGCAATATATAGTCCCTTATTATGTATGATTGTCTCACAAATTTTTTTAAGGTCAAAATTGTGTCATGACACTTCATTTTAAGGCTTAAAATCTCAAAAAAAAAAAAAAAAAAAGGTTAAAACTTGTACTTCCAAGCCTAAAAATTTTTTTGAAAAATCTCTTAAAAAAAAAATAGAAAATGGTGTGTGGAATAGAACTATAATGGTTTGGTGGCTAACCAATGAGCAAGTGAGCCATTTGCGCCCCACGCACAAAGGGTGCGAATGGGCTTCGTCTCATTGTACTGTTCATTGTCTTATTCCTTTAGATGAGTCAACTCGACTCATTTGTGACCTAGAACCCTATTTGACGTCATACAACATTTTAGGGGGGTTGATTTTGGTGTCAAAATAATCGTTGTTCAATGATATACAAATCCCCTAAGTTGATTTTGACCAAAACACAATGGTTTGAGAGAAATAAGCATCAAAATTTTGGGGTTTTCACACTTTTCAAGTTTTAATGGCAAATAGTGTTATCGTGAGTGTTAAAGGGTGAAATAGGTGTTAAAATGATCATTGTCCAACAATCTACAAATCTCTTAAGGTGATTTTGGCCCAACACAAAGCAATAAGGAGAATTTTGACTTCAAAATTTTTGAAGATTTCAAGCTTCAGAGCTTTAATGGCAACTCCCTTCTTCGCAAATATTGGGCTTCATCTCCTTTTGTTCAAAATTCCTCAGGTAATAAAACCCCTGAGTTCATTTTGGCTAACTTAATATATGCATCGAGTAATTTGATTTGAAATTTTCAAGTTCTTAGGTGTTAATGAGTCAAATACTTTCTACTTAGTTCAAAGTACATAATGGGCACCATTTTGTTCAAAATTCTCTTATATACAAAAGCCTTAAGTTTGTTTTCAGAAAATCCCCAAGATTTCTGACGAATTTTATCTAAAAACTCTAGGATCATGCTTAGTTTATACATAGATTTATATAATATCATACAAATCTATAACTTTAACTTTGATACCATTTACTGAAGATGACATTATACCAAAAAAAAAAAAAGGGTCTAAAGTGGGAGATTACAAATTAACAAACACTAACTAGAGTTGATGATGCATCGGTCATAATTGATCGATAGAGATGAACAACCTACAAATCCTATTGTGCAGAGAGAAAGAGAGAGCTAAGGGAGAAATTTACAAAATGGGAATTCTCCGTAGGCTTCCATAAATGGAATAATGAGGAATTTATAAAAGAAAAAAAAAGAGAAATAATGGAGTTGGTGTAGTAAAGGTGATGGAATTAAATCATGATGTTTTCGGATAAAAGATGGAATCAAATCATGATGTTTCACAAATAAGCTCAATCTCTCTCTATCAACTTTGTCAATGATTTGATAGGTTGAGGTTAATTCAACCTATCATATATTATCTACAGTGTTAACAAAGATATAATCCATTCTTGGTTTAAATTAATATTAATTGTCTAACTAATAATTACACGTGATTATTCTAATAATCAGGTTAATGCTAATCCACAAAATAATTTAAAATTATTCCAACAATATCATCTACTTGGATAACATTAATAAATTATTAGAACAATAAATTAAACAACAAAGTCAAGTAATAAATATTCACGAAGACAACTAGATGTGTGTATACATTAAACCATACCAAGTTCGGAAATGAAACCATACAAAATCACTGAATTTGATAGAGAAACAAGTGTTATTCATATTATTAGAGATTTAGTTCCAATATCTGGATAGAATGGATTATAGAATAATATCTCAGTATCATATTACACTAAAAAATAATTGAATTAATCATAATTCCTAATCTACAAAATAATTTAAAATTATTCCAATAGTATCATCCACTTGGATAACATTAATCAATTATCAAAACAATCAATTACACAATAAAGTCGAGTAATAAATATTCACAAGGACAACTAGATGTGTGTATACATTAAACCATACCAAATTCAGAAATGAAACTATATAAAATCACTGAATCTGATAAAGAAACAAGTGGTATTCACATTATTAGAGATTTAGTTCCAATATCTGGATATAATGGATTATAAAATAATATCTTGGTCTCATATTACACAAAAAAAAGTCCCTAAATGACTCAATTCATTCTCCCACTAAACTAAGGCTTTATCAAAATTTAACAAGATCCATATGAGTTACATGATTTGAATTATCTCTATGGATAGGCCTTTGGTCAATTGATCTGTAAACATGCTTTCACCATAATATGAACCACACAAAAATTCAGAAGTGAAACTATGAATAATGATATTGAATCCAATAAGGAAAGCAATGTTATAAGCGCTAGCAAAAACTTAATTTTGAATTATATCCAAATTTGGCATAACCAAGAACATTAAATCCGATAAGAAAACAAATGTTATAAATGCTAAATTACACCAAAATGTTCTTTAAGAATACAACTCAGATTCTCACTAAACTAAGATATCAAGATTTCAATATACCTAAAAGTCACATGATTCCAAAACTCTAATAGGTTAATCTTGGTAAACGAATCACCCAAAAATAAGTATGAGATTTGTAGATCTTCTCTCCAACAATCAGGAATTAAGAGTCAAAATTTAATGTAATTGAAATTCTTGTAACTTTGAAAGAACCACACAATAGAGTCATGTTACAACAAAATGGTCAAGACTTAAAATATGCACATAATGGGAATTTATTTCCTTGACCATATTCCTTGACAAATAGCAATTACAAAATAGGTGACATACTCTTCACTTATATATGAAGTGGCTATAAGTGTCTATTTGACACTTCTCAACAAAACAACTTCTTCAAAAACATCATATAGATGTAATTAGAAGTGAATTTACAATTAACAATGCATGATACAAAATGTAAATTAGAATATCATAGTATCTCAAATGATTCCTAAAAGTCAATATGTAATGTTTTATACCTCAAAAGTACCTCACAATTGTCTTTAAAGCCTTCAAATTATCAAACTTAAAATTACTTAGATATCTGTCGAGTACATCAACAAGAAAAACAATGTCCAAACGTGTACAAACCTGGGCATAAGTTAAGCTACCAACAGATGCATGAAACTTTGTCCATCAGAGTCCTCTCATTATCATTTTAGGACACAATGATTTAAGCAATCTATCACCACTCTATACAGGTACACCATAAGGAGTGCAAGAATGCATATTAAATTTCTTTAGCACTTGATCAATATAGGTTGTTTAAGCCAAACCAAGAATGCCATAAGTTTTATCATGGTGAATAAATTCCTAAAGCAAAAGAGCCTTCACTTAGATTTTTTTATATCAAAGTAGCAAGACAAAATGTGTTTTATTTTATTCAGAGCACATAATGGGCACCATTTTGTTCAAAATCATTCAATGCACAAAAGCCTTAAGTTTGTTTCCAAATAATTCTTAAGATTTGTGATGAATTTTGTTTGAAAATTCAAGGTTCATACTTAATCTATACACAGATTTATCAATGGTGCTATAAGAGCACATAGATCTACAACTCTAGCTCTGATACCATTTGTTGAAATGACATTATATAAAAATAACGTCTAGAATGGGAGATTGCAAATTAACAAACATTGTCTTGGAGTTGACGATGCACCAGGCATAACTTAACTAATTAGTAAAGATGAACAACCTACAAATCCCACTATGCACAGAGAGAGTAAGAGGAAACATTTTCAAAATTTGGAATTCTCTGTAAGCATACCACTAATAGAAGAAGAATTTATAAAAGGAAAAAGGGGAAATAATGGAGATGGTGGGACAAGGATGAAATCAAATCATGATGTTTCTAAATAATTAATGGAATTAAATCATGATGTTTCTTAATAATTGATGGAACCAAATCATGATGTTTCATGCCTTAGGTGATATTAACCTTTTAGAAAACATTATCAAACAAATTTCGTAAAGTGTTATTTCTACTAACATGCAATTGCTTTAGAATGGTTATGCACTGACCTTTTTTTTCCCTAAAGGGAGATCACATCTTTCCTTATCTTTTTGTTCTCTGTATTGAGAGACTTTTTCAATCCATCTCTTTAGCTGTTGAGCAAAAACGTTGGGATTAAATAGGATGGGGCCTATCATTTCTCACATTTTCTTTGCAAATGATCTTATTTTGTTCAGCATTGCTTCTATTCAACAAATACATGTTATTAAGGAGACTTTGGAGGTTTTCTGTAAAAGCTCAGGTCAAAAGATTAATAATTCAAAATCTAGCATTTATTTCTCAGCAAATGTCCCTCGGGATAATAATAATGAGATTGGCTAGTTTTTAGGCATGAATTTAACTGATAATCAGGGAAAATATTTAAGTGTTCCCCTATTTTATGATAAATGTTCCTATATAGAATTTTAGTATCTTATAGATAGAATGATAAATCATTTGAATGGCTGGAAGGCTAATACTCTTTCGCTTGCTAAGAGAATCACTCTGGCTCAGTCAGCATTTATTTCCATTCCCACTTATGTGATGCAAACTACTAAAATTCCTTTTCAGGTGTGTGATCATATGGACAAAATTTGTAAAGATTTTATTTACAATAATTCTGCGGATAAGAGGATGATCCACTTAATTAGTTGGGATAACATTTATAAACACAAGAAGTTTGGTGGCTTGGGTTTCCGTAGAGCTCAAGATTTCAATCCAACTTTTATTATGAAGCAAGCTTGGAACTTTATTTATAAGAGAGAAGAGTTTAAGAAGAAAGTAGTTTGTAGTAAATACGGTTGTTCTGATGCAATTGTTCCAATTGTTTGCAAGTGCAGTGCTATGTCTACTTTTTGGCATAGAATTGTTCAAATCTGGGTTCCCTTTTATCGTAATTTTCTTTGGTGTATTAAGAATGGTAATCTGATCTATTTTTAGACTAATCATTGAGTGTTACAAGTTCATAATCTTGAAGATTTTGCTACCATTGATGTTGATGATAAAATACAGGATGATTTAGTGGCTGATTATGTTCTCGAAAATAGGAATAGTGATGTTCTTAAGCTTTACAAGTCCTTGCTGTCGATTGTGTGGATATTATTATTCCTCTGAGAGTCTCCCCCTAGACTGAGGATGTTGATTGTCAGGCTTCTAAACATTAATGGTATGTTTTCTTGTAAATTTGCTTTTGATTCTTGTTTTGGAACTTTCAACATGATATTTTCGATAAGATTTGGAAATTCGGTGCCCCTCAGCGTATCTAGGCCTTTAAATGGCTTGTTACAAATGAAGTTATTCTCACTAATAGTGCTTGTCATCCGGTCTTTGGCTGTTTCTCCAATTTGTTCACTTTGTGGCTCTGATGATGAAATAGTGCTCCACTCTATTCACGATTGCACTATGGCTAGTTTGGTGTGAAAAAGCATTATACCTAGCTCTCTTCATTTATGTTTCTTCCAAGGAGACCTCATTCAGTGGCTGGATTCAAATCTTAATAAAGAAGTTATTTTCTTTTAATGGGGTGAGTTGGCTCCATGCTTTTCCATCTATTTATGCTAAAATTTGGTACATGAGAAATAGAAGAATCTCTAAAAGGGTTAATATTGAGTCTACTAGTTTCATGAGGTATATAATTGCTCTAGTTTTGAATTATCACGGTGTCTTTTCTCTTTCCAACTTACTAAAAGGATTGTCAAGGATTTCACTATTTAGCATATCATTGGATTCCTCATCATGATCATGTCGTCAAGCTTAATACTAATAGTTCCGTTTCATATCAAGGTTATGTGGCTTGTGGATGACTGTTAAGAGAAAAGATGGGCAATTTTATCAAGGGTTTTAATGTTAAGCTTTCAAATTTCACAATTACCAATGTTGAACTTTAGGGTTTTAGTGTCATAAAACTAATGGACTCAATATTAACCCTTTCGAAGATTCTTCTATTTCTCATGTATCAAATTTCAGCACAAATAGATGAAAAAGCATGAAACCAACTCACCTTATGAAAGAAAAGAGCTCCCTTATTAAGATTTGAATCCAGCCACTGAATAAGGTCTCCTTAAAAGAAACCTAAATGAAGAGAGCTAGGCATAATACTCTTCCACACACCATACTAGAGATAATGCAATTGTGATTAAAGTTGAGCACTATTTCATTATCAGAGTCACAAAGGGAACAAATTGGAGAAGCAACCAAAAACTGAGAATGGCGACCACTATTAATGAGAAGAGCTTCATTAGCAACAAGCCACTTGAAGGCCTAAATACGTTGGGGAACACCTAGTTTCCAAATTTTACTAAAAAGATCATATTGAAAGTTCCAAAATAAGAATAAACAACAGATTTACAAGAAAACATACCATTGATATTCAGAAGCCAGACCACAAAATCACACATCCTCAGCCAAGGGAGAGACTCTCAGAGGAATAATAATATCCACACAATCGACAACAAGGACTTGTAAAGCTTAAGAACATCACAATCCCCATTTTTTAGAACATAATGAACCACTAAATCATTTTGAATATTATCAACATCAATGGTAGTAAAATCTTCAAAATTATGAATTCCCAACACCCAATGATCAATCTAAAAATAGATCAATTTACCATTCCCAAGTCGCCAAAGAAGATTACAATAAAAGGGCACCCAGATCTAAATAATTCTACGCTAGAAATTGAACGCAACACTGCATTGGAGAACAATTGAAATAATTGCATCAGAACAACTATATTTTCTATGAACCACCTTCAGCCATAAATCTTCTCTCTTATGAATGAGGTCACAAGCTTGCTTCATAATAAAAGTTTGATTGAAATCCTAAGCTCTTCGGAAACCCAAGTCTCCAAATTTCTTGGGTTTGCAAATGTTATCCTAACTAATCAAGTGGATCTTCTTCTTATCCATAGAATCGTTCCAGATAAATTCCCTATAAATTCTGTCTATACGATCATATACCTAAAGTGGAATAAAGTGGAAGAGTATTAATCTTCCAGCTATTCAAACGATTTATCATTCTATCAATAAGATGCTGCAAATCTATGTAGGAACATCTATCATGAAATAGGGGAACACCTAAATATTTTTCTAGATTATTAGTTAAATTCATGCCTACAAACTGGCCAATCTCATTTCTGTTATCCCGATGGACATTATGGTTTAGGGTTTAGGGTTTAGTTGAAAAATAAATGTCAAGTTTCAAATTATTAATTTTCTAACCCGAACTTCTACAAAAAACCTCTAAAATCTCTTTAATAACGTGCGCTTGTTGAATAGAAAGCGTATTAAACAAAATAAGATCATTTGAAAATTAAATATGAGCAAGGATAGGCCCCCTCCTATTTAAAGAAATAAGATCCTAATATTTCAACTCAATAGCTAAAGAAATAGATTGAAAAAATCTTTAAATACAAAGAACAATAAGATAAGAGATGATAGCATGATCATTCAGGGCAATTACATGTCATAACACCTCACTAAATCAGATTGATAATGTTTTCAGGATAGTTAATATCACATAAGATGTCCCTTATAAAATCCCATAAAAGAACAATGTCCATGACAGGTGGGTAAAAACTTCATTTCAAACTATCTTACTATTTCTTTGCCACAGATGCAGTAAAAACTAAAACTTCATGAATCAAATATTGCAAATATATTCATAAACACTGGGTACCTTCATGCAACGAAAAGAGTACTATTGGGCAATTAGATCGGAACGAACAATTGTTCTTGTGCTTGTAAGAAACAACTTAGTGACCACAAAAATAAACATCAGGGAAAAAACCCATTTACAAAATGTTGTTCCCAAAACGTCCAGAGGCAACACGCACAACGTTGCACTGGTTTAAAGGAGAACTTCATTCTGGCTTCACGGGGAGAACACCACAAGAAAAGAAACAGTTGTGATACTCATTACTTAGGAAGTACCATGAAGCCCCGGCATTTGAATTGAAAGCCAACCAAAATCTCATGCTCATACAATATTCAGTCCAAATATCGATACAACAATTTCACTGGAACTGGCAGAAAATGTATAGCCGGGCAAATGGATCCAACATTCAACCAGACAGAATATAAAATACATGAAATTGAAAGGGACAAAAAGAAAGCTTCTTTGTGGAAATGGAACCTGTCCCGAATTTGGAGCTGATCAATCATGGCGGACATTTTTGAGCTTATCATGCTATGGAAGCGAATCCAGATCTCCTAACATGCTCTTGTCCATGCTTGACTCACTCTCTTTGACAGTGTAGAGCAAAAGAGAACACAACCAGAGGCCTTTACGGCAAACAAAACCCTTTACACACTTTAATGAGAGACGACGTCGTTGGTAAACCATTTCTATTATGTGGGGTGCTGGAAGAATAATGACCGTCAATGTTATTGGTAAAAGTGTAAACCAACATATCTATACCTTGCCTTCAAAAAAGCTATTTAGTTAGAGTTTTTTGGAACAAATCAATTAACTAATTATCTCCATTAACAAGAAAAGTATTTATTCTGAATTTTTTCTATCTTCTAATTAACTACCGTTGTCCGCTAAACAACTACAATTTTTTTCTTTTCTTGGAACAACATGAAGACAAGGTTTTATCCTTCTTATAGTCTCC
The DNA here is from genome assembly GCA_037074485.1 of Delonix regia. NCBI lineage: Eukaryota > Viridiplantae > Streptophyta > Magnoliopsida > Fabales > Fabaceae > Delonix > Delonix regia. The sequence goes on along the minus strand of CM073456.1, from coordinate 16,187,593 downwards.
TGGTACTTCATAGTGATGATTGTTATGTTACTTATATTTAAATTCCTTCACATCATCGTATAACAAAAATACCAGGTATCCTTTTCCAACCGTAATGCTCCTAATTGTGCAAGGGATAAAGCAAAAAATGGGTGTTGTACAAGAACACTAAAAAGAAAATTTGCGCAAAAATATGCTTTATTGGCAATGTCTGAACCACTCTAGTGCATTAAACTAAAATCTCAAAGTGTAAGCATGAAATCCTGCAATCCTTTACATTAATCACTTGGGAATCACACACAAAACTCCATGATCAACTCAACATCAACCAGGACAATCCTATTAGCATGCCAATTTACACATAGGAACATACAAATTTAATGCCCTTCAAAGCATAATAATCATGGTGAAGGTAAACTTTAAGCACTTAAAAGTAACAGAATGATGGTCTCATCAACCCCTCATGAGAAGACAGCTTCATGTAACAGATCTTCCATAATCATGTCTTCTAGTTCGAGTGCCATACACTCTTCCTCCCATTGGAGGTTCATCCAGCCACCATGTGCAAAATCTCGAGACACAACGTCGTCTAATGTCTGATCTAGCTCTGGCTTCAACGTCAGGTACAAGTCAACTCTAGTCCAGACTTGTTTCAGAAGATGGTGCCCTTTAGGCACTGGATGAAGGCGGTGGTTGAAGGAGAAGGATCTCGGGAAGTAGGTTGATGATCTGTCGTATATTTCCAGAAGTACCTCTTTCACTAAATTAAAAAGAAGTTGGTGATCATACACCTTGATATTCTCTTCTTCTGAGCATTCCATTTCTCTGTGCAAACAAGTCTCCAATTCCTTGAATGAGGAGGGCTTTAGTACCTTGTCTACTGTGTCTGTGTGCCAGATTTGCATAGGTTCATTTTCCTCCATGAAGCCCGAAAATTCCATAACCTCCTTCACATATTTAAAATTAAAATCGTTTTCTATATCTGATTCAAAAAGCAGGAAATGTTTGTCACCGCACTTGTTTGCGCCTTTATCTGTTGCATTAACATTTGAATTCAACTCATCCGAACCAGAGCCTGTAGTATTTGTTACAGCACCTGCTATGAATCGTGCCAAAAAAGTACCTATTACCATTAATTTAGTTGAAAGCATAACGCTCATATGAAAACAAAAATCAGACTCATTTGATTTCTAGTTACCATAAAGAACATGTAACAATTTCATGACAGCATGGCATATCCCAAAAAAAAAAAATAAAAACATTAATTTGAAGCATATGGACTTGCATTTGTTACCTTCTGCATGCCTAGTTGCACAGTCCTCGCAGCTAGTGTCAAGAACTGCCAATACATCCTTTTCATCTCCCATTGCTGGCTTGTGTATGTCCTCCCTATTTTCACTTGTAACTTCCCTTTCATGTTTCTCCACAGTACTGGGATTCACATCCCGGTCACTGCTATCCACCACTTCCTGAATTTCAGACTCTGAAGAATTTCGTTGAACAAGAATATCAGCTTCAGCATTTGTGTCATTCTCCGCAGAAGTTCTCTCTTGAATTCCCATATCACTTGAATCACGAATTGCCTCCTGTAGAAGGAAGTCCAGAGGGTCAAGATTAGGCAGAGACAAATTTCTTCTGGACGACTTTGGAGCGTGCCCATTCATTTCATTCGTATCCTCATTTATCAATTTTAAGCTTTTGGACATTGAGTTGTGCCATTTCATGTCTTTGCGGAAGCTTTGCTCAAACAATTGAGTGTATTTATCCAGTGATTCATTTAGAGAAGATGTTCTTTTCATGTGACCAACTTCATGTCTGTGGGAATCATAATCAGAAGCTTTAGTCTCATGTAAGTTTCTACTCTCTATATACTCTTCAATCACGCCGTCCTCTAAACTTTGTGACACCTCTTTCTCATTACTTGAGAGCCTACATTCAGATGAACCTCTGTGGTGAACTGCTTCAATAGAAGCTAGCTCACCATATTTTGCGAATTCCACAAGAGCATGTTTAATTTTCTGCTTTATAACTTTGAAACGATGAAGAACCAATTGATTCCACCCTTTGTGATTGAGTCCATGGGAAGACCCTGAAGAAGAAACACCTGGTTTTCCTTTGATGCCTCTATCCACGTCGTGATCAGTAACTAAAGGCATTTGCTTAGCATTATGAGATGTAAATGTTGCAAAACTGGATGCAAATATCTTCTTTGCTCGAGTAGCAGTGACCAATTTTTCCCGCTTTGGGAAGGCCCAAACTTCATTCTTCTTGTGGTTGAGAGAACTAGAGCCAATGTTTCTCATTTGTGAAGACGTGGCAAGAGGAAAGGACCCTGATTTTGTCAATCTTGCTTTGTTGTTGGAAGGCTGCTTGAAGCTTTTCTCACCAATATCTAGATCTTGTAAGATTTTCAAGAGCAAATCCTTTTCCACTCTAAATACCTCCAAAACATCAATACGGTCATTTAGTTTATTAGAAATGTCTCTGTTAAGCTTGCTTGAATCCCCATGCTTTTGGTTAAGCACAGCTTCTGTAGTCTTGCCATCTTTCTCTACAAAAAGTGCATACTCTCTAGCAGCCTGGTCCTGCCTTGAATGGACAGATTTTTCCGAAGATTCAAAATGTTGTAGTTCAGCATCGAAGCTGAAGATCCAGGATTCTGTGTTTTCTTCCATAACCGACCTATTTTCAGTATGTGATTCTTTCTTGCATCTTCTGGGGGATCTTTTGCCCGTGGCACTGACCTTTTCACTTTGTTGCTTAACCTGTTATGTATTAGATTTAGTTTCAGTATAGTAGCTATGCTAAGTATGAGCCAATCTAGAATAGTTCATGATCACAGCAGAACCATTGGTACCTTCACTTTGTTTAACATAGCACATAAAGAATGAAGATCATTAAATGGTCATAACTCAACCTGAAATGATGAGCATATATTTTTAGACTTACCAGGAGGGGTTCAGTTTCTGCAGCCTCATATTGTTGGTCTTCACCGACAACATGGTTATACAAAATGATTTTTCTCCCATCTGCAGATAGGTAAGAGAGCTCACTAAGAATATAGTTTTTTAGGTGAAGTAAATTGCAGTCTTGAAGAGGTAAAATGCTAGATGATCTACTAAAAAAACCAAATTACCATATTTTCTTCTTCAGCCTTATTTTATAATTAGGAATTTTTTCACCTTAAAATCTTTCAGGGAGGACTACAACTTACATAATTAATTATATGGAATTTCAAGTCCTTGTGGGATCACTACCTGCAATAACAGATGTATTAGTCAACTAGTGCTATGGTTTTCCTAAAAAATAGTTCTGACACAAGATGATGTCTAAGGCTTCTGGTATATTCATGCAATCTAATGAGTCCTTTCAATATAAGTATACTGCCATAATCCATATCACAGCAGTAATTCATATAACAGTACGAAATTGATCGGATTTTAAACAACAGTAATTAAATGTGAAGTCAAAGTCAAATTGCTTACATCTGGCATGTCTTCCCCGGTAACGCTTTTTGAGAGGAAACACCTTTTTGACATTATGCCAATGATGGTAGTCAAGAATATGAAATATGCCCCACATGCATCCCGGATTATTGTGCTGAAGATGAACAGGGGACTGATTGGAAGAAAGAAAGTGCTTTCCCATATTTAAATAAAGCTATCAACTTTATGTAGTCATAAGCCCACTTCAGTAATCATTAAGAATCCCATTAGGCCTTGTCCTGCGGAGCCCTAATTGAAGATACAGATAGAAAAGTGCGCATGTTAGATAAAACCAGAAAAAGAAAGCACCATTATTTTACCATTCTTTCAGGCATGGGTTTTTCCAGATTTCTTAACAGCCACAGTAGAAAGGTCCTTTAGGCTTTAACCTTGTTAATCAATTTGCAATAGAATTGCAGCCAAAAGAAGAAGAAACAGAAAGAGAGAAGCAGAAAGGACCTCTGACTATCTAATAAATGAGATTTTAAGCATAAAAAAAGTGACCATCCATAATGGAAGATCATATTATTCTTTTACATCTTTCTTTTGCCGCTCTTAGCATAAGCTATGATAGCGAGATGCTCCTGACACTAATCATCTTCAAGTTCAACGGGAACATGGTTTGGACAGAACAGAAGTGAATGAAAACAATCAGAAGAATATATGCTATATATGCTGAAGACGATTGACAGAAAAAAAATATGCAGAACTATGCTTCGTTTCAGTAGTAACACAAGATAAAGTGATTCAAAGTTTCTAAAAGAAGGTAAGCCAAAAGAATAAATCAGCAGAAAATAATGGAATCCTAATTCCACACCTCCTTATCATGGAGAAAGAAAAGCAAGCACTTTTGAGTCGCTGAGTACAGGCCAAGAAGTGAAGATATAGGATTGCTGCGATTCACACAGGTAAAGGAGGTAGGTTTAGAAGTAGAAGAAGAAGAAAGAGAAGTTAGTTATAGGCTTATGCAAGTCCTGTTCAAATACCCGCCAGAGCTGGTCTTCTCTCACTGTGACTCTGACCTCGGGGATACAAGAAGAAGAAGCAAAGTCTACAAAATTATAAAAGTAAGCGAAGGTGCGAAGTAAGGACCAACAAATCACCATCAACTCAAAAAATTAATCAAAATTGTGAGGGTTAGGAACTTAAAGCCACCAGACCAATTCATACCAGGTCATTTTTGAAGTGGTTAGTCATCAGTCGTTACATATGTTAGTTACTAGCATGGTTTCCCAACTAACGTACTAGAAAAATAAAAAATTTATAGAATTAATTATGTTAATATTCTTTTATGGTTTAGTTCAATTATACTTCTTATTCCTCTTGTTTTAAATTTACACTTGTCACAGAAACTTTCTGTTCAATTTATCTTCGGTTAAAAATATTAACTTTTTGCATAATATGAATGAGATAGTTATTTTTTGAAAAGAAATACACATTCAGTTAGAGAGAAATAGTTAGTGTAATTTATTTTCAAAGAAAATTATTGTGATTTACTTAAATTTGTATATTTAATAAGGATGATGTGAAGCATTACTGTTTTTAAATTATTGCTAGAAAACTACAAGAACTGAAAAATATGGTATACCTAAGAGTAGATAAAATGTTGCTGGATCAGGACCATGTTGTCCAAATAGTTATACTGTAAATTTTTTGTTAAGGGAGAACCATCAATGGGCTGACACTAGAATGGTGAACAAGTACACAAGATTGACACTAAAATAAACTACCATGAACCCAGAATTCAACAATCATCTTTCATAAAAACAATTTTTTTTGTCCAAGAAAAATGAAAGATGTTGAGGATTAGAAGAGTAAGAATTAATTAATATAGTTGTTATCAAACGGGTGCGTGCACGCTGGTAGGTAGTCCTACGTAGAAATGGATATCGGACAAAACATCACACGGTTGATGCATATGACTTGTCCATGGGTGTTTCACAAGTACGACAAAATTGACCATAAATAAGATGACCAAGCAATCCTTGAATTCAACTAATAAATGAGTATAATTTTATTGGTCCTTTTGGAATCCTTCTTAATTTACTTCTTCATAATTTTTTTTTCCCATTAGCCCCTCACAAATAAAATATTTTTTAAATAAAATTATTTATTTCAATTTAGTCCCTTGCATATTAATTTCAAAAACAACTATCAATGATGTCCTTAAAAATTATATTAATTTCAAATATAAAATCTATTATTTATACTGATTTTATGTATGAAAGAATAAATTTAAAAATATTAATAAAAGATCATAATAAAATTCTAGAAGCTAATAAAATTAGGTACACAATGAAAAAGTCGAAGGGTTGGACTGTGCTGATAGAGGAATTGAGAGAACCAATGGCGTTCATATGTTCAAGTTGAGATTGTGAAAACTGGTATTCTAAGAATATCCGAAACCTTGTGAAAAAAACAACGATCCTAAAAGAGGACAGCTTCGTGGAGGCTAAAACAGGTTTAGAAAATGTCAACCATAAACCTTAATTGTCCAGTTGTCATCTGACATTTGTGACCTTGTTGAGATATTGAGAAGTGGAAAAGAACGTGTAGGTCCAGCCCAAAGTACAAAACCATAGTTCATGATCAAATCCACGTATGCATATTTCTGTATATAAGGCCCATCATCTGCAGGGAGCCCTCTTGGGCTACCAGCCACCTATGCAATTTTGGACTTCCATTTTCCTTTTAAAAACTATTGGATGGCGCAGTGTATTAAATTAGATGTAGGTCAATGGATTAAAATTTAAGATCGTGTAGATAATATTGAAATTTTTTATTGCATATAGCTATTTAAATTTAATTTAGACGATGAGACATGTCTAATTTCTTTAATATTAATCATTATATTTGTATAATTTTTTTTTAAAAAAGCTCAAATCCCTTTTTTTTTTTAATCTTTTTTTTATCTTTTTCTATGTTTAGTTAAAATTCGTAGACAATTACCTTAAACTTTTGATCATTGGCAAAAAAAATTTATTGATCTTTAAAATTTGATAATGGATCCTTATAAAATTTTAAATTTATACAAATAACCCTCATGGTTAATAAACTCATTAATTTACTTACAAAATGACGATATGTCAAATTAAATTATCTTTTAAACTTTATTTTTATGTATATAACCCTAATGAACTTTGAATTATGGTCGAATAATTTTGAAAATTTTTTTATCATGTATAAATAATGAATTAATTAATAACACAAGTAATTTATATGTAATCTCAAATTTAAAGTGCTTCATTATCAAATTTTGAATATCATATTTAAAGTTAAAAGAGATTTTATACATTTTACCTTTTGTTTATGTAATTTTGGCTTAGATTGGGTTCAAATTTACAATAGTCAATTTAAAGGGACTACTTTTATTATTAATGAATTGAAGCTTGTTGGGGCCTTTTAGTGTTATAGCAATCAAATTTATTTCCTATTTAGGGGCAATTTGGTTAACAAAATTATGGGGAAGGAGAGAAAATGAGAATGAGTTTTAAGTCCATTCCCTTATTTAATAGGATGTTTTCCCTTGGTAATCCTTATTCTTATATTTATGGGAATGTATATTACTTAGCTAAATGAAGGGATTCTGAAGCATTTTAGGGAATGAAGTTTTTTTTGACAAAATTGCCCCTGGTTTTTCTTCCTTCTATTTCACACCTCCCACTATCTCTCCTCTCTCAGCTAGCCATCTTTCTCCATTGTCACTCTTTCCACCATTTAATTATTTCATTCCATCATATCCATGATCGATTTTGCTCCACCTTCTGCTTTCATCTAGATCTCATTTTGCTCTAAATCCATGGATGAAATCCCCTTCTCATTTTGTTCTAGGTTTTTGGAGGAAGGAGAGATAAAGAAGAGATGTTAGTATTGGAGAAAGAAGAGTTTGAAAGAAGAGGCGTCAGTGTTATGATCTAAAAGATAAGGGAGATCTAATGCTGGAATCATTTGCTTTGAAGCTTTGAGAGATGTTACGAAAGCCCAAGGAGCTCAATCAGAGACTTTAACCTAAGAGTCTAAGGCTAGGGTCCCAATCAATATGGATGTGGACTATGGGGACAAGAGGGTTGACCCAAGAAGAGTAAAGAAAAGCCTAGTTAGACATGGGATTTTTACATGAACAATCAGGAGGGGGAATGGCTAGCTGTCGAAGTAGGGACTAGTTGCAAGAGCCAAGAAGGATGAGGCAGAGATGTTTGCGTTAGAAAACTGTTAGAAGGAATGACTTATTATTCTATTAGGATATTTTCGAGCTTTGTGTAATATGTTGTTTCTTTTTTAATAAATATGCAGAGAGGGTATGGGCAAGACGTGTGAATGAAATTAGGGCTTTTAGCTAAGTAGAGTGTTCCTCTTTACTCAAATTAAGAGGGTGTTGTTTTCTTTTCATTTTTTGAACATTGAGACTCAGAGGTTTTGAAGCTCAGTATTGAGAATATTGCAGAAAATATTTTTGTATTAGATGGTATCAATTTGGTGCTTTCATTAGGAGGCTACGTCTACTATGGCAGAGGGCATTAGTCATGCTCAAATGGAAAAAAACCTTAAAGGAGACATAAGAAGGAACATAGGAACTCAGGAAGGGGCAATAACCATTAGAGGAAGACATCAAGGAGTGTCGTGAATCAATTCAGAACATCATTGAGACTATAAGAAGGATGATTCCTATTGTTAACACCAGACCTTTAGAACCTGAACGAAATAAAGCACAGGAACCTAAGTAGATGGATAACAAGATGGGGGGTGGCAGATTACAAAGGGCTTAAAGATAAAGATACCTAATTTTAATGGTTCCAATATTAGAGATTAGGTCTTCAAGATCTACGAGTTTTTCTAGGTATATGACACTCTGGTGGAATAGAGGATGAAACTAGCATCGCTACACATGACGTGTCTAGCATATGCGTGATATAAGTAGGTCAATAAAAATCATATGGTACATAACTGGGAGGAGTTCCTAAATGCAATTCTTTTTGCAGTTTGGAGTGACCTTGTATGACAACTCGAAGGCTGCGTTAAAGGAATTAAAGTAGATGGACTTTGTATATGAGTATCAGGTAAAGTTTAAAAAGCACTTGACTTAAGGTACGTGATTACCTAATGCCTGGTTAACTAGTTTTTTTAACACTGGATTGAAGGATCATATGAAGTGCAAACTATTACTTGCACAACCTGAGCATATTTTCTGACTGTTTCTTTGGCCAAACTCCATGAACAGAAGTATAAAAATGCTCCACAATAACAAAGTTTAAAGATAGCCACTCTGCTTTTAGCTCAACTATGAAGACAACAACTCCTTTTAGCACTACAAGAGTAAGGGGTCAACCATTAAAAGGAGTAATGTTTTGACAACTGAAAAAGGTCCAAGCTCATTCGAGAATAACATGAATAAGTCTCAGTAATAATCGACGACATCCAACGTGTAGAACACATTGATTAGAAGGTTATCTACTTCAGAGCTCAAAACAAGGCATGAGAAGGGGCTTTACATATGTACTTCAAAAAGCTCATGCTGAAAAATCCTTAAACACAAGTAAATGAAAAAGAAAAGATAGAACAACTAGCACTTTTAAATGATAAGTTTACACGCCACACTCAAGAATACTAGGTTTGATTTGTCACACTCTAGAATAAAAAAATGAGAGTGATAAGAATCAAAGATGATTTCACCATTAAGTTTAATAAACTTAGATGAGAAATTTACATATAAAAGGCTAGGCCAATTTTCAGAGTATTCAAGGTTGCATTTTTCATTGATGAGTTTTGAATTTATAGCCAAGAACAACTCTTTTGGCATAAGACAAGTTTCATCTAATTTGGAAAAATATGTATAAAAATATACCTAACTTAAACTATTAATGCAATATAGTTTACCTAATTTAAACTTTAGCTAATGATCATAATACTTATTTCAACTTTCATCAAATGTATAACTGATTTTTCACATTGCATTCATTATAGTACATGATCAAATTGCCCAACTTAAACTTGAACTCTATATAAAAGTTGGGCTTAAACCCTAAATGGTTTAATTCCACTTTTGGTTGTTGAATAAGTATGCTTGAATCTTCTTAGCCATAGAATAAGTAATCGGCCCAGATGGAATTCCTTGGCCTAAGTTAGCCTCTTATTCAACTTAATACTTATCATTCTCTTTGGGTTCAAAAGGATGTGTCCTTAAATCCAAGTCTTCATTGTCATCCAAGTATGACGTCAAATCTCTTACATTGAATGTGGCAGAAACATTACAATCTCCTCGTAAATCAAATTTATAAGCATTGTCATTTATTTTTTCCAAAATCTCGAATGGACCTACTACCCTGGGATTTAATTTTAACTTCTTTTTGTTAGGAAACCTCTCCTTCCTAAGATGAATCTATACAAGATCACCTGGCATAAACTAAACTTGCTTCCTTTCTTTATTTGTTGTCTTTTTATAGGCTACATACTTCTTTTCAATTTAGCATTTCATATTTTCATATAGAGCTTTAATTATTTCAGTTTTCTTTTTTCCTTCCACACATAATTTTTCACTTAAGGCCAACGATACTAGATCAAGCGATGTGAGAGGATTAAACCCATAAACCATTTCAAAAGAAGAATACTTAGTAGTACCATGAACACTTCTGTTGTATACAAACTAAACAAATGGCAAGCATTCATCTCAATTCTTCATATGCTTATTAACAATAAATCTAAGTAAGGAAGAAAGTATTTATTGACTACCTCAGTTATCCATTAGTTTATGGTTAACAAGTTGTGTTGAAAAGTAATCTTGTCCCAAGCTTTTTCCACAACGTTTTTCAGAAATAACTCAGAAACTTGACATCTCGGTCTGATACAATGCTCTTTAGAATGCAATGTAATCTCACAATTTCCTAAAAAAACAAATCTGCTATATAAAAACATCATCAATTTTGTGATAGGGAATGAGGTGTGACATATTCGAAAATCAATCCACAACCACCATAATTGAATCTTTGCCCCTTTGAGTCCTTAGTAACCCAAGCACAAAATCTATGCTTAAATTAACCTATGGCTAATTAAGAACTGGTAATGGCATATACTAGCTATGTGCAGCCTGCTTGTTCTTTACCTTCTTACAAGTTGTACATCTCTCTGCCATTGGATGCACGTCTTTGATCATATTTAGCCAATAGAAGTGTTTGTTAATCATCTCTAATGTCTTCTTTTCACCAAAGTGTTTTGCCAAGCCTCCCCTATGAGCTTCTTTTACCAATAATTCTCTGACTGAGCATTTAGAAATACAAGGTTTGAAACCTTTGAATAGGAATCCATCATGCTTATAGAAACCATCAGTAGCACTTTTTTCAATGCCAAGTATATATTAGAAAAATTAGGATCTTCTGCATATTAGCCCTTCATTAATTCAACTCCGATCAACTTAGCATCCAGTAATGAGATTAAAGCATGCCTTTGAGACAAGGCATCTGTAACCACATTAACTGCTCTTGTTTTATATTTGATCACGTAAGAAAAAGCCTCCAGAAACTCCACCCATTTAGCATGTTTCTTGTTTAATTTAGTCTGGCCTTTCAAATACTTCAATGACTTATGGTTTGTATGAATAACAAAACTCCTTGGGTAACAAGTAGTGTTCCCAATTCTATAAGGCTCTAACAAATGCATAAAACTCCTTGTTATAAGTTGAATACTTTAGGGTTGCTCCATTCAACTTCTCACTGAAATAAGCCATAAGATACTTCTCCTGTATAAGAATCGCTCCAATTCCTACACCTAATACATCACACTCAATTTCAAAACTTCATTTTGTAGCCTCACTTTATTTAAAGTTACAACCCCCTTTGATACAATTAGTCAAAGACACAAGAATAATACTGAAATTCTGTATAAATCTTTTATAAAAGGATGCTAATCTGCGAAAATTTCTCACCTCATAAATGTTTATAGGAAATAGCCACTTCTTGATAGCTTTAACTTTTTTTGGATCAACTTCAACTCCATGTTGACTAATCATAAACCTAAGAAAAATAATTTGACCTTAGCAGAATTGACACTTTTTGATATTGCCAATTAATTTTTCTTTTCACAGTACTTCAAAGACCTTCTTCAAGTACTCTACAAGTTCTCTTTGACCTTTGCTATAATTTAGAATGTCATCAAAATAAACCATAACAAAATCTCCATAAAATTCCGTAAGACATGATTCATCAAACGCATAAAAATGCTTAAAGCATTTGACAAACTAAATGGTATAACCATCCATTCATATAACCCATGTTTAGTCTTAAAAGTTGTCTTCTACTCATCCCCTTCCTTTATTCGAATATGATGATACACACTCTTGAGATCAATCAGTGAAAAGATTATAGATCTATGTAGTTCATTAAGCATGCCATTAAGCTTAGGGATAAGATGCTAGTACTTCATTGTGATCTTATCTATTACCTAGTTGTTCACACACATTCTCATAGTTATATCATTCTTCGACACTAACAAAGCTGGTATTAAATAAGGGCTCATTGACTTTCTCACATCTTTATCCAACAACTCATTTACTTGACATTGCAACTCCTTAGCCTCCTCTAGATTATATCAGTAGGCTGATTTGTTTGGTAAATAAGCACCTGGAATGAGATCAATTTGAAGCTCAATCCCTTTAATTGGTGGTAATCCCTTTGGCAACTCATATGGAAACAAGTCAGCAAATTCTTTTCTTAACTTTTTAATCACTGGAGGCATAGACACTACTTATGTTGGCATAGCTTCCTTTACTATTAGCATTAATATCAGATTAATTGAATGCAAAGCTATTTCAACTTCTTTAGTTGCAAATAAGTTTTCCATTTTCTTTTCCTTTGCTAGCAAATCTTTGAGAACTTGTTGAGGACTAAGAGGTGCTAAGACAATGTTCCTCCCATCTTTGGAAACAAAATAGGTATTTTTGAACCTATCATACACGACTATGCTATCATATTACCAAAGTCTTCCCAGAAGTAAATGACTGGCATTCAGTGGTACCACATCACATACTACTTCATCTTTGTATGACTTTTTAATAGAAAATGGTACCTGAACTTACTTAGTGACTTGAACTTCTCCTTGGTCATTTAACCATTGTAGCTTGTATGGATGAGGGTGTTTTATGGTCTTCAAGTTTATTTTCTCTACTAATGTTGTTGAAGTAACATTAGTATAGCTACCTCTATCAATAATGACACCACAAACCTTTCCACTAATTGTACACTTAGTATGGAAGATGTTCTCACATTGATCATCTTCTACCTTAACTTGTAAGTTCAAAATTCGTCAAACTACAAGTAACTTTCCTATCCTTCATTTGGATACTCAACAGTGCGCTCGTCTTCTTCCTATTTTGTTTCTTGTTTCATCTTCACCTTCAACTTCCCCTTATGCTTCTCAAACATTCATTACTCTTCGATTTAGACACTTAAAAGCAATGTGTCCAAAACTAAGACATTTAAAGCACTTAATTTCCTTGATATTCTTTAAGTTCTTTGCATCATCAACATTGTCCTTTCCTCTAGATAAATTAGTATAATTACTAGAGCTTGTCTTTTCCTTTTGTCGTTCATCCCACTTTGAGACATCTTTTAGTGTTGAAGAGTTTAAGTTTATTGTCTTGAAACTAGCATACCTTGAACTTCTTGGTTTAGTTGCACCTCTTTTATGTTGCCTTTCCACCCTAACAACAAGCTTAATTATATCTTCAAATGTTACATAAGGTTGTAATTCCAAGACATCAACAATTTTCTTATTCAAGCCTCCTAAAAACCTTACAATAGATTGTTCCTGATGCTCTTGTATCTCATATCTCATTATCAATATTTCAAACTCTTTAATATAATCTTCAACACACATCACCCCTTATCAAAGAGTTTGCAACTGGATATATAGCTTTTACTTGTAATAGTCAAGAACAAAGCGCTTTTGCATAAGTCTTTCATAAGCCTTCAACTCCTAATATCCTCTTCTTCATCCCTCCTTCGTTGTGCCTTCAAATTCTCCTACAATATATTTGCATAATTAATAAATTCAAAGGCAGCTAGTTTGTATTTTTTAACTTCAGAATAGTCGTGGCACTCGAACACCTTCTCTACTTATTGCACCCACTCTAAGTACTCCTCTGGTGAGTTAGTACCTTTAAATGGTGGAATTTTCACTTTAATGTTGTTTCCTAAGTCACGTTATTGCTTCGTTTGTCAATGTACATAAACTTCATCATATTTTTCTTCATCATGATCATAATTAATGGAAGTTTGATGATTACGTCGTTGTAGATGTTGATGAAGAGTTAATCTTGTGATTGTCTGCTCTAAATGAATCAATCACTCTCTCATTTTTTGTTGAATTTGTTGTATGGCCATAATCTGAGCTTATTTCAAAGAAAGCCCTCTTGGAACATTAGAAGAGTTGTTTTCATCCATATCTAACTCTAAACACTCTTTTCACATGTTTCTCTCTCTGACCAGGAGGTGTTTCTTTCTTTACCTACTCTCAACCAGAGTTCAAATGCCATAAATGATGTGCTTCAAGAAGTTCAAATTGAACAATCCCTAAACACAAGTAAATGAAAAAGAAAAGATAGTATAACTAGCACTCTTAAATGATAAGTTTGTATGCCACACTTAAGAATATTATATTTGATTTGCCACACTTTAGAATAAAGGAAGGAAAGTGATAAGAATTGGGAATAATTTCACCACTGAGTTTAATAAACTTAGATGAGAAATTCGCATGTAAGAGGCTAAGTCAATTTTCAGAGCATTTAAGGTTGCATTTTTCATTAATAAGTTCTGAATTTATAGCTTAGAACAACTATTATGGCATAAGACAAATTTTATCTAATTACTTACTTAATTTGGAAAAACAAGCAAAAAAATACCTAACTTAGACTTTCAATCCCATGTAGTTTACCTAATTTAGACTTTAACTAATGATCATAATACTTTTTCAACTTTCATCACATGCATAACTGACTTTTCACATTGCATTCATTATAACACATGATGAAATTGCCCTACTTGAACTTGGGCTTCATATAGAAGTTGGGCTTGGACCCTAAATGGTTTTATTCTACTTTGGGTTGTTGAATAAGTAGGGCCTAAATGATAGGAGTTGAAGATTTTGCATTGACTGCAGGGTGTTGAACATAATTACAATTGAAGATAAATTTCTTATATTGACAATTGACAAGATTTTGGATTAGTTGTTTTGTGCAACAATCTTTTCCAAATTATATCTGAGGTCTGGGTATTATCAGATCAAGATGAGCAGTGCTGATGCATATAACACGACATTTCAGATGCATCAAAGGCATTGAATTGCTAGTAATGTTGTTTGCCTTAACGAATGTGCCCTCCACCTTCCAAGCAACAATGAACAAACTATTTCTACTTATTTACAGAATTTCGTGGCCTTTTTTTTTTTTTATGATATTTTGATTTATAGCATGATAGAGCAAGAACTGTTGAAGCACCTAGTGTTAGTACTGAATAAGTTACAACAGAACACTTGTTATGTTAAATTTTCCAAGCATATCTTTGGGCAGTCATAAGTGGAATACCTTGGGTTTATCATTGATAAAATAGGGGTCCATGTAGATCCTAAAAAAGTCATTGCAATGATCAAGTGGTCGATGTCAAAGAATGTAAAACAACACGGGGGGTTCATAGGAATTACAAGATACTATTAAAAGTTTATTAAAAGGTATGCGATAGTAGCTTATCCTCTCACTGAACTATTAAAATGAAACAATTTTGAATGGAATCCACATGCATAGGCAACATTTGAAAAGTTAAAGAAGAAGATAACATAAGCTCTAATATTGAGATTGCTAGATTTCATTAAGGAATTTATGGTGGAAATAGATGCCTCTGAGTTTGGGATTGGTGCAGTATTAACTCAAGGGGGAAGACCAATATCGTACTCTAGCAAGAAGCTCAACAAAAGATTGACAGTGGCTTAAACCCATATAAAAGAGTTATTCACAATAACCCAAATTGTGCAGAAGTGGAGACATTATCTCTTAAGGAGACATTTCACCATACTTACTGATCACAAGAGCATGATGGAATTAATGACATAGGTTGTTCAAACACTAGAGGAGTAACACTATATAGCTAAATTGTTTGGCTATAATTACATTATCACCTATCAGGTAGAAAAGGTAAACAATGTAGCAAACGCTTTATCAAGGATAGAAGGTCTAAATATGAAGGTTCTGATGACAGTGGACAACAATTTAATGAGTGAGATTAGGAAAAAACAACAGTAGTCTAACGATTTGTAGCTACTGCGAGATAAAATGCAATCTAAAGAAATAAGTTTTGAGTATTCGTGGCAAGACAGATTGATAGGTATAACGGAAAGATCATGATACCATTTGAATCACCTCTTAAACAAGACATCATGTAGGAAATGCATGATACAATAGTAGGTGGACACTCGGGCACTCTAAGGACATCTAAACACATATGTTATATGTTCTTTTAGAAGAATATGAAAGGAGATATAGATAAGTACGTAGCACAATGCTTGATATGTCAACAAAGTAAACCCATAAACACTAAGCAACAAGGGCTACTACAACCAATTCCAATACCTAAAAAACCATAGAGAGATCTATCCATAGACTTCATAATCAGTTACCAAAATTTGAGGGGAAGTGTGCAATATTGGTCGTGGTTGACAAATTTACAAAAGGAGCTCATTTTTTGGCTTGAAATCTAGATATAAAGTTTACACTATTACTAAACTCTTTACTAACATGATAATCAAATTGCATGGATTCCCAGGTTCATTAGTAACGGACAAGGACCCCATCTTCTTAAGAAAATTTTAAAGGGAATTGTAGAGACTTAGTGGGAGCAAGCTAAAGTACAATACTGAATATCTTCTATAAAGTGACGAACAAACTGAGGTATTGAACCAGTGGCTAGAGCAACATTTAAGAGCATTTGTAGTGCATAAACTCAATAGATGGAGCGGTTTCTTACCTTAGGTTGAACTGTGGTATAACATAAGCTACCACTCTGCCATTAGGATGACCTCATTCCAAGCACTATATGGATACATTCTCATACCTTTACCAAGGTATAAAGATACTAGTAGCTTAGTAGAATAGGTGAATCAATAGGTGAAAGACAGGGAGAAACTCTGGGAATAGTTGAAAATAACTTACAAAAGATGCAAAGAAGGATAAAGCAAGCTACTGGTAAAGGTTTATGAGAGAAAGAATTCATGGAAGGAGACTAGGTACTGGTCAAGTTCCAACTTTACAAGCAAGGCTATGTTACAAAAAGACTTAACTTCAAGTTATCCAAGAGTATTATAGGCCATATGAAATAGAACAAAAGATCAGGGCAGTTACATGTTGCTTGAAACTTCCTAGAACTAGTAAAGTGCACCAGGTGTTTCATGTGTCCTTACTCAAGGAATTTAAAGGGGAGAAACCTGCTAATGTACCTAAATTGCCCAACATTTTAGAATACTTTGAACTACCTCCTTAGGCTATCATTGCAGAACAAATGAAGGAAAAAGATGGGCAGAAACAATTACAAGTTTTGGTTGAATAGAACAGAAAGACCAAAGAAGAAACTACTTAGGAAAATTGGGTCAATCTTATTATGGTATATGATTCTAAGGACCTTGAGGGCAAGGTTCTTTTAGATGAGGGGGCAATTGTTATAAAGGCCCAAGGAACTCAGTCAAAGACTTTTAGCCTAAGAATTTGAGGCTATGGGGCCAAATAATATGGATATGGATTATGGAGGACAAAAGGGTCAACCTATAAGGAGTAAAGAGAAGCTTAGCTGGACATGATATTTTTACATGAGCAATCTAAAAGGGGAATGGCCAGCTGTCAAAGTAGGGACCAGTTGCAAGAAGGATGAGTTAGAGATGAATGTGTCAAAAAATCGTTAGAAAGAATGACTGATTATTCTGTTAGGATATTTTCAAGTTTTGTGTAATATGTTGTTTCCTTTTCAATAAATATGCAAACAGGGGTATGGGTAGGGCAGTGAATGACTTTTGGGCTTTTAGCTAGGTAGAATGTTCCTTTTTACTCAAATTAATAGGGTGTTGTTTTTTTTTTTTTTTCATGTTCTGAATGTTGAGACTCAAAGTTCTTGAAGCTCAGTGTTGAGAATATTACAGAATATATTTTCGTATTAATTGTTGTCAAGAGATCTAAGCAGCATGTTTCATTGGATTTCGCTTCATCAATGCGTGTTTCACTAGGGAAGATAAACAAACAATATGACAGAGTTGGAGACAACAAAGAAGATGAACAACATTGGTGAAGATGAACAGTGCCAGTGAAGATAAATGGAGAAGAAGATGACAATGAAGGGAGAGAAAGAAAGTACAAAAATCTTTATAAATTAAAAAATTAATATTATAATAATTAATTTTTAATAATAACTTTATCAAATTTTAGAATAAAAATAATTAAATTTTAATAATAATAAAACTTATTAGTTTTATAAAATATTATTTTTTTACTATTTTTAACAATAATAAATTTGAATAATAAGGATATTATTGTCATGTCTTTAATCTTCTTTCTCATTCATATTCTTTTTTACAATATCATACTAAACACAATACATGAGTTTAAGATTATATTCCATCAAAACTCATATTTATTTTCAAGTCCATTCTCATTACCATTTCCAATCATTCTACATACCAAACAAGGCCTTAGTATTTGTTATCAAGTAACTATTAAAATATATAACTAAATAATGGAAATTTGTGATTAAAATGAGACAATTAATTTTTTTTTAAAAGAAATAAGATTTGGAGGTTAGAAACTTAGAACTACATGAATATGATTTTTGAATGGACTAAACTTATATATAGTTTCTTATATCTTTGTTATACTGTTATCCAATTAGAATATGACAAACATTAAATGCATTAAAAATATTGTATGATTCAATTTAAAAATAAAATAATTATTTACAACAACTATATACGTGTCATGATATTATTGAACTGATAAACACTTATCATATTATAATTAAAAAATAATATAACAAATATATAAGAAATTTTATGTAATTTTTTCCTTTTTGAATAAGCCTAGCAATAGTATAAAGCGTTCTTATTTGAGACATTAAAGTATAGTACCTCTCGGCCTTTGGGATGATTCCAGAAACAATGATTCATAAAATAGCTAATCTCCACTAACTTTTTCATATTCCTTCGGTAACCTATTTTACCAAGAGTTCTTGAAATAAAAGCAAAAAATCCAATGAAGCAGGGCATATAAATCTTTTCAAGGAGACACGAGAAGAGAAAAACTAAACATATTAGCTGTACCATAATTTGTTAATCAAACACATTAACCATTGTTCAATCCTCAGATAACGTCAAGTATTGATGATCAAAATGTGAATTTTTTAAAAAAGAAAATAAAAAATAAAAGATTAAAACTTTGGTTCTTGCGATCCTTTTCTGCTATAACTAATTATAATGAATGGGAAAAGGAAGGAAGGACTGCATTTACATGTGAAATTCAAAGTTGGAAATAAAGACTCAATATTGTCAAAATTGAAGATGGCAGAGAAGTAGAATTAAGTGTCACCAATAAGTTTTCGAACGCGTTAAACTGTAGTGGTTTGGAAGCCAATCGCAAAGTAACAAATATGCCTACTGCTCATCATGCCTTTCTGAAACCATACACATTATGTTTCCTCATTCCCCTCTCTTCTTTTCCACATCCTCTTCCAAATTTACTTTTCACAAGATTCTGTTTCCATTATATATTCCTCCCATTTCATATCTTGCATTTTTCTTCACTTGGAATATCAAACATTCTCTTTGCATCAGGTCTCATGGCATTCTACACTTTCAGTTAAAAAAATATATTAAAAGAATGAAAAAGTTGAAAATTGAGAAAACAAGCAATAAGCAAGAGAACTAATTAAGAATAAAAATTAATGAGAAATTAAATTGAAATTGAGTAGTAAGTGGGAGACAAATTGAGATTGAAAAAGCAGTAAGAAATCAAATTAAAAATAAACATATAAATTAGGGATCAAAATGTTATTTGAGTTAGAATTATAATAAAGAGGGAGAGAGGTAGAGATGAATAAGTAGAAGGAAAAGTAATGCATAAAAATATGAATTAGTGATGCATAATGGATGAAGTGGAGAGCATTAGGAATCATACCAAATTGGTGCGGGCAGAAGCAAAAGGTCCACGAAGTAATAAGAGAGATTGCACTAATGTGAATAAAATAAACAATAGTGAGGACAAGAGGGAGGGGGTTGAAGTTTGAATTCGCACCAAGTGGAACCATTTCTAATAAACATATAATAATATTAACTTTAAGTCAAGTTTAAGGATCCAAAGCTACATAATTATAATTATTACCATTCTTTTCAGGAAGCAGGTGAGTCAATGCATTAGCCCATAATGTTTCTTCTAGATAGGTTTAAAGTATAAAAGCAATTGCATTTGTGCTGCTAATTAAATTATAGTTTGAATGCGCAAGTTGGTGAGATATTTGGAGTTCCATTGTGCCTTATAATGATAATTGGCATTTAGATTAAATATTCATGCAAGGTTGTGACCACAGATTGTGCTATCCTTATCAAAGTTTAACTCTGTCCTATCACTCTTCTATATTATTATTATTATTATTATTATTATTATTATTATCCTAATTTACGGTGTGGGATAGAGAGATTTCAAAATTTTTCAAAATTAAATTTTAAAAAAATAAGACCAATTGAGTTTGATTAATTACCAGATATTGACGATGATGGGAGAATTAAAAAGAAGACAAAGGTGGGAGAGGGTAGGTGGGTCATGCAGAGGGATTGTGGAGAAGGTGGCATGGGATGGTCATGCCACTTGCAAATATTTAATGATGATATCTTTGAATACTTACTCTCTGCATTATTGACAAAGTGGAATTTACTTCTACTTTCTTTATTTTTTTCTCTTTTTAATTTAAAAATATCTCCAAGTGCTTCACTCAATTTTGATTCACCGAGGTCTGCCTTTGTGGTATTTTAAATCTTATAGAATTGATTTTAATTAATTAACGTAACTTCATTTTTTAACATTTTAAAATTTTCATATGTATATATTTATAATAATAGAATGATAAACTGACCGTAGATAATATAATAAAAAGAGCTTTTAAAAAAATCTTGAATTTTTATTAGTTTCATTTTATTATTTGAAATTTTTACATGCTCAAATATTTATGATTTAATTATCTAAAAAACTTTAAAAGTTCATCCTTCTTAATCTAAATAAAAGAAATTCCAATACAATGAATGAAATTGCTTTTAAAAGAATTACTTCCCCCTTTAAAAGGTTTAATTTAAAATATGCTTTGGGTTACCCTCCACTCAACATTTTTATTGGAGTAGTGATGGAGAGCAATCATGTACCCTAAAACCATTTACCTTTGTCTCATGATAAGGCACTGTGATTTTAATTGCTACGTGTCTGGCTGCCTTGCAATTAAGTGTGCTTGTGCAGGAATTTCAGAAATTACACGTGCATTCTAATAAATAAATCATTCTAACTTTTTAAATTTGATTCAATTATATTAATGTTTAGAATTTAATTTAATTATACTTTATATTTATTTAATTTATATAATATTTTGATATATTTTTTTTTCACAAAATTTTATCTCTTAATTTATTTTTTATCAAAAATTATTTTTTGTACAATATGAAACTATAATTTATTATTAATATAACAATAAAACTGATAAATTCATGGTAAGTTTTAACATGACATTAAAATTTCATTTTTTTTGGTCAATATGTAATTACATCCTTCATATAAAAATAAAAATAGTTAAATTATTTGATTTTTAAAAAAATATTTCCAAAAATTAATTTTATTTAAAAAATTTAGAGAGAATTTGAGTATAATTTTATATATGAAAATATTAAGTAAAATTTGATTAAACCAAAATAAATATAATTTACTCTAATAATTTAAGGAACAGAGTAATAAACTAGCTATTACGAAGTGTAGCATAAATTATTCATGTTTTGTGGCTAATCTCTATTGACGAACGCTTGAGGGCGACGATGGTTTTGAAAATTGAAATTTGCAAGTTAGATGACGTCGAAAATATAAACGTAATCATTATTATTATGTTACCATCCATTTGGAGTTTCTAGATAAATGATTTTAATATGAAGTTTAAACAATTATTTATGCATAAAGTGAGATTGAGATAAGAGTATGAAATTGAAAACCATAAGTTAAAATCAGAAGTTTGATTTATCAGAGGGTTCTAACAAGAACGCCCAACTTCTTCTCCATGTGATACATAATTATCATTATGACATACACTGGTTTTAGATTTCTTCAAATTGTACTTAATATTTCAGTAATTTTAAAAAATATTATACAATTCTTTTAACATTTAATATATATTATTTATTTTTTCTGAGCATAACTTTTTTCTTTGGCACAAATTGCATTTTTTTACAAAAATTTAAGGCACTTTTCATACTGTCATTTTCGAACGCATTGTTTTTTATTTTTTGTTTGATATGTTTACGTATGGATGTAATGTCAACTTCTAATTGCAAATTGTTATTTTTATTTCAATATAATAATAGAAAAATAAGTAATTTTATATTTCAAAAGAATACATCTTGCACAGAAAAATAATTTTATTGAAGGAAATAAATAAATAAAAAAGTTATTCAATATATATTAACTCTTATAAAATGAGATAATATTTTAAAAACAAAAAAGTACCAAGTATAATTTTCTCAAATATACGAACGATTTATTACTCCTTCTCTTTCCCACACCGTGGATATTTTTAAAAGGAATTCCATTATGTCATCCAATATTATAGAATTGTTGAGAAACATTAGTGGATAATGATAATTTGTGGGGATTAATTTATTGAATTTGAAAATGACGAAGAAGATAGTGGGAGGGGTATTTGGGTTGAAAATGAGATAATCAAGGATTTATTTAGAAGGACAAATTCTCTGACTTTTAAAAAGTAAGAAATTCTTCCAAACATAATGTGCTCATAAGCCACTTAGAATGCAAGAGCAAATTATATTTCTTCCTTGATACACTTGTTATCGCTTAATTAATTCCCTTGATGGGAACCACCTAATGACAATAGTTTAATTCAACGTCAAGAAACAATAGCTTTCACCCCAAAACATCAAACTCATCATCCTTCAGTTCATCAGTCATTTCAAACGTAAAAAAGTCAACCCAAATAAATGGCCTACATCTCCATTTGTCAAATTGCCTAACAACTCATACTGTAGACTGTAGTTATCCTAGGAGCATTTCCAAATATAAAAACACATACTAAATGCGTAATTTCCGATTAATTAACATCATCTTGTTCACTAAAATGGAAACCTCGAGTTGACAAAGCAGGACACGCAAGCATGAGGGCGCCACGTGTCAGTCAACTATTGCACTCTCCAACACCCTCGGCTGGATCCAACGGTGATCCTCGCATGCTTTTTGAAGCCCCATTAAGTTTTTTTTATTTGTTGTTTTTGAGTATTTCTTTCTTTTCTGCATTTTGACTTTTTGAGCCCATACCCAGAATTTATGACCTCCTTTAAATTTTCATCCTCTTTCTTTTCAAACCCAAACCAAACTAATGACATTCAACGCTCTGCGAGGCAGCGCGTGGGATTTGCGCATGGCATCCCTGTCCGCGTGGTCCAGGTCCACCAAAGTAATGCGGATCTTGTCCACTTGCTATGGGGCGTGGATTCCACCCTCCTCAGGGAAGGTGATCGACGGATGAGTGGATGGTTGCGTTCGGACACAAACAAAACCTTTGAGTTTCACTTAAGCCTTAATTTAGTCAACGCCCCCCACACACCAAATATCAGAAAGAATTTATTTTATTGAGAAAACGAGTGTTTTCTTTTTCTCATTTTCAGAAAACCTTTATTCAAAAGTCAACCCCCCTTTCTCTATCTCTCTCCCTCTCTGCTCCACCTCTTCTTCTCAGCTTCGGCTTCTCTTTCTTCGCCCTCTCTCTCGTTTCCTATCTGCACCTGGCGGCCATGAACAACCGGTTGTAGTTAGCTTTGGTATTTGCTTCGATTTGTTCGTTTTCCGATGGGTAACGGTATAGGCAAGCTAGCCGCGTGCTTCACTAGCCGCGGAGGCCATCGCCGGAAGCAGGATATATCCTATTTGATTGCTGAGCCTCTCGACGAAGGACACGGCCACTCCTTCTGCTACGTTCGACCTGACCCGACCCGTCTGTCTTCGTCCAAAGTCCACTCCGAGGAGACCACCACCTTCCGAACAATCTCAGGCGCATCTGTGAGTGCCAATACATCGACGCCTCTTTCCACAGCCTTCGTTGACTTGTACTCGTACGGCTGTATCGATAGAGCAGCAGCTTTCGAGAGTTCTACTTCTTTTGCGTCCCTTCCTCTGCAACCAATCCCTAAAAACCTCATGAATTCCGGTCCCTTCTCGGGAAATCTAGGTATGGTTCCCGGGTCGGGTCCGCTTGAAAGAGGCTTTATGTCGGGTCCTATAGAGCGTGGGTTTATGTCGGGTCCAATCGATCGTGGGTTGTTCTCGGGTCCCATGGAAAAGGATAGTTCCGATCAATTTCAGAGAAGCTTCTCTCATGGGGGTTTTGCCTTTAGACCGACAACGCGAAAGGGTCGATGGATTCAAGTTCTTCAGAGGGCTATTTCAAAGACGTTATCTCGGGGACAGAACTCGATTGTTGCTCCGATTAAAGGGATTAAAGAACCGGAGTGGATTATTGGACCGGAGAGGCACAACGAGAATCTGACGGTAAGTAGTGTGAATTTCAGCAGCGATGGTAGTCTGGAAGATGATGATTCAATGGAAAGTCAAAATCTTCAATGGGCTCAAGGTAAAGCGGGTGAGGACAGAGTCCACGTTGTGGTATCAGAGGAGCATGGTTGGGTTTTCGTAGGAATTTACGATGGTTTCAACGGTCCTGATGCTCCCGATTACCTTCTATCGAATTTGTACGGCGCTGTTCATAAAGAATTGAAGGGACTATTATGGGATGATGGGTTTGAATCCTCCTCCGCGGTCGCTGCCCCTGATGCCTCCGGCCATCCGCCGGCGAATTCCGATTTGGAAGTGGAAGATTCGTTACAGAGCAGTGATAATGATGTTGTAAAGGACAGAATGGTCGATGCTTGTTCTCAATGTGTTGAGCAAGAGAATCATGCGTATGCAAGTGGAGATGCGAATATTGATAAGAGAAAGCGAGGTAAGAATGGTAAGAGTAAGTACAGAGGGGCAGCGAAGAAATATGAGGAGAATCAGAGAAGGTGGAAGTGTGAATGGGATCGGGAAAGAGTAGAACTCGATAGAAGATTAAAGGAACAGTTAAATCGATCTGGGTCTGGTGGCAGTAGTAGCCCAATAAATCATTCAGATGTGTTGGAAGCTCTTTCAGAGGCTCTAAGAAAAACAGAGGAGTCTTATTTGGAAATTGCAGATAAGATGGTAATGGAAAATCCTGAGCTAGCTCTGATGGGTTCATGTGTTCTTGCAATGTTGATGAAAGGGGAGGATGTTTATGTGATGAACGTAGGCGATAGTAGAGCTGTACTGGGTCAAAAGGCAGAGCCTGATTATTGGATTGGGAAAATCAGGCAGGACTTGGAGAGGATCAATGAAGAAACAATGCATGATCTTGAATCATTAGATGGTGATAGATCAAATTTGGTCCCTAGTCTAAGTGCGCTTCAGTTAACGAAGGATCACAGTACCAATGTTGAGGAAGTAAGTCAGTTGGCTCATTTTATGTGTTCTGAGTCAGTCTGCATTTATCTGCTCATCTTGATTTTTAAAAAGTTTAATTTATTTTCCAGGAAGTCCAGAGAATCAAGAAAGAACACCCAGATGATGCTTGTGCACTGCTAAATGATCGTGTTAAGGGTTCTCTGAAGGTGACCCGAGCATTTGGTGCCGGCTTTCTCAAACAGGTTGGTATCGATTTTACCTGCATCAGTTATCCGATGCTTTCCATTTCATGTTATGTGGATGGTTGTCAAGGACTTTAGCCTAGAGAATATTGACATATGCAATAGCATAATCCTACCCACTTCAGGAACTTTCTGTTAGAGTTTTTCTGTCACTGGCCTAACCCATATATGTGATGTGACACATTCTCTTTCTTGCCCACTGCTGGTATGATCTATGATTTTGTGAAACTGAAGCTATGTATGATTCTCTTAGGATTAAAAAGAATCAATCAGAAGCATATAACTTTTCTTCCTTTTCAATGCATTTGGGTTCTTAACATATTATTGATTACTGCCATGTGCCATCTGAGCTATATCAATGGATCTTTAGAAACCTGTAATATTTCCACATGCGATGGATCTTCATTTTTGGTTTTCTTAATGCTATTATTATTTCAATTGTTACAGCCAAAGTGGAACAATGCACTTCTGGAGATGTTCAGAATAGACTATGTAGGAACTTCTCCTTACATCACCTGCCTGCCATACCTAAAGCACCACAGATTAGGCCCAAAGGACAAATTTTTGATACTTTCTTCCGATGGGCTTTATCAATACTTGACGAACGAAGAAGCTGTAGCTGAAGTTGAGCTTTTCATCACTTTGCAACCTGAGGGAGACCCGGCTCAGCATTTGGTTGAAGAAGTTCTATTTCGTGCTGCAAAGAAAGCTGGTATCACTAACATCTCATCTAAAAAGAAACAGAGAATCTGCCTTTTTAACAAATTAAGGGACCATTTTTCACTGATTATATTGCCTACTTCATCTTCAGGTCTGGACTTTCACGAGTTGCTGGAAATACCACAGGGTGATAGGCGTCGTTACCATGATGATGTTTCTATCATTGTGATTTCTTTGGAGGGAAGGATATGGAGATCATGTGTATAACTACAGTGAAAACCCATATATTAACTTCAGAAAAAAAAAAAAAGAAAAAAGAAAGAGAGAGCGAGTGGGATATAGTGCCGAAAGGTGACGCATTTCCTTTTTGTTGTTTTGAATCTCCCTCTCTACTACTCACCTTTTGTAAAATAGCAAGTAAGCTCTGGGATTGAGCCTAAGAGACTTAGTTGTGCAATTTAGTGGGTGGCGAGGGATGTAAAGTTGTAAAAGCTGAATTTTGTTGATTATAAGTTTATAACTCTCACAGCGAATTGTAATTTTGTAATAAAGTCATTCCTTAAAAGCTTTTATTAGTGCATTTACACCTTATCATCACTTTCTGCAATTCTGGTTGGGCATATGTTAGTGATAGTCAACTCAGCTCTCAGCATCTCTCTTTATTGTCAAATTATAAATAATTCATCACATGCTCCCTTCAAGCACCATTAATGCCATTCCTCTCACCATAGGTTTGTTGAACAAGTATTAAAAAGTCCGTTCCCATTCGCGTTTGAATGGCTAAAAATTTTGCTTGTATATTAAAATGTGTGCTTGTTGTACAGACAATTTTATTTGGTTTAATGTGAAATTTTTATACAAAAATAAAATAAACTTACTTTTATGATGGATTAATTGCATTATTAATAAAATTTATTTTTAAATAAAGCGATTTAAACATAAATTATAGTTATGTAAATTTGTTCTTAATCAAATTAAGTTTACAAATCAAATTAACACAAACATATGGCAAAAATATAATGTGTAGTTGGAATTGCACTTTCAAAATGGTCAGAGAGATTGGAAGTAAAATCTCATGAGCAAAATATCAAGTTTTTATGATCCAATTAAATCTCTGGTCATGAAATAGCTCTAGCATTTAACTTGCTAATAATAAATGCAGGGTAGGTAACGGAGGTGGGTATTAGATGAATGTCATCAATATTCTATTGACATCATTAAACATGAGGCCAAGGCATTAAGTCATGCTCATCTAAACCACCCCATCAAGTTTTGCCATTCACAACCAATGCATCAAGAGAAATTTCTAACCATGTTCCATTTATAAGAATGATTAATAAACTAAACTAATTACAAATAATTAATAGATTTATACATATTCTCAATTTTTCTCTTTGTAATTGCAAATCTTGCCCAAACTTCATTTTTTGCGCAAAAGTTGGGGTATCCCATCGGACTCACGTCATATTTGAGACTCCAATCTAATGTGAATAGAATAACTTGCATCGTCAATTATTTTAATTTGTCTGCATGAGTGCACTGTGGTTCCACAAGAAAAGTCCCTATCTATTTCCCAGTCAAAACAGAAAAAAGAAAAAAAAAAAAAAAAAAGTAAACTTATATATAATGCTATAATACGTAGGCTATGCAAGTCAATTCAACGTAAAATTTTCTAGTTTCAGAGAAACCGATAGCAATCAACAATAAAATAGAATTGAACATGTGACGCAGTGGTTCATGCACATAACATCAATAAATCATGAGTCGACAAGAGAGAGTCATTCTGCACCTAACGTTTGTAGTTCCGCAATTTGACTGCTTCCGCCCTAATTCTCATCCGTAAGTTTCATGGTAGATTAGGTATAGAGGCACCCAAAAACACAAAGGTGCTTGTCAGTGATTGAGAAGAAATGGTGGTAATTCAACGAATCCATGCGTTTAATTTGACACTCCAGGTTTCCAACTACGTGCCTCATTCCTGGAATCAGATCACATCACACTGCAATTTTAGGCTTTCACACGTGTTTTCTCCTTTCATTCTTGAGGGATAAACAAACTGAAAAATTTCAAACCCACAAACTCAACTTATGACTTCAGAGATGTTGACCTTAAACTTAAACCACCATGGTTTTATGCGTTTACTACTTCAAAGCCTCCAAAACAAATGACTTCGTGACAATCCATCAATTGCAAATCAAAGTTTTCGTCTCCAAACCCAATTCTGACCCGCACTTTGTTTTTATAATATTTAAAAACCCTTCATTGAATTCTTCTCACATACAGACTATCAATTATTCACTGGAAGCCTAAAATTAGTTATGAGTTTGAGTTGTGAGCTCAGCTTCTTCCAACCCAACAGTAAGAGCAGCAAAATGAGCACGCCTTTGTTCCATGAATTCAAAAAGCAAGCTTCATTCTTCCTAAAGCAGAAAATCAAGACTGCTAGATTAGCACTCACAGATGTCACCCCTGCACAACTGTGAGCATGTCACTTCTGCCTTCATCTTGAGATAGCTCTAGGTCTGGTTTGTGGTTCTGTGATTTTTTTTCTTCATGGTCTTTTTACTATTTGCAGGATGACAGAAGAGGCCACAAATGGAAATCCATGGGCCCCAGATTCCCCAACACTCAGATTAATTTCTAGAGCTGCTTTTGAGCTAGAAGATTTTTGGAGGATCGTAGAGATTCTGCACAAAAGGTTTCGGGCCCTTTCTTTCTTTCTTTTTTCCTTCCTTTTCTTGGTATGATTTCCACTTTTAGTGAAACTTCGTTTTCGGTAGGAATCATTGTAATTGGCGGGGATTGTTCTAAAACAGACTGCTTAAATTTGAAAGGAAGAATTGGAGAGTCTCTTACAATTCTCTGATTGTGCTTGAGCACCTACTGACTCATGGGCCGGAAAGTGTTGCAGAGGAATTTCAGAGTGACAAAGATGTTATTAGTCAGATGAAAAGCTTTCAGTATATTGATGACAGAGGGTATATGTTTTACAATTCTTGATCTAATCTCGGGCTCGTGAATTTTCTTGGCATGAGAACTTTTCAAGTTCTTGCAGGTTCAATTGGGGCCTAACTCTCAGAAAGAAATCGGAATGGATATTGATGCTGCTTGAAGAAGGACCTTTTCTTAAGGAAGAGAGAAATCGTGCTCGGAAACTATCCAGAGAAATTCAAGGATTTGGGAGTTTCAGCCAACGATCAACTCCAGCACAGAGCATCCTACGAGAAACATCATCGTCATCTGCATTTGACAGATGTAACTCTGACTTCAACGACCATGAAACTGAGGAATACCAATCCTCTTACTCGAATGAAGTAGAGACAGAGAACTTCCATGATGACTTGGGTAACAGCCGAATGCTTCAGAAACCAGAAACAAGTTCAAAAGAAAACATGGCCCCTGAAAAGGAGGAGTCCTATCCACTCGTAAACCGTAGCAAAGAGGATTCCAGGCTTCATATCTTCATGGAAGAACAAGAAGATGATCACCCATTTAATTCAACAGAAATGCATGCCAATGCTACCCTGCTTTCGGCTAGAGACGGAATACTACAAGGCTGCTAAAGCAGTTTAGAGACTTAAGCCTGTATGGTGTCTGCAAAATTTGCATACTCCTTGATAGAAGACCAACACAGGGTTTATTGCACACAAAAATTCTACCTTCTCTAGCATTTGAATGTCAATGATTCTTTTATGGACAATTCAGCTTCTCAATTTTTTACAGTGGAATAATGTTAAAATTTGTGTAAAATATTTTTACCAGTATTCTGTTAATTGAAGGTAAAGTAGACAACAAATTTTACCAGTATTCCAACTAAACAAGTATTACCAAAAGAAAATCTTGAATATCTCCAAGGAGACAACCCCTCCTGCTCTTAAAAAACTTTACTTTTATACTTATATGGTGTTTAAGACCTGACCTAACTTAGTTTTATTAGGGCCTAGTTCTGATGAAATTGGACTAAGGGACTCAAACCAACATGTAGACCTAACTCGGCTATATAATGTTTTAAAAAGGCTACTTTTTTTTTGGTTGAATATAAACCACTTTTACTAATATAGAATATCTCATTTGTTAATATATATGTTACATTTTTCTTTTAGAATTTAAATTTTGAATTTATAAAGAATATTTTTTATAAAATATATAAAATAATTTTTTTTATAAATACTTGATAAACTTGGTTGGGTCTAACTTAGTCCACTTATGACTAGGTTTTGGGTCCCAAAACTAGTCAAGAAAATTGACCTAATGTTATAAATATATTGGATCTCTGAGTTAAACAAAAATTTGGCCCAACTTGATAATTCCAAAAACAGTTGTCAGTCTTAAAAGCTCTGATACATGCTAAACTCTAACACAAAAGAAAAGATAAACTAAATTAAAAGTCTTGGTAATTCCTTTCTACGTCCTTCCAAGTAAACAGTTAGCCTATATGGCCCCGAAAAAAAAAAAAGGAAATCGTTATCATAGTCCAAACTAGCTCCCATTTTGGCCATGGATCAAATGGGTATTGGAAACGATTAATTGAGCCACAAACAGTAATGAGCAAAATGAAACCCGTGTACAACAGTTCGTTGAAAAATAGAAAAGAGAAAGGGCAAGTATGAACATAAAGGAAGGGATAGCACATGGCGTGGCCCAATTGATAACGATAGAGAATACGCATAGGGATGCTGATTGATGGAGTTGAAGGGTACGTATAATTAGTAATAGCAGAGGCAAGAAATGCACGTTGGTGTTGTGCAGGTTTGTCTACACAAAGAACATCCACTATGTATTGTGTGGCACCCATTACTGTCTCCCCCACTTCAACTATTCACCCAAAGGGCAGACCAATTAGTGAAACAAATATTCTGTTGCCCAACGTTTTGGGATCGTCCATCTTCTTCCCGTATCGTATCAGCCAGCCTCGCCCTTCATGATGTGTGTGATTATATGTGTGACTCTTTAATAATACCTCACAAGAATCCCATGTTTTGTTTTCGCTTGTCATCAATTGCAGTTTTGGTCGTGACCATTGAACTGAATATCTAAACTTTAATTAACCCAAGACTTGGATATCCGATAACTGCGCCCCATAAATATATGCCACATCCATTTGTTTATGCATTAATTAAGACAAATAGAATGGCGGGAAAGGATATATATATATAATGGGGAAAGTGGAAATATTTGCTGCAGGTAAGAGATGATATTCATGATTGTTAGGGATGGGACATGATGACCTGAGATGGGGAACCAATTTTATTAGGCATGAGCATAGGATGCAATTATGTCCCATCAGAGTGTGTGTTATTCTCCAAACCTTTTAACTTCTGTTCTTTTTTAATTTGACCTCTACCTTTAAACACAAATAATATGAGTGAAGCAAATAGCTTAGGTTGTAGTCATAAACGTTGAGAACAGAAACGTAGGTACGTAGGGAAGGAGTTATAAAAGAGGGAAATAATTGCAAGATGTGGAACAGAGAATATGATACAAGCAGAAGAGAGTGGGCTACGTGGTCCTGAAAATTAGAGCAGTCATCATGTGGTGAAATCCAAGCAATCCAGTTGGGTCCTCCACTCTCTGCACATTCACTTTGTCATTTTCATCTCCCCACCCATACCCTTTTTTCATTTACAATCACACTTTATATATACCCCAAAACTTAGCTCCGCTAACCCTATAGGTTTTTATTTTCAGTTTGTTTTTCCGTTGTCTCACCAAAATGCCAAATATGTTGATGAATTTAGATATGGTGTTATATAGCATAAGATATTATACACCTAGACTGTTAGATCTACGATAATATTATATAATCTTCATCAATTATTTTAATTTATTGATTCATAATATACAGTACCAAATCCAAATTTTTCAACGAATGTAGTTTTAACACGAAAACTAAGAAAATGAAAAAGAAATATGTGTAAGGTAGAGAAATAATTGAAACAACATTTCTAAGTTGAAAAATTCTATTTATTTAAAGTCAACCATCCATTTGAAATTATCTATGAGCTTTTATATGTCAAATAATTTGATTTTGACCTAAATACTTTTGCACAGTGCGTTCCAAGCCACTTATCCCTCGATGGTTTTTCGCAAAGTGCAGCGTACTCGATTTGGGAATCCGAAGTCCAAAACGAAATCCTCTGTAATTATCCACAACTTCACAAATGGCCAGTACTGGGACCCATTTCTGAAACCCACCTCCTATTTCTCTACGCTCTTTCATCAATTCACACTTATAACTGCTCTCATGCTCATCTCACTTTTTTCATTGTGTTGGACTGAACTTCCCGATTCATGATCTTTCTATCACCCATGTTTAATCATATTTTCATTTCTTTCTCCAAACAAATAATTGTCATTTCTTTTCTGTTTAACATTAGCTAATAATATTTCTTCTAAATGTAATTAACTATATATATATATATATCCTATATCTTAATTATTGTTTTCAGGTTGTGGACGGATAATATTATCTCCACCAAAAAGGGTCCATTGATTTTTAAGAATAAACTAGTCAGTGGATCATCTATAATTACTGTAAGTACAATAAAATGCAAAAATAATCGCGCGTGATCATTTTAAAGTACTTTTTAACTTTGCCAAGTCAGTTTATTACACCTACACTCATTGCAGAAAATTTGAAACAAATTAAATGGTTGGGTTTGGCATTTTTGACCAACTACAAATTTCCAAATTCGAGCTCCCTACCTCTGTTTTCCTCTACCTTCCTTGACTAATTAATTCTATATACTGTGAAAGAAATTTGGATATAGATAGGTAGGGCTTTATCTATTAGCCTGTATGATTGTTGTTTGATTTATTGAAAAAAATAGTCTAAGCTGCAATGTAGTCTAATACGTAATGAAATCTATGTGTCCATATGTGAGCTATTGTACTGTTGCGGAAAAGGGATTCTTTTATCGTAAAGTGTTAAAATCAAGCTGCACATGGGTAACCCTTAAATATCCCACCAAATTAGAGGGAAAGATTTGCATTAGACCAATTTGGATTTGAGGGTCCTGCTTTTGTCTTTTGGGATGCGATCCTCCAATTCACAAAAGAAAACTGTGTAGTGAGTAAAAGTGATTCATGAAGTCTCCTTTTCACACCGGTAAAAGGGAAGGCATATATATATATATGTGTGTGTGTGTGTGTGTGTGTTTGTGTTATTCTTATAAAATAAGGTGAGTCATTTGACAGAGGTTAAGAAAGTAAGTGTACAGATAATTAATAACAATTTTTATTGTAATAGAATAGGTAGTATTTATTAGCATGGTAAAAGTCATTACTAATTAAACACTTAAAATTTTGGTAACTAGTCGTTCTTACACTAGCTATAGTATACATACACCTTAGAATTTGTCGCAAAACAAACAATAATATGAATCATTATGGTGTGAATATTCGGTTTAAAGATATTGGGATGGCGAACAGTAGGAATGCACGTTAGGATGAGACGTCGCGGCGTAGTGAGGCACGTGGATAGATGCATCAAAATTCCCAGATAGGTAAAAAGCGATTGCTTAAACGAGATTTTATAGTTAGTTATTAACGGCTGACTTCCCTAGGAAAGAGAAACAGATTTGTGCGTGTGTTGGTCTTTGTTTGCATTGGATCCTTCGCCCAGGGGATTTCATTTCATTCTCCACCCTCTCTCTCTCTCTCTCTCTCTCTCTCTCGTGACTCATAAGCACGCACATTGAAGAAAGATGATCTACAGAGCTAAAAATGCGAAGAAGGTTGAGAAAATCCCTCTAAGAATAAGCAAATGCTAGTTGTGTTATTTATGTTCATGTCTACGCCCAGTTTCATCCACCATGCATCGATCTTTTTCTCTCTTTCTCTTCTACCCTTCTTAGTCTAGCGTTATCTTTCCTCATGGGTCTGTCAAATTGTTGAGGATTTCTCGCTGAGAAATTATAGCGTATGTATATTGATGAGATGGAATTCAATTTGTTGGTAAGACCCGCTTTGGAATTCCATGATGAATTAGAGTGCCAAACAGTGCAAGGATGTGACCACGAAGGTGATAAAGATCGAGAACGACAACGCAGTACCAATGTTTCAGCGGCTGTGGCTTCTAATTTGAAGCTCAAGATTCCATCTATGGAGGCTGAGAATGATGAAGAATCAAATGATGGGTTCAAGACTCCAACTTCATCGGATCACAGAATCCCAGCACCCCTACAATATTGCCCACCTGCTCCCAGAAAGCCTAAATCAATTCCATCCAGGAAGCGAAAAGCTTGCAGACCAAGAGGTCTACTTGATCTGTCCAAAGAGATTGAATCTTTGTTTCCCACGCCATTACTGCAAGATCTCGGGGGTAAGGTTAAGAAAGTCAAACAAGCTGGAAATGACACTCGTTAATGGCCATAAGTATGTGCAGTAAATCTTCTTCTCTATCATTGTTTCCCTAACTCTGATGCACTGCCTCCCCCTTCATTTTACAAGTTGTTCTTTCTTCTTATTTTTCCTTTTGGGGGGGAAAATTCTTGATATGTATGGGAATCATATATTGAGGATGTGATGATCTAGAAACACACCCAGATCTGAGTTTACACAGTAGTTTCAACTTTCAAGTGATGACATAGGATTCTTGATTAGTTATCCAACTTTGTCGCTAAGCTAGCTTTGGATCTTTTTAAAAAGGTGAAGTAGTTTCAACCTCTGTTCTTTATATGAAATGGGGATTAGATTGACTTTGTTAACTTTGACAAGCAGAAGCCATCAGAAAGTGAAAATGGGTTGCTTTGACTTTCCCAAGGGGAAGCAAACATCCCATCTCTATGTTTCTCTCTTTTTTTTATGTGCTTAAAGCTAAGGTTTGGTGAGAAGGCAAGAGGGATATTCACGTACTTTTACAATGACGAAGCAGCCTTCGTCGCCTCCCCAATTAAATTAAACCACGTTGCATACTGCAGCAGCATCAATTTTTTTATTTTAAATAACTGACTTTTTCTTTTTTTTTTTTGTGTGGAATGTTCTTCTTTGAGAGGTTTAGGGAAGATTATATGTAGAGCGCTATGTTAATATATTATACTGATTAATGTATATAATTTTATGAAGAGTGGGTATATAAAAGTTTTAATATTTGCACTGAAAGAAGTAAATTTTATGAGTATACATAAAAATAAATGTTCTGTTCATCCCTGTTACAGACACGTAACATGACAGTAACATTATAGGTTGGTACCAAAAAAGAAAAAAGTGGATATTGTCTGACTCTGAGTTTAATGTAACTATTTTTATTCGATTTTCTGATGTTGTGGCATGAATGGGGGACTCATAGTATGGTAGATACAGAGGTACATTAGCTAGACTAAGTATATGTTACACCCAATCTCCCCAACTCTCCAAATGTGATTGGCACAGATAACGGGATTAACCCGTTTTTATAAGCCTAACAAGTTGGTGTTTAACTGAGTTACAATCATACATAACAGGCATTCATAATCAAGTAAATTCACATTCAAATCAAATTTATAAAAATTTCGACAGAGTTTTCTCTATAATTAAGACCTTTTGAAATTTTTACAATTAGTAAGTGTTACATTCTTTTCCCCTTAAAAGAATTCGCCCCCGAATTTAAATCGTAACATACCTTATGCAAATAAATGAGGGTAATGATCACGAATCATATGTTCATCCTCCCAGGTTGCTTCCTCTTGAGAGTGATTCTTCCATAGCACCTTTACTGAAAGAAATTTCTTGGAGTGCAATTTCCTTACTTGCCTATCCAATATGGCTATTGGCTCTTCTTTATAACTCATACTAGCATCTATTTGAATCTCTTGTGATATAATCACATGTAAGGAGTCATATAAATATTTCTTGAGTATAGACACGTGAAACAGTTGATGAATGTTTGATAACTCTGGAGGCAAAGCAAGGCAATAGGCCACATTACCAATTCTCTCCAGTACTTTATATAAATCAATGAAGCGAGGACTTAATTTATCTTTCTTGCCAAAACGCATTACACCCTTCATAAGAGAAACTCAAAGAAACACATGATCACCAACTATAAACTCTAACCCTCTCCTTCGATGATAAACATAGGCATTTTGTCTACTTTGTGTTGCTAATAATCTTTGTTAAAAGAATTTTTTTTGTGCCTTAACTTAGCAAGTGTTACAATATAAGCTACTCCATGCCACTAAAGCCAGAAGTTTTTTTTTTTTAATATATATATATATATATATATATATATATTTGGTCAAACAGTAATTGATGGCTGGTATGTTTGGGATCGGGAGAAGGAAAGGAAAATGAGTCTCAAACAAAGAAATGGTTAAATGATATTTTTTTTCTTACAAATCTTCAAGTTAGATGAACCCAAAATTATATTAGACTGGAGGTATTTTAGATGGTCCATTGATTTTTTTTTTCTTTTTTGAA
Organism: Delonix regia; assembly: GCA_037074485.1. Classification (NCBI taxonomy): domain Eukaryota; kingdom Viridiplantae; phylum Streptophyta; class Magnoliopsida; order Fabales; family Fabaceae; genus Delonix; species Delonix regia. The sequence goes on along the minus strand of CM073456.1, from coordinate 16,151,087 downwards.
ATTATAGTAGACTGGAGGTATTTTAGATGGTCCATTGAAATTTTCTGGCAAGGAATATATTTCAACAAACCAATCCCTTCACGTTTCTTTCTCTCTATTATCCTCCGTTTCAGATATAGCTTGTGTCGTCCATTAACAATCTGTCAAATACAGATCAGCCCGGCCAGAAGTTCGTACTTGCGTTTTTTTTTCTTTTTGGTTTAATGAAAAAACTATAGCAATTTCTACACAATCATCTATATTAATGGTGAAGTTGAGTTAGGATCAAATTGTACTTAAAGGCAAATATTTGGTGAGGGCATGCGAAAACATAAATCTAAATTTAGTATAATTTGTCAAAAAAATTGCTCACCGTTAAATCATATAGTTTTTTGAATTTGAATTGTTGAATAAATAATTAATACTAATACATGGTTAAAAAAGTCAAATTTGACGGCACATAGTCATCAAAATTAGTTTAAATCATCAAATTACATAATTCTTTTAATGTTAAAGATTAGATTTATAATTTTTTTTAAATACAATGAATGCATATTAGAGGAAACATCGGCCATCAAAACTTCTCTATCAGTGGGGTTCAGATCATGAATTGGCCCATTTTTTTTTTCTCGGCTTCCTTCGTGCCAAAAAAGAATATAGCACAGGGAATCGAAGGAAACTGACCCAGAAAAGAAAGTAGTTGAATGAAGCCGACGACACATTCGAGGAAGCCTAATGGGCTATAGCCTTCACGCTTTAAAGAATTTCAGAAAGTGGGTCGCTGGGCTAATGTAACCACACATCCCAAAGTTCATTATTGTGTTAAGCTTTTGGATCAAATCACAGAAATATGGGACGCAAACAGTTGTTGGGCTTTTAGCATGAGGATTTAGATCCATTGCAGTTTGGGCAAAGGAGAAAAAATAAGTTAAAAGAAATGAAGTTAACTGTATAGGCATTTTTATTTTCTTGTATTATTCATTTATTTTTAAAATTTTTTTCCAACAATACTTTTGTAATTCCGATCTAAATTGCAGAGAATCCTTTGGCTTGTTAGAAACTGAATATTGTAAGAATAATATATTTTGTGAAAACAAATCATTTTTCCTGTGACCATTTTACTATAATTTATGGATTTGGATAACTTACAGAGGTAGTAAAGTATTTCTACAATAAAAAAAGATAAAGAGAAAAAGAAAAAAAATAAAAACAAAGTTTTGTATGCACCCAATTATAATATAAGAATATAATTGTAATATTATTATTTTTAAAATTAATAATATTACAATTATATTTTTACATTATAACTAAATGTACTTATGTATTTAAAATTGTAAGTAAATCAAAGATAATATAAAAAATAAATTCTATACATATTTTTGTTTCTTGTGTTATTTTTTATTTTAAAAACACTTTACATTTTAAAAAGATCTAAACATCTTTGCTTTTTCTATTTACGAAAGTTTTTGACATTACCCAAACGAGTTTTGGTCCCCTATTGCACAATGAAAACCGTTGGATTATGCAAGCCCGACGTATCAATGTGGCACTCACCAAATCCTTTGGCTGTACAGCAGGGAATCTCTTCTGTGCCCAAACACCTTTTTATGAGAAGGCAGGGTGATGCATGTAGTTTCGTCGAGTTAAACTCATGACCTTACACATTCAATAAAATGATTTAAAAACGATGCCTCATTTCTTGGTCGTTGGGGTTACGTTATACACTTACTATACGTAGATGCCGGAAATATAGAAGGGGGAATCTTGTATGGTCATTCCTCGAACAAAGGCATCCTCGTCATTTCAAAGAAAAGTATCGAGAGGCCTTTTGGTACTATAGCGACACAATAATGCTGTTTCTGCTTCTAGTCAACGCAGCCTAAATAAAACTGTTTAAAAACAAAAAAGCAAAGGCTCTTGCGAATGATAATCACTCTGAAATCTCTTGTCTCACTCATTGGGTTACTCTTTTTTGACTCATTCCTCCTCGCTCTCCACGGTAAAAGCATTTGTTCTTCCATTCTTTAAAGTTGAGCTTTCCATTTTCACTGCTCTTTGCAATAGTCCATCAAACTGAGTTTCTATGCAGATCACACAACCACCATTCCTGCACTCCTATCTGACATCTGAGCCGGCTTTCAGGCTTCTTCTGCAAACATTCAGCAAATATAGGTAGCGCAAGGTTCTGAGATTCCATGGCTCAACAGGTATATTTTCATGCTTCTCCCCTTCTGGCCCTCTACTTGGGATTCATTTATTCTTGTCTGGTTATAATCTTCAAAAAAGTGCGCCTAAGTTGAGAGTTTCATCGCTACTTTTTTCTCTTGTCTGCTATGAAGTTGGAGGTTTCTGAACCTCAACGTTATTTTGCAAATGATTTGATGTCAGGACGAGGGATGGCCCCTGGGTTTACAGCCACTGAATGCGAGGATTGGGTTGGCTAGAAATCGTGGTAATTCCGGGTCTATATCATTCAACACCTTAATCACTGGTTCTCCTTCTTTGTCTTCTACAGATTCTTCTTCAGATTTAGACACACAGGTCAGTAAATAGCAACATAATTTAAAGTTCAGAAAATGACTCTGTTTCTGTACCCCAAAAGAAAAAAACTATGCATTTTGCTGTTTCTGCCACTTTAGCAACGATTGCGAGAGATCATGTGACATGCTGATTCGATTAAGATATACCTTCACTTTCTTGTCTTAGATCTTACAAGCTGTCTTTTTCTGCAATTGCATGCTTCTGTCATTACTCAGGTTGTTAGACTTAGAATATTGGCCATATCAAGTATCTGTTAAAAAAAGGCAAATTTTTCATAGTAACTAATTGAGTAAGGGAATCACACTTATCTTAAAAGTTGCAGCACGCGCAGTACAGCCTGCCGAATCTGACAAAGCGAACTTCAAGGAGTGTCTTTGAGAGTTGAACCTAATTTAAGTAAGGCATCAGGGTGCCCACCTTTTTATTTTAAAAGATAAGAAATAAAACCAAGGTGATGATAACAGATTTCCTCAAGTACAACTTTCAATTAGGTAATTGGTAATCAATAAGTTAAGAAGAAAATTTGAAGTTTACTCATTGATGCAATTAGTTTTTGCCCATCTTGGACACTCGGGACTCGAGAGTAAATTTAGGGGCAATGTCTACACACCACAGCTAGTAAGAGCTACTAATAAAAAATAAGATAATTACTAATTTTAAAATATTACAATATTACAAGTTTGCAACAAGATGAGTCGTGTGAGTTTGAAGCAGTTAAAAAAAAGAAAGATACGGTTCAGTTGGAAGCTGCTTCTAATATTAGAAGCTAATTTTTTTCTCTCTCTTATTGTATGCAATGTGGATCATAGGATTTAAATCAGACCATTTATATATATCAAACAGTACAAGCAGTTTTGCCCCAAACAATCTATTTCAGATTACATGTACAGATATATAGTATTGCAAATTACTTTTCTCTCTCTTTCTTTTTCTCCATCTAACTTTATTTCCTACATGTTTTATGATTACACATTAATAACTCAAAGAGAAGAATGAAAAAATCAGACTAGTAGTTATATATGCATATACTACCTGTTTTCTGGAATATTTAGCACAGATTTGTCTATTTTGAATTAGTATTATTAGGTGCTGTAACTACGAGTATAATCATGCAGTCTACTGGGTCATTTTTCCCTGATAAGAGTACAACGCTTGGGAGCCTGATTGGTGTGTCCAGCATCTTAGAGCTATCTCGGAGATCACTGAGAGGGGTAAAAACAGAAGTGTTAAAGAGGAAGAAGGGTCACAAATCTAATTGTAGCTCATGGTTTTGGTGTGTGTGCTCGAGGACTAGCCTTGATGATCATAACAAGGAGGAAAATGGCGGATCGTTAGGCCATTTTCTTGCTGTGGAAAGAAAAGCAGCTAATGAGAATAGAACAAGGAACCAAAGCCTTCCTGTGTATGGGCCTGATGATGAGTTTGTGTTGGCTCAAACTGGAAGCCTTGGTGATTTAAATTCACTGTTCGTTAATGGCAACGTTGCTCCCCCACCTGGGTGTCTCAGTCCACCTCCAAGGCCACATTGCTCTGAAAGAGAGGGAGAGAAAGAGGGATTAAGACACAGCAATGGGTTCGGTTCACTTGCTGTGTTGTTTCCATGTGTGCGTGGGCAAGCTGCACCAGGCCAAGTATGATCCAGCATCCTCTCTGTATTTTGATTAAATATTCACCCCAATTTCTCTTTCAAATCCATTGTATTCATTTTGGAATAACATGCAAAACTTACTCGAAAGTGGGTTTCGTGTGAATTTTATATATTATATCGAACAAACATAGTATCAAATTATGTCATTATTAATTTTGTTCTGAACGTTTACTATTACATTAATCTTATCTTGCATGTATGTCAAATTTTTCAATGTCATCTTTGAGATTAACTCTCTTAACTAAATTAACTAAAATTAGTACTATGTTAACACAAATCATCTAGAAGTCCGCTCAATTTTAATATAATTTAATCCTCACTCATTAAATTAGATGAGCTCAATTTTAATAATTCTTGCATTTTATTCTTGTCATTAAAATCGCACGCTGGCCTAATCAACTTTTGCATTTTAAATTCCCTGTTACATCATTTAGAAAGGGGTTTTAAATTTTTAACGCGAGTGTCAGACTCTTGAAATCTATGCTTTCCCCATCGTAATCTGTGGTGATATGCAACAAGATTCATTGCTATTTGTTAGGAGGCCTAACCTCTTGAACTTTTAAAATTAAAATAAAAAAAAAAAGAGTCTATTTTGTGTTGTCTCAAAAGTATGTTGAGTGACATTAGTTATGTGGAGTATGGGGACTGGGGAATGCAGAAATTATCCGATGGGAAACATGTTCACATGACAAGCAACATAAGGCCATGCTTTTTCATATGTCATTGTTCGTTTCATAACAAGAAATAATTTTTCTTCCTTTTATGGAACACAAGAGATGAACTAAAAGTAAAGAAATTATACATTTTAATGGTAATAATAACGAGATTATGGTGTGAAACAAGGCCAATCTATTAACCCTGTGGCCTTCACTCTTTCCATTCCAAGTCACGATCAATCCTAACTCCATATATATTATTACGTCTTCTGAGAAAAACACTTCCTCAATTGACTGGTATACGTATAACATACTCATACACGATACAGGCGATGCTCTTCATTCTCAAGCAATAATACTACAAGTTTACATCATAACATGACATGAACCCCGCAACTCATAACCCCACTTGGTACCTAACGCCCAATTTAGGTACTCGAGCATTTCTTGCGTGACATGTGGTGGCTAAGATTGAATCTGTACATGCTATGTGAGAAAAATTCTTACCTTCTCCATTCCTGAAGGAAATAGCAGGCATCACTGTTTATCAAACCACTCATTTTCAGCTGCAATCCTTCCAGAGCTAAGTCCTCCCAGCTTCCCGAATGGACTCACACTTGATAGTCCCTTGAAGCTGCTACTGCTACTGCTGCTGCTTCCACCCTCATTTGAGTTCTGGGATTTCCTTGACCTGCCTAGCTTGGAGCAACTCATGCCACCATCTTCTGGATCGGTGTCGTCATGACTTTCTACTGTCACAACCACCAGTCTAGCAATGGTACTGCGGCAAAATGGACAAACTGGTGGGTTAAGACAAGCAGTAGTAGGATTGGGCTTGTTGTGGCAACAGAGGGCTAGTGTGCATGGTGCACACATCTGATGCCCACAGTCCTTAACTTCAATTGTGCATACTTGCTCAAAGCAGATGCTGCATAATTCTGTCTCACTGGCCTGCATTGTATATATTAAGTGCCACAGTGAGTATATGCTAGTTAAAGAAGAAATTGAACATGTTTCCTGATCATTTTTTGACTTCCCACCATGAATTTGCTGAACTTCAAGAGCTATGGCTCATATTCTGATTGAAACTAATTGCATATCCAACAAAACGTGAATAGTTGGTAGTAATGCAAAGAGTGTCGAAGTCGAAGTACCTCAGAGATAGTGTCATTTACCCCATCAGAATGTGATGGAGATGGAAGAGAGTAAGCACTTCCCTTCAATATGTTTTTCTCCCTTTCCCTGTTTGCATCCATCAAGGCCCGTTCTAATAAAGCCTTGGCCTCAGGATTAAGGTCACTGATGAACTTCAAAGGTGAAGGCCAGACAAGAGGTTCCGCAGATGTTGGATTTAGCAATGCTGCACATGCTCCATGTTTGTGTTTTAGCGCAACTACATATGGTATCCTTCTGCACAAAAATATGCCAATCTGTGAATTTAAGCTAAGAAAAGATAACTAGTTAAATGAGATAAGTTGATCCCAAAATTAAGAGGCTATGGCTTGGAAAACGCCAAATAGGATTTCAGTCTATTAGAGATGGCCATGGCAAAACAAGTGATGGAATTATTAGATTACAGATTTTCCTGGAAGACTTGCATTTTGATACTACAGTAAGCTGGGAAAACTTAGATGACACGTGTTTGCAACTTCGCATTTTTCAAATAAATTTGAAACTCAATGGAATTCACTTGTATGAATGATAAGGAATTGTATAGAGAGATTGTACTATACCCCGATGCATCACGTTGAAGACGATCTGCACCCCATGCCAATAGTTCACGGATGCAATCCAGAGATCCCCCTCTGGCCGCTAAATGAAGAGGATTGCTCCCAGGAGAGCTGAAAATAACAACTGAAATTGATTAATGCGTGAAACAAATGAACACATAAATTTATAAGATTTTTTGAGAACTTTGGCAGATTGTTACCAATATCTGCCTGTGGTAGCACAAACAAGAGCTCCATTGTCTAATAGAATATGTACACACTTAGATTGTCTTCGACGGGCTGCCAAATGCAATGGCGTTGCTCCCCCACTATCTCTAACGTTCACAAACCTAGTAAATCCCCTGCAATAAAAGTATCATTAAATACCAATAATCTGAAGCAATTCAGTGACAGATTTGACACTGAAACAGAATCGGACCAACCAAGAAGAAGCCACCGGACTAGATAGAGCGGATGAAAGAATTGCTTTAAGGCAAGAAAATTGCCCATAGTAAGAGGCATAGTGCAAGCAGGTTCTTCCGTAAACCGTATCAAACATCAATACCTGGGAAGATTTTAAGATAACAAGCATGGATTTTCTCATTTATTGTCAAAGAATCAGAATACCAGAATGAGCCATATGGAAATGTCACGTACATTAGCTCCTGCTTCAAGGAGCTTTTCCACGCAGGCAATCTTTCCATGCATTGCTGCCAACATAAGCGGCGTCTGAAGAGTTTATAATGGAATATAAGTGAGGTAACATTTTGGAGTAGAAAAGATCCCACATTCATCACCAAGCAAACGAATCATAGCTAAAGGTTACCTGCTTTTGACGATTCAAAACGTCTGGATTAACAGATCCATCTAAAAGCATACATAGAATCTGCAACTCCCCCAAAAACCGTAAACCCCATCATCAGAAAATGCAAGGAGATACATCAATTATAAGCTAAAAGCGAGAATCCAAGAGACACTCACCAATTGACTAAGTAAATATACGGAAAATTGAATATAAAAGCAAATGCAATGAGAAAACCCACCTCGATCTGGCCGTGAGCAGCGGCAATATGAAGAGCAGAGTGGCGATCGTAGACAGTTGAGTGCTGCATTAGAGTTGGGTCTCTCTGAAACAGAGTCCTAACCGTTTCGAGATCCCCATTTTGCACAGCGCTGAAGAGGCCATGTTCATGACTCCCTCTGCAGCTCACTCCCTGACCCATCCTTCTCCCAAGAAGAAGGGTTCAACTGCTCAATGTTATATATGAAGTTGTCTTTCGAGTTACAGTTTGATACATGGGAAATGCAGAGGCAGAGCTAGAGTGAGAAAGCAAGGAGTATTTTTGGAGAAGGCCCATCATGGAAAATGAAAATGAGAGAGGGAGAGGATGAAGAGGTAGAAATGGTAGCTGACAGTGTCAGTGATGGCTGATGAGCAGTTACTGAAAATTGACTCAGCTTATCACTCAGATTCCGCGTAAAGCTTGTGCCCGAAACCATGTATTATTGACTTTTTGTTCCACGTATCCAACGGTTCACATGGTATAACATTCTCAGAACATAAATTTATGAACAAATATATATATATATATATATATATAGTCATTTCATTAAATTAAATTATATATTAGCTCTTGCTTTAGCGTTGTTAGATTAAAAATACAGATATTAAGATCTTTCAAACCCAGTAATCTTGCAATTCTGTATTTCTAGTCGACAAAGAGGTCACACAACAATAGCCTCTTACATCCCTAGGCAAAGACGGTCATGTTTAATTGATATAGTATTAAGGTAAAAGCCAAGATTCAACAAAGCCTCTTTTACTGTACATACTAAATTAATTATCTTCACCTACCTTATAATCATATAACAACCTTAAATCATTCTTGAATCTTTTAGACTAATTCTTTTTGTTATGCAGGGTTGTCATAAGAGGCAAGCATAAAAAGCATACTTAGATCTCTAGTGAGAAGTCGTATAAAAATGTAGAAGAGAGATTTCATAGAATAAGAGATCTTAGAAACTTATGGTATAAATACACTGATATTAAAGAGAGAAATAGTACAAGAGTTGTTTTTGCCTCTAAACTAAACATAAGGCTCTTTATATAGAGAGGAACAGGGTACAACTAGTACAAACGCATGACATAAAAGACACAAATAATGTAAACTTTATCGTAGAAAGCAGTCGGTGATATGACAACACGACTTTTAGTACAAACATTCCTTAAATAAAGTACTATGGACTATTGGATTGATAATATTAAAAACACACTGAAAGTAGAAGATAAGTATAAAACACCAATAATGTACACTACTAAGTTAGTCATTTTTTTGGTAATGGGCTTATAACCTAATGGCATGTTGACATCACTTGGAGATGGGCTTGCTATGGATGAGTCTGAATAAGTCTCTTTAGGTCAATTCTTGGATCATTAAGGTTTGTGATTGAAGGGTTGTCTTCAGCATAGGGTTTTAAGAGTCTTGAAACGTTTGTTAATTATCATCTGAAATGTAAAAGGGCAAAGGATCTTGATCAAGATAGAGAACATTATACCGTTGTATGTTACTTGGACCGACATCTAAATGAGGAATCAGAAAAACTTTATTAGGATTGTGCCTGGGTTTTCCTAGAATGAAATCTTTTAAAAAAGAGCCTATGGCTATGCAAATTACTTAAAAAGGACCATGATAATTATTAAGTTCACACAAAATCTATTTTAATGAAACAAAAATTTTCTGGTGTTCCTTAATAAAATTATGAAAAGTGTTCTATTCATATGTATGGTCTCTTGAGGTGAGAAGTCCATTGTTACGGCACCAGTAAGGATTATGAACAATGTAGATTGATAAAGCTATCTTATAGAGTTCAAGATGATTCCATAAATCAAGTTGCTTAATAGCATTGTTGATTTGTTTGCGCCACCACATCAAAGGTGAGTACCATTCAAGAAAAGTCCATAGGAGAGACTGGTGATGAGATTCATTGTTGAGATGATGAAACATATCCATGGACGAAAATTCAATGGCAGTGGTGTAGAGGATTGACATGGACCACAAGAACCATATGACATTTTCATCAAAATGTTTGGGAGAAATTATTGTAAAGATGAGAAAATGTATATCAAGGTGGAAAATATGGGAGTTATTAAATAGTCAAAAGTTGGTAAGGCGATGGTGAAGGTACAGGAAAACAGACCTTTTTGCCAACTCCATGACTTGTGAAAGAGAAGTGGGGATTTGGTCATCTAGTGGAAAAGATTTCTTTGTGGTTATTGGTCTGGCCAAAGGAATATTACAGGATGAAGCCATTAGGATGAGTGGAATAGAAGCTACTAGAGTGATCAGGGAAATGATGTTTGACTTAGGGCTAGAGAGAAGGTCTACAAGATGGTTAGTAACTCCTTTCACATGGCGAATTATGAATTTATAGTAGGAAAATCATGATTGTCATCTCATGAGTTGTTTGTCTAATAGCTCTTTGTTTTTTCAATGACAAATTCTTTTGAGTTGAGGTGAAATCCAAATTTTTGAATTCCACACTTAACCACTAAAAGTTCTTTGTACATTGTGGGATAATGCATTTCTAAGGTACCACTTATGTGGCTGCAATAGCTTCTTTTTATTTTCGTCTTGTTCAATGACTAACCTCTTCTTTCCTTTTTTTAATTTTGATCTTTTTTCAACATAAAAAGTTTGACATGCCCAGATTTAGTTAGTTCTATTAATCCTTCTTTTAACAAGGCTACATATTCTTCTATGGCAAGGTGAAAGTTATCAAGATTCATTCTATAATAAGTTGCTTTAGTAGGATTGATATCTTCATTTTTCTTGAACCGGGAGTCTGACGAAAAGCATTTCATTCTTCCACAAAGGATGAGCATGCTTAAACTTTGAATGAGATTCGAGACAAAATTCCAATAATTCATTCCTATATTCTTCATAAAAAAGAGGTGTTGAACAGAGTTTATAGAGCTTTGGAATATCTGTAAATCCTTTGCATAAGATCTTATGTTGAATTCCTATTGGTCAAATCAACAAATCCTTTAATTGTGAGAAAACATTCATGCCAAATATCTCTATTAGGAAGATTGCTACCAAGGACATGTGTCCAGATAACAAGGTTAGGGACGAACTTAATCCCTATTTTGTGTTTTATGACTATAGGAATTTGGAAAAGACTATTATTAGCGATTTAGAAATATTCTTCACTCTTTTTCCAAAATTCTGGTGGGATAATGGATGGTTCATCATAGTCTTTTGTGATTCGGTATCAAAAAGCATAATGACAGAATGGGTTCAAAAAACTTATCAGATTGTATATCTAAACGAAGATATGGATGTCTTCTGGAGGGTTAACTTCTTGAATTGAAAAGATACATTCTGGTGAGGAGGTGAATCTAACTTCGAGTTAGATGATGGTAATGGAAGTGCCAAGATTGTATTTAAGTCTGGCTGACTTTGTTCAGATAGAACATCTTCAAGATCTTTATCTTTTAGAAGAACTTGCATACTTATCTATTCCATAAAACGAATGAATTGTGTTGTCTTCTTAGGACAATTTTTTGAAAAATGTCCTTTTTTACCACATAAGTAGCAAATGTCTATTTTTCTTTTCCAAGGCTTCCTTTTACTTCGTCGAAAATACTGAATAAACCTTTCGTGTTTAGAGTAAAATGAGATTTTTTCTTAGATTTGTAGTGACAGGTCTCTTTAACCTAGCACTTAATTTGAGATATGACTTAAATGTTAATAATTTAAAGTGAAAATAGTTGAGGTGATTAATTTAGTAAAGATTTGTGGCTTATTTACTCATCAATATAGAGTGATTACTTATGATATTAGCCTAATTCAGAAGTTGATATATTCTTTTCAATCTATTTTTATGATATGTGTTTAGGGAAGTAAAATTTTATATCAAATTTCTCTATAAAATTGACGCTTGTTGTTGTGGTTCTAAATTTAAAGGGCGTCTTCTCTTTTGTTAAAACTCTCTCTTTCTTACAAATTTATTTACTAAGCAACATATTAAAATGTAGTTCTATTTGTTTTCCATTTTTAGTTTGTGTTTTTGCTATTTTTCTCTTACTCTACCAAAAAAAGAATATTACATATAAAAAGTCATAAATTTCGAGAGATTTAGATAAATTTAAGGAATATTGTGTGTATATATATATTGAACAAATTATAATATTAATCTATTAAAAATATTTTTTTCCATTAAATTAATCATTAAAAATTTAATTATTACAATTTAATCTTACTTAAATAAAATTTAGAACTAAAATAATATAAAATTTTAAACTATTGAACTTAAATTAATAATAACAGGCCAATCCCATTAAATATGCCAGTGCTTCCATCCCCTCGATAGTTAAGTGGGGGAACACTTTGTATATTTCCTCTAAATTTATTGACTTAATTGTTTGCCAATTCGTCCTTCGTTTATTTATTTATTTTTCACAACAAAGTAAAAAGGTATTTCATCTGTATCATAGTGTTATGCAGCCAACATTATATCCTTGTCATAATCATACACTTTAAATGGACATTTATATTTACCATATATATATATATATATATATATATATATATATGTCGAAAGCATTATTAAAAGGTACTAAACTCATCATTTAAAAAAATGATCATCATTAAAACATCATTATAATGTCCACTCTTTTCACAGAGTAATTGCTTAAATGTTTATACAAATAATTATTGTAATGACTTATTCTTAAAGATTTAAATTTCAAACATGGTAATGCAATTTGCTAATCGGAATATTTTATTCTCTTGGTTCCATTTAATATTGTAATGCTTGAACAATGTGCCTAACTTGGATGAGAACGCTACATTTTAGTCCCAAAAAAAATCACCGTTCTTGGACTGAAATAAAAAAATTCCCATGGAACGATGAACAATAGGAGATTAATACAATTTACATTAATGATTGTGTTTGATAGTGTGCTCTGGAATCATGGATTTTTTTATAGTTAATTATATTGTCAAATCGAACCAAGAATAACAAAAAAGAATATATATATATATATATATATATAGTTTTCTTTTTTTAGTCTTATTATGATTATGATTAGTACCATGAGTTAAATGACTACAAAAGATTTTTTGAAATGAATTTTCTGTATTTAAGATCTTAAATATATAAAAAAAAATTAATAAAATTTAAATCCTTAGATAAAAATTTAATAATCTTTATCTCTTTAAATATAAAAATCAAATGCAGAGTGTAAACCATCAACTATAATTTTGTCATCAAAACAAGAAACTATTCCTAATTTTCCCCACTACTATATTTTAATACAATTAATTTACCACAATGAGATCGCACCATGTCCTGTCTGGCTATAATTTAATATTTCATGGTCCACTGCGTAAGGCTAGAATGGAATTCATTAATCTTCATATTCGTCCAGCCTTCTCTTCTATAACAGGAAAGCCCATGCTTGAAGAAACAAAGCCCCTCAATTACACCAACCATTCCTTTTTTAAGCATGCCCTTTATTTTCCTTCTTTTATAGGCCGTAAATTGGTGGCAGAAATTAAACACATTATAGGAATTATCAAATGAAAAGAAAGTAAGAAACCATTGATGTTGTTTTTAATATATTTATTGCGTTAGTTATCTCGTTGCATGTGCATAAATAATTAAGACGTTCCAATATTGATCACTGACCCACTAGGGAATAAGAATACTTAAAACCACAACTTGATATTAAATTTTGTGATGCAGTTTATTCCCGAATCTTCGTGCCGTCCATTATACCTTACTTTCTACTCCAACTCTCAAAAAGAACTAGTTTGGTGTGATAGGAATCATGTCCCTTTCACTTATCAAATATGTAATAAAAAAAAGAAAAGATCATTCTAACTTTACGGTCTGAAAATCTGAATATATATCTTTTTCTGGTATTATTTCTATTTATAGTTGGCATTGGTGTATCTACCCATCTTCCATCTTCTTCTGAGAATGCCTCAAAAAGTTGTATTAAGGTGAGTGAATTGTGATGCTCAATCTTTCCTAGTTTCATGGCTACCTACGAATGTTTTTATCCAATTTTTTTTTGCATGGTTATTGTTAGGGGTAAGTATTGGCCAGATCAACTTGATCTGGACTGTCCACATTAGACCGAGTTATGACTGAATCAAATAATAAAAAATTACAACTTTAACCGGTCCGGGTCGAATCTCAAGGGTGATTAAGACTTGACTCGATATTTATTTTTAAATTTTTTTAATTTTTATTATATTTTTAATTTGATTTAAAGTAAATTTTATATATAACTGAATTTTAAAATATCAATTTTTTTAATTTTTTATTATTTTTATTTTAAATCTTAAAATTTTTTTAATTCCATTTTATTTCCTTTCAAATTTTTTTTATTTTTTTGTTTTAAAAAAATTATCTTCACAAAATAATTCATATTTTATTTTTTAAAAAAAGATCCGAACCAACTCTAAAGTCCAAAAAAGTAACCTAGACATAAAATCAAATTGGGTTTTAGGTTGACAAAAATCCAACCCGACTCTACTCGTACTCGTACTCACCTTAGTTATTGTTGTTGAATGACAAAGGAAATGAACCTCTTATCATCACTCATCAATGATTAAAAAAGGAAAAATCTTGATTATGTTGTTCATGAAAAATTACATTCAATTTTTTTGAACTACGGTGAAAGTATAATTTTATAATATATATTATCAAGCATAACAGTTTTTTCTTCCAAACTATCAAAAAATGAAAAACATCAAATATTAATTAAATTTAACGTTTAAAAGTCACTGAAATTAAGAATGAGACGAAGGGAAACACAAAGGCTTCCTACTCGAATGTTTTCTTTTGTCAAATTTTATGTGACAATCATGTAATTCTTATATCTTAGATTTAACTAATGTATAAAATTTCACTTTTTTTTTTTTGAATAGTTTGTGGTTTAAATTACGTTTTAAAATTTATTACTGAAATTATAATAATGTTTCATATTGGGCCGATTCCACTGTGAAGAGAACAAAGAAGCCCGTATCAGAAACATTAGCAAGCAACAAAGCTCCAACCCATTTCTTCATTGGTCCTGATCCCTATCAGATCTGAGGCCCAAAGTAAATTTCATAGATTTCCTTTTTTTTTTTTAGTCATAAATTCCAAAGATTTGAGAAACCTCAACTATATATTTAAGTCTTTGAGGTCTAACGAACCCGTTTAACCATAAACTTTGGCGCTGGTCTCCTTTGAAAAACTTAAAAGTAATGGATGCCAATGCCATTGTAGGTGGTGGAAGGTTAGAGAAGAATGACATAATTCTTATCTCTACGAATAATTCAAGTTATTCAAATAAGAGAGGGATTGGAGACATGAAGAGACCAGAACTTTCTTGTTATGTTTATAATACAACCAATATATAAAGATAAAAACATTTATGAGAATAAATCATCTGTTGGACAGTATTTTTGTTGTCCGGCTTTTTTTTTTTAAATCATCATTATGTTGTTTTAATTCACTTAAAAAAATTTACATATAGCATCTGTTTTTTTTTTTTTTTTTTTAGCAAGAATAAAACTTTTAAACATGTCTCTTCCAACATTCTTCTCTGCCTTCAAGTAATCCACATGGCTGTCATTAGAGGTGAGCATTGATCTGGTCAACCCATCTAGCCCAGTCACATTGGGCCGGCTTATGACCTGGTCAAATAAAAAATATTTACAAATTTCACCTATTCGGGTTGAGTCCTGGAGTGACATAAAACTCAGCCCGATATTTATTATTAATTTTTTTATTTTTATAATAATTTTAAATTTTATTTATAAATGAATTTTAAAATATCAATTCTTTTCAAATTTTTATTATTTTTCATTCCAAATCTTAAAAAAAAATTAATCCTATTTTATTTCCTTTAAAATCTTATTTTTTTCATTTTTTGTTTAAATAATTATTTTCACAAAATAATTCATATTTTATTTTATTTTTTTTTAAAAAGACCTGACCTTGACCTAGTTTAACCCGACCCAACCCGGTCAATAACTGGGTCAAACTGGGCCGGGCCAAATCTAAGATCCAAAAAATTTAACCCAATATAAAATTAAGTTGAATATCAAATTGGCAAAAAACTCGACCTGTACTCACCCTTAGCTGTCATACACTAGAAAGAAAGCACTATAGTTCTTCTCTTTCCTAAATGTCTCATCACCTATTGGGTCTCGTATAAAAAATCAGTCCATATATATTGTAACATCTCTCTACCGAATATAATTGCATTGAATATTACATTTTATTAGAGAAACTAGAACCACCTTTCAATGAAATATATAAACATTACTCGTACAATTTCATATTTCAGTTTAAGAGAGAAAAATCAATCAGATCTTTGACAATATTAAGTTGTGGGAAATAAATGTCACCCTTTTCCATGCCTTTAGAACCAACATATGGGACCTATTTGTCTCATTTAAAGCTCATGTTGCTAGTGTGAAGGAGGAAGGGAGTGAGTGCTCTAAATTTGCTTAATGTACTGATTATGGATTTTTAATTAGATGCTTTGTGTATTTAAAATAATGTATTTAAAATAGAAAGGGTAAAACATATATGTTTTCTAACTTATTTTCTTTTGGGAAAATTAATTATTTAATCCCTATACTTTACTTAAGTTTGCAAATTGGTCTTTACATTTTATTGTTTTCATGTCAATCCATATGGTTTCAATTTTTTTCAATTTACTTCCTACCATTAATGAAGCTACTAACATCATTGCACAGAGTATGATGTGGTAAGCCCATGTGGACAAAGAGAAGTCTCTAAGTGTTATGCTAGATGCCAAATGGACTTATTTGTGTGTGTGTGTGTTTTTTTATTATGGGAAAAGAAAACAGAAGGAAACACGCATGGCTTAAGCATTTGTGTCCCTAGATCTCAACTGCAAAAGGAAAGGGGACAACCACAGAATTTGATTGAGCGATAATCAAGTATTGCAACGAGTTTCCCTTTGCTAGTGCTTCCATGGACGATGACTGCAGAATCATAGAAGCCTCTCCGATGCATCACCTTTTTCAGGATTAAGAGTGTCATGACTCACATTGTGGCAAAAAAGAAGAAAAGATGTATAAATTGATTCCTAAAACTAACTTTGAAAACCAATTTATTGGAGTTACTATAAAAATTTTTAAAAGGAAAATTTTGGGAAACCGTATGAAAATAGAAGGGTAATCTTCGAAACCAAAGATGTGTTTGAGAGCTTATTTGACTGTGGGGAAGGTTTTAAATATTCCACAACATCCATCTATGAATACGGTTATCCTAAATCGACCAAGTGAAGTAACATATATGGCCTTTAATTTATTTAAAATTGCCCACATTTATTTGAAATCACTCATTTTAAACATGAGTGAGACTAACAAAGAAAATAAAATAAAATGAAATAAAAAATGGATATTTACAATGAGCGAAACTTGAATTAAGATGAGAGTCTAAGACCTATGTATCCTACAATAGGGATTA
The DNA here is from genome assembly GCA_037074485.1 of Delonix regia. Lineage (NCBI taxonomy): Eukaryota > Viridiplantae > Streptophyta > Magnoliopsida > Fabales > Fabaceae > Delonix > Delonix regia. Next base: position 16,134,048 of record CM073456.1, on the reverse strand, counting down.
AAGTCTATGTAATTTGTCTAGAAATGTGTATTTGTGGGTTGATATTTTTTTAATTTTAATAGTTGAGATAGACAAATTTTCCTAAACAAAACGACTCGGGATTTGTGTTGGTATGTTTTAATTTACAAATATAATATAATCTCATGTTCTTGCTCACTTCATTTTATCCTTTTTTTTTTTTAATTTTTTGGGAAACAAGATTTATTTATGCTTTGATTTGAAGAAAAAACAAACATATATTTTTTTATTTTTTATTATTTGAAAGAGGGGAAATATGATAAAGGATGAAGAAACTTTTGAAATATCATTATGTTTGAAATTCTTCAAGGAATTAAAATCAAGCTTTATTATTATTTTTGTAAAAAAGGTGCGTGAAATTGAATACAGGTCATTGGAACCCAAATTTATTCGCAACATACACATAAAATGTTGGGTAATGCCTATGGAGTCGTAAGATCTCACGTGACTCCACTGATGAATTCATTATGTGCTCATGAAAATATTGATCTCACATGGCAACACTAATGTTGAAAATATAATTATTCATAAAATGCACCTACGAAGACATTGGGCCTCACATGACAACAATTAAACAAAGAGTAAAATTATTCACATAAGATGTCTATGGAAGTGTTGGACCTCACATGACAATGAACCAAAGATGCCTCTGGAGATATTAGTCCTCATATGGCAAACAACTCAAAGATGTCTATAGAAGCGTTGAACCTCACATGGCAAATCATGAAAATAAAGACATTCATTGGTGCTTATGTGTGTGTTGGTGTCTAATTGAATATTTATGCTATATTAATGAAACAGCCTTTCCCCAATTATTGGAAATAAACTTACAAAGCCTTTTGCTTCCTCTTGTGTTCCATCTATGCTTGCATGCTTTCATTTTTTAATTAGGAGATTACTTTGCCATGATTTTCAACAAGCCTTAGCACTTTCCATGGCTTAAATTCTCACCACCATAAGACACAATTAACCATGAACCACAATGTTAACCTTTCACTTAATCTTGCAGCTTATTCTAGTGAAATTTAAGATTCGTAACCTTATGACAACGAATTAAGATAAGCATGTGGTCACTAGACAACTTAATGAAAGAAAAAATTTCCAGCCAAATCTTGTACAACAAAATAAAAGCAATATACAACACACTATAGCAAACTTTGGATAGCAAACAAGGAGCAATGTGTAGGAAGTTTTTTAACCAAGTTTGTATATCAAAATAAGAGCAATGTGTAGCAAATTTGACAATAAAATGTAGATGACAAAGAGGACTAATTATGCAGTAAATTTTAGCCCAAATTTTGGATAGCAAAAAGGCTTAAACTTACAACAACGTTTAGCACCAGTATTGGATAACGAACAACTCAGATATACAACAACTTTTAGCACAAATATTGGACAGTAAATAGGCTTACATATGTAGCAATTTTTAGCATAAAATATTGGATAGCAAAGAGCTCTAAACATGCAATAGAATTTAATACTGTTTAAGCAATAAAAAGGCAACAGAATTTTGACATCATTTAGTGAACAAATCAGATCAAATTTTAAGTTGAAGAGATACACTGTGGGCAGAAAAACAACATCAAAATGTAGCATATTTTGGGTAGGGAAGAAACATTAGAACATGACCTATTTTAGGGGAAAATAAAGCACAATTAGAGGCATTTTTGGACAGAAAGGATGCACTACAATAGAGGCCACTTAAGAGGGGATAAACCAGAAAATTTTCAGCACAATTATCAAGCAAAATTGAAGAGAGAAAAGGTTGGATTCATTACCTTAATTCCTAGCTTCTGGTCCTATTCTTTCCCTTTTTTTAGAGTCCTTTTTTTTTTTTGTTTTTCACAACCTCCTTTCCACGTTTGTATCATATATATATATATATATATAACTAGGGTTTCTTTAAGAAAATTTCAAATTATCCATTAACCTTTTCCAATTTTCATTTTTAGATAGCTCCTTCTTTTTTGTTTCGTTGAGTCTTGGTTTTCAAGAAAGGAAACTCCTTTTTGTTCCTTTTTCTCTTTCAATTATTGATTTATTCTTGTTTATTTCCAACCAAAGAAACTAGGGTTTCCTTTTTCCATTGTGTCTTGGTTTTCAAGAAATAAAATTTTCTCTTTTTTTCTCTCTTATTTATATTTTCTTATTTTTATTTGATTTTTCAAATACAATCTTAGCTCTCCATGTGTCCCTCTTATTTTAAATTTCAATTTCTTTAATTCTCAAAGTCCATTCATATATTTTTCATTTTTCTTTTAGGCCCAATTCTAAATGAATTACTTGTGCTTTTTTTTTTGAAAAAAAAATTATTTATATTTTAAATTTTCTAAACCCTTTTGTATATTTTTATTTTCGTTTAGGCCCAGTCCTATTTTTCATTTTTTTTTTCCAATTCCTTTTCAAATCTTCAATCAACTCCTTTTTCATTTTTTTATTTTTATATTTTTTATACTTATTTATTTTTAATATTATATATATATTAGTTATTTTTGCTAGTAAGTTGCTTCAGATTCCCTTAATTATTGCTATTTTGTAAAAGTTGCCCAGACAAATTATGGTGTTCACAAAGAGTTTCCTCTTTCTCTTTAAACTTGCTTGGCACTTTGTTTTCTACATGGACAATTCAAGTTGGTCAATGATTATGGAAGTTTATATTCATTTAGGTTACGGTTTAGTGGGAGCACAAAGTAAATGTTTTGTTTATAGTCCATATGCCTTTCTTTTTCTTTCTTTCACAGCCCTTTACTACAATTTACCTTCCTTCCCTCCCTAAATTTATCACTCATCCATTTCCATCTCATCACCAAATATCCTCTTCTAGATTTCTCTCTTCTTTTTTTCTTCTCTGTCTCAGATTATTTCCTATAGTGTTTTATTCAATATTTTGTCATCTTTCATCATCATCTTGAAGAACAAGAATGAAATAAGTTTTCTAATTTAAAGCTGCAAGTCCATGTCAAAATTCATATATTGGTCTCAAGTTTATGCCTAAATTAAATGGCTTCTTGAATCGAATTCGTACTAGTTATACCATTGATCTTCCTTCTTAGATTTGAGTCATTATTTTTTAATTTATTCTTTTGTTAAGTAATTTCCTTTAAGCTTAAATTTGGTATCATATAGTTTGGACATTGAATATTCTTGGTTTTTGATGCAAGCTCTAAGAAATGAACCTTGTGAGGAATCCCCATGTGAAGGTTCTTCTCCTTCTACTTTATCTTCGTTCTAGTTGTTCCTACTTAAACCCAATGAGCTGTATAGAAATAAACTACATTTGCACTTCCTTTTTGCCTTCATCTTTATTCATTATGGTCCTAGTAACATTTTCAATTCATATTTTGATGGTAAAGAACAAATTGCCAAGAAAGTTAAAAGAGTAAGAGGAAACTGTGAATCTTGAAAATGTTGATACATCTGAGGTGTTTCCATGATTTTATAACCATAGTCTATGGAAGCACCATAGAAGTAAGGGAACTTGATGCAAAATTCGATCGTCTCTCAATAGGTCTTTCTTCCTTCTACAGTTGAGCTCTGGTGACATAAATGTTAGAGCCAAATGTGTTTTTCTTCCACCTTGTTTTCAAAAATTAAGAAAGAAAACACATAAATCCATTTGGCACTTGACATGGCACTTTGGACTTCTCTTTGTCCACATAGGCTCTCCACATCACATCCTTTGTAATGATGATGGTAATTTCATGACCCACAAGGAGTAAATTGCAAAAAATCAAAACTATAAGGAGTGATTTTAAAAAATAAAGTGTAAGGACCAATTTACAAACTTAGGTAAAGTATAAGGACTATATAATTAATTTTTCCTTCTTTTTATTTATTTATTTACTTTCTTTGTATGCTTCATACATATATTGTGTAACTAGTCATATCAAAAGTTTGTTTCGATCTATGTCATATCTCAGCTATAATTTCTTCATTAAATTAAGTAAATATTTCTAATTCTTGATTAATTTCATTTGTTGGCTTTTAATGACTTGAATCTTTAAGCATCTTTCATTTAAGTAGTTTGCCCAAAAGGAACTTTCTTTACACAATAGGCATTTACTCTTTTGGTTAAGATATAAGAAAATAAGACTTTAACAGTTGCCAGGAAATTTTTTTAAAAAATTGTACAAACATCCCTTCTATTAAAATATATGAACAAATATCTCTTAAAGTAAAACTATTAGTCTACACTTCAGTTATTTTCACTACAAAAAAATAGTGACATTGTGATACATTCTTTGTAATGGTTATCATTGACCGTCGCAAAAGATTAACATAACGACGGTTAATACAATGGTTGTAAAACCAAAGACATGACGACGGTTGTTTTTCAATCATCGTAATGTCTAGACCTTACAATGGTCCAAAAGAAACAATTGTAAGGTCTTTATGTGGACTTCAACAATATATAGGTCTACAACATGCCTTGACAACAACTCTTATGAGATTGTCATTAGATCATAGACCTGTAACAGTCAATACTTAACTATCATAGGATCCATTAAAGATCAGATTTAGAGCTTCCATATTTGATAGTTTAAAGGAACCCGTGACAGTCAAATATGACTGTCATTAGGCTGTAAACCTATGACAGTCAAATTTAACCATCGTGAGGCTTAGAAACTGCAACAGTCAAATGCGACCATTGCAGGTGCCTTCAAAGATAAGATCTGGTTATAAAACTACATCTGATTTTTTACTTCTTAACTTGAATGGATGTTTGCCTTTCAACCTAAAACTCTTATGCCTTCTGTCCTTCGTCGCAGAGACTAAATCTGTCTTATCAAAAATGAGGGCATTCAATTCATCAAGTCCTTGTTCCAAATCTTGAGGATTGGAAACTACCAATCTTGAGCTTATGCAATGGTATTGTTGAAGTTAGCATTTGGAATGATAGATCTAACCCAAATGATTAACAAATTATTCGTGGAACTAGTGTGAATGCTATGCAATCAGATTTCACAGTAAGCTTCAAAGGTAGCATTGAGGCTAGTAGTAGAGCTATGTCTATAGGGGAAGAACTCTTAACCATAGAAGCTTCGTAAAACTTGGCATCTTCCTTCCCCACTTAATTGCTTCACTAGTTTGCTCTTTCTCTTTCTTTTTTTTCTTTTTTTACACTAGTTTGCTATTAATTTATCAGTATTCTATCACCAATTTTCTTATTCATTTTTTTTATAATAATTAAATTTGGCTTAACCAGTAATAAGTTGAAGAAACTTACAAAATGGTGAAGTTAGATGGTGTTCAGCGTGGCCTAGTAAAACTTATTTTACTTTGTTTCATGTAAATCTTTTAAGTTCTAATTTGAGAAAGAGCTTATTCCAGAATGAATCGAGGAGCCGGGGGCGAAGGAAGAAGTAGATTTTGACTCATTCATTTCCAAGACATTCACTTAAACATTAATTATAAACTGATAATGTTATTATTTTTAGCAAAAAAACAAGGTCGTACCTATTGATAGCACAAAATCAAATGGTGAAAGGCATCATAAGGATAAGTAGGTTAAAGGCTCTGTTCTTATTCTCATTAGTCAAATTGCTTGGTGTACATGGCTTATTTTTCAGGTGCTATGTATATCATTTCTTTGAGCGAACACAGAAAGGAATAGACACATATACACACATAGATATATATATATATATATATATATATATATATATATATGTAACTGATAGTGTGTTTCACTGTTGAGGAATGACAGGTAGTGGTGATGAAAGTGTATCCAGCAAGAATAACTGTAAAAGTGTAACTACTGTGCAACTGTTTATGCTTGCTCCTTTTTTTTTTTTGTGAGAAACTTAAGCTCTGTGAGTACTTTGGTTATGTTGCATTCTTAACTGGCCGTTCTCTCTCTACTCCATTTCAATTTAAATCCATTTCAATACTTTATAAGTTCTCTTTATACCTCAAAAGCATTGATGTAGCCTTCTTAATGACAGAGTATAGTTTCAATATGCATGATACATCATTATATGAACTAGGTCATACTTCAAAGTTAAACGCCTAAAAGTTACTTGAAACTTGTCAATTGAAAAGCATGATAATAACAATAACACAAATACAATAAATTTTATAGTGTGTTGATATGGAATTCAAAATTTTATTTCTTGCTTGATATGTAACAGTGATTAGTATTATTCTTTAGTCCAAAAAATAAAAAAGGTTTAACAAGTCGATTAATGCTCTGAGTCATCGCTTTTCAAATTTCTTTTACAAAGTTCTATGATATGTTTTTATTGCCTTCTACAATATATCTCCTGCACTGTTAGATATATTATTTCTTAGCAGATTGCTTCTACTGCAATACACTTGTTTCTAGCATCCTCAATTTAAGATATTTCTGTCTAGCAATCATTCACATGCCCCTATGAAGTTTTATAAATTATTTTATCAATATAAAGAAAACTTTTTAGGTATTGTAGTTCTTAAGTTCAAATTGCCTATATACTTAAGCTTATCCACGAGCCACATTTATGAGACGTGGAAAGTCAGTTGAAGTTTATAATAAAATTCCCAAGGAGTGGTTTAGTGGCAATTGAATTCTTTAATTACTTAGAATATACTTTGATTAATGTCAATACCTAGGATGATTAGTTCTATTAATGTTATAAAAGTCAGATTAATTAATGAATCAAGATAAAAAATGATTCATAGTTCAATAAATTATAATGCATAATTGACTTATCATGTTTGATTTTGTATTAGTTTGCTGTTTTTCTTGTTGCAATTATAAAGGTATGCTATACCATTTTAAACTTGTTGACAAACTTGGTTGTTTGTTTTTCTGGTTGTTCAGAGAATGCTTTCAAATGCTACTTCTATCATTATTTTGCACATAATGAAAATCCTTTCTTAAGTACCTTACCTTTATCCTTTTCTAATGTTTTTGTTTTCTTTCTGATTGGATTTACTTTGAATATGCTTTATCCTTTTGTATTTTCTAAGGGCAATCCATTAGGACTTTCATAGCAACATCAAGATATAAGAATGCAATTAGCTTCAACGCTTATTATTCATAAGTGAGCCTTATTATTTATATATGACATGTGTTTCCTTTTTATTAAATAATTGAAAGCTCTTATTAATAAATTATTAAATGTCACCTTTCATAAATAGCTAAAAGATAACAATTATAACTTTTCCTTCCTTTTTATCTTTCCTCTTATCTCTCTCTCTCTTACCTCTTTCATTGCCAGGAAAGGTTCTTTAACATCTCTAAGCTATTAAGACACATTGTAGGACATATAAAACCATGATGCCACCAAGCATGACTATCTATACAAAATGTTATTTATCTTAAATGTAAGATGTATATACTTTCGTTTAATTTCTTGTTTTCTTAACTGCATTAATATTCTTTGCTGTTCTGTTTCTGTACCCTACATTTGTGGCCCAAAATGGCTAGCCTAACAAAATTTAGACTCATTTCCTAATAAAAATGAAATAACTAATTTATTAGAAAAATTATTTATATATAAAACAATAAATAAATATTGTCCATATTTAAGAAAATTAATATATTTATTCACTCATCTATCATTGAATTTATCAGCCAATACAACAAAATATGAGAGTGAAAGAGACATATGCATTTGTTAGGAAAAATTAGTTTGATGATTTCATTAGTTATGAGCAGAAACACATGGAAAGTAAAAATGTGTTTCAAATAAAATTGTTTATCTTATTATTTTTATCAAAAACTTAATAACAACTTTTTCTATATTGATAAATTGTAATCTAAACTTTTTATTTTGTTTAAGTCATATTAGTCATATATTGTAATATTTTTTTTAATTTTTATTCAATTTGTTGCTTATGATACTTTATGTTCATTTTTTAGGTACTTAGTGATTATGGTAGTCAAACCCACCTTCAAATCAATCACCAAGTCCTTCTAGTAGAAACAATTAGCTAGTTATGATGGCTTTTACGTTATGTTAAAGCTTGAGTTTTGCTTGCTGTTAGATTTTGTAATTATTTAGCATTTGATGATGTTTAGATTTAATTATGGTTTCATGTTGAACTTTGTAAATAATTTGTATTTATAACATGGCCTTATTTGGTTCACTTGATTATTAGATTGTGTTGTTGTTATTGGCGATAAATTTATCATATTTACAGGTATTGGTTCAGAAAATAATTGACAAAAAAAATTAAAGTAGAATATTTAAACTGCTGCCATATCTTAGATATGACTATTAACAATGGTTTAACCAAACCATCACTAAGGCGAGACATTACGACAATTTTTTTTACGGTTTTAATGTCATGTGATTGCAACAATAGAGAAAAAATTTTTTTGTAAAACCATAACACTGCAATACATTTTTTAACCATCACAATGGTATGTGATTATGACAATAAAAAAAATTGTCTCAAAATCATAACATTGCAACGCTTTTTTTGACCCTTACAATGATGTGTTTTTACGACTACTTTAACGAAGATTTTTTACCATCGCAAAAACATATCATCACGACGACTTCTACATGGGTTATAAAAAATGTTTTTCATTTATGATGGTGGTTTCTGTGACGTTTTTGTCAACCATCATAAAACCACTCTGCGACGGTCAAAACCCTCACAAAAGTCTTTTTTTTTTTAGTGTTTTAAAATTATTTTTGGACTATATTACCATTTATTTTAATTTTTTTAAGTTAAGAAAATATGCATTTAAGTTAATGGAAGTTACTTTAGTAAAATAATTAAATTGGACTGAATTGTGGATGATCCATATATAATTACTGAAGGACAAAAAATGATTTTGGTTCTTTTGTCACTTTTCCATTTTCATTTTGGTCATTCACTTCTTCAAAAATCTAAATTAATCTCGCACTCAACCAAGCATTATTTATTATGGTTCCTGTGTTAACCCACCATCCAAAAATCACTAATGTAGCCTGTTTAATGCTAATATGAAAACTTTTATAGTCGCTTATCTACCACATCTACCTAGTACTTGGCCTTCTAAAAAATTGGAAAACAAAGATAAGGCGATAAGCCCATGTGGCAAATACCCAATGCTTCTCCTCTTCCCTTACTAACATTTATAACTCTCAATGTCTTTCTCCTTCATCTAGAACTGTGGCCTCCTTAACGCTCATAACTCCCACTTCCACCCCCAAATCACTCTCTTACATTAAACTCAAAAGTCATCACCATCACAACTAACCTTATTACACCAATCCAACTCCGTTATCATATATTCCTCTTAATTACTTCCTCTATTCTCTTTAGTTTATACCTAAATCCTCTGGTGTTAACACTAGTTGCTTCGGATAAAGAATATGTGAAGGAGACAAAAGAGGTTATCAACAAGGTGAGAAGTACTGTTATAATGGCAGAAACAATGGCTTAGTTGAGAGAGACATTAAACTTGTGGGTGGCCAAGTACAAAAAGGAGAATGCTCTATTGGGAAGGGCTTTATTTCATGATATGTACTCAACTCTCAATGTAATTTCTAGCTATTAAATTAATTTTGGATTTACAGTTCCTATTCTCACAAAATGGAAAGCTAGGATCTTAGAGGAAGTTAACACTACTAAGAAGGCTCTTTAAAGGGGAGAGTGAACATTCACAACAATTACCCTTTGGATATGTTGCCTATTTACTTTTATTTAGATTTTTATGTCATTGCATAAAACTTAAATTATAGTATGAGGATCATTTTAAAGAGAGGGATGTTAAAGCAGTTGCCATTTTGTTGAATAGTTATTAGTTTGAAGTTTAATGTTAGTTAGTTAGTTAATTTTCTATTAGTTAGTTATGTAGTTATTTTTCATTAAATCAGTTGAAATTTTAGTTGAGTTGTAACTATCCTCTTGTATAAATACTTGAAGTTGATTTATAAATGTATAAGATAAAAAGATAAAAAAAGATCAGTTTAAGGATTTTTGCATTCATTTTCTTAGTCATTTGACTATGTATAGAAGTTTTTTAATAAACTTTTCTTCTTTTTCTTTAACTCAATCCTTAAGGGATAACTATTTCAACTTCGTCCTCAGGATCTTTGCCATCATTTCAACAATGGTATTAGAGCCTAGTTGATCTTACAAGACTAACTTTCAACACACGAAAGGCATGAGCTCCAACAACCTATCTTTAAACTTGTATATGATCTTTACTGGTGAAAATTATTACACTTAGTCAGTGAAGATGCAAGCTTTCTTGGAAGCCTATGGCCTTTGGGACACTATGATTGAGGATAGACTAATCATTACTCTACCAACTAATCCTACCTTAGCTCTGATCAAACATAATAGTGAAGAAAAGGTAAAGAAATCCAAAACCAAGTCATTTATTCAGAATTATGTTACAGACCATGTGTTTTATAGGATCATAGTGTATAATAAAATAATGTAAGCATGGGATAAATTGAAAGAAGAATGCCAAGGCAGTGATAGAACACTTTAAATGTAGATTTTGAATCTAAAAAGAGAGTTTGAATTTCTATAGATGCAGAAGGATGAAACAATTAGTAAATATGCTAATCATATCTCCTTCATTGTTAAAGGCATTAAATTGCTTAGTGAAAAATTTGCAAACAAAAGAATTATGGAGAAAGTTCATATAATTCTTCCAAAGAGATTTGAATCCAAGAGTTCCTCTCTTAAAGAGTCTAAGGACTTAAGCATAATCTCATTAGGTGAATTAATGAGTGCTTTTCAAGCACATAAGTAAAGGATAAAGGCAAGTATGGCGATATCTTAGTAAAGGAAAGCAGTAGACCCACAAGAAGAATAAGAGCAAGTATGACGATGGGAATAACATGGACAATTCAAAGCATAAGTCATTTCTTCCTTGCAAACATTGCAAGAAAACAACACATCTGGACAAGTATTACTGGTGGAGACCTAACACTATAGGTGGTAATTGCAGACAAATAGGTCACATATCCAAGGTTTGTAATTTTAAAAACAAAACCTCAAGCCTTTACAAGCACAACTGGCAGACACTATTGATACATAGGAGGAGTAGCTTTTCCAATATCCTGCTTCTTAGTTAAGGACACCTCTTATGCTTGGCTCATTAATAGTGGTTACACACATTAATTATTCAATGATGTAGAGATGTTCAAGATCCTTGATGAAATTTACAAATTTAAGGCAAAGGCGAAAAATGGAGAATTTGCAAAAGTTAAAGGAAGAGGATCAATGGTTGTTTCAATAAACTTAGGTATCAAAACTATCCTTGATGTTTTGTATGTACCTGACATTAGCCAAAATCAGTTAAGTTGGGCAGATGCTTGAAAAGAATTACTCCCTATACTTTTAAGATCACAAGTGCATTATTTTTTATCACTTTGAAGCATAACTATTTTGTGTAAAGATGAACAACAGGACATTTGTTGTGAACTAGAAGAAAATACTTTAAAAGGCCTATATTAGTGCTTCACAGTTATTTACAAATATGTGGCAAAAGAGGCTTGGTCATTTTATTCTGAGAAGCATTGCAGAGATAAAGAAAAAGGAGTTAGTGAAAAATATGTCTGAAACCACATGTGATGAACAGGTTTGTGAAACCTGTCAATAGGGTAACTAAACAAAACTACCGTTTCCAATAAAACAAGCTTGGAGATCTAGTCAGAAGCTTTAGCTCATCCATACTGATGTGTGTGGCCCAATGAAAAAAGAATCCTTAAGTGGTAACAAGTATTTTCTCTTTTTTATTGATAACTGTATTAGAATGTGTTGGATTTATTTTCTTAAACTCAAAAGTGAAATCTTTATGTTTACAACAATTTAAAGCTCTAGTTAAGAATCAATGTAATCTCAAAATTAATGCTTTAAGGTTTGACAATGGTAGAGAATATACCTTTGGTCAGTTTGTCAAATTCTATCAAAGTGCAAGTATTAAATATCAACTAACCTTACCATACACACCACAACAAAATGGTGTGATAGAGAGGAAGAACAAGATTATTATAGAGATAGCTAGGTGTCTGTTGTTTGAAAAACAAATACCAAATCAATGCTGGGTAGAGGCAGTGAGTACCTCTATCTGTTTACTGAATAGGCTATAAGCCTTGCAAGACAAGACTTTATATGAAGCTTAGTATGGTTACAAACCATCAGTGCACCATCTCAGAATCTTTGGGTGTATATGTTATTATCAAGTATAGGAACCTAAAAGAAGTAAGCTGGACAACAAGGCTCAAAAGGGCATTTTCATGGGTTATATTTCATCTTTCATAGGTTACAAGATTTTTTTTTTTTTAAAGATAGAAAAAATAATTATAAGCAGGGAAGTAAAGTTTAATAAGGAAGTTATCAGGGATTCGAAGAATCAGAAGAATGCTCATTCAGATTTCCTTCCTAAGAAGTATCCTGAACTTGTAGCAAATGAACTGATGGAAGACTTATCAGTGAGGGGGACGAGAACCTTAAAAAAGACATTTATCAAAGGTATAACTTGGTCTTTACTGAACCTACAAGCTATACTAAAGCACAAAGACTCTCAAGCATGGAGGAAAGCTATACAGGTTAAACTGGATATGATCAATAAGAACAGAACTTGATAGCTCATTGATAAACCTACAAATTGCAAGGTGATAGGTGCAAAATGGGTTTTCAAGACAAAACTTAATCCTGAGGGTTCAATTTGCAAACATAAAGCTAAAATGGTGGTGAAAGGTTATGCACAATAGCATAATGTGGACTACCAGGAAATACTTACTCTTGTGGTAAGATATGATATAATCAAACTTTTCCTTGCATTTGTAGCTCATAATTCCTAGCAAATTCATCAATTTGATGTTAGATCAGTGTTCTTTAATGGTTTGCCCACTTAAGAAATCTATGTAGAGCAGTTTGAGGGTTTCTTAGTTGTTAGTAAAGATGATTAATTTTATTTCCTTAAGAAGGCCTTGTATGGCCTAAAAAAAGTTCCCAAAGCCTGGTATGAAAGAATGGATACCTTATTCAACTTGGTTTCAGCATAAGTCAAAGTAAAGCCACTTTGTATGTGAAATCTACTAATAGTGAATTCTTAGTTGTTTCAATTTATGTTGATGACATGCTTGTGATAGGAAGTCAAATTGAACTAATCCAAAAGTTCACGGATGAAATGAAGAAAACCTTTGAAATGATTGATCTTGGAGTTATGAAGTAGTTCCTTGGTATGGAAGTGGTGTAGTCTAGTGATAGCATCTTTATATATTAACAAAAATACATTTCAAATATTCTAAATAGATTTAAAATGTAAGATTGCAAACCAGTGAACACTCCAATTTCTCCTTCTTATAAGCTTGGCAAGGATGAAGATTCTAAAGAAGTAGATGACAGTATGTACAGAAGCTTAATTGGAAGTCGTCTGTACCTCACTACAAGAAGGCATGTCATTTTATTTGCTGTGAGTTTGCTTTCAAGGTTCATGCATTCACCTAGAGAAACACACTTCATGGCTACTAAAAGAGTGTTAAGGTATATCAAAGGAACAATATACTTGGAATTTTCTTTCCGAAATCTACAGAAAAAACTTTGAAGCTTGTGGGCTATTTTGATAGTAATTGGGCTGGCTACATTGATGATTCCAAAAGCACATTTGGATATTTATTTTCACAGGGTGAAAGCTTTTTTACCTTAAGCTTAAGAAAACTAGAAACTACTGCCGAATCAACAACAAAAGTAGAGTATATTGTTGTTGCCTCTGCTATGAACCAAGTTATCTATTTGAGGAAGGTGCTAAAAGACTTCAGGTATGAACAAACAAAAGCTACCAAAATCATGTGTGACAATGTTTCAGCAGTTTCAATCTCAAAATATCCAGTGTTCTATATGGAATTAAGCATATCAAGATTAAGTTTCATTTCATTAGAGAAATACAAAAATCTAATGAAGTGTTACTAGTTCATTGCTCATCTAAAGACCAACTGGCTGACATTTTTACCAAGACATTCCCTAAGGAAAGATTTGAAAATATAAGATAGAAAATTGGTGTCTGTCACTAAAATGCTAAAGAGGAGTGTTATAGCAGTTGCCATTGTGTTGAATAATTATTAGTTTGGTAGTTTATTGTTAATTAGTTAATTTTCTGTTAGTTGGTTATGTAGTTATTTTTCAATTTGGTTGTTAAATCAATTGATATTTTAGTTGAGTTATAATTATCCTCTTGTATAAATACTTGAGGTTTATTCATGAAAGTATAAGATAAAAAGATCAAGAGTCTAAAGATTTTTTTCAATCATTTTCTCTATCCTTCGACTCTACAAAAGTTTTTTACAAACTTTTCTTCTTCTTTTTTAACTCAGTCCTTAAGAGACAACTGTTTCAACTTCATCCTTAGGATCTTCACCATCGTTTCATCAAGGGAAACTATAATGCATGTTGTAATTACTAATGCAGGGGGTTTTCTATTCACATGATAATCCTAGTAATTCTCATTGTTGATTGCATAATAAATTACCTTCTAAAAGTTTTATCATAGGTCCACCAATGGCCAGTATTAAAGATGATGAAAAAATATTTGTTGGTCTTAATACACTTATGTAACAATTGTTTTGTTGTAAGTCCCAATAACATCATTCATTTAATGGTCCTAACTTTTTTTTTTTAACTGATTTTATTAGGATTGATACACTAAATCAACTGCCACATAAGTATACCAAGACTAGGTAATATTTTTTTGATTGCATTTTTATATTCATCATATAACCTCCTAACTAAATCAAGATGAAGGGTTTGCTACTTTGTTTCTTTATCCTTGTCCTGGATTTCCCATTCTTGAACTAAGAATGGAGATATGAAAAGTAAGAATTTGTAATCCTACTCCTCCATCGACACTGAGTCAACACCATCAGTGCTAGATATAAATGAAATGGAATGGGGGAAGAAATGCACCATTTGTAATCCTATTATATGTATATATTTTAGGATGACTTTCCATAGCGTTCAATAGGCAACATTAGTGTTTAACAGGTGATGTCAGTAGTTTTTGGATGGTGGATTAACAAAGGGACCATAATAAAGAATGCTTAGCTGAGTGGGGGATACTTTTTACTTTCAAATGAGAATAGGGACCAAAATGAAAATAATAGTATGAGTAAGGGATCAAAGTAAAATTTTTGTCATTATCAAAGCGTAAAGTTAAATTTAGAGCCCACTGCTTGAACTTGGGCCGTCCTTCTTTCCAGTTTTCTTTTGTTCTTTCTCACCTGGTTCATGAAAAAAACGAAAAACTCATAAAATATTCACAAAATTTTATAATAAAATAATCACAATTACTTGGCTAATCATCATCAGCCAACTATTATACATCGAAGGCTTTTTCGAAGCAGAGGATCGAATTTGGGTGTCATGGTATTGGTCCACAATTGTGTTAGATTCTTTTCTTTTGTTTTGGGACCACTTGCAATTCATTCACCATGGTAGTCGTTTGTATCGTTAATATTTTTCGGCCCTTTTATCAATGGCTTTCGTTTTGACTGAAGACGAAGAGTTAAGAATTGCCATAGATCGCCATTTTCAATTAAGACGATCATATTCACACAAATCTCTAATAAACTAAAGTGCAATTCATATTAGACATAAATATTTCAAAATATTGTTTCAATCAACGCAAATACTCCTAAATAAGGATGTAAATGGCCCAACTGGCCGTGGAGGAATACTCCATGATTATATAGATAGATTGATTAAAATATATGCATCTAACGTTAGAGTTGCGAATCTTTTTAAAAAATAGAAAAACTTAATTTGGGGAATTCTAATTAATGGGATTAGAGATTACTTGAAAAGATGATAATAAGAATGTTGTTGTGGAGACTAATTGTCAAGACATCAAGAATATAATGTAAAAGACTTGCACTCACTTTGATTACAAGAGCCTACAATCATTATTTATAAAAGTATTTAGAATTGAATGATTTTTAATTGGGAAGTTGACTTCTATCATATAACAAGCGAAGAAAGTTTTCATGTAAATATTGAATTACTTTGTGTGCTTGAAAACTCTCACCAAAATTTTCAACACAATTATTATTGAAGATTTTAGGCGTGTCTCTTTGTCCTGTCTAATTACTTTATAGTTTTTTTTTTTGGGAGCTCTGTGAAAAGAAAAAAAAAGAGAGAAAAATGATGAATAACTGATAGATTAAGATAGCTAAAGGAAGTTTTTTTTTAATCCCCCCTTCAGAAATAAAAGAATACACCAGTCAAAAAGAAACCTTTCGGGGTAAAAAATGGTTTTAGTTTAGAGAAGTATTTACATTCAAGAACACCCAACCAAACATATATATTTAAAAGAACCGGACATCAAGGCATTAATCTTATTACATCCAGCATAAAATGACTGGGTTTGTGCCAATTAAGTGCCTTGTTCTTTGATCTCAGTTCAGTTCTATCTCCCCCTATTGAGTTATACACACACACACACATATATATATTAAATAATAATAATAATAATAATAATAATAGTAATACATTGATGAGTGGAGCGGTCCCAGGCATCTGTAAAAAGAAAAAGGAGGAGGGGGGCAAAGCCTAGAAGTAGAAGAAGACGAAGAAGAAAAAGTAGCCGAAGATGCATATGATGAAGCGCAATGAAGAAGGAGGGAAAAAGGACCCAAACACAAAGAAAGCCAATATAGCACCCTTTTGCTTTTGCATCTTCCCACCCTCATACCCTCCATCCAACGGCCCAGGATTCGCCACTTCCACTTAAAAGCACTGTTCATATGTCCACACACTAACACAGGCATTTCAAAGCATCAATTTCTGAGCCTTCTTTTTTATTCGTACTATACAGCAGCAACCCCTGCAAATTTAACTTACACACCGCTCTCTTTTCTCAAGATAGTTTTATTTATATATTATGTTCTTGATTAAGAAAGTACTAAATACTTGAAAGAAAATTATTTTTAGGATCGTGTCATTTAAAGCTCGAGTTTTTAATAAAAAACTTACTTTACAATTTGGTTGATAATTTTAAAAATCTTTTGAAATTCGACTCTCCCAAGCACTACCTTCTCTTTTAACCCTTGAAAGGTTTCTTCTTCGAGGCCCACAAACACCGACATTTTTGGAATCGGAGGTAACCATTTAATTCCTACGTCCCTAAGACTAGCTGACGACGCACAGACATAGAGAGGGCTTTTATCTGTGTTGGTCTCCTCTGGTTTTGTTGCTTTATTCGTTCTTGAAAGGGGCATTGGTCCTTACAAAAGTAAGCCTCTCATTGCTGCCTTTTCTTCTTCTTCTTCTTCTTCTTTTTTTGTTTTTACTAATAAGATCACTATTATTCCAGGTTGGATTAGAATAATAAAGTTTGCAATTATTAGTGCAGAATAACAGTGTCTGATCTCAATCTTAATTTGAAGGAGAGACTAGAGAGTGTGTAGGTAAGGTCTCGCATTTGCTTTGACCGTATAATCTTTTCCTCTTCTTTTCAAATTTTAAGTGCAGGATATAATTTATTTAAAAGGACGTAAAAGGAATTTCATGATTTTCGGAGAGATGATGGCGTTTGTATGTTGCACCACTGTGTTCAGGAAGTTCTAGAATACTCACCCACTTCAGTATGGTCGGAGATAGAATTGCATGGTTTTGAGTGAAATTTTGGCGTCTTCTTACAATGGTTCCATTTGAAATTTGATGTCTCCCACTTTCAACCTGAAATCAAACAAATAAGTACGTCCCATCTCACATATGAATCTAACCTGATAATTGTTTGTGGAAAAGCTTCAGCTAATCCTTGTTGGATTTTTCTGAGATTGAAAATTATAATAATAAACCATTATTTATTATGAACTTAAAACATCACCGATAAACGGTCTAGTCTTACAGTAGCATTGCTCGATTAAAAGTCTACCCAAAAAATAAAAAAATACTAAACAATCTAATAGAAATATGCTAAAAGTAGTATGCAATGCGAGTTTCCTATTTAAAATTTGACGGAACTAAAGACATATATAGGCATGGGAGAGAATTAAATGACTGTCGCACTCAAGTTTCGGAGAATTCTACTTTCATGAAAAAGAGAGAGTATGCAGAATTATTTAATAACATTTACTTCTAGCAAAGGCTGGTTGAAGTACCCCAAAGATTAAAGACAATGATATGGGTTTGGGAGTGGAAAATTCGAGGAAGAAGGAGATTAATTAAAGTGATCACTTACAGTTTCTGAAAATAGATTCGAATTACTGGTAATTAATATCCAACTTGTGTCAACTATGTGTTCTAGAATAAGATGTCTATATATGTATTCCACTCCACGATCACACATTCGTATCACAATCACAAACAATCACCTGCAATGCGATATATATCTATGTATGCAAACCAAATATCGGGCTTTGCATGAACAGTATTTCGCTGAGATGAATGAACTTATGTATGTAGGAGCTGTAAGATGTAAGAAAAATCATAAAAAGCCACTCAATCTTGAAACTCTAATAACTATCCAGAACTACGCTGCCTGGGTGAAAGCTAACGTGGAGTGGCACATTCTTTAATCTTTAGTACTCTTATCACTATTCTTCTTTTTCCGATGACCGCGTCATATGTGGGCGAATACTGGGGAAGAAGTGTGGGCAAGTTAGCGTGAAGAAGCAGGAATCTAGGTGTTTGTAAGTAACTTTGGAAGGTTTTGTATTGAAATGAGGTCACAACTTTAGATAACAATCACAAAACATTACATCACATGCACACACAGTTATACAAAGCAAGCCCATATAGTACATAAGAGACGCGATCCAAAACATAAACAAAGACAACAACGTGATATATATATATATATCGAATGATCTGACCATATCTGAGAGTAGAAGTTGGACGTTTGGTGGAGCATCTTCATTATCTGAGACTCTAATTTCTCTGGGCATCAAAGATGTTGGCGCAATAATTATTGATGGAAGTTATAAGACATGGGAGGTGGAAGAAGGGGCAAGACCTGACAAATCAGTAGTAGTAGGATTCCATGAATAGTATTGGTTATTATTTTCTGGCATACTCAGAGCTGGTGGCCTTGACAAATTTAGGGCTCCGCTGTCTTCAAGTTTAACCGGAGACAGGTGGGTAACCCTAGAACTCCCAAGCTCGCTCTGAAATGGGTATGAAGAAGAAGCAGCTGAAGTTGACGGATCAAAACCATTCAAGAAAGGAAATTGCTGTAGTCGCCACTGATCTACTCCTCCAGTTGAAATATTACTTCCAATTCCAATATGGTGAAACATGTTATCACTCTGTCCTTGCAAGTTGAGGCCCATGCTTCCCACGCCATAGCGGTTCAGATTCTGTAAGGACGCCATCAACGGTAAATTAGATGGCTGTGGCGGCAATTGACCGATTAGCTCCGTGGTGGTGGCCCCGCCTGAGGAGTCGGAAATCGGCTGTTTGTCGGTGGATGCCGGAGACTTGGAGCGGCTTCTTTTGGTCTTCTTGTTTCTGCGGCATCCGCCGCCCACCGGAACGTTCCTGAGAGCGCCGCCTCTTGTCCAGTAGCGCCTACAGGTCTTGCAGAAGTGCCTGGGTTGAGACAGGCTGTAGTTGTTGAAGTAGCAGAATTTAGTGTTGGTGGATTCGCAGCGAGGACACTTTAGAGCAGGCTCCGGCGGCGGTATCTTCGCTTGCCGGGCTCGATCCGCCATCGACCCTGGCCTGATTGAGCCAACCTGAGTGGCTTGAGGGGGTAGCGGTGGAAGCTCACTACTCCCATTTGTTTGATGATAGTTCTGTTGCTGCAAAATAGAGAAAAACCCCAACAAAATTATTGAAGTATGAAGTATGAACTACAATAAAAACGCAGAAATCTAGTATATTCAAGAAGATATTACAGGGAATAGGAATAATAATCTTTTGTAATTTGCTTTTCTTTTAAGCTGTGGCTGAAATTGGAGGAAAACCTTACCTGGTGCCAATTGGGAGGATCTAAATAGACTGGAATAGAAGAGAAAACCATGGTGTTCGATATCTTTTTATGTTTTTTTTTTTTTTCTTTTATAAAGTTGGATGGGTCTTTAGAGATGGTGGAGAATCACACTAAGGGAATACCAGAGCCAAGAAAGAAAGGAGGGGAAAAAAGGAGCACTAAAGAGAGAGGGAGGAGGGAGGAGGAAAGAAAGCAAGAAGAGGCTTTTGTTTGCTTCGCTCTTATTCTCTCATTCTCTCATCCTTCTTTTTGTTTTATTATATTTTTAGGGTTTTTAGTGGACGAAGTTTCTTAACCCATAAGCTTCTTTTTTGTTGCGTTGGTCTGTAAATTTGTTCATTAAAGAGGGCGTGTGGCTCCCATGCATGGAAGAGAGACACAAAAAAAAGATTATGAATACTTGATGACAACGTATTTATGCAGTAAAGTTAATTATCACTGTCAATTCGATGGCTAATGGTGGAATCGGCTCATGCAATCAAAGAATTCAATCGTCCATGGAACTGACAGATTGACATTCTCCACTACATTATTAAATCATTATGTGAAAAATTATTTTTAAATTCTGCGGAAGTGATTTTTGTATGATTAATGACCGTGACTAAACTACAAATGTCTTTTTGTCTCTAATTTGTAAAAGACTTATTTATTTTTATTTTTCAAAAATTACAACCAACTTCTGTTTTATTATTCCCATTACAATAAGTCATCAATCATCTAAATTTAAAAATTTAACGATAAAATTACTGAAATACCCATCCTATTATTTAATTATGAACAATTTAAATCTCTTTCTGCTCTACCTTTACCCAATTTAGATCTCCTCGTATTGTGATGAAAATATAAAATCATATTCAATTATGGTGAATTATTAAATGGAGATTCAATAATAATTCAAATTTACATATTAAAAATATAAGTACAAATAGTTATATTAATTTGATATAAATTTTGATTATTAAATCTACATCAAATAATTTACTATATTAAACATAATTTTATATTTTCACCAAAATATGAGATGATCCAAATTGGCATGAAAAGGACTCTATATAGAAGTCCGTTGAATTGGAGATTCAAACAAGGAAAAACAAACTAGTAATGCCAAAACATCCCCAAAATTCTCTAATAGTATCTGTCATATCCCTTGCATTAACGATATATATATATAGAAGTTCTGATAACAAAGAAACAGCCCCTTGTGGACTGTGGTGTGTCCCTACAGTCAATGATATATTGGTATAGTACAAAGGTACGTATGCGTCAATATTCAGCCTGATTTCAACATTTTTTTGGGGTCAAAATTTGAGAAATCCAAAGAAGGTAGGGGGGAGTATATATATTCTATTTTAATAACAGACAGTTGGAGACTTATAATGGAATTAATAAATTAAAAATTAATTGTAATTTTTTTTAAATTAAGAAAACATTGTAATTGAAAGCAAAATTATTGAATTAGATCAATACAAAGGGCAAACAGTTATGCTATGACTAATAACTAGGCGTACTACATCGGAATAAAGTGAAAGAATCCTTAACTCAGTTAGGTACTTAGGTATATATGCAAGGCAGGCAAAACGGAAATACAGTCCTACTTACACTTGCCATCAAACGGTGGTATTTCAATTTTTCAACAATATCTTCAATTTCTTCAATTCTTTATGCTTTTTTATTAATGAAACATATAGTTAATTTCCATTCTTTTTCCTTTAAACCCTCTCACATTTTTCTTGAAAAGTACACCCAATATTATATTGACTAGCAACGTGCAAATGACAGCTTAATTCCTTTCTTCCTAGACACGCATTTCTTTATCCTTCCCTGTGTTTACATGATATATTTAGTTTATAATTGCGGTGGTAATGGTCGTTTCAAGTGCTAATATATTATTCCACTTAAACAGCACACTGCTTAATTATCATATTAGTGACGACGTATCAAGGTGTTAATAGGTCTTCTAAGATATTATCATTTACAGCCACACTACAAAGCAAGTTCCAATTGATTTGGTTAATTCTTAATTAATATACACCCAAAAAAAGGAAAAAGCTATAATTAATTAATTAATTAGGTTTTGAGTGAGTATACACGAAAAATAAATAAATAGAGATAACTTTTTTAGAATAAAATCATGCAATTAAAGGTGAGACAAATGGAATAATTTAAAAGGGAAGAAAGTTATCAAGTATCAATAAATTATTATGCTTTGTTAAATAATATCATATATATATATATATATATATATATTGGTGTTTGTCTTTGATGGGTTTACTTTTTGAATACTGATAACGAGTAGCAATAAATTGAAGTCTAAAACTTTTGAGGTGAGATCCGTTTTGGGCACACAGCACTTAAGTGATATGAATGCATGAGATGCTAAGTTTATCCGACTTTATCATCAATATATATATATATATATATATATATATATATATATATATATATATATATATATATATATATCTTTATAAGTAGGTGGACAAAATCTTCTAGCTGCTTCTCAACTTTAATTAATGCTTCAAATTGAGGACGCCTAATAAATTAACGTGTCTCTTATGTCCATTCTTGCTTTGCTTTTTGCTGTTGATGAGACCCTCTTTTTCTGGTTGCCAGAGACCCCAAAATGAAGTTAAAAGAAAAACAACGTTTTCTTTTTGTAAGTGCGTCGGAGTCACCCTCGAACTCCCAAACCTACCAGTAGGGATTCTGCAATCAAATGCAAATCATCGTCCATGTCCTCGTTTCTTCACCCTTAAGAATTCTTTTTCTTATACGTACCCACCTTCGTCCTGTAGGCTAGCTCTACTACTTTTTATAACTAATTACAGCGTGATATCTGTTGCAGATTAATCTAAATACTATGGGTATATATTCACAATGTTTACATTTGATTATTAGACTAGAACTTTTATCTTTTCTAATTATTTATGTTATGCGTTCGTATTCTCTAATTGGATATACATGCCTAACTAAAATGAATATGAGAATATAAATATGGTGTTATTTTCGATGTACTTATAATTTTGATACATTTACAATATGGCAAAACAAAATTTTGTTACATATTACTGATATGTAAATTTGTTAATTGCTAAATGCTAACTATGTATATAAGTTTTTTAATTTACATCTTAATTTATATAATTTTGTTATTTTTAGTATTAATCCAAAAAAATAATAATTTTAAAATTATATAACTATATTATAATTAAATTTATTAATACACTCAAAATTAAAAATACATCAAAAGTTTTACCTGGCTGGTTGTAAATCGTAATAGTGTAGGCAGCTATTTAAATTCGAAAATATGATAACGATTTGATTTTTCAAGATACCAGTACTTGAAAGGAATCCTATGTTGTGATCAGTCAATTCGTTGATAAACAATTCTATAATCGAATTAGCTTTAATAAGCAAAAGTTATAAAGAAAGGAAAAAGTAGTTCGTGTGTTATATTTAATTTAGGTTAAAATAGTGATTTGATCTCTTAATTTTATTTACTATTTTAAAATGATCCCTTAAATGAAAATGTTTTAAAATGATCTTTTAAATTTGCAAAACATCTTATAAAAAGTCTTAAAATGAATTTCATTAAAAACATTAACACCGTTAATTTTATTGATGATGTGACAGCCACATATATGTTTAAATTATAATGTAGGATATAATTTGGCACCTAATTAATATTTGCCCTATAAATTTAAATTAAAAGAAAAAAAAAAAGAAAATTAAAAGAGAAAGAATATAAATCCAAAGTGGAGCTTGTGCTTCCATCCGTTGAGACCTTGATGTAGAAACAAAACCAAAATTTGCATCAGATTTCTCAAAGCTTCTATACTATCCAACTAGCTAGAAACAGTTTCGCGAATTTCTGTGGAAGAACATTGCAAGATACTTGCACATTTCTGGGCAGGAAGCTTTACGGCAATTCACATCAAATTTGGAAGAGTGTGGAAGGAATCCAGGCGCAAAGCATTCAAGTTCATCATGGCCTTTTTTTTGTTTAAATTTGTAGGTTAAATGTTAATTGGGTATCAAATTATCTCCTATATTATAATTTAAAAACATGTGATTGACACATCAGCAATAAAATTAACGGTGTTAATGTTTTTAATGAAATTCACTTAAAAAGACTTTTTTATAAAATGTTTTGCAAATTTAAGAGATTACTTTAAAACATTTTAAATTTAAGGGATCATTTTAATATAATAAATAAAATTGAGGGATCAAATCACTATTTTAACCTTTAATTTATAAGAATGAGAATTAGCGGGTGCAATTGCCGATTGGTGTAATTTGGACTATATAACGAAATGCATATGCATATATATAAGAAAGTGATTTGAGGCCTCGTCAACGTATATCCCTGGCGAAAAGTAAAGGGAACGCGTGGAGTCTGGAACTTATCTTGAAATTTCTTTCAAACAAAAAGTCATAGGAATTTCGTTCCATTGCTTGAGTTATTAGTACTACTATATATGAAATTGGCATAAAGAAGAAAAGGAGGCGTGAGGTATATTGCGAGCAAGATATTCCATGATGCACAGTAGAATTTGGGGACGAAGCAAGATGCATATCTTTAATTTATATAATTCACTTTCATATCGTTGGAATATCGTACTTAGCAGAGGAAGCTGCTAAGCAAGTGGGGATCCATGCATTCATTCTTTCTAATTGGGACACAAAGTCTTCGATCCATTTTAATAGGATTTTCTTTCTTTCTCAACGTAGCCAAGTTGTGAAAATTATATGTGACATTGGATCGATTTTAAGACTATATATTGGTACAAGGATATTAAACTTGCGAGTTTAAGTAAAGTTGTAACGTAAACTCATAAGATTTTGTCTCGATTATTAAATAATTATCAAAATATATAATTTTATAGTTTAAATACTATATACTTTAAAAAAATTATTCAAATGTAATTCAAATTATACTTAATCAAACAAAAACAATTCATATTTCATAATTTGTAATTCTCAACATGAATATTTTAAGATGATCATACATAAATAATTATTCAATATAATTAATTAAATCATATTTATTTTATTTTATATAATAAGTACATATTAAATGTAATTTTTTAAATTTTTTATGCATATTTAAACTTGTAATAAAATAAATTGTAAAGACTTTATAGAAAAGAAGTTTGTCTATATCTTATTTAGTCTTGAATTTAAATTATTATGTTGTTGACTTTACAAGCTAATTGACACATTAAAATCGTAAACTCGACAGACTTAATAAATCAACTCATAAGTTTATCTGAGTTTGTACTCAGTTCGAGTTTATAACGAGTTAATTTTTTTTTATATACAATTGTAAATTCAGATAATAAACTCTATGAGTTTAACAACTATAATTTTAAGTGCTAGGTTTCGATATGGTCTCTACAATTATATTTATATTGAAAAACCAACCCTATATATATATATATATATATATATATATATATATATATATCCAACCAATTAAAAAGTAGTCTGCAATCATCTCATATATTATGAATTTGAATTAGCTGTTATTATGATAGGTATTATGTGTATAAAAATTAAACGTGCATAATCATTTTTATGTTATATCTAATCACATATTATCATTTTTCATACATATGGTACCTACTCCAACAGTAGATGATACGTAAAATTGATAAATGACAGAGGAGGGAGAAGGGTAGAAGGGGAAATGGGAAAAAAAAGGAGGGGTAAAAGAGGGAGTGCGGGGCAGTGGGGATGAAAAGAGAGGGTATGTTGTGTTGTGTTACAGGAGGGAGTGATGTTATATATGTCATATGTAAGGCACACACAACATGAATCATTAAGTCAGGAGATGCTGACGGTCGGGAATCCCATTCTTTGGTGGGTCGCATGCATACCCCACTTTCCTTACAAATTGTCTACCCCTTCTCATGTATCCTCCTCCTTCCTCTCCTCTTTCCTTTCTTTTCCTATTTCCGATACCCAAATGCATTTCTTTTCAGAGTGATGTAATATATAAATTCACTTTTACGGAAACTTATGCACAATTATTTTTAAGAATTTTGTAAAATTCATACTGATAATTTTTCATGTTTCAAAATATACACACGTTAGTTTTAATTTTTTTTAAAAAAAATTAGAATACCCTCCATAAAAATATATATAAGAGAATGTTTTGATTTTTCAAAAATGGATTTACATTAATAAAAGGCATTTTAGTTTAAATAAATAAATACAGTAATTATTTATAGATTTATTGAAAAAAATTGACCTCATTAATTCTTTGTAGTTGAATGTACCATGCATTTAAGAGAGAATAATACAAGAGAAATGCATGTGCGTATGATACTTTCTTCTATTTTTACTTGCGCAAGTGCATGTGTATTTAATTGTGGAGAAGTCATGTAAAGAAAAAGAAAAAAGAAGAGTGACATGATATAAATTTGAATTTATCATAACTTTTTGAATACTACTATTAAAATAAAAGTTGGACTAAAATGTAGTGTATATTTTGGTTTTAAAGAAGAGGTTCGTATATATTTTAAAAATAGAATAGCAATATGTGTAATTTCAGCAAACCTCAAAGAGGAGTTCATGGAATTTACTCTAAATATAAAATTTTAATTAATAAATTTACAGTTAATAACCTTGAAAAGAATTCATTTCACTTGTGTGTAACTAATAAGTATAAGGATACGTCTAATAAAATAAATAAAACATTATTCTGTAATTAATGAATATTTCGAAAAAAATTCATGATAGACCTAAATTTGTAGTTATCATTACTCTTCTTTTGAACTTTTTTGTGATGCCGATTATTGAGTAAAGGATATTATGATTGGATTCGCATGATGAGAAGGAGCAAGAGCGTGTGGGGTACAGATGAAAATGATCGACGTTCTTCCTTTTAATTGATGAAATGAGAATCATTATGGACAAAGAACATTGAAGTCATAATCCACTTCTTTCCTATTTTAGTAACCAAAAAAAAAAAAAAGATAGGGCAAGCTCAATATTGTAGAATTAGAATAATTTACATTTTCCTTTGGCAAACAGAATTAATCACACTCATAGTTGCTCATAGGGGTGAAATGCTTAATTAAATAACTGATCTTATAAATTTCAATATACAATTATTAGAAGTAAAACATTGACTTTTACACGACTTACATGTATGATTATGCCACTGTTCGTCGTTGACATAAATGAAATAACAATTCAATATTTGCTTATAATTTGGTTAGACGCTGATGAAAATTATCTAATGTTTCAAAACCTTTCTTTTAATGAGATTTCGTTGTATTATCTGATTATATATGTGTGTGTGTAGAGAGAGAGACATAGTAACTCTACTGGGTAAATTAGGGAGGTGGCTATTTAAATTATGTTGGTTCAGTCTATAACAAAGCTCAAGTTGAAATTCCGATATGACAAAATTTCTAGTGTACATAATACATAAAATTCTTGTTATTAGATAGAATATCGTCCACTCAATTTGATCCCCAAATAATTTGAAAAATCAAGTAGACGTAAAGCATTCAAATTGTCTTTCTTTAGTAAAGACGAACTTTATTTTCACTTTTATGTGAAAACAATCTCTTAATCCATTACGAAAAAATTAGATATGGAAAACGATATGTTGACCATCCATATCCATCTATATATAATTGAAGATTCAAGGGCGTCATTCCACCATTACTTTGGAAAAGAAAGCAAACAAAATTCTCCCGAGGACATTTCCTTTATATACAGTTTGGAAAAATGCACAGGAAACCCAAGCAAATATACAGTGCTACTGCCACATCCACACACTCTCCGTTTTGAACCCTACTTAATTTGTGACATTATCCGAGCATACATCAAGCTCACTGTAGATCTATGTATTCGAATGCATAACACAATAAGAATGAAAATATATATTGAACTTACATTTTATTTTCACTTCATCTGAATAATCGTACATCCTCGCGTCAAGAAAGCCATTTTAAGGATAGTTTCAGGGCATGGGGTGTTAAAAAGATGATGTATATGAGAATTATATATATGATGCATTAGTATTACTATAAATAATTTACTTTAGATGCTGGAAAAGAGAAATGATTTCAATGTTGTTAAACGCGGATGATTCGAACTTTAGAAGTGTTAAAGTTAGAGGATGGGAGGAGAGAGGAGGTTGGAATCTAATTCCTATCTGTGTTTGACAGGATACCTTTTATTGCTAATTTTGATGGGGGGGAAAGCTTATCACTTAATTTCGCGAAATTTTAGTTGTAAAGGCACCACAATTGCAGCCTTAACTCTGCATTCACTTGTCCTCTCTCTGTCTCTGAGGCCTGTGGGTGTGTCTCTGTCTCACACTCACATAGAGATTAGAGAGAGAGAGAGAGAGAGAAAGAAAGCAATACAAAGGTAGGCATGCACGTGCATGAGATATACAGATCAGAAAATAAAGAAAAGAAGAGAGAGAAGGGGTAGGACCAGGCTAGTTGGATTGCATGCATTAATGCATCCCAGTCGTGAGGGGGGTCAAAAAGCATATGGCTGGCTTCCCCACACAAACACTGCATACTGCAAAGGATGCGTGCCTCACTTTGTGGCCCCTTGGGCCGCAATCATTTTTTAATTATGTTTTTGGTATTCTTAGTGGCCAACCCCTCCCCCCCCCCCCCCCCCCCCCCCTCTTCATTTCCTCATCTTCATATATCTACTCCTTATTCAACCAAATTATTTTACTTTGATATTCTCTAGGCAGGCAGTAGTGAAGCTTCTCTCTCTCACTCTCGTCTATAGTTGCAATCATATGCATCTGTGCCCGTAATTAAAACTGGATTCTTTATCATCAGTTCATCTTTTAAGGCAAATTAATGCGCACATTCCTGCGTGCCTGAGATATCACTTTTTACTTTTATCCGTTTTCTTGTACGTCCATGCATGCATACTGAGTTTCTATATATACCTGTAATTTGCTTGTTAAATCATATGAGATATCGATCTCTATCACGAGCAATTCCCACAACACACATGCTTCCAATAAATTTAAATTCGTTGCCCAATTAGTAGCTTCCGTCCAATATAGATGTTTCTGTGCGTTCTAGGGTGAACATTGCGCACTGACATGTAAAGTCTTTTCATGATTTTGAGAAAAGCAATTCAGGATGTTGGTTGGTAAAATCCACCGAAAACATATCACTGATTGTTGAGATGCTTAATTATGACTAATAATCCAAGATGCAGATAACGATCACCTACACAGAAGCCATAGATATAAGCTAATCAGTGATTGATTATTATAATATATTTATATTAATAAACCGTTATGAGTAGGCTTATGTTGGTGCAATGTTCAATCACATTACCAGTAAATTTTTATTTTTGATCATTGCACACATTGACTAATCAATCATTGGGATTGATTCTTGTCCTCTGGTACAGCCCAAATTGCCCCCAGTACACAAAATCTACTTGTATAATGTACTCTAGTTTCATGGGTGTAGAAAACAAGTGAAAAAAAACAATGGACTAGGTCCATAACCATTAAAAGCTTTGGCCCATGATGACCTGAGAGGATTAAGCCCACAATAAATGGAAACAACCAACTGGGACCACACCATCGCAGTCAGGTGCGGAAATAAAAGAGGTAGCGAGAGAGGAGGCACACAAATTCAAAGTCATGATTGTAATAAACATAGCAGAAAGAAGCCAAGTGTTTCGGAGCTTGAATAGGAAAACTGTTATGGGGATACTTTCAAAATCCAACCTCTTTATGATGCACCACCCACCCAGTTCATCCATAGTAGAGTTTCTCATTGTGCCTCCTTCTCACTCTCTCCTTTCTTTGAAGCTTCTTCTAGCTAGAGAATGTCTGGGAAAGGCGACGGTCCGGCCATCGGAATCGATCTGGGAACCACCTATTCGTGCGTGGGGGTTTGGCAGCATGATCGCGTTGAAATCATAGCCAATGACCAGGGCAACAGAACGACGCCGTCCTACGTCGCTTTCAACGATTCCGAGCGCTTGATTGGTGATGCCGCCAAGAATCAGGTCGCCATGAATCCAATCAACACTGTTTTTGGTGGGTTTTCCTACTTATGCATCCAGGAGAAAAAATACAATTTTTTTTTTCATGATTTTGTTATTAACTTTTTAAAATAAAATATTAACTATATAATTTTTTTTATGGTAATATAAGAAGTGTATAATTTATACAAATAATTGTAAGGTTTCTCAATTGAATTATAGAATTGCCATGTTATTATCATAATTAATAATATATTTGTCATGTTTTAATTAAACATTTGATATGCTGTATAAAATATAATCCAATATATAATTACCTCTCAAGTGTTACTAATAATTGGAATTAATTCAACGATTATTTCAGTTGCAAGTAGTACTCTTAAATTACTTTTGAGTGATGAAATGATTTGCCCTCTGATATTGCGTATGAAGCACTGGTATTTTTTGAAAAATCAAATATTATGTAGTATTTATTTCTTTAAAAAAAATTAGTTTGTATAACTATCATAAAAGTTCTAAATATGTCTCTACAATTTTTTACGTCAGATTTCTTAGAAATCTGAAATTAAATTTTACTTTTAATAAAGTTATAGAAATTTTTGAGGTCATGTTATAAAACTTAAATTACTATTTTGATTAATTATACATCGTAAGAGATTCGTTATTTATTTTAAGTTATAAAAATTGTCATATATTATACAATATTCTATATTTATAATGTTAATTTTGCCGTCACTGTACCCATTACTGTGCAGCATGGGTTATTGTGTGTTTTCTGTAACGTGAAGTATGAAATTTATACTTGCAACTATTTAATTCGTAGCGATTGGTGATGTAATGGTTCTGGACTCATGTAATATATTTGTGGTTATATGTATATATATCGTGGTTCAGATGCAAAGCGTCTGATCGGAAGGAGATTTAATGAGGCTTCTGTACAAGATGACATTAAGTTATGGCCTTTCAAAATTATTGCTGGAGCTGGAGACAAACCCACCATTGTAGTAAACTATAAAGGTGAAGACAAGCAATTCGCTCCCGAGGAGATATCTTCCATGGTGCTCATGAAGATGCGTGAGATTGCTGAGGCTTTTCTAGGCTCCACAGTGAAAAACGCCGTCGTTACGGTACCTGCATACTTCAATGACTCTCAGCGCCAGGCCACCAAAGATGCTGGAGTCATTGCTGGCCTCAATGTGATGCGTATCATCAACGAGCCAACTGCAGCAGCCATTGCTTACGGTCTAGACAAGAAAGCCACAAGCGTTGGAGAAAAGAATGTGCTTATCTTCGATCTTGGTGGTGGCACCTTCGATGTTTCGATTCTCACAATTGAAGAGGGTATCTTTGAGGTAAAAGCCACAGCTGGAGATACACATCTAGGAGGTGAAGATTTTGACAACAGAATGGTGAATCACTTTGTTCAGGAGTTCAAGAGGAAGAACAAGAAGGACATTTCTGGGAATCCCAGAGCTCTTAGGAGACTCAGGACTTCATGTGAGAGAGCAAAACGTACTCTCTCTTCCACCGCTCAGACGACAATTGAAATTGATTCCTTGTCTGAGGGTATTGATTTCTATACCACCATAACCAGGGCTAGATTTGAGGAATTGAACATGGACTTGTTCAGGAAATGTATGGATCCTGTAGAGAAATGCTTGAGGGATGCCAAAATGGACAAAAGCAACATCCACGAGGTTGTTCTCGTAGGTGGTTCGACCAGGATTCCCAAAGTACAACAGCTTCTGCAGGACTTTCTTAATGGGAAGGAACTGTGTAAGAGTATTAACCCTGATGAGGCTGTGGCTTATGGAGCTGCAGTCCAAGCTGCAATTCTGAGCGGTGAGGGTAATGAGAAGGTGCAGGATCTGTTGCTATTGGATGTGACTCCACTTTCACTTGGGCTTGAAACTGCTGGAGGAGTCATGACTGTGCTCATTCCAAGGAACACAACAATTCCTACCAAGAAAGAACAAGTTTTCTCTACATATTCGGATAACCAACCTGGTGTGTTGATTCAGGTGTTCGAGGGTGAGAGAACAAGGACAAGAGACAATAACTTGTTGGGTAAATTTGAGTTGTCTGGGATTCCTCCAGCTCCCAGGGGTGTTCCTCAGATCACTGTGTGCTTTGACATTGATGCAAATGGTATTTTGAACGTGTCTGCGGAGGACAAAACCACAGGGCAGAAAAATAAGATCACTATCACCAATGACAAAGGCAGGCTCTCCAAGGAGGAAATAGAGAAGATGGTGCAGGAAGCAGAGAAGTATAAGACAGAGGATGAGGAACACAAGAAGAAAGTGGAGGCTAAGAATGCACTGGAGAATTATGCCTACAATATGAGGAATACAGTGAAGGATGAAAAGATAGGGTCTAATCTCAATCCAGCAGATAAGAAGAAAATAGAAGATGCTGTGGAAGAGACCATTCAGTGGCTGGATAGCAATCAGCTTGCAGAATCTGATGAATTTGAACATAAGATGAAAGAGCTTGAAGGACTGTGCAATCCCATAATAGCTAAAATGTACCAAGGGGCAGGTGGTGATGCTGCGGCCGCCGGCATGAACGCCGATGCTCCTCCAGCTGGTGGAAGTGGAGCAGGACCAAAGATTGAGGAGGTGGACTAAGATATAAGGTTTAGGTCCAGGTTGCACTACTAGATAGATATGTCAGTGCAACTCTTCAACCATTTCGTTAAATTTTGATAGTAATTATTTAGTGATTATTTATTTTTAAAAAAATAAATATATAGTATCATCGGTTTATTGCTAATAAGTTATTCAAACTAGTGTATCGTCTCTGTTTTACATCTCAACTTTAATACCACTAAATTTGCCACTGATATTTGTAGGTGTACAAGTAATAGTTATTTTGTAGACAAGAAAAGTCAGTTTTAATTCGATTTCTGGATTCTTGAATTAAAAGACATAAATTTTACGACAAATTGAATGATACTTGTGGAAGCACATTATCTTACTAGTTCAGGCTTTTCTTATTCAGTGTCTTTTGGTTATTTCAAAGTGGAGGATTTATCTTCATTTCTTAAACATATTGAAGGGAAAGAAATTATTGTGTGAAGAAGAATCTTTGGAGTCTAGCTTTCTTGTGCCTTTTACTAGAGTTTTAAGTTTTCAGAAAAACAATTGTAAATAGTACTAAAAGCTTAACAAACTAGTGAAACTGTGGTTGGTACCAATGTTGTCAAAATTGTAATTTAACTTGGTAGAATTGTCGATTTTATGATCTTAGATAGCAATTTCATGTTAAATTACAAATAAAATTGGAATCAAAGCTAACTCGGTCATATTCGCCACTGACTCGCACAAACTCAGTAAACTTGACCAAGTTAGCACATATCACCATTTTTGCAGCCAAAAAAAAAAAAAACACATGAGATGAAAGGCCCAATATTTCTTCCAGTTCTAGCCGTGTTGATAACCCATCCATGTTGCATTGTTGATAGCCCAAGCTGCCCAAGTCCAACAGATCATCTGCGATGTGTGATCACCTGAAAGGGTTTCAGAGCAGCATCATCAATTCATCTATCCCTAACTTGCCTCTGTTCTATACTTCTCTCTGATCTTTCGGTTGACGCTGCTCTCCTCTCCTACTCTTGATTCACTGCACTACTACTGTTCTCCTCTCCTGGTCTCAGTTTGTTGCATTGCTTTGCCTCTGTTCTCCTCACCTGCTCTCGGTTCAGTGGTTGTGCTATGCTCCTCTTAGTTCGGTGACTAGTTCAGCTTCTCTCAGTTAGTTGGCTTAGTTCCCTCTTGGTTCATAGCATGTCAGCATCTGAATCTCCTTCTCTCAGTTTGCTACCTCTGTTCTCCACTCGATGCTCGCTACCTTACCTCTATTATCCAATCCTCCTCCTGGTTCACTACCTCTGTTCACTCTCAATTCAGTGGTTCACTGCATCTAAAATCTCCTCCACTCAGTTCAGTGGTTGTGTTCTCCTTTCGGTGCTCGCAATTTCTTCTGGTTCAGGTAATATTTGCTTTTGTTCCTTTATTTAGTCACAATTTTGTATATTACAATGATACAATCTGCTTGACTATATTAGAAGAAAGTAGGTAGTAATCTTGAAGTGTAAAATAGGAATAAATGGTCCCAGGGACAAGGATGAGCTTGAATTTGACCTAAAGAGTGTTAGGATATATAGAGGATTTGGCCAAATTGTTTAAAGTACATAGATAATTGTTTGTATCGTAGATCAAATTTATAAATTTACTGGGTTAATAGTTTTAATCGAGATTAAGGGAATCTTAGTTTATTTTCATGGTGAATGTATCAAAATCTAGAAAAAAAAAAAAAGGAGAATTATAGAACTCTTTGTGAATGATGTGTTTCTCTGTATTCTGTCATTTGGACTGCATAGAAAGAAACTCATTGTAAGTTGTTGATAGCTTTTAATGGAAAAAAATGAAAGAAAGAAAGAAAGTGTAAAGAATAATAATGTTAGTTAGCTACTATTATTTTGAACAAATTATAAAACTTATTATGTTAACTATGAATTCATTTCCTACATTTATTCATCTTTGTTTTGGTTAGCTTCGTTGGATTTCTCTTTAGCTGATATAAACTTATATATTGTTTTGTTGTAATACATCAAATAAAATATGTCTTCAAGTGCAAGTGCTCCATTAGCCCCTATTAGAAAAAAATGTAGTTGCTAAAAGGAAGAATTTTCCTAGTAATAAATCAGATATAGGGTGGAAACATGGGAAGGATATTAGTAGGGATGGTAAAAAAGTTCAATGTAATTATTGTGACAAGGTTTATAGTGGAAGAGTCTATAAGTTCAAACATCATTGCGCTAGTGCAAGAATAGATGTTGAAATATGTGTTAGTGTTTCAGATAATGTTAAGGCACATATGTTACAACATGTTATTGAAACCAAATGTACATCATCTAAAAGGAAAAGACAATGGATTGATGTTTGTGAGGAGGAAACTTCGGGCACTCAAAGCCATTCTAATTCCCAAAACCTCTTAAATTTATTGAGAGCTCCCAAAAAACATAGCAGTGGCCAAGGTAGCTCACAATCTACCATTAATCACATGTTCAAGAAAGATATTAGGAAAGAAGCTTGCCAACAAGTAGCTCGATTTTTTTACACAAGTGTCATTCCCTTTAATTGTGTAAAAAATCCTAAGTTTATTAAGATGTGTGAGATTATTGGAAGATATGGCCAAGGGTTTAAGCCTCCATCCTATCATGAGATTGGAGAAAAATACTCGAATATGGAAGTTAATAACACACATGTCATGGTTGAAGATTTTAAACAAGAATGGAAAAAGATGGGTTGTTCCATTATGTATGATAGATAGACAGATAGTAAGAGGCATTCCATTTACAATTTTTTGGTCAATAGTCCTAATATAATTGTGTTTTTATATTCACTGGACACTTTTCATATTGCTAAAACTGCTAACAAAATATTAGAGATCCTTGATGAAGTTGTTAAGAATGTGGTGCAAATAATAACTGACAATGCTGCAAATTACAAGGTAGCTGGACAAAAATTGATGGAGAAAATAAAACACCTATATTGGACACCATGTGCAATCCATTGCATTGATTTAATATTAAAGGACTTAGAAAAGAAAATAGACTTGCATAATGAAACCATAAGTAGAGGCAGAAGAATTACAACTTATATTTATGCAAGATCAAAGCTCATCAATATGTTAAGAAAATTCACAAAAGGGAGAGACTTGATTAGGCCAACTGCAACTCGTTTTGCCACATCTTATTTGACATTAGGTTGTCTTAATGACTATAAAGTGACATTGATAAATTTATTTAATTCTAAAGAATAGAAAGATAACAAATTTTCTGCTACCAAGGATGGGAAAGAAGTGGCCAGAAGTATTATGGATAACAAGTTATGGAGGAATATTATTACTTACTTCAAAGTTGCTACTTTTCTCATTAAAGTTCTTCGATTAGTGGATTTAGAGGAAAAACCAGTAATGGGATTCATATATGAAGCAACAGAAAGCGTAAAAGCAAAAATTAAGATAAACTTTAATAATGTTTCAAAGAGGTAAATATAAACAAGTATACCTTATATTGGTGTCTTTATCTTTAATATATTTTGGCTTAATTGTTTATTAATTACTGTAGCTATGAGCCTGTATTGAATATAATTGATTTAATGTGGGATGCTCAATTGTATAGGCCTTTACATGCAGCTGCGTACTACCTCAATCCTCATTTTCACTTCAACATTAACTTCCAAGTTGATTATACGGTTAAGTAAGGGCTATATGAACTCATAGCAAGACTAATTAAAGATAAGTGAGAAAGAGACAAATTGAGTTCCAATTGATTGAATTCCATTTCACAAAGGGTATGTTTAGTTGTGGTTTTGCACAGATATTAAGAACATAGTTAGCCCTAGCAGAATGGTGGGAAGCCTATGGAGATGGATGCCTATAACTTAAAAGATTAACAATTGCATTCTTAGCTTATGTTGTAGCTATTCTGGATGTGAATGTAATTGGAGTGCTTTTGAAAGGATAAGTAATTGTAAAATTATAAATTACTTTCTTTCTTTATTTTCATTTTAATTTTTTTAGGGGTTAGAATACTTATCAACATTATTTATTTTGTTTAGATTCATGCCAAGAAAAGAAATTGCTTGCACCAAAAGAAGATGAATGACTTGGCATTTGTGATGTGCAATTTGAAGTTAAAAAATAAGCAAACTACAAGAACTCATGTTTATAATTTTGATAATATTCATTTTGATGATGAATGGATAACTAAGGAAATGGGAAATGAAGGTACTATGGAGGCAGGTGATGAGGTTCTTGAACCCATTGAAATTAATCCTCTTTCAACAACAATAGAAATTGGTGATTTGGTTGTTCAACTTAATGTTAATGTTGGTGGTACTAGTGTTGATGAACAATTTAACAATATGGATTTCGATGATGACTTCCAGGATGAGGAAGAAGATAATAATAATGGTGAGAATGAGAATGAGATAGGTGGAGGTTATATAGGAGATGATCAAGACTCTGGAAGTGATGATAGTCGAGGGATTGATGATCTTTATTGAATTTATATTGAGAGTTTGCTATGTTAAATAAATTATTATTATGTATTATGTGTTATGGATTATATTTTATGGATTATGGATTATAAACTATGGATTACAGAGTTTATTGAAATTTATAAATTATGGATTATGGATTATAAATTATGTATGAAATTTTATGTGATATGGTTATATTCAATAGCTTAAATAACAGGTATAGGTAAACTCTTATGATTCTACGTTACAAGTTTAAGTTACAAGTCCATCCCCATTTTTTTAGTCTACTTAGAATTGCGATTTTGACAATATTGGTTGGTACACTCGTCTAGCTTAGCCCTCTCTTATATATTTCTAGAGGCCATCCTAATGTTATTTCATAAATATCAAACCTTTTTACTATTTTTTGAAACTAGGACAAAAAAGACGATGAGTAAGAGATAATAGACTTCGCCTTTTTGAATAAGACGTTGTTTCAAATCTTTAATTCAATATAAGGATTGCAAGTTTATATGTTAAATGGGAACCATCACACAACATTCCAACTATGTAACTCAATCCCCTTTTTACAACCATGCACCACATGTAACTGATAATGACAATGCACTTAGAGGGAGGTGAATAGGTACTTTTAAAATTTTGCTTGAATTATGTTTTTAATATTACAATTAACTGAAAAAAAAATTTTTAGTTAACTATAAACCGTAATAAATATTTGGCTGTGATAAAATATAATCAACTGAGCCTTTCAACAATTTGTTTACTCTAATAAGTAGAAAGAAAATTAATTGTAAATATTTAAGTAAACTGTGTTACTTGAAGAAAAAGTACAAGTTGAGAAATTAGTTAACTATAAGATATGCAGTTGACTGTAAATAAATCAAGAATTCAAAGATTAGGGATAAAACATCAAACACAATGATTTATCCTAGTTCAGCAAAAAACAATGCTTACTTCCAGTCCCCTTAACTTTCAAGGAATTTTCCACTAAGAATAACTTTTTTATAATTTCACAGAGCTTTTATGTACTCACTCTAAATACAAGGTTTTCAAGTTTAACCTTAAACTAACTAGAGTATCTCACTTTAATACACTCCCCTTCTTTATTGAGACAGAGACTCAAAACCAGTTACAGAATATGAGTTTTATGAATCCTTATAAACTAAATTTTCACTAACAACTCACAAAGTGCTCTAAAAAATTGATAAACCAAAAACTTAGTTTAAGGAAGAAGCCTTTTGAATGTTACAGATTATTTTTCTCTTCCTTTTTCGTTGTTTCTTTATGAAGGACAGCAAATCCATATAAATATTTTTCATAAACTAGTCATTGGAGAACAATAAATGTTGTTGATCTTTATGATTGAGGAGATGATCAGGTTGTTCCTTTTTTTACCGCCATGAAGTACAACCATGCACCACATGTAGCTGATAACCCAAAAAACCTCAATTGCAGTAATTCCTTATTGTTCAGAAATAGCATGATCGAGCTGTTAGAGGGAGAATGGGCTCTGCTGCTTGTTGTGGCTTGATCAGAAATGATGATGACAGATGGTTTTTCTAAGAACTTGAGAAATTGCTTAGTCTTAAAGGTCGAAAGTTGGGGAGCTTTTGAAATAATTAAACTTGCTCAGTCCCAAGGCTACACTAGAATTATCTGAGTGGTTCAAAGCTTCGTGTGAAAGATGTGAGCAGATCGCCTGCAGTAACGGGAGAATATCTAGTTACTGTTCATAAATAAAATAATAATTTTTATTAATATAATATATTTTTATTAATTTAATATTAATAAAATATTATTATTTATTATTATTTTTTAGTGCAGATTCTACAGTAATTGCAGAAAATCCAAACTCGTGGAAGATCTTACTTTCTCTGACAATTTGAAACTTTAAAGGAAAGTATTAACAGTAATTGGCAGGTCGAAGTCCAACAAGTGGGATTTATGCATGACATTGGACTGGTTATCTACACTAGGCCTCCATATTTCAAAAAAAAAAAAAAAAAAGGAATGGCTTGATTGAGATCCAACAGAGAAAAAACCGATTTATTATCCAAAAACGACATGAAATTAATATTTATTGAATAATGTTTTGACATCCCAATTGATAAGAAAATGGCATTCCAACATATGAGAAAATGGGGAACGGGTGTCAAGTGGGGCTCGTCTACAAATTGTTAATCTCAAGTTCATGTCTACAAGATGGCATCTTGGATGAAAAGAAAGACAAAAGAAGAAAAGAAACAAGAGAAAATGATGATGATTATCAAAAGCAATAAATACCCCTCTCCCCCATATTTCTAATTTCATAATAGTTTCTGTTGGTGGATGTGTGAACTGTAATCAGAGCTAAATGATGAAATTTGAATAATAGAGTGGACCCAACGAATGCCTGATTTCACATGGAACTGTGTTCGATTCCCCAATTTTCCAGCTATTATGGGATCATTTCTTATTCCTGAATTTAAAGGCATCTGATTTCTACTTAAGTCTTGAAGGCTATGTTAGCAAAGAGCAGCTTACTTATTTGTTTTTGAGTTATAGGCTGCTGATTTGGCTTTCTTTTTCATCACAGTTTCCTAAAGTGGGAGGCTGATACGTCGTGAGTTGGGGAACTTTCGGCCGAATCTCGTGATAACAACGACCTTTTTTTTGTTGTTTAGGTAAAAGTTCTTAGACACCATAGCTTACTCACTACACCCACCGCTTTCACCTTTGTCACTCTGTGATGAATAGGACTTCCGTTCATACCTATTGAAGACAATCTAATCTAGATTCTAGGCTTTCTTTTTACAATTTGTTCTCCAACAGAGACTCCAATTCATTTTAGATGTACTTCAGAGGGTGATTTTCTCTAACTATAAGAGACTTCCGCATCAATAAAGAGAAATTTCTTGAACGTTTTGAGGTTATAGAGGAAAGTTGAAATTCCTCATAAAGTCTCTGTTCACTTTTCCACAGCCTCTAGAAGACTCTATTGTCTGTACACCACTTTGCTACAGCATTGACATTCTTCTTCGTAAGGAAGATTCAACATTACAACTCCACCATGTGAAAACTCACTCAGAACATGCTTTTATTTTTTAATAAACCTTTCAAATATTGGACAAAACTAACAGCACAGATAGACGCATATGACCAGCCTGCCCATAATAGGATATTATGGTGGACAGAAGTATAAGAATTGATTGCAGAGATGTCTAAAACATCGAACCATTGAGGCCTTTAATTAAGCAAAACTGGTAGCAAACAATCATTATTCACGTGAATGATTTACTGGTTTAGTCCACTGCAACACACATTGCCCCACTAAGTACTTTACTCTTCATAACCACCTTCTTAACATATCCAGCTTGTAAAAATGGTTAGTTTGCCTGTAATTCGTTGACAGAAATGCTCAAATTAAGCTGAGAACTCCGAAGCACACAAAATAGTGGGGAAAAAACATCTCATGCTTTATTACGAGCTAAAAAATTGATACACATGAAATTTAACCCGAGAAAGTTGAAGAGAGGCCTTTAGTTGTTGGTGGAAATCTAATGTACCATAGATGACTTTTCAGGTTGTGTGCATGTTGTTGGAGAAGATGCCAACGGTAGTACCTGTGATGAGCTTGAAGGAACCTGTGGTAAAAGTTGAAGCTCTTTTTCTGTGCTCTTAATGAGCCTAAGAAACGATCCTTCTCTGTAGTCTGTCACCATGGTTGAATTTGGAGAATTCTTAACCCCAGCAGATTCTGAAACACACCCATGGTTCTTTTGTACCTTCCTCTGAGCTTCTTCAATCATTCTTCTATACAATTTGTCCTCTGCATCTCTCAGGAACTTGAATTTTGGAGGTGGTGAAGATCTAAATCTGTTGAGCTGGTCTGATTCTGCTGATGATAATTCAAAGAGAGGATTGATTCCTTTATGCTTATATGAATCGAGAGAGGGAAGAACTGGATTATCAATGGCTGCCATAAGATCACCCAGACTCTTACTTCCTGACCCTTTTCTGCTCCTGTCACACTTGGATTTCCCATCTTCAGACTCCAAATCTTCTTTGGTTTCCTCTTTGATTGTGAAAAGAAATCTCGGTGGACCAGCGAGACTGTGCAGCCTCATCAACTCTGACTCCACACTGTCTTCTCCAAAGGTCTTCAGACCCAACTCAAGGTCTGCTTCATTAGTTTTGGTTTCACAGTCTGGAGTAGTGTTGGTAGTGTGCAAGGAAGAGGGTGTCTTCCAGTTTACCCAGTAAAGTAGTCCCTTTGCATTATTGCTTTGATCAACTTCAATTTCTGTGCGGGTTCTTCTCTTCTTCCACCAAAACATGTAGTAAAGCTCTGCAACCAGAGCAGGAAGAAGACACCCAAACACAAGGCAAGTAATACCTAACCCACTCAAAGACATGGTCCTTGCAGAGAAATTCACATCTTCATAATAACCTCACAATCTATGTATATTCTTAGCTCTAAGTTACACCAAGAAGCAAGCAATTCTAGTCACGAACTTCTGGGTGCTGAATGAAAGCTATCAATTTCATGAGAGAATTGATAGGATATATAAATTTTCGAAGCTATAAAAGAAAATGCTGGCCGACACTAAATTTGATAGAAAACTATACCACAAGAAGGACCGTCCTTCTGCCATTTATGAAACATATGTTCTTTTGCCTCAAACATAGACCTGGCAGTCCGACCAGAGGAAAGTCTTACCTTCTAACTTCTGTGCTGAAGATGTCAACAACACAGAACCCAGAAGCACAAAGCCTGTGCAAAGCCAGTGAAAATCGAAAACCAAAAGCTTTGTAGCTTATAAATCATACGATCTAAGGAACTGAAGATGAATTTTGATTTTCCTAAAACTAGTGAGCATAAAAGGGAGCACTTCGTGTGATACAGGACCAAGGCTTCTGGAGAAGACCGTGAGGCAAATCTTTGTACTATGAGTAATGTGTATCATTAATAGAAGAGCATAGCTCACATGGGCTTGCAAAAGCTTGTGTATCATACATGATTTATAATAGAAAAAAAATAGTGAGAGACCCACAATGCCTGGCTCACATAGTCACATGAGAAATCAATCATAGTGTAATAACGAATGACTAGTGGATGCAACCAAATGCACATGCATGCATGGCCGTTGGTCTGGCACGTGTAGTTTACAGTGGGCCCCATTATGGCACTAGGATGTATTTTTGGATCTATCGAAGGTCAAATCTCCAATATAATACACAATGCATTATTGCTTAAAGGTTCACGTTAAGAACTTGCCGTTCGCTTATCATAGAAATAGAAGATTAAAAGTAAAATTGTCAAATTTGTGAGTATAGATGAACTCATAAAATGGAGATGAATTTGTAACGTAGATTTATAATATAAATTCGTTAGAGTATATATTTATTAACAATTAGCCATTAAATTATATATTACATAGTTAAAATATAATATGTAACATATAATTTATTCAAATACTAATTATATTTGAAATAAAAATATGAATGGAGATATTCTTGGAAGAGTGAAAAACAAATCAAGTGTGAATTTGTCATCTTAAAAAAGAAGCACTATCAAAATTAATTTTATATGCTTATCTTGAATATTTAATTGTATTCTTGGTACTTAAAATGTATTTAATAAATTTTAACAAAATTTTATAAATTTTATCTTTATTATACATGATATTATATAGAAATTCTATAATTATCTTTTAAGCAGTATAAAATAGTTCATAGATAAAAGATATTAACAAATTTTAATGGTAGTAAGTTTAATTATTTATATTGGCATACCCAAAATGAAATATAAATTAAACATATATATATATATATATATATATATATATATATATATATATATATAAGGTCCATCAATGAATAATAATGCATAGTGGCGTAGTGTTGGATCACTAGCAAACAATGCAAGTGGATGCAAGTTTGAGTCTTAGTATTGTGGTTTTGCTGAATAGATTTGACCTATGTTATATATAATATTTGGCTTCAACATTGCAATAAGTATATTTTGCATAAATATTGAGATTTAGGAGGAGTGGTTCAACTCGCCTAATTCAAAGGTAGCTCACCAATTTAGTCGAATCTAGATGAGATACGAGCAAGTTTGACCAAGTCATAACTACTTACAAGTCAAGAGGTAAGTCAACCCGATTTACGTAAGTGAAAATGTGAACTCAATAAACTTGGCAAGTTGACTTGCGAGTTTGATAATATTAGTTGAAAACAAAGCATAGAGGCTTGTAATTGTAT
This sequence comes from Delonix regia, assembly GCA_037074485.1. Taxonomy (NCBI): domain Eukaryota; kingdom Viridiplantae; phylum Streptophyta; class Magnoliopsida; order Fabales; family Fabaceae; genus Delonix; species Delonix regia. The sequence continues at coordinate 16,090,863 of CM073456.1, read as the reverse complement.
AGTTGTAGTGTGCCAAGAAGTGAAGGGGTTTGTGCATTTGTAAAACTGAGTTTAGGATCTGAAGAACAGTCAAAGTTCGTCCTAACTTTTTTTTCCTTTGTCAATGTATTATTGGTAAATTCTTTATATACTTTAAATCGTCTTACCTAAAAGAGTAACACGTTATGATTGAATATAAGTATCTTTATTTTTATAAAAAAAATTTAAAAATTTATTTTTAAAATATTTGAGCTTGACATATATGAAAAAATTATAATCCTTATATCCTTTATGACATATATAACACATAAAAGTTTTCATTTTTTTAATTCATTATATCCAAACATCTTTGAATATGTTTACTTTACTTAATTATGGCAATCAATCAACCAGAAAACCACTTCCTATTGACAGGGATTGGAGTTTCTAAACAAATATCATTCAATTATATGTATTTCTTTGAAAATAAAAACTGGCAGGATTGAAAGGATAAATGTGTGTGTGTGTGTGTATATATATATATATATATATATGTAAATGGTGATCACAATTATATGTGTGACTTAGCTAGCTAGCTAGTGAGTCAAGTAAAGCATTTGATTAGTATAAGTTGTTGAACAATTGAGAGTTATTTTATTTTTATTCTTTTGTTGCCTTTCAGGTACACAGGTGAAAGTTAAAGATATATAGATGACTATAATAATTAAGCGTAAGCTTAGCTTGGATCAGGGAAGGACACAAGTAGATAACAAACTGAGAAAAGATAGGAAATAAATTATTCAGTAATAATGATCTTTCATATTTCGATTATTTAATTAATAAATTAAGAGTAAATATGAAAAAGAAAAGAATGCTTTGTTTAATTTTGGTAAGAGATCTTACCCAATAAAATTCGTATGTTGGAGAGTCTCGCCACGTGGTTGGAGGAGTCATTTGTGAGTGTTTTAAAGCCCCACATATGTCATATTGATTTTGGCACGTGTGAGTGTATAAATAGAATATTTGATCAAAAATAAGTTTTTGGTAACAGATCTAATGAATTGACAAAAAAAGGGCAACTATAGAATTTGTCTAGGTTAGTAATGAGAAAAAACTTATTAAATATGGCGCGCGTGTATATATATTTATATATATGAAGTAATATATTTTATATTTTAATTTATTTTAAAATGAATCTGAACCAATTCGTATTTAAATATTAATATCCATTAATTTAAGTCTTCCTTTTGAAACTGTTGAAATATTAATTACAAAATTTTAAAATATTGTTATGATTTTAAGTGTCTTTCACTTTAACTAAATGTATAAATTCATGTTTCGTACACTTTTAATTTTAAGAATATTAATGTACTAAATTATAATATAAAAATATAATTGTAATAATAATTTAAAAAATATGAGTGTCTTGATATATTTAAAATTATGAACGTGTCAAATATTTTAAACAATTTTATTTTTGTAATGAATATATAATTATATACCAACGGCCAATAAAAATTATATATGCTTTATGCTTGAACAGATATGACAAGATACGTCGAGTTAGAAGACTAGAAAAATAGTAAATAATACCAAATGAGTATGACTATTAACTTAATATATGATATTCTACTGGGGAGCCCGATTAACAACTTGATGTGATGCTCAAAAAACTTGCATGCCAAAGAACTTATTCAATCACTATGTCTGAGATCCTTGAACTAAGGGGAAAAATTCAAAGACAGGTTGATTTCCAGGCTGACCATGATCTTCATCAACATCAGAAGAATCATCAGAAGGAGCAGTAATGGAAGCACTAGAAGAAAGTGAAGCCCTAGTTTTGCCTTCCAGAATGCCAGTTGGGCGAAGAGGAAACAGAGTCAGCGTTTTCAAGTTTTCTGGGATCTGCGTGTGTTCCCATCCCTGCGGGTCATCGTAGTTTTCTGAATGTTGAGGATAAAAGCTGATTTCATTCTGTGGCAGGTGATATGGGCAGCAAATAACTATAAAAAAAAGAGTGAAAAAAAAAAAAAATTCAGTCGCATGCATCAATTTCATTAACCCTATTGAATCAATCAAGCAAACCAACAATAACACAGGAATATATGAACAAGAAACCTGAGAAAAAAAAAAAAATTACCGTAGATATAAACTGTTCGTACGATACTCATATTCACATACTTAAATAGGATTGAAAACAAAACCATATATTCTGGCCAAAAACCAAAAAACAAAACAAAACCATATATATTTATTTATTTATTTATTTTAGAAGATACATGCTTCAACTGAACTTTGTTCCTAGTTTCCGACACATGCAAACTCCACAGTTTTTCACTGGCCCCTCACTAGATAATATCCCTAAAAGCAGAAAAGTATATACATGCAAATTAAAAAGTAACGAGTAAAAAAACTTTTAATACTGAATCATATATATAAGAATATAATAATGAGATTGAGGAATATGTAATAGATAAAAAACTAGATTTTCCAACATATAACGTATATAAATTTATCCAATTCAACTAACCATTTGGGCCAAGCGGATAAGAGAAAATGGGGCGGGAGCTATAAAGAAAGCGATTGAAATAAGCGAGAGTTTCTTGCTGGTGCTTCTGCCTCGATCTTGCTTTGTGATTCTGAAACCAATAGAACACATTCTTTCCTTCAATATGACTATACGCACTGAGGATAGCAGTAATATCTTGAATTTGATCGGCACTGGGCGTCCTTACCCCCTGCTCATACAGATTCTCCAGTATGCTTATTTGCTCCTTCGTAGGGTTCCATCGCGAACTTACTCGAGTCTCCTTACACCTATGACTCTCCATCTTCTTCACCTTATGCCTTCTCTCTCTTCAAAGGGTTAAAAGGGTGGAGAATGGAGAGTAAAGAGTATATGTGTAGCTCATTGATTTTCTGCATGCCTTTTGCAGTACTCTTTATAAGGTGAGACGAGGGATACAGTCAAACACTCAAACATAAATGGTTAGGGAGAGGGAAAAATGAAAGAGAATTAACATGCGTATTGTTTTTGGTGCTCAACGTCTCTGAAAACATGGCGGGTTGGCGGCTGTGAACTTGATATAGAGAGAGGTTTCGTGAATTCGGCGTCGTCTTCATAATCTGAAGACGTAATTAACTTTTTCGAGACGACAATAATTCCATATGGCCTTCTGGATTGGCGCAGTGTTTAAAGTTTTAACGATGACGATTAACGATGATCTCTCCCTCTCTCTCTCTTTCCTAAGCCCATAATGTGATATGTCTTGGAAATGATAGAGAGACTGAGAGAGAAAGTGGGAAGGTAGGTTACGCCATTGAAGGAAAGGAAGGGCATCAATGTCATTATGAGAAAACAGCCAGCCGGCTGGACCAGGCTTTGGGAATTGAAGTGACGGCAGATAGGCGCAGAGAGGGTATGAAAGTGAAACGTCTCTAGGGTCGGCCATGGAGGTGTCTGCGAAGAGATGGTGCATCTATATACTCCCCGTGTGTAGGGAGTTTTCACACTGTACTTCATGTTCCTGCATGGCTTCCTTTGCGTGCTACAGTAGGCCAACTATAGGACCACTTTGGCATCCACAAATGTACCACGACCTAGTGGTCCAATTTGATCCACATCTTTTTGTGTGCGTGTCCTACTCCTATTTCATTAATGATTTTATATATGACTACAAAAAAAATCTTTTGCTTGTTTTTCGTATAATGCAGATAACTATATGCAATAGGATTATAGTTTATATACGCTGAATATTAATGGTGATCAACAGAAAAAGGTTAAGTAGCTAGGTTCAAAAAGTTGATCTTAATGTATTGGCCGTGAATGTTCCATTTGTAAGTTAAGTAGCTATAGGGTCAAAAGGTTGAAAGGCCATTCTTAAAAGAAGGAAAGAAGAAAGAAGTGAGTAGTAGATACATGCATCCATCATCCAAAGCAAAAAAAAAGTAAAAGAAACAAGATAAAGCGTCAAAGTTTGAAGCATGCGTTGAGATAGAGGTACATGTGATGTGAGGAAGATGCTTGCAGAGATAGATATATTGGCTCCGTTGGTAAAACAACGGTTAATGAAGTAGAGGCCAAAAGAGGCTTCGAAAATGTGATACGTCGTCGTCTTTAAACTGCAACATCGTCGCCTGGTGGAATAGGGATGGAGAAATAGGCCGGTGGGTCCTATCCTGCAGGCACTTTAGGTCTTCTGTTGTAAAAATTTTATAAAAAAATTTCAGAAGAAAAATTATTTTTCTTTTATAAATTTGTCTCTTTACAGCATCCTTTGATGTAAAATTTTTATAGTAGAGGATCTTCCTTCATCGTGGAGGAGAAGATTTGCGTGCAAAATACGACCATTTCATCGCATTTTATTTTTTTAGTTAAAAAATTAGTTTTTTATAAATAAATTATTATTAAATTATGTTAAAAATTATAAATTTTTTATATAGTAATTAATTTTAAAATTATAATATATATTATAATAATAATAATAATAATAATAAATCCTCTCCCATGTGAACAGGAGAAGATCTTACTTGAAAAAAATAGAAATTTAAGAAAAAGACAAAAAAAACTTACATCAAGTCGGTTTTATTTTTTATTGTATTATTCAATTAAAATATAATAAATATAAAATTTCTTAATTATATCATAACACATGTACATTAATTAAAAATATTTATATTATTTTTAAAATTAAATTATACATTATTATTAATTAATTATATACAAATTATGTTTTAATTAAAGAATAACACAATAAAAATATAAAAAAACTAACGATAAGCCTAATATAAAATATAAATTTTTATTATATGTTTGAAGGTATTAAAATTTAAACCCTTGTATATAAAATATTTTAAATTTACTGTCATATGCAGATTGATTGATGTGTGAGAAGTCTGAATGTCTGAAACGAAAATAGAAGATCGATCCCATGCATCCCACGCATATCACGATCCCCCCCCCCCCCCCCAACGTACTTTTTCTTTTTGTTTTGTCTGTACGACTGCGACATTCTCTTACTCCGCCTCGCAAATATAAAATTATTACTTACTTACCAATCTTAAGTTGACGTCTCTTGTAGTTAGATTAATAACAAAAAGAAAACCAAGTCCTAAAATTAAAACTACACATTAATCGGTACCAAAAACAAAAATAATCTGGATGTGTCTCATGTGGAACAGCATAGCCGGAAAGTTAGAAAAATGGTAGTATTAAGTTTTCGCGTGTAGAAGAAAAGCTACTCGTCAATCACTACCAAGCTTTTCATGAAACCATTATCTTGTTTCTTGGTTAAATCATATAAAAATTCTTTTTTGAATAGTTACTGCTGAGTGATCAAATATCAAACGGAGTCAAGTTTGAACATAATCAAAATTCAGTTCGATAAAAGATCAAGGCAAATAAATTTGTCTTAAACTTGACTCAACTCAATGTGACTTAATATGTGACTAGGCTCGGACCAAGTTAGATGGGAGCAAGCTGAATCCATATTTATTTTTTAAATTATTTTTTATTTTAAAATATTATTTGTAATTAATAAAAATAAAATTTTAAAATAAGATGACAAAAAATTAAGATTTAAAATAAAAAATAATTAAAATTTAAAATAACTTAATATGTTTAAAATTTATTATAAATGAAAATAAATAAATTAAATTATAAAAATTAATATTTAGTAAATTTAAAATATAACCATTTCAGATTAAAGTTACCCCAACAGCGCACCAGAACTCTGCCTCATGACTGGGCTAGGTAAGCAGACCCTGGTGCCTATATGTAGAATGGAGTGTCTACTGGATGCCCAATAAGATTCGTCTTACAATGCCTAGAGACTTGGGGCAGAGAACCAGACCCCGGCGCATTATAGAATCCAATATACTATAGGCCCAAATTGAAGTGGGCCATGAACATAGCGTTTCTGGACAACTTTTCCCCCCCAGTACAATCATATGCCATATTGCTTCATACCTCTCTTTTATGAGACCCCGGCCGAAACAACAACGATTCCTTTCTCAGGACTCTTGTACCCGAAGTTCTTTGTTCTACAGGATTGAAGTTTAACTGTTTATTAACATAATAATTGCAGCAAGATTCCAGCCAAGCTAGTTTCGATTGCATTTGCATCATATTTTCACAAGAAATGACCATATGTTCGAGAGCATGTTTTTATGAGTGAAACGACGTCCGCAGAAATTAACGAGAACAACTTGGAGATCGATAAAAGATCACGCTGGCCCCAAGAATATAACAAAAGACCGAACGCACTGATTTGTGAAACACCAATACAACCATGGTGGTATATGACTTACCAAACTTAAAATTCATCTCATAATCACAAATGCAAAGAGAGAAAGATGCTACTAATAATTATAACCCAACGGGGATTGAACAACAACCGAAAAGAAATTCTAAAAGGGATGATAGCTCAGCTATGTTTAATCTACTTCTTCGATCTTGGGGCCAGCACCGCTTCCACTGCCAGCAGAAGGACCATCCTCATCCATGGCTCCACCCGCATCACCACCAGCACCTTGGTACATCTTAGCAATGATGGGGTTGCAAATGCTCTCAAGCTCCTTCATCTTGTCCTCAAATTCGTCAGCCTCCGCAAGCTGGTTTCCATCAAGCCATTGGATAGCCTCCTCAATTGCATCTTCAATCTTCTTCTTATCAGCATCAGGCAGCTTGGAAGCAATCTTTTCATCTTTAATAGTGTTCCTCATGTTATAGGCGTAATTCTCCAGTGTGTTTTTGGCCTCCACTTTCTTCTTGTGCTCCTCGTCCTCAGCTTTGTATTTCTCAGCCTCCTGTACCATCTTCTCAATTTCCTCCTTAGAAAGCCTGCCTTTGTCGTTAGTAATTGTAATCTTGTTCTTCTGCCCTGTGGTTTTGTCCTCAGCAGACACATTCAATATACCATTTGCATCAATATCGAAGCATACGTTGATTTGTGGGACTCCTCTTGGAGCAGGAGGAATACCAGATAACTCAAACTTGCCAAGTAAGTTGTTATCACGAGTCCTTGTGCGTTCTCCCTCATACACCTGAATCAGAACTCCAGGTTGGTTATCTGAGTAGGTTGAAAATACCTGCTCTTTCTTGGTGGGAATAGTAGTGTTTCTGGGAATCAACACGGTCATGACACCTCCTGCAGTCTCCAAACCAAGGGATAGAGGAGTGACGTCCAGCAACAAAAGGTCCTGCACTTTTTCATTCCCTTCTCCGCTAAGGATTGCTGCCTGGACAGCAGCGCCATAAGCAACAGCCTCATCAGGGTTAATGCTCTTGCAGAGCTCCTTTCCATTGAACAAGTCTTGCAATAGCTGTTGAACCTTCGGGATCCTGGTAGATCCACCAACAAGAACAACGTCGTGGACGCTGCTCTTATCCATCTTAGCATCCCTCAAACACTTCTCCACAGGCTCCATACACTTTCTGAAGAGGTCCATGTTAAGCTCTTCAAACCGCGCACGGGTGATTGTTGTGTAGAAGTCAACACCTTCATATAGTGAATCAATCTCGATGGTAGTTTGAGCTGTAGATGACAGGGTCCTCTTTGCTCTCTCACAAGCGGTTCTTAATCTCCTCAAAGCTCTAGGGTTCCCACTAATATCTTTCTTGTGCTTCCTCTTGAATTCTTGAACAAAGTGGTTCACCATTCTGTTATCAAAATCTTCACCACCCAAGTGGGTATCACCAGCTGTGGCTTTCACCTCGAAAATACCTTCTTCTATGGTGAGCAGGGACACATCGAATGTCCCACCACCAAGATCAAAGATGAGAACGTTCTTTTCTCCAGTACTGCCAGCTTTCTTGTCAAGTCCGTAAGCAATGGCAGCAGCAGTAGGTTCATTGATGATACGCATCACATTGAGCCCAGAAATCACACCAGCATCTTTTGTAGCTTGACGCTGCGAGTCATTGAAATATGCAGGCACAGTAACAACGGCGTTCTTCACGGTAGAGCCGAGATAAGCCTCAGCAATCTCCTTCATCTTCTGAAGAACCATGGAGGAGATCTCTTCTGCAGAAAATTGCTTCTCCTCGCCCTTGTATGTGACTACAATCATAGGCTTGTCCCCGGGGCCAGCAATCACCTTGAAAGGCCACAATTTCATGTCACTTTGCACAGAAGCGTCGCTGAAACGCCTACCAATCAAACGCTTAGCATCTGCATACACGAAATCAAGTAACATAATCAGCAAAAGAACAAGAAGCGCAATCTTCCCCAAATGCTGATCTATTATGGAGGATTAATTTCTTCAACCTCTCTGACGTTTTAAAAAAAAAAAAAAAGAGACAACAACAACAACAACGAGTCGAGCACCATCCATCACTACCACTGTTTCATAAAGACAACAACGAATAGAGTGAACGCAGTAATAGCTTGAGAAAAATTTTAGTATAACAAGCAACGAGTGAAATTTTCAACTGTGACCTAGCTACGTGAATAAGTAACCCTCAGAAAGGGAGAGCAAAAATCAAGGATCCAATGGCTATTTTTACGATTCAGCAATAAAAATGTTCAAACTTGCTCTCCGTCCACCAACTTCTATTTGACAAAATTATTTAAAAATATAAAAGACGTTTTTTTACCCAGTAAAAATGTCAATTGATTAGCCGATTTACTTACGACTAGCCGCATGAAATCTTAAGTAATATAGCATATTCTGTATCAGATTTATGATGAAAGAACATATCAGACTTGAAGCTTTTATTTCACATAAATGTCTAAAATACACCGAAGTACAAGTTTTAAATGCCGATGAGGCTTCGAAAAACTTCTCAGCTTCGAGAACAACAGTTTATATCTAAATAAGTATAAGGAATAATACAATCTGATGATCATAATCTAATTTCAGCTTCAAAATTTTGTTTCACTTATGTCTGAGTAGTATTAAACAAATAACATGTTACAATCATAGACTAAATAAATAAAAATATAACACTCCAAAGATCGTCATTTCTGAGCCCGTTCTATGTCTGTTAGATGGCTAAACTGCAAAACTAAGGAAAAATAAAACAAGTCGAAGAAAAGTACGGTCCTACTTCAACAAGCATATGTAATGAGCCAACTTACCGAAGACAGTATTGGATGGGTTCATAGCAACCTGGTTCTTGGCTGCATCACCGATCAATCGCTCAGTATCAGTGAAAGCCACATAAGAAGGGGTAGTCCTGTTGCCTTGATCATTGGCTATGATTTCGACTCGATCATGCTGCCACACACCAACGCAGGAATACGTCGTCCCAAGATCAATTCCAATCGCCGGACCCTCACCTTTGCCAGCCATGTTCTATCAGAGATCCTACAAGAACTATAGCGTACCTCAAAAATCAGAGAACTCAAATGAGAATTTTCCTAAAAGAAACAACGAACAGAGCCTAAACTGTTTCTGGGATGAACTGAGGAGGAAAGAGGGAAGGAGAATGTTATAAAGAAGAAATTGGAATTCTGGAAGGTTCGTGTCCGATCCAACGGACGGTACGAGATGATTTGGCGAATAAGGTTGGAAATGAGGTTTTAATTCAACAATCTAGGCGATTCGAGAATTTTCGGATTCCGTGTCCATCGCGTCGTCGCACGCATTTCTGTTCCACGCGCTCTTGCGGGGTTTCTTCTTAGCGTTGTGCAAGTCGGGCTGTTTCTCCCGCGCGAGTGGCTGCTTTTAACGTTGTCGTCAACTCAAAGCTAATTCCCGTTTTTATCTGTTTTTTTTTTTTTGGCCTGTAATTCCGTTTTCTTAAAAGCGGCCAGCTACAGTAAAAAAAGCTATTTTAAATGTACTTTTATAGCTGCTATTTTATCCCTCAAATTAATGCGATTGAGACTCACAATAGTTTTCTCCCGTTCTTTCTCGTCGTACTTTTTTTTATTTTTTATTAAAGATTGAATAATAAAATAGTTTAATTCAAATGTCCTAGTACTTCTTTATTAAAATGCACGTATCAATTTTTCATTCTTTTCATCCAAAACAAATTTTAAGATCTGATTTATAAAAAAAAAACATTTTCAATTACATTATATTAAAATAATTAAAAAAATTCATGTTTTATACTAAAATATAACATTTAAAAACAATTATTATAAAAGGAATATTCAAATTCTTATTAATTAAAAAGTAAATAAAATTATGTACGAAAATTAAAATTTTCAAAAATTCAAAAAAAAAATTGTCTTTGGACCTTTGAATTTATCCTTGAGCCTGTATTTTTGTTCTATATTAATTTATTTCGAGTAATTAAATATAAAATTATAATAATTTAATTATAAATTAATTGTTAAAAAGAGTGATCTATTTAAAAATGGCGCTTTCAGTTTTTTATTTAAAAAAAAAAAATGTCTGAAAGCTATCCAACCTGTGGATCAAACATACATGTCTTTGACGTATACAAACTTTTCACGATCTAAAATTTCCCCTTAAATTTATTCCTCCACTAGTCTATTACTCTAGGCATTAATTATGCAATCTGCACATAGTTCTCTGTGTTCTCGGACTCGGGCAGACTAGTCGTGAGTATTTAACTGTCGAATCACATTCTTTGGACATAAAGTAGGGTCTATTACCTATTCGTAACGTGAGAATCATGTGTTGCACATTGTTTGGCAAAATTCTAATATTTTTATTTTTATTCATAATTGTATACTATTATATTGATTAATATGATTGTATATTAATTAATATGATGGCATATGATTATATTTAAGTAAAGTTTTTGATATATTCTTGCTAAGTTATAACATAGTTATATAATTTTAATATTATTTTTTTTAGATTAATATTTAAAATAATAAAATTATATAAATTAATATGTAAATTAAAAAATTTATATATAGTTAGTATTTAATAATTAATAAATTTATATGTCAGTAATATATGATCAAATTTTGTTTCACTACAATGAATACACCGATTCACTTAAAATTATAAGTACATCAAAATTGATATTTTATATATATATTATTTTTAAATTTAAATTATTAAATTTTTTATCCAAAAATTAAAATTAACACGTGTATTTTAACTAAATATAAATAAATCCACATTCCCAGGTCACACAATTTTTTCCCAGCGCAATTAGACTGTCCTCTTTCATGCTTAATTACTTTATAAACGCTTCTTTGGAGATTTTTCAAGCCTTTTTTTATCATAATATTACAATTAAAATAAATAAAAATTGTAATTCACTTCTGACAAAATTATTGGTTTCATATGCTTAAAGTTTTATATTTTTAAAAATATTTTATGACAACTCGCCATTAATGATGACACATCTAATTGAGATTTAGCAGGGATGATGATTAATCAAGTTTGGATTTTTGGTTGTTTTAATTTTGTGTTATAACTTGTCACCTATAGTGATTACTCTTTTTTTTTTATAAATTAATTATAACTCACCCTTAAGGGTGACTAGCTAAGGATGAGATTTTTTATTATTATTGTAACCCATCAATAATTGTGATTAATCATATTTCTTTTAAAAAAAATCCATAAACCAACTCACTACCATCGATATGAAATGAACAAATTCATCAAAATAGGTGGTGAATTCACATGGACTGTAATAACCTAAGCAATTAAAAATTTGAATGCAACTGATGGTATAATATTTTGTTATGTGAATCAGTATAATGAGATTGAGGCTGGCTTAGTGGTCAGGCTCCAGACTGCATTTTCTCAGGACATGGGTTCGAGACCGGGAAGCTAACCTCTATTGTTTTTTTTTCTGGAGCTGCCACGTGTCCCCTCCCACAGTGAAAGGACGAAACTGCCCTCAGAAGCTTTCTTCTTCTTCCTCCTTCCTTCATGCAGCCGAGATCCAGAAGAGAGAAAGAGGTGTCGCGAGTGTAGCAGGGAGCCACCGTGGTTGAGCCTCCACCTCGCCTGAGCTGAGCTGCACCACCGGCCAGTCACCGGCCACCCCTCTCCACCATTCCAGCCGGCAAACCGCCACTTCTTTGGCGAAAACCACCGTGAACACGCGAGCTCCCTTGGCCGTTGGTGGGTTGTTTTCCCGGCGTGGCTTGGACGGGTTGTGTGCCTCACTTCTTGGCCGGCCATTTCCACCTGGAGACGAGCTCAGTTGGCCGCCGTTGGAGCTATTTTTCCGGCGAGACCGAGGAGCTCGAGCATTGAACATTTTGGGTGATTTGGTACGTTTTAACTGGTTTTCTCTTTAGATTGAGCTTAGAAGTAGCATTTTCAGCCTTTAAACAACAAATTTGAGCTCTAAAACCATGGATTTTGGTTGCTTGTAAGAAGAATGGCTGACAGGACCAAAATGAAAATTTTTGAAAATTTCAGGTTCTTGAGAAAATGGAAAATTGTTGACTTGTAGTTGGTTCATTTTAACTCTAGATTAATACCTTTAAGCTGCTGGGCATGAAAACTAGGAAATTGTCTTGATTTACATTAAAATGGAGGCTAGGGCTTGAAACAGGGACCAAAGTGAAAAATCTAGAAAATATATGGGGTAGAAATGTAAATAATCATATGTTAAGGAATGAAAGATATGGAATCAAAGAGATGGGGGAGTTAGGTTCTAAATTAGGATAATGACCCGAAAGGCGATTAATTTCTGCGTAAACTTCGGTACAGGTAGATCGTAAGGCTGATTCTGGCACCCCAGGGGGGGTCAGCGTACCGCTTGCGTCAACCGAAGTTCAGGTGCGCAGATAGCACCCCGAAATTTTAAATATGTCTTGGCTGTTCTTGCTTTAATGGTTTCCTAAATAGAAATAAATTCTTTGTGATTCTGCCTTACCGGATTGAGGGATTCAAAGTAAGGGACCTTCGGTATGTGATAAATGATTGTAACTACGATATTGGACTTGTGATGTGATTAGAGGTGGTTACTAGCTAGTTATATTAGAAACACAGGTAATTTCCGCATAATTTCATCTTGTATACATGCTTGACGTAAATTCCTTGATTTTTGGAGGATGACGAATGATAAGCCTTCGCGAAACGTAACTCGCGCCTGTTGGTTAGTTACCCTCGAGGATTGTGTATCCTCGCTCGTTGGTTAGTTACCCTCAAGGACTGAGTGTTCTTGCCTATTGGTTAGTTACCCTCGAGGACTGAGTGTCCTCGCCTGTTGGTTAGTTACTTTCGCGGATTGTGTATCCTCACTTGTTGATTAGGTGCCTCGAGGGTTGTGTACCCTCGCCTGTTGGTTCCTAGCAGTCTTATTCCTGATTGTTTGTCACAAATTGATTGTTTACCTGAGAATGGTTGTTGACTTGACGTTTCTGAAAAATGGTTATTTAGTTCGACTGTTAAATTACAAGTTTATGGATTTAAACACTATTGCACTGTATTAAATCCTTGATTTTTGTTAAAGCTTCTGTTTATATATGAAATGGTTTACTGACTTGGGGTGCTATCTGCTGTAAAATTTTTGGTCCCAGAGAGAGAGTTAGACGATCTTCTGGAGCCGGCGGAACATTAACCAGGGAGCCGCGTTGAGCTGCTTGATTTGGGTGCGAGACGTGCCCTCTTGTTAGATTATGAATTTGGCATTTTCTTTTGCGATGTATATATATATTTAGTTTGGTAGCCATTTCTGTATACGTGATTATTTTGTGACCACAGCTGAACTCGCCATGTTTTGTCTTTTGTTGTATATAGTGGATTGGGCTGGTGGGAGCGGAGCTCCCTTATTTATGTATTGCCTTGCAAGACCTTATAGAAATTTTGGGACGTCTTATTTACTGGGGAGGTGCTGCTGAAATTTCTACAGGTGGCCTTGTTTTGTATTGAAATTTCCACCATATATGTTAAGGCAAACGGTATTCAAAGGTATCTGAAATGTATGTTAACGATCGTCCCTCTAGTGTAGGCTTGCAGGTCATGGGGATTTCCTCGTGATCTGTGCCTATCACATCCCAGGGAATTCGGGGCGTGACATGGACAAATCTAAGGATTTAATTATTTTTTTGTATGGCTGCTAAAGTATAAAGATATTTTTTTAGTGTTTTAAGTTTATATTTAATTATTTGATATGTTTATTTGTATTTTTCAATCATTTCAGTAAGTTTATAGTTTTTTATGCATTTATAATAATTCATTTAGTATCCAATTTTTTCATATAAATTCATATGAGTTACTATTCAATTTTAATGTGAAAAAGTATTGATATATTAGAAGTTAAAATTAATAATATTTATACATAAATAGATGTGATTCTTATTATTATTTTTTAATAATATTATTAAATTATAATTTTTTATGTTTTTCTTTATAATATTATATATTTCAATAAAAAATTTCAGTTAAATTAAGTTAATTGATTTATTCATTTTATTTTACTTTTTAAATCATAACTTTTAAGTTAATAATTTGTTACCTTTTAGTTTTTTATTCTAGGAGATAAAAAAGAGAGATATTGTGCTTACAACTTTTAAGGTATTTTGAAAACAAAGCTATTATGTCTCTCGTGTGCAATTGTTAATGTAATTTATGCTTTAAACTTTGTAATTTTGTAGTTTCTGCATTTATAATAATTTATCCAATGCACAATTATTGTGTGTAAATTTGAATGAATAACATTACAATTTTAATATATTACATTTATTAATGGGTTACATACAATTTTAAAGTGTAAAAAAATATTAATGTATATGAAATTATATAGTTGATGATATATTACCTGTAAATGGATGTGACTTTTGCTTCTTCTTTTTTCCTTTCTTCTAATATGTGAAAATAAAGTAAACAATAAATACAAAAATTCATTCTTTTTTTTTGTTCCACAAGGCAGTTTATAAATAAATGAGTACAAAATCATATTTTACATTTTCTAGATCTTCATCCTAATAAATACTTATATAGATGCATTATTAATTTTTTTAATTATATTATATTTTACATATATATATATATGTAATGCACGCAGCATTATTAGGGAAGGTAATCCCTCCCCACCAATAATGCTCAATGAGGACAAGCCACTCACATTTTTATTCGAAAAAATAAAAGTAAATAATTTTTGAATATTTAAATGTGTCAGATATAAAATTTAAGCTAATTCATCACCAATAAAGATGAATCTGTTTGCATAAAAATATGTAGATTAAGTATCTGAGTATTAAATTTTATATTTTAACACAAAAATTTTATTTTATAACATTATGCTAAAATTTTCACTTTCCAGAGACACTCATACACCATGAGAAACATTTTCATTTACAAGCTGTCTTTTAGGCTTTATTAATTTAACTCATTTATTGTCTACCAGGTTGCTTGACTTTTCATTTAACCAAGTATAATTTGTCTGTCTTTTTTATTAGGTAATCTAATGTAGTCTTAAATTCATGCCCCAAAATAAAAGTCAAGTCTTAAATTTAAAATGTATTAATGTATTTAATAATTTTCCATTATTTTCTTTTCCCTTCCAAAATTAGTGAGTTTCAATACCTTAATTTTTTTAAAAAATGAAAGAAATGTAAAGTGTAATCTTCATTTAAAAAAAAAAAAGTAATCGCAATTCACACACAAATTGATTATTAATATTGTGAAAAAAAATAGCAAGTGCCATGTATATCCCCTTGACAAACAAAATTCCTTGCCAAAGTTCAATTTCTTTGCAATGACGATGGAGCCCCTGACCGTATGACGTGTCAATTTACCCAGCCATGCACCTCTTCAGCTATTCGGAAAGCTATAAAAAATGAAAAAGAAAAATATTAAAAGAGGATAACTGGGAAATATTCTCGTTTCTTACGGATATTTGCATTCCTCAGTCCTCGTCTCTCTACTTCCCTTTGCCTTCAGTCATGCGAAGCTTAATTGTGTGATTCCCAGCTTCTTAATTGTCGTCCATGGCGAAGACACTAATTTCGTCTCCGTCATTTTTCCGCACACCACTCCCTTCACTACCCGGCCATGGAGTGCGCACCTTCCCTCATCGGACGCTAGTCACCACAAGAGTTAAATTCTGCTTCCACGAAACTTCCCCAATTCAATCTATTGCTTATCCGATTGACTTCAACCATATTGTTAATAGAGCCGAAGGCCTTCTTTACACCCTTGCTGACGCCACGGT
This sequence comes from Delonix regia, assembly GCA_037074485.1. Lineage (NCBI taxonomy): Eukaryota > Viridiplantae > Streptophyta > Magnoliopsida > Fabales > Fabaceae > Delonix > Delonix regia. Next base: position 16,074,857 of record CM073456.1, on the reverse strand, counting down.
CGCAGCGGATTCAGGTGCTGCTGCTGCTGCTGCTTCGAGCTCCACAGATGCTGCTGTACAGAAGAACGGAGGGTGGTTTGGTTTTATCTCCGAAGGAATGGAATTTGTTCTCAAGGTAATCTTTTCAGCTTAAGCAGAACGTCATGGACTCATGGAACTTCTTCTCAAGGATGCAGCTTGCTTATAACTTCAAACACTAATTTTAACTAAATTATGTTGGGCACTCATCGTAATTGAGAGGAGTGAAGCATTAGATTCATGAGGTTTGTTGGAATTATATGGTAAGTATATAAACTATGAAGTCTGAAAGACTCTGGCTCTTGAGATTATGAAAAGCCACGCAAGTGCTATGATCGGCTGTAAGATTTAATAGAGAAATTGAAGATTGTCACGGTTATCTACTAGAATATATATTTATAGCTCGGTTAATTGCGATAATTGCTTTATTTTGTTATGTAAAAATCCATACCTGGAGATATATGATTGTTTTTATAGGTATTGTATTAATATGATTTGTTGCACTCAGGTGTTAAAGGATGGCCTTAGCGCTGTGCATGTACCTTACTCATACGGATTTGCCATAATATTGCTCACTGTTGTTGTTAAAGTTGCTACACTTCCCTTGACTAAGCAACAGGTTTGTACAAAATTACAGCTTTTTCAAGAGAAAATAGTTAAAGGAAAATTTTACAATTGTCCTCAAAATTTTAAAATGTTTATCACTCCCTTGATAATAGTTTTTTTCCTCTCCTGCAATAGTTACAATTTCTTCTACAAAGCGTGGGATACTTTTTCTTAAAATATGAATAAAATATCATTGGATTTGAACTGAAATCATATGCTTCACTTGACAATGATGCACTTTCTATCCAAGTGCTAATTTCTATCAACATGTAGGTCGAATCAACACTTGCTATGCAAAATCTTCAACCTAAAATTAAGGCCATTCAAGAAAGATATGCTGGCAATCAGGTGAGGGATGTTGTTGGTTGTATGGACATAAACATCCAATATTAATTATAAGGTAATATTATTTCATTTTACCATTGAACCATGGCATCATTCTATCTAAATTCTTCATTCTGTCGTCCTTTTTTTAAGGAAAGAATTCAACTTGAGACGTCAAGGCTATACAGGCAGGCTGGGGTTAACCCATTGGCTGGTACTTTTAATTTGACTCTTGCTTTTCTGTTTTTCTTGTTGTTCTTCTCACTTCTAGTACCATATGAACTATGAAGTTAATGGCTCTAATGATATCATAAGTCAGTGATGGATATATGTGATGACAAGTCCAAGAATATGATCTTGAAGTCCCAGTTGTTAAGGGAACAGAGCTTTTTTAAGTATTTATTCAACCATGTTGCCTCACTGTCCTTCTTTTAACTTGAGAAGTAATATCTTCTGTAGAATCCAGTCTCCTACTTGTACTACAATGTCACCATTTTGTTTGTTTGCATGTGTAGGATGTTTACCAACTTTGGCAACAATTCCAGTCTGGATAGGTCTCTACCAAGCTTTATCAAATGTGGCAAATGAGGTAACTAATGGCATGAAATCTTAATAATTTGATTGGAGATTTTGATGGACAAATCATGGACACAATTTTTAATGTTCTATTTTGGAAAATTTTTTATTTGAAGGGATTGTTAACAGAAGGTTTCTTTTGGATTCCCTCTTTGGGTGGTCCTACAACCATTGCTGCCCGACAAAGTGGATCTGGAATTTCTTGGCTTTTCCCATTTGTGGTAAGAAACATATCTTTCCATTCATATGTAAAATAATAATTTACGTCCTGATCTGTTTTCCTTAATCCTCATGTATGTAACATTATGACCTTCCCATATTGCTTTATTTACTAGCCAAAGCCACTTTTATTGAAACATACGAGTTTAAATTGGATATGACATGCAGTACATCTGTTGATATAGTATTTTTGTTGGTAATGAGTTTTGATTTGATATGGTATGCTTTCCTCTATCGGTCATAAGGCTGTGCTGATCTGTAGTCTAATTTAAGAGTGTCAAGCATTGACTGATCCATGGTGCATAATAACCTGAAAAACAATGCACATACAGTGATGATAAAGTTATAAATGCAGTTGTTTACTTGTTACAGTCATCTTTTGAGTGCAAATAAATGGCAGAATTTCTTTCATGAGTTTGTACTTGTAGTTATTATATGTTATCTCAACAAATATCTCAAATGCAGGATGGCCATCCACCATTGGGTTGGCATGACACAGCTGCATATCTCGTTTTACCTATCCTTCTTGTTGTTTCTCAATACGTTTCAATGGAAATCATGAAACCTCCTCAGGTAAACATATCCTTTCTCCTTCAGTTTCAATCTTTTTTATGCCAAGAGATCCCTAAATGATTTCATATGACAGACCAACGATCCAGCTCAAAAGAATACACTCCTTGTTTTCAAGTTCCTTCCAATCTTGATTGGTTACTTCTCGCTGTCTGTCCCATCAGGACTAACAATTTACTGGTTAGTTTCTCACAAACTCTAATTTATCTTTTCTGAATAGACCTTTTTCATATTTTTTTAACAACTATCTACATTTTTTCACTGGTTTCTGGACCCCTTTAGAGAAAATGTGCAACTCACAGTTGGTCATAAGACTCACAATTGATGACATTCATATAAATCACCTAATGAATTCAAGAACTATTTCTGTGATATGCCTGTATGATGATTGGTAACACAATTGCAGAGAAAACTTGAATTCGGTTTCTTGAATATTCATGCCTGTGAAGGGAAGAATTCAGAGCTTTTGGGATCATATATGATACAATGAAGTTTTCCATATGTATATAAATTTTTTCTTGCAATTATTGAGTGAACATATGTTAATAGTGTTAAAAAATCTTTGCTGGTTGAGTTTGTGAGATAGGTGTGACAATATTGCTTGTGTACTGGGAAAAATTACAGTATTTAAGTGGTCAATCCTATTGCATATTTTGCGTTGACTAGATAAGACCATCCGTGCCTCCTTCTTCACCCAAAAGAAAAGTTGATGATGTGTGCGATGATTATCAATTTCTTTTACTAGGTTTACGAACAATGTCCTGAGCACAGCCCAACAAGTATGGTTGCGCAAATTAGGAGGTGCAAAGCCTGTCGTGAATGAAAATTCAGGTGAAATTATTACTGCTGGACGTGCTAAACGATCAGTCTCTCAGCCAGCAAGAGCTGGTGAAAGGTCAGTTTTACATGGTAAAGAATGTAGACTAACTGTTTTGACTCTGCTGGAAGTTTTCTTCGCATAATGTTGTTGATGTACAGGTTTAGGCAGTTCAAAGAAGAGGAAAAGAAGAGGAAATTAAGCAAGGATCTGCCAGTGGAAGAGGTTCAACCTCTGGCTTCTGCTTCTGTTTCCAGGGATGGTTCAGACGAAGAAAGTGATGACAAGGTAAAATATTCAACTTGCTGAGTGCCTTTTGGTCAGAACTCGGTAGTTTTATATAGCTGTTCTCCAAATTAGCAATTGCTTGTGGATTCAATTTTATATTTAACCATAAGCTTTGGAGAGAAATGGAGAAAAAGAAAGAGGAAAAAGAAAAATTTCCACATTAGTATGTGGACTATTACAGGCAAGAGCCTGCTTTACACTGCCCCTCACTATTTGACTTGTAATGTTTATCCACTAACACTTGGCAATATTCTGGAACAGAGTTCTGTGATTTAGTTAACCCCAGGTCAACCTTTTTCAGGATCAGGAAGTGGCGGAAGAAGCATATGCTTCTAGAGTTAGCAAAGAGGATTTGAATTATTCTAGACAAAAAAGAAGCAAGCGCTCAAAGCGGAAGCGTAGTGTATAAAAGGATGACATATGATTGTTCATGTTTGCAGCTTGTAGTGAGTCTTGTATATCTCGGCAGATTGTATCCAAAGCCTTATAAGTCATTTGTTGGTTAGTTCATTAATGAAATATATAATTTAATCCTACAAAGTACGTTTGTTTCACTAACAAAAATGTGCTTGCATACAGCTCCATTTTCAGACCGTCTCCATTGCTACGTGGCAAGGACGACGATCTTAGGTCTGGATTGCAGGGTCAAAGGAAATGAAAAAGGTATCCAGAGCTTGACAGTATATTGCTTTTTAGTAGAACAACGTAAAAAGAAAATACTTTTATCCTGACTATACTACTTCATTTGTTCACGAGGAGTTTTTCTCTTCAATTTTGTAAATGAAATTTGTTCCGTGAGTGAGTACATTTTATTACATCGATTTAAAATACTCGTCGTATTAAAGATGTTATCTATGCCTTTAACTTCTCTGTGCTTTTGTTTATCTCAAATTGACATAAGAAATAGAATAACATTCCTGAAAAATGTAAATATAAATAAATATACAAGGGTAAAATTTTGCTTATCTTTAAAATATAATCATATAATATAATTTCATTTTATTTAAAAAGCTAGTTAAACTTAGCTAAAAAAAAATATTAACATCCATTTTAATACATGTCAAGCAATTAGTTTTCAATATGCTTTTCAAGAACATTAATCGAAATGGTTAAAAAAATATTGTTATTTTCTAAAAGAATAAAGATATTAGTATTTGAATAATTTTCTCCCAATTGCTATTTTTATTTGATCTCGTAAATAATCAAACTAATAAAATGTGCACCGATAATCATCTGGTTTACGATTCCATCGGATTGTAAAACATGGGAGGATTGACTTAAATGGACTTCCGATGAGACTTTAAACTGGTGCATGGGGTCTTGCGTTCCAGCTATACACTGGCTCCTATTCTTTTGTTATAATTAAATTTATTCAAACCTACAAAAAGTATTATATATTTAGTAATTATTTTGTCATAATTTAAAAAACAGTGTGTTCTCCAAACGTCACTCAAAATATCAACTATTTACCCACACAACCAAATATAGGCTACGGTTTATTTTGGCTTTAATTGGTGTTTAAACCACAGCTAATGGCAATTAAAGTAACCGCAAATAATATATTCGTGAATAATTAATTAGATGTGATTTTTTCAACCGCTAGAATTACAGAAATTACCTGCAGTTATAAACCACAGGTAATGCCAACAAAAATTAGTTCCGATCAGTGGAGAAACTACAACTAATGCAAAGTTATATAGAAGTTTTTCAAAAGGCAGCAGTTTAAACCGCTACTTATATGTATTTTTTTTAAAAAAAAATTATTCAATATATTTGAATATTTTTCCTTTACTCAATTCTTGTAAAATGCCAGATTTAAACTAATAAATCCAATTAAAATTATTGCCAAATTTCATTTACAGCCACAAATTTCACATTCATCATACATTACATGATTAGAAATATAACAATGTCATAATTTAATATAGTTCTATAAAGTACTACATTTAATTATAATATCAAAAACATAGTCTTAAAAGCTATTACAACCTTAAAAAAATAATGTTGTTTTGGGTTAGAGAGTATATTGCTTGGGATGTAGACTCCATCATGATCTTCAATAAACATATGCATCTTGTTCCTTGGCGTAGCCACACAATATCTTTATAACATCCCATATTATTCCTACAAATTGTGCCATGCATCTCACTTATTTTTCAAATGATGCTAAGCTTGCATTCATTCATCCAAAAACACACAATAAAAAATCAAAGTTAGAGCATTTTCATAATTTTTTATCATTATGTTAGTTTACGTGTGCATTCAAAGTGAAGGACGTTATACAATAAATAACTATTTGTGCTTACCTCTTATAAGAGAGAACATTTATGAGTAGCTTGCTATGTTATGTGTAGTTAACATCTTTTGGCCTGCAACAAAATTTATGGGAATTGAACAATGATTCCTTTTTTAAGCTTTCAAAAAGTTTGTGACATATATTTCCTTGCTTCAATTTTTTTTCTTTGGCTATAATTCTTTACTTTGCTTTAACTATGATCTATTAATTCTCACATTAATGAACAAATTAGGAATCATAATATTTAATTGGCACTTGGAACCAACTACAATCCAAATCATTATTCTAGTTTCTTAATATATTGTAATCAATGGTATGAAACTATATATGAATTAATATACACATTGACTCTACTTAATTTAATTGTCAATACCCTCTTAACTCTAATTAGTTCCACTATTTTTGCAACCTAATAAAGGATCATAAGAATAAAGAAATTCCATTGTAGGTGTTGCTCATGGGTTAAGAGAAAGGAAAGCTGAGATAATAACTAAAATTGTGCCACAAATCCAAACCAAAACACAACCCTCGAAGGACAAAGCAAAAAGGTGCAGTTATGGACAAGTGTGCACATGATGGTCAAGAAAACTATTAGAAAAGAACACAGTATGAGAAGGCAAATATGCTTATAAAAGATAGTAATAGACAAATTTAGTGAACTTACGTTAGCAATAGCAATATGCAAACCCTGTAGTCTACAACATTTAATTGATAAATAAAAATGAATATTCACAGTAAGGTTTCTATTGCATGGACATGTAGATATAGTTAACACATTTTTCACTAAAATTCAAATTCGACATATTTACATGATAGATTGAATTTACTAAAAGATTTTCAAGATTTAAATCAAATCTTAGTTTTAATAGTGCAAAATTGTAACTTACCCTCCAAATTCAACATTGCAAATTTACTTTACAATTTAAACAAGTTCATCTAATATAGTAGTGGATATAAGTTTTCTTGACACTTATATTTGACATACACGAATGTCTTTTTTATGATTAAATGTTTATTAATTTTTTATACATTGTCTTAGAATTTTTCTTATATTCAAATCGGATTATCTAGTAGAATCATCAACTTTGCCTTAAATAACAAATGATTGAAAGTTACACCACTAAACCAATTAGACTTTATAATTGTTGTCTTGTCATTCAAGATATCCAATATAAAACAACAAGTTACTTTAAAGTCAATGAAAGAGATTGCTTTAACTTTATCATTCACATGAATCATATCTTATCCCAATCCTAATAATGATCCAAAGGACGTGTTGGTTAAGAAAAATTCAAAATTAGATGGTCGGACCCACTAGTCAAATGTGCAACAAGTCAATAAAAATTCAATAAAGTAAATGTTTTTAGATGGTCGAGCCCACTAACACGTATTTCTATGAGTTTCTACTAGCTCATTCTGCCACCTAGCTATATAATATATATGTATATGAGAATCTCTCCTTGATGAAATTCGACCAAGGTAGTTAAAAAGATAGTACATTACTTAGGACCAAATTAGTTTAACAAATTAAGCAAACATATAACTAATGCCATCACTTAAATTAATTAACAGGTAATACAGATCATCTATAATATTTCATATACGTGACAAAGGTTACTTGTCTTTATTCAAATTTCAATTTTAAACAACTACTTATAGAGTAATAAATTTAATATAACATAAAAAATGAGGAAGGGCACAAATCAATAAGGGAGGAAAAATATCAATAACAACAAAGGGAGAATGTGAAAGGGAGACCAAAGTGTTGCCCATTATTATGGTAACACCAAAAACGAATCATCAATGCATGAGCAAGAAACAGAGTAGTGTATGTGCTTAAATGTGTCTAGTCACCTCATTTCATCTTCAAAAGCTTAAACATAGTATCCCTTCACTTTCATTCAAACACATTCAAATCTCATAAGAAGAAACACATTTAGGTATATTATATTTATTAAAAAACTACCAACTAAAACGAGAATAAAAACATTGTAAATCATTTCATCTTCTCATACAATCAAAACCACTAATTAATCAAGCTACACCAACTAGAATATATTGACTCAACCTCACCCATCAATTACATAGTCAAGACCAAAAAAACAAAAAAGAATCACAAAAGATTACCTCACAATCACCAATGAAATCCAAAATATTTCACTAGTCTCTATTTGCCCTTGCCTTCACGAATAAAAATTAGAGCGAAATGTTATCTTCAACACCTCTTATGCCCTAACTCTTATTTACTATAAGCAGTCTCTCCACTCACACCTCCTTTACTCCTCCAAACTCGCTTCTTTTTCTTTCCTTAAAAAAATAAACAAACCATGGCAGTGAGTGACCAATGGCAATGAGCAATCGACACCTGAGATTCAGTTGGTTAGGGAGGCAACAGCCTTCGGCCAACAATGGAGCTTCGAACGACTTGGGAGCTTCGATTTTGCACTCCTTCTTGGGTAGCCAGATTTGAAATGGGGTGGAGGATTTAGGTTTTTAACTTACATTCCATGTGGTTCATTAATAACGATAGAGATTTTAATGCATTTAATGGTTAACTGCATATATTTTCTTGCTTATCGTAGTTAAATCATTGCAATTTAATAACCACAGGGAGTTAATTATGGTTTTTATCATAACCACAAGGAAATATAAATTTGCTTGCGATTTTCATAATTGTAGGCATTAAATGGCAGCTGAATGCAATTTTTTTAGTAGTGCTACTTCCGAAAATTAAGAGGATTTTTGGATCTACGTAAAACAAAGTGAAATAATGACTGTAGAATGTCCTAGTAATATTTTGTTAGTGTTCTAGAAATCAATTATTTATAATATGTATAATTATTCTAGTATTTCTAACTACTGTTACAATCCTTGTATATGTTTGGATTAGATTTTAGATTAATATAATTTGTAGATTTAATTTTAACTAAATGTAAATTTGTGTCATCGTTATGTTTATAAATGATTATCTAAAAAGTTAACTTTGTCATCAGTGTAATTTATACAACATAAAAGTATTTTTTTTAATCTATGTAGACACAGAATTTAATTGGCAAAATTAATTTACATGCAGTTTGGTCCAAAGATTCTAGATATATTTTTTGGATCCTTAATTTCATTTCCGAACGTTGGCCAGCGTTGTTTCTGTCAACCACCCATTCTAGCTCCACGCCAAAGCTGATGACTGATCTCTTCACTTCTCGTCCTCCCATGCGCTGCATATACACACAGACAGAAACTTGTGAGGACATAGTTTCGATGATTCTCTAACGTTCGTGGCTTTGTGAGACGTCAGAGAAACAAGCTTTACTAATTGTATTCAAATTTAAGTAGTAATTCAAGACCACAAACCCGGGCATGAGTACCCCAGTTGCACTGTATGCATTTCCAAGAAAAAAAGACAAGAACAAAGAAAAGACTCCTGTCTTTGCATGGTCAGTTTTGGTCTCTGGTTTCTGACTGCCTTTCCAGAATATAGGTTCAAAAGACAAAACTGGTTTGCAAAATGCCAAACTATGGGTCTTACGTCTTCGGCTGTATCATGGAGGATATAGACAAAAGAAATAGCCAATTCGTTCAATGTCATTGTCACTCACAGAGTGGCACACACACTTTAACGCCTATAAAAACCCACCCCCAAGTCTCCAGTCTCAACTCTCGGCTTTCTCATTTCTCTCAAATCAGCTATGGCTTCCTCTTCCCTTAACTTCCCCAATCTGTTTTTAGCCTCAGCGTCATTCTCATTCCTCATCATCATGTTCACTCTCTCCACAGCCACCACCCATCCCCTCACCTTAACCCTCGTCAACAACTGCAAATTCACTCTCTGGCCTGCCATTCAGCCCAAAGCCGGCCACGCCGTTCTTGCACGTGGCGGCTTCTCTCTCCACCCTCTCTCCCACCTCTCCGTCCCCATCCCGAACCGCTATTGGTCAGGTCGGCTCTGGGCCAGAACCGGCTGTGTCCAATCCAACAGACGCTTCACCTGCGCCACCGGTGACTGCGGCAGCCGCCTGGAGTGTGGCGGCGCCGGTGGCACAACCCCTGTGACGCTGGTTCAGTTCAGCCTTCACCATGGCCGTCACGATTTCTCCTTTTACGGCGTTAGCCTCCTGGACGGATTTAACGTCCCCATAACGGTGACGCCGTACGGGGGAAAAGGGGTGTGTCGGGAGGCGGGTTGTCACGTGAATCTGCTTGCCACATGTCCGACTCCGTTGAAGCAACGTTCGCCGGCGCGTGGCGGAGCTGTAGTGGCGTGTAAGAGTGGGTGCAAGGCTTTTAATACCGACGCGCTGTGTTGTAGAAACCATTACAGTAGTCCTCAAACGTGTAAGGCATCCATTTATTCGCAGTTCTTCAAGCGTGCATGCCCTGCGTCATTCACCTTCGCTTATGATATACCTCCGCTCATGCACAATTGTTCCTCTCCGCGAGAGCTGAAGGTCATCTTTTGCCTTTAAAGGTTCGAGAATCAGTACTCGCATGGTGATGGTTGTGACTGGGAAAAAAATGCTGAAAGCAAATGTAGTTTAATTAAGACCATTCATGCGGTCGATGTTGGAACTTGGAATGGAAACTATATTCAGTTGGTTTAAGACTATGTTTCATGCTTAATTAAGTTTACGTTCGCTTGTTTGTGCATGTTAATTAATTCACGTAATCAAACCAAAACAAAGAAAACCTATTCGGAGCAGCTTGGTTCAATAAATTAACAACGAAGACATCAACTAATATTCTTGTGATGTTTGGATTAAAAGATAAATCAGAAAAGAAAGTCAGAGACAGAACAGAAGTGACGTAGCAGAGTCACACAGATCATGCCATTTTAGAAAAACGCCAATCTGGCTTAGTTGGCTCTTACTAATTAGATAATAATCGCTTCTTTTGATACAAGAATTACCGTGCATGGCCGTTTGGCTGCTTGCAATGAAATTGGATTCTTTCATGTATTGCATGCTGTGTGTAGCAAGGGAGAGAGAAAGGCTTCCACACCTTTATTTCTCTCCTAGTTGCATGGCATGTGATGTGAAGATTGAGAAAAAAAAAATAATTTTGATCTCTCATTTTTTCAATTTGCCCTTCTAATAATGAAAATTATTAAATTATACTTTTAAAAATGAAAAAAAATAAGATGATTCTTTTTTTACTATATTAATTTTTTGAAGACTTTTATTTTATAAAAAGTTACATCAATATTTGAAGGATCATTTTAATATTTTCCAATTTTAAAAGATCAAATTAGTCTCATGGTCGAAAGTGAGATTCCAAAATTGTATTTTTCTATTTGAAGATTGTTTGTCACTTTTCCATGCTTGTTTTTCTTTTTTTTTTTCTTTTATAAACCAAAAAAAAGTTGAGTGATTATGTTGTCAAATATACCATATTCTTTAGTCACTAATTAAGAATAAATTATTTGACTATATTATTAGATTTATTATTATAAGTATATCATTAACTATAAGACGATAATTTTTAATAAAATATTTTATATTTAATAATTAATCAAATAACATGGTACACCTAAATACAAGAGATCATCCGTCAAAAGTTGTTATTGAAATAATGGTGTTGGCCTTGATATAATATACATGAGGAGATGGTGAGTTTCTATGCAGATTTAATATTAATATAGTCATTAATATTTTTCAAATTTCTAAAAAAATTTTGCATCAGCAATAATATAAAAATATTTGTTTTAATTAAATAAATTATTTAAACATACATTTAACATGTTTAAAGAGGTGAGATGAGGTATTGTGTAACATGTTGACAGATTAGATGAAATTTTTTGCCTGTTAAGGAGTATTTTAGTTACAAAATTATTATTTCTTACAGAATAGTTCGGTTACTTGACTCATCTAATGGAAATCACTTTCCTTCCTTTGAGGTAAATCACAAACTCGAGAATTTATTATGTGGCTGACACCAACAAATATGAGAGTGAGAATGGGATGCTTTTTTGTTCCCATTCCACCGCCCCAAATCTTTCAACCAAAGATTCTATTGACAAGGAATTCAACCCAAACAAGAGCGTTTCAAGTGCAATCGTGGCCGAGCCAAGACTGCGAGCTAGTAAGGGCAAGTTTTTTTATTTTTTCTATTGGAAAATTATAATTTAATATTATTTTTTTTACATAAAATTCTATCATTAAAAATTTAGAATTAAATTAAATAAGGTTAATCTACTAACAATATTTTAACTTTCACATTCTAAAATTTTTAAATAATTTTAAATTTAAATGAGTATTATACTTTATATTAATATTAACATTGAAATATGTGTAAATACTTATCCGAATTCATATAATATATTACAAAAATTTACTAAACAATCACTATAATATCATGAGTTCTTTAAATAATCCAAAATAGTATTTTAAAGAAGTAAAAAAATTTATTAAATAAAGCATTGAAATTTATAATTGTCAATTTATTTAAAAAATTTTTTTATAAAAGATTATAAATATTATTTTATCCATCAAAAATTAAATTTTTTTAATTATTTTCAAGAAAATGTTTTAAAATTTAACTAAAAATAACATATTAATATTTGAACTTAATTATGTTCTACTTAATTATTATAAAATTACTATTTACAAAACTGCGTCCTATACATTTATATACAAATTTAATATAAAATTACATACATAATATATATGTGAGTATAATAAATTTGAATTAAAATTTTCAATAATAATATGATGTAATCATTTAAAATCAATAATTTAAATGGATTTAAAAAATAAAAATATACATAGGCATAAAATTGAAACTTAATACAACAAACATTTAAAAAAGTTTTGAAGGGCCCACTCACGTGAAAGTGGCTCAGCCACCGAGTGCACCACTCATCATGTATATGTAACGTTGAAACCTCCTACCACATTCCATCCTTCTTTCCTTTCCATTTGCACTGTTTTTCATTGGACAAAACGGGCTCTTGGTATTACAACATTTTGTCAACATAATTGCCATATGAATTAATAATTATAAAAATATTCCATAATAATATTACTTAAGTATATTAACATAACATAATTAATGATAAGCTTTAATTCCCATATGAGTTAATAAAACTTATTCGGATAATTAATTAGGTGCAAGCAGCACCGTACTCGCTAATGGAAACACATTTAATTAAGAAGTTTAAAGTAATCATTACTTAAAAATATATATTGGACTAATTTTTTACTCATCATATTTAATTTTTTATCAAGACAAAAACGATCGGTCAAAGTGTGACTAAGTGATAAGTGTATTTAGGAATAAAAATTCATAAGTGAGAAGACGTAGATAAATTTATAAATTTGGGTCCTAGGATTTCTAATTTCCTTATTCAGGGTACTATATATATATGCCTTTTTTATTTTTGAAAAAGGATTGCTTGGAAACCCAAAAAAAAAAAGAAAAAAAAAAGGGATATGGGACCTGGTAGGAATCACGAGTTACAACTCGCATTAATGATTAAGAATAAATGTTAATTTACATGCTTAACTTCTTTTGCAAGAAAACATACATTCTCTGCATCGTTAAATTACTAGGTCATATATTGTGCAAATACATGTATCCTCTATGTTTAACAAAGTTTGAGACTTTCCCAATGATAATAAACAAAAAGTAAAATCACTTGTTCATAAAATTAATTATATAAGTTACTAAAAAATCAACACCTCATAGAAGAGGTAAAATAAATAAAAGTTTATGTCTTTTAAAATAAGATACTTATTTCATATGATGTATATTGATAATTATATTTCTAACACTTGATTATATTATAGAGTAAGTTACACAAATCTTTCTGATTTATATTAAAAATACACGAATCTCTTATCTTTTTTTAAAATATACATAAACTTCAAATAGAATGTTACCTTATTTTAATTTATTAAATTTCTTCCATATCATAAAAGGTATGTCAACAATAAAATTCTAAATTTAATTAAAGAATAAAGTATTTAAAAATTAAAAAATCTTTAAATCTTAAGCTTACATATAAAGAATAAATTTTGTGAGAAAGAATACCACTTTTTATAAATATATCAGTCAAAATACCCAATCAAATAAGGCAGAAACGTTAACCGTAGAGAATTTAACTGGAATTGGTAGTCACCCAAGGAGGCACAGCCTAAAGGGTGCCTCCGCATTCGCCATTCGGAACCATTGCTCTATAAATAATCGAAGCGTCGGCTTCCATAGTCTCTCTGATATCTCCTGAATACTTCACAATCTCAGAGCTCTCGCTCCTCAGCTCTCTAATTTCTTTTGCCGGAGCTCTTTCCTTCTCTATCGCTGTGTATTGATGGCATCTCAGGCGAGCCTTCTCCTTCAAAAGCAACTCAAAGGTAGGGGTCACTTAAAAATCTTCTCTTTGATACTGCCTCGCTTTCTGGCCTTTTTTATTTGTCCAAAGTCGCAAAGGGTTTGGCGTGGATTTTCCGCGATGTTGTAATCGACTTTGCCTTCTCTTGGTTGCAGATCTTTGCAAGAACCCCGTTGATGGGTTCTCTGCCGGGTTGGTGGATGAAAACAACATTTTTGAATGGAGTGTAACGATAATTGGACCCCCGGATACTCTTTAGTAAGCTTTTATCATATTTCTTTTACGTTTCATAGCAAAAATTTATCTAATTTCTGATTTTTATTTGGAACTTTAGATTTGCTTTGTTTATATATTCATTGATGATTCTTTGACTGTGTACACATTTGGGGTTAAGGGTCGGAGTTTTGGCTTACCGAAGATCACTTATTTAATGTTGTTAAAGTACTTCGGTTTTTGATGATAGCTAGTACCTTTGAATTAATGAGATGATTGCTTGTCTACCCTAATCATGATGAATTCATTAGACTGATAATTGTATGAGCCCTTTTGTTTGTTAGTCTACATAACTGTCGAGATTTCAGAGGAAAACAGATATAAGTGGAAAATATTAGCTTTAGCAATACATCAGAGTCTCGAACCAAGTGATCCTTAGAATCTGAGTTGAAAGAGATGATAATGATGAAGGTTGATATTGGGAGACATGATAAAAGGAAAATAGATTATATTGCATATAATGCAACTCCTAATTTGCAAAGTTGGCACATTTCCAAATTATTGACTATGTTGCAAATTGTTGGGATGGCCTAAATTTTCCTAATTGTAGGAGCTTGTTTTGTTTTAATTATTACCTTATGTTCCTATAGTTATAGCAGTTCTGCTTGTTAATACTTGTATACTATTATTTCCATGTTATTATGGCGCTTGAATTTTGCTGACAACTATTCTGTTTCTTTTGTTGGTTCACTGAATTTCTCATAGCGAGGGAGGATTTTTCAATGCCATTATGAGTTTCCCATCCAATTACCCAAATAGTCCACCGACAGTGAAATTCACCTCAGAGATATGGCATCCTAATGGTTATTCTTCTAACTTGTGATATTGCTCTGATGAATATAACATGAAGCTAACTTATGTTGCTTACTACTTGCAGTATATCCTGATGGCCGGGTTTGCATATCAATTCTTCATCCTCCTGGTGATGATCCAAATGGTTATGAGCTTGCAAGTGAGCGCTGGATGCCTGTTCATACAGTATGTTGAAAGATACAGCCATTAGCTTAGTTTTTTTTCTTGAACATCAGTATTTCACCCTTCATTATTAAATTGGTACCTTGGCTTCAATGTTTGACTACATCAATTTAGGGCTTGAAATTTTAGACTACCATAGTTTAAAATTGACACCTCTAGCATATTCTTATTTAATAATTAGATTTCAATATTGTAATGTGCCAATATGTGGCAGAGATTAACCATATGATTTGTTTTTTCCTCTGATTTTCATCATGTGCTTTGGTTGTGTACATTATATGCATAATCAGTGTTCTCTTGGAGCTCTCTGTAATATGCAACTCCAAGGAAGATGATATTAGCAAACTAGATATTAGAAGTTCAGTACCCTCATCCTTGATATAACTTTTATTCTTATCATTTTAACTAGTCTCTGAAATTATATAATTAGACTGAAAGGCTCATAAGTAGTTTCAGTTCTTTCAAGTTTGTGACGGGTTGGGAGCTATAAAGTGAAAAAGTATAATGTCAAAGCTGGATTTTTACAGAATAACCGATCAGATCAAAATAGTTAATATTTTATCATAATGAAAAATCTTAATACCTTAAAACTAATCTGGGGACCGGAGTGTTAAAATTTTCAAGGTTTGTTTTTTATTAATAACCTTGTTTGGACGTCTTTGGTAAAAGGTATGCCAATTCTTGTCCACAACGTTTGATATTGTGTTACTTATGATTATGACTTGTAAAGCTATTTCCAACCTACTTACTGATAAGTATGATATATGCTTGTCTTGCAGGTAGAGAGTATAGTATTGAGTATCATATCAATGCTTTCTAGTCCTAATGATGAGTCTCCTGCAAATGTCGAAGCTGCAGTAAGTTTGGCGACTTCTCTTTTTTAAATAATTGTCACTAAAACCTCCTCCGTCTCCCTTCCCTCCATCTAATACAGTACTTATGCCTTGTATCCTAGATATATTTTTGCCTTTTAGTTTGTGTTCTAGGTACCCCAGATATGAAAAAGAAAAGCAAAAACCAAAATTTGTCATGAGAAACTATGTATCTGTGGCTTAACCATGTTAGATTTTCGATTGTAGGCAATGTTAATATTTTATGAACTTCATAATTTTTGTCCTTGTACCTTTGGTCATACATTCCAGTACATATATCCTTATCCTTAGCTATTCGACACTTAGTTAAGATCTAATATATGATCAGGTAACCAAACTGTCAATGGTGAGATATTGAGTTGCAAAATATAGGAGCCTTATACTTCACTGTTATTTACTAATCATGCCTTTAGTCGTGTGTGTTTGTGTGTGCAGGTGTACTATCGTGTGTTTCATTATGTTTGACACAATGAAATTACATTCAGTAGGAATAATTTATTGGACAGGGTTTTTATTCTTTTGATAGAGGATGATTTCTTGTCCTTTGTTTTTGCACGTTCTCTCATCTCGTCAATAAATTTTCTGTTTCTATAAAAAGAAAAAAATTCATTGAACACGGATTCTACTTCAAAAAATGCTTGAATTTAGTCTCACGTTCAACCAAATCTATGATTAACTTATTCTGGGAAAGCCATGCTTTCTAGTAATACTCATTGCTGGTTATTGTTTACAAAATGCTTCAATCTTGAGATTCTGAATTTTCTTTTGTGGTTGTGATGTCTTGTTGCAGAAGGAGTGGAGAGATAGGAGAGATGATTTCAAGAAAAAGGTTAGCCGCTGCGTGAGAAAGTCACAAGAAATGTTGTGATTTACGGCCAGCGCCTCATCCTGCTTCTGTGAACTGGGAGACATATAACTTCACGTCTCGTGGATCACCGGTTACTGTTGATCCCTGTGGAATTGCCATTGGAAGTCGTCTTTCTTCAGTTCCGTTTTGTTTCTGCTCTGCATGGCCTCTTGTCATGACTTGGAAAAACCAGCTCTAGTCAAAATGTTTTGGCTTGTATTTGGTGTCGAGTTAATTGGAAATTTTCTTTGTTCATTTGCATAACCTTTATTGATAAAATTTAAGTGACAAGTTTTGTCTTTCTCTGAATACCGAGGTCGTGCATGTTATGTTGTGACTCTTACGATTTTGCCTGCGTTCCATCTCAACCAAGAATTTTTGTTCTTTAAGATTACTGTTAGTTTGAGTCTTAACACAAATTCAATCTACTTTTGCTCTGAGAATTTGGAAAATGAAATCTGGTGATTAACGACTAGCAGAACCTAGGACTCTAATAATCAAGGACTTTTTAATTTTTGGCCTAAGAAACACATTGCTCCTGTACATTCTGCTTACATGCTTCAACCCCCCCGATAATATGGGTGAAATATCTTAAAAGCAGGGCCGCGTAACTATCAGAAAGTTGATCTTATAGTGTGCGTTAACTGAAGGATGCGTGTTTTTTCAAAGTGTTATATTTCCCGAGAAATTACCTGGCGCTATGAATACTATACCAATCGTTAAGATGTATATAGCTTATATCCTCAGAAGATTTTAGGCTTTTAGCATCTAACCAAATTCATTGATTGTTAACAACACGATAAGTTGACTAAAAAAATCGTCAGATTAAGCTGACGAGGTTTATTGCCGCCTGATTGATTATTAACTGCACAAGCACACTACAAACACAACGCAAATCCTCCTTTTAGACCATATTTCAACTCGCAACGGATCTGAATCACAGAAACCCATCCTTGTTTCTGGAACGCCTAGGCATGTCCCATGGGATGATGATGTTCTGATTAATCTTTCTTCGGTGAATTCACTTGACTTCCCATCCTCACCACGATGCCGTCAATATCCCTGACGTACCCCACCTTCTGGCCCCACTCCTTCTCCTCAGGCTCGCTCACTCCCACTGCTCCGTTCTCCACAGCCCTCTGTTCCAAAATCCAAGTCAATCAAAGGAACATCCCGTGATGATCCATAACACACATCGGATCATAGATGGACAACTTAAAACAAAGTAATAATAAAACCATATATTAAGTGTACCTTGTACGCAACATCGACGTCAGGGTACACAAAACAAACCTCGACCGCTTGTCTTTCTCGAACAGATCGAGGGGCTTGGACCGTTCCCGTCAGATCATTTGTCTCGTGCTGCTTCAACGGAGTGAAAGCTATTGTGGTCTGCCCGCTTTCCAGTTCTCCCCACCTGACCCATTCTTATTCATATTACTCCCGAATCCATAAATCATCCAATAATAAGATCGCTAAGGTTTAGATTTGGATACGGTGTTGGTACCTGTTGGATTCGTCTACGCGACGGACATTGAAGCCGAAGGCCTTGGCATAGAAAGCCACCGACTTGGCTACGTCTCTCACGTAAACCACGGTGTACGCAAACGCCGGCCTGAGATTCGACGCCATTGATTGAATGTTCGCTGATTTCTTCTCCCACCTTCCCGTTTTAATCCTTCCAGCGTCCATTTAGAATGTTCTCATGTCAACGTGGCAGTTCTTCATGGGTTGTACGTGGAGTTCATGCATTGCAGCCTGAAAGTTAGCTTCGTATGTTATGAGTTTTGCATTTTAAACTTAATTACCGGTGCTAATATGCCATATTCACAAATCTTTGATACCTTAATCACGATTTGGTGCCTCATCAAATAATCATTTGACCTGACTCCAACTCTAGCACTTCTTCCAACTCTACTTTGAGCATCAAGCTGGGTTTAGCTTGTACAACTCTATAAGCGTGAGGCTTTGAGTCATTCATGAACTTTCGAACGAAATTTCTCAGTTATTGTAGGCAAATGAGTGGACTTGGATCATGAGGATTGCTAACTCTGTTGCGAGTTCAGCCAACATACGCCCCATATAGATACATGAATCAGATCTTTGCTGTGTAGTGAGGGATGAATGAAAAGAAAAAAATTCAGTAACTGATAGAGACGAATCAGGATCCCTTACTTGGCAGCATCCCTTTGAAACAAGCATGCCAAACGTATTCATGCCCTGTGGCTGATGACATAGTTGGGCCCCATGGTTTCTTCGAGACAATTTAGTATAATAATGATTCTGATGAAAAACTACACTTTATCTTAAAATTTAATTATATAATTGATATATGACTTTTTTAATAAATGTAACAAAATATTTATTGAACTCTGAAACTTGGGAAAAAAGTTGGTAAGCCCAAAGCATTGTCATAATAAAATCATGTCACCTCTTATAATTTAACATTATCTTCGTTCCAAAATCCAGCGGATGCTTTATTATAATTTAATGTTTAGGTATAAATTATAATCAGATCTTAATTCAAAGAGATAAAAATAGAAATTTTCTTAATTTATATTTTCAAAAGTTTAAAATGTAAATAAAATTTATTAATATGTGTATATATTTAATTTCAATCAATATTTAAAATCAAACTAACATAATTAGAAAAACCAAGTGTAAATTAATGATTTAAGCTTCAAAAAAATTTCTCTCTCGTCTTAATTTTTCAAATCAAAATAGTTATTGCCACAATCACTTTATAAATTGGAACTAACATGGCATGGAAAAGTGCACATGGTTGTTAACTACGGATTTGAATTTGCCCATGTATCATTCTTCTTTAAACAAGATGATTGAAATAAAGTAAAACAATATCAATATTTATGACAATGGTGACACCAAGATAAGTTCAAACAATTAGTTTATAATCATGTAAGCTTTCGTTTATGTATCTATTAAATGATTATAGTTTTACTTAACGCAAAGGGGTTATTTTGGTTAAAAAATATAAAATATTAAATTAAGAAACTCAACATTTAAAAAATAAGAAAATGATTGATTAAATTATTAATATTCTAAAAAACAATACAAGTTTGGTGAAAGAAAAAATAAAATAAACTTAGATATAGTTTGTTTATCTTTATAATAGATTTTTCAATTAACACATGAAAAATGTATATTTAATTAATGATAACACAAAAAATGTATATTTAATTGAAATTATGGAAATTATGATATTATTGAAAAATTATATACTTAGACCTTATTATCAGGTTGGATTTATAAATATTGAACTTGAATTTAAATTAAAAAAGATTTTAATAATTTTTTATTAAATTTTTTATTTAAATTTTTATTTATATTTTTTAAGCTAAACTTGTTGGACCAAACAGGTTTTTTAAATCTCATAATCAAGTTTATTTACTAAAATTTGAGATAACGACATAATTAATAATTATTGTTACTTAAAAGATTATGTATAAAAAAGTTATAAATATAAATAAATTATTAGTATTGACAAAAATATTATAAATAAAAAATATTAATTTTTATTTATTCATTAAAATATTATATTGCACTAAATATTTTATTAAATAACAAATTTTTTAAAAAGTATTAGTTCACACTTTTGAAACTTGAGATAAACTTTGAAGAGAATTTGAATATATCTTGTTTTATAAAACAAATTTTTTAATTAAATTTTTTTGGTTTAGACTTTATTTATTAAACTTGAAGTAATGATCAAATTTTATATTTTAATTGAAAATCATCATAATAAAAATAAAAATAAACTTTTTTTTTTTCAATTAATAACTATAATAATACGCTACTCATGCGGGCCTTGATCAGATGATTCAGGAACACGCTTACTGTGGATGGACGTTCACATGCTCTAAATCACAATCAAATTGAGAACTGGACAGCTGCCGGTGGTTGACTATCGGAGGGCCTCTCTAAAAATAGCAACAGAACTTGGAAAATGATGGAGTACTGCGACGAGGAAAGAAGGGCGAAACGAAGAAATTAGTCGCAAGCTTGTTCTCGCACCTTCTGTAAGGCCCAAGACTGATCCCATGGAGCAGTTTGATCTGTTCCACTCTCTAGCTTCTGTCCGATCTTTCTGCGCTGTTCCCTGATGCTTGGATCGAGAACGTTATGCTGATATCGTAAACTGTTGCAGTTATATTTTAGGTGATGTTTGGAACTTAGTTCGATACCACTTTTCTTGTGTATTCGCATCATTTGGTTTTGTCTTGGCGGCGTTCAACAAAATTACACCTTTGTAATGCTTATGGATGCAAGCCCCTCTAAATCATTAAATACTGCTCGTTACCTATTCACTTTTCACAGCATTTTGTTCTGGATTATAGTATTATTTGAATTTCACAAGAAACTGTCGTCTTAGTGGCATATAACTTAAGATTTTTTCAGAACGCAAATTTCAATTTTTTCTTTTATATAGATATATCTGGTGGATGGGCCGGTGTTTCAATACTGAGTAGCTTTGTTTTTGCTAGAGGTTTCGAGATTATTCTTTCCAGGCATGGAAGGGTGCCTTTCTCACCCCCCCCCCCCCCCTCTTTAAAGCAGCTTTGTATCTGCATCTATGTTTGCACAGTTGACAGTTCATTTTGAAGTATCTGTGTGGAATCAAAAGTATGTGCGCTTTTAATCTTGCAGGGACAATGTATTGATCTCTTGTTGCCTTTATTCATATTATTGTTTAGTTACTTCCCATAATCCGGCTCATTTTGCTCCAGTTCAACCATACCATAGTTAAATTAATTCTTGATGATAGATAGATGTCACTTGCAATAAAATATTATCAACTTTTATTTCTTGAATTGAAAAGATACTTTGGTTGTACTGATTGCCAGGGAACTTTTCATTCAATCAGTATAAATGGGAGACGCGTTGTATTCTTCTAACTCAAGCAAGAACTCTAAGTCTAGCAATCTCGTCACTGGGAAAAAAGCATATAATAAATCGTTGGTTGCATCTCGTCCTAAAGGTTTTGTGCAGAAAAATTATGACCAGCTTGTTTCGCTGACCCATGGTGGCTTTGGAAGTAGTACTGTGGGTCATTTGACCTTTTTCTTACTTAAAGTTGCTGCATTAGAAACTGTGAGGAGGTTCTCAAAAAACAGGTGTCCAGTTATATGGAGAGGTCTTCAGGCTCTACAACTCCTTTGCTATCCACCATTTAAGTGGATTCAGAGGTGGGCACCCTTCAAGGGTTTGGTCAAAAGCATGCAGGTTTGTAAATGTAATTATAGATTTCCAAAGGTTTCAGACGTATGTTTTTAAATGACATTTTATTGCATCAATTATGCCATATTGGGTAAACAGTTTTCTGTAAAAAATAGAGGATAATTTTTCCAGATAGATTGCTTTTCTTGGATAGCTTCTACTACCATAAGCACCAGCATGTTTGGTAAATTTCTTAAAAGATACCTTCCTAAAAATCTACCCTTCCACAGTTGTGCGTATGGAAATTGTGGTTTAAACATCTTTTAGTTTGTCTTTAAAAAAAAAAAAAAAAGAGCATTATGTAAAGGTGGGTAATTATAAATCTTATAAGGTACAATACTTCGACCTCCTCTGAACTTTGCTGGCTTTTTGCCAAACTTCCCTCAGTTTTGGAAACCGAGACAAAGCATCCTTTAGGAGGGGAGTTTGTGTAAAGAAAGACAAATTCAAAAGAGAGGTTTGTGTATGGTTTTAACTTTTAAGGACGGTCTGTGTAGGTTTTAAGGTGATTTGTGTAGGATTTTGACATAGAGGGAGGACTAGTATGATTCAAGAAAATTTAAGGGAATTTGAAGTATTTGAAACTTCTATTTCCTTGATTGTTGTCTCTTCAACAAACATTTAGCAATATTCATAGAAGTAGTCAAGCAAGAGGAGATAGTATGAACTGCAATCATCGATGTAGCATAATAATAATTCCCTGTCCCCTTTTGCCGTTTTTGTTAAGGAAGATGTCTTTTTTGGTCATTTCCTGTCTCTTATATCCTAATTTTAGCTATATTTATGAGACGATAGCTAATTAATTTCTGTGCTATCAGATCCTGTCAAGACCATTACTAGTTCTTTCAATTGCAACAGCTTTTAATGATGAATCAGAATATAGTGATGGAACGTCAGATTGTAATACTGATTCCCCTGATTCAGAAATATACTCAGAGTCATCTCCAGTGCAGACTAATAGAAATACAAGGTAGGAAAAAATTACTAATTAATATGATTAATGTGTTTTATTCTACCTTCAGATTAACTCAAACATATTATTGCATTCATGAACTTAAATTGACAACATAAAAATAATGTTTTTCTGTCTTGACAACTTTGATGGATAGATAGGCATTAGGTTACAATATATTATCTTCATGTGTTCAGGTTTTATTCAGGTCCCCAAATTCCTAATGGTATTCTAGTCCCTCCCTCTTAATGAATTTTCTCGACGTACACCAATTGATGTGACTAAATTAGGACTGGCACCATTGCGCTGTGAAACAGTGAAATCAGATATGACTGTTTTGGTACAAGTTATTAGTCTATGAATATGGTAACCCATCTGTAAAATCTGGTCAAAGCAAAAGAATTTTGAGTGGAAGACACTGAAATAGTTTCTACAACTTGAGGTTGACTAATAATTTGTAGAAGCTTAGTGGCTTATTTGGAAATTGATCCTGTTTATGGGATTTTCAGGTTCAGTTGAGGCTTTTAAATTTTTGTTAAATGTTTTTTAGATATTTAAAATCATTGAAAATTTAAAATCTCATGAGATTTTCTCCAGGAATTCTCTAAACATCATTTGACCCTAAAGGAATATAATCAACTTGATTAGAGGTCTAGAGGCATCTCACATATTTATCCAAAAGTAATGTAGGATTATGAAGCTCGTTGAGCCAAGCCATGTGAACAGTATGATTTTGATATTTACGCTTTCCCCAATTCAACCTGGATGTATTCTTGCTTATACATGTTATGCTTCCTTACTTTTATTTTCAATGCATTTTGCAGTCACTGCAACACAGCACCTGAAGTTTTAGAACCTGAAAATTGGTTGATTCAACTCTACAAAGAGCTGGAAAATCAAGGGATTAGTTTGCCAGAAAGGTATTCATAATTACTATGCATTCACAGCATATAATCTTTTTGGTGTACATAGTTGTACCATTCCAAAAGATACTGTGTTGTGCTTATATTACTATCCAAATTTTCCGTGTAATTTAGGTTACTGGATATTCATGAAATTGCAGTCATTATAAAATTATATCTCATATAGATCTACCACTTTCTTTTGTTTCTGGAAATGAGAGAATCACAAATAATTTCGTAATTTATCATTTATTGTATTTTGGCCCTTTTATGGGGATGAGTGTGCTGAATACTTCTTGTTCAGCAAATAAAATTGATGTAATCTGCACAGTCTGGATACTCTTCAATTTGTGAATTTGTATGTGTGCAACAGTATGTTTGATAATCCAACTATTAATAATAACCATCCTCCTTTTGATGTTATTTCATTGTGTTTATTGGGGCAAGTTCTGTAATCCTGGCCAGGAGTTGCCTTAGAACTTAGCAATAGCATATTTACTTGCATATTTCTTGGTTTTTTCTCCTATTGCAGCGGACCATGATTTGGTATTATTTATGTAGAATCCATGAGGATGAGCTCCGGAGGTTTTATACAGCTTCTAATAATGATTTTTCAAGCTTCCTTACTTCAATTAAGAAGACAATCCGCTGGAGAGAAACTTACAGAATTCTTTCAGGAGAAGAGCTGGAAATGTGGTCGAATTTGGTGTTTTGGCATGGCTCTGATGTGATGCACAGACCTTGCCTCATTGTGAGGCTTGGGATAGCTTGCAGCACATTGGTGTCTCAAGATAGACCTAGATTTGCTCAGGCAGTCAGTATGTTTCTCTTTTGGGCATGCAGTATTTATTTTTCTTACCATTACTTTCTAAATATGCTCTATTTTGAGACAGTAATATTTTTACTTTCCCTTTGGATTCTTTTACCCCTTCTCTTGCAAGACCTAAATAAACAAATTTAGTCCCTTGGCTTATCTCTTTTGATGCTGTGTTTTAATAGTATTCAATGGTTGTTACTGCAGTATCACAGGTAGAATATGGAGTCCTACACTTGGTTGAGGCAGACAATCCTCAAATTACAGTGTTGGTGGACTGTGAAGGGTTATCTCCATTGAGGATTCCCTTGCAGATGATGAAATCATGTTCTTCCCTTCTGCAAGATCACTTTCCTAATCTTCTTGGTTGTTTGCTTGTCATTCGACTTCCAGCAGTTGTTCGTGTTATGGCCCAGACTTTTATTCAGGTGAGCTTTACTTTTGATTATTCAGCTTATAATGACAAAGAAGGCAGTAAGAGAGGTATTTGAAGATGGTGTCTCAATTTTTTGGGTTATGGTTGAGGGGGCAAGTGAGGTATAGGTTAGCAATTGTATTAATGAGAAGGTAGATTAGAAAGGGATATTCCTCTCTTCCTTGACAATCTCCAGTACAACGATAGTTCCACAATCATACTGGCATCTTCAATGTAATGGAGTCCAGTAATATAATGTCAAGCTTCCCTTATGGTTGATTGCTTATCTGCTTGTCTGCATGTTGCTATAAGCCATTGAAGATTGCATTCTTTAGATGATTTTTGCTGTCCAAGATGAACTAACATGAGCACCTGGATCATAGGTTTTGAAGCCAGTTACTAGGAAAAAGTTGAAGATAGAAGGAGAGTTGTATCAGAAGGTTATTTATGACTATCTACCGTTGCTACCATCATATCTTGGAGGCAGCTGCACTTGCATGAAATGTTCGAAAATTAGCAGGGGGGATATGCAGCGACATTATGCGACTGGGACCAGCAGCGGGATAGATAACTGGGCTGAGGCTGATGTCAGTGACAATGAGGATTCTCCATCACTGCATCCATCCCGTGATTTAGATGGCCACCTACATGGTAATTATGACCAGTTTTTAAGAACTGCTATCATAAGCGTTCTTCTATTCTGGGTTTTCGTAGCTTTTAGTGTTGGACTATATGATCCTGGTAGTCTTCATTTACCCTCATGATGTAAGATCCCTAGGTGAATACTTCTTTAGAGAACCGGAGAACCTCTGTAGTACGAGTCTGTTTTCTTTTTCTTTTCTCTTCTTTTATTTAGGAGGTGGCTTTATCCTTCTCCTTACAATAATAGTTGTAATGAGTGTCTGAGTTTTGTATGTACTTTTTAGTCCAGGCAAAACAGTGACTCCCAAATTATTATTCAATGGTTGTATTTTGTTAATATTTGCATTCATGCCTTTATGCTGTAGAATCAATCGGTAGATCATGAATACATTAGAGTCGTGAACTAGCCTTTACATGCAAGAATGACGACCCAAGAGCCATGTCAAATTCTGGCATTTTACAGATTGTCTTGGTATGGATTGAGAAATATTTTTATCCAGAATGTCCCTGATAAATAACGCCGGCTGCCATAAAATTAAATGTTATACATTATCAGCGCATGTTGCATGATATACTTGGCTATATTGCGGCCATTTTAAGGTTCACAATGAGGTTCACGACTTGGCATTGTACGTGACTCATGCTGGTTTGGATATTGGATTATGATTGGGTTATTTTTTGGGACCCGGGACTTTTCCAATCTGATCTGGTGTTTGGGTGCTTTTTTTTTTTTTTTTTTTAATTTATAAATGATATTCATTTATGAAGAGAAACAACTATTGTTTTAAAGATAAAATTTAAATTTTAGAATGAAAAATAATTAAGATCGAAAATTTGTTTTTCTTAGAAATAATATTTATCTTAAAAATTATTTAAAATAATGTCTTTCAAGAAAAATAAAATCAGGCCAAGTATTAATCAAACTTGAGATCCTAATTAAAATAAAAGTTCTTTTATTTTGGCCTAAACTTGATATGATTGGATGAAATCGCTAGGGCCGTTATGTAGTTTTTTGACCAACTAGCTAGATGGCAAATAATTAATGTTTCATACCCTTTTCCATTTTTTTAAAATGTATTTATTAAATTTATTATTATTTTTAAATCAAAATAAATAAATCGCATATTTTCATTCGAGATCCATTCTGTATGGTCAAGGATGCGGGATCTGGAACCCCACATTTGAGACTGTTAGTTCAGGGCGCACGTCCCCTATAATGAATGGGGAGGTGCCCCATTATTATTTATTTATTTTATAAGAATTTAATAAAATTATATTAAAAATAAATTTTATTATTATCAAATAAATTTTAAAAATAAAAGATTTAGCTAGATTTACATTTTTATAATTTTTTATTCAATAAAATTTTTATAATTAAATTTTTAAAAAAAATTTAAATACTTAATCTTTAATTGATAAATTTTTTATAATATTATTGATCCAATAAAATAAGATTAATTTTATAAAAAAATTAAAATAATGTTATTGATTAAAATATTCAGTTAAACAGTTTAATAATATAATATTTTAAGTAGTTAATTTTTTTTAAATTAATATTAAGAAGTGAGAATTATGGGAAGAAATTAGAAGAAGAAGCTTGTGAATTAATATTAAACACTTTGAAAGCTTAACTTCAAGAAAAAGAACAAGGAACTTATGGCTTCAAAGTATTTAAAAATTCTTAAATTATGATTAGATTTACTTATAATTTGAATGTGGCTGTCATTTATTGGCTATTATTATTTATATGATTGTATATATGAAAGTTCCTAATACAAATCTAATCAATTATTGTATTGGCATAGATTCTTTTAGTTTCTAGCCAATATGTTAGGTTTTCTTATAATTTTTTTTATACAATCACTTTAAATTAAAATTAATTTAATTCCAAAATAATAATTTAACTTCAATTTCCAAAATAAGGAACTTGAGGCTTCAAAGTATTTAAAATGTTAATGCTCAAGCTTCATCTATTTTTCTCTCATAATTCTCACTTCAAAATATTAAAATTTTTTTTTATAAATTTTGACTACTTAAAAATATTAAATTATTAAAATATTTTACTAAATATTTTAATTATTAACGTTATTTCTAAGGTTTTTCTTAAAATTAATTTTATGTTTTCGATCAACAATACTATTCAAAATTTATTATTCAAAGATTAAGTTTTTTTTAAATTTTTAATTAAAAATTATAACAATATAAATCTAGTTAATTATTTTTATTTTAAAATTTATTTGATATTAATAAAATTTATTTTAATATAATTTTATTAAAAAGAAATAATAATGGGGCACATCCCCACGTCCCCCGTTCATTATAGGTGGATGTGACCTGTTACTTACTGTGAGAGAAGCGAGGTTCCAGATCTCGCGTCCCTGACAGTACAGGTTGGATCGTAGATTTATATAATCCACAATTTATTTATTTTGATTTAAAAAGAAATTAAACATCTTGGTTAATAAGAAAAATGACAAGAGGGTACGAAACATTAATTATCTGTCTTCTAACAAATGGATCAAAAAACCTCCATCATGTTGTATATTCCGATAATTCAAAGGGTAAAGTTGAACAACTTTGTCGGTATATAATTGTTCTCAAACTAATGAGTCAACTCCATACTCGTTTAATTTACGTTTTAACACATGAAAAGCTTATCAAATTCGAATTGCTATAAACTTGGTAAAGTGCCAATCTACCAAATTCAAAAAAGAAAAAAGATATTTTTTTTAACCCCAAAAATACTTGACCCATTTCAAAAAAACCCAAGGTCCAAAAGCTAAAAAGGTTAACAAAATTTTCTATCCCTACTTTTAGTTTTCTTTCCTCAATTTTTTTTTGAAAAACAATTCAAATTCAATTATATATTACTTTAAAAATTATGATATGTCTCATATACTTATATCTTAACATATTTTTAAAATTATTATTTATTAATGATATAAAGTGCTATAAGAAATTTCAAATGTTATGAATGCACATTTTGAAAGTAATTACTTTAAAAAGTTATAATTTCACAATATTTTCTCACGTAATATGTTTTGTCCTGCTCCAAATGTAGTGCACTTCCATAATTCTTTTTAGGTATTTAAAAAATATAATTCATATTTTAATTATTTATTACATTTTTAGTTACTGAAAATGAACAAAATAGACCTCATTTTTCGCTATTTTAGGAAAGCCAAAATACATATCTACATAGCCTTTATTTAGTTTAATATTTTTAGGGTAAATTAAGCATGTAAAATGGAAATTTTTCCAAATTAGAATCTATTCCTCAGAAAAGGTTCAATTTTTAATTTAGTTTTCTTATATTTTTATCTAGCGCACAGTTTAGTTATCACATTTATATTAATTTTAAATTAAAATTTTTGAGATATGGTAATGTTAAATGAGTATTTATGTATGGACTTTATCAAAATTTATATTTTGAGTAGAATGGATTAATGCAATGAGTATTAAAAAATATATTTTATAACTATTTATTAATGTAGATAAATTCTTACGAATTATAATACAAGTCTATTCTAAAGTCTACTTATATTCACAATCTAATTTGGACCAAATCATCATTAAAATGATCACATGAGCCTCTTTCATTAATTTGGTTCTCTAAAATTGGTGTGTCAAGTGTAGAATATAGTCATTTAATGATAATCGTCATATTGATCTTTTAAATTTTTTTAATCATCAAATCAAATTTTTAAAAATTGGTTTTCTAAATTATAAATATAGACTTATATTTATACAATAATTTTAACACAAATGGTTTGTTTATAAAAGAATAATAAGGAATCTAGATTCACTACAAATAAAAAAGGTCTAGACGACAGTTTTTAAGTGGTCTTAACCACGGTTATAACCGTGGTTAATGAGTTTAGTAATAATTAAAACATCTATTGTAGAATCATTCATGGGGGCTGGTTTAATGACAATTATTTTAAAACATCGGTAAAATTATTGCTATAGTATAACGTGACAATGAGTGTATGGAAACATCATTATTTGGTGGTTTAACGATGATTATAGAGTAATTGTCATTAAACCTAGCTTAACAATAGTTAGTAAACTGTGGTTAAATGAAGTTTAACATTAGTTACTCTATAACTGTTGTTATTAGTGTCATAATGACAGTTAAAAGTAACCATCATTGTATTTATAGTAATTTTTTAAAACGCAATGGTCAAAATAATTGCAAGGGCTATTTTTTGTTACTGTTCTATATGTATTATGTGCTAACCTTTTGTTTTTTTTTTTTTTTTTAACATTGTGTCTAATTTATCAACAACTACTACAAGCTAACACCTTTCATTTGATGTTGCTTTTCAAGCAACTCAGTGTGTTCAATAGTTATTTGACAACACACTTTGTCAAATTAATTAAAAAAAAAAATCATGTCCATATCAATAACACTATTATTAAATCATTACACATCCATAACTATAATTCAAATATAGTCTACACATTTACACCTATAATATTGTCCACACTTTCAAATATAAAGAAATTATGCAATCATAGTTCACATTATATATATATATATATATATATATATATATGTTTATATTTATATTCAATTCAACAATATTCATCCACATAATTTAAAATAATTTAAATCAATACATTATCAACACAATAATCAAATACAACAATATACATGTACAAAAATTAAGCAATACTAACTACTATTTTTTGTTCATGTGATGCATGGGTTTATTTCATTGTTATGAGTTATTTGTATCATAAAAAACTGAAATATAAGCCTAATTTATTATCTGTACTTAAATATGAGATGGAGAAGCTTATGCCTTTGGGAATACCTAAAGAAATGAAAAATTAAAATTCTTACGACTTAAAATCATTGGTCGTGACCAACGCATAGGCTAAATCAACCTAGCTTAGCAAGTATAAGATAACATTATTACAAAGTCCATAATATATTAATAAAACATATTAAATGCACTTTGAAATATAATTCAAAGAAATTTTTTGAAAGTTGCCTAAAATCCAGCAGCACCTCTTCAAAATTCAGTGTTTTCCAAACTTGAACAACCAGTCATATTTCAATAATATCACAGTAAAACCAATAAACCAGTTTAATAATCTCTCAAATTATACATTTAGTATAGTATGAGAATAGCCTACACAAGGTTTACACCACTTTACAATATTTATAAACCCAAAACAATCCGACATCTAGTAACCACAACCTTTAAGTCAGACATACATGATGATTAACCCAAAATGACATATCAAAATATTAAGTGACAAGAAAGTCCTAACTTACTTTATCACACACTAATCTGTAAAATGTTAAAGAGAGAGGTGTAAGTCTACCACTAACTTAGTAAATACATAAATTATGAAGTAAGCAGAAGGAGAAATAATAGAGCCATTAAAATTTTTAACAAACATTTATTTAATTGAAAAAACAATTTTTGATAAAATAAAAACACCATTTCTAAATCTTATAATTTTGTATAAAGTAGGTATCAAGGAAAGAATCAAGATCATCATACTCATATTCTTTTACTAAATATATTTCAATACCTCATATCTATATATCTTCATTGGATACATCACAATAATTTATACCTGTATCCCTTCATTAGATATATCTCAATAATTTATACCTGTATCTTTTCACCGGATATGTCTCAATAATTCATATCCGTGTCTCTTTAGATAATCCATACCCATATTCCTTTATCAGATGTGTCTCAATTATTTATATTTTGTGTCTCTTTACCGAATATATCTTGATAATTCATTTCAACAAGGTGCATCAAGGTCGTTACCCTCGCTAACGGCTATAGGGTTCTTATATAAATTCTCATCCATAATTTAAATTATAAAATTCATTGAATATAAATAAATTATATAAATAGGATACATAAATAAATAAGTTCATTTAAACATATTTATTATCATAAAGTAATTTAGATAAAAATAATCTTGAAGATAAAATATAATAAAGAGTGGTTATGAGAGAAGTGACAATAACATAAAAAATTAAACTAGAAAATATAATAATGCAACAATCCTAGAAAATAAAATTAGATAAAATACCAACATGAAACATGTAGGTAAAGTAAAGGAAACAATTATAATTGAGATTTTTATCATAACCTTTCTACTTTCATATAATATTTCTTCCTTAATATATATAATATAACATTCACTTTACACTTTTCATATACTAAGTATCTTTCATAATAACAATAATTCATAAAATTTATTATCATGTTATTTTGTATCAGTACATATTATATCATATATACATAGTTGGAAAGTTCAAAAGAACATAGATTTGTTTCCTTATAAAACACAAAGCATGGAATAAAGAAATTGAAAGTTAGACAAGAAAATAAAAACATCTAGTAAAATGAAAAGTACTATTTTGCTAATTATACACTCACCAATGGGGATCGATAGTAAAGATTCCTTATTCCCACAGCACAACCTCGATTGAAAGGATATCTACAAATCTACTTCTCACAAAAGTTCAAATATACATTTCCTACAAGACACTTCTTTCACGACATCTTTTTCTCTTCTTTTTTCTTCATTTCAAATAAAAAAAACTATGAATGGTTCGTACTTTATATAGAAGTTTTCAAATTACTATACAAGTTACTATTTATACTATGCAAGATGCTACCAACATATTTCTACCAATAAAATTTTTTTTATAAAAGTTAAAATTAAAATTATACCTATGAAAATATTTTTTCTTTTCATTTTAGTCCCTACCAAATTATAATTTCTACCAAAAATTATTATTTCCTTTCAATCTAGTCCTTTTGACTTGCTGACACTACATTCGCATTCTATTGACAATTTTCTCAAAAATATAAACTATAATTTTATCTTAGACAATATTTTTTATTTTTATTTTAGTTCTCGTTAATTATAATTTCTACCCAAATGTTATTTTCTCATTACATTCTAGTCCTTAAAATTCTATTTTATTTATTTAATGTTGTTTTTAAAATCATATTGGGTTTAACTAGGAGGCTATACTATCATTTATATCCCTATAAAGATCAATTATCTCTAACTACGTACATTTTTATGATGTTACATAATATATATATATATATATACTTTTTTTTTTGGTTATTACAAAAATCCTTTTAATTCCTTCCTTCCTTTAGACAATACATGTGTTTTTAATAATTGTAAATTATTTTTAATTGAAATTGTAATTTTTGAGCAAGGATGGCACCCAAAGGGGTGTGGATTGGGTATTATATAAAATTTTTAGACTTTAAATTCTTTGAAAAGATTTTTCAAACTTCAAGCAATCAAAGTAAATTATGTAATTCAAAGATGATAAATGCATAGTATAAAGAAGGTAAAGGAAGATATTAGATACAGAGATTTATTCTAGTTTGACTTTTACCTAAGCCTATGTCTAATCTATAAGCAAAAAAATTTTCACTATCTAAATAATCAAATATAACAAGGAAGAATCTCTCCCTTATACACAATTCCTAAAAAGAACCTCTTTCTAATCCCAAACACTCTCTGCTTGACTACTTCAAGGAACCTCCTTAAACTTAACTAGAGAAAACCTCCCGTTCAACCCAGCACTTTTTGTTTGCTTCCCTCAATGAACCTCATTAAGCTTAAACAGGGAGAACCACTCGTTTAAACATAGTTCCCAAAAAGAACCTCTTTCTAATCCTAAATACTCTCTACTTGATACCCTCAAGGAAGCCCCTTGAGTTTCTCACAAAAAAGAAAAAATTACAGAAGAATAAACTCTCTAAAATAGAGTGTATAGAACAATTAGCACTAATATAATAAAGAGTTGATAAGAAGATAAAACTTATGATATAATCACTGTAATCACTCTTGAATATTTTTCCCTTGTTAATTCAAAGTCCATAGGTTGTGTTTATATAGCCAAAGGTCCAATAAATTTGTTGGGAGTAAAAGGAAAGTTAAGAATTTCAAAATATGTCCATTGTAAATCAATCATGACTTCTCTGCCAATGCTCAATCAATTGCTCTCTCATGGCCAATCAATTGGTCCCTCTTTTCCTTTTTAAAAATCTGGACCCCAACAATTGACTGCTCACTTATGGCTAGTCAACTAGTCTCTAATAGATAGCTCCTAGTAGATTGGTCTTGAGGCTAGCAGTTGACTGGGCTTGACCTGGGTGTGACCAGTTGACTACTAGCTAATGGTCATTTGACTGAGGAATCACAGAGAGCTCCCAGTTAACTGAAGCTTAAGCTAGTAGTGAATTAGGACCTCTAAGAGGTAGGCCAGTCGATTGTGACCTCTCCGAAACATCCTAATCGACTGGGACAAGTGTTGGTAGCTGACTGACAAGGGGTTAGTCGATTGCTGGGCTATTACCAGTTGACAGAGAACATCCAGAGTTCCCAAAGTCAGTCATTTTCAACCTGTAAGACTCAGAATCAATTTTATGATGATTTTAAACATTTTTTATTAGTTAAATAATACTTAAAAAAGTTCTTAAGACATGATAATTCATCGAAGAATATCTAGAACCTATGTATTACATTGAAAAACTTTCATCTGATGTTTGTTATCATGAAAACCTTAAGTCTTCAGCCTAACAGTAAGTAAACTATAAATCTATGACTCAAATTCAAAATGTTTCTATAATGGATGTAATATTACAGAATTGGACTACATATAATGTAAAAGCCAAAAACTTCAACGGGAAAAAAAAAATGATGAGTCAAACAATAATTAAGATAATCATTCACATGTGCAATATATGATAGTATTCATAAGGATAAGTTCTTATGTTAGGTACATCTAAGTCACAAAATATTAATAAAACAAGTTAATCATAAAGTCAACACGTTAGTATATTATACATACTTTCCAATAGCACTAATATATCTAACATTCCCGGTATATGATAGTATACATCTAGAGAAGTTCTTATGTTGCATATATAATTTACTAAATATAGGTAAAATAAGCTAATCATAAATCAACAAGGAAGTATATCATACATACTTTTTAATAGTACTAATATATAACATCCTATAAGGTCCAATCATAATTGAAATGATCTAACTTTGAGAATGATTCAACCTAAAATCTCTATGAAATCTAAGTCTATTGGCAATCAATTGTCTACTTGTGTGGCGTCTCATAGCCTCATTCATTTGTAGCCCAAATTCTCCAATGCAAATTATGGCTCTTTTTTTTTTGTGTCATTTTTCAAGTATTTTATTTTTAGCTAAAATAAGTGAAAAAAAAAAACTTACTGGATGGCGGTGACAACAACTAAAATTTCGCTAGTGACTAGAGGGTTGATCAGCGATAGTGGTTGGCAGCAACAAGTTTCATGGATAAATGAAAAAGAAAGAAAAAAGAGAAAGAAAAAAAAAGGAAATGTACCTCATCGATGATAAATGCTGAGG
The DNA here is from genome assembly GCA_037074485.1 of Delonix regia. NCBI lineage: Eukaryota > Viridiplantae > Streptophyta > Magnoliopsida > Fabales > Fabaceae > Delonix > Delonix regia. Next base: position 16,039,476 of record CM073456.1, on the reverse strand, counting down.
GATCTCACCAACAGCAAACACTGGGTGTTGTCATTGGCGCTGGTGACATGATAGTAGGGTAGGAGGCATCGCTAGGTGAGGTGGGGAAAGAAAGAGGGAGCGGAGAAAATGTAAAGCTACAATGTGGTGATAGGAAGAAAGCGTATGAGCTAGGTTAACTTTATGAGGCACCACGGTTAGGCCCTAGCCATTGTTAAAAAATAATCATGGCTAGGCCCAGTCTTAGCCACAATTATTTATATGTGGGTATGCCAATCCTAGCCACGGTGTGAACACCCCATCTATAGCTATTTAATTATTTAATTAATTCACCAATTAATTAATAATTAAACAAATAGGAAAAATTAAAAATGATAAAGACTCAAATGATATGCTTAATTAGGGACAATTTGAGATTGAAAATAGATAATGGGGGGACTTTGAAACAAGCAAAATAAAAATCCAAAATAAAAAATTAATTAATAATAATAAATCAAAGTAAAAATCATGAAAAATAAAAATAATAAAAAACACAAAAATAGAAAATTAAAAGATCCAAAAATGAAAACTAATAATGATAATAATAAAAATTAGAAAAATTAAAACCAAAATGAAAAATATATAAAGTAATGGATAAAAAAAAATCAAAGAAAAAGAATGAGAAGAGATAATAAACATGTCTGTCCACCCATGTGAGCCATATACACCAAAAAGCATAAGGAAAAGAAGCCAACATACAAAGTAAGCTTCAGACACATGTAAAAAAAGGGGATTTTGACTAATTATGCTGCTATGTCTGCCATATGAATGCTTCAGTTCAAACAGGACAAAAATGGAGTAAGGAGCCTAAGAGTGAGACTAGAAAGCAGAAAGTGACGTGAGAGAAGTTGAGCTTTTCAAGAGTGTAATACCTCTATTTTCACGTTAGAAAAACATTGGGAAAAAGAGCTTGAAAATGGTGATGTTATAAGACGTTAGAAGATGATCTTCATCTGAAAAGGACATCTATTTTCATGGCTTGAGAAAGGAGTTTAAAAGGGCAAAGATGATCCATGAGAACGAGAAGGAGGAGCTCAGGCAGATGAGGAATTCAGACAAAAAAGAGCATGCTGTGTGTGGTGGATCCAAAAAAACAAATGAGGTGATGGGGAAGAAGGTCCACTTTTCTCATTATGAAAATGAGAGGCTGAGAGGAAAAGAGGGAGAGCCTGAGAAGGGCTTGTGCAACATGAAAAATCAAGAGAGAAGGGAGGGAGGACTGGATACGTGAAGTCTCTATGTGCTACAGCTCGGAATAGGGAGAATGAGTGAAAAAAAGAAATAGAGCTAAGCAAGAGAAGGGCTGAGAGACCGGGGGAAGGGGGCAGAAGTAAGGCTTCCCTATTCCTGCATCCTCAAAGCAGAGAATAACGGAGACGCGAAGCCAATAGTGAGTGCTCGAGAAAGAGGAGAAGTTCGGGCAATCACGCCGTGTGCAATGGTTTATCAATATACTCAGAAGGTGGCGAAGGCAAGCTAAAAAATGGAAAAAGAAGCAACTCGTATGGTGAACTTAAGAGAATGCCACGCAAAGTAGAAAAAAAATCAAAGTTATAACGTAGCGGCCAATGGAAAGTTTAAGAGGGAAAGGAACTAAGAAGGAGAGCAGCCAATAGGGAGAAAAGGAGAAAGCAGATGAGGCAAAGCAGGAGAGAGTGAAAAGCAAAGTTTCAACACCTCTGTTTTCTTGACTAAAAAACAGAGGTGGAGCGCTGCCGGGGAGAAAGTTTAAGAAGAGAGGAGAGTGAGCTAGAAGAAAAAGGAGAGACCAGGAAAAAGATGAGTTAGAAGGAAAAGGAGAGGGAGAAGTTCCACGCGAAGAAGAAACAGAGAGAAAAAAAAAAAAAAAGGAAGAATGGGGGAGACTGAGCAAGAATGACGTGAAGAAAAAGAGGGAAAACCGAGAGAAGCCATCATCGAAACTAAAAGAGAAAAGAGGGGAAGAAAAAGTAGAAACGAGGCAGAGGCTGCAGGGAAGAAAGACGAGGTCGAGAACAAGAAAGAGAGAATGAGTCCTCCTCGAACATCTTTGTGTAACGGCTTAAAATAGAAAGAAGAGAAGGCTATGAGTACAGAAGGACAAATAGGAATAAAATAAGATAAGAAAAGGAATGTGAAGTACAAGGCTAAAAAGGTTAAGGAGATAGAAATCAAAAGAGATCTTATCATGGTTCCTCTTCTCGGCATTACCAAAGCTTCGAGTAAGTTATCAGGGCACAAGTTATAGAGTGGTGGTGGAAACAAGAAGCAATGGTGGAGTGCTAATGAAGGTTTGCATGGATGTTTCACCCTAACTTCGAAAGGTGGAATTGGAAATGTATAAAAGCTACCAGTAATTATCTGGTGCTCTCGCCAAAAGGTTCAACTCTTTTACTATGGGTAACTATGGGGCCTAAGGAGCGATAAACTTCATGAATGAAAGGAAGTTAATGGATCTCTTGAACAACTCTAAGTATCTACCAACCTATGAAGATAAAGATGATGATTGGATGCTTGTGGGTGATATCCCAGGGGAGATATTTGTTGACTCATGCAAGTGTCTATGAATAATAAAAAGATCAAAAGCTATTGGGCTTGGTATGTAATTTCATGTCACTCTTTGATAACTATTCAAATATAGTCCTTTTTCCTTTCAGGGTTAAAAAAAGTAATAATTATATATAAAAAAAAAGGTAAAAAGAAAATTATTTTAATGATTATTATCTCGCTTTTTAAGTTTTTGGATTTGTCACGTGTGATTGTCAATCTCCCTAGGCGCTCCAAAGTTAGCAAGTAAAGTCACATGGGACCCTAGTTTCCATTGACTTTGAAAGTTAATATTTGAGTTTTAAATCATATATATATATATATATATATATATATATATATATAATAACTACTAAGTCACCTAGGTAATTTGCCTCCTTTTTTTTTTTTAAGTTTAGTGATCACTGCATGAAATTGTTAATCTCCTCAGGCATTCAAGAATTAACTTGTAATGACCCAATTAATGGATAATTAAAGGAGTAAATTATAATTCGAGAAGGGCCGTGGGTTCGAAGCTCGTCGAAGCTCCAGTGGGCCACTCTTTCCATTGCATTTTGGGTGGGTTTTACTCCTCACCTCCTAGCCATCACTTTCTGCCTGGCGTCAAGCTCTGTTGGCCATCGGTGGTGTCATTCTCCGATGAGTTTCCTATGAGCCAAAAACAGTGACATTTTTAGCGTATTTGGCAAGTTTTAATCGGTTTTTTCTTGAGAATGATGTTAAGAGAAGCATTTTTGGCCCCTATCCATCAAATTTCAGCTTTGGAAGCTTGAATTTTGGTTAGTTTTTGAGAAGTTGTGCTGATAGGGACCAAACTAAAAAGTTTCAAAATTTTGGCGTCTTTAGAAAATGGTGCGATTCTGCAATGTAATGGGTTAAAATTGATCCTATAAGAACACCTTTAAGGTGTATGGCATAAAAACCTATTGTCAATCATGGTTTTTCTTGGATTGAAGGCAAGGGTATAGAATTAGGGACTAAAATAAAAACTCAAAAAGTCTTTAGGGCAGTAAATGTAAATTGACAAAAAGTCTGGGAAAGTTAGTGATGGAATCAAGGAGAATGAGTTAGGTTTTTTTTTTTTTTTTGAGTAATAAAAAGGAATAGGAGTAATTCTTGCTTTCCAATTGGTGTAGGTAGCTCATAAGAGTGATTCAGACACCTAAGGGAAGGTATTGAGTTACTTGTAACTAACGGTACCCAGGTGCGCATATAGCACTCCCTAATACTCTTTGTATATGCTTTACTTTTCATTATTTGAAAAGGTTTTAAAATTATCATTTTTAACTTTAGCATGGCTATATTGATTAAAGTTGAAATTATGAGCAAATGAAATCCTTTGATATGTTAGTTAGCTTTATGTATAGTTTTGAAAATGACTTTAGAGAAACCTCATACGTACGATTAAGAGTAACAATTTGGTAAATCATTATGGCAAATACAAATGAATTTCATACATACTTGCTACTTTTCCTTTGCATGCTTATTTACATTACATTATCATTGGAAGGATTAGATAGGACACTGGCTCCCAACAGCAGTATTGTTAGCCCTTGGTACACCTACGTAATGACCTAACTAGTAGGGTTAATGATGGTGCTAGCCTCGTATAACGACCATCACACGAGGATTGATAAATGAAAATTTTTGTGAGTTATGACCTCATGCCAGTTGGTTAATTGCCCTCGAGGATTATGTATCCTCGCCTGTTGTGATTTGCCTTTTTGTGGCTGTGTGCCACACCAAATAGGTCTTTAGTAGTTCTTTCCTTGAAATGACGTTTGAAAACTTATTGATCCATTGTTTACGTTTTTTAAATTCAATGTTATGGAAAGTGTGTCATTTAACTAAAACTGTTTACATTGTAATAATGATTACTCGCAGTTAAGATGTTAATTCATTTCATTCAACTTTTAACCAAGTTTTGATTTTAATTTACTATGAAATTTGTTACTGATTTTGGGGTGCTATCTATCGGAAAAATTTGGTCTCAGATAGGGAGATAGGCGAGTACCCAGAGGCAGTAGAGTAGTGATTGGAAGTTCTGTTAGTGAGCCCCGCTTGGATATTACGGGACCTATTCTTTTTTATTAGTTTGATATTCATGGCTTATTTTGATATATATATATACTTATAACGATAGTCATTGTTTTGTATGTCTGGGATTATAGGGACCACAGTTGAACTTTCCCTATTGTTGTATATTGTATTGATACTACTGGGCTGTGCTGGTGAGAGCGGAGCTCTCCTACATGTGTTTTTATTGTCTTATAAGATATTGTAGAAATTTTGGGATGTCCTATTTATTGGGGAGATCCTGCTGAAATTTCTACAAAACTCCTTGTTTTGTATTAAACTTTTATTTTATATTAAGGCAATTTATATTGCATATGGTGTAAATTGTTTAGTTTTAGCATAGTATTAAATGTCCCTCTAGTGTAAGGCTTGCAGGTTTGGGAAATTTTCTCGTGTTCTGTGCTAATCCCACTCTAGGAATTTTAGGGTGTGACATAACTAGTAGGGGCCATGTGAGATCCTTAGTCTCCTAAGATCTTGAAAGCTAATATCTCTTTTCAAAATACAAAGATGGAGTAATTCCAAAATAAAAAAGGGGTTTATTTTTCCTATTATTTGTTATTAAAAACCCCAAAAATACTTTTTTCACTATAATATCATTTTTAAAATTAAAATAAAATCCTAAAATTCAAAAAAAAAAATTAAATGATAAAATGAAAGGAGCAAGGTAGTGATCTTAATTCAATTTTGTAAATTAAAATACACTAACCAATTTCAAGCTCATTTTGTTTACGAAAAGCATATTAATTTCAACCATCTTGTTCTTTTCACAAAATATAAAACCACCAAGCACATGCCACATATTTTAATTGAACTACGTGGACTTTGATCCCTGTTATGAGGTACATAGGCCCTAAGCTTTCATCCTAGGTTAAGTCCACCCTTTGTAAATATCAATTCATTTGCTTTCATTATTGTTGTTTTTGTTTTTCTTGTTTAACAAGCATACATGTAAAAAAAAAGGATAATTGAGATAAATTTAAGGTCATATTTTATTTTATTTGACTAGTTTTAGGTAATCGTCATCACGTACGGGTGTTGTAGGGTGTCTAACACCTTCCCAAAACTAAGATAGACTCTCGAACCTATCTTTGTTTTCGCAGACCACTTTGCCTATGTTTTTTTTTTTAAATTGGTTTTCCAAAGTTTTATATTAAAAATTTTGCGGGCGACTCTAGTAAATTGATTTTTAAGAATCATTTGGGAATCACTTTAATTTCTTCTTTTTTTAGTTTTTACGCTAAAAAATCAGTTACAACACACGGTTTTTTGTATAACCATGGGTAGGACTGGCAATCAGGCTGAGACCTATTTTATGGCTTAACCTCCATTATATATCTATGGTTATGACTAGGCCTAACCACGATTATATACTAATCTTAACAACAGTTAGTGTACAACAGTTGTTAGGACAATTGTTGTCCTAACCACGGTAGTTGTCTTAACAATGATTGATATTTAATTGTGGTTAGGCTCAGTCCTAACCTCAGTTGTAAAATAATCATGGTTAGGTTCTCATTTTCACCATAGTTGTTTTGATCGTGATTAGAACGTGTCTTAGCCATGAATATTTTAACTATTGTTATGTTTCCATCATTAGGGCTCTTTTTTTTTTTTTTTTTTTTTGTCTTTGTAGTAATCCCTCTTTCATTCTCTAAGATATATATGGAAGATTATTCTCCCGAGGGTGATTTAAATTGTCAACATTTACTTTATGTAGATACCATTTTTTTTCTTTACCAAAAATCAGTGAAAAAATAACTTGACACAAGTGATATTCAAATAATTTGAAATCATACTTTTAATTACATATTTTTATTCTGTTAGTGACTTAAAGTACTGACTTCGTGAGGTAGATGGGCACCAAGCATGAGTTTGTGCGTGATATGATAAGCCTACGGTAGCTTGGTGCATGATATGATAAGCCTACGGTAGCAAATTGCCTAGTGTGATATATTTCAAATGCATTGAATGAATTACTTGACAATAACGATGTCCAACATAACGTAGTAAAATTCTTTTCAGCTTCTAATTCTTGGTAAAGAAATGATCTTAGAATCTTCCGATAAAATCATAATTTTATAATTTTATAACTATTTGAATCACTTCAAAGAGTACTTTATATCACTCTCAATAAATTACCTCTTTGTTCATAATGTTATCTTAATCTTCCATCAGCAATAATAAATAGGGTAATTTGGAAAATGCTATCTTTTACGGGAGTTCTCATGTATGTCTCCATAATTGCTTGTGATTCAAACATGATTCCCATTGAAACAATTAATGTTCCGTACCCGTTGCCGCCGTTGCTGCCAATCTTATTCTTCCAATTTGCTACATTATACTATTTTTTTATATTTTATTCTGCAAATTGCATTGTATGTGACAACGTGATTTGTAAGTACAGGTGTGACTCATAACCCTCTTTTTCTTTTTTTATTTTAAAAAACATATTATTTTGATCCCTTACTGATACCACATGATTGACACCCCTCTTTTTTTTAAAAAAAAAAAAAATATTGCTTTGATTTTATGTTTTTAAATTTAATTATATTTTAGTTCTCTATAAATTAAAAGTTTGAAAATAATTAATCACTTTTGAATATAATTTTATTTTAGTTTTTCATAAATTAAAATATTTAAAATAATATTTAATTTCAAAATAATCATTCTTTGTCTCATTTAAAAAAAGATTACTTTAAATTAGATTTTAAAAAATAAATAACTATTTTGATATTTTCAAGTTGTAGAGGGTCAAAATGTGTATTTATGTATTTTTTTTTTTATATTTTTCAGATTAACTATATATTGCTAATTACTAATTTAATAATTTTTAAAATGATTTTATATAACAAAAATTATCAAGATTTTCCCATTTTTTTCGTCTATTAAGACACACTAAATGTAAAAAAAAAAAAAAAAGATAGGATCACTCTCCTCTTACATTTTTACCCATTTTTTCACCTATGTTGACCTCCATCTTTGTTTCTCTTGAAGAAAACATTATTTTAGTCTTCTTTTTTTGAATTTAATCTCATTTTTGTCATTTTCAAATTAAAAGTTTTAAAATAGTCTTCTAAGTTTGAATATAGTCTCAATTTAGCCCTCCAAAAGTTCAAAATCTTCAAATAGTACTCAACTTTTCAAAATTTTAACTTATATATCATTCAGAGAGGAATTACTTTGGGTTAGCTTTTGAAAGTGGTGAACCATGTCAAGACTTTCAATTTATGGAGGGCCACAATGAGACAAAGTTCAAAAGAGGATAACTATGTTAAACTTTTCAATTTGTGAAGGACTAAAATGAAATTAAGTTAAAAACTAACATTTTTCTCCCATTTTTCCCCTTCCTTTATAACATTACTTAATTTATTTAATTTACTAATCTTTATTTTGAAAATAAAAGTAAAATTAATTTTAGAATATCTTAATTATAATGTGTATATGAAATATAAATCAAAATTAAAAGATATTGTCAAATTACATCATTATTCTCTTTATGATTAAATATTTTTGTATATTATTTTTATTTGTTCATAATAATAAAATTAAATATTTATGTATTTTAATTCAAATGTTTTTGGATTAATTATATATTTATAATAATAAATTTAATATTTTTTAAAAAAATCATATAATCAAACAATATCATAATTTCTTTTTTCATTTTTTCACCTATTTATACATGTTGCAAATAAAAATGGATTAAATATGATTTATAAGACATAACATAATTACATTAATTGAACTTGGCCAATACAATTATTTGAATTACATTTTAATAATTTAGTTTGTCGTAGGAGGAGAGCAATTTTATCTTCTTCTTTTTTTTGCATTTAGTGTGTCTAAATAGGTGAAAAAAATGGGAAAATCTTGATATTATTTGGTTATATGAAATTATTTTTAAAACTATTAAATTAGTAACTACAATATATGATTAAACTGAAAGATATAAGACAAAATACATAAATACATATTTTGGCCCTCAATAGTCTCAAAATGATTATCCAATTTTCAAAATCTAATCTAAAATAATCTTTTTTTAAATGAGACTAACAATGATTATTTTGAGTTAAATATTTAAAAAAAAATTATTTTAAGACTTTTAATTTATTAAGAACCAAAATGAGATTATATTCAAAATTAAATGATCATTTTGAAACCTTGAATTTATAAAGAATTAGAATGAGATTAAATTTAAACACAAAATATCAAAATAGTTTTTTTTTTTTTTAAAGGTGAATGGTGGGACGCGTGTTATCCGACCTTACGACCCACATTTGTTTGCTGATCGCATTGCCTTGTACAACGCAATTAACAGAAGAAAATATTAAAAAAATCATACAATGCAGCAAATTGATGGAATAAGATTAGCGGTATGCAACATTAATTAATTTTACTTAGCATCAGGATAAAAAAAAACCCATTAAAATCGAGAAGAACTAAAAACTATAAACGAGAGGGAAGCGAGTTCATATTTTCTCATATTTTAATAAAAACATAAGGGTTATATTTTTATCGTCAGTTATTAAATAAAAATTTAATAATTTAAATTTACAAACAAAAAATTTTGATCACATGACAAACCAAAATTATGTTCTCACAAAAAATACAAGGGAATACCTTTTTTTTTTTTTGTCACTAATATGACAGAATACGTTAAATGCTCAAATTTAATATAAAAAATATGGAATTGTCAGGTTAGAAGTGGTCCGATTAGTGGAGTTTTGTTTTTTTAAACAAATATACGCAAGAAGGAAATAATTTAGAGGCATAGTCCCATTGATGCCCTTCCTTGCTTTTCCACCTTCCCTAATTATCTCAGTGCTGCAACTCACTAACCGGCAGACATAGTTCATTCTTACACCATCATCACTTCTGCTTTTGAGTGGAGGGGGATCTCTTGGAATACCCAGTAAAATATCACACCTGAAATATATAATATTTGGCCTTGAAAGGTACTGATACTTCTCTCCATTCAATTGCATTAATATTTGATGTATTTTCAATAACTACACATATGATGCAATTGGTTGAATGACTATCAAGAATCTTCTTTCATTAGAAGACGCATGTTGATTACGTAGAAGAAACTAATTTTTTCTAAAGAAACAGACAAACCTACATTCCTTTCCTGCATAGGATCCCACTAATTATGGTCCAAGGGCAGTCTCTTTGTTTCCAAGAAAACATCTTTATTAATGAGTAATTAAATTAATGATTTTATTTTTTAGACTGAATTCTTTAAACATAATTTTTTTAATTTAATCTTGAAAATTTATTTTATCTCAATTTATTTATTCAAAGATAAAGTCTCTCCATTTAATTTATAGATATTTTTTTAAAAATTAAATCTTTAGACAATCCAATTAAAAGGAGATGAGATACTTTATTCTTGTATAAGTGATTCTAAAATTGATGTCAACGTAAGCCACCCCAAAAAAGTTGGTGCGTGGGAGTGGCTGGATGTGGTTGTCCTTTAATGTGCTTCCTCCAATAAACTCTAGAATCTCAAAGCTAGGGTGAAATTCGTCATCTTCAAAGGCTCCTTGGACAACTAAAGGCCACGCCTCTTACTTTTAAGCCTTTTTACATGATCTCTTCCAGAAATTAATAAAAAACACACGATTTAATTTTTTTAAATAATATATATTCGTTAAGTATTAATGTTTAAAGTATGACCATTTATCATGTTTTTACTCTCTTTTTAACCAAATGAGGACTAAAAATTTTTAAGAATTAAATCATGCATTTTTTAAAATAAAAAATAAAATAATTGAATGAAATATCGTTTAAACATTAAACTCCTTTTCCTAATACGAATTCCATATTATGCAGAAAAGCAGGTGCTTTAACTAACTTAAATTAATATTGTATTTGATACGGGCACCAAGGGTGCCCCACTTGACCCTTCCTCCTCCCCAAGGGAAACATTTCAGTACGGTCTCTGCAAGGGAAATAAAGTCAAGTGGATATCTAGTGAAAACCCACTTTATATGGCACAGTGCCTTGTTTCATTGTTTAATGCCAAAAATGCCATAAATTACTGTCACTAGCTCACACCATGTTTCACATTAATATGTAAAATTTCTTACTCTAACTAAATTCAAAGCCTATCTTGGATATACAAAGGTGAGGTTGCTTATCAATTTTGTTCATATTTCTGAGCTTTCTAGTTCTGTTTTCTTAATTATAACAAGCGAAATCTACCCAGGCCAAAATTACGTCATCTACTCATATATATAGTTATAGTTCATTATATAAAGTAAATATCTATTAAGTAAATCATGATATTTGGGTAGAATATCCGGATTATGCACACGCGGAAAAAAAAAAAATCAATGGCGATACCATCTTCGCCCCAAAGAGTAAATAAGCACATATTGAATAACTATTAGTTCAGTTGAAAGTCCATTAGCCGCACTATGGTCCCATCATGCTCCATGTATTCAAATATCACTTCCAGTGTCTCCTCTTTATAAAAATCCGACACTGCCTTCAATTCTCAGCCACTCTAAAGCTAATTAAAATTAACCCAAATCAACGAAACCTTGCTCTATTTCACTGAGCCTCGACATGCCAACCATTGACAGAGCCAAAGCCAAAGCCTTGTGGGGAGCTTGCCTAGCCTCTGCGTTCCGAACCGCCATAGCCTGCATCATAGTAGGCTGCGTCGCCCTCTACGGCCCACCATCGATCCAAGGCCTCGTAGCTTTCCCTGCATTTTCATATGTGACCGTCATCCTCATCATTATCAACGACGCCGTTCTGGGCGACACCCTGCGCGCCTGCTGGCTCGCACTTTATGCTACGATCCAAACCATAGGTCCGGCCATCTTGAGCCTGTGGCTCATAGGACCGAACCGCTTCTCCAAGGGCACCACCGCTTTGGCCGTGGCGCTCGCTGCATTTGTGGTGGCTCTGCCGGCTGAGTCCACGCATTTGATAGCTAAACGCATAGCACTGGGCCAGATAGTCATTTTGTACGTCATAGCTTATGTTAAAGGCCCTCACGCCGAGCCTGTCATGCATCCTCTCCACGTGGCAGCTAGCACTGCCCTTGGAGTCTTGGCTTGCGTCCTGGCTCTTCTGCTTCCTTACCCACGTCTTGCATGTCGAGAGGTAATTATTTTCATATTCTCAGGCTCAGCCATTTTGGATGAATTTAAATATGGATTCTTCTGCTCTAAAGATGAATCTAGCTACTAGCTAGTACTTCACTTTTCGCTGTTTAAAAATTTTTGAGCTATATCTCAAGACTATTGAAAATAATAATAGATTCAAACATTAAATATTATAAATAGTAAAATTTGAGAAGTGCGCATCTATAGGCAGCTCAACAATTTATTTAGATTGTCCTGCCTAGTATGTATTATATATTCTTTCACACTTTTATTTAGGGTTTTGAAGTTTGAGTATATATGTTTTCGTATGAGAGTAGGTGAAACAGAATTACAAGCTGCTAAGCGAGAACACCTTAGAGAGACTGAAGCATCTCGTGAAGGCAGCATGTGAAGATGACAAGACATCCGCACTCGCATCAGTCTCTCATGCTAAGTCTTTGGCAACTTCGCGAACAAAGCTCCTCCCCGGTATTATATGCTACCAAGTAAGCTTCACAAACTTTGCTGATAAACGTGACAAAAATCATAAACCTCGTACAAACTTTTTATAGGGTGAGAAATGAGAAAAGTTTATAAGCTGTATAGCACAATTATATAATGTGAATCATTAGATTAATGTGAGTCCCATTTAATCTAAAGATGTATGCTACATAGCATATTATGCTGTATAACATGGAATTATAACTCGTTAAGAAGTCATATATATATATTTTTTAAAGATATATTGTCATTTGACTCTAGAGGATTGTAAACAATTCCTTCACGAAAGATACAAAATCTCTTTGGAGCATTTTTTTTAACCCTATTGCAGAGGAGAGAAAAATTATATATAGAGTCACGTGTCAGCAGTTGTTTCTGTCCCGAAATGGATTCACCTTAATTCTGACGTCTGTTAATATAAAATCATAACGACTATTTCATAAGTAGGGTACAATTATTTGATGTGGTGATCTTGTTCTTACACTTCTTTCGCATTCGTCTTTAACAGGAGGCCTTGCAGTGGGAGAGACCTCCAATTAAATTTCTAAAACCCCATCACTCGAACCGTCCGGGAGAGACACTAGGAGAGATAGACACAACCTTGAGAGGGATGGAATTGGCTTTAAGAAGCACCAATTCTTTCCCAGTCAGCATTCTTAGTGAAGAGCTCGAACAAGGCCTCAAGAAACTTGAGGAGCGCATCAGCCTAACCATAAAACAAGTTGAAAATAATTTGCATGGTGTTTCACTAACTGTCCCTGAATCCAGTGTTGATGGTATAACAAAGTTTCTCGAATCCCTTCATGTCATTCCAACTACATGCCAAGATTTGCCCATCTATTTCTTCTTATTTTGCGCAAATCTCCATCACTTGACTATGACATCATTGACCAAGGCTCCAACTTGTACTCAAAACGGGTCGGTTCAGAAGAATGGGCCTTCTTCAAATAGTAAAGGAAAATGGAATAATTGGGCCGACGGTTTAAGAAGCCCAAAGCTTATGCCAGCATTTAGATGCTCGCTCTCCTTGGGCCTCGCAGTGTTCTTGGGCTTACTATATAGCAAAGAGAATGGGTTCTGGTCAGGACTCCCTGTGGCCATTACCTTTGTATCGAGCAGGGAAGCAACTTTCAGAGTAGCGAATCTTAAAGCCCAAGGGACTGTGTTGGGAACTGTGTATGGAGTACTGATTTGTTTCGTCTTTGAGAGATTCATGCCCATAAGATTCCTCTCTCTTCTTCCATGGTTCATCTTCACCAGTTTCCTTCAAAGAAGCCGTATGTACGGCCCTGCTGGTGGCATTTCTGCAGTAATTGGGGCTATTCTGATACTGGGAAGGAAAAATGTTGGGCCACCAAGTGAATTTGCTATAGCAAGAATCGTCGAAACTTTCATTGGCCTATCTTGTTCAATTCTGGTGGATCTTCTCTTTGTACCCAAAAGAGCTTCCACGTGCGCAAAGAATGAACTCTCTCAAAGTCTAGCCACACTTCACGCGTGCATTAGCTCGTTGACTCTTGTCACAGAGAATAAGAACTTCGAAGATAACCGGAACAAGTTGAAATTGCAAGTTAACGAGTTGAGGAAGTTTATTGCAGAAGCAGAACAAGAACCAAATTTCTGGTTTTTACCTCTCCATTGTGCTTGCTATAATAAGCTTGTAGAGTCATTGTCAAAACTGGTGGATCTCCTGCATTTTGGAGCTCATGCATTAAAGTTATTAGAAAAAGAGCTTCAAAGAGATCACGAGGCTTCTCGGAAAGAGGCTGCAAATGAGCTAGAAAGTGATATTGGGCACTTGAAGGAACTGATTTGCTCTTCAATAAGAAGTTTTGAGGAAATTAGCAGGATGAAATCGCTCAGGTTTCTTGAGAAGGAGCTTGAGAAGAATAATATCTCTTGTGATCTTGAGTTGGGAAAGTCACCGAAATCTAATGTTCAGGAAATTTCTTGTTTAGGCGAAGACCAAATAGAAGACGCCATAGGCTCTTATCTCCAAGGGTCAAGAATTGCTGTTGATAACAGATATGGTGCTGATGATGAGCTGGAGCTGAAGAGCCAAGCCGTTCTGAATTTCAGCGCTCTGGGATTCTGCTTAAGTGCGATTATAAGAGAGACAATGGAAATTGAAGAGGCAATCAAGGAGCTTGTTCAATGGGAGAATCCGTCTTGCGAGATTAATTTGCATGAGATATCATGTAAGCTTCATGCTTTGCAGAAGTGAAAATTAAACTATACCCACTTTAAGGAAAAAAATGTAAATATATTTCATTTATTATGTATCATTTATAATTAGTTTTCAATTTTAAAAATTTTAAAATGTATATTTCTTCAGCTATCACCGGATTTAATTTTGTTTGTTCACTAAAAATACTATCTTAAACTCTGACATTTGTCACAGTCTTCATTCTCATTTATTTTAAACAATCAGCAATAGAGTTTGATGTCAATTTTTTGTTACCTAATAACGGGACCATGAATAAAAATATTTAAATATTTAAAAATGATAATTGAGTATATATTTTTTCCAAAAATTGAGGAACATTTTTAAATGGGTAAAGAGAAATATTTATATTTTTCCACTTTTGAATACACTAGCAATAATTCATTTTGCAAAAATATGAAAATGTGAGGGGAAATTTAAAATTTATATGCGAAGAATAAATCTGTAGATCTAAAAATGTTATAAATGGAAAAATGAGAAATTACTCATAGTATTTACGTTTTTTTTCTAGGTTACTGCACAGTATTTACTTTAATAGACGTCGTTCTATGAAGATAGAATGGATGTATTACCTATGTTTTTCTTAATCAATAAATTAACCAACCAATCAACTCCTGTAACAAATTACATCAAACTGCATTTTCCATGTTGAATTGCACATTTTGAGATTGTGCAATTTAGATTTTACTTATTTCAATAACTAATAGTTACTATTTTGATTTTTCAACTTCAAACATGAATAATTACATCTATGCAATTCTTTTAAACCTAATCGTTTGACCTGAGTAATGAAGATGAAAAAATGTTGATGATTTAGGAAAAATTGCGTGCAATAATGGTTCATCCCCTCGTTTCCATACTAGCGTATTTGTCATATTAAATAAGCAAACTAGTATCCATGCCAAACTTAATCGTTTGACCCGAGCAACGAAGATGAAAAAATGTTGATGATTGAGGAAAAATTGCGTGCAATAATGCTAGCTTCATCCCCTCGTTTCCATACTGGGCGTTTGTCATATTAAATAAGCAAATTGTGGCAACAGGATTCGCATGTTAAAAGGAGCATGTGATCATACTTAATTATAATGAATTATTAAATAAAATTTTAATGATTTAAATTTACAAATAAAAAATATAATTGTAAACAGTTAGATTAATTTAATATGAATTTGAATCATTAAATTTTCATTTAATAATCTAATATAATCAAATATGATTTCATATTACCACCAAAATATAAAAGAATTTAAATTGACCACAATTGAACCACAAATCCCATGCGTTCCATTATTGTTGACATCTTAATGACTAACCAATTCTACTTACTCCCAAAAGATCAGATGTTTAATTTCAACACTTGCTCCAAATTCTAGACTTTTATTATTTTTTATTGAGAATCACATATTATACATATGTATAATATGAAATTATATTTAATTATGGTTGGACCGTTAAATAAAAATTAAGTGGTTCATATTTACAAATAAAATATATAATTATAAGCAGTTAAATTAATTTAATATAAATTTAAATTATTAAATTTTCATTTAATGATGACTATAATCAAACATAATTTTATATTGCTATCAAAATATAAGAGAGTTTAAATTGACCACAATTGAACCACAAATCCCATGTGTTCCATTATTGTTGACATCTTAATGACTAACCAATTCTACTGTGAGAAACTCCCAAAAGATCAGATGTTTAATTTCAACACTTGCTCCAAATTCTAGATTTTTATTATTTTTTATTGAGAATCACATATTATACATCTGTATTAAAAAGTTGATACGGTCTCAGAGTAGCTTATAAATTTATAATAGTACTACATATTATTGTCGATTTTGATATATTACTTTTAGCTATAATAAAAAATAACATGACTCTTCTAATTTTGTAAATAATCCATAATAACTAAAAATATTGTTCATGATATGTTTATTGTATATTTATGACGAAACTAAATAATTTAAAAAAGAAGGAAAAAAGAGAAGTGAGTGCCTCTGTGTCTCAGCGACCAGTAACATTGTCCACGAACAAATCATTCCTAAATTTTTTCACGCAATGCAGGGATCCCAATCCAATATTTTAGTTCATTCTGATTTCTTTAAGTCAGCAAAAACCAAGGACGACGATCTCAGATCCACAGCTAGCGTTATACTTAAGTATTAAGATGGATGTCGATGGTCTTGTCCAGATTCGCCTTCATGTCAAAGCGAGGATCTTTAAAATACTTTATCCGACAGACACCTAGCACCTTCGAAATACGTAATCTTGTTCAGACAACTCATGCATACTGTGTTTACCCCAAGCTCAACCACCTAACCTTGGCCTTACAGAGAGATTCTCTCTGCTTTACCCATCTTTACTTCTCACTCAAATCTGCCTCTCACTCGAAAGCCCCTCAACGAAATCACCTTGTATTATATTTGACTATTTGTATTCGTTTTCTGTACCCAATTGGTAAGACGTTCAAACTTTGGTTTTTTCCGTGGTTGCTTTTTGAAAGTTTGGTGTGGTTCCTGTTTTGTTATTGTTGCCGTTGCCTAGGAGCTTTCATGATGGCCTTCAACTTTCCGTGAGTTTGAAGGCTCCGAAGTTGAATCATTATTATTATCATTATTTTCCCTTGTGATTTCTAATATAGCGTTTGGTGGGAGAATCCTCAATTTCCTGATCTATTTTCTTCTATAAAATGGATCTCTGATCATGGATCGTTTAAATCAGAAGTCTGAACTGTGGTTTGGGATTTTGGTCTCGTTTTTGCTTTAGTTAACGATCAGGTCCATATCTGGCTCTCTCTCTCTCTCTTTCTGTCTCTATCTCTATCTTCCCAGACATATGCTCTGTATCTACTGGCTTTGATATTAAAACAAAATTTGATCACTCATTCAATGCCTGTGTGCAGGATTAAATTTCAAAAGTTTTGAGAATGGCAACGAATTCTTCTAACGGAGATTACCAAACAACAAAAACAACAACGACCTCAAAACCGCCTCCCTTGCCCTCTCCCTTGCGCTTTTCCAAGTTCTTTCAGGTGAACTGTCGTGTTTCATTTTCGTACTACATTGCCATTCTTCTTCTTCTTCTTCTTCTTCTTCTTCTTTATCATGATTAAGAGTTTTACCAATATTTCTGAGTCTTGACGACAGTCGAATATGAGAATTCTGGTTACTGGAGGAGCTGGATTCATTGGCTCTCACTTAGTTGACAGATTAATGCAGAATGAAAAAAATGAGGTTAGTCTGATATCTTTCTGTATCAAGTTTAGTGATGAATTGATGGATGCTGAACAAATGAGACACTTCAGTTTCTCAGCAGCAATAAAATTTTGATGTAACGCATCACAAGATGACAGGATCTTCGTGTAATTAGGTTATTGTTGCTGACAACTTCTTCACTGGATCCAAGGACAACCTCAGAAAATGGATTGGTCATCCTAGATTTGAACTAATCCGTCATGGTATATTTTCATCTTTTTCTATATTCCAAATCCAATCATCCACTGTGATCTACCTAGCAAAAAGTATTACAGCAAGGATGCAAAAAACCACGCATGAGGAACTTGTTGATTAGTATAAAACTAGCTGATATTTCTACCATTTCTTAATCAAATCATTGTTGTAGATCAGCTGACACCACGATTTTTTACTCCATCTGTATTTCTTATTATTTATCCCTCAATAGATGTGACGGAGCAATTGTTTATTGAGGTTGATCAGATCTACCATCTTGCTTGCCCTGCTTCTCCAATATTCTACAAATACAATCCCGTGAAGGTGGGGATTTCGACTCTGTTTTTGTATTTTTTGTCATCAATCATATGGTCACTGTTTGCATAATCTTGTTCAAGTGCATACATAATTAGCTCTAATACACTTCTTATACTCCCCACACCCCCCCCCCCCCCTTTTTTTTTTCCTCTCCTATACACGAAATGTCTTGATTTCATGTGCGATTTTTTATTGCAATGTTGTTACGACTTCTGAGTCCTAAACTTTAGACCGTGCTATCAAGCTTAGTCTTGTGTCAATGGTCGAAAGTTCTATATCTTTCTAGTGAACCTTGAGAGACTAACAGATGAATAAATAACTTTACAGACCATAAAGACAAATGTGATCGGAACACTGAACATGCTCGGGCTTGCAAAGCGAGTGGGAGCAAGGTTGGGATAGTTTATTAATTTTCGTTTTCTTTTTAATTGATGATCTGAACTGGTATCATCAGTTGGTTCTAACCAGTTGTAGTTTCATTTCGCAGGATTTTGTTAACATCTACTTCCGAAGTATATGGTGATCCTCTTGTGCATCCCCAACCTGAGAGTTATTGGGGCAATGTGAACCCTATTGGTACACGCTTTTCTCTATTAAAACTTGTATCTATGGCATCGAAAACGAAGGATCTGTTAATTGACTCATGATGTAGGGTCCTCCTCAATTACTAGCCTTGCATGATTTCATATTAAACACGGTGAAAGTATAAGTATGTGTTTTGTTAAACCTACGATGATATAGTCTAACAGTCTAACATAAAAATATGTCTACAACAGGCGTTCGAAGTTGTTATGATGAGGGGAAGCGTGTGGCAGAAACTTTAATGTTTGATTATCATAGGCAGCACGGAATAGGTAATTTTTTGTCTTCTTTCCGTTGTGAATACCTTCTCATTCATAAAGGGCAGTGTCAGTTCATGACTTCCTTTGTTGTTGACTTCATGAGATGTCTATCATCACAGAAATACGCATTGCCAGAATCTTCAACACATATGGACCACGCATGAATATTGATGATGGGCGAGTTGTGAGCAACTTCATTGCTCAAGCACTTCGGTAAGTCTTTGAACTTTACAACGTTACAACGAGGTTGGATATGCTGTTACATTATCTGCGTTTCTTGTTTCAATCTCAAAGACAAAATTGGTGCAATTGGTAAAAATGACTGAAATCGTTGCTATACTGAGACTCTATAACAGCATGAATGATGTGTTTTTTCAAATGCTTGCTATTTGATACCTCATTTTAGTTTACATGTCAAGTTTTTCGCGTTGTCATGTTACTCATGTCCACATTTGCAAATGGATTTTCTATCTGACACTTCTCATAAAATCTTGTATGATGTAGTGGTGAACCCCTGACAGTCCAACTTCCCGGAACCCAAACTCGCAGTTTCTGCTATGTCTCTGACATGGTACATATAATGCACAATTATCATTTGTGTTTTGTTGCTTTCATTTACTAATGATCTAACTGATGTTTTGTGTTTGAAATTCGTTAGGTTGATGGCCTTATACGTCTGATGGAAGGAGAACACACTGGTCCAATCAACATTGGGAATCCAGGTTACAAATACAACCATGAAGCCTCTGATGCAATGCTTTTTCTGTCACTAATTTGAGTCTCTTCATTTATTTTTTCAGGTGAATTTACAATGATTGAACTTGCAGAGACAGTGAAGGAGGTGAGCCATAATAATTTCCAATGTTATTCACATCTAAAAGGGGGCTTTTTGATACCAATATGCAGTTTACATTATATCTGGTTCTCTGATCCTATCAGTGTTCTTGGTGAAACATTTAAAGTTAATTACTGCTTTGTGACTGTTTTTGCAGCTTATTGATCCAGGCGTGGAGATAAATATGGTGGAGAACACTCCTGATGATCCTCGACAGAGAAAACCAGACATAACAAAAGCAAAGGAATTGTTAGGATGGGAACCAAAGGTGAAGCTGCGAGATGGTCTTCCTCTAATGGAAGACGACTTCCGTCTGAGGCTTGGGGTTGCCAAAAAGAACTGACTCAAGCTCTTTTTGCTCAATATGGATAAGGGATAACAATTCGTATAAGTCTATGATTAGTTTCTAGGTATTTCACATACATGAATTCGATGAGCAAATTTGCAAAGTTGCTTAAGGTTGTTTTGGATAAATAAACTTGAACTTCTTGTTTTGTCTTTCCCACCGGTTTTTGCCATGTAATGGCGTATTTGAACTTGTTCGGTGGTTTATACAATATGTCTGCTTGTCTGTCCAAATTTTTCAGTAAGAAATATTATTATGAATTGAAGTTATTTATTGAATTTGCGCCTTCTAGTTCTCCCTCAGTTTTAACTTCTCCCCGCCAAGATTGTGGAATATGGTTTATCCAAAGCGTGGTTCATGTTTCATATTATCTATACTTTATTTTTGAAGAAAAACGGTGCATTCTTTGTGTCATTGTGCTCCACTACAATGAATGATGTATTCTATTTGTGGAAAAGAGCTAAAAATTACATATTAGTAGTTGAGCATAGTAGAAGTAGCCCAGTAATAGAGTTACACATGTTCATCTAAGTTGTTTTAAACTTGAATTTTTTGTGAAAAAAAGATATTATGAATTAAGATGTAATAATAACTCAAAAAAGAATTGAGATATAATAATAACTTAAAAAAAAAAAAAAAGGTAGTATTAGAAGTTGATCACCAAGAATGTGTTACTAATTTGCTAATGGCATTGATATAATATAAAAAATTAATTTGCAACGTGAAATTGACCCCAACAAAATTATTTTTGCTTAAACTCAGTCTAATAATTTTTCTTAGTCAAGTAATCAAATGAAAATTAGTTGCACATGTACATTAAGTGAAACAAAAATTTTAAATAATATATATATATATATATATATATATCATAGTTTTTTATATCTAATTTAGTTCATAAATTTTTCATAGGCAGAGTATATTAAAATAAAACTCTGAGAAATCATCTTTATGTGCGTAACTACATAATTAGAATACTAGCACAGTCTGTTATCCTAGTTATGATTGCATTGCGTTTGACTTTTTAGCCAAAAAAAATGAAAAATCCGTGAATATAAACAAAAAGAAAAACATAGACCTGCAGATACTTATCAAAGTAATTATAATTAAATTCAAGAATAGGCTCAATACAGGAAATGCAAATAACATAAGTTAAAAAATTAGTGTCCTACATTTGTCATGCAATTCCTTTCTTTTATAATTACAAGTCACATACCTTGTCGTTAATAGTGTACATAGAGGTGTTGAATATATGTTTAAGGCAGAATAATTCAATTTTTTTTTTAAATTAATTACGTAAAAGTTCATTTTGAAAATACTATTAAGCTACCAAAAAGGTCGAGTATGGTAGATGACAAAAAATATGTTGCATCACCAACTTTGGCTAAATTTTAGATTCTTATGGCATTCATGATACTTTTTCTTTTGTTTCATTCTTTTGAATAATAATACTAGTTATCAATCCTGTGTTTCATTTTTCCTTCTTTGATATATTAAGGAATAAAAAAATGAAAAAATGTTAGAGGTTAACCTATACCAAAATGCCTTACTTATGTTATTAACTTGTTGTTACATTAGGAGTAAGAAACTCCGAGTTTAGGCTATGTGATTTCTGTAATTAATTTAAGTCTAGACACTATGCCAAAATGGCCTTACTTATCTTCAATTTGAGCATGAAAAAAAGATAAACATAAATATGCAGATACAACTAGTTTCAGTTGGAGCTTAGGTGCTTGCACATCAACTAAATGGAATCATGAATCCATGACTAATATTTAGTGAAATGATTTAAAAGAATTCTATAATAGATTTTTTTTTATTAAATGCATTGAGTTGTGAAATATGAGTAGGCCATGTAAATTGAATAATGCAAACTGATGATGGTGTTATGCTTCTTAGCATAGTATAAGTTTGTCTAACTTTTCTATTATATTTCAAGTTTAGAAGAATTAAATTCAGATAAGAGAAAGTGTGAAGAACATTTTGACGTTTACAAGGAGTGTAAGAAAAAGGAGGTACGAAATTATTAGCATTTACTATACCTTGTATTGTTATACATTGCATATTTTGAAATACTAAGAATTGAGCCTCAACTGTTGCATTTGAATGATGTTGTTGTACCTGAAATGTGATGTACTAAAAATAGAAGTCATTATATTTTAGAGGTTAAATTATAATTTACACTCTTGTGTTTTGGACTGAACTCAATTTACCTCCCTTTGGTTCAAAGTGTCACATTCAACACCTTTGTGGTTTGTTCAATTACCCTTAACTATCAGATGATATTTTACATCCATATTTTTTTTATACAAAATAATAATGAAAATGTTAAAGCGATGAAAAATATAATTCTTAAATGTTTGCTTTGTATAGCTTATACATTGTCATTGTGTTTGAGACTATTGCTAGGAGTGAGTGGATAACTTTAATTTTGAAATTGTTGGTTAATTCTAATAATAGCTTCAATAGACTATGGATTTGTTTAAGTTATAAGTGAAGCAAACTTTTAGTTATGGAATTATTTATCATTTTGACATTTGTGTGGTTATCTAAGTGCAAATACAAGAGAGCTGAATGAGGCACTTCAAACCACAAGGAGGGGATCTTTTTTTGGGCCGAACTATGAGGGGGTAAACTGTAACTTACCCCATAGTGGAGCCCGCCTGGCCCGACAAACTCTCATTCCTTTTTTCTTTCTCGCTTTGACCCAGTGCCTTTAATCCCCCAACTCGGCCTAGCCTGATTTGGCTAGGTCAGGCCGGGTTCTGGGTTTTTTGTGCAATCCTACTTATTACAATGGAAATTTGTTATGATTAAGACTTTTCAAATTAATAATTGAGTTTTTATTATTTTTACTTGTTTATTTTTATTTTTTTTATGTATTAATGGGCTTGGTCCTGTTTTTAAGATTAAAATTTGCATTTCATTACCTCCTTATGTGAGTAGGGAAGGATAAAGGAAAATGTTGGAAGTAGGGGTGAATAAAAACTTGGTGACTTGATTAACTTGGCTTAGTTCAGTCATATTGAGCTAGGTTAAGCTCGGTCAAATTAAAAAATTTTACAAAATTACCAAGTCAGATTGGGTCTCGAGTTCAACCTTTACCATGGTTAGCTCGACCCGCTTATATTTTATTTTCTTAAATATTATTTTTATAATTTATTTTTATTTATAATAATTTTAAATATATTAATTCATTTCAAATCTTAACTATTTTTAATTTCAAATCTTAATTTTTTTATTCTATTTATTTTTCCCTCAAATCTTAATTTTTCTCTATTTTTATGAATTAAAAATAATTTTTAAATAAAAAAATATTGACCTGACTCGGCTTCGTCCAACTCATCCTAGACTTAGCCTTTTGATGAACCATATCAAGCCAAGCTAAATCTTAGGGCAAATTTTTTTACTCTAAACTTTAAGCAGGCAAGATACTAAATCATGTTTAAACTCGATGTGACTTGGTCTTTGAACAACCTAGATAGTGTTAGCATAAATGGTTAGAGAGAGATGAGGTGAAGAAAGTGGTGCACGATATTGTCAAGGTGTGGGCAACACTTTCCTTTATGTTTATTCAGCCCCACCTATTCCTATGTTATAGGATGTAAGTTGGGTTTACTAGTAAATTTCTTACAAGATACAATAAAGACCTTTGAATATAGATTGCACTTCCAATACTTAAGCTAAAACAAAAATAGTATTTTCAAAGTGATAATTTGACTTTTTATCTGTATGTACTCAAAGACAAAGACAATGAGCTAAAAGTTATTATGTTTTGTTTTGTGCGTCCGAAATGGAGTGATAATGAGGGGTTTATATAGACTATGAAGTAATACCTTAAAAATATACTTGTTGAGCAATACCTCTTTAATAGAAAGTCACAAACATATGTTGGTGCATAAACCAACATAACATAAATAATTTTTTATGAAGAGTTACATCCTTTTAGTATATAAAATTTTTTTAAAATAACACATATTTTCATCAAGTAGTGGTTATCACAACTTTTTATAGATATATTTAAAAACTAAAAAGACACAATCTTAGTATTTTTTAATGTTATAACCTTTTACATATCCCTTCGTCTAAATTTATTAATTATATAAGGACATGACCTTTTAAAAATACATATCTTTATTTTAAAATATTTCACCGAATAGAAGCATATAAAATGAATGTTCTTGCTTTTCTCACGCCTCAGCCTACAACTTCTAGACATCTTGCAAGGATTAAAGCATAAGAGATCAATTAGGCAAGCCAAGTGATAAAATAGCAACAGGTCATGTATTCAAGTTACTAGGCGGCTTCTTCCCCTGTAATTTTTCTTACGTTTGAGGTTTAAGGACAAATTTAAGATCTTTAATGAAAGTAGAGATAAAGTACCAAAACGAGGATGTACATAACAATTAGTTAAATATTCAACTTTAACAAAAAAAATACTAACAGTATAAATTTATCTGAGATGGTTGCAAGACACGCAGAAATTAAGACCACAGAATTTCTCCTCTTCGCCTAGTTGCATGAAGGGGAACATATGATGATTTTCGGATAGAGCGTGTTTTGGCGAGGAATGATTAAAGCATGGGGCTTTTTTGTCAATCTATAAATCTCAATAGATCATTTGGTTCTTTAAAAATGTATAAAATTAACGGTCCTTCATTTTAATTAATAGTCGCGTAGGGTCCTTGATTGAAACTTTCCCTTCATTTTTTATGCATGTTATATTTACATTAAAATATGTGATAGTAAAAATGTAGAAGACTATGTGAATCTGGTCCAATTCAACGATGCGTCAGATTTTCACATGTTTACCTTTTTATTGATAGTTTGGTGTGATTCCGTTGCTATAGTCGTTGCATCGGTGCTTTCATCTTCAACTTTCCTTTGTTTGAAGGCTTAGAAGTTGAATTTGCAGTTATTTTATTTGTTATTAATTTCGTAAGTTTTTTTCGTTATTTTTCTAATCTTAGAGTTAGGTAGAAGATATTCAGAATTTTGGATCTCGTCTGTCTATATAGATGTGTCTGATCGTAGAGTGTTAGGATCAGAAGCGTGATTAGGGTTTGAGGTTGGTCCTTTCTGAATCTTGCGATCAGGTTCAGTGCCTCCTCTCTCCCTTTCTTCTTTTGCTAGCTATTGATTATTAAAGTTGTACGTCTCTGTCGCGGCCAACCCAACTCCGGGCCTAATATACGCAATTATTTGATAAATTTTAAGACACAGAAATTGAACTTGAAATTTTGATAACTCATTTAATGTACAATGTACTCATTAAAAGAGTGAAAGAAATTAACCTCTTGGAAGTTACTGCAGGAATTGAATTTCGGAGGTTCTGACAATGGCAGCAAGTACATCTAACGGAGATCAGCAAACGACAACAAAGCGACCTCCCTCGCCATCTCCTTTGCGCTTTTCAAAATTCTTCCAGGTGAATTGTAGCAACATTCACATTGATTGCCACATTTTTGTTCAAATTTCTGCTAATTTGTTTCTCAGATCATGTTCTGCGAATTTCACGTTGACTCAGTAAATTTGTAGGTGTAAGCATTGGTTTCTGATGGAGAAAGTTGTTTATTTGCTGACGGGCAACGCGTGCATTATTTCATAATATGATTATGCATCAGAAGCTTTGCATATTGTCTTCAGACATGGAGCTTTATAAATTTTTTCTCCATCTGTCTAATACGATCGTAATAATTAAATTGCAAATTAGTACAGTTTTTTTAGTTTGAAATACTAACTGAAACTCCAGAGGATTGAAAATGCTGACTAATGTAGAGCGTGATTCTTGTATTTATTTGTACTGTGTTTTGACCACAAGCGCCTACTTCTCAACGTGCGTTTTACTTCAAGCCCACTGTTTTATTCTGTGAATCTTCTAGTAATACAGAAGAGGGCTAAGAGTAATGCTACCACACACAAGCAAAAGTGAAATGCAAAATATACACCCCTCTGCAGGCAATATATTCTGCCCGAAGTATTTATTTGACATACTGCGTAGATCCAATTGGTATGCACAATGTAAATCTGTTTATTTGTGGTACCACTACCACAGCTTTGTGTGTCTAGCATTACAATTGACAGAAGGTTGGAAGTTATTCTCTCTTTTCTTTTTGGATTAGACGTATCACTAATGATATGTTGCACTATAAAAATTGTTGCCTTCTACCCATTCTGCTGCATATTTATAATTCAGAAGTATGTGTATTTGAACAAATGTGCGTCTGACATCTGTTAAAGATTGTCATGTAATTATGACTAGGACCTTTTTTTCGAGATCTTCTTTATTTTATTTTTTTTCATGATGTCTATTTTCACAATTTTTTTTTCATTTTTGACGTAGTCCAACATGAGAATTTTGATTACTGGAGGAGCTGGATTCATTGGATCTCACCTAGTTGATAGATTGATGGAAAATGAAAAAAATGAGGTGAGCATGTTATCATTCTGCATATGTTGTCACATTCATATGTTTCTGACTTGACAAAGTTCTTTAATGATATCAATGTATTAATCAGGTTATTGTTGTGGACAACTACTTCACTGGGTCCAAGGATAACCTCAAAAAATGGATTGGTCATCCAAGATTTGAGCTCATTCGCCATGGTATAGTCTCAATTTTTTTTTCTTTATTCAAGTATTAAATGCCCTTAAAATTGTCAGTTGTACGATATAGCAGAGGTCAATCTGCTGGATTTAATTCATTGTAGAGAATTTTTATCTGTTAGTGAACTATTTGATAAATCCTTTTACTGCTAGTGAAATGGTTGCGTTACGCTAATGATGTCACACTTTATTATTACGAGACTACACTGATAGTGGATCAAATCTCAACCCCTTTTTTTTTCTTTTTTTCGGTCTTTCTGTCTCATTTGGCAGTGTATGCCTGAACTCTTAAATATATGCTGTAAACTGATTTTCCTTTGAATTAAAACGCTGTGAAGGACCATGCAACCAGCATAAGATTCATAGTTATTACGCCACTAAGTAAAGTAATGAATATTTTGACTGTTTCTTTGTCAACCATTATCTTGTTTGTCTGGGTTTATGATGCTGCCTCAGGGAATAATGATGCTGTTTTGTCTGCTTAGTATCTATGTGTCACACTGCCTACAAATCTCTTCGTAAATTGGGAATGTTGATGTAAATTACCATTTTGATCCCTTTCAGATGTTACAGAGCCTTTGTTGGTTGAGGTTGATCAGATCTACCATCTTGCATGCCCTGCTTCTCCTATTTTCTACAAATACAATCCTGTAAAGGTATAGTTATGAGTATATTTTGCCCTTTTAATCATTTAGCCAGTATACTCCATGTAAAATTATTAATGTCAAGTTGTCAACTGTCGAAGAGTTTGCCTTCAAGGCCATTGTTTGCTCACTGCTATAGGTTGGTTTACATACAAAAGTAGCTTGAACCTTCTTTTTTTCCCTCCTCTTCAAGTAGCTTGATTCCTTTGTATGCTGTTATGTTCTGTTATTATCTTTATTTTCAGCTCTCAGGCCTAGTGAACCCTGAGAAGCTATCTAACGTGTAAGGAAATAATTTTACAGACAATAAAGACCAATGTGATTGGCACACTGAATATGCTTGGGCTTGCAAAGCGAGTTGGAGCAAGGTTGGGAAATTTTTTTTGTGAAAAAGGTTGATAATCTGAACTGCTACCATCAATGGGTCTTAATCTATTTGTAATTCTATGATAGGATTTTGCTCACGTCAACTTCGGAGGTATATGGAGATCCTCTTGTGCATCCACAACCTGAAAGCTATTGGGGCAATGTCAACCCCATTGGTATTTTTCTGTCTCAGTCCAAACTATTTGAAGTGAAGGTGTTTCTTTTATGGACATTCATGAAGAAACAGCCTGAGCACTTAATTATGTCTCCATTGCAGGAGTTCGGAGCTGCTATGATGAGGGGAAGCGTGTGGCAGAGACTTTGATGTTTGATTATCATAGGCAGCATGGAATAGGTAATTTCTTGTATTTTCCTCATAATACCTCTCAATCTTCATTATATAATTCCTTGAGGTGTTTGCATCCTTTCACCATAGAAATACGCATAGCAAGAATCTTTAACACATATGGACCACGCATGAATATTGATGATGGACGAGTTGTCAGCAACTTTATTGCTCAAGCACTTCGGTAAACACTCAACCTTTTTTATAGTATATAACTATTTGGTATTTTCTGAAAAGCTGTTATTTCTGCATGGCATGTTTTGTCTGTTTTGAGTGTAATAGTTGACACATGAGGTCTTTTTAACATTTTGCATGATGTGCTCAAGGAACATGCTGTCTACTTGCTAGATCAATGATTAATTTAATTCTACAGTTTTTGCACCATTTTGAATTGATGCCCCGTCCTTCATTGTTTACTCAACCTTTGTGCGTCGGTATGTTACAGTGGTGAACCTCTGACAGTCCAATCTCCTGGGACGCAAACTCGCAGTTTCTGCTATGTCTCTGACCTGGTATATTCTACACCATTTTTTGTCATTTCTATTTGTTACATAGAATTACTTGTGGTAATATGACTATATTTGTATGAAATCTTAGGTTGAAGGCCTTATCCGTCTTATGGATGGACCGCACACTGGGCCAATCAACCTTGGAAACCCAGGTAACATATCTAGTACAAGTACAAGGCCAAGGGCAACCCCTCCCCACGACACCCCCCCACCCCCATTTCTTTTTTTGCTTTAATTTTTTTCTTTTCAGTTACTTAATTGAATATATATAATTCTTACAGGCGAATTTACAGTGCTTGAACTAGCTGAAACGGTGAAGGAGGTCGGCTTTAAGCTTTTTCATATCTTCTTAAATAGCACTCAACTTTACTAATTTGGTTTGCATTTGTTTTCGTTTTCTATTCTGACTAATAAAATGTAAAATGAAGCTATTTTGCTACCACTCCATCTTTCCAAGAAAGATTGCTCGTGCTATACAACAATTATACATCTCGTCTCTATAGAGCCGCAGTATGAGAATGGATTTCTCGGTATACAGCTGTTTAGCTGATTCTTTGTGGGTGGTTTTGCAGCTTATTAATTCAAAAGTGGAGATAAATATGGTAGAGAACACTCCAGATGATCCCCGACAGAGAAAACCAGACATAACAAAAGCAAAGGAGTTGCTGGGTTGGGAACCCAAGGTCAAGTTGCTTGATGGCCTTCCTCTTATGGAAGAGGATTTCCGTTTGAGGCTTGGAGTTGACAAATAGGAGTGACTTTATTAATAATTTTTTTTTGTCCTTTGTTGCATGTCAAAATAGATAATAAGCGGGACGAGTCTATCAATTTTCATATTTTTGATATCATAATTACGATACCAAGTTTAGAGGCCGCCTAAAAGTTACCATCCCCAGGAATCACGGTTTTTTTTCTTTTTTCAGGTTTATTAAGTGTTAGAAGCATTTACATGATCAATAGAAGATCTGAATCCTTCTTTGCTTCATTAAATAGTACATGTTTGCACCGAATTTTGCTTGCTGAAGGACCTTGGAATTGAATTCTTTCTCTTATCAGCCATCTTTTTCATTTTCAACCTCCGTCATCGCCCTCATTCTCTGATTGCACACAACATGGATTTACGCTTTGGATAAATCAATATTAGCAATTCAGTTGTTGGATTGTTCCCAATTGCCTTAAATCGAATTTCTTTTGGAAACCAATTATATAATAATCCGAAATTAATTGTCTAATTTGCAATTAGTTTTTACTCAACTATGTAAATTGCCGTGTCTAGGGAAATTCTAGGCAATGGCGAAGGAAGGGAGATCAGCGGGGGCTTATATATATATATATATATATATATAAGATTTTTAAAAAAATAAAATTTATATCATAAAAATGTTATAGTGTAATTAATAGTTTATATATTGATAGAAAAAATATATAATTTTGGTTTATTATTTTCTATCTTAAGATCAATTTAGTCCTTCAATAATGGAAAGTATAAAATTGGTCTCTAAGATGAAAATGTGAATTATTTGGTTTGTTTGAAGGATTATTTTGATTTTCAAGGATCATCATTTTATATAAAGTTTTATTTTTAAAGTATCATTTTAATACTTTCTATTTTTAGATGACTAAATTAATCATAAGGCTAAAAGCGAAAAACAAAAATTTTATTTTTTTTTCTATATTGATATAATATATGTTATTTTTAAATTAAAAATATAGTTAATTGCTTCTTGATCTTATTTTAATTGTTTAATAAGTATTTTTGAATAGTAAAATTAAAAACAACAAATCTTTAAAACAATGTCTTACCAAAATTTTAAAATCAAAGGGTTTTTCTATACTTTTTATGTTAGTAAATTAAATTTTGAAAAGAATAAATATCACAACTTTCTTTTAATTTATATTTGTTTTATTTTTTTCCTCATTTTTTTCACTTTATTTTGATAATCACTCTTTTCTAATTTATTATGATATTTGTCTGTTTTATTTTTAATATTTTTTTAACTTACACTTTGCATTTACATTATCTCTAACTTTTTAGACTCTTCTTCTTATAAATTGTCTTACTTATTATTATTATTATTATTATCATCATCATCAATAAGCCTAATCTATTTATTTATAAATAAAATTAATTTATATTTCATAAAAAGTTAGTTAATAAAATATATCTCATAAAATAAGATTCATTAAAAATTTATACTTATACAAATGTGTTGTACAATTAATACACCACCTTATTAATTTTTAATTTTAATACAATATATATATATATGGATAGTAAAAGTAAACTTTTACAAAAAAAAATATTTTATATTATAATTTAATATTTGACTCCCCTCACTTAAATTTTCTCCCTCCACCACTGACTCTAGTATAAATTTTATGCAATTATATTCCGGAGTCTAACTGGCAAAAGTTCTGACTAAATGGCCGCTTGATGTAATAATGTATATCACCATACAACAGAATGCTACAAACCTCGCACATTCTTACGAGTGGTATACTACTCTTCGTCGTGCTCTCTAAAAAATGGAAGAAGTTTCTCTACAATGGATGGCGGTGCATTTGGCCTTGCTCTGTCATGTGCTTAGTCTATAGATTGTCAACGGCTTTTTGATTCACCAACATAAAATTTTTTATTTTTAATATGCTACAATGTATAAAGTATTATATTAAAATATTATAAATTTAGAATTTAAATTAAATCAATCAAAGCTTCAGTATAACTTTTTAGAACTCGAATTGATACACTCCTAATCCCAATATACTTTTTTTTGAGTCTATGGATAAATCACTTTGAGTCTCTACTACCATTTAAAAAATACAAAAACTGACAGGGAGAAAGGGACATAGAGAGACAGGAGGAAAAAGAGAAAAAAAAAATATTAAAAGTATATGAGTATTAAATAAAATATATATTTTTAAATGCAATATATTTTAATAAAATTAATTTTAATTTTAATATTTTAAAATAAAATAATATATATTTTTGATCTATTCATTTATCATAAAATTATTAATATAATTTTTTACTTATCAAAATATCTACAATAATCACTAACTCATTAAAAATCTCATACTTAACCCTTTATTTTTAAAAAAATATTATGTTCATATACTATATTTTTATTGACTCAGAATAAATTATTAAACAAATATCAGATTTTATAATAGTCTCATACTCATTAAAAATTATCACATCTGATCTCTTACTTTTAAAAAAAATATCATATTTAGTTTCTTAAATTTAGGATTTGAAATTTAATAGAAAGACTAAATTTAATAATTTTTAAAAAATTATAAAGTCAAAACTTTTTAATAAGCAAGTGATTATTTTAAATATTTTGATAAGTAAAAAAATTAAAATAATAATTTTATGATAAATAAATAGATCAAAAGTATATTTTTTTCTATTTTATTTTATTATAAAATATTAAAATTAAAATTAATTTTTATTAAAATATACTTCATTTAAAAAATTATTTTTTTATTTAATATTTATATGTAGCTAATATCTCTCTTTTTTTTTCTCTCTCTTTTATGCCCTTTCTCTCCTTCCCTCTCTTTGTCCCCCTCTCTCTTTCTCTCTGTTTTTCTCTCTCTCTCCTTTTCTCCTTGTCATTTTTTGTTTTTTGTTTTTAAATCAACAGGACTCAAGTGATTCACTCCAAAACACAAAAATAAAGTACACTAAGACTTGGAGTGTATCAGAGTTTCAAAAAAGTACACTGGAAATTCTGGAAATTCAATCCGAATTTTAAATTTATAACATTTTAATGTAATACTTTATATATTATAGCATTTTTAAAATAAAATAAAAATTATACAGGTGAATCAAGAAGCCTTGTCAAGGGGTTTATTATTAAGAATGAGCTTTCTAAGCTTGAAAATTGAGACATAGACAATTGATAATTGAGCATAATCTGAATTATAATTCTATAACATGTGATAGCATGTACCATCTGCTACTCAGGACTTGAATTTTTGTCGTCATCATATAAATTGTCTTCTATTTTTTTTCAGTTGTATTATTAGTAAAGTGTATCGTATTATTTGTAAAAAAATATGGTTTCTTTATTAGTGATATAACTTCATAATTTTTTCTAAGTGTGTTATCTAAGTGAATTTTTTTTTTATTTTTAGCTTAAGAACCATCAGATTATCCTAGTGTGTGGGCTAAGATATATATGGTATCAGTTTTTATAAGTTAAAAATAATATTCACGACAAGAAGTTTTTTATGCCCTTCAGCTGAATTAATTTGAGCGTCTCTAATTGGCTTTGATATCTCAATTTTTTACTCACATAGACTCAACAATGAAAATTTAATCCATATTTATTATTGTTAAATGGACCTATATTAATTAGTGCATGTGAGAATTTCTTTTGCCTTTTCCATTATGAATGCCATTCTCACTTTTTACGTTTTGGTTTTTTGATATAAAGCAATGACTTTTACATGGAAAATCCACACCAACCCTCACTAATAATAGAATTGGAACGAGCTAATCCGGTTCAGCATAGACTTAGAACGATCCAGCAAGACTTGAATGGATGATAATCATTGACATACTGAATAAGTAATTCAATTCTGAATTCTCGACAAAAGTGGTGCATTGATCAAGTCTATAAATTTTATTAATTTCCATTCTTAAAAATTGTCAATTTTAATTTTTAAATTTTAAATATAAATAATTAAATTTATATACGAAGAATCTGTATTAGAATAGATTTTTATTAGACTTGATTATCATTGGATCAAACTTTAGAAAATCAGGCCTCAATTCAAGTAGAAAAAATGTAGTTATTTTTCAATCAAATTTTTGTATTTGAATTTTTATTTATATTTTTTTGTTAGACTTATAGAGTTTAAATTATAATCAAATCTATTTATTATTTAGAACTTGAAATATTTAACATAATTAATATATTATTACTTATAAAATTATGTATAAAAAAATTGTAAATAAAAATAAATACAATTAAATTATTGTATTAACATAAATTCTTTATATAAAGAGTATTAATTTTTATTTTTTATTAAGATGTCATATTGTATTAGATTTTTTAAAATAAAAAATTTTTTAATTAAAAAATAATTAATTCAAACATTTTAAACTCAAACTAGATTTAAAGAAAAAAATTCAAGCCTGATATATTTAACACAACGGACTTTCAATTAAATTTTTGTATTCAAATTTCATTTTTTTCAAAGGTTTAGGGTTTAATATTACACTAGGTGTAATATTCAGCCACTATTCTTGTGCTCTCTGCATAAACTTTCCGGGTTTTGGAAGATATTAGAGCAGTCTAGTTGAAGCAATGCCACTTGAATTAATGATCTTTCAAATCTCATCATTTAATTTCTCACATTGGTCGAAAATAA
Source organism: Delonix regia (assembly GCA_037074485.1). NCBI lineage: Eukaryota > Viridiplantae > Streptophyta > Magnoliopsida > Fabales > Fabaceae > Delonix > Delonix regia. The sequence continues at coordinate 16,005,379 of CM073456.1, read as the reverse complement.
AATAAAGAGTTCGTCACGCACTTTCCGAGAAAAGTTCGTATCTATCAAATCTTCAAAAACATAGCTCCCATTCCCCCAAAAAAAAGAAAAAAGACCAGTCATCAGACGAAGCCCATTCACTGTACCCCACTTTTATAAATTAATAAATTGTATGGAGGTAGTTGGCCTGTCCATAGTTTAGTGTATCCCATCGAAGAATGCAACGACAACTAACCGAAATCATCGTGAGAAAACAAAAACGACAAAGCTAGTCAAACGACAATAAGAAATCATGTGAGAAAACGAAAGATACAAAGATAAAATAAAAAAATAAGTGATGTCTTTTTATGCTGTGCAACTATAAAATTAATTATTACAAAGCATATTATGATTATAAATTAATTTAAAATAAGTTATTAAATTTATATTTTAATTTTAATATTTTATTTATTAATCTTTAATTTTTTTAAAAAATTCAATTTACTTCTTCTAATTTTTATTTCTAGTAATTCTACAAAATATTAATTTAAAAAATAAAAATTAAAATAAAATTAAAAATTTATAAAATTATTGAAAAATAAAAAATAAAAAATAATTTAATAAAATTATAAATTAATATTTTTATGTAGATTATTAAAAATTAAAAAATAAATGAATTAATTAAAAAATTTTAAAATTTTTGAATTTATAAATAAAATTCAAGAATAAAAAAATTAAAACATACATATAATAAATTATTTTAAGTTTTTATAATAAATATAATAAGACATATTATTATTATATATTTTGGTCTTAATATATCATGTAATAATTATATTGATATAATTAACTAATTATATATATATATATATATCAAAACTTTTAGTTAAAATATTTATGTATAAGAAATCAATTTGAAAATAAAGACCGGAGCGAAATCAAAGCAGATAAAGTAACAATAACGAAAGCGACTCCCAGACGACAGGCACTCCTAACTCGATGCGATGGACTAACCACCACGTCTCACCACAGTGCCTTCTCGATTGATGACGTGGAACTTTAGAATCCCCAGGCCAGGTCACCTCTATCAACACAACTACCTTTCTCCCCTCTTCCCTCGTTGCCTTCCTTCTTGGCCACAGTACTCGCACCTCCATCTCGCAAATGTTTTTCATCGAACAACGTCAATGAAAAAGCCCTTAGACGCCTCGGTCTGACTCGGGCGGGTCAACTGTTTGACGGAATTTTGGCATTTTTGGTAGATTCCGGCATGGAAGTGCCGGCTGACGACGACGTCGTTCAAATTCAGGAAGGGAGGAATCCGAGAGAACCTTGCATAATCACTGTTAATTGCCCCGACAAGACAGGGCTAGGATGCGATATTTGCCGGATTATTCTCGATTTTGGGCTGTACATTACTAAAGGAGGTAAAGAAATATTAGTCAACTTTTTTCCTGTTAATCTTGCTAGTTACCTTTTCTTTACCCCCTTTTCCTCTGGGAGTTTGATTCTCTAACATGTAGATTGTACTGGACTATACTATTTATTTCAAGTCATTTAGGAGTGTTTTTGCATTATTCCTCCGGGTTTAATGGACTCTGACCCAGGTGAAAATTTATATATAACTTGCATCCTTGCAGTCTTTACAGACTTTGGCTGCTATAAATGCCCCTCTCTCTATCTCTCTCACCCTATTTAATCTTCATAATAACAGGTTACATTTTCTTTCCTTAATGATTAAGGGTACTTTTGGAGGAATGTATAGAAAGAAACGACACGGCGGGAATGGTTAATTTGAGATAACTCATCGATTGAGAATTTTTTAAAGATAAAATGAAATAGCAAAAAATGAAATTTCAAGATTCTTGCTATCTAAAATTTTTTTTTTTCCCTCCGAGGGTTCTGGGATGAAATGTAAAAGATAAGCAGTACAATTGCAATTATATGATTTTTAAATATATTTTATTTATAAAAATAATATTTAAAAAGTTATGTTTGAGTCATTATATTTGATTAGCGACCTTTTTTTAAATAATGGAATGAAACATTTTTTTACATTCTATTTTTTGTTCATTTTATTCCATTCTTTCATGAACTTTCAAAAATAGCCTAAAACATTAGGTGTCTTCTAGGTTCTAAATCATGTTTCTAGGTGAACGGTCTTTGCATTTGTGATGCAACTGATTTGGAAGATTGTTTGTATTCCAGCTTAGGAACTGTAATCCCTATTATAAATATATTTGTGTTTGGTAGGTGGACATATTAATTCCATAAATGCTTGGAAACCTATTTGTAAGAACATTTAGTATAAAATATGTGGAAAAAGAAACCACATATCTAACGTGGGAATATCGGTTTCTTCATATATCTTATGCTCAAAATATATCTTAAATTGGTTTATAAATACTAAAGAAATTCATTTGCGGTAATTTGGCTCCACTTGGGATTTGAGTTTAGATGCTTCAACCCTAGAGATGACTCTATTACCATTAAGCTAAAGCTCATACTTTAGAAATTTATAATGTCCACATATCAAACAATGGCTGAGTTAAAACTTCTAGTTCTGTAGTACTTTAATAGTATTTCTTTCTTATTATAAAAATATGGACTGATGGATTGCTGCAACGGTAAAGTTATTGTCGATATATGTCTTTGACTTTTGTATTGTCCAAAACTGGATTTTAATATCATGATTTTCTTTTTTTATATAGTATGCCTAGCTGACACTGAACACTATATTCCACTCTTTTGAGATATTCTCCAGACATTTCAACTGATGGCATATGGTGCTTCATCGTATTGTGGGTTGTTCCTCATTCTGCTTTGCTTTGTATGAGATGGTCAAATCTGAAAGACCGCCTTCAGGCAATTTGCCCACCATGTTCAGCCTCATTTTACTTCAACCAACAGCCTTCAAGATCTTCTCCTGTTTATCTACTGAAGTTCTGTTGCCATGATAGAAAAGGGTTATTACATGGTAAAAGAGAAGCTGTATGGAAAAAATATTTCATATTTTGTTCGTATATGTGACTGTAGCTTATGGCATCGTTGCTAATTTCTTAGATGTTACTCAAGTCCTCTGTGAGCTGGAACTTACAATTCAAAAGGTGAAAGTGACAACTACTCCCGCTGGCAGAGTCTTGGACCTCTTTTTCATAACAGATAACATGTGAGTCTGTCTTGGGATTGTTTGATTTATTGTATGTAGAATGGGAAATGTTTTCACAACGTCATTGTGAGATTAATTAATGACATTAATGGAATCAACACCTTTTTGTTTCGTAATTGAGGACAAGAAGCTACTTGCTTTAGTCCTTTTATCCTCTTTAGGCCATATGCTTTAATAATCTTTTGTTGATTTCCCTTATTGCTTTATGCCTTTACCTCCAGATTGTTAGTTAATGTTCCTGACATATTGCTTCCTCATAGCTTTCTTCTATTCCCTGTTTTCCAACTCTTGTGGTTGTGGCTATAATTAACAAAGGTTCTTTTAGCCTAAAGGTGGATTTTTTGGGTCCATGATATTGGTAATTGAACGTTCAGACTTCAGACACATTAATTGCATATCTTCCTGTATCAACCATTTTGGTTTCTCTCGTGGCTTCCTGGCTGGGGTGTCTTACTTCCAATTAAGAGAACAGGGTTTAAATCTGCAGGGAGAGAGCATTAAAGGAAGCAGGAAATTCATGTTGCTAGTATCTACCATGTGTCCATGCTCATTTATTGATGCCAGTGCTGTTGTTCTCCAACACTTCTGTGGGAAAGTAACGTTTTAGTGAATCTTATGACACTTGAGTGAGTAATTTTGGAGATGTAATTTAGTGGACTTCACATGTGATATGGCTTAACTAGCTATAAGCAAAATATCAAATGCAATTACATTAACGAGTTTTGTTTTGAGTAGAATACTGATGCTTTTTAGTAATTAGCACTTGATTCAATCTTGCTCTAGGGAACTTATGCACACCAAAAAACGACAAGATGAGACATATAGCAGATTGCATTCTGTTCTGCGAGACTCATGTATCAGCTGTGAACTTCAATTGGCCGGTCCTGAGTATGAATATAATCAGAGTATCACTGCTCTGCCCCCCTTGTTAGCTGAGGAGCTATTTAGATGTGAGCTAACAGGTGATGAAGCATGTTCTCAAGCACTTAGCCCAGATATGACAAAGTTGAAGAAAACCAATGTAACATTTGACAATTCTATAAGCCCAGCTCATACATTACTTCAAGTTCGCTGTGCTGATCACAAGGGTCTCCTTTATGACACTTTGAGAGCTTTGAAAGACATGAATATGAAGGTATGTATTTCGTTCTTACTTGAAGCTGTGTGAAACATAGTCCATTTGGCAGCTACTTTGATAAATATTAGATACTGGATCAACTTTGGACAGATGGCACCTGTGTACTTAGGTCTCATTTTTGCCCCAGTCCAGAAATAGCTTAATGACAGTTTTACTTTATGGTAGAGGTAATCAAATGAATCACGACTGTTAGTTCCGCAATCCTACTCCTATGTTTCAGTCAATTCTGAGTGGACAATGCCAAATTTATGCCATTTAGGTTTTAATATGTCTTTTTCTGATTAATCATACTTCTTGTTGGTACATATGGGCTTTATGGTTGTTTTAAGGAGTTGCCGCCTATTCTTAGTAAAGTGGTAGCAAAAGCAGTGATTTCTAATTTCCCTTGGAAGTCAAATTAGACGGTGCCAATGGTTGTAGCATCTTTCATATATTACCCACAACTGATCGTATTGGTTCATCTGAATTAAATGAATGAAGATTGAAATTTTGTTCAAAATCCACCCCTGGTCCTCTTTTTTATGAATATAAATTTCAATTTTCCCTGCCAAATTGTAGTTTGCTCACTTTAATTTTTTATTCTCAGATTTCATATGGGCGATTCTCACCAAGTACAAAGGGATATCGTGATTTAGACTTATTTATTCAGCAGAGAGATGGGAAAAAACTAGTGGATCCTGAGAAGCAGAATGCACTCTGTTCGCGTTTAAAATTGGAAATGCTTCATCCATTGCGAGTTATCATTGCTAACCGAGGGCCAGATACTGAACTATTGGTCGCCAATCCAGTTGAGCTATCTGGAAGGGGAAGACCCCGGGTTTTTTATGATGTCACACTTGCTCTTAAGACACTTGGAATCTGTATTTTCTTGGTAAGAAAACTTATTACTTCTTTAGATGCTATGAAATTTATATACATTTCAAAATGGATGTTGAATTTATCAGGAAACATAATTTATAAGGGTAATCTGGTTCCTTTCCTAGATATTATGCCATTCTCCTTTATAAAGCTAAGTGAATGGTGCACTTGTCTGCTGGTACCAATTCAAGGACTTTTCTGAGCCAAAATAAATTTTTTTTTTTTTTTTATGCTGATGGGGCGTATAGGCGTCTTTATGTTAGCAAATTACAAATTATATCTCATAACATTTTCTGTTCTTTTCTGTTTTAGGCTGACATAGGAAGGCATTCGGCATTCGAACGTGAATGGGAGGTCTACAGATTTCTTTTGGACGAGAACTGTGAATTTCAATTAACTAGTATTATTGCTAGAAATCAGATTGTAGATAGAGTTAGAAGAACCTTGATGGGTTGGTGAGTAGATTGCTTTCGTTTTTCCGGAAGTACAGTGTTCACTTTCTTGAGAGAGCTCTTTTCCCTTGTGACCAAGATTGTAGAACACACTATCTTGACTAAGTACGGGGACTTGTTTAACACGGAACTAATATGTGGCATCTCTCTCTTTCTCTCTCTTCTTTTGGCCTACATTATGTAGCTTCTGGTAGTCGTGATGTAAGCCCTGTATCACCTATTATCTCACGATCTAGATTCGCACTTCCGGCGGAATTGCATGGCATGTTGTTAGAGAGAGAAAAAAGTGTGGGTAAAAAGGAGTGTATCTCATACATGTGTCATTCACTTTTTTTTTTTTGCAATTAAAATTCAAACTATGGAGAATTTATTATCATTATCTTATTGTTATCTTGTATGCCTTAAAAGTTCCCCTTGTTGGTGGTCAGTATTTTGTGGGATTGGTGTGAGAATTCATGGTTATTTTTTCACTTGTGTCAAGTTAAAAGTTTTTGCAACCATCACCTACCACTAAGCCATGCTGACCAAAACCACAAGTATTTTGTTGTTCGTTAGTTTTTGTGGAGCATGTATTTTTTTCTTATTGATGAGGGGTTAATTTATAGCTTATAAAATTTCGGGGTTGAGTAGTATATTTCTAAATTTTAAATCAAGTAATTGAGATATATATATTTTTGAGACCAAAAAATTTAGTTTTCAAAACAATCATTGGTGCAGGAATTAAACATGCGTCTTATGCATGGGTACTTTTCTAAATTTCTTAAGAAATAATACTTGAGAGAATATAATTTTTATATTTAGTATAAGTTTTTTATTGGTTTTGTTCATAATTTTGATTTACTAAGGTAGTAGAAAAGTTAACATTTATTTTATAAATGTATAATTTATTATATAAAAAAATTCTTTTGATCATGTAGCAAAAAAGGTTCTACCCGTTACTATATGAGATTTGAGTCACCACATTAATAACATAATGAGGGATAATAAAAAGTATGTTATTAATGCATGGAAAAAAAAAAATCAACAATTACCTCATCTCAACCGAACATCAGTGTTTGATGATAGGATACCTTCTAATGGGAATGCGTCAAGTCGTCAACTACCTCTCGAAAAGAACCGCGTTTTAGGTGATATAGTATATACGAAGATTTTTATAATTTTTCTTATGAATTTTTATAATGTATGAATGTATTATGTTTTAATATTATTGCCTCTCTCATCAAACATAAAAAATTTAAATATCAATGCATATTATATTTTAATATTTATACATAAGTAACGCGAGCTTAAGAAATAAAAAAGAAAGTGTTGTCTTTAAGCTTTCTTTTTTCTGCCAGTGATTTGTCTGACCATGTCACATTCGAGTTCAGGAGGTGTCCAATCTTCGATGTCTAGGAGCAGAACATGTAATGCAAATGCAACTCCCTCTGCAAAATTACAAGGACCTGTAATGAACACGTGGAATGGCGTAGCACGGAGCACTTCACCGTGACACCGCATCCAATATTTCTAGACAATCCGGATCTTCTGCATTTGTCCTTTCTCCAGGTAGATTCCTATTCTTAACTTTCTGTTGTACTTGCGATCGATTTGATTGTTCGTGCTGCATCTCAAAAGATGTTACGCCATGTCTGGATCGGAGTAAGGGGTAAAGTTCTGCGCGAGATTCATCTTGCTTTGTAGTTTCTTCCTTTCAACGGTTAATTTTGGATTTGGATTGAGCGTCTTCCATCGGAAATGGCTGGAGTTAATTCATCTCCCGGAAGCGCAGCTTATCTCGACGCTCTCTCTCAAGCGATCCACAAGAAGCTCCAGCGGGTTCGTTATCTTGCATATTCCTGGAACTTCTTCTAGCTTTTGTGTTTGGACGTCGCGTGAATGCAGGAAAATTAAATTAAGGTTTTCCAACCCTCACTAGAAATAGTTGCTACATATAGCACGTCTGGTAGATTATTACTTTTTGGCTTTTACCGCTAATGATTCGTATATCATATATCATGATACTTGAATTTCGAATTTTTCGATTTCAATTTTTCTCCGAAAACAGTGAGTGTAAAAGTTGTTCATATTTTGTATCTCCATGAATGTGCAATTGTACGAATTACTTAATTTCTACTGTATTTGATTTGAATAGTCGTTGCATTAATACCTTCTTTTTTCCTTCGCCAAAGAATCTGCGATAACACATATGTACGGTTACTTGACTGAACAGAATTACGTTTGGTAAATATGTTGCAGGCGCTAGCTAGTTCGTCCCAGAGGCGAAATTTATTACAGGAGCTATTTGCAGACATAGCTTTAGAAGTCGATGACCGCGCCAAAGGTGAGCTGTAAATTGAAGATAAATAGGCTGAGACTCGATTGCCACTTATGTTATCTACAGCATAACAATTAACAACTAGTTCGTATTCTATTCTTATGTATAGTCAGATGCTTAAGACCTAAAGATTTTCATGGGACTAGTGCTGTCTATCTTGGGGATCATTGTTCAAGTTGGCATTAGAATCATTGTTATTGTCTCCTTTGTACATGGCAGTGAATGATTTTGGATATTTTGGCAGATAAGGGTTTTCCTTAAAATGCAGATTACATCAAACAGCCAACTAATCTCAATTCGTTAAAATGATTTGCTGGTATAATAAGGTGTACTAAATTCTAATTATGATTTCTATATTTGCAACAAGTGATTATATGAACCAAAGTTACTGATACTTGCCTACTAGATGTCAAAAACAGCCTTTTTTTTCTTTTTCTTTCGCATGTTTGTTTTTTCTTCCTTATTTTCCCAAACAGAATAACCAATTGCGATAATTTTTTCACAAGAACAGATATAATCTTCAGCAAAGAAGAAGATGTAATCTCTCCTGCAGCTGATGGTATCAATGGCTTGTTATGTTTCTACGATGTGCTTGCTGATTATTTTGTACGAGTGCCTCAAAATGGAAAGCCTATCCTTGACTTGATTGTCCAACTATGGAGCCAGTCATTTGCTTCGAATATTTTTACCCTTCTGTTCCACAAATGGGTATGTGAGTGCAAATCTACAGCATTGTTTTGTTGCTTTCGATGTTGGTTTCAGTGTATTTTCTTGCTTATATTATATTATTTTGAATTTATTCTGCATTAAAGGATGGATGAGTTGCTCAAGTATCTTAGAAGCATGGATATTATTCTTAACTCAAATAAAGGCAATCATTTGAAGTCTATCCGATGGATGTTATTTCGATCTTAATCAGGATTCCCTAATACAACTAGAGACTAGTGGTCCAAAAAATAAAAAAATACAACTAGAGAACAAGTTAGACAATGATTCTTCCCATTATAATAATAATTAACTTGATTGCCAGAGGAAAAGGTTTCACCTGTATACTTGATTTTGTTTCATTGATTTTACTTCTCTAAGCTTTCAGCATATTTCCATTTTATATACTAATATTCTGTTCTTTCAAGTTATGAGGTTCAGCAATGATAATTAATACTACTTGTTTCAAATTCCATAGTTTATTTGCATACTTGGCTTAAGTTTCTCTACTCTTTCGAATTAATTGTCAGAAGGTAATCTGGCTTTGCATGTTCTTTGTGTAGAATAATAGGCAGAGTTAACACGAGATATTGATAATAATAACAACAACAATAATTGATGATGAAGAGGATAATGATGCAGGTTCAATGCTTCCATTGATAACATTTCATTTTTTTTATGCACCATCTGCTATTTATAACATTAAACATTCTCCAAACTCCAAAGTAGAATGCTCATTAACTGGAGAAAGATAGTATCTGTACCTTGATGCTCTTGTTCAGTTTTTTGAGGCCTCCCTTTGCAGCTTTTAACACTCATTGCTCGTCAAGGACCGCACGAAAAGCCCAATCATAAGCTTTAGTTAGTGCAGAAAGTGACATGCAGGGTACCATGCTCGGTGCCCAGTGCTATAGTCTTCCTGGAAACTCTATGTTAATGTTTCACCATGAGAGCATTTGAACACATTATATGTCTTGTCTACATTTTTCACCTCAAATTTAGTCAGACAGCCAAAAAAAAGGAATATAATCATTTTAGTATCTGCAACAAGTTAAGCCTCATAAGGAAAAAATGAAAAGGTTGGGGAATGTCTTAGTCATTGTCATTCCTAACTATTGTTGTGGCTTGGACAGGTACATAATTGGGTTTAGACTTTGGTTTTGAGGAGTCACTTCCTTTCATGCATATGGAGCCTAAGTGTGCTATATGGTTCAAATAATATTCAATATTCATCAATAAAACCAATTATAGCTTTAAGTTTGCAAAGTTATTTGTGTTGCTGGATAACTTCATTCTACCTTTTTGCAGTTATTTGAGGTTGAACTTGATAATCCAGAAGTTCTCCTACGTTATTCATCTGCCCTGGTTCAAGGCGCAACAAATGTCCTCTGGTATTAATACAAGCTCTTTTAAAGGAACTTAATTGGCGGTCCCTTTAAAACCAAGCCTTTTCTAAACTAAGCAAAATTCAAACATCCCAAAAGTGAAGATCGGATTTAGTTTAGCTAGTATATACAAGTTGTAATCAGGATGACTTTGAGATACCATGGTTGGACAAAAATATAACACATAAAAATTATGCTTGACTGGACAACATCCTTTCGTGATCTATTTGACTTGGAGGAGAAAAGAATAAATTATTTGCAGGGACCCTTCAATTTATTCTCGTCTTTTTAAATTTTTATTTCAATGTAGAGATTTTGTAATTTTATTCTCTGTTTTAGATGACTTTTCATATCATCTTTCCTGTGCCAACTCTGTAGCAATCTGTCCAAGCCCAAACCCTCTCCAAAAAAAATCCGAAAAAAGAACAGAAAGTGATGTGCAATGTTATATACCTCTGAAATGGCATAGTAACTTGTTTATAATTTGAATCCTGTGATGATAGTGCTATGATTTTTCTGATTATGCGCAGGATTGACATTCAAACAAACACAAGACGTTTCCAGTCCCTCTTTCGTGTAAGAATCATACACTTGTACTGGAGAAATTATGTTTATATTCACTGTTATTTATCGTCTGAAAATGTTAAAATCTACTTTTTTATTTGTATATTTCTTGTTCTCCCTTTGAGTTCAGTACCTTCTGGACGATGTTGCACTAGACCATACTCGATTGAATAAAATTCCCGTGCAGGTCAGATAACCTTTAGTCTCTGTCTATCTTTTTGTTGTTCTCTTGATATAAGCAGCTTTAGTTTTTAGCATAAAATGAAAATTTGGCATTCTTTTATTGGATTCTTCTTGGTGGTGCTTGATTCCTGCTAGCAATGGCATTCTGAAATTCACTACTCTTCATAAAATTCCAGGCTCAGCGAGATATGTATCTTTTGCTTTCAAGGTTCATTCTATTCTACAACTCAGGTAGACATTCTGAAGAGTGGGTTATTCTATGAAAGGCATTGCACTTTTCTTCTATAATATTCTTCCTTCTGCTTGCAGCTGACAAATTGGAAAGCTTCTTGAAACATTGCCCAGCTTTTCCAAATGCTTTCTTGGTTGGCGGACCAGCAGATTTTTTTGTTACTGAACTTACAGATCAGGTATATATGCATTAGCGTTCCGTGGTTTTCATTTAAAGAAATGAATATTTTTTCCTTTATGCTAAGGTGTTGACACATTTTTATTGGTTAGCTTCTAAAGTTGAAGGTAGAACCGGTGCTGCTCCACTACCTTTCACAAATCAAAGTTCTTCAGGGTACTACGTTAAGCATTCAGATATTTTATATTGACTATTCGTTCAACTTTTACCGTTTTGTAATTTTGGTCGTGGCCATTGCACAGGTTTGGAATTGAGAATGACTACGAGTACAAGATTGAAATCTTGTTTGTATAGTTTCACATGTCCTGGTGGTCCAATGTATCCTACCAGAGCTGTTCGTCATGCTGCTTGGGAGGCACTAGACTTGCTTTACCCTGTGAGTATTTCTTGATACTTTATGTTTAAGTTATTTTAATTAGCAACAGCTTTGTTTCTCCTGCACATATACAATGGATGGCCAGTGAATTTCAGTGTCATCAATTTTGAATGACCCCTTAATATTTGGTAGCTGTATGCATGAACGATTGATTTGCCAGAGCTAATTGTAAATTAAAGTCATGATACAGGTAGGGCGATACCCGCGGCACCTTATAAGCCTGTTCTTCAGATTGCTATATCCATGGTATTGGCCCTCCTCCTGCTGGAACTTTGTGATTTCTTGTGTTAAGGCAGTCTTTTTCTCCTTGATGAGATTCATATTATCTCAATGGGAAAAGGTTCGCAAGCCTAAGTCATCGTAAATTCCCATCTGCATCTTGTAAACATAGAATATGTATTTTATTACAAACCGGAAAGGACATTATCATTCTTCTGCAATTTCACAGAGAAAATTAGTGCCTTAACCCTCTGAATTTTTTGTCATGGGGATGCATTTTTTTTTTAATCAATGCTATGTATTAAATCTTTATCACAATATTAGACATAGAACTCGAAGCAACATAAAAATTCACAATGAGATTGTCCCGTAAAACCGCAAGTGGTCCTTTTGAAATAACCGGTTCCTATTTTCATTTCACACAAATTTGCGGCCGGTAAAACCTCGGCTGCGTTACGTGCGTACAAGATGTTCACGTAGCGCTAAAACTAAGTACATTACCCAAATATACGTTTAGTTTAAACATTTAACAAGTCATTTTCGGAGCAATGGTCTATGCTATAATATAAATTGCCCTATAATAAGCATTAAGTTCACTCATGCTAGCAACCCCACCAGCCCGACTGGCATAAATAAAATGCACATCCACTCCACTCCCTCCCCCACCCCCCCCAAAAAACAAAAAAAAACCCTTTTCCCTCTTTCAATTCCAACCATTTAAAAAACATAAAAGGAACCAGCAAATAAATTAAACACTAATGACAGCAGCAAACAGTGCAGGTCTAAGGAAAGTATGTTCACAACAAACAGAATTCTCAACAAAGACAACAGAACCCGAATGCAGCAGGTGGAACACTGCTGTAAAACCCCTAAGCAGGAAAGCTCTCAATATCTTCATCTGTTTGCATGTTATCTTTGACCGATAAACTCAACCGGCGAGAACATGATAGATAGATAATAGATTTCTCCTTACTTGATGATATGCCATCGACTACCCCAAAAAATAGTTAAAACAACAAAGATTACTCTGGAATAAATTATAAGAGCATCTTAAGACAACAAACCTGATTAGCTGATATCAATTGGACAACTATAGAATAGGATAAACTTACAATAACAAGAGAACAAATTATTCTTTTTGCAGGGGAATGGTGAAACTACCTTGAGTTTCCACCGATTAACTAAAATACAAAGCAGTTGTGGGTGAATTCTGCAGCCTCGCACATTTTGCAGTCAATGCTATCTTTGTACATGAACAGATGAAATCGTAGTTCCGCCTCTATAACTCAGAAGTTGTATAAACCAAATATGATAAATGCCAATGAATGCAATCCTCAGTGCTGATTACATGCTGACTTCTGTTTGTTAACCCACATTTCATACAACAGAAGCCCAAACTTCATATATCAAGTCTTAACAGTTCTCACTCCAGAAGCACTTTTTTCCCTTCCCCTAAAAAGCAGGACTGTGATAAAGATACATAACTTAGGTGGTTTTCCTTCACGATGCATCTAACAACCAAAGATGTATCAGCAAGACAATAAAACACAAGTAATACCGTCAGTTTAGTTGCATCAACTCTGCATGATATTGCTCCAAATCAGCATCGAGATCTTCTGCAGATATTCTTTCCCCACGACCTCTTCCACGTCCTTGACCCCTTCGAATGCCATTCCCTCTACCTCCTCTGCCACGGGGCCTTCCTAATCCACCTCTCCCTTGTGCACTGCTCAAAAGCCGAGTCAAGAAAAAATTCAATCAACTTTCATACTAGTAAGAAGTAATAAACAAAAAAATTATCTTCTTCCTTCACACTAACACATCTTTGGATATTAGTGAAAACAATTCAGTTTTAAATGTCAAAGCCCACGTCCAGAAATGAGAGTATACAATGTCTACAAATGCAAAGGAAGCAATAGTTTATATGGGAAACCACACACAAGTAATTAATATAGAACATGCGAAGATAGACAGTGTTTACATACATGCCAATTTGTATAACACAAATTTAATACAAAGATACCAATGTTCAAACTGAAAGCAATACAACAAAACTTTATAATTAATTTGGGATTGACTTGCGACCATGCATTTGAATGCAGTCATTCATTGATCCAGAATCAATTTCAAAAAACAAGTTGGCTGTACAGTCATCACAATATTAGCCCAACAAGACAGTTTCTACAAGATTCATATTCCTCAAAAGCATGTCAATTCAGAAATAGATAATTACTAGCAAACATCACTCATCAGCTGATATTGTAATTACTATAAACCATTATATAATTTAATATTACAGCAAGCTCAAATATCAATCTTAATTCTTAACACATACGTAGCTATAAATACATACCCAAAAAAATAATAATCATATCCCAAAATACTCAACCCTTGCAAGCTGAAGTGTAGGAGAGCTTCAAACCTTTAAATATCAGAATCAGGAGGACAGAGTAGCAGTCAACATAAGGAAAATAAATTAATTGCATACCTTCTAGAAAGTCCACTTGAATTTCCAAAAGCTCCATTTGCAGCAGGAACCACAGCAGGAGCTGCAGCCAGACTAGCAATGTTAGTTCCAACAATCTCTATCTTCATTGGTTTCCCATCGAGTTGAACATTGTTATATCTCTTCACAGCAGCAACAGCATCAGCTCGTCGTGAGTAGACAACCTCTGCCATACCCTATGGAAAAAGTTTTTTTTTTCTTCTGAACTACAGTGGGACACAAAGAATTGATCTGAAGGACCAAATTATGCCAACTTGACAAGATACCTTTGACCTCCCACTCCTATCGTAATGAATTGAATGTCGTTTCAGGTCACCAACTTCAGAGAATAATTCCTGGAGGTATGAAATGCAATACCAAAACAACATGAGACATAAAACTTCTTTAAGAAATTCTAATTTTAAGAAACACAAAACTAACATAGGTGACATATATGAATGGAACTTCATGAAATTTAAAGAAAAATGCAGCAAAGCAATTTTAATAACAAATAACATTCAAAACTTGCTAGTCTAACATCACTGTAGAAAGTTATATAGCATGCTTTTTAACCAATCCAATTGTCGTCTTCTAAGAAGCACTGTAATGGGTAAGCAGGGTACATAACTTTCTACATACATACATATATATATATATATATATATATATATATATAAAAACACATAAAAAATGAACAACACAAAATAATTGAAAAAATAAAAAATAATTGGCATCTCTAAATTAAGAAGGCAAGAAAGGCACTGAAAAAAAAAAAAACAGAAAAAGGTGGAACATATCTAAAAGAGACTTTGGTCCAGCAAGTGTATCGGTTTTGAAGCGCCAAAAAAAAGGCAAAAAAGGCAATTAAAAAAAAACAGTAAATATGCTCAGACTATCAGCTATATCAAAATAAAGTGAACAGCCATGGAAGATGAATATACACAGACAGCCATTAAAAAATAGAAAATGCAACCACCATTGTCGAAGAATCCATGGAAGAATACAAAGAAAAGGTGGAGCACAGACCTAGTGTGTTGTTAATAGATATGAAAAACAAGAGGGGAAAGGCAACGCAGGTAGAACTAAGACCAGACGTCCAGAACTGTCACACTGTGTTGTGCACCAGAACAGCCATGGAAGAAGACAAAGGAAAGCAACCAGCTTTTTGGGGCTTTCAGCAATTGGCAAAGACGAAAAGAAGAAAAAGGATATTACTTTTTGGCAGACGGCAAAGGCAATGCAGGTAGGCTACGTTTTTTTGATTTTACTCAGTGTTTTGGGCGTTTCAGCACATGTCAAAATTCTTTGGTCAGTCGGATGAACAGATATGTGCGTGGACACACGTACAGGCACACCATACACCTATCCATATCAGATACACGTCCAATACAAATACAGCTGGCCTTCACACATATCCATCCATTTTTGGTTGTCTTTAATGTGAAAATTTGTTGTTTTATTTGAATTTTCAAAATCCACAGTGAACCTGTAACATTTGTTCTGCTACTTTGTAGGCGTGTGCAAATAATTGATGGATACAGAACATAGACGTTTAAAAACAAAAAAGAATAATTCTCATCCTAGAGTAGATGGAAAATTTCAAATTTTACAATGAGACTCTTCATAAAAGGCCAAAAAAACAAAAGTTGCTAATTAGTGTAAGTTAATTTAATTTCATTCAGTCCTAACTGTGCCTGGATGTATGTAGTCATGACATGACTAAGTATCCATGTATCCACATTTGCATTTATGGATGTCTAAAGTGGAATGCAATGAATACACAGCCATTTCAAAGTCAAATTTCATATAAACAGCTAATGACTACACAAGAATGCATACACTATCGTTGAAACTATATGCCAGGGCCCAGGCATAGGAATAGTTAGAAGAACTATAACAAATTCCAATATGCAACTCCAGTCAGGGCTACACTATAACACCTTTAGAAAGGTATAAATGTCGTCCATTCAACTATCTCCAAATAAGATTCTTTAACACTGTTGGCAATCATAAAGAGACAAATTCTTAAAACAGGTCTTTGAAGTGCAAGCACTTCACACCTCTTTACAAACAACAATAACCATTTTACATAAGAGTCCAAAAAATAATGGTCAACACATCTTAGATTCAATGATAAAAATTATAGTTAAGCTAATTAAAATACCAAAAGCAAACCAGATCAGAATATGATGGCAAAAGTTTTCGATAAACGCAAATACTCAGCAACAAAAAATGTTAGAAATAAAGAGAAATACCTTAATATCGTCGTTTGAAACACCATAATCCAGATTAGATATATAGAGCTTGGTTCCTGTTTCTATGGAAGTTGCTCGAGCACCTTGGGTAGGGTATGCTGCCGCAGGCTGATCTGTATACATATCGTGCTGCCATGTCGTCTCTGGTGCCTAGATACCGCAAAGAGGCACAAAAATAGCGTGAGCGTTTGTGACACCATCTAACATGATAATAGATCAAATCCAACGGAGGTGAATTCGAAAAGATTAAATGAAAATCAATTGAAATTGATTAAAGTACCTTAGCAGTGGAATAAGGTGCGGCTCGATTGGCGGCACGGTTAGGCACGCGTCGAGCGGGTCCGGGTCCGGATCCTCGGCCACGGCCCCTGAAGTTGCCGGATCCTGACTTTTTGTTGCTCTTAATGATGTCGTCGAGACTCATATCCAAAGCTGCAGACATTTTTATTAACCTTTATCTTCGACACAGAGAAACGACCAGACAAAGAAGAGAGAAATGGATATGAAAGGCGGTTGGGCGAAGGAAAAATTAGGGTTTCCGCTATGAAGAACAAGGGAAGAGAGGCATTTCAAGGGAGACGGGGGATAAGGTGCAGCTTAGCTGGGTGATGGCCATGTTTATATACTTTTGTCTAAAATGCCTTCAGCAAATAGCGGTGTCGTGGTGTAGTTGGTTATCACGTCAGTCTAACACACTGAAGGTCTCCGGTTCGAGTCCGGGCGACGCCAAATATTTTGTTGTTAAGGCTATTTTTCCTCCCGCCTCACCTTTTCCATTGAATTCCACCCCCATTTGCCTGCCCTGCACTATATTTTTTACTCAACCAGTGGCTTTAGTGGGTCAAGAATCTAATAAAAAATTAACAACAATCTTTACGTCAGTTTCAATTTCGAGTTCAGGGCAACATAAATCAGATTCACCTCTTCGTCCGTAAGAAATTTTAAAATCTAAATACTTGGAACTAGAGAGCTTCCCTTGTTTAAGGAATCAGTTGGCAGTTAAAGTGTGCTCCTGGCGAAATGTTGAGTGGCAGGGTTGGTCTCTTCCGGAGTTCTGCTATTTTACGATTGCTATGCACACGCGATTTCTCCACCAAATTATTCGTAGCAGGTCTTCTCCAACCTTTTATCTCCTTTATATCCGGTAAATTTCCATAGTAATACAGGAGTAATTGCACCTAATCTAATTTCTGCTCATCCAACCAGAAGATTCGCTTGCCTCTTGATTAACTGCAGCCATAAATCGACAGAGTTTATTGCTGGGTTACTATACTCATCATTCCCTTTGTTTTGAAAAGCAGGTCTCTCTTATGATACTAATGAGCCCGTTCTGAGGGATGCTTTTGGGCAACACGGTGAAATCATTGAAGGTAATCTTTCTATGAACCATGCATGTCATCTTCTGAAAATTATATTCTTCGCAAAATAATTATGGTGCGATTAAATTTTTGCAGTTAAAGTTATATGCGATCACGTAAGTGGGAAATCAAAAGGCTATGGATTTGTGCGGTTCACTTCTGAAGCTGAAGCCAACAAAGCTCTCAGAGAAATGAACGGCCAGGTAGTAGATGGCAGAAAAATTCGCGTGTGTTTTGCACACAAAGCGTAGGAATGATTTTTACTCACAAGGCAATTCAGTATTTAGCATCTTTGGGTAGAATTTATTGATGTAATATGAGAGAGATCTCTCTGGGCGCTGAAACAATGGACACACTTAAATAGAATATGCTTCAAGTTAGTCTTAGGAATCCTCTCCTGTATAGGAGAAAGAGAAACCTTTGTTTTTCATACCCATCTGTTCTTGCAATATCTTCAGAAAGAAATTCTTGTGATCAAAGTATGTTTTCTCAGATCGAATTGATATCTTGCAGTACATTGATCAATCTTTAAGTTATCACTCATTACGATTGCAAAACTTTTAACATCACAAGAATGAATAAGGTCATTTTTCCACAAAAATTTTGAAACTCAATGGTTATTTACATATAAGATATGTATGACATACTAGTTTAATGCCTAGTTTTCATTCAAAATACTATCACGAAAACTCCAATTTCTAGGCATATTATATCTAGCCATAAGATGTTTCAACTACTACATTCGCAAAAACACCCTCAAGGTCAAAAGAATTCTTCTGCATGTTTCAGTTTCCTCGCCTTCTATAAATATCATAGTCACAAAAATCAATTCATGAAACAATAAAATATCCTATGTATCACGAGACACCATCTTCTTCAGGTCTTCTAGCTTTTGCAGGTTCAACGAAAATCAGCCTTCCATCAATTATCTGCACCGGGCATAAAGAAGATTAATGCATAGAAAGCTGTTTAAAAATCAGCTCTGCAGAACAACAAACAGAGATGTCATGTAAATATACTTTTTCAGAACTAATAACAACGTATAACATATGCAACTAATGGAAGATATATATGACGTATAAAGCGAAACTATTCTGTTTTCGTTGTTACAAAGCACACACTGGATTCCATAACACCTGATCAATTTGTGCATGAGAAAGCAAGAGAAAGAGGATGTGAGAATAAACCCAACCTGTTCTTGAATCAAAATACTCATCATACGATGCATAAGAAAACCATTCTATCTTGATGTGTGCGTGCTAATAATGTATGTTAACCACGTCAAAGTAGAATCAACAATACTGTGTATACGCTCGTTCTGAACATTTAACTGACTATTAATCATCCATAAACCAGTGAGTCGGCCCACGTTAATATACAAGAGATACCATAAAGAAGTTTGACCACTAAAAGGGCCACTGCAGCGTAAGTATCTATCTAGCTGAAATTACTATTGCTTCACCAATAATTCATGTCATGAGATCCAGCTACCAAGTTATTACTTAAAAGGGAAAAAAAAAAAAAACCCTTAACTGATGAAATTGTCAATCATAAATTTAAGTTATCTGCTGGGAACATTCTCAATGTTTTCATTATGATTTTCATGCCTCCAGCAACTTAGTATAGCAGAGTGAAGATCAAATTGTTTATTTTCTTCAAGAGAAACTACGTCCACTTTCCTTCCTTATGGTTTCACTACCACCCGAGACAGTTTAGCAAGTTAAGGACAGCAAGACTTGTCCTCCTCGCATATTAAGCAGCCATCTGATTATGATGACACTGACTTTTTGTCAAGCAGCAAGGGCAGTTGCTGTGCATTGAAAGAGAATTGACCTCAACTTGCCCATGTAACTTCACCATTTTTCCAAAGCCCTACGAGAGCACATTACTCACAGAAGTTAAATTAGAAAATTGATTGATTTTAGACCTATATGAATGAGATTTCATTGTGCAAAACCATTTATATCAATTGTTTTTATTGCTTAGTGACGCTACTTCATTTCCCTTTCAACCAATCATACAAATAAATGAATTCGCTTTCAGCTATTACTAGGAAAAGAAATCACATTAGGAGTTTGTCAAAAGTTTTTTCCCTTGCGCCTGAATTGAAAGTGTTGCTATTTTTGTTTTAGGTTCAATCAGTAAAACAACCCTTTAAAGCTCATCTAAGTTATATTACACCCGGTAATAGAGTTTTACCCTGCCATTCATGGCCTTCAAAGCCTTCTCCGCTTCAATTTCTGACTCGTATGAGACAAAACCAAACCCTTTGGGCCTTTGGGTCTTTGGGTCCTTTACTAGACTAGCTGCAAATACAACATTGAGCAGGTCACCACAATGGGGAAAATAAAAAATCCGATAAGAGAAAACAATTGAGGAACAGAACCTTCTGTAATTATTCCAAAAGGAGAAAACAGATCTTTAAGGTGGTGATTCGTCGTGTAGTATGATAATCCTGGAAAATCAGGCATTCAAAGTTAGGGTTTTTGAATAATACTTGTCTACAGAAGTTCAGAAAGAAATAGGAAAGAGAAAACGAACTGCTAACGAAGAGTCTGGTGCCGATTCTTTGTACCATCTCAATTATTTCTCGGAATCGAACTGTCCGTCCTGATGCACAGAATTGAAGAAACGAATGATTCAGCTTTAATCCTTCAAGGAAGAGAGTGCCAAAAAAGTTTAAAACTAAAAAGAAATCTATAAAAAAAAAAAAAAAAAGAACGGAAGCGAATAAAATCATGAATTAGATGCTCAAAATAATTAAATTGTGAGGAACAGTTCATGTACAATTTATTTTATATTCGATTTTTGACGATTTCCCTGCTTTCCCTTGCTGCTTTTTATACTGCAGTAGAGGAGCACAATACCCTCGTGGAGTAGGAGTAGTTGTCTGGTTTGGCTTTCGGGCCTCGTTTCCGATTTTATTTTATGTCACTATAAATTTTTCGTTATTAATTCCTACTTACAGAAAAAATAATAATAATAAAGGTTCAAATAGTGGATTGGCCTTTAAATTTATTTATCATTGTAAAATAATCCTTTAATTTAAAATAATTCCTTAAGTTTCAATTTTATTTCATAAAATTTTTTTAATGGTATTATCTTTTTTTATTGTATGGAAGTTACATGTATATTTTTTTACATTTTAATTAATGATGTGGCATTCAATTATCATAAAAATAAAAAATAAATACGCAAAATCACCATAAAATTTTGCATTCCTCCAAATCTAGTTATGCAAAATCACTATAGAGAGAAAGAGTTCCTTGCTGAATCCAATTGCAATAGTTGATTTTTGTCTTCAATATCATGGGCATTGCTATCATCCTTTTGAACTGCATGAAATCTATGTATATATAGAGAGTGAGACCTTGGACAAGTCAAATTTAAAATTGGCGAGGCCTAGTTGCTTTGTAGATTTTGACCTTTTCCAACAAAATTAAACTAATGAAGGATCGATATATATATATATATATATACAATAATGCAATGAAATAGTGAATTTTAGTGAGAATGAAGAAGTAGCACCCACGGAATTTTGGAGGCTATAAAGAGTCATGGCATTGGATGCGGAAGAACAGCGATCGACGCTTGCATAAGTAGAGGAGAAGAGGTTGAAATTGGATTCAATCGTAAAGATGATGGAGATGACCAACATGAAGAGTCACTCAATCAACAACCACAATTGTTGTGCATGCACTTCGCCCATGGTGTTAGAGACGATTCCATGGGTGCTGTGAATTGTGTTTTTACTTTTTAAAATGATTATTAGATGTCACATAATTGTTTTAAAAGGTAATATATATATATATATATATATATATATATATATATATGCATATGGCTTTTTAAGTAATCAAAAAATTAGCACCGTTCAATTAGTCACAATTTTAACTTAAAAAGACTTTTGTTTTTATGGGATAAGACTGAAATTTAAAAATAATTTTAAAACACTTCAAATTTAAAAAATCATTTTAAAATAATAAATCAAGTTTAAGAATCAACTTATTAGTTTAACCAAATAAAATTAGTTTAACCTTATAATCTCTTATTCTCCCAAAAATTCGTAAATAAAAGATATTTCAACAAAACTTTCATAATTTTCCGTACTCTTCAATTTCATTATTATTTATTCACATTCTTGGATTTTTTTTTTTAAATTTCTTTTACGTGTATATTGACGTTCTTGAAATATGAACTAATTTTGATTGACCTATTGAGGTTCCTCTAATACTAAGTTCTAATTTATTCATTACTTAAATAACTCGTTTTGAGTTCGTATCCTTAAATTTGCAAATTCTAGACAACATTCAAGATTAGGGAAAAAGAAAAAGGACTGATTAATTATTTAATTTGTTTAGCCATAAACGAATAACTAGTATGGTTTTTTTTTTTTTTTTTGCTTATGAACATCATAATGTCTTAAACACCTAAAAAATTGTCTATAAAATATTTGAATATCTAAAAATGAAAAATTTAATAATTATGCACTGTGTATATCCAAAATAAATTTAAGTTGGTATCACAATTGAAATAAAAAGAATATCATATTTGATTCAACTAAACCTTAAAAAATTAACATAATTTACTGTTTTACTTTATGACAATGGTAAGGTAACCGCATGAGTTTAACTAGGCATTTAATATTATTTTGTAACAGAAAAAACTTGGTATTTGAGAAATAGTGCAATCTTCAGACAAATGCTTTGCAGTTTGAGAAGAGGTACTTTGTAACTAATCATCTTTCCGAATTATATGAAGCAGAACTGAGGTAAACATAGTGTCTTTTTTCAGATCAAACGATGTCAAACTTCTAAAAACCATTGTTCTTGTATTGTATCCGAGCACTTGAGCGTGTATTTGTACAAAATTTATTTTAGTCAAAAGTAAATTTGTAATTTAATTTTTTTTTAATTTTAACAATGAGTTTGGACATTAATAACATTTATACAAAATTAATTTGAAGAAAATTTTAATACAAAGTTGAAAAGTACTATTTGTACAAACCTTTCTTTTAATGTACAAATCAACTTTTAAATCTCTCATGCAACTAACAAAGGATAAAATAAATTGAAATTCCAATATATACTAAATATACTATAGGGGCAAAGATTTAAATTTTTTTAAAAAATATTTTCTACACATGACAATTTTTCTCTCTCAAATAAAATTAAAAATTTATTTAACTACAAAATAACTATTGTACAACCTTATCCACAATAATGGGAACAAAGAGGAGCAAAAATTGTTTTTGAAAACCATCCGTTCTCTATTCTCATATTTTCTTCTTTTTTTTTTAAATATTTAAGTTCAATTATATATATAACTTTTCTCTTTCTTTATCTAACTTCATTTTAATATTTAACTTTTCACTCCTCTATTTATTTTCATTATTATTAAACTTCATTTCACGCAAATAATTTTTTAATGAAAAGAATCCATTTTGAATTCCCAAAGTCCGAATAAATGATAGCAGAAAATAGGCTGAATCAAAGGGTTTCCTGGGTGGATGCTGCTTAAGATTCCTCATAATTTTTTCTAGAAAAAAAAAAACAATTTTTAAGTCTTTTGAGGAAAAAAAATTCAAAAACACTTCACTTATTCTATTAGTCACCTTTTCTTTTTCTCAAAATACAGAAAACATCACGTAAAGGAAATTCGAAGGGCCCATCCACACTAAGGATGCTCTATCATCTCTATTGCTAATGCAGCATTGGTCCACATCTATCTAATTCAACCAGAAACTTTCGTTGTGCGATGTTAAACAACATCTTTTCTAAAGGGAATGCTTACCACGTTATTAGACTAAAATATTTCTATTTTTTATTAAAAATAAAGTGCGTATAAAATATATGGTATTTGATAGATACAATTTATTAGATATGATGAAGATAATTAGTAAACATAATACGCAAAGGTTATCGTGTCTAAGACGACTACAGATAAGAGAAAGTTAACTAACGAAAATTTCTATCACCAAACTCCTCAGAAACATAATCCGAAATTCTGCAGATACCAACAAATTTCACTGGATACGAAAACGGAAGAATAAAATAGGAAGACAGTAAAGATGGAGTATAAAGTTGAAAGATTAGAAGGGAGACGGAATTTAATTTTCAATGCCTATCTACTTGGCTTGTAGAGTACGAATCTGATTCCCTTCCTCTGGATTCAGGTTCGTTACTCTAAATAGAGGAGCCAAAACACATCGTAAAGGAACTTCGGAACAAGCATTAAACGACAAAAGAAACTACCGAGAATATTAAATAAGCTGAAGAGTCCCAAGAAATGGTACAGCTTTCTCTCGCTCTCCTTTTTCTAACAACGAAATGAAGGACTAGAAAGAAAGTTAAAGTAAGTGATCCACGAGGACTTGTCTTTGATCGGATAAAAACCTTTGATTAAAATTAGTAATCCATGTACCATACAGCGGCAATACCAACAATATACGATTCTATGCCACAAATTCTACAATACACAAAAGGGGCATATAGACCCAAATTGCTCAATTACACAGCATAAGCAGCAATAATGAAAAACCACCTACTGATCCAAATCTAAACTTAACCCTAACCGATAACACCGAACGATTCAAAGATCCTTCAAGAGCTAGTGAACTTGGTTACCGCCTTTGTTCCTTCGGAAACCGCATGCTTGGCCAGTTCTCCCGGCAACACAAGTCTCACCGCGGTTTGAATCTCCCGAGAAGTAATTGTAGGCTTCTTGTTGTAGCGAGCAAGCCTAGAGGCCTCCTGAGCAAGTTTCTCGAAGATATCGTTGATGAAGCTGTTCATGATACCCATGGCCTTGCTGGAGATCCCAATGTCAGGGTGGACTTGCTTCAGCACCTTGAAGATGTAGATCTTGTAGGTCTCGATGCTCTTCTTGTTCCTCTTCTTCTTCTTGTCGCCGGCAGCAGCGCCACCTTCCTTTGGAAGCTTCTTTCCGGCCTTGGGTTTTTTCTCCGCCGGCGGAGCCTTTTCGGCCACCGTGGACTTCTTCTCCTCGGCTGGTTTCTTCTCAGCAGGTTTCTTCTCGGCCTTGGGTGCCATTAGGAACTGCGTAGAAGGCTAGGGTTTGAGAAATTGAAGAGGAAATTTGGAATTGCAGATTGAAATGGCGTGTTGAGTACCGAACGGAACTTGGAGTGGTTGATATATAAAAATATTTCTGCGTTCTTATTGGTCGATGGAGTTTCATGCGGATGGGTGACTTGGATCTTGTTTTGTCCGTCGGATATTTCAAAAGGAATGCGTCAATCAACGGTAGCGATGCATTGCTGACGTATCGGAAGTGCGGATCGATGACTTGGCCGTTGCCTAGTCCGTTGAAGTGCATCGGATTCTAATCGTAGATGAACGGCTGAAATCGTTTTCCCTTTCTCTCACACCAAATAAATGAAATAATTGTATTTCCCGGTGGAATCTTTTCGCAACAACTATTTAATTTCAGCGCCAGAATGCGCCCAAATGGCCAAATTACACATCAGCTTGCCCGGTTAGCTTTGAAATGAAGGAGAGGGAATCCTTTATTTGGCTAACTTTTACGAAATCAAAACTTGTAAAATAATAAATTACACAAAAATAATAAACGACAGTGGACATTGTTATTTCTATTTTATATATAAATCAATATTTTTCTGGTCATTTCTTTTCATGCCTCTTAGTTTAGGGGAGAATTTTTAAAATTTGTATTTTTATATATAATTTTATTTCATATATTTTATTTCAATCATTAATTACTAAGATTTTTTTCTTTACAAAAAGTTATAAAAACCAAAATTACATAATTTAATAATATTTTCTATGATTTTTTTATAATGTTCATTTTTTAATAATATGTATTTTTCTTAATGTAATAATAAAACAAAAAAAACATAATTTCGTAAATTTAATAGTCAAAACAAAGAAAACCTGTCTCCAAATCTAATAGTCAAAACAAAAAACAAACAAAAAACCTTAGAGCTTGTTGGATTTTATTTTTTGTTTTTACGTTCCTATAATAGTTTTGTAAAATTTTTCTAGGATAAATTTTAAAAGTAAAAAACTTAAAAACTTGTTTGAATAATTTTTTTTTTAGAAACAAACTCAAAAAATTTTTTAAATACTATTTAAAAATAATTCAAAAACAAGTTTTGAATATGCTAAAACCTTATTTAGTATCCAGAATTAAATTCAAAATGTTGAATTCTAATTCTAATTCCATTAAAATTGAAATTAATTTCAATTTTTAAAATTTGTTTAGGCCATGTAAAGAATTATAATATAAAATTGTAATTCAAAATTTAATTTTAATTTTACTGTTTTGATGAAAGATAAATATATATTCTATATATTTGTGTTACGTAGTCAATATATATGTGCATGTGTGTATGCGTACATGCGCGTGTATGTAACAAATTCATTATATATATATATATATATATATATATATATGTATGTGTAGGTCTACGTGGACATGTATTTGTGCATGTGCATGTGTATACATGTGTATTTGTAATTGTAGGTATGTGCACATGTATTGATGCTACATATATATTATATGTATTTGTGTGTGTTAAACATGTTTGATATATATTATATGTATGCATACTTGTATACACATGCATAAGAATATGCAAATATATAACAACTTTATTATATTTGTGCGTGCTTGTGCATGTGTCTATGTTACATGTTTAATATGTCAAAGTGTGCATGGGAGTTTTAATCAGGTTAAGTGTAATGATCCAATTAATGGAGAATTAGAGGGATATATTATAATTAATAATTTAGTTAATGAAAAAATTAAAGGAGAGTAATTTTTGCAAGAAATTTGACTAAAGTATATTATTTTATCAAGTGAAATCATACATTGAGATTGAGGCTGACTCGTTAGTCAAGCTCCATGTGCATATTCAAGAGGCCACGGGTTTGAGACTTGACTTCTCAAACTCTCCTTGTTTTTTAAGGAGCTGACACATGTACCCCTCCAGTGTGAAAAAACAAAAATACCCCTGACCTTTTATCAGTTTCATCCATCTGCCTCGCTGAAGCTGCCCCTCGCCACTGCGTGGACATCGCCAATGTGTCGCCGACCAAAAGTCGCCATTTTCGATGAGTTTCTTTACCGTCATTTCTTGGGTGGGTTTTGTTCTTTGTATCCTTGCCATCATTTTCCCACTAACTTCGAGCTCAATTGACTAGCAGTGACGTAGGAGTTTCAGCGAGTTGCTTTGAGCCATTGGAAGTGAGTTTCTCAGCTAAAATTGCTCAAATTTGCCCAATTTTGGTCGAGATTAAGGGTTCTTAGGGACCAAATTGAAAATTTTGGAACTTGAGGTGTAATTGGTAGCTTTAAGGCAACATTTTGGATATTTAGAAATTATTGATTAGTTAGGAATGATGATTTGGAATTTATTCATAATTTTCTTGAATTTTTACAAGTATAAAAATGCTCTAGGGAGTGTAGAGATGTGTAAAAATGATCTATAGCCTAGGTAAATTAGAGAAATCTAATTATGGAAGTTATTGAAAGTCAATGAATAAAATTTGAATGGGTGAGAATGGGAAAATTCATGGTTGCTTGATAATATGCCTAAGAGGGGAAAACTTGGTTGGGTGATGTGATTGGGGCTTGGTTTTCCATTTTGGTAAGCCTCTTAAGAGTATAATGACTCTTTAATGTTAAATTATATGCTAGAAGATGATTTCTTATAATTTGTGCTTAATGCCTAAATTGATTGAAGGAGGAGGAAGAGGAATAATTCATTGCTTTTCAAATGGCGTAGGTAGCTCTTAAGGGTGAGACGGTCACCCAAGAGAAGACATTAGGTCGTTGGTAGTTAATGACGCTCGTGTGCGCAAATAGCACTCTCCAATACTCTTCGTATATGCTTCACTTTTCATATTATTCATAAATGTTTTATAATTATCATTTTAAATTTTGCTATGACTATATTTTATGTGAATTGAACTTACGAGTAGATGAAATCCCTTGACATGTTAGATGACATTATATATGCTTTTGAAAAAGACTTTTGAGAACATCATGCATATAGTTATGAATGACCGCCAGTAAACCATTATTGTAAAACAAATGGATTTCATGCATACTTGTTATATTCCTCTATGCATGCTTGTTTTAATTCTATTACTGTTGAAATGACTAGTTAGGACACTGGCTGCCAACAGTAGTACCGTTAGCCCTTGGTGCACCTAGGTAATTACCTATCTAGCAGGGTTAATGATGGTGCTAACCTTGTGTGACGGCCATCACACGAGGACCAATGAATAATAAACTTTCGTGAGTTATGACCTCACATTTGTTGGTTATTTACACTTAAGAATTGTGTATTCTCGCCTGTTGTGATTCGCCCTTGTGGTTGTGTGCTACACCGAATTAGTCCATAGTAGTCCTTCGCCCGAAATGTTACCTAGAAACTTATTAATTTTTGTGCAAAGCATCTTAAATTCAATATTTTGATATATGCATTAACTAGCTAGTGGGTTACTTGTAACAATATTTATTTTAAATTTTAAATGTTATCCTATTTCATTCAACTCTTAATCACGTTTTGATTTCAATTTGTATATGTAACTTTATTATTGATTTTAGGGCACTATCTGCTGAAAAAATTTTGTCTCAGATAGGGAGGTTGGTGAATTCTTGGAGGAAGCGAGGCAGTGATGGGAATTCTTTTGGTGAGCTCACTTAAGATTGCAGGGACTATTTCTTTTTGATTATTTTGATATTCATGGCGTATTCTTTTTTAGATGTATAAATAGTTATGATAATAGTCATTGTTTTGTTATTGGGATTGTATAGTGACCACAGTGAACTTTTCTTATTGTTGTAAATTGGTATATACTATATTGGGTTGTGTTGGTGAGAGCGGAGCTCTCTTATATGTATATGTTGCCTGATAGGATATTGTAGAAATTTTGAGATGTCCTATTTACCGGGGAGATTCTACCGAAACTTTTACAAACTCCTTGTTTTGTATTAACTACTTATTTCTATATAAAGACAAAGTTATTATGTATGTGGTGAAAATTGCATAGTTTTGATATGGTACGAAATGTCCATCCAGTGTAAGGCTTGTAGGTTTGGGGACTTTCTTCTTGTCTTGTGCCGGTCCCACTCTAGAGATTTTAGGGTGTGAGATTAAGTTGGGCATTAGATTCATTTAAAACTTAGCTATGTATTATTTTTTAATATTAATTTTCTTTATTTATAATAAATTTATTTATGATAAATTTTTAAATTTTAATTATTTTCATTTTGAATCATATTTTTTATTTCATTATGTTCATTTTAAATCTCAAATTTTATATTTTATTTAAAAAATAGTTTTCTAAAAAATGATTTTTAAATAAAAATAAGAGATGACCCAATATAACTAATTACTAATAGGTTGGGTTAGGTCTTAAAACTCATTCAAATATAATCTACAACCCTACTTCTATCCGTTTTTACATAATTAAAATTTTGCTATCAATGAAAACAATTTGGAAAAACAAAGAAAAACATATAAAACTTGTTCTTTTTTGTTATTCTAAAAAACACTTTCTTCTCTTTTAGTTTTTTTAGAATAATTGATAAAAAAACATACTACCAAACAAGTTTTTTTGGTTTTTCTATTTTTAAAAACAATATTCAAACAAGCCCTTAGTTTCCTAATTGGTAGTCAAAACAAAAAGAACTTAGGCTTGTTTGATTCTATTCTTTGTTTTTATGTTTTTAGAATAATTTTGTGAAATTATTTTTTAGAATAGTTTTTAAAAATAAAAACTTAAAAAACTTGTTTGAATCCTTTGTTTTTATAAACATGCTCAAAATTAAAAAAAAAAACTTTATTTGAAAAAATTAATTCAAAAACAAATTTTGAAAATGCTAAAATATTCCCTGGTACCAATAATTAAATTTATAATATATAATTTTAATTTTAATTATAATTCCATTAAAATTGAAATTAATTCAAAGTTTTAAATTTTATGTTTGGGCCATGTAAAACATAAAATTGTTATTCCAAGTTTAATTCTAATTTTACTATTTATACAAAAGAAAAATATCTAATATTATATATTTTTATGCATTACATGTTTAGTACATATCTACATATATGCATACATGTGTATGTATGTATATGTAACAAATTTACTATATAAATATATATTTGTGCATGTGGGTGGAGGTGGATGTGTATTTCTGCGTATATGTGCATATGTGTATATTTGTGCAAGTAGGTGTGTGTGCATTGATTTTACATATTTGTTATATGTGTGTCTGTGTGCTAAATATGTTTGGTATATATATATATATGTGTGTGTGTTTGTGCCTGCTTGTATATGTATACATGTATAACAACTTTATTATATATGTTTTTGTATTTGTGCATGAAGGTATATACGCGTGTGCGTGTGCGTGTGCATGTGTTACATGTTTGGTATGCATGAGTGTATGTGAGAGCACGCATGTGCATTTTAATCAGGTTAAGTTGGGTATAAGGTTCGTTCAAAATCTAGTTATTTATTATTTTTTAATATTAATTTAATTTATTTTTAAAACATTTATTTATGAAAAATCTTCAAAATTTTAATTTCTTAAAATTTAATTGTTTTCCATTTTAAATTGTATTTTTTTATTTCATTATTTTCATTTTAAATCTTAATTTTTTTATTTTTCTTTAAAGAATTATTATTTAAAAAATATTTTTTAAATAAAAATCAAAGGTGACACAATACTGCTAGTTCCTTACCACGTAGGTTATGTCTCAAAATTTATTCAAACCTAACCCTCAATTTTACTTCAATCATTTTTAATTACAATTTTGCCATTAATAGGAAAAAGCCGAGAAAGATTTCCAATGCTATATGAATAGGAGTTCGGACCTCAGTACTCCAGACTTAGAGATTTGGATATCTTCCCGTAAAATTGTGAACCATTTGGGCCATCAGATTTTCAAATTGTTTTACAAAATTTTAATTTTAATAAATACTATTTATTTTAAAAAAATGTATGACAATATATAAATATTTTTTAATTTTTTAATTTTTTAATATAAAATGATATTTTATTAAAAATGAATTATTTTTAATAATTTATACTTTGTTCCTTATATCTTAAGTTTATTTATTTTTATATAGGATAATACTGTGATTAAAAGAAAAATATGAATAAATTATAACAATTTACAGTATATTATTTACATTTTATAATTTATTTTTTTTATAAATAAAATATAATTATATATAAAAATGATATAAAATATTCATAAATTTTATGCATTATTATATTTTTAAAATAAATTTTATTAAAATAAAAAGTTTGTAAAACAATTTAAACCTTCACATTTCATCTTATGGTTCAAATGATTTACAGGGACATGAGAAAATCCAAATCTCAAAATTGGAGCGTAAAATGTTAAAAAAATAATATAAAAATTAACTACTGCACTTATAATAATTGTATGTGATCTAATCTGATTTGAATAACATTCAATCTTTGCACGGCGAAGAGATGAATAACAATCAATCTGGACCACTGATGAAGTGGAGCAACTTTAGCGACGCCCAATTAGTCATTTCGGTTTTATAAGCCACAGAGAAATCAGAAACGGGTGGCGGCTAAGAGGAGACAAAAGCCTCTATACATAGCAATGTTTGGGTGAATGGTATACGTATAAAAGAGTAAAGAAATTGATGCCAAGTCTGTGTAGTTAAATGAAAGAGTAAAGAAAAAATATTTAAAAAACATATCTCAACGTTTTTAATAAGATTTAAATTGTGACCATACATTTTATATATCTAAGTTTTATATTTTTGTTCATGTCTTTCTTTGGGAGGTTTGCAAATATTTAGAAAAATGTCTAAATTTCTTCGCAAAAGAATAATACAAAATTTTTTTGCAGCATGGAGCAAGGTAGTAAATATGGATAGAAAATAAAAATATAAACCAAGGAACATTACAGACGAAATGAAGGAGAAAATAAAGCTAAAATGAAAATATTAAAATCAAAGGGGAAATGAAAGATAATAAAGGAGAAACGAAGATAGTGTGAGACTGATAATGAAAAAATGGCCAGCCAAAAACCAAATTGAGAGAGGAAGATATTTTGGTCAGATTCTTTTAATATATCATATAAATTAGAAAATTCATAAAATTATTTTTTATCATTATAGTATGTAATATTTAATTATGTCATAAGTATAAAATAAATCATATTTAAAAAGCATACAGCAGCTATTGCTACAATATATACTTTGCATTTCATATAATAATACACCGAGGCTCTCCAGTGGTCAATATTCTTGATTCTTTCCTTTGAAGGAGAAGATATTGTGCGGTTGCGACCTAGATCTGACGATACGTTCCGTTTGAGAATGAAATATGAAACTGTCTTCTAAACTTGTAATGCACCATGCTTATTTAGTTAATAATTGCAAATACTTGGATTTGAATCCATTGCATCGCTCCTCTTGAAAAACATGTGAATTCTCATTCCATATAATTATGATTTAAAAATTTTAATAGATTGGATGAGTTTAGTCTAAATAAAACAAATTTTATTAAAAAAATTTGATTTGTAAAATAAGTTAGGTTTGAATTTTTTTTAAAAGTTGGTTCAAACTTGAAAGACTCTAAATAAATATATTTTAATAAAAATTTTATTATTTTAAAAAAATTTAATGTAACATAACATATTAGTAAATAAATAAAAATTAATATTCTTATTTAAAATATTTATATTAATATAACAATATATTTGTAATAAAAACTTTTTTGTATATAATCTTTATAAGTAGTAATAAAAAATTAATTATATTATTTATCTCAACTCTTAGATAATAAATTAATTTTAAAAAGTTGATCATTTTGACATACTTAATTTAAAAAATATAAATAAAAATATGACGCAAACTTTTTGAATTTAAATTTAATTTTTAAAGGTCTAATAATAGGGTCTAATTATGAGTGGGGACGTTGAAATGCAAGTATGATGAAGGGCTTGTCGGGATTTATTTCTTCCACCGTTCAAAATTGGCTTGTGATGGCTTCTACACGCAAGCACGACACAGTGTTAACCATCTCACTAGGATTTCGACGATGTTATAATAGAGTTGAACGATAGGGATGATTATTATAATTAAAAAATGTAAGGAGTGATTTGTAAGAGTAAAAAATATATAAAAAATAAAAAATAATGTAAAGTATAAAAATAAAAAAAATAAATTTTCCTTAGTCTAATTTATATAAGTTTTTATGGCACTGGCTTGCAAACACGGGATTGGCGTGCTGAATAATGAAACTAATTGGGACACAAATCATAGCCATGGCTTCACTCACCTACAACTTGTACAACTGGATGTTTCAAATTTTCTTTTTAAAATTTTTCATACATTTTAAAGAGAATAGATAAAAGTGAGAATGAACAAAAAGAAAAGAAAATATGGTCTTGATTGATGGTTATTTTCAAAAATAATTTTTAATTTTTAAAAATAATATTACTAAAAGACTTGTTAAGTAATGTGTTTTTTACCAATTGTTTTAAAAAATTAAAAAATTGAAAAGTTTTTTTAAGAATAAAAAATAAAAAGAATTTTTATATTCTTTTGTTTTTTAAAATTGTTTTCTTAATAGTTAAACATAATTTTACAAAATAAAGATTTATGTAAGGTTATAAGTTGGTTTGATCAAGATTTGGGACCCAAATTAGCCAGGTGGTAATTAACCAGACCAAGTCACATTGACATGTATATACATGAACCAAAATAACTAAATATATAATGAATTTGTTACATACTCAAATACACATACATGTACATGCATACGCATATACATATATAATGAACATGTAATATATATAAATGCATATAACGAATATGTAATATAAATGCAAATGTGTCTATCTACCCAAATTTATGTTTGAGCATACACATATGTATTATATTTTTTATTTGATTCATTAATTTATAAGAGTTTGCCACTCTTAAGTTATAAGAATTTGTTTTAGTTTAAATCTTTTATCTTAAAACTTTTGTCTCATTTATAATTAAATCTTATATTCGTCCTCCACATGTGCATATACACATATATATCAAATATGTAACACGTAAATACATATAATAAATATTTATCTTTCGTTTTAATAGTAAAATTGGAATTATATTTTGAATTACAATTTTATGTTCTAATTCTTTATAGACTCAAATATAAATTTTAAAATATTGAATTAATTTCAATATTAATGGAATTATAATGGAAATTATAATTCTACATTCGAAGTCTAATATTGGTACCAAATGCAGCCTTAACATTTTCAAACTTATTTTTACATTATTTTTTGAAACATATTGTTTTTAAATTTTTGAATGTGTTTTTTAAAATAAAGGATTTAAACAAATTTTTAGAAATTTTTGAAACCTATTTTAAAAATCAGTTTCATAAATTATTATAAAAATATAAAAACAAATAATACAATCAAAATAAACACATATGTTTTACTCCTATTACTCTTTTGAAAAAAAAAAAAATCACACGGACCAAATGTAGAAATTCATTCTCCAATTGTACCATCCTACCTCTTGCGTACTCAAACCATTCAAAGCATGTGGGAGATCATGGAACCATGCGTCAGTGCATCAGTGCACGCAGAGTGAACTGATCAAGTCTTGTTCGGCCAAACAAACTGCTAATGTATATATGCATGCGTTAGCGGATTTTTTTTTTTTTGGAATTTTTTAAAATAAATTCCAAATATGGGAGTAGAGTTTGAAGCTAACATATAACACCTAGGGTACGTTTGGTGCAAGTAAAAGTGGGTCATGGCTGAAGGAAAGGATAAGAGAAAAGGCGAGCTGGAGGTTTGGTAGAGTGGAAGCACAGGATCATGGGAGTGCAGTCTTTCTTATGTATTAAGAGATTGATTTCCGTCCAAGTAGCTGAGGAATTGTGTGCTTTCCGTGGAATAAAGGGTTAGAATACGAAATTAGTCTTTTCTTATTTTGTTATTCTTGAAGTTTTTTGTGTTAGAATAAAAATGTTTTAACTTTTTTTGAAATATTTATTACAAATTAAAATCTATATAATAATTTATCAATATTTATTATTTCCCAATTAAATAATTAAAAATAAATATTTTAATATTTTTAAAATATTTATTACATAATAAAAAATTAGAATATAATTTAGTAATATTTATTGTAAATAATTTAATATTTTTATTAAAAATAGCATAAAAATAATTTTAAAAATATTAATTTAATGTTTTTGACCTAAGGACATTTCAGTCTTTTTATCTATTTTCATTTTCAATTCATCATTATTTTCATCACACCAAACAAAATTTATAACTACAATCATCTTTTCATTTACAATATATTAAACAGATTTTAATTTTAAATTTTTTTATTTCATTCCATTCTATTATCTGCCCTCTCATACTTTCATTCCCTTAATTGTGGCTTATCAACTTCTCCACAGGCGACTAGGGAGGGCTTCCCTACGTCATTTAATGAGTGATGATAATATTCTTAGAAACAAAATATTTTTTTATTTATGATGTAATTAATATTAAATATAGAATAATAATTTATTTTTTAAAATAAAATTATTACTATAACCATAATCATTAATTATTATTCACAAATTTTTTGGATAAAATATTATATAATATATAATTATTAATTACGTCATAAATAAAAACAAACATAATATTTTCAAAAACGTGTCATTACCACTCTTTAATAAAACCTCTTACATAGCTAAATTACCGAGGACGGTGACAAATAACGAAATATAGCATCAAACGTGGAGGTATGTAACTTATAACTAGTCTCCTACCTTTAAATTAAGCACGGAAGCTTATGCGTCATTCATTTGCTTGGGAATTTTATTCTTCCTATCTTTTTTCCAGCAAGTAATTAAGGAACTCCAATGTGGCATATCGTGGTTTGATGAGAGACCTTATCAGCCTTGAGCAGTATCTGAAAACATTCTCTGGAGTCTGTCAGCTTGTTCAGAAATTTTACTAAGTATAAGTTATGAATCTATTGATTATAACAGTGGTTTTCAAAATTCTGTACATAATGATTAATTTGGTTTTATAGTCCTTAAGAATTCACTGACACAAAAGAAAGAGATCAAAGCGAGAGAAATGATGCGATCTGGCAAGAGAGACTCAATCTTTGAGGTGTCTCCCTGTGTTTGTTTTTCTCCTTATTTGTTGGCATTTCTCGCTTCGTCAGGTAGATAGGATAACCCATATACAATTATAAAACTACTGTAAACTTAAACGACAAAACAGAATTTGCTGCAGATTAGAACAAAAATTTGAAAAAATTAAACAGACTATGAGCTAAGAGAGATTTAAAAAATGAAGAAAAAATATATTGGGAAAAAAAGAAAAAAGAAAAGCCAAATAGTCTGAGTACACAAAGCATCACATGGATCAAAGTATATATTACTCTCACATGTACATCAAAAATAATTAAAACAATCAACGAGGGGTTTCCTTAAACTGAGGTTGAGATGATCATTTTCTACCGGTGTCAAGTTCAAGTCCAAGCACAAATCAAACTTCTTGTGATTATGAACTCTATGCTTTCTCATGTGGCCTCCCAGGGCTTGTCCAATCCCAAACTCAAGGCCACAAACGGGACAAGGGTGCATCCTGTTGGGCTTCATAGGTATCTGTGAGGAAGAAAGCATGAGCTTCGGCTTCTTGTGGCTGGCTCTGTGTCCTCCAAGAGCTTGAAAAGAAGAGAAAATTCTATTACAAGTCTTGCACTTAAACCCATAACCATCACCACCACCCTTGAACTGTGAGGAAGAAGGGTTGTTAGTGACACCTACTTTGGAGAGTAACATCAAACAATTAACCATGTTTAAGCTCTCAATCTCACCGTCTTCTCTGCCTCTCTTCATGGCTGGGCTTACAAGGCAGGCGTCTTAGTGGGAATGGAACGACAAATAGGTTTGACAGATATAGTAGTAAGTTTGAGGAAATCAGGAGGGATATATAACAATTTGCTATGACTTGGAAATTACGTGGGTGGTTTCCTTGGTAAATAAGGAATGGAAGGAAGGGTAGTGGTTTTATTAGGTGTAATTCTTATGCATGAATTTGAGTTTCGCTGTGTTTGCGTGACCGCGTTCCATGGGAAAATTGGAAAGCTAGTTTATGCTTGTCCTCTTGGAACGGGGCTAGTGTTCCAAATCTAGAACTATGACAAAGCCGGGCGCAGTTCTAGCGCGTCAGATGCACGAAACGATTTTTGGAAATGTTTTCAAGTGCGTGAAAGTTATTAAAATACTATTTGATTTCGGAAATTTTTCGTTAAATACGTATAATATGCGTCTTGTTTTTGACTGAGAGGAATATTAATGAATAATTCTTTAAAAAATTTTAAATATATATTTTTAAATTATAAAACAAATAAGAGTAAATTAAACTAACATTTGTTAAGATTTGGTTAAATGACACTTGTTGCCTTTATTATTTAAAAATTATAGTTGATTCTCTT
The DNA here is from genome assembly GCA_037074485.1 of Delonix regia. Classification (NCBI taxonomy): domain Eukaryota; kingdom Viridiplantae; phylum Streptophyta; class Magnoliopsida; order Fabales; family Fabaceae; genus Delonix; species Delonix regia. Next base: position 15,968,043 of record CM073456.1, on the reverse strand, counting down.
TTAATTTTTTTTAATAACATTAAATTTATGCTTCATATGTATTTTTGTTAAAAATAAAACTATTTAATTATCTTTACTAATATATGACAAAATATTTTAAAAAATCAATTGAATTTTCTCCACCAAAAAGACGTAATGTGTAATTTTATGAGTTAGTGAATCTACTCTTTATTTTATATAAGATTAAATGATAAAATAAATGGTCAAATCTCTGGTTTCTTATTTGATAAGAGGAGAATTCAGAGGATCAGGGTAGCTGATGTGGGATCAGAGCGCGTGGTCGTACAGAAGAATTTGGTGAGTGTGAAAAGGTGGAAAGAAGTGAGCAGAGTTGAAAGGAGACTGTAGAAGTTCCGGTACAAGGCGAGGAAACAACTTGCAAAAAGAAGCAAACCTGCCTCACATCGGTGTGCCGTGTGCGCCGTCTACTATTGAATTAGATTTACGTGTAATTTTTTATACTTTTATTATTAAAATTTTTAATAACATTTTAATATGTCCAATATTTTAAAATATTAAATTATGTAATACTTAGTTGTAAAATTCATACAATTAACATTAAAAAAATACACTAATTATGTTTAAATTAAGAAACTTGATAATAGGTATAAATTTGTCCATTGTTAATTTATTATCTATTTCATATAAATAAAATAGACTCAGTTCCTTAGTTTGATTAAAATATTTATATCTTAGTGTGATGACTTTTTATATTTAATTTTTTTATATAAATTTTTTGAAATTAATAAAAAATTAATAAAATATTAAATTAATAAATTACTTGATTGACTTTTAAATAAATTTTTTTAAAATATGAGAATTTTACAACTTGAACAAAAAAATTAAAATGTATTGATATATAATAAAATAAAATAATTTTTTTAATAAGTAAAATAAACTCCTTTTAATATGAAAATTTTGTTTGATAGTACAATAACTCTTTATCTTTTTTCATACGGATTGAGACTTTTTATACTATAAAAATTTTTTGAAATCAATAAAAAATAATAAAGTATTTAATTAATAAAAAAATTTATTGCCTCTTAAATAAAAATTTTTTCGAAATATGAAAATTTTATAAAGTAAAAAAATTTAAATTATTATTTAAAATAAAAAATTAAAATTTATTAATATACAATAAAATAAACTAATTTTCTCTATTAAACTTGTTCAGCGTTAATTGAGCGTACGCGGTTTATCATCAGCTGAGCGTGTGAACTTCGGAACTCTTGAGAAATTGCAGCGAAGCTCTACATTTCCGGCTATTGCTATGCATTCAAACGGAATAAGTATTAGTGCCACTTGCTAGTCGCTAGTGGATCCAATTTTATGTATACACATCTTTTGACCTATCTTCTCCCAATCGGTAATGGTCCTCCGTCATCAGGGCTTACGTTTTCATATTACGATTATACTGGTCAATTATTTGCTAAGAATATACATGCTGGTCTTCACAAGTAACATCACTTTCTAGAAACTAACAGAAAACTTGCTGTTCCACAGCAATGCAATAACAAAAGATGTCTAACTTCTTACTTAATTTTGAGTAGTTTGAGGTTTCACTATTTTATTGGCCACGTTTGTTTCATATTTTTCAACAGTCGTCTTTTCAACAGAAACTGTGTTTATCGACTTTAGTTGTAAACTTCGCTGTTGTTTAATTCTATTTTTCTGTTCCAAAGATTTGACCCCACTTAATTATTTGGTCATATTTTCCAGATGCTATGCTGCGCTTGTGCATATCCATTGCATGGTATATCTATTCACCAATTACCATTGACTTTGAGGTTGAAGTTTGCAGAAATGAGAGACCAAAATAATTGTGCAATTCATTCAGTTAGAAATATTATTCATTACTGGTTAGTTCTACGATGTCCTTAGTAATTTACAAATGTCTCTAGCCACCTAATTCATATTCTTCACAAGATCAAAACGCAGAACATTTAAAAATTCTGCATAGTCAAATACTCAGATCATTGTTATTTTTCTAGAAAAGAAAAGGAAAAGAGTAGCAAGTTTTGGCGAACAACCACGCATACCACGTTACCCGCAGCCAACCATTTTCTAATGCGTGACATTCTTCTGTGATTATTATTATTATTAAATCATTATAGTATGTGAAGCACATGCACCTTTTAATTATGCTATAGCCGCCATGATTTCAATTTGGGAGGCTAATCAGGGCTTACTGCCCTCATTCAGTGATCACAAAGAATAATAAGGTTGGGACATTATAAGAAATTAATATTTGATGATAGATCTCTACCTATGTCACTCGTAAAATTAGATGCAATATTTTCTTTCAAGAAGAACAAATCAATATAAACCTGCCTTTCCAAAGAAAAAGGGGCGTTGATATGAAGTCTAAGCAATAAAATGATGATTTGATCTGGCATTCTCAATCATAATACAATAAACTGCAATCTTCATTCAGTAGTGCACTACCTGAATTGAATACGGTACAAAAATTAGGGAGGAGAATTTTTCCTTAGAAACTCAGATTACACATTCTTGAGGTACCAACCGAAAGTAACAGACAAAATATCATGGAGGCAACCTTCCTGATAAGAAGAGAGACAAGTTATCTCTTAGTGATGCTCCTTTTATGTCAACAGTTCCACAAATAAGTTGATGGTAACCAGAGTCATGATTGTGAGACAAATATAGTTCATCCTGCACTTCATCTTCCATATCAATCACAATGTTGTGAAGCAAGCAGCAAACCAGAATAATCCTTGGCAACTTATGTTTATCAGGTCTCCACATCACTCCTTGAATGATTCTCCACATCTCCTTCAGCCTTGTCAACGCCCTCTGTGCTACAACCCGTGTCGTAAAATGCCGCCTATTAAACTCTGCTTTTGGGTCTGGGAGTTCTTTCCCTTCATAAGGGACTACCAGGTATGGCAGCAGAGGATAGCCTGAATCCCCAATTATGTATTCCCTTATTTCTGATCCTTCAGGTAGCATCAATTTCTTCCCATTCAACCTCTCTCCTTTATCACAAAGTTTGTAGAAATTGGAACTCTCAAAGACCAACCAGTCCTTCATTTTACCTGGCCAGCCAGTGACTATGTCTCTGAACCTCATGTCAGGATCTACTATTGCCTGCAACACCATGCTGTGATTCTTCTCATCATCAAGCCACACGTTACTAGCAGGTTCTGAGGCAGGCAAGCACATCATGATATGAGTAGCATCAACTATGCCACAGCAATTTGGGAGGCCGCATACTTTCTCAAATTTGGATTTGATTGATATGATTTCTGCTTCTGTAGAAGGCCATTGTAGATGCCGAAGCCCCCTTTCTTCCATGGATTCCACAAATCGCCAAGTGACTTGCGAAACAGTTGAGTGGTTCAGCCCAAATGAATCGCCAATTGTGACCAGTGACTCACCAGATCCCAGCCTTCTTAATGCCACGGCTACTTGGTCATATAAAGACATTGGCTTGCCATTAGCAAACACAAAGTGAGCAGATTTCGCCAACATATCATCCTTCACCAGTGAACATATGTACTCAAAAGTCTTTCTGGAGATCCTAAAAACAGATTCGAAGTTTTCTAACTCCATTGGTGGAGACTGTTGGAGACCTGTTAAGCAAGACAAGTTACCGTGTTTAATGCAAATAATGCACATTAAAATCTCAAGATTTTTAATCATCTTTCTGGTCAAGCAGGATAAAAGTGGCAGCAAATCACCTTCACTATCTCTAAAAGGAAAGGGGTGGTATAGAAGATCTAATCTTATAGGAGACAAATCACAAGCTTTAATCTATTTGTGAAAGCAGTGAAGACTGAAGATCATTTGATAATGGAAACACTAACACATACAGATAAATGAATTATACTGTGATTGAGAAGGATGTAGCCATTTAGTAAAGCAATTTATTTCAAACATGAATAACATCTGTACATGCAATGAAATAAATGCATGCCTGCGAACACAAATTCCAAATTGCAAAGGAGACAGATTGATGTTACAATACTGTAATTTTCCAGCAAGAAATGTCAGAAACTGAATTACACAATAATAACTGAATAAGAATGACATCCAGAGTACCGTTGAGGGTAAAGACAAAAATGTGCGTAAGTTCCAACTAAGCAATATATAAAATAAACCAGAGAAGGTGATAAGAGGCTAGCAGAGGAAAAACGTATTTTATCCTGAAAATATACAAGCAATATTGTATATCTGTATGCCATGTTATGTTTTCATCAAATCCATGTAACTAGATCAGAGCTACTACCACCTAAATATTTGCTAGCAGCCTAAATATTGCTAAGTTTTAAAGCAATCCATCCCATCTCTGTCCTGCATTTTGGAAATCCTGAACTCTGGAAGTCTTCTAATATGTTCATCTAAACCAAGAGCATATTAAGATGACTCAAGATGACATAACTGAAAGAACCAAAATATTAACAGATCTGATATTACATGTTAGGAAAAAGATTCTGATCGTCAACCATTAGAGAATGGGGTTAGTTTTTTTCCTCCCCTTTTTAATTTAAATAATAGGTAGCTAAGTTTCTTAAAGTTAGGGTACATAAACAATTAGTCCTAAAAGATTATCTCCTTGCCAAAATTTCAGCACGAAGCCACTTTGTAATAGCCTAATTATTGATAAACCTCCAAATATACAGCATTAAGCCTTTCATATCTTTCAGTTCATCAGTAAATAGCTTTGTGCATATCCTCTGCTTGAAACCCCATGATATTTCATGTTTTGAGGACCAAAACCTTCAACAAGAAAATTAAATTACTTGAAAAATTGACAGATTCGTTTAAATTCCTTTAATCTTAAAATGAAATTGTCTCTTTAAGCAATCATTGAGTATTTACAACAAACAAGATGCTGACCAGAAACATGAAGCTAACCGTCTCAGCTTACAGTTGATCTAAAACGGTGTTGGGTTAAAAATTATAAAAAAATAAAAAGGGCAAGTTCTGCAAATTAAATGGCAGTTGTAACTTGTTCAAGTAGCAGATATTGAAATGAATATAAAGTTATTCCACAAAATGGAGGGTTGCAGGACATGTCCTCGGGAAAATTAAATAAGTACTTGATAGAACACTATATCTTGATCATACATAACTAAAATGAACAATTTTGAAGTACAAACAGGATGAACAGATATAGTTTTTTGAAGAGTATTGTACTATAAACTTGTAAACAGAACATAGTCAAGGTAATATTTATCAGCAAATACAAAGCATGTCAGGAACAGTTGCTCTCCTTCTACAGCATGTTACCCACTCAGTATGCCCTATCAATGAGAAATTTGATTATCGTTATTTACTAACATTTTAGTTATACAGAGCAAGATACTTAAATAAGAGCTGTGGTATGAACACAAAACAACACAAATGAACTTTTCAAAGGGAGATGCTTAGAAAACGAATCAAGAACTGAAAGTTCAGGATTACTATCATGAAATTAAATAACAGCGTGTGTATAACTAGGCAGCTTACTAAATATCAACTATATACACTACCCCCAACAGCTCGAGACTTGCCAATCAAATCAAGGGTGAAACTGGAAACTGAAAAAAGAAAATCCATTGCTTTGTTGCCCAAAAACTGATGTTATGTTTGTCCAATGACTAGCATGATTTGGCATGATATGATTAGTCATCCTCATACTCAGTTTTGAACAATCTATTGATAGCATGGAATGCAATTATGCATTTCATAATTTGGTTGCGGCCTGCTCACATCTTGGACCCAGAAAAAATTGAAATCCTCATAGAAGCAGGACTTTGCACAAACAGTTTAATGAGTATAATTACCCATCATTTTAATCTATATTAAGAGATTTAAGAAGGGATCATATCTGAGATATTCGATAATTCATATCAGAATGTCTTGCCCACAGCTGTATCAGGTCAAAAAAGAAAGAAAAATGGGAATATTACATGCTATGTAAATCTTAGGAACCAATGATTGAAATACATTCGCTAAAGATGAACTAAAGGCAAGGGATAATATATCACCCAACGTAATTATTTAAGAAAACAAGTTAACATCATTAACAAGATAGCTGATATGAAACATAGAGAGGATTTAATAAGTCAGTTTTGTGATTTGTTCTTTTTCCCCAAACCCACCCTTCCTTTCAGTCCTTTAGTTTCCCCTCCTCTATTACCCTAATGGTTAATGGTTTATCTATGCAATTATTCTTACTTCCATATTCAAGATTTCAATCCCACTTGAGTTGGACAGCAAAAAATTTCAATTTGTAGGTTGAAAAAATTAAGACCCAGGACACTGATTTTAAATTTAAGGCATTAAATATATCAAATTCCTTAAAAATTAACTTCCATACGGAAATTAGTACTGAGGCATGCGATCAACTAAACAGCTCCCCACTCTGTAAGCAGAAGCTCTAATGGATGGAAAGCAGGACTGCAATAAACCAGTGCATGGAAGATCTTGCGCATTAAACACTGCACAATAAGGGTAGAAACTTTTGTGGTAATCAAATTTTGGAGGTAAAAGGAGCCCCAAATTGGAGACAAACACGAGTTCTGAAGAACCTTAAATGGTGATTGAAATGCGTTTAATACTTGCACCAAAAGAAAAATTGCATAATAATGACAACCTCAAGAAATAAAAAGCCAAGGATTATTCCTGTTTAACGTAAAACAGAAATCGCAGACAGACTAGTCATCGTTCAGTACCAAAATGAAAGTATCGTTCTCCCTTGGATTTTCAATACACCCCAATAATGTACTATATCATACACGAACCTGTCTAGGCTTCATCATAAGGCTATTATATATAATGTGATTAAGCTTTCCTTCATAGATAAGACAACACGATCAGAATGACTGGCAACTCTTTAGTCAAATTAGGGATCCTTATCTTCGGTATCAAAATGTATTTGCGTAACTAGCATTGAACTTCAGTAAAAGAGCAAGCAGCACCACAATTCTATGAAATAGAGACGGATAGCAACGCACCAATCATACCAAGATTAATCAGCAAAAGCAAAACAATATCAAGGCAACTGGATAGAGTAAAGGCATCAAAAGTCAAAAGGAATTTACCATTAATTCTCTTTGAGAACTCAATCCACCAATCTAACGGGCCCTCTTTGGCCGGCAAATTAGAAGCAGAACCATTCTCGTCATGCTTCTTCTCAAGCTTCTTTCTCTTTTTCAATCCTCGTACAGGACCCATCAGCCACAAGAATTTAATCGCATCAATACTCGGAAACCTACCTGCTTCAGACAAGAAGGATTAAAGGGGCAGTTTACTAGAATTTACTGGGAAAGAGAATATAAAACCAAGAAAAATAAAAAGAACATTTATTATTAATAGAATGACACTTACCATGAACCTCAGAGAATAATGGGCAGTAATATTGCAACACGTTTCAAGAAGAACAGGAGAAGTTAACTGAAGAGTGAGACTGGGTGTGCAGGAGGCCTTGTTAAGGCATGCAAGAAAGGAGGTGATAGTTTTGGTGAGAGAAGAAAAACGAGAAAAAGAAAAGTATTGTGAAGTGATAGAAAATCGAGGCAACACATGTTGTCAGGTTTTGGTTTAAGACAATGTGGCAAGAGAGAGTGCGGGCCATGGATATCGATACTTCAGGGGTGAGCATCACTATATCAGACCATTGTACATTTCAGAGGCAGAGATGCTTAGCCTCTTAGATGTTTGCCTAATGTAGTTGTAGATTGATTTTCCTGAGAAAAGTAGCAGGAAACATTATAACTTTTTTCTTTTTTTATTTGCAAAGAACATGATATGTTTTTACTGGGAATAAATAGAATGTCCTATATTATTTATTTATTTTACCGAAAGAAATAACACTATCAAGTAACAGGAGCCAAGTCCTTCATTAAAATGACAAATTTAGCCATCGCCTTTCATCTTTTATATATGAATTATGAAAGGAAAATGTACCAATCGCCTTTGAGGCCGCAGGATTCTGAGCCATTTTATGAATTTACTTAAATATTAGATTTATCTTGATCCGGAGATATTCTTATTGAATTATAAACTTAAAATACTTTTTAAGTGCTTTTAATCTTATAAAATTTCAAATTTAGTTTTTTCAATTTTAAAATTTAAGTGATGTTACCCGCTTAGTTTAAACAGTTTTTTTTCCTTTGTCAATACGTATAAGGCCAAATAAATAATAAATTTGAATGAGAGAGTTAACAGTATGGGATAAATTATTACTTTCAATCATTTTTAAAAATTAAAAATATCATTATTTATATTTAAATTAGGAAGACCAAATTAAAGTTTTTATAAAAGGAGAGGCACCAACACTGTATTTTAATTCCTTCTACAAATTCACACTAATATTATATCGTTAATATTACAATACTAATCATTACAAAATAAAATATGAAATAATTTGATAAACAAGTAAGCCAATATCATTTCACTAGATCGTGATATTATAAAGTCAAAAACATCATGCATTGTGGTTGCGATGTAATGATTACTAAATGTGATTAACATATTATTAAATAAATATTAGTTAATTGCTTAAAATATTAAATTATTTAATAAGTACTAATTCTTTATAAGATCAATTCAGTTAGTGTACACATTCAAAATATAAGATGGTCAATTGTTATTGGCAACGGAAAGCATGACACATAATGTTGAACGATAAAAATTAAGTAATAAGTTGTTTAGTAAATACATTTCAATTCATTGTCTAAGGCATTACAATTTATTGCAGTACTAATTGCATTTATGATCGTAATACGGCTATAAGGAAGAAACTAGACCCTAAAATTTACGTGACAAATAAAATAATTACTTCCACGTGGACAAGTTGTCCCAAGTGGTCAGGTTAGATATATATTGTATTGAAACTGGTCCGTTGACGCTGTACATCCAACGCTGTCATTTATTGTTGAGTGTTGTTTCAGTGATTCCTACAATTTACTTCTCTTTATATTATTTCTTAATTAGTTTCATTTCGTTTTTATTTAACTGTATTCCATTTATTTTTCACTTCATATTTATTATTATTGGGTCAAGTGCTAGGAGAGGCAATAAAAAAGAAAATTCAATAAAATTAAACTTGAAATAAAATATATTAGGAGAAATTATTTATAGATTTCATGCCTTGCAATTTTGAGTTAAAATATTATGTTTAATTTATAAATTATATGTATATTTTTTCTAATTTAGTACAAAATTATTTAAAAGAGATCTCTTCCAATGTGTTAAGTTCTTCAGATCCCAATGCAACAATGATATTAAATATAAATAGAGGTAACTTTTAAACTTGATATCTTAAATTTTTGAATTTAAAAAAATAATATTCAATTGCTAATATTATAGGCTCGCCGCTCCCCACATCCCAACAAACATTATATTATCACTTAACATATAAAAAATATTAATTTGACCTAGTAGGTGGTAGTAGATTTGATAAATCAATTTTAATAATTGCCACATAAGTATGTTAATACTAGCTTATATTGGAATTGATGCACTAAATTTATTACTATATAAATATATCATGATTAGCTAATTTTTATTCTTTAATAGTAATGCAAGTTGTGTGTATTTTTTTTTTAGGGTCTTAATACTTAGAATTTTTCTAATGAGTGAATTTAGGGCCCGTTTGACATATCATATAAGATCTGATAGGATAAGACTTGATAATATAAGATCCTATAAGAATTTAATATTATACGGTGTTTGGTGTGACATTATATAAAATTATGTATTGCATAAGATAATATGCTTATATATTCGATGACAAACTATATAATACTAGATAGAATAAAAATTAATTATTTTGACAAAAATGTCTTTAACTTCAATAAAATTATATTCAACAAAATACTCAAAGAAAATGAATTTGATGTTTTTTGCTACTTACACAAATTCACACTAATAGTAATATATAATATGGAATGATAAAAATTAAATTTTGAAATAATGAATAAATGAGTAAAACCTCATTTGGTCCCTCGCGTATAGAATATTTCTCAAATTGGTCCCATTTAATATGCTTTTCAATTTGATCCCTCACAAATATGATATTTCTCAATTTGGTCTCTCGTAAATAAAATCATTATCAATAATGTCTTTCAAAATTAACTCATTTTTTGAGGAAATTATTGATAACAATTTTATTTGTGAGAATCAAATATAAAAATGTACATATGTGAGGGACTAAATTGATAAGACAATTATGTAAGGGGTAGAATTGAGACAACAGTTTTATGAGGGAACAAATTGAAAAATATTTTATCTATGAGGGACCAATTAGAAAAAAATATTTTATGAGTTAATATATTTTACATTAACATAATTTTTTTAGGTTATTATTGATAATAATTTTATTTGTGAAGGATTAAATAGAGAAATATACATATGTGAGGGACTAAATTGAAGAGATAATTCTATAAGGGATCAAATTAAAAAATATTTCACATGAGAGGGACCAAATTGAGAAAATTTTTATGAGTCATGATTATTAAATTAATCTGTCTTTTAAGGATATTATTCTTAACAATTTTATTTGTGAGGAATCAAAGGGAGAAATATATATATTTGAGGGACTAACTTGAGAAGAAAATTCTATAAGGGATCAAATTAAAAAATATCTTATATGTGAGGGACCAAATTGAGAAAAAATTTTTGATTTTGTATTTATTAAATTAATTTGTTTTTTGAGGACATTATTGATAATAATTTTATTTGTGAGGGATCAAATGGAGAAATGTACATATGTGAGGGACTAAATTAAGAAAATAATTTTATAAGGGATCAAAGTGAAAAATATCTTATATGTGAGGGACCAAATTTAAATTTTTTTTATGAGTTCATAGTTATTAAATTAATCTGTTTTTTGAGAATATTATTAATAACAATTTTATTTGTAAGTAATCAAATAGAGAAATATACATATTTGAAGGGCTAAATTGAAAAGACAATTCTATGAGGTAAAATATCTTATATGCTAGGGATCAAATTAAAATTTTTTATGAGTTCATGTTTTTTAAATTAACTTATTTTTTAAGGTATTATTGATAACAATTTTATTTGTAAAGAATCAAATTGAAAAATGGATATATGTAAGGAACTAAATTGAAAAAATATTTATGTAAAGAATTAGATTAAGAAAACAATGAGGGAACAAATTAAAATGTACTTCTACAAAAGTAAATTGAGAAATATCTTATATGTAAGGGACCAAAAAAAGATTTTACTAAAATGACATATAATATTCTATTAATACGATTTGACCTAATCAAGTCAATAGAGCCTGTATTAATAATACGATATTATATCATATTAAATGTGGTTGACTTGAGTTGATTGTATAAGCTTATATAATTCATTATATGCATCAAACGTATGATAAAGATGAATCGTCTTATACAATTCAACCTTATACAATGTGCCAAATACGCTTTTAGGACATTAGTTAAGGATAATTTATTACATATAATAAATGAACCTTAACTAATAAAATTAGTTTATAAACATTTATTATTATTTGTAATGGGTACATAAATGATCCTAAATTAATTTTATTAGTTAAAAATAATTTATTAAAGACAATAAATAATTTTAACAAGTGCCTTAAGAACACTCATTAGAAAAACCTAATACTTAATAGTAATGCAAGTTGTCATGAAACGGTTCAATGATTAGTCGCAGATATGAACAAATCTGTAGAATGTCATAGTAGGGCCTTAACGAAACAAAAACACCACTTTCTGTTGGTCTGTCTCTTATGAATTGTGCCTTCAGCACATTGGGCCAGACCAATAATTCTTTTCCTAAGATCAGACCTACGGCTCCACACAGAGTTGACCGACCTGACCCCAACAACACTTTACAAAACCCAAAAGAAAAAAAAAATTAAAAAAAAAAAAAAAATCAAACCACTAAGCTAAGATAGAGAAGTAAATTGAGCAACATAATGTCTTGCAAGACATACTAAGCTAAGAAGAAGTTAACATTGCTGCAGAGTGAGAATGGATGAGTAGGAGGCGTTGTTAAGGCATGCAAGAAGGGAGATGATAGCTTCAGTGAGTGAAGAAAAATGAAAAGAAAGAAAGTGTTGTGAAGTGATAGAAAATCGAAGCAACACATGCTGGAAGGTTTTAGTTTAAGACAACGTGGCTAGAGTCGCTAGACAGTGAGGGGAGCATCACTATATCAGTCCATTGTAGATTTCAGAGGGAGAGATGCGTAGCTTTTTACATTGATTTCCCTGAGAAAAGTAACGCGAAACATTATCATATTTTCTTTGCAAAGAACAGTATATGTTTATATTGGATATAAATAGAATTGTCCACTAATATTTTACCGAAAGAAATAACACTATTAAGTAACAGGAGCCACACCCTTTGTCAAAATGACAAATCTACCCGTTGCCTTTCATCTTTTATATGATATATTAAAGGAAAGTGTACAAATGGCCTTTGACGCAGCAGGATTTTGACCCATTTTATGAATTTATTTAGATATTAAAATATAAAAAAATCATACTTTTGGTTAATTGTTAATATAGTTCTTACAGTGTAAAAATTTATAATTGAGTGCGTACAATTTACAAATATTTCAATTTAGTATATGTTGTTAAAATTCTTATAATATTTTGTTAAATTTTACTAATATAATTTATTATATATTACCTTAATATCTTGAATATGTATTATTATTAAATAGATAACAATAAATAATAAAATAAAATTAATTTACATATATAAAAAATATTTTCATAAAATATAATGATGGGATCAAATTAAAAGTTTTATAAACCCTAAGAATTTATGTATGAAATTTTAAATTATAAAAACCAACTAAAAAATAAAGAGAAACTATTAGGACTAAAAATATAATTTTCCATTAAATTTATCTTAACGCACTGAATTTTCAAAAATTCCTCTGATCCCAAGTTGTTGTATTAAATTATGAACTTATATATACTTTTAAGTTCTTTTAATTTATGAAAATTCTAATTTAGTTTATTTAATTTAAATTTTAAGTTATGGTACCCGCTTAACTTCTAAAACAAATTTGGTTTCTTTGTCAATGTATCAGTCTTAAACATAAGGCCAAATAAATATTAAATTTGAATGAGAGTTAACAGTGTGGGATAAATTATTTTTTTTCAATCATTTTCAAAAATAAAAATAGCATTATTTATATTTAAATTAGAAAGACCTAATTAAAATTTTTATTCAATGAGAGGCACCTATAGTATTGTCTTATAGAAACTCACACTAATATTTTACCTTTGATATTACAATACTAATCATTATAAAATAGAATATTTTATAATTTGATAAACAAGAATGACAAGATCATTTTTCTAAGGATTGCAATATTATAAAGTAGAAAAAATCGCGTAATTTAGTTGCGACGTAACTATCACTAAATGGATAGCAACATATTACTAAATAATTATCAGTTAATTGCTTAAAATATTAAATTATCTAATCATTAATAACTCTTTATAAGATTAATTCAATTTGTATATATACTTAACATATAAGATGGTCAATTGTTATTGGCAATGCAAAGAAAGATATATCAGGTTGAACAATATAATTAAGTAATAAATTGTGTAGTACATACATTTCAATTCGTTGTCTATGACTCCAACTAGACAATTCATGGCATTACTAATTGCATTTTTAATCATAATACGGCGATTAAGGAGAACCTAAATCTTAATATTTGCATGAAAAATAAGATGATCACTTCCTCATGTCCCAATAGGGGTGTTCATGGACCCAATTAATCCAAATGGATTCTCTGCATTTGTAATTTTAAATGTAAGTAAATTTGATAAAATTTAAATTGTTGGATGATAATTTAATGATTTTGATCTATAAAGTTATTTAATATTTATTAAAATTTAAATTATTAGGTGAAAATTTAATGACACAAATCTCTTTGAATATATAAATCAAATATAGATAATTTAAATCCTTCGATTGACTTGGTCAATCGGTTGTGCCTAATCATATTGGGCCAGTTTGGATTGGATCCAACAAAAAAAAAATGCATAGTTTTAATGAGTCGAGCTGAGTCCCATATAACTTGGCTTTGCCTGATCATTTATTATATAAAAAACAGGTATAGTCAGGCTTTGCGTCTACAAAAACTTGGCCTAACCGGACCTGTGTTTACCTCTAGTTCGAACTAGTTAAGCTAGATATATAAAGTATTAAAACTAGTCCTCTGACACAATATATGTAACACCTACAATTTTTATTATTGAGTGTTGTTTTGGTGAATTTTACATTTGACATATTTTTATTTTTCTTCTTAATTAGTTTTGTTCCCTTTTATATAATTATATATTATTTACCTAATACATTTAAGAGGTATTCTAATTTCTCCCTTTTTATTTTTGTTAAATTCTTCATATTTGATAGTGAATTTATATTTATTGTTTTCAATTTCATTTTACTTTTTATTGGTCCATTATTTAATTAATCAATTAATTAATTTTTATTTTGATTATCCTTATTTATTTATTTATTTATGACATGGGGTGTTCACAATTTCAATGTCTAATAATTGTCTCAGTCATGAATCCTCTATGAGGGCAATATCTCCTTGGGTATTTTAATGGTACAAGGTCAACATATGCTTAGGACCCATCTCAAAACCACTTTGTACAAGATCACATCATTGGGTGAAGGATTTATCGGAACTCAATAAGAAGATTCACTTACTGGAGGTTGAAAGTTAATATTGTAGAATTTAATGATTAATAAGTAGATAAGGAAATTTGAGGCCACTTATGTTGCTAGCTATATCATGATATCTTTGCAAACCTATATTTGCATTCTCTATTGAACTTCCATTAATATTTGGTGCTTGCATGAGTCAAAGCTTCTAATACTCATGGCCACATTGAAGAACTCCTATCTTTTCTCGATTCTTATAGTTATCCTGACATATTAAGTTTTGGTGTCATCTTTGGTGCAACCATAATATGGAGTGCACTGGTATACTCAACGACGTGGTAGAGTAAAAATTTGGCATGTAATGTTTTAATGACTGGATGCTAAGTGTATATTATTTTTTGAATTCATATTTAAAGCTATATAACTTTATGATTTCAATTTTTAGCCCAACCAATGATAATTTTAATATTATGAAACAACCACTGTTCATGTTAACACCACGTGGCATATTTTCATCTTGCCATGTTGTGAATGCACTGGTGTACTCAATATTGTAATTACAACAAAGATTTTACCTTAAGTTTTTTATTCCTCAAAAGCTTCCTCCTCTAGGTCTATAGCAGCTGATGTTACATAAATTTTACTTTTCATTAAAGTTGCAATGAATTCCTCTGATAAACCAGTGCTTATATAGCCAATTATGTAGCCCAATGCAAGAAGCTCCTCATAAGACATATCCTTTATATTTAAGTGCATATCTCTGTGATGGTGAACCAATCCCACTTCATTAAGTAAAACAACATCATTAACTTGGAGAAAACCCATAAGGAGATGATTTGGGTGTACAATAGTTGTCTTAGTCATAAATCCTCCTTATGGGCAATTTATCCTTGGGCCAGCTGATGGTATAAGGCCAACATACCTAAAACGCATCTTAAAACCACTATTAGGAGGGATCACTTCATTGCTTGCAGTATCATGATATCTTTGCTAACATATATTTGCATAATCTATTGAACTTCCTTTACCATTTAGTGCTCGCATATAAGTCAACGCTTTTAATACTCCTAGCCACACTGAAGAATTTCTGTTTTCTCTTGATTCTTATATTTATCTTGACATATTATGCAAGAATCACTTTCTTGGTCTTTAGAAGCTTCATCTTCCTGGTTCACAGCAATAGATGTTACATAAGGTTTAGTCTTCATTAGAGTTACAATGGATTCCTATGATAAATTGGTGCTTAAATCCACTGGCTTAATGTAAGAAGCTTTTTATATGACATGTTGTCTATATCTAAGCGCATATCTCTATAATGGTCAACTAATCCCACTTCATCGGGTAAAGCAGCGACATCAACTTGGAGACAGCTTATAGGGTGATGATTTCAATGTCCAATAGCTATCACAGTCATGAATCCACTATGTGAACGATATATCCTTGTGCTTGGTGATGGTATAAGGCCAACATGCCTAGGACTTATCTTAAAACCATTATGTGTAAGGATCATAGCATTGTGTGAAGGATTTGTTGGAACTTTATAAAAAGATGCACATATTGAAAGTTGAAAGTTGATATTGTGACCTGTAACTCATTGTATAGGTAGTGTTGATGGTGACAATTATAGTGCTAATGGTTGACCCGTGGATAAGGAAGTTTGAGGCCACTTATGTTGATAGCTATATGATGTATCATTGTAAACCCATATTTGCATTCTCTATTGAACTTCCATTAACATTTGGTGTTAGCATATAAGTCAACGTTTCTGGTACTTATGGCTTTATTAAAGAATTCCTATATTCTCTGTATTCTTATATTTATTTTGGCATATTATGTAAGAATCAATTTTTTGGTCCTCTTAAAGCTTTGTCACGACCTGAGCCTATAGAACATGACTGGCACGGAATGTGGTATCTTTTATTCTTGTGAATCAATTAGAAATCTCAAGACAACATAAATTATACAAACCCACATTGAATCTCATAATCTATTCATACAAACATTAACTGAAGCAATTTAATCTTTGTATAGAAAGTTGGGCAGGTTATTCCCTGAGTTATGGACCTTCCAAAATTTCTACAGTAGAGTAATATGACATTCTATGGTAATACATCAAATATTTAGCCTGTAAACAAGGGAATAACCTAACCAAATTATAAAATAACAAAACCCATAGCGCTAGCAGTAGGCTAGACTCACTAAAGAGTAAAAACACCATGGTTCTTACTTTGTAGGTGGGTGTTTTGGATCGGTGTCGGAATCTGAAAAATGTTAAATAATGGAGTAAGTGGAAACTCAGTGAACATGTAATTCTAATATTGTAGAAATAGAACAGACTTACAATGGTACGTCTTTTGAAATTTAAAAATCAGATACCATATAGTTATAATATAATAATACCAAATAGAGAATAATTATTAACAAAATGCATTGGGAATCTCTTACAGAATCGGTTAGAATTTCAAAATATAGAACTAGTTTGATGCTAGTGAAAATAGATCAAAGCAATACACATTTTAGCTATAAGCTCTGAGTAACTATAATAATGGCCCCAAACATCAAATAGAATATGGTGGTAAAGTTGTCATACCTAACCTTATCAGATTACCAATCGAAGTGCGCTACGACTAATGTCTACTGCCGTTAGCTACAGAGTTTTGTTTTGGACACATTCCTAATATTTCAAAATTGTACCACTTCAGAGTTTAGATTTCAATATTTCTAATAATTCAAAATTCAAAATCTTAATAGATAATGTAAAATAATATCTTGTATAATTAGGATTATTAACTCACCTGAGAGGATCATACCAACATCCTTTTATCCATGTTTACAATTCCTTTGTTGACAATTTTCCTAGCCATCTAAAACATGATAAAATACTTTTAATATCTAGTCTTCATGATTAATTTTAATTATTTAATTCTGTCACTGGCCTAATTAATTATTACTTATTCCCTTTATCCAAATCACCTTTTCAACCTAATTTGGCTCTCTTTCCTCACTCAATTATAAGGAATTAATTTCTTTTGGGTCACTTTCCTTAATAATACTTCAAAAGCACTTATGAAATTTCAAAATTCCCATTTAACTTCAAATAATATTTATTGCTATCTAATCAAGCCAAACAAATTTTTCCCTTCTAATTTTCTCCTTTTTTCTTCATGAAAAATCTATAAAAATTACAAAAGATTAGAAATTCATCTTAAAATTCAAACTAAAATTTTCAAAAATTCTAAATCACTCCTCAGATGCATAATAATATTTAAGGGAGAAAGGTGCAAAATACACCTATGATGTGTAATTCTAATTCAATTTGAAGCAAACAACCCAAATTGAGCTCAAATTGGCCTCTTTTTTAAATGAACAGTGCTGAAATTAGAGTTATTCAATCTGAAGCAAATTGGACCAAATTGATTAGTACAAATTAAGGAGAAAGGGCTGAAAAACACAATGGAACTGAATCCCTATGCTAAATTGAAGCAAATACGCACCAATTTCATGAAATTTAAGCTCAGTTTGTGCCCTTTTCATGCCACTAAAAATTTGTCGATTTTCCAATGATTTGGTCGTCGGTGGAGGTTGTTAGGGGGTTAGTGAGGTTGCTGAAAGATCGGTTGACCTCCAGAAATGCTGAATAGTGGTGGACAATGGCAAAAAATGCGAATGAATGGCAAGCACAGTGACAAAGCACAATCCACAATTTTTTGGTGATATGGCCGGTTGGAGAGGTCGCTGGAGGGCCAAAGGTGTTGTAGAAGGCTCGCCAGTCACTCGCTAGCGGGGAAGGATGGATGTTGGAGGGAGAAGGGAGATTTACATACTCAACAGAGGAGGTGTTATGCAGAAAATGAGTATCTGATGCAATTATGTAGTATAATTAGTATATTAAAATATTGTAAGTGGGGGTTAGTAGATATAATTATGGTATTAGTTTAATTTAAGTGGGATAATAAAATAATGTTAGTGGGAATAACGGGTATTAAAATATTTTAAGTGGGGGATATGGTGTTTTATTATATCAAAATTTTTTTGATAGATACTTAGACACCATACTTTGTTGAGTTACAAGTGCTAGGAATGCACATGGTAAGACTTAGGTACTCACTTTGGTTACAATCTCAGATAAAATTTTATTTGAATGTATATCTAGCACTGGTTGAGTTCCTTTTTGAGTATCAATTTTTATGGGTATTACAAGCTTCTTCCTTTAGGTTCATAGTGGTAGATGTTACATAAATTTTAGTCTTCATCTCAGAGTTGCAATGGATTCCTTTGGGAATCTAATGCTTACATTGCCAATTCGCTACCCAATGCAAGAAGCTCTTTGTAAGACACTTCTTCTATATTTAAGCTGACATCTTTGTAATGGTAAACTAACCCCCTTCATTGAGTAAAACAACATCATCATCTCGAAGAAAGCCCACAAGGTGATGATTTCAATGTCCAATAGTTGTCTCAGTCATGAATCCTCTAATTGGATGATATATCCTTAGGCTTGTTAATGGTACAAGGTTAACATACCTAGGACCTCTCTCAAACCCTTTATGTGCAGGGATCATAGTAATGTTTAAAGGATTTGTTGGAACTCTATAAGAAGATGTACTTATTAAAGGTTGCAAATTGATATTGTGGCCTCTAACTCCTTGCATAGGTAATGCTGAATGTTGATAATTATGGTGCTGATAAAAAATAGGTGCATGAGGAAATCTGAGGCCACTTATGTTGCTAGTTGTATTATGATATCTCTTCAAACCCATATTTGCTTTCTTTATTGAACTTCTATTAACATTTAGTGATCATATAGAAGGCATTGGAAGGGACTAATTCCATGTTGTGGCATATCCATCATTGTTACTATTATTAAACTTATTGTCCAACTAGGGAGGAGCATTTGGCTGATAGTGCTACCTTAAATAATTTACTCAAATCAAATGGTTATGTTCATGCACCATTATTGGCTTAATTAACTTGCTTGACAAAATACCACAAGGTCCTACTTCCTTAAGCGAAGGGATGCTAATTCCTTGGAATTGGGTCAAGGATAAGGAAGTAGCATCTATTATAGCAACCTGACTTGCATTTTGGGAAGCAATTAAAGAACTAGCTGAGGCATCGAAGTGCTAATTTCCTTTAATAATTTCAACATTTTTTTTAATGAACCTCTAACATCTTTAAGCAATAAACTTGATTATGACTTAAAAAAGTCCGCTTCATCCTGTAAAAAAAAAAAGATAAAAGCACAAATAAAAAAATTGATTAAAAAGTAGGCTTAGGTCCTTTTCTTTTCTTAACTGAAGCTTGACTTGTTTTTTTGTGAACCTAACTGGTTAATAAGAGTGGCCTGTGATTAGTTCATTAACAAAGTTTGGAATCATTGCCAAGGAACCAATTAGCTTTTAAATGTTTGATGTCAACTGTTCTATCACATAATTATTATTGCAATGAAGTGGTTCTAAACTAATTTAATTTAAATTTTCTATATTCTTATCAAATATGCAAATTTAATGGTCAATGTTAAAGTTATCGCATAGATGGTTCATATTTAAAATTTAATTATCTAAATGGATAATTTTTAAATATCAAAATAGGTAAAATTAAAAACTTAATCTAGTGACAATGTAGAATCCATGTGGAGGAATGCCAAAAATCCAAAATCTTAAACAACGAACCTAAAGATTAATTAAGATTAAGTGGTTATCATATAAGAATTGTGCCAAGTTAGTTGCATACTTGTATTAGACAAAGGAAGCACCATGTCATGAACTTGTTCCATTAACAAGCTCACGTGCAGCCTTAGTTCCTTTCTGTCCTTCGTGGTAGCTAAGTTAGCCTCCTTCGATGAACTATATTGGCTAGGCTAAGTGATTAGCTATGAAAATAAGAGAGAATGTAAGAGAGAGCTTTGCAATGCTTTAACGCTTCAATGATTATATGATTTACAAATGAGATATTCTACCCCTATTTATACACTTTCATCTTCTCAATAGACGGTGGTGATCAACATGATGTAACAGTGGATATTGATTCTCTAAAACTATTCATTAAAATATCTATGATCTAGAATATTCATAGAATATCTATAAGAATATTGATGAAATATTTACAAGAATATCTATAAAATATCCGCACTTTTTTATATTATTCTATGTAAAAGAATATGTAAACCTCATATTCTAATACCAAAATAAAAAGTTTGTGACAACCTGCCACCAAAATCACGTGGGTGTTATGGAAGTTATAACCTGTTTGTTTAAACATTTTTGAACGAACAAACTGTTTAATAATAATAAGTACTTAGTTATTGAAATGTTTGATCAGATCGTTTAGTTTATCCTTCCAGCGTCTCTAATAATGAACTGGATATATATATATATATATATATATATATATATATATGTATGTATATATGTATGTATTTATGTATATATCTAGGTTTCCTTTACAAGTGGTGTTTTTTTCTTGCTTAAGACACACACACACAGCGTGATAGTAGAAGGGACATGGTTGGGCTTAAAATAATAAGTGGTCCAACAAGCCCAGAATGCGGCCCACAGAGAACAATTTCATGAAGCTGCTTGTCCACTTAATGAATTTCAGGACTCTCGTATACCAAAACAAATTATAACATTTGGAGTTATGAGTCACCAATAAATTCCTGCCTTATTATATGAGAGTGAATCTGATTATTAAGTCAAGGCTGAATTTTCTCCATACAAATTACAGAAGAATCCCTTTAAAAAATGGAGACCAACTTTAATTCAAACCGAGGGAAAGAGACAGGAGGAGTAAGAAAGAGCCAATAGCCAAGGATCGAGGAAAGAAGAAGATACAAATGCAGGGTACTTGGTCGAGATACAGAGAATTATTATATGCTTGACTTAGAAAATCTTACAAGTGGCTATAATGTGCTCTTGCGTTTGTGTGTGCCCAAGTGCTTATTCACCGGTCCCCACATCCTATTTTCCAATCGAATCCTCCCTATGTGAGAATTGAAAGATAAATACAATATCATGCATAATAACATTTTTTTTTCCTGAAAGAAATTAGATTACTAGATTTGTTTTAAAATAAAAACTAGGATTATTCACCATCTCCTGTCTTGAAATTATGTTTGGTTTAGTTTATGAAAGGTTAAAAAATTTGTTTGGACTCTAAAATGTAGACTTGTATTCTAGTTATTCTTGTTTGGTTTAGAGTTGGATTTTCTTCATTTGTCTTCAAAATTCTTGTTTACATTTAAATGAAAAAATAAATATATTTTTGCATTGATGATAGAATTTACTTTTAAAATAAATATTTATGAACATATGTAATAAATCAAAGTAATACAAACTTATTTTTGACTAAAATTAAATTTGTAAATCAACTTGATTCAAAATTAAAAGTTCACAATTTTAATATGAACATACAAGTTCAAGAAGTTTTCTTGGAATCCCTCCCCCTCCCCAAAAAAAAAAAAAAGTTGTTCACAACAATGAGAAAAACATATTTTAAATCCCTCACTAATCACAAAATTGCCATTTTGATAATTTACTCATTGAAATTCTAAAATAATCTATTACTTATTGGAAAATGTCAAACTTAGTATTTTATTTTTAAAAAAAATTATCAAATTTAATTTTTTTATCAAATCCTAAACCTTATATTTTAAGGACTAAATGTAATATTTTTAAAAAAATTAAAAGACCAAGTGTTATATTTTTCAATAATTGAAAAACAATTTTAAACATTTTAATAAATAAGAATTAAAATAATAATTTTATAATAAATGAAAGGACCAAGATATATTTTACTGTCACAGCAATGACCCAGCAATTTAAACTGGTTGTTCATGAATAGATCTCGTTTAGTGGACAAGGTCTACTGAATTTTGAGCACTTCGCGTGTGTTCTACAGGAAGAGGCTTAATTGGTTATTTTAGTGATTAAAACATTGCTGGATTCTCTGAGCGAGGCTACAAGCACACATTATTCCTCCTAGGGGTGAAATTTTGATCACAATTTGTGGTGGGGTTTTTGATACTTCAAATATATTCTTTACGGAAACTCTTTCGGGATGGAAGATATAGAACTATCTGACTGCATCGCCTTTTTTATATTTTTTTTGCCCTCCAAAAGAAGTTCCTTAAGTTGACATTTAATGGATTGAACTTGAAGTGCGACTGTTGAAGAATAAACTCATGGATGACGAACTACCCAAAATGAAGTACAGGGAATCACTAACAAAATATGAGAATATGAGGAAGAAATTGGATTCTTTCATGGAACAAAATGACCTTCCAAAGAAGAGAAAGGACAGATTAATTAATTACACAGATACAAAAGGATAAAAAAACCGTCTTTCCATGGAATAATATCGAACTGTGACAACCTATTCCGTTCCCTTCAATAACTTAATAACAAGTGGATTTGTTTTGGTGACTAGTTAAGGAATGGTGCATGATAGGTTGCGAGTGCTGTCCACTGAGAGCAGCAATGTGATCATGGTGTCCATATATTCCAAACTGCATCTCTCATACTCCACCAAGCAGGAAGCTGACGCAAGAGTTTTCTCCCATTCCAAATCTTCTAAAACTTTCCTTTTAAATTTTTTCTGCAAAATTGGAGAGATGCTTAGAAAGGACACTGCGAACTCAATTTACACCTGCGCCTCTTATCATTCGCTCTTTATCTCACTACCTTTATAAAAAATTTATGTAAATACTTCAAAGCATCCACTTTAATTTTTTTTTTAAAGTATCTATCTTTGTGAAAATTATATATTTAAATTTTAAAAAAGAGGTTTTTAAATGTGTTAAAATATCGTATAATATTTTAAAATTTAAATATGTTAAGATATTATACAGAGTCTACCCATAATGGAATGTTTATTAAATAAGAGTAAAATAATAATTATAAGAATAACTACTAAATTTTAATTCTAACTAGTCTTTTATAAATATGATTAGACTATTGTACGATAGACAATTTATTATAAAGAAAGACTTGAGATGCTCTGAATAAAATACTTACGAATATTCTGCTTTAGGTTGTGAAAACTTGAGATATACCAAATACATTATGAGTATCTTATTCGATTAGTGATCTCAGCCAAAGTTCAATAAACTTCCATAATTAAAAGAAATATATAAGTCTATAATTGTGTTCATTTTTTCTTTTATTCTCTTCAAAATGCCATTGCTCTTTTAAGAGGTTCACGGCATCTATTACCGATTAAGAAGTCACACGTTCTCTTCAATTTACATTGAAAAGAGAAAGGAGCAAATTAGAGAAAAAAAATTAAAGAATAATATGTTTTATTTCTCTCTCTTTTTCTTTTTATCTCACTATTTATGTGTCATGTAAAAACTTTGTCCCTTAATTTTTGGCATTTTTTCCCCTTTAAAAAAAGACTAGTTTTCATGCGACTTCCTATGGCTATGTTATTACTAGTATCAAACATTATATGGTTGATTGGGTGAATCAAGACTGGAAAGAGAAATTAAGATATTGCCATTATATATATAGTAGCATTTGGCAATTGGCACTTAATTGGTAAAACCTAGTTTGATGTTGGAAGAGAGAAGGATATATAAGAGATAAAATACAGAGTCACTAAGTTAAAAAACTAAAGAAACTTCAAGTTTGCGTCTCAACAAAATTCTCCTATGAAAAATCCCATTCATGTCGTATGCGTTTAGATTTCCGCTAAAAAAGAATTTATGATTATGTTTGCTTTAAAGTAAATCGTCAGTGGATCTCAAAAGAGGGAAAAAGATAAATCTTGAAAAACTTTTGGGTCCTTTCTACTGTATTTCTTATCACTGCTTTGCAATAGTATTATATTCGTTGTGTATAATAGATCATATAATTGTTACTATATAATTACCCTCGAGAAAATATATAAACTTTGATAAGCGCACACACACACACACAGATATATATATATATATATATAGCATGTATTTCTTTTTTCTTTTATTGTTAGGACGATGTTCATTACGTGCTCAGCTGAGCAAGGGTTAAATACACTTCCTAGATTAATAAACGAATTTCGAGTGCTGATGGCAAGTTCCGTATTTAAAAAATAAAAAGAATCAAATGGAATAATAAAATAGAAAATTCAAAGAATACTGCAACTCAGTTACTTGACAAACCAAAGGCATGCGATTCAAAATCTGAAGAACAATGAACTACATTTTTTTTTTGAAAAAAAAAAAACTACCGGCTTGTTTGATTGTTTTTTTTTAAAATAAATTTTCATTTTTAAAATTAAAAGAACAAAAAATTGTTTGGTAATGTACTTTTTATTAATTGTTCTAAAAAATTGAAAAAAAAAAGAGTGTTTAAAAACCAAAAAACAGGAACAACTTTTAGGTGTATTTTCCTGTTTCTCAAAATTATTTTTACTAAGGCCTGACCTAGTCACCTCATTTTTTAAAATAATATTTTATTGAGAAAAATAAATCTTTAAAGAAAAATTAAAAAATTAAGATTTAGAATAAAAATTGAAATAAAAGAATTACAATTTGAAATGGAAAATCATTGAAATTTGAAAAGAATTAATATTTTAGAGATTTGTCATAAATAAATTTTATTATAAATAAAATAAAATAAATATTTTAAATTAATACAAAGTTGAATTTTGAATGAATCTGATATCCAACTTGGCCTAATTATAATGCAAACACATGCTCATAAAAATATACCTATATATCGAAAATGTAACACATACGTATATGTAACTACACATATAAATACAAATACATATAAAATAAATTTGTTATATATGTGCATATACACATGTATGTACATGCACGCACACATACATATACATATATACCACATATGTAACACATTCAAATATATATAATATATATTTATCTTTTGTTTAAATAATATAATTATAATTAAATTTAGAATTATAATTTTATGTTCTAATTTTTTACATGGACCAAACATAAATTTTAAAATTTTGAACTAATCTCAATTTTAATAAAATTAGAATTGAAATTATAATTCTACATTTTAAATCCATTCCTTGAGTGTGTTTCTAAAATCCAAGAATTCAAACAATTTTTTTTTTAATTTTTATTTTTAAAACCTATTCTAAAAGACAATTTCACAAAAAAATTTTTAAGAACATAAAAACAAAGGGTAGATTCAAACAAACCTTAAATTTTCTCCATTCTCTTTTCTTATTGTGTGAGAAACAACTTTTAAATAATATCAGATGTTAATAATCTTTTTTTGAGATATTATATGTTTTAGTCTATAACATAATATGATTTTTAATTTATGCGGAACCCGCCTAACTTTGGTCAAAGATTCAACGCTAAAAAAGATAAAAAAGAAGGATTCTGCATATTTTGTGGTAATCCCATTCTTCATTCTTCATTCCACATGTCACCACTCACTATGATGTCTTCATAGTAAGACGTGTTTTCATGGACTCATCGTTTCAGTTCTTGATCATAAAAATAATATAGTGGTATGACAGCAGGTCTGAATTAAGAGATTAAAAAAGCTATAAATTCTTCAAGACTGATCTGGTGGTTTTTGTTTTTTAAGTCTTTATAATTAATCATCAATCACCCATGATATGCCTTTCCACAGATCAATTGTGGCCTCGGAAAATTAAAGGTAAGAGAGAAAAAGAATTTCAACTTTATAATCTAATCTTCTATATCATAAAACTGGGCGGAGTTTAATTAATCATAGGAACTGCACTGAAGTGGTGGCTTGTAGTAGAATTGAGACAAAGTGCTTTCTCAAATGAGTAATAGCGACCTGATTATGGTAAACCAATCAATCATGTGGAAAAGGCACATGGCACCATTCAGAGGGTAGGGTAGGGGTGGGATATTTCCTCAATTTTCAAGCAATTTCTCCCACCACTAGTTAGCGATTAGTGCAGGTGCAAATTGTAGCACAAGAAAGACCAAAACTTGGTGTCTTTTTCTTATCGATAATATAGAAAGAGGCAACACTAAATAACATTATCATAGCGCATTTCTTTTTTTATATTATCTTGGCGTTGATATGGTTTGAGACGGTACTGGCCATCAATAATATTGTGGCGTTCCTGTTGTGTATTGAAACCATTACGTAATGGAATATCCAGGTCCGGGCCACATGCAGTTCAAGCATTTTTAATCTGGGACCATTAATCACTTACACTAAAGAGATCATGGATGAAAGGACAAAGATGAATTTAGGATTTAATTTTGAAAGAGTAAAAGTCTTTAAATTAAATATTTGAATTAAGTGAAATAATTTTTACCATTTAAAGAGATGAGCTCTTATAATTTAAAGAATTAAATAAAAAATAAAAAATAAAAAATAAATTATATATAAAACTTAAATTTCTAAGAATTCAATAGAAGTGACTTGTCTTGTCTAACTTTGGAAACTCCGGATGAATCCCTAAAAAAGAAGAGCATGCATTTATGATGGCTGAAAAGTGGTCAATTTTCTTTGTGCATGTTGTCACTCATATAGTGCGTTTTTTATTTGAATGTGTGTCTTGTATTTTATAGAACCTCACAAATTTGATAGTTCAAAATATTAAAAATAAATAAATTTAATGGTACACATTTAATATTAATATTAAGAAACTAAATTTGATCATTTTTATTTATTAAAATTGTGATTTGACAAGCTATATTAAACAAATTGCATAATTCAACGATACACAATTTTTTTAAAAAAATATTATTGGAAATCTGAATTTTTGACCTTATGTTTGATGTATTTAAAGGACCAAATAGATTTACAAAATAGGGTGTATGTTCGGTTTTTTTTGTTTACAAATCATATTTGTGTATAAATGAGGATCTACATCGAAGGGATTTTTTTTTTTTTTTTATATACTTTCACATTGAATGCAAATCAAGTAAAATTAAAATCACATTTGATGCAAATCAAATTAGATAAGATAAAATTATATACAAAACTTGAATTTTTAAGAATTCAGTGGAAGTGACTGTCTCTCGCCCGGCTTTGGAAACTTTGGATCAATCCCTAAAAAGGAAGAGCATGCATTTATGATGGCTGAAAAGTGGTCAATTTTCTTTGTGCATGTTGTCACTCATATAGTGCGTTTTTTATTTGAATGTATGTCTTGTATTTTATAGAACCTCACAAATTTGATAGTTCAAAATATTACAAATAAATAAATTTAATGGTATACATTTAATATTAATATTAAGAAACTAAAGTTGATCATTTTTATTTATTAAAATTGTGATTTGACAAACAATATTAAACAAATTGCATAATTCAACGACACACAATTTTTTAAAAAAAGTTATAGAAAATTTGAATTTTTGAACTTATGTTTGATGTATTTAAAGGACAAAATTAATTTACAAAATAGGGTGTATGTTCAATTTTTTCGTTTACAAATCATATTTGTTTTATAAATGAGGATCTACATCGAAAGGAATTTTTTTTTTCTTTATACTTTCACATTGAATGCAAATCAAGTAAAATTAAAATCACATTTTATGCAAATCAAATTAGATAAAATTACGTCTGTATATAGTGACTCCAAACACACAGCTAGTCTCAATTTAAAGAGAAGGAAATTCAAGGGGCCACCATTGCCCTTAAATAAACCCAATAGATGAGATAAGATTATAAGTGGTGTGCCCACAAATTGGTGATATCCACGTCACAAAACGATCCTTTTCCTCTACACTTTTAATCCTTGTTTAGTGTGTAGTTTACACGCTGCTTGATACAGTGCTAACACCGCTGTTCATGGCCACAAATAAATAGTGTTGGAATAGACAGAGGCAAATGATGCAATATTCCACTCTGCATATATATCTACATGTCATGTTGTTTCCTTCTGGTTCATTAACTTATATATTGCCCTCATTTTTGGCATCTGGAGCTATCAAATCACATTGAAGCAGCCCTGAATTCTGTATCCAATAGATGCCTCAAAAGTTTTTAGCTCCACTGGATACCAATAGATTGTTCTAGAGAATTGGACAGCAGAAGGAAGGACATTTAACCTGTTAAAGCTTTGTTTATATGTGAAGTAAAAAAGAATTAGACTTACTTATAATTAGTTATATTTTTACTATTAAAAATTTAATTTAACTATAACGTACAAGGGTATATACTTTTTTGAATAATAATATAATTAGTGTATAATTTAATTAAAAAAATCATATAACTATATACAAAAATTATACATTACAATCAAAGAAGTATACGCTACATGGTTTACATAAAAAATTTGATGGTAAAGATATAACTAATTGTATATTAATTTTTTTTTAAAAAAAACTGGATATAAAAAATTTATCTATTTAAGAATGGTAAATTCCATTTAAACTTGTGTGAGTTTTGAGAGCCGAAATCTAGTATCTGATAATCTAATTAATTTAATTTCAACCAGATGAGAGCCAAAAGAGGAAACCAAAAAAAAAGAAAAAAAAATAAAAAACTGACCTATACCGATAACAATATTATATATGGAGTTTCCATGAACATTGTTAAGCAAAAGAAGAAAAACCGATTACATTATTATAGTGAGATCTAAATGTGGGGATAGATATATATCAGAATCAAAGACATGAAATGATAAGCAAAATGATGCAGCATTCATTAGGGAAGTATTTGATTAAAAAATTATGCTAGAGGAAGTTAATGTGCTTGCCTCAAGTAAAATTTTCAGGCACTGGTAAACTGCATTTCAAGCCATGCTTGACTGAATCACTCTATTTATATGGAGTCTTATCTTTATTTTGTTTGGTACGTAAATGATGAATGAAGAACTTGAGCTTGAAATTTCTTATTAAATAATCATCATTTTCACTACTTATAAATTACACCTACCGACATAAATGCGACTAGGTTGAATTGATTTATAAGGCAAAAAACTCTGACAAAAGAAATGTTATAAGTACTGCAATTATTTAATAAGTATACATAAAAAATTTAAAATGACATTAATCCAAATGAACATGATGATCAAATTGATCATGAATTCAGTGTCTTTTTCTGTAAGTGTTTCTAGCAGGAAAACTTAAACAACTGAAACGCAGAAAACAAGATAGCGAATAAAGGTGAAAAGTCGTGAAAAAAAAAATCTGAATGTTTACTAATAATTTAAGGGAGAGGAGAACTGGAGAAGTTTACTCTATTTTCAGTATATCCATTACTTTTTGTTTCCTAAGATTTTATATGATAGTATATTTTCATTACATGTTTTCAAATAATCAATTATCACTCTATATCCACTTTCATACCTTCTATAGTCTGAACACACTTTGCATCTTTACATTACTCATAGGATAACTTTTATTAAGAAAGTTAACAATTATCTCCGATGAATTTAGATTAGATTAGACTATATATGGTACAATTTGTTTTTTGTCTTTGATATCAAGTTTTCTAATAAAATTATATCATATGCAGATTTTTAAAAAAATACTCAATTATGTTATAACGAACTGTGATATCTAATCTTATGCTTATATCATACTTCTGTAAAAGAAAATTTAATAACAAAATTATAAAATTTGTACATAAATCTTCTACTTTAAAATATAAACACATGCCTTGTTTTGTCATTTTTATTTTTGGCTATGCGACTGAGTAGAGATTCAAATATAACATTTTGGTAATTATTAAGGATATATTTGAATGGATGGTTAAAGATGAAATAACATAGAATAGAGTGATTAGAGTGGTTGGGAAGCTTTTTATGATGAAATGAAATGACAAAAAGGGACTCCGAGGCCTTTCATTATCATCCAAAACACTTCTTTTATTTGTCCTATCAAATTGATAGGCCAATGATAGAAGGGGATGATTTAGTGGTATGATTATTATGATACTATTTTTTGTTTTGTAATAACATTTTATTTATAATAATAATATTATAAAAATAATATGCAAATCATTTTATTTTATTAATAATTCTCCTCCTCATTATATTAGACCTCTAAACAATAGTGTGACTTGTATTTTGTCATTATACTTTTTCTTGTTATTTCATTCCTTTTCATTATTAGTTATTCCATTTCACACTTACAAAAACTCCCAAACAAAACTTAAAATTACCACACCAACTGACTTTTGCTATTTTGATGCTGCAACTTAGGTAATTATTTTCTTTTAAAGAAAAGGTAACAAAGGTCATTTTTAACGGGCAAGAATAAAGGAAAAAAAAAGAAGAAGAGAATAATAGAAAGCCTATATAAAGTCATGTTAATAAAATAAAAGTAAAGCAGATGAAAAGTCCATTCCCACACACATATGGGAATGAGGTCGACCCATAAAAGAATGGACATAAATTTTTTGGAATGGAAATAAACTAATTGGAGTAAAATATTATTTAGTCATTTATTTTTCACAAAATTACTATTATAGTTACCATTGGATCCCAGATTTGGAGACCCTTTGTCATCTTTATGAGTGACGGACCATTTATAAATTTTAATAAGTGAGAAACTGAAATTATTCCTTTTCCTATCCCCAAACTTCTTTTAGGGAAAATTTTCCCTCCATCTCCATTTCTATAGAAAACAATTCATTAAATTCGAATCTCAAATTGGGATAGTTACCACTAGATCCCAGATTTGGAGACTTTTTGCTATCCATATGAGTGAGGGATCATTTTTAAAATTTTAATAAGTAAGGAATCAAAATAACAATTTTATAGTAAGTGAGAGACCAAAAAAATATTTTTTTTCAAATTAATTATCATATCCTTTATAAAATCTCAAAACTACAAATAATATCTTAATTTTTCATGAATAGCATTTAAAAATATTTTTCAGAAATTAAAAAAAATAAAATGAACATTTTAATTGTATTTATTGGGAGTATTTTAATAATATTTTCACATTTTGAAAAAAATAAAATGAATATCTTAATATTTTACGCTATTATTGCTGATTTTTATAGATTTAAAAAAATTAAATATTATAATACTTTTTACACTGATCATTTGCTCTTGTCCTTCCCTTTCATCTCATACTATACTAAATTTATGTCTGAATCTATTTCTACTTTTATTCTCATCTTCTGAGAAACTTATTCCCTCCTTCAAGCGGGTTGCCCACATGATTCCAGGCTAATACTGTTTAGGTCACCCCAAACTCCCGTCATCTTTATCTAACGCGAATGTCGATGAAATTTGCAATTAACAATAGTTTCTTTAAATGGAATATTTATCTCCAATTTCATTATATTAAGACAGAAAATTAAGATTACCCATAAGACATCTTACTTTAATGATTTCTTCCACTCTCCACTATTAAAGAGTTTGTCCTCTTCTACTTTCCATATTGGCCTGGCCTTTACTGACGTAAAGGGACGCATATCAATCACAAATGACTTCTTCAAATTGCGTGTGAAGAGAAGATCCAGTAACTTCGTTAACTTATTCCCTTCCATCCATTAAAGTTCGAGCAAACATTCCTACCTTTTTCCTCTTATGTATCGTCCATCCATCGCAGTACTTGACATGTCATTTAAGAGCATAATATTATCTCATAGAAGAGATCACTGATCAATTAGAAAATCTGTATGCTGAGGTGAAAATGGATCGAAGAATAACTTTGATGCGAATTCAATAAACAATTATAATGACGCAGTCCGTATGGCAACAAAGAAAAATAATCCTGAAACTTACATTGACAGATTGATCTATTACTCCTATTATTTCCTTATAATGGCTTACGACAGCTTCGTAAATTGACCATATAGCGCATTAAAATAACAACAGACTGACACACGGCATATATAAATAAAGGTTGTGCATACATAGGTCCCCATAAGTCATTGAGTGGAGAAAGAAAGAAAGTTGCCTCCCGAGAATATTACTGGAGTGGCTTAGGAAAATAGACGAAAATGGTTCAACAGGAATTCCGAAAAGGCCCATGGACAGAACAGGAGGACCTCAAATTGGTGTCCTATGTTGGCTTGTTTGGAGAACGAAGATGGGATTTTATAGCCAAAGTTTCAGGTTTGAAGGTGGCGGGAGACAGTAATAGGTATGCTTATATGGGCATGTTGGATTATGGAAGAAGCAGCCTTTAACCACGTAATTTTGTTGTAGGTTTAAATAGAACAGGTAAGAGCTGCAGGTTACGGTGGGTTAATTACCTTCATCCTGGTCTCAAACGAGGCAAGATGACACCCCAAGAAGAGCGTCTCGTGCTGGAGCTTCATGCAAAGTGGGGAAATAGGTTTGAGAATAATATGCAGAAAGCTGCTCACTCCCTAGATCCTTTTTCATCTGCAACTTAACTTTTTCTATTTGCTTTCCTTGCTCAAATCACTGGTTTCGATGATTATCACTTGCAGATGGTCAAAAATTGCTCGGAGATTACCAGGGCGTACAGACAATGAGATTAAGAATTACTGGAGGACTTACATGAGGAAGAAGGCACAGGAGCAAAAGCGGACAGCTTCTCCTTCATCAACATCTAGCTGTCATTCTTCACTGTCATCGAATAACCACGCAGTGGATTCACATGCTTCAAAAGAGAGCGGAGAAGAAAGCTTTTATGACACAGGAGGTCCTGATATGATTGACTCAACAGAGATAAAGATAGGGGAAGAACAAGAAGGTGAAGTACAGGGTTACTCCATGGATGACATATGGAAAGATATTGCTCTGTCAGAACAGAACATTCTGTATCCAGAGCACTGCAACTTCTATTGTACTCATGATCTGCCATCTCCTTCTTGGGAGTATTCTTCAGACTCGCTGTGGGTGATAGATGAAGACGAAAGTAAGTCGTTTCTCCCTGCGAGTGATCAATTTTTTTCCTGTTACGAACAAGGGAGATCAGCATTTCTAACTGGCTAATCGGGATATATTTTTTTTCTTCTTAAATTTGTTCATATGTGTACCGACTTGTCGTAGGGAAGTCTAACCTGTGTAGCATAGTTAGTTTCTTTAAGCTTTTTGGCATGGTCCTTCACGGTGTGACACAGCTGTAATCATCTTATGCATAACTATAGTCTATGTCCAATGCTTTTACTTTCAACATAAATAGGAGACTGAAGAAACCTCCAATACAGGGGTCATGTGTTCTGAATGTAAGATACCAAGCACCTGTTAATTAAGTTTTAATTTGATCCACCCACCTATCAATATAGATCTTTGATTCTATAGATCAGTAGTTAATGCATGAATAATCCCACTCGTAATTTTCTTTTTGATTTGCTGTTTTCCTAAAGTCGAAGCATTTTCTTTAGGACAAATTTGTATCCTGATATTTATGTAAATTAATCAGAAATTCAACGTGATTGTCTAAGGCTATGTTTAAAAGGTTTTTAAAAAATGGAATGGAATTGTGGAATATAATAAAATAGAGTAGAATGAAAGTATTAGAGTTAATATATTGTTTGAGAATTTTAATGAACAGAAAGGAGGAGTTTTTTTAACTTTTGTTTAAAAGTTATAATAAAATTAATAGAATGGAATGACTTGTAATATTTTAATATTGTTTTTATAATATAAACACATAAATAATAATATTTTTATTATTGAATTCATAATACATAATTATGATCGTGAAAGAGTGGGAGATTTTTATTCGTAACAATGAATTCATGAAAAGAAAATTTTAAATAGAGTTTGAAATTTATAGAATTTTGTTATTCAATTTATCATTAAAAATTATATATTTATTATATTTTTAGTTAAGTTGACCATTGCAATGTAAGTCAACAAAAAAATTGTAAGAATATTGATTCTGAAATCTTAAAAAATATGCAAATAATAATGATAATAATGATAACAACACTGATGATGAAGACAAAAAGTCTTATTTGAATATAATAATAATTATGATTAATATGATAAGGGTATACTAATAATTTAATTTCTTAAATCATTACATTCTATAATTAATTTCTCAATTTAAAGAGATAACAAAATTGAAATTTTGGATAACAAAAAAAGATTTTGGTGTTTCTCTTTTGCTATTTTATTCCACTTAAAAAAAATATACAAACATAAATTCAAGTTATTTTAATTATTTTACTTATTGTCACTTTTCTTCAATCATCTATTTAAACCTATTATAAGGGTTCGTTTGGTTAATAAATTTGGAGGATAGGAATACGAATAATAACGTGGGTAGGTGAGATTCTATTACCAAGTTTGATTGTTATGCTACAGTGTCATTCCCTTTCCATAAGTAATTCTGATACCCTCGTATGTGGGATTCTCCGCACCCTCCAACTAGTGATGGATTGTCAAAGTTCCCTAGGAAAAAAATATGCAATGACACATATAACCTCTTACCTTATAGGCGCAGCTAACAGGGCTAATAAAATAAAAAAAATTATATTAAATATATATATATATATATATATAATCTAAAAAATATATACTTTTATAATTTATAATTTTAAATTTTGTAAAATATAATTTTATTTATTATAATAATAATTTTTTAGAGATAATATAGTAACTTTAATCTCATTCTTTTTCATTTTCTTATTTAGTCATCAAATTAAACAAAGTATAATAGTTTTTTATCTATTCTATTTTATGTGCAACCACACGTATAAATTTACTCTCTTTCTTATTTTCCCATTCTCATTTTCTATCAACTATACGTGCCATGAGAGAACTTGGTTAAGAGTTGATATTGTAATGCACCAGTTATATTGTGTGCATATGAGTTGCTCATTTGGGGACCAGGGAGGAGGGCAATGTATAACAAAAGTCATGTCTAGTGCGATGATCAGATTTAACTCTTTTACAGTCTTTCAACTTTCACCTGATTTCTTTTATTATTTTGATTTTTTTATGTTTTTCGTCGATCAATTTTAGAGAAATTGACACAAATTGAATAAGAACTTCTTAAATAGTGAATTCAATTAAATAATGTGGGATCTTAATTGAATGGTGGATCTGACTCCGTATATGTTTATTTTTTTAGAATTCATAAAAAAAATTAATTGAAAGAAAATTGAGATGGTCCCATTTGATTTGAGTATCCAAACAAGTTTTTTGATCCTTTGTCATGCATGGAAACTAATAGGACAAAACAAAAATAAGGTAGAAGTATATTGTCTCAAAAGTTTGAGGTCATTGTTAGTTTTGTCTTATTTGCTTGTTAAGATTTTTAATATCGTCCTAAATACTAATTCTGTAAATTAGATTAACAAAAAATGATGATGTATTGTTATATTTGAACTGAGAGTCATTACAGTTTGCCGAAGTGGACTATATATTACTTATATAAATACTAGAGTACCTAATCTCATAACCTTAGTCATATTATTTATTTCCAGACTTTTGTTATCGAGTAAATTACCCTTCCTTCAGGCTGAAAACCGAAGTTGATAAAGTCCCTAATTCAAAACTTGCGCTTTGACATATCATCAATTTCTGTTAATTTATAAGAAAATAATTAATAATATTTGATTTCCACAATAACACATTATTCAATTTATATCAGCAAACATAAATATTAACATGAATTTAAAGAAATTTTATAATTAATTAAATTTATGTATTTCATTAAAGATAATATTAAGATAAAATTTTAAGGAGTACATGTTTTAATAAATTAATAATATTTGACCAATTTTAATTTAATGAGAAATATATATATATATATATATATATTCTTAAAATTAAAAAACGTGTTGGGTAATATAACATTTTTTCAAACAATAATAGAGTAACTTATCTTTAAATTAACCAAAGATATAATATAAGAACCACACGGGTACAAAATCACAACAGATTTAGAATGATAAAAAATATTTTCCAAATCTAAATTTTGAGTATTTTCAGCTTAAGAAAACTTCTTGTGTTGTACCTTTTCTCCCATTCAAATTATTGGGCAAATACTGATCCTTAAATCTTAATCATGACCATCCTCTTTTTAATTTTTTCCACCTTTCTAATATTTTCATTTTACTCAAAATTAGGGAAGGGCATAACAACCAACCAATGCATTAATCTATTTTTAGATATAAACTGAAATCATCAAATTTAAAATTTTTATATATAATTTTAAATTAAAATAATGAAATAAAATATAAATAAATAATTTAAATTTTTATCGATTAAGATATTTAGATTGAACATTTTCTTTATTCATTTAACAAATTAGATAAGATAAAAACATGGGAAAATGGAATAAGCCCGGTATCTAACAATTCAACGTTGGGTCGCCTAAAAGAAAATTGGTCCGTTTCTACGTTCTCAAAAGTTGTGTGTTGATCCAAAAACAAAACAAAAATACAGGTTGACCTTCCAATATTATACATTGTAGAAAGTACATTCTAATTAAAACTATACTACAAATAATTATAAAAATTTTACTTAAATAGTGTCCTTGACAAATTCACGGACATTTGGATCCCCTGGGAATATTCTCATAGAAAAAAACAGTTAGATTTTGAGTGGATTTGGTTTGGGGGCATATGATGAATTTCCCTCTGTATGCAATTTCTTTAGAATTAATATGTTTGACTTCATTTCTCACTTGAATCATGCATTGACTGAAACTTTGCCTTCGCTGATGCACTGTATTTTTGGTAGTTATACATGGAGGTATGGGTGGATTTACTGTAATGTTGCCTTCTTATTAGAAGATTATTAATTATAATTAAATTAGCATTGTAAGACACGCATGTCTTATAACTCCATCCATGCTCTTTCCATCTGTGTAATTTCCTAATTCACTTTGTCCTTCCAGGTATATACATTTGGGGTGTGTTTGGATAAGTCAAAAATAAATTTGTCTTATTATAGTTTACATGTAAGAACTTTTATCTGTAAAATAAGTTTTATCATTAATATAATTCATTTAACACATGATTTAATTTGCACAAATGGAGGGTTAAAAGACAAATGCAATTTTGAAAGAAATAAATAAAACAACAAATGAAATAAAACTATTTGTATGACAAATTCTTGTTTAATATACAAATGAGTTTTTCAATCTACCAAAGTAAACACATTATAGATGTTTTCTAAGTCAAGGAATTGCCATAAATGTTATATGTCTCGAGGAGTCTTGCTTGAAAAAGGGGATACGCAAGTCTAAAGCCTTATTTCACCTAATATATTAGTACTTAGAATATGTTCTCCTCTTAGATTTATACTCGTAAAATTGGTGTTTTTATCAAGGGAGGTGAGACACAAAAGAGGCAATTTACATGTAAGAAATCATGTTGAATAGTAAAAATTGAGTAAATCTATCAAGAAAAGGAATTTTATAAATCTAAAAGGTTCTTTTAATAAATAAAATATAAGATAATCCATTTTATTTTCCAGCATCTTCTCAGTTCAAAAAGTTTATAATCCATGCTCAGTTAACAAATATGAATTACTAGCTAGAATGCTAAAATGACAATATGCCAAATAATGTGCCAAACAGGATATTGCATATAGATAAACATTGACTTTGAGTTGAAGATGTGCTGGCCATAATTTGACAAAGTGGTAGATATTAGTAACCCACTTGGCCCACTGTCCAAAGAACAAGAGAGCTAGAGAGAGACTACTAGAGAGAGAGCCCTTGCTCAAAATAGGAAGGTTGCCACTTATATCTATCAAATGTTACATAGGCCTTCCCTTTTATAGTAAGTTTAAAAAATAATAAAATAGGTTGTGTTTTAATAGAATACAAGCTCTCATTAGTTAAATCAGTTAAATGAACTTAACCTTTCTCTCCATCAGCTCTCATTCAGTGATTCGATGGGATAATCACTGACCAGCAGTGGGTTGTAGATTGAGGTTTCTACTCAATGAGCTTATGGTTAATCTAACCTATTATGGATTATCCATATTATCAATAAGGACTTGATCCATTCTTAGTTTAGTGTAATATTGATTGCCTAATTAATATTATGCAAAATTGTTCTAATAATTGGATTAATGCTAATCCACAAAATAATTTGAAATTATTCCAATAATATTCCATTTAGATAACATTAATTAATTATTAGGACAATCAATCAAACAACAAAAATAAGTAATCAATGTTCACAGAACATATAGATATGTGTATATACTAAACTATACCAAGTTTAGGAATGAAGTTACATAAAATCTCTAGATTCGATAGGAAAACAAGTGATATTATCATTATCATAGACTTAGTTCCAATATTTGAATAGAATGGAATACAAAATAATATCTTGGTGTCATATCACACCGCAAAAGCCTATTAAGGATTTAACTCAGACTTTCATAAAACTAAGGCTATATCAAAGTTTTAAATAACACCCATATGAGTCACATGATTTTTTAAGACTCTTATAGGCAAGCCTTTGGTTAACGAATTTGCCAACATACGTTCACTTGGTATGTGAATCAAATGAGTAATTCGACAATCTTTTCTTTAACTAACAGGTTCTTCACATCAAAATGTTTAGTACGATTAAAGTTCTTGTGATTATGAGAAAAGTTAATAGCAAATGAACTATCACAATATATGGTTAGAAGACGTGATATATAATTAACAAGATGCATGTTAGATATCAGATTCTTCAACTATACGACGTGGCAGATGGCTTTATAACAAGCGATACACTATGCTTTCATAATTGAGGTAGTTATTGTTGATTACTTGTAGCTTTTTCATGAAATAGCTCATCTAAACATCTTATAGAATAACCCACTATTTCAAATGATTTAGACTTTCTAAAAGTTAACATGTAATAATTTTTACTCTGAAGGTATCTCATGACTTTTTTAGCAGCTTTCCAATAATCATACCCAAGATTACTTAGATATCAGCCAAGCACATACTATAAGCAATGCTTGGATGTGTGTACACCTGGGCATACATCAGACTGCCACCAATAGACACATATAAAACTTTGTCCATTAATGTCCTCCCATCATTATTCTTAGGATATAATAACTTTGACAACCTATCACTTTTCTGCACAAGTGCAGCACAAGGAGTGTAATAATGCATGTTAAATTTTTTTAACATTTGATTTACATAGGTTGCCTGAGATAAATCAAGAATGTCACGTGATTTATCATGGTGAATCTATCCTAAAGCAAAAGAAGCTTCACCTAGATCTTTCATATTAAAGTGGCAGGATAAGATGTGTTTTGTCTTATTCAGTAAGCTTATTGAGTTACTAGCCAATAGGATGTCATCCACATACAACATGGGAATCACAAAATTGTTTCCTTTAAATTTCTAATAAATGCATTGATTGAAAACATTTTCTATGAAACCAAGTGAGGTGATTAACTTATCAAATTTCAGATACCATTGCCTTGAGGCTTGTTTTAACCCATAGATGGATCCTTGCAGCTTTTATACTAAGTGTTTTTTCATAGATTCAACAAATTCATTTGGTTGTTTCATGTATACATCCTCGTGCAAAATTCTATTCATAAATGCTATTTTAACATCCATCTTATAAAGTTCAAGGTTCAAGTGCACAACAAGAGCCATTACAACTTTAAAGGCATTTTTAGTAGATACTAGTGAAAAGGTCTCTGTATAATCAATCCTTTCACTTTGATTATAGCCTTTAGCTTCAAGTTTGGATTTGTACCCTTCAACTTCAACATTAGTGCCTCTTTTGGCTTTAAAGATCCACTTGCATCTATTATGTAACTCAGCAAGTTCCCACATATTGTTATGATGTATGGTGACAATCTCATCATTCAGTCTCTATAAGGACTTGACATAGCTTCATTAAAAGGGGTAGGATTTGCATCATCAATAATGTTTGCCTTGAATTCTTGCAGATATATAATGTAATCATATGGAATTGTAAGTTTACGAATCCTTTGTGACTATCTCAATTTAACAACTAGTTATCCATTCCAATTGTAAGAAGTTTCAAGGTAGGATCAACTAGATTCTTAATAAGAATGTCATCTCTGCCAGTACAAACAATAGTTGAAGGAGATGACGAAACTAACAATGGTAACATGACATTTTCATTGTGTAGATTTATAGCCCTAGAAATACCACTCCCATTTATCCAAATCATTCTCAAAATAAAATGCTCTATTTGATTTAATGACTTTGGTAGTGTGAGTATGGGAATAGAATTAACATTCTCATGATTTAGAACAGTACCTAATAAAGAATCCATTGACAGTCCTTGAATCAAATTTCTTAAGCTGAAGATTATAAGGTCTCACTTGCATCTTGCAATCATTTGTTAAACAAGGTAACTAACACCAAGAGGGGGTGAACTAGGTGTTTACAATAATTTCGGTTCCTTTCAAAATTACTTTGCGAAATACTTTAAATGAAGATTACTTTGATGTGTATGAAGCAAAAGAACAATTATGTTAATCGAGATAAACTCAATGTTGATGCTTAAAGATGAGGATATCAAGTTTCTTTCCAAAAAATAGAGCATTCAACAATATGCAAGTTATCTTAATTCAAATGTTTGTTTCCTTGTAAATTGAAACTACCATATAATCTCTTTCACAATTGGATTGCTTGAAGTAAATATAAAAGAATGTATCTAGTAACATATCACAATACTTTAAGTAAAATATCAACAATAAAAGCAAAACATAAATATGACAATTCAAAATATAAAGAGTATAAGGATAGAGAAAGCAAACTCAAAGATTTATTCTAGTCTGGCTCCAATCCAAGCCTACGTCTCGTCCCTAAGCTTTAACTTGAGATTTTTCCACTAATTCTACAAGTTTAATCAGGCACTTATAAGCCTTTACAACATCCAACTCAATCTAAAGTTGTTTTTCACTCTAAAGCTAAATAGCACCTCTATTTCAAAAGGAATATCACTCTAAGAGATTTTACACTCTTGTATTATCTTCCAAGGGATAAACCACCCTTGTCTTAAAAAGATTGCATAAGAATAATATTCTTCAAAAGACTCTGTTAATGAGTAGATATATAAAATGAAGCTCTAAAAACACAAATGATGAAGATTAAGCAAATTTTAGCTTAATTATATTTGTTTATTTCCCAAAGATAATAAAACAAGTTAAAGATCACATTCTAGCATTTGGTTCTACTCAAAAACATGTTTAAAAGTCATATATATAGAGCTCTATGAAAAATGGTTGTTAGACATGTAAAAAAGCCATTTAAAAAGTTGATTTATGCTTTTTCATACTACATCGGTCGAGTGTTGGGTCCATCAGTTGATTGTAGGCCGAAATATGATTGTTAGCTTGATTTTGTGGTTCATTAGTCAACCAACATGTTCCATCAGTTGACCATTACTATAGAAATTTGAATTCTGAACATTCTATGCTTAATCAGTTAACCAACGAGTTCCATCAGTCGACCAATGACTTATAGAAGCTTTATTAGTCACTGTTGCATAAAATATACTTTAAATAGTCATACCTTTTTCATTTCAACTTTGTTTCAGTAAATGATGTATCCTTAGAAAGCTATTTGAGTCTATTTTCTAATACAACAAGTTTCATGTCAAATTCCCGTACAGTTTGTGAGCTATAATCAAATTTGTGACCAAAGGTTAGAAAGAGATTTTTGGTAAAATTTATATCTTACTATCTTTTAAGTCTAAACTTATATTATAAGAACTAAATTTTTTTAAGCCAATAAATGCAAATTAAAATAATTGAATTTC
Source organism: Delonix regia (assembly GCA_037074485.1). NCBI lineage: Eukaryota > Viridiplantae > Streptophyta > Magnoliopsida > Fabales > Fabaceae > Delonix > Delonix regia. The sequence goes on along the minus strand of CM073456.1, from coordinate 15,925,841 downwards.
ATAAAATAACACTTAGCCTATGATAATTATACTTATTTAATCCATTTGCTATCTTGATGCAACTAAGCTTCTAAATCTTCAAATCTTTAACTTCTTCAAAGCTTAGAGTATATTTCTTGCTTATTATCTCTTTGTGTTGAGCATGACTTGATATTTCATTCTCTTCACTTTAATGCCCACTCTTTTTGCTTTGGAGCATTTGACATAAAGATTTGACTTGCAAGCTAAATAGGTAGTCCAATTTATATTTAACAATATGCATACTTTAATAGCAATTAGTGCAATATAAACATTTTTATCATATATATGAGATTCTTATAATTACATATATCCAATTTAGATTATATATAACAATTAAGCTTATTGGATATGATATGAGCAAACAAATCTCATACAAAATGTTGATTCAGGTATCAAGTATTACATGTTAATGATTAATCAATTAAACACATATTGATATTATACTTGTAGTTCATATGTTACATATTTGACATAATCAAAACTTATAACATAAAACCTTAGGGTCAACAATCTTTTTTTTTTTTTTTTATGATGATGATGGCAAATCACCAATGAAAAATATGTTTAATAATAATGTATGCAATGTAATAAGTACAAGCACATATTTTTCTTCTCCCCTTATTCGACATCACAAAAAAGATTTAAGGAAAACTATATATATATATATATATATATATATATAATTTTAAGGACATATTCGTCTTTTAACCAAATAAATCATACAATGATGTTAATTTTGTATATGACAGGTCTCATTAAGACTTATAATTCTTTCAGTGTCACAAAGATTGAGATTATGCAAGATATAATTAAAAAATATATTATCAAATGTATAACTTAGTTCATATCTCATAAACCATTCAACGCTTGCAATTATTTCATTTTCATAGATAAAATAAATGAAGAAATAAGAAATGTTACCTTCTATCATGGATAGATAAAAGAGGGATACCATTTTCTTTTTTGAGATATTAAGTCTATGAGCAAGCAAACCAAATACTTCTATATCATGTTAAGTAAGCCTAAAGATATATAAACGTAATTATTGGCTATACTCCCCCTCAAAAGAAAAGATTTTGAGGCATTTATAACCTTTATGTTTTCCCATTTCAAAAGAAAAGATTTTTAAATCAATTCAACAAATTATGAAATGAAATGAAATAAGAAGGATTTTCTATAAAAGGTGATTATCATATACACAAGAGATCAAAAGATACCACATGAAAAGTATAACTTTCCCTATATGTTTGAATGATAGCCAAAAATAAAGATTGTCATTTGAAAACAATGCCTCTTTTCACAATATAATTTTCAATAAACTTGGAAGGAGACTTGATTCCCATGTTTATGGGAATGTTTAAACCCAAGGGAGAGGCAACCTACATACCAAACATGTTTGAGTCATCTTTCCCTCTCCCTCTCCCTTTCCCTTACGTTACCCTCTCATTACCTTATACCAAATGTACCCTAAAGGTGATGTTATTTGGCATTAGTTATTGATATGCTAGTTGTCATAAATTGGAACCTCGCTTACAAATTTATGTACGGCTATACCAACCATCAATATACTTTTGTAGATATGCTGGGCTTCGCGTAGGGCATGGAAATCAGTATACTAGATTAACTCATAAATTTAATATTTGCAATTTTGAATCAAAATATGTATGAACTTCATGAATATAATTCTTTACAAATTTGAATTGAAGAAGATCTTGGTGAGGAATAGTAAATTCTATTTAGTCTTAACCCAAAAATTGACTAATGCAGTCTAATTGAGCTACGATTCATATTAAAATGATATATTTTACAAAACCCCAAATCTAATACCATAGATAACTCTTATAGTTATCTATAATATATGGTTAGATCACTTGTTTAATTTAAATCATTGTTTTTCTAGAGAACTAGAGTTGCTTGTTAATGGTGATGAACTTTACTCTTTCATAAGATTATTACCCAATAGCCCTCCAATTATTTGGAGTATAGTGCTTAAGTTTAACCAAAAGCATATACAGGATGAACAGAAAAAGAGCAATACTTGATAAAATGATTTACAGAACAAGGCCAATACAACTGGAATCAACGACAAGAAGCAAACAAAACGCAAAACGACAGACAGCACCAGCTACATGAGAAGCCAGATAAACACACCCACTTTCAACTTAAACTTAAGTGGGTGGTTAAGCCCTTAAGCTCTTTCCTAATAATCTGTGGTGGGGAGCTGTTCGTGGGTGTTCTGGTTGATGAACAAAATTTCATAGACAAGAGCAGCAATGGCTGCACCAACGAATGGGCCGAGCCAGTAGACCCAGTGGTTGGCCCAAGTCCAGCTAACCACAGCGGGCCCAAACGACACTGCTGGGTTCATAGACGCACCGTCGAAGGCACCACCGGCCAAGATGTTAGCACCCACAATGAAGCCAATTGCTATCGGAGCTATTATCCCTATGTCACCCTTCTTTGGGTCCACCGCCGTCGCATACACTGTGTAAACCAAACCAAAAGTCATCACGATCTCAAAAACGACTGCGTTCCATGCACCCACCCCTTCGGACAGTGCGAATGCTGATGTTTCCTGCAATGAAACTAACATATTAAACTTGATACAACATAGGTCGGATTTTTTTGGTAATCCAAAGCATGGACTTTATAAAGTCAAATTATAGATTTTGGACTTTGGATCAATGTTAAATTAATGGCTAAAGTCTCTTGAACTTTAGTCATGTACCCCAGATAATCTTTTAACCCTCAAAATTTGATAACAAATCTTTGAAATTATGTAGTTTATTATTTTTCTATAGAAATATAATATATTAAAAATTATTTATACATGACCTAAAGTTTAAAGGTGTTATTTATACAAAAATAAAATTTATCATCTTCATTTAATCTGACAATATGTGCTTTCATTTATAAATTAACAAATTTACTAACGACGGGTTATTTATACAAATTTAAAAATCTAGGAAAATGTATTGTTAAATTTGGAGGCTGAAGAGCATTATTTGCACTCAGGGAGTTTCTGTACATTTTAGTCTAAATTATTTGTGCAATTAACGGAAGCCACTTAGGTTGTTACTGGACTACAGGCTGGCCCTCGTGTATGGTTTTCTTCATGATGGACAAGACCGATCATTGCTTATTGCAAGGAGAACTTTCTACGTTCATCCTATATAACTTATGTTCTTGTAGAATTTTTATGATCAGTGAGACTATGATTTACAATTGGAGGCATTTATAACTATAATTTCCTTCAGTTTACTTGATTTAAGTTTTTAATAAATGAATTGAAGGGTCATACCAGTCCACCAGTGGCAAATTTAAGGAGCAAGCAAGCAACCACAGAACCAAGCAACTGGGCAATCCAGTACAAAATACTTCTGAGGAGGCTAATGTGACCACCAACAAAAGCACCGAAGGTAACAGCGGGATTCACGTGACCACCAGAAATGTTAGCACCAACAGAGACCGCCACAAACAGTGCAAAGGCATGAGCTATTGATGCTGACACCAGCCCAGCTGGTGTTGCTGAACCATTGTTTGTGAGCTTATCTGCAAGATTATTTTAAAAAAATAAAATTCAAAGGGTGAAGATATTTACACTACTTTGAAAACTATAGATAGAAAAACAAGATGAGTTCAAAGATGAGGATTGAGATAGCCCTTACTGAAAGCCATGCCGGAGCCTTCGCCTGCAAAGACAAAGATGAGCATTGAGATGAACTCAGCCAGGGCGGCCTTCAGAGCATCGGCTTGACCGAACTCAGACGCATTTCCGACCGCAATTCTAGAGATCGGCATTTTTTATTTTTAAAGAAATTTGCTTTGAGATTTAAAGCTTTGAATACTCAAAAGTTCTGGCTTTCTTATGCTTAGAAACGCCTTCATCATGGTTATATATATACCAGTGCTCTCAGTTAATGAGGTTTAATTGAACAAAAATTTACAGAAAGAAGCAGGTAGCTTTTTTCTCTTTGCCACCTGATAAAGGAGGGCCTCCGGATTGTTCCCGTGAAGCCACGTGTAGGGCGTGATGTGACGTTATGTGGCTGTCAAGAGAGCGAAGGACCAACGACAAATATATTTGTGGTTGTGGGTCCTTCAATCATTGTCGAAGCTTTTGGACCTAACCGACATTCTGAATTGTTTACCTTGTGGTGACGTGGATGGGCCACGGTGGATTAGTTGTGTTGGATTCATTATTCATTAATTGCAACGCCCTTGTCAACTTTGAGTTGCAATCAAGTTTTAACAAAAAGGGTTTGCTTAATCAGGATTATGGAAGTCGTGAACCCACGAACCAAGAATGGTGGTATCTCAAGTCAACCCCATTCCCAGAGTCTAATATTCGAGCTGTGCCTTAGTTCCAACTATTAAGCAGATGATACATGTACCTTATCGTGGGGTTGAGTCTACATGATCATCTTAAGCCATATAATCATGTAAGTATAACACCAAATCAGGAAAAGATAAATCAGAGAGAACATCGTAGTAAAATTGTTACGTTTATAGAGTTGAAATGGGACGAAGAAACCGCTTTCTGTCTCAAGGGGGCCATCTGTGTCTAAAAGCTAACGATGATAACTATGTTGGATATGTTCAAACGTTTTGTTTTCAATAAGGAATTAGTCTTTTAGAGTAATTATATTTTTAATGGATAAGACTGCATGATCTGGCAAATATGTTTGGTTATGCTATTGCTATGATTGCCATAACACTACGATATGAGTTGTTGAAGCTAATTAAAAATTAAGTAGGTAACAAAGGGAGGGAGAAGGTGGGCTAAATGGGTTTGATTTAAATACCTAAGCATCTGTTGTAATCATATAAGTTGCAAAATAATAATGCCTTAGTGGTGTATCTGTCCAAGAAGACAGTGGATCAGGAGCCACAAGTTTTTTTTCCAAAGTATTCCCTCAATCTCCACCCCCAACTTTTTCTCAGTTTTTAAGCTTATCTGCTTCCTTATTTTTTTTTATTATGGACGGCTTAAAGGGCAACACTTAAAATTAAATTGCCGTTGGCCGAACTAAGGAAAACCCCAATTTGCCATTTCTTTTGTTCCGATCCCGTGACCAAATGAGCTTGAATGGAGCTTGAAAATTCAATTCCATTAGGTGGAAAAGACTTTCAGTAGCCACGATTGTGAGGCTTGCGGGCCGAGCGGTATTCACCAAGTTAAATTCTTCACGTTCGGCAAAACGAAGAACCACCGTGCTCAAACTGCTTTTGTTTTTATACTTATGTATAATTAGTTTGAAACACTAAGCTAAAGAGCGTGTGATTGCCACGATAAATTTTTAAGTTTTATATTAAATAAATTTAAAGGTTTTAAAGTATGATTGTCCACACTATATTTAAGTTAAAAAATTAGAAAAAAAATAAACACTATTAAATAATTAATATTTAAAAGTACTTAACATATAAATGAGTGTTCGATTGAAATAGATAGTTCTAATTTTTAATATGTTTCTATATCTTAATTATTTATTTTATTTAAATAAGTAAATTATTTTGTTGATTTATATCCATAGAAACTTTAAACATTTATATTTTCCAATTGTTATAAATCTTTGTTTGAAGTTTGAATAGATATAAAATTTTAAAAAATTACAAACTTTTTATGAAAGGTTATATTCGAACAAATTCTTGCTAAAAATAAGAATATGAGTATATTAGAAAACAAAATTAAAAAAATTAGAATCCTTCTCTTCTCTAAGAATTTTTACTCTGTTCATTAAGTTTTTTTAGAGAAATTTCCAAAAGCTAGTATATGTAACTTAAACTAATTTTAGAGTGATTTGCGTGGGAAACATAATGAACACTGTTTTCATCTTCTTTTTTAAGATTTGGCTCTGCCGTAACTCTACCTCTTAATCAGATCCATCCTTTCCTTTTGACCAACATGTAAAATTGTTGGCTCTTTTACCCATCACGTTTGCCCTATTGTTGTCATGTAACGGGGATTTACGTTGTATTCAATTGTAGGCAATTTGGGATCAGAGGTTACCGTGGTTCTAGGAGCACTGAATGAACGAAGAATTAACATGTAATACTTGGTATAGTGCTAGCTACCTCATGTTAAGAATTGTAACATTAACTACTAGTATTCCAAGCTACCTTAATTTTCAATTTGTACAAATCAAAAGACAACCAAATTCTTAATATCTTGAGATCCTGCGTTTCACGAGTGAAATTTCCCCCTAAGCTTGAGAAGTAATACGCAGATCTCAAGGAACGCAAAAAACCAAAAAGCGCACTTGTACATTCTTTTTAGCTGGATATCGGATGAAAAATTATCTGGGAATCTTGTTTGACAAGAGTAAAAATCCTACGAGTAACCCAAAAAAGAAAATCCTACGTGGCACTCAGAGGCACAGCATATGTATCCCAACCTACAATTAGTCAACTTCACTGGTTTCTCAGAAGTCGGGTTTATGTACTTCTCCCTCCGAAATAGCCACACCATTTCAGAAAATGTATATATGCCTGCCAATTTCTCCTTGAAAACAATTCGATTCACCGCTGCTTATTTCCCTCTTTCTATTCTAGATATGAATTTCATCTCTGTTGTGGCCAATGTAAACCTGACAACCCACTCACCCAAGCTTCTTACTCTTAACTCTGATATTTCCATAAATACGGGCCACTGGCCTCCCGAAGCATACAATTAGGGACCACTTATAGATCACAATATTTATTTTCATATTAATTAAGGTCACAGTCATAAACAAAATGATAAAGAAAAACTGCGACATGTTGCAATAAACTGCGAAGAAAGCAGCACGAGAATGAGAACCATTAGCCAGAAGATCCACGGGAGTATGCAGAGCAATAGAGAGAAAGCTCAGGCAGAGAAAATTTTTACTGACAAGTGTATCATATTCATACAGTAGAAGTGGATCACAGGACTTGGCGGTTGAGAAGAGAGACGGAACTCGAGGCAACGTTAATGTTGTTCGTTGTCGCTACTTTCATGTCACTAGACTCGTTCTCTAAAACCAGGCCAAAAAGACACTAGTCCTTTATAAAATGAAATAGTAACAGAGACTCCATTCACTTTATCCAGTCGAACTTGCGTAGTAGACTTGATGCCAAGTTTTTCAACCAGAGTTCACTATGACTTAACCTCTAAGAGCTCAAGCTGAGAATAGCCTATTGCATCCAGATAACCTACCACAGATTCTGAGATGCACACCGATCATTGTTCTTTCAGTAGGACAAATGATACAGAGGAGAGCCCACTTATAAAAGACCGGTAAGAGGGCAGCCTCCACTTCAAAAGGGAATCCAACGTCTCACGCCCAGACGATGTGGGATTCACACTCTTGATTCTTGATAAACAAATCCTTATAAATTAGTATATTCAATTTCTAAATCCAAATCCTACAGTAACTCCTACCCATATTTAACCCACAGTGTAGCTTGCATAGATTAAATGTCCTAAGCTTGTCATTACCATCCAGGAATACTCCATCAACGTTTTACTTATCAATTTTGAGCAACACGGAAGAATGTAGATGATGTGGAAGGGAGTTAGGCTACCTCTTACAGTCTTATTGTGTGTAATTGCTAAAATTGTTCAAGACACCCTCTACAAATCAACAGAGTATCCATCTGTGAACAACTGATTATCTCAGATCCATTTATTAATAAACGTACAGAGTAAACATGTAGTACTTCACAATAATTTATGAACAAAAGGTCCCGCAGGGGTTTAGTCCATAAATCTAGTGCCTAGAGACTAGACCAAATAATGTGAACGTACAAGGTAATGACCCTAATGAAGAAATAACTGGTTTTCAAGGAACTAACAACTGATAACTACCAAACTCCAGAAGGCTCAAACAACAAATAATTAAGCATTGTATTATTTTTCCCAAGGGTTGCGAATTGAGTAAAAGGAGGAAGTTCAAGTATAAAAATAACATAAACAAAGTAATCAGAAAGTCAATCTATTGATCATGCAATGCTTAGTAGGGATTTTTTTCCTCCAGACAAAGTTAGGTAAAGACAAATACTGGAAATTAAAGATGGAGAGAGTATGTAGAACATCTCTCTTCAGTTATTACAATCTGCAACACCAATACAAGCAAACCTCTCTCAGAACTGAAAACAAAGTGCAAAGCTGGGAGCCATGCTACCATTCAGAATCACCTGGAATATAGGAAGAAAACAACCTCATTAACAAAAGCCATAAACTAGTACGCAGGGATAAAAACTCATAATTCTAGGATTTGACAAATGCAGCACGAAAATAAAAACAAAAAACAGAGCCATAAAATGAAGCACATAAGGGCCACATCGACAATATAGAGCTGAGATTATCAAGAGAGGCATAGTACCAAAATATCAATCTCTTCAGCCATATTTTTCTCATTAATTATTCTTGCATGGTGCATCCTAGGGTTCTTTTCATCAAGGGATAAAATCATTCCGCAAATTCAGCTCTACCGGTTGCTCACCCAAAAGAAATACAAAAGAGGGGGAAAGCAATGATACAACCAATAATCTAGATTTAATTTATCAATAGAGAACCGAATACTATACCATGTAGATCTAATAGCGGCATTGAGTAAATGTTTCAGCTTTCAACGGTCGGAAACACGAGTGGCGCATTCGTTTCATATAGCAGATAACCAAAACGGAGTGAAAAAAACAAATCAAGTTTCATGAATGGCGATGGATAGGTTACCTTTTGTGCTCCTGAACGAACTTTGAATTTTTAGCATCTTCCTCTGCAATTACAAATCAATTTTAGAACAATAATAACTCGTTTATGGAATGATGTAATTGGGGGCCGTAAAATGGCCGAAAGAAACAGATCGGAGTGGCTTTTTACCAGTAAGACCAGCAGTGAACTTGGTGATTAGGGTTCCGGTGATGGCGAAACCCACCAGGAAGGGCCAGTTCCGATTCCACTCACGCTTGAAGAAAACGGGCCACGGATCGAACTTCCTCATTTCTCACAGCTGCTAACCCTCGACGCCTCACTTTCCCCTTTCACTGTCTCGCTACCTCTTCTGCCTCCAAGCGGCGAAATTCGCAGATTGCGAATACTTTTGTGGTGGCTTCGCTATATCCTCCACTTCTACACCTTCATCGCAAATTTCGCAATGGACTCATGATCAATGGGCTACATCGACCCAGTCAAAATTAACTGGGCTCAGAATGTAATGACAGACGACTTACTTGGGCTCAAAAAACTCCTTGTAGTTTTGACCCCAAAAAGGCTTATTAGCCAATTCATAGGCAGTGTGTTTGGGGGGCGGTGTAATTGGAGAAAAATAGGGTGAAAAGAAGAAAGAATAAGTGACTGTCGGTGACACATATATGACTTATTAGCTAATTCATATCCCTAACTGTGCGTGACGAAGTTTCAAAATTAAAAATAATACAAAAGCTCACGTTATGACACGCAATTTTGCAAAGATAATTTAAGAAAATAATTATAGATTGTAGATATTTCTTTATCAGATTCTTTAATAAAAATATAAATTAATAATTTTTTTTTTTAGATTTCAGGTTTAGGGTTTAACTCTAAATCTTAAATATTTTTTACGATTTGCTACTATATTATTGAATCTCTAAAATTGTTAACACGTTTTATTAACGCCTCCTTTTTGGGTTCTTATCCAATTAATTATTGGATGTTTGCAGTTGACATTCGTTTTTTGAAAGAACTTCGTGCTCACCTATGCACCTTTTTACTTCACCTCCCAATTCTGTGAGCATACATTTCCATCTTCTTTCTTTTGTTTGTAATGGGATCGCGTACCTAATTTACTCTTTCTAGTGTAAAGTATAGCAAGAGATCGGCCTTTCGAGTTTCAGACAAATCATACTTGAGAAACCAATTATAGTATTGTGCCTCTTTCTTTGCTGCTCAGTCTAACCTGTTGATTCACCATCTTGCCTCCCCTATTACAATACAGATGAGATGCTTCTCTCTTGCCGAATTCTTTCAAAGCCCTGTATATACATAACCAAAGCCGTAAATTGTTCAAATCCTAATATGAATTTACTACATCTAGAAGGAAATATATGAATCCAATAACAAAAATTGGAAGAAAACAATGTGACGGTTCAAATTAATTTTGGTTATCATGTGTAGTAAAAAAAATTGGCTTTTTAATTGTATATGATCATCAATTTTTAATTCAACTATTGAGATTTAAAGAAGTGTGTGATCCCATTATGATCATAATAAATCCAAATTCTTTTAAATCCCTCCTTCCTCTTTTTCTTTTTCTACAATCAAACCAAATTCTCATTACTAATTGCATATATGGTCGTTCGATATCCAAATCAAAGGCTTGCTTATTGACTATATTAAGCACCCCATGTACAAGAAGGGAAAAAAAAATCAATTCTTGTTTCAGAATGATATTAATTATATATATATATATATATATGGAAATTTCTCAATAATTAATATTTGCTACCTGCATGAAACACCTTAATAACTTTCTCAAATCATATGCAAATTCTCTTTTAGGGAGAAAAAAATTGGATAATAAAACGAGCGAAGACCACACACACAAATATATATCTGTTGGTATTGGCACATAAATTAAGAGTGGCAAATTCTGGTGAGTGTGATTATTGGTACCATTTACATAGTTTGGGTATATCATATCTATTGGTATCAATTAACTTCTCTCTTTCTTGCTAATATGCTAGCTAGCTCAATAACATGAATATTTATACAAAGAAAAATAGAATTTTAATCCTTTATTTTTTGCTCAAATATAAATTTGGTTCTCATATGAAAAGTAACAAAATGATCTTCTAAAAGAATAAAAAAAAAATGAATTGATTTGGTCTCTTCAAAGAATTAAATTAATCTTTAAAAAACTTTTATTTTGTGAAGAGTTTAATCTTTCGAGTATCATTATGTTACTTTTCACCTTGACTATAATGATCCCACGGCAAATAATGAGACACCAAAATTTTACTTCTATCTTATGTGTATTGTCATCATCCTAGAAGGGAATTAGAACCAATATAACAAAAAATGTTGAACATTGGCATAGATATAAATAGAGTTAGCATTGGGTTAGATTTTTATAAAGCAAATTTGAGTTCAAGTCTAAAAAAGCTTGAGCCCAATTAGTAATTGGGTTTTTATCCATAATTTTTAGACTAAATCTATTTAGTCAAGTAGGATTTTTTTAATTATGATTAAATTTATTTACTATTTATAACTTGATATAAATAATATAACTAATAATTATTATTTATAAGATTATATATAAAGAATTTGTATATATAAATGAGTTGCATTGGTATAATTCTTTTGGATAAAGGTATTAATTTTTATTTTTTTTACCAAAATATTATGTTACACTAATTTTTTAATAATATATTTTTTTTATTAAAAAATATTGATTCAAAATTTTAAACTTGGATTAGAATTAAAAAAAAATCTAAATTCGACAAATGGGTTTTTTTAATTGAGTTTTTTCGTTTAAACTTTATTTTATTCAAGCGAAATCAACTATTTATGTTAGGATTAGTAAGTGTCCGTAATCATGTTTACTGGAAGACGAAAAGTGCATTATGTGCCACCGCATGGCTAATTGAGTAGTGACCTTTTCATCGTAGAGGGACGTGCATAATCAAAAGGGGATTGATGATTCATATATATATATATAGTCCACTTTTTCCTTTGTATTTATTTCTTTTTTTCCTCTTTCAAATTTTTTTAAATTCACAAAAAATATAAAGAATTCACGTTCATCCTCAATCTAAATCCATCAAGATGGCTGATGATCTAAAGCTAATGTACACTGTTGCAGGGCATGCATAATTCACTATTGTTAATTGATTTCGATATTAAATTTGATTATAACTTAAAATGTTAGTACGACTTAAAAAAATAAAGTCCAAACAAAAAGAGATTGATTAAAAAAACTTGATTTGTAAAATAGACTAGATTTAAATTTTTTTAAAAACTTGATCCAAATATGAAAAGCTTGAATTAATACTTTTTTAATAAATAAAAACATATTATTTAAAATTCTTTAAATTGACAAAAAAAAAAATATAAAGATTCCACGTTCGCCCTTAATCTAAATCCATCATATGACTAATGACATAAAGCTAATGTACATCATTGTTGGGCATGCATAATTCACTCTTGTTAATTGATTTCACCATAAAGAGCATAAAGTAAATTTTCATAATATTTAAGGCATGCATGTAAACTCATCATTAGACCTAATTATAATTTAAAAAATTTGCCCGACTTAAAAAAAAGAAAGTCCGAATAAAGAAAGCTCGATAGCTTTTTTTTAAAGCTGGAGCAAAACTTGAAATATCCAAATGAATTCATCTTTTAATAAGTAAAAACTTATTATTTAAAATTCTTTAAATTGACATAAAGAAAATATAAAGAATCCATGTTTGCCCTCAATCTAAATCCATTAGACGACTGATGACCTAAATCTAATGTACATTGTTGCAAGGCATGAATAATTCACTCTTGTTAATTGATTTCACCATAGAGTGTGTAAAGGAAATTTTCATAATATTTAAGGCATGCATGTAAACTCATCATTAGACCTGATTATAACTTAAAAAGTTTGTCCGACTTGAAAAAAAAAAGGTCCAAACAAAGAAAGCTCGATTTAAAAAATTTGATATGTAAAATAAACTAGGTTTGAACTTTGTTTTAAAGCAAGACCAAAACCTGAAATATTTGAATGAATTCATTTTTTTAATAAGTAAAAACTTATTATTTAAAATTCTTTAAATTGACATAAAGAAAATATAAAGAATCCATGTTCACCCTTAATCTAAATCCATCATATAACTAATGACATAAAGCTAATGTACATCGTTGCTGGGCATGCATAATTCACTCTTGTTAATTGATTTCACCATAAAGAGCGTAAAGGAAATTTTCATAATATTTAAGGCATGCATGTAAACTCATCATTAGACCTGATTATAACTTAAAAAGTTTGCCCGGCTTGAAAATAAAAAAAGTCCAAACAAAGAAAGCTCGATTTAAAAAATTTGATATGTAAAATAGACTAGGTTTGAGCTTTTTTTTAAAGCTAGACCAAAACCTGAAATATTCGAATGAATTCATTTTTTAATAAGTAAAAACTTATTATTTAAAATTCTTTATATTGACATAAAGAAAATATAAAGAATCCATGTTCACCCTCAATCTAAGTCCATCATATGACTAATGACATAAAGCTAATGTACATCGTCGTTGAGCATGTATAATTCACTCTTGTTAATTGATTTCACCATAAAGAGCGTAATGGAAATTTTCGTAATATTTAAGGCATGCATATAAACTCATCATTAGACCTAATTATAACTTAAAAAGTTTATCTGACTTGAAAATAAAAAAAGTCCAAATAAAGAAAACTCGATTTAAAGAATCTGATATGTAAAATAGACTAGGTTTGAGCTTTTTTTTAAAGCTAGACCAAAACTTGAAATATCCGAATGAATTCGTTTTTTAATAAGTAAAAACTTATTAATTAAAATTCTTTAAATTGATGAAAAGAAAATATAAAGAATCCATGTTCGCCTTCAATCTAAATCCATCAGACGGTTGATGACCTAATGCTAATGTACATTGTTGCAAGGCATGCATAATTCACTCTTGTTAAGTGATTTCACAATAAAGAGCGTAAAGGAAGTTTCTATAATATTTAAGGCATGCATGTAAACTCGCCATTGGACCTGATCTTAATTTTAAAAGTTTGTTTAGCCTAAAAAAAAATAAGGCCCAAACAAAGAAAGCTCGAATAGAAAAACCTGATTTGTAAAACAAATCAAGCTTAGTCTTTTTTTTAAAGCTCAATCCAAGCCTTAAAAAGCCTGAATAAATGTTTTTTTTAATAAATAAAAACATTATTTAAAGAAAAACTTAGTATATCATGATGCTTTTATAAAGAAATAAAATTTAATATCTCTTATTTAAAAATTTTATATCAATACAACAACTTATTTATATTTATGACTGCTCTATATATAATCTTAAATGTCATAATAATAATTATATATGTTATTTATTTCAAATCTTAAATAACAAATTGATTTAACCATTCTTGAAAAAGTTTGATTGACCCAATAGGTCTGACTTGAAAAATATGAATAAAAACCTAATTAAAATACAAGATCAAACTTTTTTTAAGTCAGAATTCAAACCTGATATTTAAAAGTATGCCCTAATAATCATGTTTACTTTCCATATATACCAATCAATAACATTTAAATGTATAATAATGAGAAGATTATATAACGAAAATTCGACCGAATTGAGTCATTGACCTCCAAAAGTGAGAAAGATTTCCAATCTTGAAAGAGTGGGATATATTCAAATCAAACTGACTGTCACAATACAAAAGAAAATCTCTAATTTTCTTCATGGAAGGTTTTGGCATTCCTTGATTTTCATTGATAGTGCCTTGTTTCTCAGAATCTTTGCAAGAGAGACACCACCTTCGCCAACTATCCTTCTCTTTCCTTTGCCTTATGTACAATAATTTTTTTCTATAAATAAGAGGTATTATGCAATTCTTTGGCTCCTAGTTTTAAATATTCTCTTCTCCTCTCGGAACAGAATGGAGGCGAAATCATAGAGGATATGAGTTTGATGTTTAATGCCTGGGAGGTAGGTCATTGCATAGTTGTCTCCCATTCTGTTCAATTTTTGTTTTCTTTATTTTGGTTCTTGTTGATTAGGCATTTAGAGCTCCAAAGTTTACTAAGATTCTCTCTTTTACGTTAACCCCATTCTTTGGATTTCTTCCATAGGTTTATCGATTCCATGATTGTTATACATTATGAGTATTTAGTTATTGTGGATGCTTTATTCCTTGATTTTTTTAAAAATTTTTAATTTTGCTCATTTATAATTTTAGAAGACCGTGGAGGGAGGGAAGTAGTTGCCAATATTTTGCTTGGCTTTGTTTTGTTAAATAGTGGAAAAGCGGCATTTTTTTCATTTTCAATGATGAAATTTCTATTATTCCAAATTTTAGTTGATTGGATAAGAAGTTGAAAGAAAATATATTGTAGTGTTACTTTTTTATTTTTCTTAGAAGGTACTCTATTTTCACAACTCAAGTTTTATTTATTTATTTCTGGTGAGATTGATTATTGAACCTAAAAAAAAAAGGAGAAAAAAACTTTCTTGGGGTGGGGATTTGGACAAGGAAGCCTTGCACTTGTGTCCTCCAATGCATAGAATGTTAAGTGTTTTATTAGCTACTATCTTTTATTTTTATTACTATTATTTTGATCATTTATATGTTATTTGGTGGAACAATTTTAAATTTTTTTGTAAATTAGCATTAATCTAAATATTAGAATAATTTTATGTGACTGTTAATTAGATAATTAATATTAATTTAAATGAAAAATGGATCAAGTCCTTGTTAATAGTAATTTATGATGGGTTGGTTTAACTACAATCCTATTAGGTAAAGACTCCAACTTACTGTCCACTATCGATAGGTGATTATCCCATCGGATTACTTATGAAGGGAGTTTGAGCTCATTTAACTCTATTAATTAGAGAGCTTATTTTATTAAAATAAAATATCCTTTATTATTATTATTATTATTATTATTATTAAAAGTTCATATATATATATATATATAGCTTATGAGATTTTTTCTATAAGTAGTAACCTTTCCATAAGAAGCAAACCCTCTCTTGGTTTTTTCTCTTCATCTCCAACTCTCTTACTTCCTTTGAACACTAGGCATAGTAGGATGTTGATCTATACTAATCAATTACATTTTCATCTTCAGGTTGATGTTTTCTCTACTTGAAATCTCCCATTTTGAAACATTATCTTGTATAATGTTAGTTTAGTAAATGGTATTAAAGCCTTATGATTGCAAATTTGCTGATTACCATGGAAGAATCAATATTGGAAATTCCATGAAAAGAGTATAGACCCTAAAATTTTTGGATGAACTTTGTTGTTAATCTTAGGGATACTTTTGAATAAATTTAAGGGTCTTACAAATCAAGAAATTTTGAGCAAGATGATACCTTATACATGCCCAAAAAAGAGGTGAACACTTTCAGCCTCCACTAACCCATTACTTGAAGAACTTTTCAACTTAAATTAATCGAATAATTGAAGTGACCTCTCTGAATAAGTTTTCCCTTTTAAAATCATGAAAATACATATGGCCTCCATTAAAGATAAATTCGTGTAAAAGCCTTTCCAACTAAATTACTCCATAATGATATGTTTATGCTTGAAATTTATTGAGGGAGTCGTATATTGTTAAAAGAGAATTCACTTGTTGCTTATTTCACTATCTGAAGCTGTGTATATTGTCAGGTTGCATAATAGGTCAAAACTAGGTAGGAAAACTTGAGTTATAGATCTAGTTAAAGGAAGAAAAAGCATTAGTGCATGGTTGTGGCAAAGTCTACATGTAGCCTTGGCGTTTGTGCCTCATGTGTTTGTCCTTTGGACCCCAAACTTTTACAATTCAACTTTATGCTCCATTTTTCATTTTTTGGGTGATTTTTTCAAAATTTTTTAAGCCATGGAAATAGGAGTTTATAAGTTTCTTAGAGATTTGGGCCTCAAAATATAGTATAATTGTACTGTCTTGATATGAAAAAATTTGTGCGACAGCCATACATAACAAGGAGCAACATATCTTGCTCACACTCTTTAATAATGTTAAGAGGAATTAAAATAAATTTTTGTGTGTAATTAATTGAATTTTTATTCTTAATTTGTGCATATATATTTAAAAAATGAGTAAATGAAATTTGTTTGGGACCATATTGGGTCATTTGCATCTAGTGGTTGTGTATTCACATATCATAGACCTAATCATAATAATGTTGCCTTTGTGAACCACAATTCCATTTTTATTATTTGTTTACTCTTTAAATGCATATGATAATCATTAGGAATAAGGCTAATTGTTGAAATGATGCACAAGAGAGAGTAAATTTATATTGACAATGGATATACCCTATCGGTGTGACATTGTCAATATAATTTTATGGATAAAGCCTATTCATGACTAGTTAGCAGCAATCCATTATTTGATGTATTTATAGTTTTGCTTGTATCCTATTGATATGTAAACTATGGATGCATTTTATGTTGTTTCTTTTAGTGGTCAAATCCTCTAGTGCATATAAGTTTTCTTGGTTTATTATAGTTCAGGTCCTTTAGGTGGGATTATGATAAACATCTTGTTATACAATTGCATAAGCTAACTTTTCTGATGAAAACTTTGTCTTATAACTATGTTTTTGGGACATAATAAACGTTTCCTATTAGCTTTTATATTTCAACAACTGTTTTTGGTGAAAACTTTAAATAGGGCAAATTATGATGATTGGAGTAAGTCTCTTGATATGTACTTAACAATTACCAAGGAGGATTTGGCTATAAGCTAAATCTAACGTTGCTAACAAGGCTTACCATAGATAATAGTATGAGTCCAACAAGATTTGTCTAATAGTAATAAATTACACAATTGAAAATACTATAAGATAAAGCATTCTTGAGAAAGACACTGTAGTTGAATATCTCAAAGTGATTAGTGAGAATTTAAGAAATTTGATAAAACTCAAGGACTATTGTCTCTCTTTCCTGGACAACACTCACTATGATAGGGTGTTAGGTGTGTATGAACACATAATGAAGCATGTTAACTATTACAATAAGGTGAAATCCTATAATATAGACTTAAGTGAAAGTTCCCTGGTTTATCAAATTTATAATTCCCAAAAGGCAGAGTGGGCTATTGACTAGATGATTTCAATAGTGACTTAAGAGGAAGCATGAATAGAAAAGGCAAATTCTCATATGCAATATGTGAATTGCCTTTCACAAGGTTTGTTGAACAAGGTTAGAAATAAGAAACTTAAGGGAAAAAAGAGTATGGGCAAGGCTTATTGCAAGAAATTGTTGGGACTAAGAAGAATAATAAAAATTATTAAGTTCAAAAGAAGAAATCATTTAAAAGTGAATGTCATTACTATAAGAAGCTTGGCCATAAGATCTCTGATTATTTTAAGCTGAAGAATAAGTATAAGAAATAAGGTATCTCCTTTCATCTTGCCCTTTTAACTTTAGTTTGTTTTGAATCTAATAATTTTGAAATCTATTCAAATTCTTGGTGGTTGGATTTTAAAGTGACTATTCATGTAACTAATTCTTTGCAAGGGCTCAATGATAGCAAGAGCCCAAGTGAAAAGGAAATGATCATCCTTGGAGTGGAAGGAAATTCAACTGCAGTTACTCATATGAGAATTGTAGTCTTGAACTTACATTCTGAACATTATCTGACTCTAAGCAATGTAGTTTATGTACCTTCATCAAGGAAGAATTTAATTTCTAGTTATATATTAGATAAACATAGTTATTCCTTTTCGCACGGAAATGGAAGAATTGATATTGATATTGATTCTATTATTGTAAGATCTACTTCTTTAATGAATGAATTGTAGCTTTTAAATGTGAATGCTAGTTCAGATTCTTCGCTCAGTGCACCTGCTAATGCTTTAATAGGACATAAGCACCAAAGAATAAATGAAAATTCTTTTATGTTATAGCATCAACATTTTAGTCATATCTCTAGAGGGAGATTAAAAAGTGTGGTCAAATAGAGAATATTACATAACTTAGATTTCTTTGATTTTAAATCTTGTGTTGATTGTACATGAGAAAACTTTTTACTAGAGCTAGTAGTATAGGGACAAATAGATCTCAGAGTATTTTGGACTTGATCTACATGGATATTAATGGACTTATAACTTTTGTTGCCATTAGTGGTTATAAATACTTCATCACCTTTATAGATGATTACTCTAGATATAGATGGGTTGATCAATTACATGAGAAATATGAATCTTTGGATGTCTTCAAGGCATTTAAAGTTGCTGTTGAGCTAAAATATGGAAAGGCAATCAAATGTGTCAAATTAGATAAAGGTGGTGAATGTAATAGCAGGTATACTGAAATGGGTAGAAACCTAGACCATTTGCCCTATTCTTACAAGAACATGAATTGAAGCCCAATATACCATATTTGACATTCCTTAACGGAATGAAGTTGTTGAGAGGCAAAATCACACCTTAGTGAACATGGTTAGAAGCATAATCAACCATTCTTCCTTGCAAAAATTTTGGTAGGATGATGCCTATAAGACAATGAGTCATATCTTGAATTGAGTTCCCAATTAATTAGTTAAAAAGACCTTATATGAGCTTTTCATTGGTAAGAAGCCTAGTTTGAGGCACTTTTGTGTATGGGGTTACAAAGTGATGGTAAGGCTTTATAATCCATAACTTCAAAAATCTGATTCTAGGACTGTTAATGGATTCTTTATTAGGTATTGTTTTGGATCCAGAGGATGCATATTCTATTACCCTACTCACACTACCAGAGTCATTGTGTATGATAAAATATTTTACTTTGTGGATGACTTGGATAGTAGTAGTGATGTTTCCATAGCTATCAATTTGCATAATAAGGATACCATGTTACCATTGCCAGTTTTATTATCTCCTCCATTTGATGGTTATACTAGCAGAGATGACATTCTTGTTGAGAATCTGATTGATCCTATATTGGAACCTTCAATAATTAATGTAGAAAACTAGTTGTTGAATTAAAAAAGTCACAGAGGATATGAATTTAATTTAAATATTGTTGATGACACAGATTTTATCTCTTACGATGAAGCTATGTCAGATCCTTATTCATCTTAATGGTTAGAGGCTATGAATGATGAGATTACCTTCATGCATCATAACGATGTATGGGAGCTTGTTGAGTTACTAGATGGATGCAAGCTTGTTAGCTATAAGTGGGACTTTAAGACCATAATAGGGGCTGATGGTGAAGTTGAAAGGTACAAAGCTAGACTTGTAGCTAAAGGCTACAATTAGAGGGAAGAGATTGACTACATAGGGACCTTTTTGCTAGTATCTATTAAAGATGCTTTTAGAGTACATGCTTGAACCTTGAATTTCACCAGATGGATGTTAACATATAATTTCTGAATGGAATTTTGTGTGATAATGTATACATGTCACACCTGATAATCTGTCGAAGGGTTAAGCACAATGCAAATGGCGCAAAAAGAAAAAGAAATAAATTAGCTTCTAAATTAATTTAAAAATTGATTTATTTTAGGAGTCATCACTAAAATTTTTAAAGGAAAATTTTGTAAAACCATTTGAAAACAAAAACAAATGACAAGGTGGTATATGAAATCAAATATGGGTTTGGAGTTTATTTGAGTATGGGGAGGAGTTAAGCACTCCACAACACCTGTCAATAAGGACGGTTGCTCTAAACTAGTCAAATGAAATCATTGTAATATGACCTTAATCTTATTTTAATTACCTTAATTAAAACACATGCACAATAAATAAAGAAAACAGAATTGATAATGACGATAATGAACAAATGGATAAATATAGAGGATGGACTTGTCCTAAGATGAGAGCTTTAAGCTTACGTACCTAGTGATTGGGATCAAAGTTCACATAGTTGACTAAAAGTACATGGCAATTGGTTGCTGGTTTTATATTTTTGTGAAAAGAACAGAAGAGTTGAAATTGAACAAATTTTCGTAAACAAAACAGGATTGAGATTTGGTTGGTGTATTTCAATTTACAAAACCAATTTAATATCACTTTCTTGCTCCTTTCATTTTCTCCCCCTTTTAAAATTATTTTGATTTTAGAATTTTAACTTTAACTTTGAAATTTAAATCAAATTATGATGAGAAAGGATTCTTGGTTTTTTTTTAATTTATGTTTCTAAGAGTTTTGAAGTTAGACATTTTATTTATAAATGAAGTGAAGTTATATTGGAAAAATGTTTTTAGGATTTTTGAAGTTAGAATTCTTATTTTAAAATGAAGTGAAGTTATAATGGAAAAATGTTTTTAGGATTTTTCAATTTAATTTTTTTTTTTTTTTTGTATTTTGGAAACCATATGTTAACTTTCAAAGTTTAAGGAGATTAGAGATCTCATGTGGCTTCTATTGGTTAATTCTGAAGCACCTGCAAAGATCTATCTTCTCATACAGTGATTTTAGAAATTAAATAAATAGAACATGAAATAAGATAAGATAAAATGAAAATAAACATGTCCATAAATTGAAATTACTTTTATTTATTTACTTATTTATGTATTCATTATACAAAAAATTTATACTAACTTTCAAAGCCTAAGGGAATAAGAATTCTCACACAACTTCTACTGGTTAACCTATAAGTGTCTGTGAAGACATATGACCTCACATGACTATTCTAGAAATAAAATAATAAAATGAAATAGTAAATAAGGTAAGATAAAATGAAAAATTTATAAATTGAATTTTCTTTTATTTATTTGCTATACAAAAAATATATAATAACTTTTAAAGCCCAAGGGGACAAAAGATCCTATACAACTTCTATCGGTTAGCCTATGTAGATATATGACCTCACATGACGATAATAAAATGAAATAGGAAATAAGGTAAGATAGAATGAAAAATTTGTAAATTGAAATAGCTTTTATTTGTTTATTTATTATTTATTTGTTATAAGAAAAATATACAAAAGATTCCACACGACTTCTACCAGTTAATTTTGAAATGCTAAGGAGATTAATGATCTCACATGACTACCTCCAAAATAAAATATTTTTGTGATTTTTGGAATTGTATATTAACTTTCAAAACCTAAATCAGTTAGTTTTTAAGGGCCTTAGGAGATTAAAGAACTTATATGACATTTCCAAATAAAATATTTAGTGATAAATAATTTTTGTGATTTATAATTGTTTTCTTTTTGCATAATGGGAAATCATATGGTGACTCTCAAGCATATAGAAACCAAAGATTTCAAATGCCAAGTATAAGAATTACATGAAAATAATAATAAAATTGAAAATAAAACTAAAAAAATTCACAAATTGAAAAAAGTAACAATTTGAATCAAGCTTAAATATTGATGTTTCCTCCGTAGACTAAATTAAACCATTACAACAAAAATATGATATCACATCAATCAAGTTAGAGCACATAACAATCAAGGTCCCACTTCAAAAAATACTTGCATCATTACTATTTCAAGTGTCATTGTAACAAGTTTAATACATACATGCTGCATGTAACATGGCATGCTCTCCTAAAATAATAATTAAAACCCATGAATACACACCTTGAGCAAAACAAAAGTGGCATTCCATATTGATTCCATATGACAAGAAATATTCCTAAATGATGTATAATGGACTCTAGATGCTTAACAGATCAATATGAGTTGGGGGAGGAAGAAAAGCTTTAACTTTGTCAAACTAAAGTTGTAGAAAATTGGAGAACCACCATCCGTAGATGCAAAGCCATTCCACTATTTCCTTGTCTTTGTTCGTTCGTTCAGCTCATTTTTTCTCCATGTTCTTATTTTGTTCTACCTCTTCTTCTTGTTCTTCTTTTGTTCTTTCAAACTCAACACTCTTTTACTCTCACTGCTACGTTTCTTGGCCCACCCTTGTCCTTAACATGTGAAACAAGGGCATTTTCCTATACTTAAGTGTTTCTTCTAGCTTGGTACACTGGAATTGTCATCGATCCCCTTTTCTTTCCTGCTCTCCTAGTATGAAAATAGAGATGTTCTCCATTTAGAATACTCCATCCTCGTTCCCTCTTGTGCTTTTTAGTTCCTCCCCTATCTTTAAGCTATCTTTTTTCTTATCTTTTCTTGGTCACTCTTTTCTTCCCCCCTCTTTCTTCTCTGTTTGTCTTTGCTCTCTTCTTTATCTTCCTTTCTTTATTTCTACTCTCTAGGTTTCAGTCCATTCTTGCTCTTTCTCCTCCTGTAGTATGCTCTCCCTTGAAGCTTAATATGCTCACTTTTTCTTAGGCCCCCTCTTAACTTTCTTCCCTTTAGTTTATTCTTTTATCCATGCTCTCTCCACTCCCCCTATTTTCTTGCTCTTAGATGTTTTTTTTTCTCTTTCTAGCTCATTACCCTGTTCTCCTACCTATGCTCTCTCCACTCCCTGTTCTCCTACACTTAGATGCTTTTTCCTTTTTTTTTTTTTTCTCCTGCTCACTACCTCTTTTCTTTTTTATTTCCTTGTTGCCTTTACTTGTTATCCTCTTTCTTTCTTACCAGCTCATCCTCTTTTGTATTAGCTACTCTACCTGAGCAAAGATGAGGAAAAGAAGTGTGTTCTCCTTCCTCCCTCAAGCCATCATGTCTTGCATTCTCCTTTTTTAGTAAAGCCAAATTTTCTTTCCTATATGCCGGGGGTGTGTGTGTGGTGGTCCCATCAACTCCCTATCTCTCATATCAAAATTACTCTCATGTTTCTAATTTCTCTCATTTCTTTTCTTCCTTTTTTCTTTTTAATTAATTTTTAATTTTATTTAATTTGGAAAAAAAGATGAGTTGATTTTAGTTTTCAAGTTTTCTCTCTCTTTTTTAATTTTCTTATTAAAATATCCTTATTTCAATTTTTCTTTTTTCTTTTTTCAACTTTTAAAATTTTTTCATTTAAAGTTTTATATTATTACTTTCCATTGTCCCTTCTTTATTTATTGAAATTTTTAATATTTTGGTTTTTTTCCTCATTTTTTTTGAATTTTTGATATTTTGCCATTTTCGTTGTTTTTTCTAAATATTATTATGTATTTTTTTTAAAATTTCTTAAATAAATCATGATATTCACAATACATGAGACAATTAAATGGATTCGTCAAATTTAGAAAAGAACACTTAGTGTGTGAGCTCAGTAGATCTATCTATGGGCTAAAACAAGCCTTAAGGTAATAATATCTAAAATTTGATAAGGTAATAACATCACTTGGATTCATAGAGAATATTTCTTATCAATGGTTTTATAAAAAATTTGATGGAAACAATTTTGTGATCCTTATGTTGTATATGAATGCCATCCTATTGGCTAGTAATTCAATGAGCTTATTGAACGAGATAAAACACATATTGTCTTGCCACTTTGATATTAAAGATTTGGTTGAAGCTTTTTTTGCTTTGGGAATTTAGATGTACTTGATAGATCATGTGGCATTCTTGTTTTATCTTAGGCAATCTATATAGATCAAGTGCTGAAGAAATTTAACACGTATTCTTGCACTTTTTGTATTGCATATGTGCAGAAAGGTGATAGATTGTCAAAATCATTGTGTCCTAAGAATGATGATGAGAAGACTTTAATGGTTAAAGTTCCATATGCATCTTCTATTGATAGCTTGATGTATGCCCAGGTATGTAGAAGCTCGGATATTGCTTTTGTTATTGTGTACTTGGCAAATATCTAAGTGACCTTGGGTAAGTTCATCGGAAGGCTGCAAAGAAAGTTTTGAGGTACCTTCTACTACCAACGATAGGAAGGAAGTGTCAAAAAGTATTATGGATAATAGGTTGTGGAAGAATATTGTTACTTGTCTCAAACTAATACTCCTCTCATTAAAGTTCTTCATTTAGTGGATTCAAATGAAAAACCAACAATGAGATTCATAAATGAAGTGATGGAAAGTGTAAAGGCAAAAATTAAGATGAACTTCAGTAATGTTTCAAGGAGGTAAATACAAACTAGTATACCTTATGTTGGTGTCTTTATCTTTAATTTTATTAATGTATTTAATATATTTTGACTTCATTGTTTGTTGATTACTATAACTATAAGCCTATATTGAACATAATTGATGAAAGGTGGGATGCTCAATTACATAGGCCTTTACATGTAACTGCATACAACTTTAATCCTCATATTCACTTCAACACTGACTTCCAATCTGATTATATGGTTAAGCAAGGGCTTTATGAATGCGTAGAAAGACTAGTTCAAGGTAAGGGAGATAGAGAGACAAGATTGAGTTCTAATTACTTAAATTCTATTTTGCAAAGGACATGTTTAATTGTGGTTCTGCACAGATATTAAGAACACAAGTGACCCTTGTAGAATGGAGGGAAGCCTATAGAGATGAATGCCTATAACTTAAAATATTAGCAATTCGCATTCTTAACTTATGTTGTAGTTCTTCTGGGTGTGAATGTAATTAGAGTGCTTTTGATAGGTAAGTAATTGTAAAATTGTAAATTATTTTCTTTCTTCATTTTTATATTTATTTCTTTTAGGGGTTAGAATACTTGTCAACATTTTTTATTTTTTTTAGATTCATACCAAGAAAAGAAATCGCTTGCACCAAAAGAAGATGAATGACTCGGCATTTGTGATGTGGAATTTGAAGTTAAAAAACTAGCAAACTACAAGAATTCAAATTTATGACTTTGATGATATTTATTTTGACGATGAATGGATAACTGAGGGGATGGGAAACGAAGGTAATATAAAGGAAGATGATGAGGTCCTTGAACTTATTTAAGTTGATCCTCTTGCGACAACAATGGAAATGGGTATTTTAGTGGTTCAACTTGATGTTAATGTTGGTGGTACTGGTGTTGGTGAATAATCTAATAATATGGATTTTGACTTCAAGATGTGAGTATAAAGATAATAATAACGGTGAGAATGAGAATGAGATAGGTAATATTCATGTGGTGGGTGATGATCAAGATTCTAGAAGTGATGATAATTGCAGGATTAAAGATCTTTATTGAATTTATTTTTTGAGAGTTGTTTATGTTAAATGAATTATTATTATATATTATGGATTATGGATTATGAACTATGAATTATAGACTTTATTGAACTTTGCATGTTGATTTGAATAAAAAGTATGCACTATAGATTATGGATTATAAATTAAGTACTTATGTATGAAATTTTATGTGATTTTGTGATATGTTTATGTTCAATAGCTTAAATAATAGGTGGGGGTAAATTCTTATGATTCTATGTTATGAGTTTACGTTACAAGTCCATCCCTATCTGTAAGTTTACCTATAATCATGATTTTGACAACATTGCATGCATTTGTGTTCAGGTGAATATTGATTGCTTAATTTTGTTGATTGATTAATTATCCTAATAATTGATTAATGTTATCCAAGTAGGATATTGTTGGAATAATTTCAAATTATTTTGTAGATTAGCATTTATCCAATTATTAGAACAATTTTATGTGACTGTTAATTAGGCAATCAATAATAATCTAAATTAAAATTGGATTGGGTCCTTGTTAATATTATGGGTAAACCATGATGAGTTCGATTAACTACAAGTCCATTACATAGAGATCCCAACCTACAACTTACTGTTGATGAATGATTTTCTCATTAAATTGTTGATTAATAGTTGATGAAGGGAGTTAGAGCTCATTTAATTGAGTTGATTAGATGGCGTATTTTATTAAAATATAAAAACCCTTTTTTATTTTTATTATTGTATTATAAGTTACTATATATATATATATATATATATATATATAGCTTATGGGTTTTTTTTTTCTTTAAGTATTAACCTTACCATAAGAAGCAAAGCTCATTCTTGGTTTTCTCTCTTTATCTCTAGCTCTTTTACTTCCTTTAAACTCTAGGCAAAGTATACTATTGATCTCTACTGATGAGTTGAGTTAAGGTGTCATATAAAAAATGTGACCTCCTGGTATGGGAGAAAGAGAAATTTTAATTTCCACTTTATTAATAAAAACCAAAATTTTTAAAGGATAAATTTTAAAGAATCAATTTAAGTAAAATGGTTGTATGCAAACCAAAGATCAAGTTTGAGACTCAGTTGTACGTGGAGAAAGTATTAGTCACCCTATAACACTCGTTTGTAAGAACGATTACCCAAAGTTAATTTTGCAAAAATTATATGGCCTTAACTTTAGTAAGAATTACTCTTATCAATCACATGTGAAAATAAAAATAAAGAAGGAAAATAAAACAAGAAAGAGAAAATGAAATAAAAGAAAGAAAATAAAATATTTACAAAGACAGACTTGACTTATGATTAGAGCCTAGGGCTTGTATACCATACAGTAGGAATGAAAGTCCATATAGTTCATCTAGAAAGAAGTGTTTCTTGGTTGGTGATTTTTATTTTTTGATGAAAAGAGCAACTTAGTAGAAATAAATTAGATTTTCATAAACAAAACAATCTTGAAATTTAGTTAGTGTGTTTTAATTTATGAAATTAGTGTAATCTCACTTTGTTGCACTCTTCATTGTTTTTTTGTTTTTAGGATTTTTGGAATGTTTGAAAAATGAAATTTATTTGCATTTTCTGTTATTTTGAAATATAAAATGATGAAAGAGAAATATATATATTTTTTCATTTTGGAAAAGAATTCGACAACAGAAAAATAAATTTTTGAAATAAGATATTTATTTGTATTTTTTGGTTTTAGGATGAATTATAAAGCCTTTAAAAACATTTGTTAAGGAAAAAATATTTTTGTTCTTTTCTCATTTGCAAAAATATTAAAAAGAATGAAGAAATATGAAACAAGACTATATTTTTATTTTGGAATAAGCTAAGAAATTTTAAGAAAAATATTATGGTTAAAACTTTTAATTATTTAATTTTGAGTTTATAAAATAGAATTTCAAAGACAAAAGTATGATTTGAAATTTAAAGGATTCAAGAAAATATTTATTTGGGTTTATTATTTTTTTGAAAGAAACAAAAAACGTAGTTAGGTATAGGACATTAGAGGCTAGATTTTTTTTTTTTTCTAAAACACGATCCAACTAGCATTAAGGTAAAACTTGAGGAGACACAAGGTCTCACATAGTCCCCATCAGCTAACACTTTGGTACCTAATGCGACACTATATCTCACGCGACAACCTTAAAATGTCGTGAAAACAAAATTACTAAAAAAATAACCATTACAAGCATGTAATATTTTCATGATTATCCGTGCTCTGTTCAATGAATATCTATATTATGGCATGTATACTTACAAGAACTTAAAAGAACCTGGTTGACTTTGCTCGGTTAGCTTTACTCTTTTAACTTCCACATATTGTTCCTTTACATTCTTCCATAAAACCATTAATTGGTTTTTCTTATAAATGATAACCAAAAAAATGAAAGAAATAGTAAAGCCACATAACTAATGGAGTAATGTAACAATTATTTTGACCAAATATTTCACGTATGCAATCTTGAAGTTTAACCTAAGCATAACTATGACTTGAATAACCAATGATAAATACAATCATGTCAAAGTTTCTATTTGACTGCCATACTTCAAAATAAACTTAATCCCCAAAACATCCATATGGTGCAATGGACTATGTTGCAATTAATAATGTTCCTACCAAAACTCAAAATCCAAATGAAGCTTCCATTCATAATAGTAAAGTGTAAATAAAGATTTAAAACTAGATTAAACTTGGAAGCAGAGCTATATACTAAGAAAACATTAAGCCATTTATATACATGTGATTTCAAATCCTAACTGCCATTTAGAAAAAGAGAACCATTTTACACATAAAGAAAAAGAGGATTATGAAATGCAAACATCTTCAATAACTTATAAAAAGAAATATGAAGATTCAAACATTATGGTAACAATTACCTCAAAAATTTTCTCTAAAACTCTTTACTCCATTTACCTTGTGCGATATTCCATTTTCTATACCAGTTCCTTCCTTCTTTGTGTTCCCCTAAACTAAAATGTAGGTATGAAGGCTAGATTTAATCCTACACCTGTCTTCTCTTCATCTTCCCTTATCTTTTGCTTTTTCTTCTCCCCTGTTCATTTGCCTTTGAATAGAGCTCCTCCCTTCATCTCTTCCTTATTGACCACTCTCTCTTTAAAGTTCACTCTTTTTAGTTTTGTCTCCTCCTTTGCACTCTTAGTTATTTGAGTTTTCTATCTCTGTCATCCTCTCTTATAAGCTTTTTCCTACCTTGGTCTTATTAGAACAATCCTCATCCTTTTTCTCTTTAGTCTTCATGTCATTCAATGTTGTCTATTTGTTTTTTCCATGCCAAAACTGCCATAGCCTTCCCTTTGCACTGTGTTGGCAGGAGTATGCCCTCTTGTATGTGCTGCAACATAGGGAATGGGCTATTAGACCTACTTTTCTTCCCTTCTTTTTTTATCTTTTTTTTTTTATTTTTTCTTTTGTCCTTTTTTTTCTTAAATTTTTTTAACTTTTTATTTTTCTTATTTTCTTTTTCTATTTTCATATTTTATTTATAGGGTTCACAACTCCCCAATTTTTTTTTGGCTTTCTTAAATTAATTATCTTTTATTTGATTTTTCTTTTCCTTATTTTATCTAAATCTTTAATTCCCTTAATTTAATTTTGCTTTTTTTAATTAATTGAATTACTAACCAATTTTATTTAATTAATTTTTCTTTTCTTTCCTTTTTTTTTTAAATATTAAAAAAGGTGTTCATAGTTATCTCTCTTTACTTGTCTCTTGTGTGCAGTTTATTAATGTTACCTAAGAGTAAGTAATGATGTGAACACACATTTTCTTGATAAAATAAACAAATACTCCTTTTGCTTAAACCTTCACCAGTTTGTTTAAAACCATAGTGGAGCTTATGTTTACATAACAAGGCTCTAGGGTGTTAACGTAATTGGCCTTTGAAGGTTGTTGCATAATAGGGCTTTAGAGTGCCAGTATAACTGGGCTTTGAAGATTCCTATGTAGTAGGGCTTTAAGGTGCTAGTATAATTGGCTTTGGAGGTGCCTGCATAGCGGGGCTTTTAGGTTCCAGTGTGACTAAGCTTTAATGTGCCAACGTAACTATGCTTGGAGGGTGAAAAACCTTAGGAATCAACAAGATGGGTTAGCTTACCTTTAAAGAGCTTACCTTAACCATTATGAAATGCAATAATTTACATATGCTTGGGTAATTGCATGGTGAATGCAATATTCTCTCGTGCTCATGTTGCATGCAAAATGAATGAAAGCTTTATTCTTTATTATTTTGCCTTTTCATTTCCTTTTTTTTTTTTCAACTGACATCAAAAGGAATGATGAAACCATTATTTTTCACATTTATTCATTTGTTTTATTTGCTTACTTTGCTTTGTTTTCAAATTTTAAATCCATACAACTAATTATTCATAAAATGTGTCATCCTTCTTGTAAAAACTTCATCTAACTGGAATCTGATACTTGAGTCTTTTAAAGAAATCATTGATGGGTTTGCTATCCTTTCATTGGGCACAAATATCATGAGGATGACATTCTTTTAGGTGACATCATTGAATATTCCTTAATAATTTACCTTAAATTTCCATTACAAAGTGAATAAGTGAATAAATAGCCTTTCTTGTTCTTCCCTTAGTAATGGTTTTGTTCTAAACGCTAATTAGGAGTTGAGGAAGAACATTGATGCATTTTGCATTAAAAACTTTGATAAAAGTTGTTTTTTTAGTTATTTACATATTTTATGAGACATGAATGCAATAGATATGGTGTAAAACAAAACAAAGTATTTCTTAAATGAAACTTTATTAAAAGAATAAGTCTCTTGATGGAAGTAATGAAGGAAAACATGTGTATCCATATGAACAAGATTCATATTTAGCTATATTGTTAGTGCAGTCGTACTATAGTTTAACATCCACAAGGAGTTGTTTCCCATTTGAAGACATAATTGTTGCCCCTATACCATTCCCATAAATATTAGCAGTGCCATCAAAATACATCTTCCATTATTTGTCTTCCTCACCATAATCATCCTTTTCTACTAATAGGATATCCTCTTCAGGAAAGTGGAAATCCAATTGATGATATTCATCTAAAGGATTTTTAGTAAAATGTTTAGCAATGACACTTCCTTTAATAGACTTTCACGTTATAGACATCATATTATTTTCAGATAACACAACTTGCCATTTTGATACCCTTCTAGCAATGTGCGAGCTCACGAAGATGTATTTTAACATACCCATTCTAGAGATTAACTAAGTAATGAAGTAAAGCATGTATTGTCTTAACCTCTTAGCTATCCATGCTAATCCACAACAAGTCCTCTCAATGAGGAAGTAGTGCGTTTCACAATTATTAAATTTCTTATTCAAATAGTATATTACTTGTTCTTTCTTTCCTTAGTCATTATGTTGTCCTAACACTGCTTTCATTGATCATTGTAAGATAGTTAAATAAATAATAATTGATTAGCTCAGTATAAAAGGGACCAAGATTTGAGGCTTCTGCAGATAATTTTTAATCTTCTCGAAATCTTATTGGCACCTATCATTGCATTTCCTCATGTTGTTCATTCTTAATGGCTTAAAGATTGGTTCACAGGTCGCAGTCATGTTGGTAATAAACCTTACTACGTAGTTTAATTGGCCTAAGAAGCTACTTTGTTTGGGGTAGTGGCATTTATTGAATTGCTTTTATTTTTTTAGGGTCAACCTCTATCCCATTTTGGCTTATGATTAAGCCAAAAAACTTTCTAGAGGTAGTTTCAAAAATGCATTTGTTGGGATTCAACCTAAGCTAAAACTCTTGTAGACTTTCAAACGGTCTCCTAAGGACTGCCACGTGACTTTCTTTCTCTATTGATTTAGCCGCCTTATCATCCACATACACCTTAAACTTCTTATCAATAATGTCATGGAAAAGGGCCACCATGGCTTGTTGGTAAATTACAACGACATTTTTTAGTCCCAACGACATTACTTGATAGCAGTAAGTCCCTTATTGGGTGATGAAGGTCATTTTCCCCCTGTTATCCTCTTGTACAGGGATCTGGTTATAACTAAAGTTTTCATCCATGAAGGAATATTGATGATTTCATGTTATGTTATCAACGACAACATCGATGTGAGGTAATGGGAAGTCATCCTTTGGACTAGACTTGTTTAAATCCCTATAGTTTACACACATTTTAACCTTTTCGTCTTTCTTATAAACAAGGACAATATTCGCCACCCATTGAAGGTATTCTGATACCTTGAGAAAGCCTGCCTCCAATTGTTTTAAGAAACATGTTGTAGACATAGTGTCAGCTTAAAATTGTTTAAAGACATTCATCTGAAATATGCGTGCCCAAGCTGTCTCAAGTAGGTGCTAGTTCTTTCATTTTACCATTTCATTTTGAGAAGGTGTGTCTATACAAAAGGTTTGGTGAAGTATTCCATGTTGAGTCATGTAAGTTTGGAAAGAGTCAGCAATACATTCTTTAGCATTAACACTTTTTAATGTTTGAACATATAGATTGAATTGAGATTGAACTTCAGCACAGAAGGCATAGAAGTAAGAGAACACTTAAGAGTAGTTTTTCACAAAATATAGCCAAGTCATATGAGAATAATAATGCATAAAAGTAATAAAATATTTAAATCTAGATTTGGATACAATTGGGCAAGGCCCCTAAACATCATAATAAACTAACTTAAAGACAAAACTAGCTCATTTATTGACTCGTGGATTAGAAGGACTATAATGATGTTTAGTAAACTGACATAACTCACAATCTAAAGATAAAACACTATGAAATTGGGGATACAACTTTTTCAAAAGAGCTAAAGAAGGATGACCCAATCTACATTGAGCTTCAAATGGGGAAGTTTAGCAAACAAGCAATCACAATATCTAATTATAAAAAATGTAGAGACCATCAGATACATGTCCTTTACCAATAATCCCCTTCATCATAAGATCCTAAAAAAGATAATGGTCAAAGAAGAATGAGATACCACTGTTGAGGTCACGTGTAAGCTTACTCATAAAAATTAAGTTAAAAGCAAATTTTGGAAGATTTAAGACAGATGATAAGGTAATTGAAGAAGTAGGATTAACCGTCCTAGATCTTGTAATGTTATAAGTGATCTCATTAGCTATGTATGAGGTTGCAAGGAGGAAAAGAGATTAATGTTACCAAGCTTGTTTAGTGTCATCGATAAGGGGATCACTAGTCAAGTGATCATCTCTAGCAATGCTCTTTAAGTAATCACCTAAATTGATGATCTAGGGAACACAGAATCTAAAATAATGGAGAGAACTAAGAAAACGGAATAGGGAAAGCAGAGGAAAAAGTTATTTCTTCCATTTACTTAATACTTTGTCTATATGGATATCTATACACAATATATGCACTAAAAATGTAGGCTAACTAATGTTGTAGTGAGACTAATCAATATTCTAGGTGAGTGAGACTAATTAATTTATTGTTGACTTGTTCCAACAATCTTAAAGAAATAATGACTCTTAAACTGCCCCATACACAAGGTTGAAGATCTAGCTATATGAATCTGACCATAAGAGGAATGAATTCCCCCATAGGCTTAATCCATATGACAAGTTACAACCCGAGTGAAGTCTTCATGGTAATCTCAAGAAGCACAAAGCCCCATTAGGAAAACCTAAAAACTTCCACTAATGCACACAGAACAGGGTATAGGGCCCCAAAAAGGAATGTGTGTGAGGTAATGTGTATTTGTGAAGTGTGTGTAGAAAGCATTCATACCTGCTGCATAAAGACTACCCAACCCTCATCTGCTAAGCAGATTAGTCAAGAAAAGAACATATAAACAAATTAGAGTTGTTTAACCTAGGTTAATCTACATGTTATCTATCCTACAATATGTTATACAAACAACCAAGCATGTAATAGAAATAAAAACAAATATATGATCAATAAATAAACAAACAGAGCACCAATTTGTTATCTACCCAAAATATGTATAGGTATATTTAAACAAACTCCTATGTATAGGTGCTAAATAAAGCAAGTCCATCAAAACATGTTATCTATCTTATGAAAGGCAAACAATATGTAAAAGAGTAATTAAAATAAAAGCAATTCCATATTATTTTGCATAATTAACTTGAATGGGCTTGACTCTCAATCTTTCCCAGTGGAGTCGCCAAATTGTCACATCTAAAATGTAACACTTGGTGCGTGAAAAAGAGAAAATTTAATTTCTACTAAAAAAAATGAAAAACCAAATTTTAGGAGTCACCACTAAAATTATTTAAAGATAAATTTTGGAAAGCCAATTTAGAGAAAAGGGTGATGTGCAAACTAGGGATTAAGGTCGGGAGTCGATTGTACATAGGGAAGGTATTAGACACCCACAACACTTGTTCCTAAGAATAATTACCTAAAGTTGATTATGCAAAAATTGTATGACCTTAATTTTAATGAGAATGACTCTTATCAATTACAAGCGAAATGAAAATAAAGAAGGAAAATAAAAAAGAAACAGAAAAGGAAATAAAAAGAAGAAAATAAAACAGTTACAAAGGCAGATTTAACCTATGATAAAAGCTTAGGGTCTATATGCCCTGTGATAGGGATCAACGTCCATATAGTTCATCTAGAAAGACATGCCTCTTGGTTGGTGATTTTCATTTTTTGATGAAAGATAGTAGAAATGAATTAGATTTTCATAAATAAAATGATCTTGAAATTTAGTTAGTGTGTTTTAATTTATGAAATCAATCTTACTTTGTTGCACTCTTCATTTTTTTTTTTTGGTTTTAGGATACTTGAATTTTTAGAAAATGAAATTTATTTGCATTTTCTTTTATTTTGAAATAAAAAAATGATGAAAAATTTTTTTTTGTCACTTTTAAAAAGAATTCGAGAGTAGGTAAAGAAGTTTTTGAAACAAGATATTTATTTGTATTTTTTGGTTCAAGGATGAATTAAAATGCCTTAAAAGTTATTAGGAAAAAATATTTTAGTTCTTTTATCATTTGAAAACAAAGTTAAAAAGAATATAGAGATTTGAAACAAGACTTTTTTTCTTTGTATTTTTATTTTGGAATAACTTTAGAAATTTTAAGAAAAATATTTTGGGCAAACCTTTTAATTATTTAAAATTTATTCTATAAAATAGAATTTCAATGCCAAAAATAAGATTTGAAATTTAAAAGATTTAAGAAAACATTTATTTAAGTTTATTATTTTTTAAAAGAAACAAGAAAACATAGTTAGGTATGGGACATTGAAGCCTAGATTGTCTCTTTTTTTTTTTAAAAAAAGGCAAACCAATTGGCATTTGAGTAAGACCAGAGGAGATACAAAGTCTTGCATAGTCCGCTAACATCATTAGTGCCTATGGAGACACTAGATTTCATGCCACAACTCTAAAATAAAGTAGAAACAAAATTACTAAAAAAAAAATAAACAAATAAACATGTAGTATTTTCATGATTATGCGTGCTTTTATTCAATCAATATCTATATTATGTCATATATATTTACAATAATTCAAAAGAACCTAGTTGACTTTGCTCTTTTCACCTTTATCTTCCACATAATGTTCCTCTATATTTTTCCATAAAACCATTGATTGGCTTTGCTCATAAATGAAACAAAAAAAAAAAAAAAAAAAGAGGGGAAAAAACAAAAACGAAAGAAATAGCAAGCCACCTAACTAAAGGAGTAATGTCACAATTATTTTGACCTAATATTTCATGTATGTAACCTTAAAGCTCAAGTCAAGCGACACTCTGACCCGAATTACCCAATGATAAACAAAATCATGTCAAAATTCACCGTGACTGTTATGCATCAAAATAAGCTTAATTCCTAACATATCCGTGTAGTGCAAGGGACTATGCCGCGATTTATAACGTTCCTACCAAAACTCAAAATCCAAATGAAGCTTCCATTCACAATGGTCCTTTAATCTAACATTCCCCACTCCCTTACCTAGACTATGCTTATTCATACAGTTTCAAACAAAACGAAACTTATCTGCAGAAGGGCGAGCTAATTTTGCCCGAGTCTGAGAGCACTCAGCGAAGACCAAAAGAAAATAAAGGTAAGAATAATAAATAATGCAACAGGAAAGTGTAAGCAAGGGTTTAGAACCAGATTTAACTTGGAAGCAGAGCTGTATACCGATCAAGCATTAATCCATTTATCAGCATGTTATTTCAAATCCTAAATGCTATTCAGAAAAAAGTGAAGCATTTTACACGCAGAAAAGAAGAAAATTATGAAATGCAAACGTCTTCAATAAGTCCCAAAAAAAAAAAAAAAAAAACGAAAGCTGAAGATTCGAACAATATGGCAACGATTACCTCAGAAATTTTCTCTTAAACTCTTCACTCCATCTACCTCATGCGATATTCCATTTTCCAAGCCAGCTCCTTCCTTCTGTGTTCCCCCAAAACAGAATGCAGGTGTGAAGGCTAGATTTTGTTCCACGCTTGTCTTCTCTTCGTCTTCCCTTAACTTTTGCTCATTCTTCTCTCTTTTAAGTTCATTCTCTCTCGTTTCAGCTCCTCCTTCTCCCTCTCCAGTTCTTTGATTTTTTTGTCTTTGTCATCCTCTCTTATATGCTTCTTCCCACCATCTTATCAGAATAATCCTCCTCCTTTTTCTCTTCAGTCTCCATCTCATTTAGTGATTTTGTTTAGTTGCTTCCAGGCCAACATCGCCACAGCCTTCCCTCTGCATTGCCCAGGAGCTCGCCCTCTTGTGCGTGCTGCAGCATGGGGAATGGGCTATCAAACCCACTTTTCTTCCTTGTGTTTTTTTATTTTTTTATTTCTTTCTTCCTTATTTTTTTTCAAATGGTTTGACTTTCACTTTTTTATTGTTTCCTATTTTATTTCTATTTCAGATTTTATTTGTGGGGTTCACAACTCCCATTTAGTTGTTTTTTCCTTCTTAAATTAATTATCTTTTGTTTGATTTTCATCTCTTTTTGCAATCTCACGTCTTACATTATCCTGTATATTGTTAGTTTAGCATATTCATCATAGTTTCTTCTCCATAGCTCAGAATAACTAACATTCTTGTCTTGATTTTCAGAGCATTGACGTGTTGAAGCGGAAGCTAATTCATAACAAGCTTAAAATAATAGACACCAAGAATTTCATCATGCAACTGCAAAATCTACTGAATCATATTTCCCAAGATACAAACAGAATCAAATTCCAGCTGCACACTGTTATTCGGAGCATGTCCGTTTATTGAGAAAGCTTCTTCTTGCTACCTTCAGATGCAAACTCAGGCATCACAGGATCCACTTGTCTCTCCCATATTTCTTCCCCTGTGGATACCTTCATGGATTCTGTCTCTTTCCTGGACTTCTTAAATATCAGCTACGTTGTTGACTCCAAAATTTACATGGGTTTTGTCAATGAACAACCTTGGATTCAACCAGGTTAGGTATACCCAGAAATGCCAAAGTCTGATCCTTCGAGTGTGGTCCTTTAAGGTCTTGTGGAAGGAAAGGTTTTGCCTGAAAAGGGGAAGCTTCTGGACTTTGTTCTAGACGCTGGTCCTTCGCTTCAGACATTTCCCATTGCAGGACCTCTTCCTGTGTGGTGTCACCACCTCCTCCACAATCCATCAACTTTTTTCCACCTTTTATCATCAACGATCCTGATATTGCAGATATGGGGAATCTTGTAAATCTTGAAGGGGCTTCATCTTCAGATTCTAAGCTGAATTTTGCAGGGGCTCCCTCTGGTCCATGGATCGTTGATCAAGTCCCTGCAAGCAGACGACAAAGGCTTTTTTAATTTTTGATGATGTTTGCTTCTCTTTTAGGTTATAGTGGTTAGGTGTATAAAGCGTAGCCTGGTTTCCATTTGTATTTAAGTAGCAAAACCAGCATTTTAGGTTACAGTTAAAAAGGTCGAATGGAATCCTTTTTTTTTTTTTTTTTTTTTTTTTTTGTTGAAGTTTAGGAAAGCTCTTTTATTTGGATTCTGCTTAGTTAGGATTTCACTTTTCTTAGAAGATGAAACTTTTTAATTTATATATAATGATAAATAATTATTTTATTTAATTTTTGCGGAGCCCTTTTCATTTTGATAGTTGACTACATTTCTCTTTTTTGGCGCTGTTAGTAAATGTTTTTTTGGTCAGTACATTTCAGTAATCTTTTAAAATCCCAATATGGGGGTTTTAAAATTGTTTTCACCGATCCAAATAGTCGATAGGAGTGGCAACTTGTAAGTAACTAGAACCAACTTGTTTTAACTTATAACATTGACAACGTCTAAGAAAGGGCTTAAAAAATACTTGATATTATCTACTCAATGCGTCCTTGTCGGCTTACACTTCGGTTTAAACATTTTGTTTCTCTTCACACTTCCCCAACATTAGCTACTAATCAATTAACTGAAATCGTTTGCAAACTCGTGTAACCTTACATGTTCAGTTTCACCATGTCTTTAAATTCCACGGTGCCAGATGAGCCTTTGGATTGGAATGCACGAGATGTTGCTTCAATTATTCTAGTCTGCATCATCTTCCTTGTACTGAGTTACTACAGCGTAACGAAGCGTCTTTGCTGTGGTGCAAGTTCTTCTGGAAACCAAGCTCAGAGGCGACTTCCAGATGAGTCCATTCAAGATGATCGTTCTCTACAGTTCGAAAGCCATGGTTCGGAGTTCTGTGTGTTACACTCACTTCCCATGTCCAAGTTTAAGAGAAGTGAGCGAGAAGGGAAGCCAAATAACGCAGAGTGTGCAATATGCTTAGGTGAGTTTGAAGAAGGGGACTGGCTAAAACATCTTCCTAACTGCACCCATGTCTTCCATGTTTCCTGCATTGACTCATGGTTTCAGTCTCGTTCAAATTGTCCCCTCTGCAGATCTCATGTCCATCTTGACCTCAATGCTAATGCTGAATGTTCCTTATCTTCCTACACATTACTAGAAACTTTGAGTAGGGAAGATTTTTCCCAAGCAAGGACTGAACATTACCAATCCACTCATTCTGAGACCCTGCATAATTTGGCGATAAGATAGCAGATGTCGGATCACGGTTGATTCTCCATTTTTACCTTCATTGTATATATATATATATATATATATATTAAAGAGGCGAGATGTATATATGCTCTCATGTGCCACTTCAGGAACTGCTGAGCAGCGAGCTGAGGTAACGCCCTTGATTTGACGGCCCTATACCAGTCGGCTAGGGAACGGCTTTATTGATTGTCAATGTTCAGAAACATCCCTTCCTATGATTTAAATCGGTGGGTATCAGTTTACAATAGACTTCGTTACTTAAGTCAAGGCTTGCATATGTACTTATGCACCAATAACACAGGCATATGTAGCGGTATTGATCCTTGGTTCTGTGCATGAACTACTGCATTCCGTGACATTATAGGAACCTACCGTTGACCTCTATATGAGTTAAAATCAATACTATTGGGGCTGTGAAAGTTTCTTCTTCGCGAGAGAAATTGCACCAACACCATCGGATATAATATTTTTTGAAAAAAAAAAAAGAAGTGCATAACGAAATTGAGGTAAGATGTAAAAGTTATGCCCATTAATTTAAATATTTTCAAGCAAAAATTGTAACCCGCAATCTACTAAATGCAAAGTACGCTGAAAAACACAAAATCAAACTTCATAGCAACATTTCAAATCTCTTGTTAATGACCTCCATTAAACAGTCTAACATCTAGAGTGAGGAAAGGAGGCCAGACGAAGCCACCACAATTTAGATAATCCCAATCTTGTTCGCGACATCCAAGGCATCATAATCTGGAGTCAACCTGACATAGGCCTTCTTGGTACCATCGGGCCTGCAAAAGAATAATTTAAACTCAGAAGATGCTATGAAATTATCCCATAATAATTTACTCAACATAAATGAGTAATGAGTACATGAATAGCATAAACCAAATTACCATATAAAAGTTACGTATTCTATAATGGAAAAAAACAAAGATAAGCCAAACGATTGCTAAACAAAGCAGGCAACTGTAGATAGACAAAGCTTAACTAGTCCAAAAATAATGTCTGAAAGTGAAGTTTTCAATACTTTAAACATGAGCTCCAAATTATTTTCTCAATAACATCAAAATTTATCAACCATCAATGCCCTTGCTTATAATTAAAACAATAAAAACATTTAAGACAGAAATCAGGCAAACCACTCAATGAGCTGCTGAAAAGCAAATAAGGAATCTAGAGGATTTTAGAGCCGTATGATGTCACATGTAAAAATACTAGGAAACTGAAAGGGAAAGAGCAATATAAAATTCACAGCCCTGGTAATTAGCAACTGAGAAGAGTTAACAGACTCTATATTTTAAAGAATTAATCACGAGGGCTCACCTGATCAAAGTGTTTACTTTCTTGGCTTGAATGTCATACATTTTCTTCACTGCATCTTTTATCTTCTTCTTGTCAGCACGCAAGTCAACAATGAAAACCAATGTGTTGTTGTCTTCAATTTTCTTCATTGCTGACTCAGTGGTGAGAGGATACTTCAGAATTTGATAATGGTCAAGCTTATTTCTTGGTGGAGCACTAATACGAGGGTATTTGGGATTCCTATCCTTTTTCAATGTCTTTGGTCGATGGAATGTGACTGAAGTTCGGATTTTCTTGGCCTTCTTCTTGAAGGTAGGGCCTGACTTGACTGCCTTGGCAGTTTTCAAGGCCTGTGCCTTTGGGTCAGTCTTCTTTGAATTATCAACTGCACAAATACTTTATCTAGTCACATACCAACCCAAAAAAAGAAACCTAACAGAAAAACCACTCAAACGATCAAGAAATGGATGCAAAAGAATTCAGATTTCAGCTGACAAATAAGTACAAAGTTAAAACATGCAAAAATTGGTGAAATTAGAAGCTGTAGCTGGTAAACATGGAAAAATGCCACAATGTAAGTTCTCAACAAGTTCATGAAGAGAAAAATGACAATACAGACAGAAAATGTGCGTGTTTTGTCATCGCCATCATTATTATTTAGTACTTCCTTTATGCATGATGCTTTGAAACAACACAACCCTATTCTATTGCTATCAAATTAAATATGTGACACGTGATACCAGCAAAGGAGAAAATCAACATTAGCTTCTGTTGTCAAGTCTCAAGAAGAAGATATACATTAAAGGAAAAATTATAAATGCATCATGCCAAGAATATCTCACTAAGTTCCTTCTTCATAGAAAAGGATGTACAAAGAAGCTAGGCTTGGTATAGAGGCTATAGGAAATATTGCTCAATTATTGCCCAAGTGCGACAGCATTCAACAATAGTATCGGTAAGAAGTAAAAAGTAGCTCTACCGAGCTCCGTAAGGACATAAAGACATAGTTCATTTCAGCTTCTTTACTCTAGATTATCACGAGCTACTTATTAATTGTCCCTCCATTTTCACTCCCCACATTTCAGCGCTCAGACGATAAAAAAAACATCCAACTTACATAAACCAACGCCACCGTGAAAACTATAATATTCCAATCCACATATTAGCTGCGCAGCGAACTATCAAGTTATAGGATAATTATAACAACAAATGAATTGAAGGCCATCAAATGAATGGTCAGCGGAACAGAATTCTATACCCTCCCAGGGCTAAGTAACAATGTTGTAACCAGAGGTTCATAGATTTTTAAACCGAATGCTAAATTTGGGGAAAGTAGCAAAGCCAGAAAGATTGCAAATACAAAGGAAACATTGAATAAATAAAGACCAAAGAATTACCTTTAGCCGGAGCCATGGGTTGCCGGAAAAGAAACTCTACCTGTCAAATCTTTCTGAAACCCTGAAAGGCAAATAGATAGGAAGCATTAAAAAATCCACATATGGAAGCCAAACTGCTAGGACGAGGATACCACCAACAAAATATTATAGGTAACAGACCTGTCTTTCAGAAGCAGAGGCACTGACCGTCTCTAGGGTTTGCAATGAGGGAGGAAGAGAAGTTCTTATATTGACGCCGTTTGTAGGATAACCGAACCATCGAATCGCATTGCTCTGCTTCCACAACGGACCGAACCGGCCCAATGACTAGTACCGGCCCATTAATGGTCAGTTGTTGCTATGATACATTCGGGCTTTTAGGAACAAATGATTGGATCCGAATGGATAGATGCACCTGGTAGCCGTTTAAGATTAAATGATGTAAGCTTGATGAGTTAAGGGTTAACCTGATGAAAAGGCCCATTGGTCAAACATAGGACAGTCCAAATCCGAGTAGGACGGCGGATTGCTCCCTTCTCACTGTCTTCGATGGTGGAGGCTCACGTGGCAACTGTGTCAGAGAAAGCGAGGCACCTGCGCCCCAGGCCAATGTCTTTCTCTTCCGTTTTCTCTCAAACGAAGTCTGAGGCTGCTTGCTTTCTCTCACTTCAACGTTTTACAATTTGATGGAAGATGTTTTTTTGTGCGTTTGATTTGATCCCAAGTTACTCTGCTCTCCATCGGCTATAGCTTAGCCACATTCGTTTTCGTGTTTTGTCTCTTTGAACCCTCTACTTGGGCCATGGCGGAATCAACCTCTTTTATAACTGGTCATTGGAGAGACAACAAACTATTTAAAGGGACAATTGCGGTCACTGGAATCATGGTTACCCTCGTTACCTATGGTGTCCTGCAGGTTTTACCCATCAATTTGCTTTTCCCTTGTTTACTTGCTTCCCTGGTTGATTCACAATACTAGGATCCCGCGAAAGGGAACTATAATACATTTTGAGTTCGTCAATCTCATTTTTTTTTTTTTTCATTGAAATGCAGTTTCTGCATATTTTTTCGGATTTTTCTTTATCACTGTATGATAGTTTTTTTTTTGGCTAACTTTGACGGCATTGACGGCAAAGCTTGGACTTTCAGTAGTGGCTTTATTTAATACGCATATTCTGTGTTGCCAAGTGCTGAAAAACAAGGAAATCTGAACACCATAGCAAGAATTATCTGAATAAGTGCACCTGTGAACAATCTGTGTGCATGACTAATTAAGATTTTCAACAAAAGGTTTCGCATTGTGAAAGAAATAGCATAAGCAACGAACATTAATGAGTCGATGATAATATTGGTTAAACTATCCTCAGTATCCCTAGATGTTTGTTTAGCAGTACAATAGCATCATATGAAGCTGTGCGATCCATGCAAATTATAATAAGGTAGTTTGTGAAACTGATAAAAATTATTAGGCAATGAGGATGCCACAGCAAGAGTAAGAAGATCAGCTACTTACTGTCAACGAAAATGAGGTTTGAAATATAAAGAAAGTAAGGAAGAAACTTTCAGGCGTGCATGACTGTGACTTGGACAAAGGATCTGGTTATAGAAAGAATCATGAGCTGGAAATTAAATAACGCTGGTGTCACTTGGATAAAAATTCTGTTATGTTGTCCTTTGTGCTGGTAATCCTCTTTAGATAGGAGGAGAGTCAGTGTATTAG
This sequence comes from Delonix regia, assembly GCA_037074485.1. Classification (NCBI taxonomy): domain Eukaryota; kingdom Viridiplantae; phylum Streptophyta; class Magnoliopsida; order Fabales; family Fabaceae; genus Delonix; species Delonix regia. Next base: position 15,882,807 of record CM073456.1, on the reverse strand, counting down.
GTGTGAAAAAGTTTGGTATTGACGCTTTACGCATTTGGAGTCTTTCCTGTACTCTAAATCAGGAGCTTGTCCTTGTAGTATTGTTTTGTTTTTCTACATTTTCTGTGTATTGTTCCCTTATCTCTAGATTAATTCAAGCATCATCTGATCAGAATATCACTCTATTATTACTTTGATTACTGTTTGTATCTGATGGGCCACCCATCAGATCAGTTAATCCCTACTAAACATAATAGCAGACCACCAAAAAAGGAGAAAATGACTACAACCAACTCCCACTGCTGGACTATAATTGGAGAGATAAGGGAGGAAAGAGAAAGGATGTTGACCCCATGATATCTAAGGAATGATGAGTTGTTAGGTTGGTTGGAAGGCTTTTTATTGGGGAAAATCTCATTAGAAGGCACTTTTGGAACTTGAGACTTTTGGGGAGAGAACTGGTCTCTCGAAAGCCAGCTGGGTTTAATTTATCATTTTCTGATTCATCAATTTTTGTTGTATTGCTGGGATTGTAAGGGTCTTTTGGGTTTTGGCTAATATCAATCTTAAGCCCCGTATGCTGGATTTGTATGGTGTAATCCCTTATTGATACAAAACCCAAGTCATTCAACCCATTTTCTGCTGCATTCATATGTGTTTCACAGTGCCAAGTCCATGGTCCTGACAGTATCACATTGTTTTACTTTCTCCTAACATGGATTTTCTTCTTGTCTCCTTTGGATAATATCGTAAGTCCATTGGTAGTCTGCATATGTATATTGAGCTGCAGATATTTATTTGCTGCAGGAAAAGATCATGAAGGTTCCATATGGGGTGGACAAGGAGTACTTTATATATTCGCTCTTTCTTGTTTTCTGCAACCGCATCACAACATCTGCTGTATCTGCTGGTTCTTTACTGGTAAGTAGATGTTATATGCAAAAAATACTGTCATGTGCAAGTGAAGCTTGATGTATAGTTAGCTATGTATACTGGCACAAATTGCTATTACTTACTACACTCCTTGCAGTGTTTGAATTTCGATCTGCCTATTTTTGCTTCGAGTTACATGCAACTTTTGTATTTCAATATTTCGTTTAGGCCAGTGAAAAAGTGTTGGAACCAGTAGCACCCATTTATAAGTATTGCCTTGTGTCAATATCAAATATACTGACCACAACATGCCAATATGAGGTAGGTTTCCACTTTATTCTATATTTATATATTCCAAGTTCATATTAACTTGCTAATATTATTTGTTACAATTCAATATTTATCTTTATGTGAATGATCATATCGCTTGCTCCAGGCCCTCAAATATGTCAGTTTCCCAGTCCAGACTCTCGCAAAGTGTGCTAAAATGATACCGGTTATGGTCAGTCCAACTTTAGATTATTTTGTTGTCATAATCACGGTATGTCTGTACCCATTTGTATTAATTTCTTATATGGAAACAATTATGAACATTGGGTAATTGCTTTATAACTGAAATTACCTTGTCTCTGGTTTTTGTCACATGTCATTCATTTATATATCCTCTTCTACTGGTGCTTCATCTGATGAATAATAGTAGCGAGTGATTGCTTTCTGTTGTCCCTACACACTGAATGCTTATGCTCTCTCTCTCTCTCTCTCTCTCTCTCTCTCTTTCTGGGCACATATGTGTAGTTCCCATCATTAGTTTCTCCTTTGTTCTGAAGCAGTCATGCCCATGGAGGTTCGAAAATGTTACCAAGAGAGTAGAATTTTATTATTAGACCAAGAGAGTAGAATTTTATTATTAGACCACGAAATCTTCAAATGATTCATTCATACTCACACTCATTCTAAAGTCTATATTATGTACTAGCGTACATATATTTCCTTTCCTTCATATGCACTACACCACTACCTTTCCTCTACCCTTTTTTAAAAGCAGTCCATCCATGAAGAGAGAGTTTAGTGGGAAGAGGACATGTCGTGTAGTGATATGAGCATATTGCTATATCTTGTTCATGATTTCCATAAATCCCATTCACCCCCTACTTTTCTTTTCGGCAAGTAGTGTGTGCAATCTATTTAACTGTAGGTTATTCCTTCCTAGCTATGATGAGACATTGATTATGATTGATTGATATTTTCTGCTGTTCCTTGCCCCAGGAGTCTCTTATTCCCACTTTTGTATGTTATTATGCAAACAGGTCTGGGGCACTCTCATAATGCAGAAGAGATATCAGGGACATGACTATTTGTTGGCTTTCTTAGTGACCCTTGGCTGCTCAATTTTCATCCTATATCCGGTAATTAATTGGTTAGACATAATATTTATTTACTGCTATTGCATCATTTTTTCTGCTTGTGTTTCTTTTCTATCAAAGACAACAATGAATGCCTGTAAGCTATCATATTAACTTTTTTCCGATTTGAATGCTGTATGTGGGATTGTACTGTTATTTCTTATGAAAATAAAAGAAAAAGCTTTTATGCCATTAGATGTGGTCTAGTGGTGAGGGAATTGAGTATTTTCTAGGAAATCTTAAGTTTAAATCTTGATGCTCCATTCACAAAATTAAAAAGGATGGATTTACTTAGGCATGAGGAAAAAAGTTATATGACTGAACTTAAAATTGCACCATAGAAAAATGCAATATGATGAGGCTCTGGCATCACTCTAAATTAGTATGGAAAAACTCCTAAGAAGGCTTTATGCCAAATAACAAAGTTATGCAAATCTAGTAGCTCTAAAGTTTAACTTTAAAATTTTTGGTATTCTTCTCCATTCAAACCAAACTTATGTTAGTAATCATAGTTTATAGTGTAGCTGGACTACTGCCCCCCATTTATCAATTACAATTCTATGCTTGATATGTAATTGAGGACCTGCAGAGCTTGGTGCTCAGTTTAAATTGTAGAATTGTTGTTTTCCCGTGCAAGTTGTAATTCCAACCGGCCACAGCATTCAACTAGTGACTGTTACATTGCCTTCTATGACAAATACTGTTTGTTCATTTTCCACATAATTGACATAAATGCTCAAAAATACTTTCTTTCTCTTTCATGTTGGTCATGCATTTGATGATGCACAGTAACTTCAGTTAGTTATAGCAGCATTGTAAGAGCCATAGTAAATCATTTATTTTCATTGCAGGCTGGACCTGACTTAAGTCCCTATAGCAGAGGAAGGGAAAATACTGTCTGGGGTGTTCTACTGATGATTGGTTATCTTGGGTATCACTGCAAAACTCAATCCATCTTTTTTTTTTTTTTTTTTTTTTACGAATGCTTTTACGTATTAGCTGCATATATTAAAGACAAGTAGACATCAATGCTGCCTTTGCTCATCATTAATCATAAGGTATTTTATTTGTCAAAGTAGTCCCAATGTATTAGTGGGAAATTTTAGCTTACCTACTGAAACAGTTTGGTTATCTTTCCTTCATATAGTTTTTCTTTGTCCCACTTTTTAAACAGTTCATGGATTTTTTGAGCTTCTATGTAATCAATTTATCATTTTATTGGTTTGAGTGGTATTAGTTATTCAAAGAAGGAATTTTGTTATTTTAAAAATCTCATATTGGAACACTATGAAGTTTTCCACTTTCATTCTGATTTTATGCTTTTCCAAATTATTTTGAGAAGTTATTCATACACAAGTCTCTCGATGATACAGTTTGAGTTGTTTGTCTGTAGGTTTGATGGTTTTACGAGCACATTCCAAGATAAGCTTTTTAAAGGCTATGACATGGATATGCATAATCAGATATTCTATACTACCGTGTGTTCATGTATCCTTAGCCTGACAGGTAGGTTTTAGACAGTCAATGCTACATTTCAGTATAAAGATATTGTCTTTTTAATTCACATCTTGTCTGGTATATGTATATATATATAATGAAGATTCGTTAGCCATGTTGGTATACATGCAACAAATATTTGATTTCTTTGGTGTTTAAGGAGAAAGATTATAGTGGATTGGTTTGTCTAGAATTCCTAAGTGGTGTTTGGAAGATATTAGACTTCTATCTGAAGAGTTCAAAACGAACTAAATCTTGACTACCTGCAATCAACCTAGAGAACTTTAGTGCTGTTTGTCAATGAGCATTTAAAATGGGAATCCTCTGTAGGTGTTTTTTTTGCTCTTGCAATTGCTTTTACTAGGTGCCAACAGTTGATTATAGAAGCCATTTTCGAAGGCAAATCATGTAGCATTTGGCTGGCCAGTATTCTGAATTTGCCAAACAGTCTTCTAAAATTCTGATTTGAATAGTCAGTCTTCTGCGGAAGAGGAATTCTCTTGATCTATATTCTGCTATTTTGTTGCTTCTTTCAGGTTCAGGTTTGCTCCTTTCCTAGCTTCATTGTTGGAAACTCATTAACCATTTGGTATTTTTTATTCAGGCCTTATGTTACGAGGACATTTGATGCCAGCAGTTGAGTTTGTTTATCGGCATAATGATTGTTTCCTTGACATTGCTTTGCTTGCATCCGTAAGGAAACTTTCCCTTTTTGTTGAAAATTTTATAATGTGTTGGACCTGGGGTCAATGGGCCAAGAGCCCGTAAGCAATATGAGATGAGTAAGAAGAAAAGTGAGGTTACACAAGTGGAGGAAGGGAACAACTAACTAACAGCTGGCTAGAGGAGAGAGAATGTAGCTATAACAGAATGGGTGTTAATTGTATCAAGTAGAAGAAGGGAGAGGCAGGCTGGAAGTAGGGAGACTGAGAGGATAGAGCCCTGACCTCCTGAAAGTTAGGGGACCCCTTTTTTCTTTCTTTTTGCTATTTTTCTGTTTACTGTTGCATACGAGCTTGGCTCTGGAGGACTTTCCACTGGTTTGGAGAGTATTGTTTGATAAATAACATTGAGATATTGCTTTGGTTTCCATCAAAGTGGGTATCAGAGCAGTGACGGTCAGGGGATGGTATGCACAAGGATGGAGCAAAGAGTTCAAACACTGGAGAAAAGCATGGAGGGAATTAATGGAAAGCTGTCAACAATGATGGACCTGATGTTCGATCTTCAGTCGCAGCTGGCCGAGATGCAGGGGACGATGAAATCCAAGGAGAAGGGGAAGGAAGAGGCCAATGAAAGCTCAGTGTTAGGAGGTAGGTTAGTGGAAGTTGCAGCGGAGCAGGAAACAGTAGCACCTGTTGAGTAAGACACGGGAAAGTAGTGATGTCTGGAGCTACCCATATTCTCAGGTAAAGACCCATTTGGGTGGATATTTCAGGTCGAGCGTTATTTCAGTATTAACGTGGTGCCAGAGGAGGAGAAATTAGTGGCAGCTGTTTGTATGAAGGACATAGCTCAGCTGGTTCCAGTGGGCAGAGGTACACGAACCAATTCATTCATGGGGTGAATTCAAACGGTAGGTGGTGGGATGATTTCATAAGAGGCAACGTGGTGATGAGTATGAGATTCTGATGGCCTTGAAGCAGGAAGGCACGATGGCTGAATATAGAGAACAATTCGAGCATCTTTCTGCACCCATGAAAGATGCCTCGAATGAGTTTTTCATGGGAGCATTTAAGCATGGGCTGAAGAAGGAAATTAGAGCTGAGCTAAGGATGCTTCAGCTGACGACATTGAAGCAACTTATGGAAATGGTGAGCCAGGTGGAGGAGGGAAATAAGGTGTTAGAGGAAGCCTGAGAGAAGAAACTTCAGAGAGGCACGAAGCAGTTTCTGGAGCCCAAGTGGGGAAATTATAAGGCAAATTTATCGAAGATGATGGCATCTGCTGAAGTGAACAAGTCTGTCACTATGGGTAAAGCAGCTAAAAATAATGAAGTTAAGACGAGTGATGAGACTAAGGGAGCAGCTAACAGTAATGGGAGTACAGCACCTTCGAAGAAGTCTAAGGGGAAATCTAAGCGTTTGACAGATGCGGAGATTGCTAGAAGGCGAGAATTTGGACTTTGTTTCAAATGTAAGGAGAAATTTTCACCTGGGCACAAATGTAAGAATGAGGCACCGCAATTGATGATTTTATCAGAAGAGGAAGAGGGAAAAGGGGAGTTAGAGGAGTCAGATGAGGGTCGAGTAGAAGTGCCCATGGAGTTGTCCATGAACTCCATTGTTGGGGTTGCAGGACATAGAACAATGAAATTGATGGGGCAGAGGAGAGGCAGTGCTGGTTCTCATTGATAGTGAAGGCACACACAATTTCATCTCTTCAAAGTTAGTGGAGTGCTTGAAGATACCAACCCGGCATGCAAAAGTTTACACTATAACAGTGGGAAATGGGTACCAAGCCAGGGGTAGAGGTGTGAGTAGGAGGGCAGCCGTGGAGTTACAAGGAATTAATATTGCTGAAGATTTTTACCCCTTTGATCTTGGTGAGGCAGATGTAGTATTGGGAATTGACTGACTTGAATCCTTTGGAGAAGCTAGAGTAAATTGGAGAATGCTAACTATGAAATTCAAAGTGAAGGGAGAGTGGAAATGCCTCAAAGGAGATCCTACTTTAGTGAAGACATTGGTGTCCTTAAGTTTTATATTGAAGTCAATCAGGAGTGGAGGAGAAGGGTTCTATGTGGAATTTGGGGAAATTGTGTTGTAGCTAGTTGTGGAGAATGTAGAACCAAAAGTGCAGAATTTATTAAGTGAGTTTGCTGATGTTTGTAAGCCACTCAAGGGTCTGCCTCTGCGTAGAAGATTGATCATGCCATTGCACTCAAGACAGGGTCTCAACCTCCTAATATACGGCCTTATAGGTATGCTCATTCACAAAAGAATGAGATTGAGAAACTAGTCAAGGACATGTTAGTAGTTGGGATCATAAGGCCAAGCAAAAGCCCTTTTTCTAGCCCAGTATTACTTGTTAAAAGAAAGATGGGAGTTGGAGATTCTGTGTAAACTATCGGGCTTTGAACAAGGTGACCATCCCCGATAAATTCCCTATTTCGGCTATAGATGAACTTTTGGATAAACTTGGAGGTGCCACAATTTTCTCAAAGCTGGATTTGAAGTTCGGTTATCATCAAACACAAATGAAGGAAGGAGATGAGGAGAAGAGAGCCTTTAGAACACACAAAGTACATTATGAATTTATGGTAATGCCCTTCGGACTCACAAATGTGCCTTCTACGTTTTAGTCCCTAATGAATGAAATATTTAAGCCCCATTTAAGGAAGTTTGTGTTGGTCTTTTTTGATGACATATTGATCTATAGTAGTGATGTGCCCACACATTTGGAGCACCTAAGGATGACCTTGCAGCTTTTGAGAGAGAATAAATTGGTGATAAATAAGAAGAAATGTGTGTTTGTTCAGCCCAAGTTGGAGTATTTGGGCCTTGTGATTTCAGCGGCTGGTGTGGAGGCTGATTCCTCCAAGATTGAAGCCATGGTAAAATGGCCGGTACCCAAAGACATTAAGGCTTTGAGGGGCTTCCTTGGTCTCACCAGATACTATAGGAGGTTTGTCAAAAATTATGGCAAGGTAGCAGGCCCACTCATCAGTCTTTTGAAGAAGGATGCCTTTGTATGGAGTGAGGAAGCTCAAGTTGCCTTCGAAACATTGAAGAAAACTATGACTACTTTACCAGTTCTAGCAATGCCAGATTTCTCCATCCCATTTAAGATTGAAACCAATGCGTCAGGAAAGGTTGTAGGGGCTGTATTAATGTAGAAAGGGAGGCCTATTGCTTACTTTAGTCAGTCACTATCAGCAAAGGCAGAACAAGCATCAGTATGTGAGAGGGAATTGATGGCTTTGGTGTATGCAGTTAAGAGGTGGAATCATTATCTACTTGGGCATCCATTCATTGTTAAAACAGATAAAAAGGTACTGAAACATTTGTTAGAACAGCATATTGTTGACCCAAGTCAGCAAAAACCAGTCTTCAAATTAATGGGCTACAAGTTTGAAGTGAATTATAAACTGGGAAAGGAGAATAGGGTGGCTGATGCTTTGTCTAGGAGGGGAGCATCTCTGGAACTGCCAGCTTATTCTCTGTGGCAGTACCATGAATTAGAAGAGCTGGATGCTGAAGTTAAGAAAGACGACAGGCTTGGGAAATTGTACAGCAGTTAATTGCGGGTCAAGAAGCACCTCCTGGATATAGTATTAAGTGTGGTTGTCTGTTGTATAATGGGAAGTTGGTACTTCCTAAAGATTCAGCAAGAATACAACTATTGATACATGAGTTTAACAATTCGCCATTTGGGGGACACTCAGGTTATTTGTGGACTAACAGAAGAGTGGCTGATGTGGTGTTTTGGGATGGAATGAAAAGGGACATTCAGCGTTATGTGGTTGGTTGTGATATATGTCAGAAAAATAAGTACGAGGCAATGCACCCAGCCAGCTTATTGCAGCCATTACCTATTCCTCGACAGGTTTGGGGGGATTTTAGTATGGATTTTATTGTTGGGTTGCCTAAGTCTGAGAAGTATGATATGGTAATGGTGGTTGTAGACAAATTTATGAAGTATAGCCATTTCATACCTTTGACTCATCCGTTTACAGCCAAGAGTGTGGTAGAAATATTTACTAGGGAGATAGTGAGACTTTATGGATTCCTGAAATCATTGTCTAGGATAGGGATAGAGTCCTTATTAGCCATTTTTGGCAAGAGCTCTTTAGGTTGGCGGGAACGACTCTCAAATATGGTTTGGGGTATCATCCCCAAACTGATGGACAAACGGATGTTACTAATCACAGCCTAGAGACCTACTTACGGTATTTTGTTCAGGATAAGCCTAAGCAAGGGGTGAAGTGGTACCATGGGCGGAATACTGGTTTAATACTATATATAATTGCTCAGCGGGTATGACACGATTCAAGGCTCTTTATGGAAGGGATCCACCTACTTTATTCAAGTTAGAAGATGTGCATTCTGATGTGGAGGATGTTAATGTCACTATAATGGAGAGAAATGAAATACTTACAGAGCTTAAAAAGCACTTGGAGGCACCTCAAGAATACATGAAGCTGCAAGCAGATAAAATGAGCCGACCAGTGGTGTTTCAAGTGGGAGATCTGGTATATTTGAAGATCAGTCCCTATAAGTTATGGTCATTGTCTATGAGAGCCAACGAGAAGCTTAGTCCCCGCTTTTATGGTCCATGTAAAGTAATACAGAAATGTGGGGAGGTAGCATACAAGCTGGAACTTCCTACTTCAGCTGGAATCCACCCCATATTTCATGTGTCACAGCTGAAACGTTCACTGCATGCTTCAGTACCCTCTCAACAGTTACCCCCATTTTTGTTTGAGGACATGGAACTCAAGGTTCAACCAGAGAAGATTGTGAAAGCTAGGAGGCTATTTAATGGTCAAGTGGAAGTCTTGGTGCAGTGGAAGGACTTACCCGAGTTTGAAAACACTTGGAAAGACTATGATTTGATCAAGAATCAGTTTACTGGATTTCACCTTGAGGACAAGGTGGTGCTTGTAGGGGAGGGGAATGTTTTACCTGGGTCGATGGGCCAAGAGCCCATAAGCAAGATGAGAGAAGGAGTAAGAAGAAAAGTGAGGTTACAAGAGTGGAGGAAGGGAATAACTGACAGCTGGCTAGAGGAGAGAGAATGTAGCTATAACAGAATGGGTGTTAATTGTATTGGGTAGAGGAAGGGAGAGGCAGGATGGAAGTAGGGAGACTGAGAGGAAAGAGCCCTGAACTATCGAAAGTCAGGGGACCCCTTATTTCTTTCTTTTTGCTTATTTTCTGTTTACTGCATACGAGCTAAGCTCTGGAGGATTTTCCACTGGTTTGGAGAGTACTGTTTGATAAATAATATTGAGATATTGCTTTGGTTTCCATCATAATGCAATACTGACTACGTTATCTCCTTTCCTGTTTGTTTTACTGATTTGTGAGAAAGCAGTCCATACTCTACCAACAAATAACAACACCCTCCTTTTCTTTATCTTTCAATGGATTGAAGAAATTACCTATTACTGTATTTTACAGGTTGCAACTGCTAGTCAATTTTTTATTTCCTACACAATTCGCAATTTTGGTGCTCTGGCATTTGCTACTATAATGACCACACGACAAGTAAATATTACATTAGAGAAATCTTTTCTCGTTAACCTTACAAATATGCATCTGATCAATGTTATTTTGATTCTCATTTTAGTTGGTGAGCATCATGCTGTCATGTGTGTGGTTTGCCCATCCTCTTAGCTGGGAACAGTGGCTTGGATCCGTAAGACTAACTTTTACTTTTTCATGTTATTCTTATGAATCTTGTAACCGTACTAACACGTATACATTATCAGGTCATAGTCTTCGGCTCCCTTTATGCAAAAAGCTTCTTGAGAAAAGCACCCCAAAAGACAACCTCATCTTCGGAAGTTGCAAAAGTTGGTGATTCCAATAATGTGAAGGAGAACGCATGATGGAGGTCATTTGCCTTTGTTGACCTGCCTCCTGCTACAGTTTTGGCTTTAAGAGCTGCATATTCAAAATTTCAGGTCATGGATAACGGTTAATGCAGGGTGGCTTATGGCGTAAATCCAGAGACAATTGCAGCTAGATTCGGATTTTGGTGCCGTCTGAACGTAAGAGAACTTAAAAGGATCCTACCCCCTCATTTTACACAGGAAAGACCAATTATTGACTGACTAAAGGCAAAAAAGATAAGAGAAAAAAGAAGCTTTGTAAAGATTGAAATACGTACAATGCATTTGCTGAAGCAAAGTTGTTCGTCTACCCTTTTTCCTACTAGTTTTTCTGTTTTGTGCTTTCGCAGAATCCAATGGCCGCTTCAAGAAACCCAAGAATATAAGAACAAAATAACGTGCAAGTATTATACGTCCAAAGATTGTTTTTTCACCAAGATACTAGCAAGGCTGACAGCCATTATGTCCTGCTCTTTCGGCCATTAAAAGCTTCATTACCGTAGGTTTAAGATCTGAGTTCGCCAGAATGTTCTGTTAGCCGCGTAAAATGGTTGAGAATTGGGTTTGTGGAAGTGCTCGAGGCAAAAGCTGATGGGTAACGAGGCAAAATACCCTCGAATAAATATAATAATCCAGCTCAAGCCAAATTGTAAAGCTTTTCTCATATATAAGATTATTACTTGTGGTTGGATTTATACATCTCGAATCGTTGTTATTACATAATGAATTGGATCCATAGGTGTTTTATCTTTGTATTTACAATTTAGTCCCGTTATTCCCTTTCAAGCTAATTCGAACGCTTACCATCATAATGTAGATTGTCAATTGCCAAGCTAATGGATATTTCTGGAAAACATGTTTTGTACAACAAAATGCTAATTCAAACCATTTGTGCTGCTGGATTTCTCTCTCTGGAAGTGTAAACCATCTCTGCTGAATTATCCTCTACTTCCTTGGCCCTGCCTTTTCTAATCAACCTTCCTCTATCCATTTGGCAGTCTTTGTATTGTACTCATGAGACATCCAATTGGACATCCTATACCTTAGTGTTTACATGAAGGAAACAGTGAGCACAACTTAGCAGCCATATGCAAGCACATGTGCACATACAGAGAATCAGTGAATGATTACAAAGGCTTGCAGCAGATAGCAAGAGTACTGCAGCCATTGAAGCATTCATTAAACTCGTTCAGACCGCAACATGAAAATTCTGTTTGAATCCCATAACACTCTCATGACACCTAACCTAGTTTCAGCATCGGCAAATGAGGTGCCGGTGGCTTCTGATGGGTAGGGTAGCCCCAGCCCTTTATCAGCTTTAAGTTCACAAATATCCACGACACATGTCTCCAATTCCTCCAAGCTCTTCCCATGCCACTTACCACTAACCTGAAACACCTTTCCTTTACCAATATCCTCTCCTTGCTTATCTACAAGCACAACATACTGACCTGCCTTGCACGGAAGAACTTCTGGAGGATCAATACCAACAAATTCAGTCTGCAAAGGATCAGGCTTATCACCTGAAGCAATATTAGAGAGACTTAGAAGATCTTTTCTTGTATTTGATGCATCACTTGGGCTGTCAGGCGAGTCATAAGACACCGGTACTGGTCCCCTTTGCTTATCTGGAACTGAAGTGTCAACATCTGCTGCTGCTCGAACATCCCTAGCAGTGCGGGCTAGCCTAGCTTTTCGATTGTTCAACCTGATATGACAAACAGAAAATGGCAAGTTTTTATATCAAATCAAACTGCCCAAAAGATATACGCATACAATTGATTGATATATTGCAGACCTTAGAAGGCCATGTAACGTGCCAGTGTCTGAAAAGTGCAAAATAAATATTTTATAGAAACAGTTACTTTTACGCTTTGAATGAAAAAGGTCAATATGCTAATTAATACCACAACTTCAAATACAAACTTAAACAAGATATTGGTGGTATAATCTTGTAGAATACAGCATAGGATCAAAGAAGTTGTATATGATTCAACGCTAGATGTTTTGTTATCTCATCCTATATGGATAAAAGGGTAAATTACTGTCTCTTCTTGCCTTCTTTTTTTGGAGGGTGGGGGTGGGGGGGGGGGGGGTGTAGATAGAGTATCCCATCACTAGTAATAATACGCCTATGAATTTTAAATAATAATTCCAATCCAACCAATTATAAGTTTCAGTCATCCTACCAACTACAAGGAGCATGAATGATGAGAAGAAACAACTATAGACTATTTGATATGCAAGCTGTGGAAAAGGCAAAGTGGCATCCTCACCAATTTTTAAGCTGTGAAGGTGTAACTTCGGAACCCTGGAAAACATAATGCAGGAAAGATTCAGAAGCAAAATGACAAGTATAAATTCTATAAGTTGAGTTGCATGTAACATACAAAAAAACTTAATTTATCAGCCCATGACTGTAGTGAAGCTGCATTTCGCTGCATCTCAGGCTCATCCAATAGTGCCCTCTCAATCAATGACACCTGTTTATCATTCATTATAGTTCGCTTTCGTTTTCTCCTCTGTTTTGTATCAACCTTTTCATCATCTGGATTTTCTCCAACTCCAACCTTCTTAACATGCTCAGCAGATTTTGAAAGCTCAGCACGGTCCATGTGATCAATAACATTCTTTCCTTTTGCAGAACTAGTATCTGAGCCACTTGTTTCAACGTTCTGTGCATCCTTGTCTGTATCTCTTGCACCTTCTGATGCAGTCTTACCAGATACAACTTTATCTTCTTCCTGATCTTGCAGATTTAGGTCATCACCTTGATTAATGTCTTCAGCTCTCGTATCAAAATGGTTTATGTCCAGAAATGCAGAATTCTCAGACATTCCTTCCTTTAAGTTACCACTTTTCTTATTAATATCAGCAAGTTCTTCTACAGGTAAAGGTGATAAGCATCGCCCTGGACTCTCAGCCTCCTACAGGGAATCAAACTTCTTCTCAATTCACTTTATTGAGGACAAGCTACATGGGAAACTTCTTCTCAATTATAACAATTATAAACTATGAAACTTAGTTAGAGACACAGGATACAAGACACAACAGTGACACATCAACCAAAAAAAAAAAAATCTAAAATGCAGGTACACAAAATGGTAGACATATATATTAAAATAATATAATACATAAGCCTTATTATTTGCAAGTATGGATACATCAAAGAGTACTCTAATAAATACCTAAAATATGCTCAGTATGTATTAAACAGCTTTAGGAAAAAGATCTAAAATGTGTCTAATATCAAAAGTGATATTTTGTTCCTTATGCTGGTGATAGAGTTTGGATAAAAGTGCATGCGTCAAGTGTGCAATATAATATGCTCACTAACTGTTTTGAGTTGAGAAAATACTTCTGCGCAGACCTGAAAATGTTCATTGATGTTAAGTTCAGAAAACTTGTCCCAAGATAACTCCTTGCTATCCTGAGTTCCTCCAGCAGAATGATTTTAAAACATTTAAACACAGATTAAGAAAGAACATCAGAAGAGAAAAGAGTAGAAGAAAAATAGGAACAAACAATAAAAATGCTTAAGACTAAAGGGCAAAGGTTTACTTGAGCGCAATTTTCTCTAAATCCAGCAGAAGTAATAAGTGACTGTAATTCGTCAGAAAACACCCTGCAAACAATTTTAAAATAGAAGTTATTTGTCTAAACATGACAATATAAAGCTGGATCGGCATAATAAATTTGCATGTTGCATTGCATTAGTGATATAGGTATAGTCTTTGGAGACTTCCAAAAAAGAGAAGGGGGGGAAGGGGGGGGGGGGGGGGGGGAAGAAAGAAATAAAGAAAGATGCTTTATATGCCTAATACAGGGTTGAAATGAAAAAGAAGCAGGAAAGCAAAAACTAAGTTATCAAGAACACTTTTTCATTTTGACTCTTACAGATTGATGTTTCGAAAACTTTTGCTCATAGAATAATGGACAATTGCATACAAAGAATAAGTATAAACAATGCCACATAGATCATGATCAGAAAATAATAGAATTTTGCTTATACATCTATGGGTTAGGGTGAGCATATCCCTCTTGTGCACCAGATAAGCTTTTATATTACCAAATATTTGTCGCATCAACATATAAGATAAAAGCTAAGTAATTTTGACAAAAATACTCAAGTTATTAAATTTATCTGAACTAGTTTTTTATTATAGTTTTGACAACCCATTGATTTCAATTTTACTGCCATTTTCAGTTTTGGTGATTGGAATTTTAATACTAGTGCACATAAGCTCTGGAATGAAGAGCATGTTTACCTAATGGACGGGCTTGCTGCAATTTTATATACTTCATGACGAAAGAAGAATTCATGCCCATTTTCAGATTATAATCTTGACCAAAACCACTCAGGGTTTCCCTCTCATTGTTTATTTGCAGCTCATGCACAAAGCACAGTATATTTGACAAATATCGTTTTATAGAAAAAGAAGTATATTTGACTAATATGTAATTTACCATTGAAACAATCATTCAGAATTAATCATGCTAGAGTCAACACTTAAATAAGCACTTACCTTAGAAGATGCACATCCTCCACATTTAAAAAGTTTGGAATCAAGGATTCTGCATGACTTAACAATGAACCTACACGAGAAAGATGCTTATGAGAATTAACCATATATAAATGGTTTTTATGCGACAAGAAGTATTTGAGAAAAATCATTACGGAGGTTCTTGCAAATGCCGGCTGCTTTAGGAGTATCAGAAGCAAAAGAAAAGCCAGGCAGCAAGTTAGTTAGATCCATTTGCAAGCACTCCAAAACCTTAAGAACGAAAAGGTTCCTCTCCTGCTCTGGGGATTAAAATAATAACTGATAAATAATGTGAGGAAATAATGAATATATATAGCTCTAAAGCAATCACATAATTCAAAAAAAAAAAATTTCAGAGCATGCGCAAAAAATTAACCTTCACATATGTTGGGAACAAAATGAAGATTTGCGATGACTTTAACAAATAATGACGTCCTATGATGTGCATAAGAAGCCTGAGGCATACTGGTATGGATTAGGTTAAACTCCAAATTGCTCGCATTTGATAGATCCAGCAATGAAGTATTATCCAAAATCCATCCAACTGCAGCAAATATATCATATTCAAGAGTTGCATCCTCCTCCTTCTCTGGGAGGTTAGATGAGCACCAGCAGGATAAAAATTCTCCATGGGAGAGCGTAAATATTGCTGCCATAACTTTAGTCTGGAGTCACAGGCAAAGGACAATCAAATTCTCAAATTCAGAAATGATGCTTGTAACATCAGACAAATCAAAGGCAATGCATAAAATACTTTAACATCTTAATGAGGAAAAAGAAGAGGGCAAATAAGCTTAAGATTTGACCTTTTCCCACTAATGAAATTTTGAGTATCATTAAAAAAAATCCACAGCCAAAAACTGCAGTGGTTGCACAACGGTAACCATAAGTATTATTTATTATATTCTTATAATGATAACTTACGAAACAAATTGTCATGTAAGAACGAAAGTTTGAATCATCAGAGAAGATGTCAGCTAGACGCATTGCATTGAGCTGTAAAATCCCCCTTGGGTAACTTCTGTCAGTTGTGAGATTCCCAGGATTCTTTCCAAAAGCAGTCTTCAACACATCAAAAACCTACATGAGAACCATGTTATAAGCATGAGCATGGTAATAAAGACAAGTATGCTATACATATGTATGTATGTATGTATGTAAAAAAAAAAAGAATTTATTGGAGAGTACAAGAAACCAAGGACAAGAAGTCCTCCCAAAACAACATAGAAAACTAAAATTACAAGCTCAAAGAGTTGTCCATCCCGTTGTATCCACAAGAACACCCCTCCCCCCGAGAACACCTTTTTCTCTTAAAAAGACCATTTGCTGAAACCCACAGGGAAGCTAAAAAAGTAATTCTCTCCCAGTTTAGAAGTGAAGGCAAAAACTTCTGATTTAACACTCACATTCCTTTCTAAGCAAATACACCACAAACCAGCCAAGACATCACAGTGCCAAAGAGCCTTATTCTCCTTCTTCGGCCAAAATCTGTTAATTTAACGACTGAAAAATCCTGCAGATTTGCGGGACACACCCATTGCTCTTGACAAATACCAAACAGCCTACTCCAAATCTGCCAAGCCACATAACTAGCAAAGACGCAGGCATGCTGACTGCATAAGACTATGTTCAAGGCCAGTGGGTCCACCGTTGGCCCAGAAAGACAACATATAAGTTTGACACATATTGAAGGCACAAATGCTTTCTGTAAATCACCATGGCACTGGATCTATATAAAAGATTTCCAAAAGGAAAACTTAAAAACCTATTATCCATATTATTTGTGTAGTCTACAGAAGTCCAACCTAAGTAGATGTGTAAAATACTCCCACATAATAATTAATAAAATAATGAGTGATAGAAAAGTTAACAATGTTAAGGTTAGATCATTTTAAGGCAATTATTTCCATCCATCCAATCATAAAAAAAAAAAAAGAAGAAAAACCACTAAAGCTGTGGAACTATTTATCCCTGACAATTTGCAGAATAAGTTACCAGTTGATACTAACCTCTAAAGCAACAGATTTAGCCAAATCTAAACTTTGCGATGAGCTAGCAACTTCATCAAGATAAGAAGCGCTTTCTGCTTCACACAAACTCAGCAGCTGATGACGGTGAGTCACGAAAGAATAATGAATGATATGCACAACTTACTATATAGATTAATTTAAAAGCAGTGATGTATAGCAGATTCTGTCATCAAACTCACAATGGATAGTATCTTAGCTTTCAGCCTGGATATAGCAGCCACAATCCTCGTTGGAAAATATGGTTGAATGTCTAACTTCAGAATGGACTCAACCAGAAAAAGAATACTGCCCTTTCCACATAGTTCCTGAAATTAATTTTAAAAAGACGCAGTTCATATATGTATAGGAAAAGCAAAATTCATCCCATAAATAAACCAAATCGATGGAATGACTTGAGTTATCATCCACAATGACTACATTGCAATAGCCAGTTTGTTCAAACAAGTCCTTAGCACCTTAATGCCCAACTTCTCCCCCTAACTATCTATCCTTAGTGTACACCCATATTAGCTTCCAGTTAAGAGAGGAGCTTTGAAACAGGGAACCAAATATTATATCAAGAAGAGTTGAGTAGATAGAATGCAAAACCTTTAATGTAAAGTGGTAATTTACATAAGTGTAACAAATGGCTAGGATGAAAATAGGTTCTCAAAACTAATAGTATCCATGTTGTAGAGGAATATATAGTTTAATATTTCACATAATTACGGGAATAAAAGAAGGATTTGAAGATCCCTTTCACAGATGGAAATAAGGATATCATTGTTGTAGAGTATAAGATTTTTTGTCAGAAACGTGTAACCAGAATCCTCAGTTCAACCTTTGTAAGATAGAGACTTGGGGACAATGCCTTTATGAAGTGATAGGACTTTTATATTCCATATTGCAAGTGCAAGAGACACAAATAGATAGACAACAGAGGCAATGGAATGGGACTTCCACTTGATAGATAGAATCCGCCTAGAGTCCTAAGGACACTTGACTGTCTATAAAACTATGTAGTCCTTGACTCTTTAATTTAAAAATGGAAAACAACTTTCCCTCTTACAAAGATTCCTTGAGCATGTTTATTTGGTCATGTTTCTCCAAATTTATAACGACAGACTAGTTTGGAAAACCTTATTCTTGAGCAGGCGCTCCTTAAACAATTTTTGTTGGCATAACGACTGAAGAAACTGCAAAGAAGCCTCACACTGCTGGATGAGAAAATAAACTACTCTTTCAGCTGTCAAATTTGATTCCAAGGATAGATCTTTATGGTAAGCTGACAGGGTAATATCTAGAAACCTAACAATCCTGCGAACTGATCCAAAAGCCACGTCCATAAATATGTCAACCTGTCACAGAAAGCATTGTGGTTAGTCACAGCATAGATGTGTCACTAAATTATAGCATTCACATAAGAAAATGTCATGAGAAATACAGATCATATTATAAAAGAAATTTTACTGGCTGAAAACTTACAGCCAAAATCCTTAGGGCAATCCTAGATGCATACAACAAGTGGATTGAAAGAAAAGTTTATTGATACCGTGTCTGTGTTTTCAAAAGAAAATTTTGACACCAACAAAACCTTTTTAAAGTGTTGGGGCAAATTCTAAAATATAGGAAAGATGAACTTGAGAAGTAAGAAGAAAGGGGTTTTTTATTATTACAGGAAAAATGGAAGAGATTCAACTATGGGGTATGCGAAGCTATAATGCAAACCAAACAAACAAAACAGGAGGAGGAGGGCAAGAGAAATAGATACAAAAATCTAACAAAATTGACCAATTATTCAACAAACCAGAAATATAGACTTCCTTGAAACAACCATCAGCCAATCACCAAATTAAGGCACTAAACTCAACCTATCCCATAACATATGCAAATGCAGAGAGATAACCATGAAGATTTGGGCTTTTAAACGGTTCTAACACCATAAAATCATTCTTTTTTACCATCTATCGCATATTGACACTAAAAAAATTCTGTTTTTCAATCCAGCAACCAAAAATAGACTGAAGGTGTACTGTTACCTTGGGGTGAGCAAGCAACACATGAACAATATCTTGCCATTGTGTTGATATAAACCCAGTTAATAGATGCAAACTGCATGCTACAAGAGCTGAATGCAAAAGGTACTTGAGACTAAAAGCATGGCCTTCCTGCAACATGAGTGGAAAATCTAAATGCAGATTAACAGTAGAAAAGTTTAACTGCATAAACAAAAACTAAATAAAACCTGGCAGTAACCGCCAAGAACTATTAGCACGTAGAAAACCAGTTCAATCAACTGTTCTAAAACTTTCACATCATCTAGCAAAATCTGCAATCATGTTTCAAACACAGAAATTAGATCTACCGTCAGGTGTTACTATAATCTCTAAATTTGCAAAATATATAAACATTAAAAAAAAAGTAGACTATTTTTCTGTGGCCAAGCAAGATGCACAAAAGAATGAATAAAACTTCAATAAAACTCTTTCATGTTTATGTATACATCACTTTGTGAAATATTAAATACATTGGTGTTAACAATAAGAAATTGCAAGGAATCAGAAATCATGACTCCATCGAGATTGATTCTACATTACCTCCCTCACCACCCACTCACTAGAATATAAATAGAGTATTACAAAACTTAGCACTGAACACATGCCTTTCTTTATGTTTTAGACAGGGTGACGCAACAACTCAAGACATTCAATACTGGCTAGAAAGTCGTTGTTTCAAGTGCACAATAAATGTTTCTATATCACGTCTTCAACAATATGGAAACATAACTTCGCCCTATGGCATACAAGCAAAATCAAGACACACACATAAGCAAAGCAGAATATATAGATGTATTACTAATACTAACCTGCTCAAGTTTAGAGTGACGAGGGGATAAATCACACAAGGTCTGCAAGAGGCGGATACCACATAACATATATCTGATCATGGATTCATCTCTATCAGATGAGATTAGCACTGCAGTAAGATGCAATGGAAGAGATCCTACAAGCTTTTCCATGTCAATCTGCACATGAACACAATTAAATATGACCAACTAATAAAATAAGAGCATGATGATTTTGAGCATGAGACAACCTTGGCCATTGATCCTTTTCTGGTCAAGTAGTGAATAGTAAAATTTTCAGAGTCCCTCAATAATCTATTAAGTTCCTGAGAGCTAAGCCCATGTAACTCCTTTACTGCCGATATCAGGCCAATCGCCTGTTAAAGCAAATAAGGATAACTTATTCATGTTCTAGTCACTGAGAAACAGGATATCAGAGAACAGAGGGATTATCGTGGATCCAGTATATATTAAGTCTTGTGTACTTGCCTGTCCAGCACTACTTGATGGATCTTCCTTTGAATGCCTCATTCTTGAAAATTAGTATGAAAAACACAAGCATACACTAGCAAGAGGCATAAGAAACATGTGAGACACATATAGCATAATTAGTCAATATGCTTGACTTATGAGCATAAGATAATTGCTATTTTGCACTTGGGATGAGAAATGGCTTGTTTATGTCAAAGCAACTATGGCAGGCAGTTGATTGATGGCAGACAATTGCAAAAAGAAGTGACACTTGAGCTCCTTTTAGCTTTGTTTCTGGAAAGCATTAGATATATACACTACCAAAAATCCTTACCAGAGAAATTGCACTTCAGTCAACAGAGTTGTGAAGTGTGAAATTTTACTCATTCAGCAAAGAAGAGTATCAACAAATAAATGTTCAGAACCAACCAAATCCACTTTTCACCTTCAAAGTTCTAACTAATTCTCTGAAATAAAACTTTTGCCAAGTAATTCACTTTTCACAAGCATATTCAGAAACCACGCCTTCCACTGCCCAATCTCCTAACCCTACAAGGGATAGGGGATAGAAAAAATCAAATTAAATAAAGCAATAGGACAAAAGCAACCAAAAACTCTTTATCCATTATCATAACACATGTAATCATAAAGCTAGAATGCCACTTTTAAGTTCATCATCCTCCATTGTCCGGTACTAGAGGCATGGCCCAAAGGAAAAAACAAGGGGATCTGCATCACAGTGTATAACTTTGACCAAAAAAACTCAGTTACTACTGTCTAATCTCCTTCATATTAGGATTTCAAAAAAAAAAAAAAGACTCAGTGATATTAGTGATAAAGCCATGCAGTAATGCAATCAATTCTAACAAAATAATGCTATAAGGACACATGTAAACCAATTACGTTTCCATAGAGGAAAAAAGAGCAATTTTATGTTCATTTGCAATTATATATACATATTTAAGGTCATCATAATTTTGAGAAAGCAACTAAGGATATAATTTTTAATGTGAATGCAATTAGACTTATCTAATAGCGGCAAAATACTTGTTATTTGCCATCAATTTTATCAGCTGGCTTCCAATGCAACATCCTCTGATATTGGAAGTATTTTATATATGGTACATACATAAACTAAATTAAATCAAACCAAATCAAATGCTGGTTATGCGGTGTCGGAAGCCTTATCTTCTATATTGCTTTTCGCAAAACCACCTAGATGGCAGACATCTAATCGCTTTGACCCATATCTAGCACACATAGATGTCCTCTTTAGAGATTACTAACTGATTAGACTTCTACAGAATATGACTCACTTGCTTTGCATAGAAATTTGATAATATAAAAAGGCCTAAATTTGCTTGTAATTCGTAACAGTGTTACCTAATTCAGTAACCCCAACAAAACCATAATCCAGGTTACACAATCCCAGTCATAAGACATTTGCAATCTGGATCGTGAGAAAAATTAGCCCTAGGAATTTCATGACACGGGCAACTTGAAGGTCAACAAAGGTAAGAATATAGACCAGGATACCACAGCTACCTTCCTTAAGCACACAATCTGCCCAACTTAACGCACAGGGGGAACAAAAAGGAGAGGGATTATTTTGATAGGGCTCGGCAGATGATAAGGTTCTGTCGAGATTTCTGTCACAGTTTCCTTGCTGACCATTCACCTGTGCTGATATATACTTATTAAAAGTATGCAAGAAATTTTAAATATTTATTGATATTTACCCTATCTTGTGGATTTTGTGTCTTTGATAGTTTGCCTAACAGCTCATTTGAATGAAAACATTTGATCCCTTGTTTGGGTACATTTTGATAGAGGTTTGAAAAAAAAAAAAAAAAAAGCCAAGGGAATGAAGTGTTCTCTAAGAACACATTTTTCTTTAGTTTTACTTTCCCTGCCAAAATGGGAGGAAAGCAAAGGGAATGGAAAATTCTTTTGATAACATTTAGGCACTTCCAATTCTGTCCAACAACAGAAAGGAAATAAGTTAAAACTATATTAAAAATGATAAGCTTCTATAAAAACTTTTTCCCCTCCTTTACCTCCACTTTCATTTTAATCTCATAAGTGTTAATTCTTTTTTGTTTCCTTAAGGTATTCATTTCATTCCATCTATCCAAATGAACTTTAAGTCTCTTGTACTTTTTAAAACCTAATAAATAAAAAACTTTAGACTTACTACCCTAAACCCTAAGTATTAAGTATTACCTAATTTTTTCTATATGCACATCACAGGCACTCTGCTAGATGCTTTTAAAGATTTTCTGACCTCCAATACCATTAGAAGTTAGTCTAGAACCATAATGTTGCTAACCATACTAAAAGTGCTGTAGGCATGTAACTTTGCCTCTACTTATATCTTGTAACATAATGTACAATGAATTTGAAACGCTCCTTACATTAATTTAGGAAAAAAAAAATCTACAAAATAAGACTTTAAAAAGACTGAGAGAAGTCATTTTTAGTCTTTGCACTCGAATATCAATTATTTAATATCTAGCATGTGAAATGAGCTCTATCTATATAAAGAAATGAAAAATAATGCTAATCCTCTGACGTAGAGCCATATGTCAACATGGGCTCAATATTATTCTTAGTTTCTTTTAAGAATGACCAAGAATTCGTTCTTAGTTTTGTTAAATATAACATAAGTAAATTATTTTCCACACTTTTGTCTTGAACTCATTCTTTTTTAAAGTTGCAGTGTGTGGCAACTTTTACTTTGATTTTCTATTTTTCCATTTTTCCAAAGAAATAGTAGTTACATCATATTAATTAGTTCAAATATTTACGAGTCTCTTTGGGAAAGTACAGCAAAAAGAAAAATAAATCTGAATAAGTAGTTACCAGGTGTTGCAAAACATCCAGCCTTGAGACTGGGTACATGACTGCCACAGCCCCCTAGTCGACCTTAATTTGCTTATTTCAATGGGCATAATATTTGATGATCATACCTAGCTTTTGATGAATACACTTGTATACAAAAATCAACTAGAATAATAGAAAAATAGCACAATTTGATTATTATGGCACTTACTGACTCCAAGAGGGAAAAAAAAAAAGTACCTCCCACAGGGGACCAAAAGAAAAAATCTGTGCTCTCCACATGTTACTATTGTAGTTAAGTTCTCAAGTTACTCTTCCTATAAGTTTCTCCGCGTCTATGTGTGAGAGTATGTGTGCGTATACATATCCTTTCATATTGAAATTCTTCCCATTCTTCACAATTGCCCGTACTTGCGGGCACCCCCTATCGGCTATCCCCACTTTTTCCACCTCAATTCCTCACAACTTCGCTTCCTCCACAGTTTCTCCTCTTCTCGATCTATGACGATTCCAATATGCATTCCCCTTCAACGATATCGAGAACTTGCTGCATTAAATTCATGATTCTTTCAACTACACCACTTTCAGCTTCCAACTTAAAATCAAATACCACCCATACATCCTATTATGCTAATGGCTACCTACACAATAAAGGGGAAACTAAATCCCACAGCAGCCAAGCCAAACTAAATTACGAAAATTAAGCATAACAATGGAGAAAATACTTTTGGCAGTTTATCTTTATAGCAAAGAGGAATAGATGAGGAAGGTATCATGGGAGAGAAAGAACCCGTACGAGGCCGTAGGTTGACAGGTCGCGGTCGACGGAGACAGCAGGGGTGAGTGGCAGCAACGGAGTGGGAAGCTCAATAAAATCCACGAAAGCAAAGACTCCTCAACTTTATTTTGAGAGTGGGGAGAGCGCTGCGGCTGACGACAGAAAGGAAAAAAATCAGCAAAAAAGCAAGAGTATTAAATTGTTCTTTGGCCATCTCTTATACTATTCAATATTGAATGTTCAATATATGTATTACTATGTTATATTTATGATTCCATTTAAAAAAAATATGTTACATTTATGAGAGAGTCTTAAGGAAAATTAGTTAATTTTATTATTTGTAGATATATTTTAAATTAACATGACATAATTCTACACGTCCATGATTGGTTTTCAAGGAAGAGAAGGGAGCTTAGGGAATCAGAACATATCACAAACTTTATACTAATAACACTATACACAATATGGAAAACATGAAACCAGGCCATTCACATGAGCGTGAGACCTGATCCTAAGTCCTCCCTCATGGAAATTCTTTGAATGATTCACTCTAATGATCTGGCAAGATCCCAAAATCCCAATAGAAAGAGAGTAACCATCCGGTCAATGCTCCCCCCCTCCCCCAGGCTCCTTTACAGCAACGCTGCTAATGAATGGAATGTAATTGTGTGGACAAGAAAATCTTTTGAGAACAATAAGGCAAGACTCTTCTTTTGCTCCATCTCCTATAATGGAAAATTCTTTTTTTTTTTAAATCCTACTATATATAAAATATTACATCTGGATGTTATATTTTTTGGTATTTGAAATGAACAAATCCGAGTCTCATGCTATATTTTTTTAGATTCAAAATAAACTACTTCAAATTCTTCTATATTTTAAAAAAATATATACCAGGAGAACTTAAAAATTTTTATCACGAGTTTTCTTAGCAACTTTAAGAGAATTAAAAAAATTATATTCAAAATCCCTTAACCTCATTAAAAAAAATTTTACAGCATAACATAGATTTCGTGTTCTCTTCACTATTGACACAATTCTATCCTACATTATCTTTCATAAATTTATTTTTTCACACTTCTTACTTTTCTTTTATCTTTTATACTTACTCAAATTTTACCTAATTTCAAATATTTGGTCATATCTCAAAATCTAAAATATAGACTAAATTATGTTAAAGTTTTGAATAATTGATAATTATTTTTTATTATTTTAAAGATATTTATTCTTCATATTTTTATAAATATTTTTTATCTTATAAAATTAATTTTAATAAAAATTCAATTTTTACACAATAAAAATGATTTTAATTCTAATACGAGAATGATAATAATTTAATTATTGTTTAAAATAAATATATACATTAATATTATAAATAAAAAAATTCTAACTATTAATTTTTATTTTAAAAAATATATATCAAAAAAGTCCTCTTAACTTCATTAAAATTTTTTTTGCATAACATGACTGAGTGAGTAACCTTCATGTTTCTAAAACAGTCAGTTCCTTCGTGTGACTCCTCATATTTAAAGTTTTTGACACAATTCCAGCTCCACAGTGTTGTTCCTCCATTTTCAATCATCATTTCACTCTTTTTCTCATTTTCCCACACACATTTTTATTAATAATATTAATTTCTACATTTATTTTAAACAATAATTAAATTATTATCATTCTTGTGTTAAAATTAAAATTATTTTTACTATGTAAAAATTAATTTTTATTCAAATTAATTTTATAAGATATAAAATATTTATAAAAATAGGAAGAATAAATATCTTTAAAATAACAAAAAATAATTAAAAATTATTCAACATTTTAACATAATTTAGTTTGTATTTTAGATTTTGAGATATGACCAAGTACTTGAAATTAGGTAAAATTTAAGTAAGTATGGAAGATAAAAAAAAAATAAAAAGTGTGAAAAAAAAAGTTTATGAAAGATAGCATATGACAAGATTGTGTTAGAAGTAAAGAGAAGAAGGCAAGCATTTACTCATTCATCTATTCTATACTATAAATTTTTATTTTTAATGAAACTAAAGGAATCATAATATAATTTTTGAATTCCTCTAACATATATATTTTTTTAAATAAAAAAGAGGGACTCAGATTAATTCATCTTGAGTATCAAAAAGTATAACAAGGGATTTAAATTGGTTGAGTTTGAATCTCAAAAAATATAATACCAAGGTATAATAAAGTAGAATTTAAAAAAAAAGTTATGCATATAGCTCAGAAAGGCCTCTTCTTTGGCTACATCTCCTATAATGGAGTGCATGTAAGGAACTGTGGCCGGAAAAGCAACCTGCCTCTTAGAAGGAGCTTTGGAATAACAAATTCTCAGGAAGTCCCCCCACTAGCTGTGCTCATTTTGTGCAAATGAGGATCTGCCTAACCAACTGCAAAGATCTTCAGACACTTTATAGGTGAGAGAAGACATTCGCAGGAATAGCGGACGATTCAACAGTGTCTGGTTTGGTGTTCTCAATTGCATGGCCACCCAACGAAGATAGGAAAATCTTAAATGTTTGGAAGAACAAATCCTCCGTCACAACCCCATCGTACTTTAAGCCCCCTTCTTTTCTTTTGTCTTTTCCTAACTCTGTATCCCGTGAAAAAAAAAAAATACATCTTGAATCAGAATTTAAAAATATTAGTCAAAAATTAAATTTAATAATATATTTTGATATAAAATAATAATAATAAATTAGAGTATGTCTATAAAATTAGTTATGTTAGAGAGAGAAGTCACAACAATAAGCTCATCATAAATCATTCAATCATATATTATTATTTTTGTTTTAATTTTAGATTATATCAAATTATATTTATAATCTTTTATTAGAAAATTTAAAAGATTGATTCATTATTTTTTCCGTTAATTTTAAAAAATGTAAAAATTTTAAAGAATTCTTAATTTAAGTAACGGTTAATTTATTCATTATTTTTCTCGTTAATTGTAAAGAATTTTAGACATCGAAGAATAATTTATTAATTTTCTTGTTCATTTAAAAAAATTCTCACAATTCTAAAAATTTTTCATTTAAAAGGTGATTAATTAGTTAATTACTTCATTATTTTTTATTTACTACAAAAAATTTATGTAAATTAATGATTTTATTACTTTTTTCATTAACTACAAAAAGTTTATGTACTTTAAATAATTATTTATAAATGTATGAAAAAGATGAAAAGTTATGGTATAAGGAGTCAAGAATTTCTTTAACAGAACTTTTTCAACTCCTACCTTAAAAAAAGTTTATTTTACTTATATATATATATATATATATATATATTAATCTTTGAATTTATGCATAAGTTTTTTTTTATTTGCAATAGGTTTTCTATTGATAATAACAGTATTACAAAAGAATTATTTTTTGTTTTGAAATTTGTTTCCAAGTTTAATATAGAAGTTACAAATTTGTAATTAGTATCACATGATGCACTACATTTTACTGTCAGTGCTAGAGGCACGTGATGTGCTTGTGTCTATTCTTTCTTTTTGTTGAATCCTAAGCACAGTATATATTAAATCAGATAATTATAAAATAGAATTATTAAGTTATAATTTTTCTAACAAAACTAGTATTCATATGATTTTTTAATATAAAATATTATTTTTTCATGGAAAATCACTCAAATGTGACTTTTACATATTACTGACAGCGGCTGCATTCAAATAATTAAGACATTCAATGTATGTGGTTAATATGTGTTTAAAATTTAAAAAAAAAAAGGATTTACACTATTATGATACTAATAAAGACATGATAGATTCAAATTTGCAATTAATATTGCTTGTATGGATAAATGATTTTAAATATTCATCATATTTAATTTTATTTAGTTAAAATATATAAAATAAAATCACACAAATATATTAAAATTAATCAAATATGATAAATAAAATATATAAAAATAAGATAAATATAGAGAAAAATACACTTTTTGGTCTCTCACCTTTTATGATTAGATACTTGAAAGATAAAAAATATTAAATTAGTCCCTCAAATATTGCAGTGTTATTACATTTGCTCCATCTGTCATAAGGTCGTCAAAATTAATCTAACTTGGACCATTTTCTACCAATGTAACCTGATATTTGCTGAGGTAAATTAGTATTTTGCCTATTATTTAATTATTGGGTCTTTCATCTTGCGTTACTAGATCAATTTAGTCCCTTATCTTTCAAAATTAGATTAATTTGATCCTTTAATATTTGACATTAAATCAATTTAATCTCTTATCTTTTGATACTAGATCAATTTGGCTTCTTGCCTATTATCACTATATCAATTTGGTTCCTCATCTTTTAGCACTACAACAATTTGGTCCCTTAAAGATTTCAACATGATCAAAGTTGATCCTTAGTGATAAAAAAAATAATTATGGTGCCACTTTGGAAAATTTTTTTTTATTGCCTAAGATTAAATAAGAATACAAATAGAATTTAGTAATGACTCATGATCAATTATCTATTATATCAACACAAATATACACATACACATTGTATTTATCATGATAAATTATCTATTATATCATCACAAATATACACTTACACATAGTATTTATCATGTTCTAAGACCACATAACACATATATCTTGTCATAAATACCCAAATTGATGGGTCATTCATTAGTGTTTTTTCCTTTAACCAACAAAATATAATTATTTTCAATTATTTGTTAATATTTTACTTCTTTTATTAAATTTATAATTATTTTCAATTAAGTGAATTATATTTATCGTTCCCTAATATTTAGCTATTTATTGAGTTCATATATCTTAAACTCTCACAATATTGATCAATTTTACTTTATCACAAACATAATTATAACACACATAATTTGAACACTATTATTAAAATTACATTTCACTTATATGCTTATACAATAATTATAATAAAATTTAAATTCATACAATATTGTCATAAATAACTACTTTCAGACAATTTTATGTGATTAATTAACTCTTTGCATTACATAAATAGGATTTGTGTGAATGTCTATATTTCTAAAATTATATCATATAAAAATAATTGAAAATTTATTGAAGATTTCAAAAAAAGTAATCATATGTTTAAAAGTTAAAAAGATTATTCTTAATTTGAAAATAAATTATGTTATGCTTCAATGTTTATTAAAGATATAAGAATATCTTAATAATAATTATGTAAATCATATAAGTAGAAGGAAATTATATTAGTTTTTGAAAAATTGATGCTTGTATAAATTAAAAATAATTATATTTTATAAAATTTAATAATATAAGTAAAATATTAATAAATAATTGAAAATAATTATATTGTGTTGGTTAAGGAAAAAAAAACACTAATGAATGACCCATAAATTTGAGTATTTATGCTCATATATACGTGTTCTTTAGTTCTAGAACAAGTTGAATGCTATGTGAATGTGTGTATTTGCGTTGATGTAATAGATAGTTTATTATGTGTTGCTGTTAAATTTTATTTGTATTCTAATTTTATTTTTGCCAACATAAAAAATATTTCAAAAGTGGCATCATAATTTTTTTATTTTTATCACTAAAGTCTAACTTTGATCATGTTGAAATCTTTGAGAGACTAAATTGTTTTAGTGGCAAAAGATGAGGGATCGAATTGATCTAGTGGCAATAGGTGAGAGACCAAATGGATCTAGTGTCAAAAGATGAAGGGCCAAATTGATTTAATATCAAAGATTAAAGGACCAAATTAATCTATTTGTGAAAGATAAAGGACTAAATCGATCTAGTCGTGCAAGATGATGGACCAACTTATTCAATGATTGACAAGCTAATAATCCACCTTAGTAGATAACATGTTATATCAGCAGAAAATGGTCAAGCTCATATTTATTTTAACAGCATCATGACGAAAAGGACCAAATGTAATTATAGTACAATATTTAAGGGACTAATTTAGTACTTTTTATCTTTCGATGACCAAATTGATCTAATGACAAAAAGTGAGAGACTAAAAATGTATTTTTCTTGATAAATATGTCAAAATAAAATTAAAAAATTATATAAAAGTAAGGAATGAAATGTGAATAAAAACAAGAGGCTCTAGGTAAAAAATGATAAAGTGATAACTTGATAGTTAATGATTTAGCATAAAGGTATTTTTGTCTTAAAAAGTTAACTTCATGTTTTTACTCCAATAAAGAAATAGCAAATTCCTACTTTCTAATCACAAAAAAAAAAAGTTCTACTATTACTTTAAAACATATTTAAAAATCTGTAAAGAAATAATTTTTAAAAAAAATAAACAACTTATTTGTCAAATTGATATAATTTCACAACACAAAAGCAAATATCCTATTATTAAACTTGAGCAATTATTTTGTCAAATAACTCTAACATCTCAGGAATTATTGAATTTTTTAAAGTTTAGTTATCATTTAGATATAATTTGATCTTTAATATTTTTAATTTAATTACTTAAATTTTCGTTTATGACATAATTGTTCTTTTTTTTAAAATAAATTTAGTAAAATCACTTTGAAATAGTAAAGAAAATAAAAAAATTTTGGAACATTAAAAATTAAAGAAAACATTTCAAAATTATACAAAGAAGTTATATAAGGCAAATACATATTGACATTGTTTTGATGATGACAAATATATGAAAAATATGAGTTACAGATATGTGTTTAATTGATTTACTATTTGGACTAACTATTGGTTTGTAAGTTAGCTATTTATTATGTAAGATGGTCCAAAAAAAGAATAGTGAGCATAAAAATGAAGATAATATTTTATCAATACCATGCTTCACAAAAAGATAGCAAGAAGGAAAAATGTTCTAAGCAATGAAGAAGTTAAGGATTTGAAACTTGGTTGCATCAAGATAGCCAATAGATTGAATATGTATAATTATCATAAGGTAAGTATTATATTGTGAAATTCAATGATTTAGATTTGCATTTATTGACTTAAGATATTATGGTAATCAAAATATAAGTTTGGACTTAAAAGAAAGTGAGATATAAATTTTACTTAATATCATTTTTTCACCTTTGGCAACTATTTTGTTTATATCTAACAAACTATTTACAATTTTGTTATGAAACTTATTTATTATAAAACAGACTCAAAGAGTTTTTCAACAATAGGTTATTCACTTAAAATGGAATTCAAATGAAAAAGTTATGATAATCTAAATTTGAGTCATGAGATATGGATTAAGCATAAAACTAATTTATGATCTTTGGTCCCTATTTTGATCATATCTCCCAAAATATACTTAATTTTGATATGATAATTTTTTCCCTTCGAAAATAGATTTAATGATCTTTCTAACAAAAGGTCATGCACTTAAAATGGATTTAAAATGAAAAAGTTATGACCATTTGAAATTAGGACTGCTTCACTGTAAGTGGCCAGTCAACTTATCCCCTTTGGCAAGTCAACTAGGGCAGTACAAAGTCAAGCTAATAGTCATATTCTGAGGACAGTCAACTGACATGTCTCAGATTCAAAATAATGGTTATATTTTAGAGGGCAGTTGATTGGGGAACCTCGACAGTTGAGTAAGAACATGCAGAACATTATTTTTAAAAGTAAATAATGGCTCTTTTAAGTATGTAATAGCTATATCTCATGTTGATCAATATATATGACTTTTAAACATATTTTTTAGGAGAACCAAATGCTGGAATGAAATCTTTAACTTATTATATCATCTTTGAGAAAAAAACAAACATCATTGAGTCAAAACTTGCATATTCTCTATCATTTGAGTTCTTATAGATTCATCTTGTATATCTACTTCTTTAAAAGAATTTATTTATTAGAAATTGTTTCTTCTTTGAGAGAGAGAAACTCAAGAAAGTTCATTGAAGGTGTCAAACAAAAAGTGCTTGAATTGAGGAAGAGGTTCTCCTTAGGAATTACTCAAGGAATTTCCTTGAGAGAATCAAATAGAGACTGTTTGTGTTAAGGGGGAGATTGCCCCTGGTTTAAGGATGTTTCTTGAAGGTGTCAAGTAGTGAGAGTTTGAGTTTAGGAAGAGGTTCTTTCTAGGAATTGTCATTGAGGAGGAGGTTCTCCTTAATTGTTGTAATTGATCATTAAGATAGTAAAAATCCTAGGAGGTTGCTTAGGGTCTAGATGTAGGCTTGGGTTGGAGTTAAACTAGAATAAATCTTTGAGTTTGTTTTTTCTATCCCAATACTCTTTATATTTTGAGTTATCATATTTATGGTTTGCTTTTATTGTTAATATTACACTTGAAGAGTTAATCCATTGTTAAATGCTCTATTTTGAAAAGAAATATTCATACTCCAAAAGCCAACATTAAATCTTCATTGGTTAATATTATTGTTACTTTGCTTATTATTCTTCAAGTATCTGTTGCAATAAGTATTTTCAAAAATAATTTTGAAAAGAACCGAAATTTTAGCAAACACCCAATTCATTCGCTCTTGAATGTTGTTTGCCTAGTCTAATAATACAGTATAAAGTAGAAATTAATCAACTAGATTAAAACAAATAAATCAAGCATCAAAATTATGATAAGCATTTTTAGAGAAAGAATAAAATTGTTTGTGATTTAATAAGTTCAAAATTATTTATTATGAAGAACAAAAGTAGCCTCTTCAGAGTCAATGTTTTAGAATAATGTTTTAAAACAAAATCATTTAGTAAATACTTTATAAGTATTATTTTGTTTTTTTTTTCTTTTGAAAGATTGTCTTTTCATTGGCTAAAAGAGGCACAAAAAGTGAAGAAAAGAAATGAGATGGTTTAAGGCTTTCTAACTTCCAAGAGTTTCCTTCTTGAACCTTTCGTCAAAAACCACCTTACGTTTCAAGCTTTTCAAGTGAGACTTGTTGGCCCAAAATAGTTTAATGACAACAAAACTCACTATGTTTTTGAAAACCCAAGCCCACTTTACTCCGCATGAGCTCAAATGGCTTTAAAAATGCATCTTTAAACATGATGCCAATATAACACAATCGACATACTACATGATAAAGACATCAGGCAGAAAGCTACTTGAGTAGAAAAGAGAACAAGTACAAAAATGTATTACCATTACATAGCTACAAAAAGATTGAGACAAGCCAAAATGTTTAACAAAAGTGTCTGACTCAAGTACAAGCATGTGAATTGAAAAGCCTTTAACAGTACAAATGTTCTTCTACATTTTCGACTAAAAGGAACAATGAATAGTAGAGAAGAAAAGGCATAAAAACACGGGAAAATGCTCTCAAACAAAGTTTTTCATCTTCTCCAACCATGGCAATACTCCAATGGCATGGACTACCTGAAGACCAAGTTATAAAAAGCCATAATAGTTCATTGTTGCACTTCTCTGAAAAGAAAAAACATGCATGAGTCTACAAAAATGTTGAAGAACATCAAATGTGAGCCACTATAATAGAACCCCTTTTCTTTTTCTTCGTTTCCAAGTCTACCATTCAAATTTTGAGAGGGAATAAGGTTCCATTTGAAATGCAATGGTCATATTCTTCATACCTATAAAAAGAGAAGAGCTCTCAAATGCATTTCAACATAAACAACATAGAAAAATCTTGTAAAAAAGCTCAGAGAAAAATTTCATAGTGTACACAAATATCAAGTCCTTGAATCTATCATTTAAGAGCTTGAAAGTTTGAGCTTACTTGCAAATATCCCTTCTTTTATGAGGGTCTTTCAATTTTATTCATTCTTTGTAAATGTTTCCTCAGTAGGTAGTCAGTTGAGGTTGAAGTAAGTGAATTTCTAATATTGAAGTTTGAGGTGAGTTTGAACATTGTGTTAATGGTGAGCATAAGATTACTAAGTGTTGGGGGTAATTACATGTTTGATATGATGAAAAATCTCTTCAAAATTAAAAGGGACTGAAAACAGGACAATGAGTGTTCAGATCAAGATAAATTTTATTGCATCCCTTAGTTTTTATTATCTACTTTTTTTTCTGTTAAAGTTTTCAAGAACCTTAAACTAAGTTTCCGGTAATTGAGACTTTCTTTCAAGAAACTAAAAACTCCTTTCAGTTGCAGACATTCTTTTTAAAGCTAAATATTTTTTGGCATCTAAAAACAACTTTTAGGCTTCTGATCAAAAGTTTACGAAAATTTTTTTATTTCTTTGGCAGTATTAAATTTTCCTCAAGCACCTATCCACCCCTCTCTAAGTGCACTATTAAAATTACAAAATGAGGTGCAAAGATAAGTAGTGACTTGATGCGGTGGACGACTGAATTTGATTTTGCTGCATCTTGTTGTCATCAAATCACTATATATACATTATAGTCTTAAAGAATATGAAACATCTCCATTTCCTACCTTTGGTAACCGGAAACCTCAGAACATGGCCATGAGAAATTTTTTAGCTTCATGTTTATAGGTATTTTTTTAGGTGATTCAATGCTTTTAACGTTATTGAAGTTATTTGTATTCTTATATTTTATTAATCCTAACTTTTGTAACATTTTTTTTGTATTTCTTCGTTCCTTTTACCCACAACTTGTAGAGGAGTATTTAAGCATGACGTCCTGCAATAAAGTCTATGAGTTGCACAAATTCATACTTAAACTTTTTTTTTTTTTTTTTTCATATTGTAAGAATGCCTAAATGAGAAGAAATATACATTCAAAACAATAAGTCTCTGTCTTAAACTTACTCTGCTTTAGAGCATGAAAGTGTAATTATAATACTAGCTTTGAATTTATTGTTATTCTTCCATAATGAGCGCTAGTTGTACTATATATTTATGTGGAAGTTGGTTTTGCTAATTCATTCCTTCTATTATGCCATGCGTCTTAGTGTTTTTGACAACTGTGTAACTCTATAGATTATATAATGACAGTAAGCCCACCATTGCAAAGTAGGTTGAGAAACTAAAGAAATCATATCTTCCTTCTTATTTGATCTGACTACTTAAAAAAATAGACAACATAAATATGAATGTGCATAAGTCTAGTGACTGGATGAATACATACAATAATTATGAGGAAGACATTTATTTTCAAAAGTTCTCCCTTAAAATAATTTTACGGAAGATATTTACTTTAAAAAGCTCTCAACCCTTTATATTTTGCTAGATATATGGCAGTCAAATGGATGAACGGGTAATAAATTACTAGTTCAGCATATACAAACATGTTAAAGACTGTTTAAGACTCAATTCAAAGCCTAATTTGAATTTTATTGAAATTCCTTTAGCTAATCTTCTGAAGATTAAGGAAAAAGAAAAGACTTTGATAGATGTTGTTCCCAAATCAGTTAACAAGAACATGACTTTTTTTCTTATATTTGAATTGACAATTACATGTTATTTTTTTTTCTCCTCTCAAACTTTTAGATATTATTTGAATTGACTATTTCTTTTTTATGGACAAATAGATAATATTATTAATGACTTTATATGAAATTACATTAGCCATATAGTTAGAAGGATCATCAAACCATATAGTTGAGCTAAACAACTTCTTAGACATTGTATTAGGATTCTTAATAGATGTTGAGCGTTAAATAAGCATGATGGTAAAGTAAACAAGGTGGGCAAAGTGGTCGTGACTGTTTCATGCATGCATAAATCAAATGTTATTGGAGAGGGCCAAAACTTCAAAAGAACTGAATCTCACAGCACGTCCACTAAGTTTACTATTGGCCATGCATTTTTAATGTCGACCACTGCTTATCTAAAGATTAAGTTGGATTCGAGCATAAACATTTCTCTGGTAGTTTTTACTACCAATCGAAACATGCCCCACAAAATAAATTCATTTTTGTATTGGTCAAAATCAAGATTTTGGGAATATTCTATTGATGCAATTATATTGGAAGACAATAACAATTCTTGGTTGCAATATATAGGTAATTATTGAATAAAGCAACACCTAGTAATAAATTGGTTGCTGTTAATAACAAATAGTTTGTAACTTCTAAGACTTAAGCGTCGTAAGGGCTAGGAGGAGAGGACGAAAATGAAATCGTTTTCAAGAACTTTAAACCAAGTAAATGGAAGCGTAAGACAATAACAACTATGGTTGAATAAGTGGATTATGATTGTATGCATTCTAAGATGCTTTGGTTGTTGAAAAATTTAAAAATCCTAGAAATGGGGATTTAGAATTCAGGAAATTATGAGTGCTTGTGATGGTCATCTTTTTTGGCACATTAATTTTCAGACATTTCATGCACATCATAATTTTCATGGTCGGTAATTGCAACTATAGTGGTGTGGAATATATTGACAAAGAATGCAAAGACAAAAATATTTACGTTCCTCTTAACATAGCGAGTTTTTGAAGCCTATGTATTTAGGGACACATGCTAGAATATATGTAAAGGGTAATGCATCCATTTGATGATGAAGATCAATGTGTTGTTAATGGAGCCCACGTAATATATACTAGCCAAATTTTATGTTTTTGTTTAGAGCAGACATATTAACGTTTTCTAAAAGTCTGAAAACTATTGGTTAAAGAAATTAGCATTTTAACAATGGTATTTTATAAGCTTGATAATAAAAAAGCGTACTATCTAAAATTAATTTTGATCACAAAACCCATTATCAATGATTATAGAAGCCTATATAAGTGACTCTGTAGAGTTTTTAATTGACTTCAATGAGAGGAATGTAGCACTGAAAGGGAAAAAAAAGGTAAACTAATTCCTATATCATGGATATATTTATTGCTACTTTAGATTCTACTTTCTTTGGAAACTTGAAATTGGACAATACAATTAAATGTGATTGCTGTAGATTGTCCATCCCATTTGTGTCACTGGCATTTTTCGTTTAATGTTATAATTTTGAAGTATAATTTCTTTCTTTCCGTTGTCCATTTTGAACTAAGTAAGAAATTAAATATGAATTTTCTTTCATATCTTATATATAACACCCATACCAAACAAATTTTCCACTACTAGTTGTAGTTTCCTCCAATATTCAAAACTAGAGAAGTATTATATCGTATTCTAGAATACTATGTCACTAGTAACTTTTAAGAATGTGTCTGCCTTAGTTGCCAATAAGTTTTTGTCACTCTTCTAAATCCTTGTGAATGTATCAATATTTTGTCAATTTCAAAATTTTGATGCTCAAATAAAATTTATTCATTATAAATAGGTACTTTGAATAAGATAACTACTTGAGGTTTTTTATTGAGAAAGAAGTGGATATTGTAATTCTACTACTCGAAGCATCAGAGTATAGATAAATTGATAGAAAGACCATATATGTACATTTAAAATCTTTGTCAAAACTGCCAAGAATTTAGTTTAGTTTGGTTTGCAAAAGTTTCATTCCTTAGGCTATGTTTGGATGGATGGCTTAGAAAGGAGTGGCAAGAAATAGAATGACCAAAATAAGTTGAACTTATATTTGGATTTATTTTTAAGGAGGAATGGGATAGCAATGGAGAGACACCAAGACCATTCGTTGCCATCCAAAACCCCAATTTTGGTGTCCCTCCAAATTGGGAGATCAATGATGGAATGGAGTGGTTTGAGGAATTAAATTGTTAATATACGCATCATTCACAGAGGACCATTCCAATTGTTACAAATTTATCTAAATTCCATCATTATGGTCATGGCCTATCTTTTTTTACTTAAATTTCAAAATAAAAAAGAAATAATGAAAGAATCTACACTGTAGATTAGTTTCATCTATTTTTTTTTAAATTTTTTTGGGTCAACAATTTTTCTTTTTGGTTTTTTAAGTTTATCTTTCAAAATTTTTGAAACAACATAAATATTTTGTAATAAATATATTAGACAGAAAATATGGATAGGATAATTAGTAAATAAAAAAAAATATGGACAGGAAAATAATGTAACATTTTGTATTGAACAATAACAAAATTATTAGTCACGCGTTTATATTATAAGGAGTAATATTGAAAAAAAGATTAATGAGTCATTTCACTTTATTCATTTTATTATAACTCCTAAATAAAATAGATAAGTGTCCCTTCCTTTCCTCATTAAAACTTCCAAATAACATGTCTACTCAAGTCGTTCTACTCCATTTCATTCCATACCCTGCCATTCCATTAATGACCACTCCATTCCATCCTCCCTTAAACTATCAAATATAACCTTAATGCTTAAGTGACATTAAGACTCTTTAACACAATTGCGAAAGCTTGTACTAGTGACACAAGTAATCATAGTTATAGTGTTATGGCTTATATTGATGGAGATTGTCAAGACAAAAATAATTGTGTTCCTCTTAACACAACTATTTTTTGAATCGCCATGTTTGGAGACACATGCATGAATATATTTAGGGTAGTGCATCCATTGGATGTTGGAGATCAATTTGTTGTATATGGGAATCAATAATTTACGCTAGCCAAATTTTATGTCTTTGTTTATAGGTGACATATTTACATTTTTTTTTTTTATAATATTACTATTGTTGGTTGAAGAACTTAACATTTTGACAATGGTATTCTTGAAGCTTGATAATCAGAAGGTGTAGTACCTAAATTCAATTTTGGCCACAAAACTCATGATCAATTACTATAAAAGCCTAGATATGGGTGACTCTATAGAGTTTTCAATTGACTTCATGATTTGATAAAAGGAAAAAAAAAGTAAATTAATTCCTATTTGATAGATATATTTATTGATACTTTAGATTTTACTTTATTTTTTTACAGATACTTGAGTTTGTATTATACAAATAAATTTGATTTTCATAGATTGTTGATCATACATGTTTTTACCATGTCATTCAATGTCATTTCTTGGCATTTTATGAGGTTTATTAAGCTTAAATGCATGTTTTGATAATATTTTGTGGTAATTTGGGATTAGAGGCTACTTTATGCAAAATGTGCATTTTAAGTGTAAAATTGTAATTTTTCCACTGATTTGACTTAAATTAATTGAATTGGAGAATTTGGGATATTACAATATTTAAATTCTTGCATTGTAGGCCAAATACAAAGACTAGTTTGAAGAAATCACAATCAAGGACCAAAAAAATAAAAAAAAATTATAAAAAAGACCCTGTATAGGCTTGCTATGTAGTTCGCCATAGTGAAGTCTAATTTTTATGCCTCATTTTTGTGTAGTTCGCCGCAATGAACTCTATCTAAGCTGTACAATTTTTAATTCAGATATAAATTTGATTGTAAGATCTGACCTAATCGCCTCCTATTAAATACTAGGGTTTCTGTAGAGTGGAGGCATCCAACAAGGGAAGGAGAGGCTGAGAACTTATTTGGATTCACTCATTTCTTCATTTTCTTCATCTTATAATTTTTTTACACTTCCATGGGTGTTCTTGGTGTTTTAGAGCTTGGTGAAGCATCCCTCTTAACCATGAGCATATAGATTTCACTTGCCCAGAGGCGAATTGAGGAAGCCTGAGCTTGGAGTATCAATTAGGGAGTTTTTTTTAATCTTTTCCATCATTTCCTTCTTGTAATCATTGTATTTTAGTTCAATCATTTTAGTTACATTGATAGGTTGAATTACTTTGTTGTAAAATTTCATATGTTGGATTGGATTTTAGGACTTATTTGTTGATGTGTGTTTCGTAAGGATTATTGCTGCACTAGATTATAGAATTATTGGGTTTTGTATAATCCAAGATATCTTATGATTGATTGTGGTAGCTTGGTAATTCTTAGTTAAGTTGCTCAAGTTATTCTCGCATCTTTGCATTGATCTCTCATTTGTGTATTAAGAAGGGTAGTTAATGTTGTTGTGAGCCTTTGGGTTTAAAGGTTTCATAAACAAATTAACTTACCCAGTGTTTGAATGGTATTTCAAACCACCTAAGGAATTGGTTTTCAAAAGAAACTTCTATTTATCTTTTAAGAAGCTAGGAAGGCCAAATCAAATCTCTAATGAGCATTTCATCATTATTTGTGTTATATTTTCACTCCATCATTTAGTTATTTTGTTAACTTACATCTCATATCAAAAATCTAAAAAAAAAAATGTATATATATATATATATATAGATAAATTGCATTTTATCCAATTTCAAAAGACAGGCAAAACCCAAATTTTCTCACATATTTTGCATTCATATTACTTATGAATAAATTAGGCTCCTTGAAGCAAACATGACCTGGATTGCATCACTATAGTGTATTCTTATATATGGTATTAGCTTTTGACACCCTAGTGGTGAGGGTTTGATCAATTGTCCAACCCACTTGTACCATTGGTATTTTCCTATTAGCCCTTATGATTTCAAAGTATATATATTTTTCTTTTTATTGGCTCAACATGAACTAAAAAGGAAATTAAATATGATTTTTCCTCCATATCTTTTATATAACACCCATGCCATACAAATCTTTTACTACTAGTTGTGATTCTCCTTATATCTACAATAGGAGAAGCATGATATCAAATTTTTTTTTTTAAAAAAAGTATCACCTGGTCAATTACTATTATGTATCAAATTTTTAGTAATGTCTCTGCCCTTGTTTACCTATACGTTCTTGTCACTGTTCTGGATCCTTGTGAATATATTAATCTTCCTTCAATTTCTAACTTTTGGTATTCTATAAAATTCTTTTATTACATATAAGTATATAGAACATCATAACTTCCTAAGATTTATGATTAAGGAAGAGGTGGATATGGCGTTTTTGCTACTTGAAGTATATTTACATTTAAATATTTGTGAAAATGGTCATAAATTTACTTCTATTTAACTTGAAAAATTTTATTCCTTAATGTTTGTGTTCTTTAAGTGAAGGTCTATTAGGAATGCAAAGCACTCACATATGCCTAAAGCAACCCCAAGACTACTTTAATGCAATTGAAAAGATTTATAACAGTGAAACTGATAAATTGCAATTATGGTGTTATGGCTTATATTGATGGAGATTGCAAAGACGTGTTCTTCTTAACTATTAGGTTTTGGAACCATCATGTTTAAAGGCACATGCATGAAAATATTTAAGGGGCAATGTATCTATTGCATGTTGGTGATTGATGTATATGGAGATCACATAGTTTTCTATGTTTAGAGGGGACATAGTTTTCTGATAAAGTAAGCATTGTTGGTTGAAGAAATTAACATTTTGACAATGGTATTCTTAAATCTTGATAATTAGAAAATGTACTATCCAAGCTTAGTTTTTGTCATAAAACCCATTATTAAGTATTACAAAAGCCTAGATATTTTCCAATTGACTTCATGACACCAATGTCGAGGATTAGATTGTCAAAGGAAAACAAATGGTAAACTAATTCTTACTTTCTTTAAAAACTAGAATTTAGAGAATAAAAGTCAATTTATATGTCATAGATGGTCCATTCCTCTTGTGTCACCAATATGTTCCTTTTAGTGTTATAAATTTTCAATATGAATTTTTCCTTTTCATTGACACAACATGAACTGATGAATAAAATAAATATGAAGTTTCTTTCATATGTAACACCTATGGCACATAAAGCTTTTTTTTACTAATTGTGATCTCATCTAAAATCTACAAGTAGAGAAGTAAGCCATTGCTTTCAAGAATACTATATAGTAATTGCTGTTGGAAATAAATTTTTAGTAATATCTCAGCCTTAAGTTGCCTATATGCTTTTGTCACTCTTTAATATCATTGTGAATGTATTTATCTTCCTTTGGTATCTAACTTTTGACCCTCCTATAAAATTATCTCATTCTGAATAGGTACAAATAATAGGATAAATTCTTGAGGTTTATGATTAAGGAAGAAGTGGATAAGGCATTTTTGCTAATTGAAGTATCAATGATTCAACGAATTGATAGAAAGGTTTCGACAAAATGGGAGGTAAGGGCTTTTATATTTGTACATATGAATCTTTGCAAAAATTGTGAAAAATTTAGTTTTGTTTGGTTTGCAAAAGTTTCATTTCTTAATGTTTGGGTAGTTTAGTTGAAAGTCTATCAGGGATACAAAGTCTTGGTATTTACCTTATGCGACACCATGATAACTTAACGCAATTAAAGAAGCTTGTAATAGTGATACTGATAATAGCAAGTATAGTGTTATGGCTAATATTAATGGAGATTGCAAAGACAAAAGTACTTGTGTTTCTTATAACACAACTAGTTTCAGAACCATCGTGTTTGAAAACACATGCATGAATATATTTAAAGGGTAATGCATCACTTATATGTTAGAGATCAATGTGGTGCATATGGGGATCACATCATTTACACTTGCCTTATATGGGGATTAATGAATTTCCTTTTTGTTTTTTGGTAATGTGACAGCTGTTAGCATTAGAAATTAACAATTTGACAATAAAATTCATGAAGCCACATAATAAGAAGATGTACCACCTAAATTTAGTTTTTGCCACAACCCATGATCAATTATTATAAAAGCCTTGATATGGGTGACTTTATAGAGTTTTCAATTGACTTCATGACATTAGTGGAGAGGATTAGGGCGTCGAAAGGAAAAAAAGTATATTAATTTCTACTTCATTAATACCTTTACTTAGATTGTACTCTTTTTGGAAACTTGAATTTGGGTAATATAAATAATTTGATTGCCACTTATTATCCATCCACATATATCACTAGTATTCTAATCTTAGTGTTACAATTTCAAAATATGATTTTTTTTTTATTGGCCAACTGAGGAATTAAATATAATTTTTCTTTCATATCTTTTAGATAACACCCATGTCATGCAAACTTGCTAAAACTAGCTATAATTTCTTCCCTCGTTTACGATGGGTGAAGCATGATATCATATTAAGAAATAATATATCATCAAATCAATTGTTAATTTTTACCTTGGATTGCCTATATGTTTTTGTCACTCTTTTAATTTCTTGCAAATATAGTTATCTTCATTTGATTTTTAAATTTTGACCCTCCTATAAAATTATTTCATTATAAATAGGTACATAAAACAGGTCATTTTTTATTGAGGAAGAAGTGGATATGGTGTTTTTATTACTTGAAGTATTAGATGACAGTGCACCTAGAGAGGGTGAATAAATGCACTTAAAATTTTTTTTTTAAATTCTGTTTTGAAAATTTAGTTAACTGAAATATTTATAGTTAACTGTAATTCACAATATTCAGTTGACTGAAATAAAATACAATCGACTTAATTTTTTAGTAAGACGTTTGATTTCCCATAAGAGAAGAAAGAATAAGAGAATTAACTACAAATATCTTTGATCAGATATAAAATACAATAATCAATTAACTGTAATAAATTTAAGTTCACTGATCCTTTTAGTTTGTGAGTTAGTAGTGACGGCAAAAAGGACAGTTAACTATAAATATTTCAGTAACTTGATTTTCTTGAAATTAACTTATGGAAGAAGAAATAAGTTAATGGTAAAATTTTAAGTTGATTGAAAAATGTACTGATAGATAAAGATCAGTGAAAGAAAAATCAAACACTCAGGTTTATCTTGGTTCGGCTAACCACAGTGCCTACTTCTAGTCCCCTTGTCTTCTCCAAGGGATTTTCCATTAAGAAAAGTTTTTTTACACTTTCATAAAGAGTTTTCACGTGCTAACTCCAAACACAAGGCTTTCTAACTCAACTTCAAACTTTATAATCACAACAACCCTCTTCTCCATTTGAGACAAAGGAATACCAATTAGAAAAAAAAAAATTTATGAACCCTACATAACTGGGTTTTCTTTAATAGCTCAAATAATCTTCTACAAAGCAGATAAACCAGAGACTAAGCACAAAGAAAACAAAGTAAAAGAAAATGTAACAGAATGCTTCTTTCTTTTAGTACTTTCTTGTTTCTGTTTCTCGATTCTACTCTGTTTCAATGGCAGAAGCTTCTCAGTATATATAGCTTTCTCCAGAAAGAGATGATGAAGGGCATTAATTGTAGAAGATATTGATGAAGAGAGAGAGATTTTGCTGCTTCTTCTTTGGTTGCCTTGATGTATAGATTTTGGCTCCAATGGCACGTTGGCTTTGAGTTTCACTGAGAAGCCATTAATGGTTATTGCTGACAGCTCTTCCAGGAGACAAGAAGGAGGCGCAGGAAGAGTGTGGCAGAGGAGATTCAGAGAAAATTCTAATGGCTTTCACTTCACAGTAGCTTTTGTACTTTTGGATGAGCTATCTTACACTTGGGTAGAAATGGGTTGAGTTTAAAGTGCTGCAAATATGGTTTTCTGATGTGGGCTGGGCCTTTCTTCTTCATTTGATTTGCCATTCATCAAATATGGGTTTTGGGCCAACATTAGAGACTAAACAAATTGATAGAAAAGTTTTAACAAAATGGGTGGTAAGCGCTTTAATATTTATACATATAAATCTTCGCAAAAAATTCAAAAATTTAGTTATATTTGATTTCTAAAGGTTCATTTCATAATATTTACTTAGTTTAGTTGAAAGTCAATTAGGACACAAAGT
The DNA here is from genome assembly GCA_037074485.1 of Delonix regia. Lineage (NCBI taxonomy): Eukaryota > Viridiplantae > Streptophyta > Magnoliopsida > Fabales > Fabaceae > Delonix > Delonix regia. The sequence continues at coordinate 15,838,682 of CM073456.1, read as the reverse complement.
CATAGTATTTACCTTATGCAACATCTAGATAACTTAATGCAATTGAATAAGCTTATAACAGTGATACTAATAATTGCAATTGTAGTGTTGTGGCTAATATTGACAAAGATTACAAAGACAAAAATACTTGTGTTTCCCATAACACAACTAGTTTTCAGAATCGTAGTGTTCGAAAACACATGCATGAATATGTTTAGGGGTAATGTATATATTGTATATTGGAGATCAATGTGTTGTATATGAGGATCATGTAATTTACAATTGATGAATATTATCTCTTTATATAGAGGTGACATATTTCCTTTTTCATTTTTTGATAATGTGACAACCTTTGGTTCAAGAAATTAACAATTTGGCAATATAATTCTTGAAGCTACATAATTTGAATAGTACTACCTAAATTTAGTTTTGGCCACAAAACCCATGATCAATTATTATAAAAAGCCTTGATATGGGTGACTCTATAGAGTTTTCTATTGACTTCATGACATTAGTGGAGAGGATTGGGGTGTTAAAAGGAAAAAAATATATATTAATTTTTACTTCATCGATAACTTGACTAATACTTTAGACTATATTTTTTTTTTTTCTGAAACTTGAATTTGCATAATATAAATAAATTTGGTATTCATATATTGTGCATCCACTTGTGTTAGAATATCGTATAACGTCTATGATATTAATCAGTTAAGATATTATATCGAGTCCACCTATAAGGGATGCTCATTAAATAAGGGTAAAATAGTAATTATAAGAATTACTACTAAATGCTAACCCTAGCTAGCCTTATATAAATAAGGCTAGACTACTATACGATAAATAACTCACTAAAAGAGAGAGACTTGAGACGCTCTGAGTAAAATACCTGCGAGTATTCTACAGTCGTATTCGAGAGGGGATTTAGGCTGTGAAAACCTGAGATACACCCAATACACTGTGGGTATCTCATTCGATCAGTGATCCCAGCCAGAGATTAATAAGCTTTCGTAATTAAGAGATCAATGTAAGTCTCCGACTCTGAATGTATTTATGTTCTTTTATTCCCTTCAACTTGTATCACTAGTATATTTCTCTTAATGTTACAATTTCAAAGTATGATTGGCCCAATTGAACTGAGGAAGAAATTAACATGAATTCTCTTACATATCATTTAGATGACACTTATGTCATACAAACTTTCTGCATCTTTGCAAAAATTATCAAAAAATATAGTTATGTTTAGTTTGCAAAAGTTTCATTTCTTAATGTTCAGTTGAAAGTCTATCAGGGATACAAAGTCCTTGTATTTATGTTAAACCACCCCAAGAGAACTTAACATAATTGAAAAAGCTTTTAGCATTGATAGTGATAATCACAATTATAGTGTTGAAGCTAATATTGACAGATATTACAAAGACAAAAATACTTGCATTTCTCTTAACACAACTAGTTTTTGGAACCAAGTGTTCGAAAAAAATGCATATTGATATTTAAAGGGTAATGAATCCATTGTATATTGGAGATTAATATGTTATATATAGGGATCACGTAATTTACACTTGCCAAATTTTATGCCCTTGTTTTGATGTAACATATTTACATTTTTTTTTTATAATGTAACATCAGTTGGTCGAAGAAATTAACAATTTGACAATAGAATTCTGGAAGCTACATAATCAGAAGATGTATTACTTAAATTTTGTTTTGACCTCAAAACTTATGATCAATTGTTATAAAAGCATTAATATGGGTGACCTTATAGAGTTTTCAATAGACTTCATGACATTCGTGGAGAGGATTGGGGTGCTGAAAGGAAAAAAGTATATTAATTTTTACTTCATCAATACCTTTACTGATACTTTAGATTTACTCTTCTAGAAACTTGAATTTGGATAATATAAATTAATTTGATTTCCACATATTGTCCATCCATTTGTATCATTGGTATTTTTTTTTTCTTAATGTTACAATTTCAAATTAAGGTTTTTTTTTTTTTTAAATTTCATTAGCCCAATATGAACTGAGGAAGAAAGTAAATATGAATTTTCTTTCATATTTTTTAGATAACACCCATGTCATGCAAACTTTCTAAAACTAGCTATGATTTCTTCCAACATCTAAGATGGGAGAAGCATGATATCATATTCAAAAATAATATATGATCAGATCAATTGTTGTTGCATATTATATTTTGAGTAATGTATCAGCCACGGATTGCCTATATGTTTTGTTGCTCTTTTAGTTCCTTGTGAATGCATTAATCTTCCTTTCCTTTCTAACTTTTAATCTTCCTATAAAATCATTTCAATATAAATAGGTACATAGAATAGGATAACTTCTTGAGGTTTATAATTGAGGAAGAAGTGGATATGGTGTTTTTGCTACTTAAGTATCAAAGACTAGATGAATTGATAGAAAAGTTTTGACAAAATGGGTGGTGTGGGCTTTTATATTTATACATTCCAATCTTTGCCAAAATTTTCAAAAATTTAGTTCCATTTGGATTGTAAAAGTTTCATTTCTTAATGTTTGGGAAGTTTATTTAAAAGTCTATCTGGGATACAAAGTCCTAGTATTTATTATATGCGGCACAAAGATAACATTACACAATTGAATAAGCCTGTAACAGTGATAATGATCATTGAATTATACCGTTGTAGCTAATATTGATGGAGATTGCTAAGAAAAATATACTTGTGTTTCTCTTAACACAAATAGTTTTCGAAACTGTCATGTTCGAAAATACATGCATGAATACATTTAAAGGGTAATGCATCCATCGCAGGTTAGAGATCAATGTGTCATACATGAGGATCATGTAAATTAACACTTGCCAAATTCTATGCTTTTGTTTAAAGATAGACATATATAATATATATATATATATATATTACAATGTGACAGCAGTTGGTTAAAGAAATTAATAATTTGACATCAGAATTCTTAAAGCTGCGTAATCAGATGATGTACTACCTAAATTTAGTTTTGGCCACAAAACCCATACTCAATTATTATAAAAGCTTTGTTTTGGGTTACCTTATAGAGTTTTCGATTGACTTCATAAAATTAGTGGTGTGGATTTGGGTGCTGAAAGGAAAAAAAGTATATTAATTTCTACTTTATCGATACCTTTTCGATACTTTAAATGCTACTTTTTTTTTGGAAACTTAAATACAGATAATATAAATAAATTTGATTTCCACATTTGTCCATCCACTTGTATCATTGGTATTTTTCTCTTAGTGTTACCATTTCAAAGTATGATTTTTTTCTTTTTATTGACCCAAGATGAACTGAGGTAGATATTTAATCAGAAATTTCTTTCATATCTTTTAGATAACACCCACATCATGCACACTTTCTAAAACTTGCTAGGATTTCTTCCAACATCTACAATGGGCGAAACTTGATATTGCATTAAAAAATAATATGTCATCGGATCAATTATTGTTCCATATTAAATTTTAAGCAATGTCACTGCCTCAAATTGCCCATATGTTTTTGTCACTCTTTTAGTTCTTTGTGAATGCATTAATCATCCTTTCATTTCTAACCTTTGATCTTCCTAGAAAATTAGTTTATTATAAATTGTTACATAGAACGGGATGACTTTCTGGGGTTTATAATTGAGGATAATGTGGATATGGTGTTTTCACTACTTCCAATATCCGAGACTGGACAAATTTATAAACAAGTTTTGACAAAATAGGTGGATGGGCTTTTATATTTGTTCATATGAATATTTACAAAATTGTTAAAAATTTAGTTCTATTTGGTCTGCAAAAGTTTCATTTCCTAATGTTTGGGTTGTATAGTTGAAAGTCTATTAGGGATACAAAGTCTCGACATTTACCATGTGACACCAACATAAGTTATCGTAACTATGATACAGATAATCACACTTATAATGTTATGGCTAATATTGGCAAAGATTGCAAAGACAAAAATACTTGTGTTTCTCTTAACACAACTAGTTTTGGAACCGTTATGTTTGAAAACACATGCACGAATATATTTAAAGGGTAATGTATCCATTGTATGTTGGAGATCAATGTGTTGAATATGGGGATCACAAAATTTACACTTGCCAAATTTTATGCCTTTGACTAGAGGTGACATATTTGCAATTTATTTTCTGATAATGTGAAAGCAGTTGGTTGACGAAATTAACAATTTGACAATAGGATTCTTGAAGATGCATAATTAGATGATGTACTACCTTAATTTAGTTTTAACCACAAAACCCATGATCAATTATTATAAAAGCCTTGATATGGGTGACTTTATAAAGTTTTTAATTGATTTAATGACATTAGTTGAGAGGATTGGCCGCTAAAAGGAAAAAAAAAAATTATATTAATTTCTACTTCATCAATACCTTTACTAATAGTTTAGATTCTGCTTTTTTTTTTTTTTTGGAAACTTGAATTTGGATGATATTAATAAATTTGATTTCCACATATTGTCCATCCACTTGTATCATTAGCATTTTTCTCTTAGTGTTACAATTTTAGAGTATGATGTTTTTCTTTTTATTTGCCCAACATGAACTGAGGAAGAAATTGAATATGAATTTTCTTTCTATCTTTTAGAAAACACCCATGTCATGCAATCTTTCTCAAACTGGCTATGCTTCCTTCCAACATTTGCGATGGATGAAGCATGATATTGTGTTAAAAAAAAATATATCATCAGATGAATTGTTATTGCGTATTAAATTTTAAGCAATGTCTCTGCCTTTGATATCCTATATGTTTTTTTCACTCTTTTAATCCCTTGTGAATATATTATTTTCTTCTATTTCTAACTATTGATGCTATTATAAAATTATTTTATTATGAACAAGTACATAGAACGGGATAACTATCTAAGGTTTATGATTGAAGAAGAAGTAGATATGGTGTTTTCACTATTTGAGATATCGAATTTTAGATGAATTAATGGAAAGGTATTGAGAAAATGGGTGGTATGGGCTTTTATATGTTCACATATGAATCTTTGTCAAAATTTTCGAGAATTTAGTTCTATTTGGTTTGTAGAAGTTTCATTTCTCAATGTTTGTTTAGTGTAGCTGAAGGTTTATTAGGTAAGCATAGTCCTAGTATATACCTTATGCGACACCAAGACAACTTAACACAATTGAAAAAGCTTGTAACAATGATATTGATAATCGCAATTATAGTGTTATAGGCTTATATTGATGGAGATTGCAAAGTCAAAAGTACTTGTGTTTCTCCTAGCACATTTAGTTTTTGGAACCAGCCTGTTTGAAAACACATGAATGAATATATTTAAAGGGCAGTGCATCAAGTGTTTGTTAGAGATCAATGTTTTGTATATAGGAATAATGTAATTTACACTTGTCAAATTTGATGCCTTTTTTAGAAGTGACATATTTATATTTTTTTGAATAATGTAACAGTTGAAGAAATTAACATTTTAACAATGGTATTCTTGAATCTTGATAATCAAAAGATTAACTATCCAAATTCAATTTTGGCCACAAAACCCATCATCAATTATTAGAAAAGCCAAGATACTTTTCAATCGACTCCATGACCCAAGTGGAGTGGATTGGGGCAGAGAAAGGAAAAAGTGATTCTTATTTGATGGACACTTTTAGTGATAGCATGGATTCTACTCTCGATAGAAACTAGAATTTGGATAATAAAAATCAATTTGATTGCTATAAATTGTCCATCCTACTTATATCACTGGTATTTTCCTATTGGCACTATGATTTTGAAGTTTAATTTTTTTTGTTTCATTGGCACGACATGAACTAATGAAGAATTAAATATGAATTCTTTGCCTTATCTTTTATATAACACTTATGCCATATAAGGTTTTTACTGCTAATTGTGATTTCATCTAAAATCTAAAACTAGATAAGCATGATATCATTTCAACAATACTATATCATTGGAGTAGTTGCTGCTACAAATCACATTTTTATGAATGTCTCGGCCCCTAGTTGCTTTTGAGTTTTTGTCACTTTTTTGGATTCTTGTGAAACTATTAATCTTCTTTCCATTTCTAATTTTTGATACACCTTTAAGATTCATTCATTATAAGAACTTAAGTATTTAAGGTGAGTAAAACTCTTAATGGATTTAGGTAAGCCTAAAAGATTAAGGCTTAAAATAATCCACCTACACGAACATAAGAAGTAGTATTGTTCCAAGCAAGAATTTGGGGTTGATTCTCGAAAATGTTCATAAAAAGCCTAGAGTGAAACACATGGCTATATACATGCTAAACAATTTTTTCTTGAACTTCTTTGAAGTTACATATAAGGCTGTGTGTGGTATTTTTGATTTTAATGTAAGAATTGTGGTTCAATGCTTTAATGCAACCAACAATTTGTTAAAACTTTTAAGAAGCTACACTAATGATAGGTTCAAGTCTAAAGACACTTATCTTTATGCATAGGCTTATAGATTAGAGTAAAGACTCAGTTTTCCAAACTAAGTAGGGGATGTTGAAAATAACTAGTTTGAAAAACTAAGTTACGTATTTGTTGGATTAAAATAATTCCAGTGGCTTAAATTAATTCCCTAGTCTATTTAAAAATTTTAAATTTGAAATTATATAACTTTTCATAGAAACACAACTCTTCATAAAATATGTGAATTTTCATAGAAGAGTTGTATCTATACAAAGTATTATTATAAATAAGACTTAATTACATATTAGAAAGATAATTGAGAATGAGCCTGAAAAGTAATTTGATAAGACATCCCACTCTTTCTCTAAACTTATTGATAATTCTTTAAGAAAGATTATAGAGGTTGTTGTATATCAATCTCAGGATTGCTTAGGATAAATCTCAGGTGTGATTTGCTACATACCTTGCTAACATAGTGGGGACAAATATCATTTTAAGGACAATGTGATAAACAATCTTGAACAATATAATAAATGTATAAATCTTAAGAGTGTTTATCACACTATCCTTTAAGTGATATTTGTCCCCACTATATTTGCTACAGGGTATATGACAAATCACCCCTAAGATTTATCTTAAGCACTCCTAAACTTAACAAACAGCAACTTCTGTAATCTTTCTTGAAGAATTTTCAAGAAGTTTTATGAAAAGTCACATATTTTCTAAAAAGTTGTGTTTGTATAAAAAGTCATATCTTTTTAAATTTAAATATTTTTAAATAGAATAGAAAATTAATTTTAGCTTTTGTTTTAATCCATCACATACATAACTAAGTTTTTCAAACTAATTATTTCCAACAGCCATTGTTGTTAAGTTAGCACTCGTTGAATAAGCATTTTTTTCCCCTTTTGAATGAAACATTGCTAAATGAATTCATTTAATTTAGCATACTACAACAAAACTATGTTATTGTGACTAAACATTTGCAACGACCAACCACATTTAAGGCAAATGCCATAAACATAAGAATGTAACGATGGTCGCCAACACACCATCGTTAAACTAAGCTTTTTAGATGGTCTGCCACTAACCATCATAAAGTTTAAAGTGAAATACACTTAAAAAACATACTAGGTTTCATGAGGGTCAGTAGTTAACTATCTTAAAACCAAGGATCTACAACGGTCATAATAGATTGTCATTAGGTACTTTAATAGTGGACCTCATATGAGGTTGACACTCAATAGAGCCCAACGATAAAGTGGACCTAATACGATCCAGCTTGATCATTTTTGGTCCAATCAAAATTGGCCTTCAGTATGGTTGAGGTCCACTATAGGTGGGCATTATGACAAGCTAAGGGATTGTCATAAACCCAGAACTTTACAATGGTCTAACAGTCTGAAAGAGACTATTGTAAGGTCAATAGACCTAACAACGACCCCTGTGGACCATCGTGGGTCCACTTAGCAGTGTGCCTCCAATTTGGCTAAGGCCATTGTAGCTGGGCCTTACAATGGTCCTGTAGACTGTCGTAGATATGGAGTTTTACGATGGTCATGTTTCTTACTATCATAAAACTTAGCCTAATGATGATCATAAAAATTGTAGGATCAATCGCTTACCTTAGGCTAAAAACTATAGCTTTTAATTAGGGTACAACTCTATTTCCTTAACAAGGACCTAGCACAAGCACCATGTTTTGACTATGACTTAGCCCTACACCTGGGCTTTCATCATGAGACAATTACTGCCACACATCTTAGCTAACAAAAATAACCATCATTAGGGCATTTAAAAGAGATATAAGATGAGTTTCTTATCTTAGATTCAATCAAGTGCCCTAAATTGTAGAACTCTATTATTCGTTGTTGCCCTCACAACTACCCAAGTCATTCCCATCAACCAGTTGCCTTTCTTCATTGTCTCTGGTCTTCCCTTGTTGTCGATCTGACGTTGTCTTCATTCATGGTTTCTAGTGTCATTGATGCTGGTGGGTCATTATAGGTTGTAGTCTACTAGTTTCATCCTCTGTTCATACTCGTCGTTAGCTGGCTATTGCTTTCAAGCGCCATTCTCCTCATCGTTAGTAGCCTAACTCAAGTAAGGTATGGTTTTTGTAAAATAATTTTATTTTATTTATTATTTTAGTTCAATTTTTTTCTGGTTTTATTTTTTTGGTCAATGCTGAACCCAAAATTTTGTTTCCCTGATATTGGCTTTTTGGTTCTGATACTAGTTTTATAGTCATTGTGGATAGTTAGACTACTTATGAGAATTAAGTAAATCCCACTTTTTATTAATGCAAGAAAGGAGCTATTGTATAAGGATGACTTTGTGTGGTTGTAGTGCTTGTATGGGTACTACAATTGTAGATGAGGTGGTGTTGTTCTTAGTTCAATCATGAAGATGAATTAATCATTATTAATTACTCGTGTAATTAGGCAAAAAAAATTGAGAATGAATAGCTAAATTAGGAATAATAAAGATTTTTTTTTTTGAAAATGATGATTTGCTTGGCATTTCATTATTACATTTAGGCTCAATAAGAACAATCAGGGTCCCTATTAGAGATCAAATCAGGGTGTTATAAGTAGCTATATCATAGTGGCTTAGTTAATAATAATGATTAAGGAGTATGAGGCCCCACCATGTTCAAAGCTATTCCAGACATGAGTCCATCAATCAGTCTTCTTATGTGTTAAGATATTATGTCAGTAGGGATGGATTCCCCATCTATGCCCTATATATGCTTATCCTTTGGAGTATTTATGTAACTTTTCTTTTAGGAAAAAAAAATATTCTTTTATCATACTTACCACAAATTTATTATTTTAGTTTATCATTTATTTTGATAATTAAAATAATTTTTTATTTATTAAAAAATATTATACTTAATTTTTTAATTTTAAAATTAATTTAATTTTTTCTAGTCAAACAAAATATTACATAAGGTAATTCAGAAATATTATATTTTATTTATTAAAAAATGTCATATTTGATTTCTAATTTTTGAATAAAAACTACTTAATTAGTCTCCTTACACTGGGTAGAGAGATATGATATTTTGTTCATATATGATATTTTTTTACTTTTATTTCAAAGTAGAATCTCCAATTTTTTCTTCCAGCTACTTGCAATATGTTTATATAATTGTTATTGCCACCAAAACAAATACCTTTTTTTTTTAAGAAAAAAAAGAATAAGCAACTTATTTCCTTTCACAAGGTTAGTTAATGGATTTTGATGCCTTTGTATTTGCTTCAAACATCTTCAGACATAATATTATGATGGGTAGTAATGTGATTTAATTATTCGTGTATCATAGATATGGTTGATGTTTTATTGGTTTTACTTTTTCAAAATTGGATAGCTCTTGGATTACTAAACCCGAAATACATTTGAATATTTAGCAGGACTTAATGATTTCTTAGATTTTTCATTTGTTAATTGGGGCATTGAGGATAAAAGAATATGCCCTTGTCCAAAATGCAAGTTTAAGAAATGGACAACAAAATTTGTATGAAGGGTGTGAAAGATATTCAAAAGTATCATTTTTGGTGAAGTTGTATCACATCAAATGTCTATATGGAATTGGTGCTAAAGCTATGTCTATGATATTCGAGTTGTTACCAGATGCCTTTATGAATGCAAAGATTCCTTATTCTTTTTATGAGTTGAAGAAAATTATTAACAAATTGGGACTTTACTTTATCACCTATGGAAAAGTTACAAACAAATCGTCATGTGCTAACCAATTGTAGTGTAGTAGACCTATTTCTTTAGTAAGTAAATTTTAATCACTACATATGTGCATGACACTACAATATCTAATTGCCCTAAATATATTTGTCATGTAGGAAATTTAGAGACTATTTAAGGAAGCAATTAAAAGGACGTACCCGAGGTTCTTTTGAAATATACAAAAGGGTTCATTGAGAGTTTGTCGAGTGGTTTTCTTGACGTGTAAGCACTTATACATCCTTTGTAGTTGTTTTTTAAGTTTTATATATTTGATCATATGTTTTATCACTATATTTTAGATAATGATATGAACACTTCCCATTCAGTTGATATGAAATTCCTTACTATGGGTCCATTGGATAGAGCAAAGCATTATAGTGCATATAATGTCAATGGATTCAAATTTCAAACATTGGAACGAGACCAAGGGCTAAAAACTCAAAATTATGGAGTTTTTGGAAATTTTGGTATGATAATTTATTCAAGTAGTAGTGATGGTCAAATGTGCTTCAGGGGTGTACCGTATTATAGAAAATTGATAAATATAATTGAATTAAATTATCATAGATGGTTCACGGTTACCTTATTTAAATGCATGTGGGCTAATACTACCAATGCTTGTGGAATTGTAGAAGATGAATTGGGATTTACATTTATCAATTTTTCACGATTAATACACTCAGGTAATAATGAAGATGATGAGCCATACTCCAAGTTTTAAAAACTTAAATGGTATATTATGTGGAAGATGTGTTCAATAAAAATTGGAGCATGACCGTACACATAAAGCTGCGATACCTATACGACATAGGTGACAAGGATGAAAATGTTATTTACGACAATGAGTCATACCATGTGCAACACTTGGAATAGTTATTCCCTAACTAGATGATGATAACAATTTATGCTTGTCTAGGTTTGCATGTTCTAATTAGTTATATACTTGACAGATTTCCCATGTTTTTGTAGTTCTATTTTATATGTTTCTAATTTATACTAATGTTACTTTGTTTAACTGATAGGAATTTTGAAGATGAAGAGGCTCTATGGGAATTCTAAATCAACTATGGCTAGTAGATGAGGTTTACCCAGCATTGGCACTTCTAGTGACCAGTCAATGCCTTTAGTTCTAAACTCCCAACAAGATCTTTTAAACAATTCATCTACGCCCCTAAGTATTACTATTAACATTGGGGAATATCAAGAAGAGCATTCATAGCCTCCATAGCCTACACAGCCTACACCACCTGCACTGTGACCACATAAAAGAGGATGGATTGTTGATGTTATTGGTAAGTAGATTGCTTAATGACATTTAGTGCTTTACGGTTTTCCATGTCCATGCTCTAACTTAAACATTGTATATAAGCATGGTCAAATTAAGAGTAGGCACCTAACAGTGCATGATGTTTAGTTTTTTACAATGGGTAAAAGGGTGGTTGTATCATTCAATCCCAACAATTAGCCCACTAGAGAATGAGGTGGATTACTGGCTATTTTTCTTATGAATGTTGTGAAAGACTTTAACAAGTCGCCAATTAGTTATCACAAATTGAAGTTAGTTCCTACTGAATACAAAGATAACATCTTCAAAGACCAAAACTAGATAATAACTTATTTATTATTTCATTTGTAGATGAATTCAACAATTTCTTTAATGATTGTTATATTGTATATATATATATATATATATATATATATATGTATCTTGTAGGTAAAGTTTATTGTTTAAGAGGCTCATAAATATATATATATATATATATATATATATATTATATTCTTGAGTGCTTGGGATGTAAATGGAAAGATTTTCATTCTCGGTTATTTAAATGCATACATGACGAAACAAAAATGAGAGATAAATTATTCGCCACAACCCCATAGGGCATTCAAAAGGAGCAATGGGCATTATTTGTTGATTACTGACTTGACCCTAAAACTAAGATACAATGAAACTATATAGCTTTCCTTTCCTAGCTTGTATTTGCATCAATTTCTGATAGTCTAATTAATATGCGTTAGTCAAATACAAGACGGCCATTGCCAAAAAATAAGGAAAATATAAGGAAGCAAACAATTCCACACATTGGTGGATTGAAGAGTATTGCGGGAAAAAAAAAAAGTTGAGATTGTGAGTTTATATTAGTAAAAATATTACATTTAAATGTTGTATGACTATTTGATGTGTTACATTATGAAAAAAAATGTAAGAGGAAGAACGCGGAGGTCTAGTTTCCCGGGGAGAGGTTTGGACTATAGTGTACAAGAAGGTTGATTAATCGTACATAAATGAGGATGCTCAAGCTATTGGTGTATGTTTATGAACTTTGTCATGTTATATTATTGATTTTTGATTTGTTCCAAATGGTTTAATGTTGACATAGTTAGTGTTCTTTTATTTTGAACCAATATGTAGGAAAAGATAGTTGAGTTTAAGGCATCCGGCTCTTGTACGCAAGAAATTTCTCCCTAAGACTTATTAGCAATGGCTTTAGTGACTCAGAAACATTCAGAGTGAGTTCATGGAATGGGAATGAGTGTTTGCCCTTCCTAAGTGTTTGGATGGCGTGTTAGTAGGATTCCGCCACTTGGACCATTCTACCGTTAGCTACAAAATGAAGTTACAGCACTTAGAGTTGAAATGGCAGAAAGAGGCCAAATAGATTCACAATGAAGAGCTCAAATTGCTAATCTAGCAGTAGAATAATGACAAATAAATGAAATCATGTCATTTCTTCTAAAAAATGTCCAGGGAGATTTGTCCCTAGAGCTTGCATTTATACTATCTTGTAAGGTATTTCTTTAAACATTTTTATTTTTTATAAGTCTTATGTTGTAATATTCTTTTATCTTTATTTATTGCTTATCAAAGTTTATCTTCAATTCTTAGGTACCAAGTGAGGAAGGCAGTATAGACCTGCCTTCAAATCCATCATCAAGTCCTTCTAATAAGAATAATTATCTAGCTAAGATGACTTATCATTATTTGTTGTTAGACTTTGTAATTAGTATCTTATTATGTATAAAGTTGATTATGGTTTCATAATGACTTTGTATATCGTCATCTTTATGTTGGCTTTGAGTAACTAGTTGTGATGTGATTAAAGATAAATTTCTCATATTTATAGGATATTGGTTTAGAGAAAAAAAAATGACACAAAAAATTAGAATATTTAAAAAAAAAACCTATTAGCGGCAGTTTAAACTGCTACTAAAAATAATATACAAGCACCAATAATGATTTATATAAACCATTGCAAAGACGAGACATTACGATATTTTTTATTGACCTTCACAGTGACATGGTATTATAGTCTTAAAATGGTTGTAAAACCATGACATTACGACAATAATGTGTTTCTGTGACAACTTTAATGAGGGGTTTCTTGATCATCATAAAATCATGTCATTGTGATGACTTTTACACAGGTTAATGAAAAACATCATTGTTTCATTTGTGATGGCGATTTCTACGACATTTTTTTTTTAAATTGTCGTAGAGCCCCTTTGCAACAGTCAAAACCCTCACAAAAGCCATTAAAAAATCATTACAAAAACCATTTTTGGTAGTGGCACTTTGCATCGTACCAATCATGCCTATATGCATCATCAGAACATGCATGGAAACTTACTTAAGAACTCAACTCTAATATCCTCTTGAAATTGAGAATATTAGAAACTTGATTTTGTTCTTCTAGTTTGTTATAATCATCCGTATTGTGTGGTCCACTGAAATCCAACCTTAGGGATGTGTAAAATGCTCGCACATAATAATAAAGTAATGGGCGGTTGAAAAGTTAATGTTGTTAAATTTAGATCATCCCAAAGCAATAATTTCCATTCAACCAATTATTATAAAAAGCCCATTAGCCCTTTCTTCCCAAACAATTTGCATAATAAGTTACCAGTTGAACAGTCTTATGATGATTTTTTTTTCTAAGAAAAAGGCCTTAAAATTAGAGAAATTTTTTTTAGAAAAAAAATTGACAATCAAATTTTGTTTTCCAAAGTTGCACATTTGTTGTCATTCATGATTCTTCAGGCATTTTTATGCAAATTCAATCCTTTTTATCCGAGTGTTTCATACATTTCCTTAAGACATAACAATTTGTAAAGGAATGTGAAACTTTATAATCTCTCGAGTAACATGCTTGCTATGCATGTAGTGATTGACATATAATCAATCATGTTCCAGCAAAGCAGTTCTAAAATTAAAATGCTAATTTATTGTGCTTCGCTTTGAGCACGTCCAAAGTCATTACATGAAAGTCTTGCTATACAAGGAAAAAAAAAATCATATTTATATGTGACATGCGTCAAATGTTTGTATTTGAGACAATATGGTTTCATATTTATGTCAATGTTTATATGTATTTAAATGTTTGGTCAAATTAAAGAGTTTATTGTAATTTTCAAAGCTCAAAGTGAAAAAAAAAAAAAAAAAAAAACCTAAAATTTAGGTGAAAGATCACATATTTTTAGGAAAGTGTGTAATACTAAATAGTGAGATAAACAACAAACTGAAGTCCATAATTCTCTAGATGGGCTATTTGGTGAATGATAGCAAAGTGGGTTCGTGTGTAATATCTCTTTAATATGCCCTTTTACGTTCCATAAGTAGAAAATTTCCTTTTATTTTGTTAACATCTAAGAGTCATAAGTGCTTTTTACCGTGGAAATTGATCAGTTAGATTTTAATGTTTTATTTTTGGCATTGTGGGGCTGCAATTTGTGTTGTTTATGATGGTGAATAATGCTTAATTTCATTTGATATGGTTGAGTTCATTAAATTTGGGATCCTACTGTTGTATTGTTATAGTCATCCAACAATCCATATTAAATTAATAACATCATCTAACAATTTGCATTTAAAGTTTAAAAATCAAAATAAATCATATTGAAATCAAAACGAATAAACTTTTAAAATTAAATCTGACAACTAAAAGCAAATTAAAATCTTAATCCAATGGTTATTAATAATTTAACGGCACATACGGTTGAAAAGATTAGATCCATTTTAAAGCTAATTAATCAATTTGTTAGAAAAAATACAATAATACTTGCAATATTTACAAAATTGTCATTCTTGTCTGGTTAAGAAATGCCAAATATTGAAAAAAAATTACAATTTAGATTCTCTCAAGCAAGGATAAAAGAACAAAATTTATATTACAATTTTTGCCTTGGCTAAAACATGGGCTTCCACATACACCTACTTGGAAATCCAATTACAAGACAAATGAACTCTAGCTGAGAGTAATTCCTTGCATATGACAGTGCACTTAGAGAGAAGGGGTGAATAGATACACTTAATTTTTTTTAAGAAAAAATTATGTTTTAAAAATTTAGTTAACTGAAAAATTTACAGTCAACTGTAATTCATAATATTTAGTTGACTAAAATAAAATACAGTCGACTGAATTTTTTAGTAAGATGTTTGCTTTCCCAGAAGAGAAGAAAGAATAAGAGAATTAACTAAAAGTATCTTTGATCAAATATAAAATACAATAATAAGTTAACTATAATAAATTTAAATTGATTAATCATTTTAGTTTGTGAGTTAGTAATGACGACAAAAAGGATAGTTAACTATAAATATTTCAGTGACCTGATTTTCTTGAAAATAACTAATGGAAGAAAAAATTAGTTAATTGTAAAATTTTTTAAGTTGACTGAAAAACGTACTGACAGATAAAGATCAGTGAAAAAAAATCAAACACTCAGGTTTATCCTGGTTTGGCTAACCACAGTGCCTACTTCCAGTCCCCTTGTCTTCTCAAAGGGATTTTTCACTAAAAAAAGTTTTTCTTACACTTTCACAAAGAGTTTTTATGTGCTAACTTCAAATACAAGGCTTTTTAGCTCAACCTCAAACTTTATAATCACAACAACCCTCTTCTCCACTTGAGATAGAGGTATACCAATCAAAAAAAATTTATAAACCCTACACAATTGGGTTTTCTTTAACAGCTCAAATAAGCTTATACAAAACAA
This sequence comes from Delonix regia, assembly GCA_037074485.1. Lineage (NCBI taxonomy): Eukaryota > Viridiplantae > Streptophyta > Magnoliopsida > Fabales > Fabaceae > Delonix > Delonix regia. The sequence goes on along the minus strand of CM073456.1, from coordinate 15,822,577 downwards.
ATAAACCAGGACTAAGCACAAAGAAAACAAGTAAAAGAAAATATTATAGAATGCTTCTTTCTTTCGACACTTTCTTGTTTCTGTTTCTTGGTTCTGTTATCTTTCAATGGCACAAGCTTATCAGTATCTATAACTTTCTCTAGAAAGAGACGTTGGAGCGCATTAATTGTAGAAGATATTGATGAAGAGAGAGATTTCGTTGCTTCTTCTTTGGCTGCCTTGATGTACAGATTTTGGCTCCAAATGCACATTGGCTTCGAATTTCACTGAGAAGCCATTAATGGTTGCTGCTGATAGCTCTTCCAGGAGACAACAAGGAGGCGCAGGGGGAGTGTGACAGAGGAGATTCAGAAAAAATTCCAATAACTTTCACTTTATAGCAACTTTTGTACTTTTAGATGAGCTGTCTTCACTTGGATTGAAATGTATTGAGTTTAAAGTGTTACAAATATAGTTTTCTGATGTGAGTTGAGTTTTTTTTTTTCTATTTGATTTGTCATTCATCAAACATGAGTTTTAGGTCATTTTTGGACCAACACCATATGCTAGCATTCTTCCCTTGTATCAGAGAAGAGGATCCCCTGTTGTCCATATGCGAGACAGCCCAAGATTGAGCTGTTTGGACTGTCATAGCTTCCATGATCGTTGGTGTGAAGACTCCGTTATACCAACATCTTCGTCTGTCGCATCTCACCAGAATCGTATCTGAAGGGAGAGACGCCTTAAATAAATGGGGTAAATTATCCTGACGCGACAGTAAATATAATTAATACACCATTCCCTGCGCCGCCAACGTTGTTGCACTAGTATATTGCGTCGTACTTTTCTTTGTTTATAATAAATTGCCATGCAATGCGATCAGAAGAAAATTCAATTTTTTCTAAGGTCAATGATGGTGTCAAACTACGGTTATCGGTGTTATACAGGATGACTATGACATCTAGAGTAATATTATGTATTCGTTATAAATTATTCTATCCAATGATTCACGGCGCATAACATATGTACAGAACCCGAATTTCAATTTTATTGGTGATCCCTTATGTGACAATTAGATAATTTTGAGCATATATATATAAACTAAAGACAAAATTATATTTTTAGACCTTATAATTTCACTCAATCTTAATTTCGTCCTTATAGTAAACTTATAATTAGGTTCTCATAATTTTAAAGATTTGGAATTAAGACCCTATTACAATATTTTTGTCAGTATTTTACCATACATGTAAGTTAATTTTGCTCTATTATCTAGTTTTATTTCTTTTATTATCATAAATTATATATATATAGTATTAAGACAATATATAAATGAGTGCAAGAACAAAATTTAATAAAATACTTTTATAATTATAACTAAGGACTAAATTAAAATACTTCTAAACTATAAGAATTTAATTATAAAATTTAAATTATAGGGTTTAAATTAAAAATTGACTGAAACTATAAGGACTAAATGTGTAATTTTTCCTAAATTATGCATATATATATATATATATATATTATATTTATATTTAGAATACGTAAAAGATATATTAAATTAAAGATGTAATAATCATGTTTTATGCTTTTTATTAATTATTTCAAAATTTTATATTAGTATAATAATTTTATTTGTTATTAAATAATAGAGTTTGAAAATTGAACAATTAGGGTTCAAAATATACTTGTACATTGTAGTAAATGGTTAAAATTAATTAATAAATATGATATGTTTAGAAGACACACCAGTATATCATAGAACACATTTAAATTATATTATTCTCATTAGATTAATTTCTTTTCATATATGCAATGAGGAATTTTTTTGAGTGATAAGTCACAAATTGGAAGGAAGGAAATAGGTGAAATTAATAGTTGTTGGTTAAGGTTCGATATCAAATATAACAAATCAGTTTTGGGGTAATTATGCGTACAAGTGTACATTAACAAGTAAAATTACTCTCAATTTTTTTTATTTCCTAAAAGCATTTTATTTATTTCTATTGTCCCTACCATTTTACACTATTTTAATTTTTATTTAATAATTTTTATTTTTTAATTTATTTTATCTCCCATCTTATGAATGATAAAAAATATTTTATTATTTAAATAAGTCATTGAACTAAATTTTAGCTAAACCTATCCCAATAGAGAGAATATATTCATCACTTTAATAAACACTATATAACATTACTCGTCAAATTATTTGATGACAATTTCATTGATGTCTCTTATTAATATTTTATTGTATGTAGGGATGGCAATTTTGCAGGCCCATCTCCGTCATCAATTATATCCTCCACTTTCATCCCCATTGCCCAGCACAGTGGAAATTTCTCCTCCATTCCCATTTATCACAAAGATGCGGATCCTTGTGAATCCCCACGGAAATTTTGAAATTTGAATAAAAATTGGAAAAAATAAATAAGATTAATATATATATATATATATATATATATATATATATATATATATATATATATAGATAAACTTACATTTAAAGCTCAAGCTAATTGTCTATGTTATCTAACAAACTCTAATTAAATTCATAAAAACTACAACTATTCAATTAACAAGTTTTACAACAAGTTAAATTCAAAACAAAATCATTTATTAAATTCGAATTCTTATGTTTATTCTTAATTGTAATTTACAAATAATTAATATCATTTTTCTAAATATTCACTTCATATTCTCCATTACAATGTAATTGTAGCTATGAGGTATTTTGAATGTAATCCTACTATATTATCCAAATCTCAAAGAAGTGAAGACTACTATGCATTATATAACAAGTGAAATTGTTTTTTTAAGTTAAATTGGTTTTTTACTTTTAATTATTAGACATATAAATAATGATTGAAATAACTAAAAGTACAAAAAATAGTATATATATATATATATATATATGTTTTAAAAAATATTTATATAAAATTAGCGAGGACAGGGATTTCACGGGCGCGGAGGATATGATTCATGTTCTCATCCCTAAACTTCCTTTGGAGAGTATTTTATCCTATTCTCATTTCCACCCAAAAAAAAAAATTCTTCAAATGCAAGTTGCCAAATGAGATAGTTCCCACGGGATCATCCCTAATTGTCTGGGCTTTGCATTTATCAATACCACAACTATTTTCTTTCTTATAAATAGAGGTGGAATTCTTTATAATTTATAAATGAAATAATGGATCCGAGGATGTAATGGAATGATTTTGCCCATTGTGCTAACTTTGTGGTGGTGATATTTGTTAGAGAAAATATATTAATGTTTTAATAATATTTTTGAATTTTTGTAATATTAATTATAATAGTAATAATTATTGTTTAATAATAATAATTGTTGTTTATGAAATAATAATTTTTAATAAAAATAACATGATCATTTTACTAATATTCTTTTCATTTTTATCCCTCTTTTTAATATTATACTACCGATAATATATATAAATTTAAAATTTTACCTCGTCAAAATCTATTTCTATTTATAAATTAGCCCTAATGTGCTAATATATATTTTTTAATATTTAAATATTGTCATCTTCCATCCAATTGGTTTTGTTGTGCCCAAAATCCGGCAAGCATTTAAAATGATACCGGAACGCCGCTATGAAAAGGATTGATGCGACTACACAAGGAGCATTCCATTGAATAAACGGTAATGATAAGCCAATCTGCAGTGATATATGTAGACTATAGGAAGGTGAATGGGGTGTTGTACACCATGAATGTTGCATGAATATTGTACGGTCTCTCACCACTTTTTTTTTTTTGTTTAAAAATTTTTGTTATGCTATCATGGATTGTACAATACCAATGCTGTATAACCTCTTATCCTATTTGAGACTATAAATCTTCTACACTAAATAAAATTTACAACAAGGATATTGTAGTTTATAGATATAGAAAAATATTAAAAAAAAAAAAGAATATTTTCACCTTACACCGCTTACAACATTACAGCAGAGAACTTATCTCAATAGGTGTACATGACTTGCAATTATCTTAATTGTAACTGCGCCTTGAGATGTCAACGTGGCACCTAGTATCTGGAAACGCCAACATTGGTATGATTAACGTGCCATGCAAAATCGTTTGACAAGTCCACAACAGACACAGAGAGTCCACTCACTAATGAATGGAGAGTACCATCAAGAATGCCATATTTGGAGTATACGCGGGAGTTCACATATTAAATATATGAATTTATCAATGTTCACATAATATTAATTACATAAACTCTCTTTCCTCAGCTGCTCTATCGGCTTCCATCGGTGAAGAAAAGTAACCATCTCAAGCGTTTCTCGTCACTCTCTTTGTTTTTTTTTCTAGCTCTCCTTTCCTTCCTTGTTTTCTGGCCCCAACGTAACTGCCTCCCTCCGGCACCACGGCCCCAGCTTCCGATCATCGGCCACTTGCACCTCCTGGGTCCTAACATCCACCAGTCGCTTCACTGCCTCTCCCACTGATGTGGACCCTTATTCTCTCTCCACTTCGGCTTTGTACCAAGCGTCGTTGCTTCCACGCCTTACTTCGCCAAAGCAACTATTACAAATAAATTTGATTTTAGTCCAAATGTATGGTATGTCCACACCTTGCAATCTAATTCATATTAGGCATATTAGTTTAAGCCTATTATCTAAAATTATTTTATTTAATGAAGTACATATGAGTTAGAAGATATAGTAAAAGAATGTAAAAGTAGATAGTAGTTGGAAGTTATATTAAATAAATGTTAGTTGGAACTTTCTCTTAAATCCTATAAATAAGGTATTATCCTCCTATTTTTTGTATGAAGCCTAAAAAACAATCTAATAGAAATCTTTCTTTATCTCCACTAGTATTTCTCCTCTCCACTTTTAGAATTTCCTCTTTCAATATTCTAAACCCAAATAGCTCTATCTTTTCTCTAACAAAGTGGTATCAGAGTCCAACCATCTTAGAAAATATGGCAAATAATATACTTCCCTTCCAATTCCCTTGCCTAACCAAAAACAACTATAGCAGTTAGAGTATTTGTGTGAAATTTCTACTAGGCTCTCATGACATATGAGAGATGGTAGAGAAATGATTATGAGATACCTCAAAATGAAGGTTCCTTAAGTCCTACCCAAAGGGAGACTTTGTATAGGGCAAGAAGGAAGGATCAACAAGCGCTTACTCTTATTCACCAATGCCTAGAGGATGTCATGTTTGAGAATGTTGCTAATGCATCCACTTCCAAAGAGGTGTAGGAGATTCTTCAAAATGCATACATGGGTATAGATAAAGTAAAAAAGGGACAGTTACAAACCCTTTTAAGTGAGTTTGAAACACTTCACATGAAAGATTCTAAAAATATTTTTGATTATTCTACTCGAGTATTGGTTATTGTTAATGAAATAAAAAAGAAATGAAAAAGCCTTGAACAATACTTGAGTGATAGAGAAAATTCTTCGATATTTAACCCCTAATTTTGAACATATTGTTGTTGCAATTGAAGAATAAAAAAATATAGATACAATGACTGTTGATCAACTCATTGGGTCATTACAAGCTCTCGAAAAAAATATAAGGAAGAAGATGATGATTGAGCCATTAGAACAAGACCTTTACTCAAAGGTCACTTTCAAAGAGAGTAAAGACCGTGATGGAGAATGTAAATGGCAAGGACATGGCCTTGGTCGTGGTCGTGGTCGTGGTCATGCAAGTGGTCAAGGCCAAGGAAGAAGATGTAGATGCAACTATAATAATTATGAAGAAAGTAGTCATGGTTTTCAAATAGGACGTGGGAGAGGAAGTAAAAGTTGAAGGTATGAAAAATCTCAAATCAAATGCTTTACTTGTCACAAATTTGGCCATTGTTCTTCCAAGTGTAGAAACGCTAATCGTGTGGAAGAGAAAACTAATCTCGTAGAAGTGAAGGAAGATGTTGAGCTTACTTTGTTAATAACTAAGGAGAATAGTGAGTCGAAGAAGAGTATATGATATCTTAACACTAGGGCAAGTAACCATATGAATGGTGATAAAAGTCTATTCGTGAACCTAGAGCAAATCAATGGACATGTCACCTTTGGTGACAAGTCCAAGATATATGTTCAAGGAAAAGGTAAAATCCTAGTTCTTCTTAAAAATGGAAGTCACCAATTCATTTCATATGTTTATTATGTGCCAAGTTTGAAGAACAATATCTTAAGCATGGGCAATTACTTGGAAAAGATTTTGATATATACATGAAAAATCATCATCATTTTTAAGAGATCAATAAGGAACTCTAAAAGCCAAAGTGCCAATGGCAAGAAATAGATTGTTCCTAATTGAACTTCAAAATGATGATGTCAAATGCTTAAAGGCATGTTTGAAATATAACTCTTAGTTTGGGCACTTAAGGCTTGGCCATTTAAATTTTGACAATTTGAAATTAATGTCAACTAAGGGCATGACCAAAGGATTACCTCCAATAGATCATCCTAATCAATTGTACAAAGGATGTCTTCTTGGAAAGCATTTTCAAAAAAGTTTTTCCAAAAGAGGCGACATCAAGAGCTAGTGAACCTTTAAAATTCATAAGTGCTAATTTGTGTGGCCCGATAACTCCAAGTTCATATGGTAAAAATAGTTACTTCTTACTATTTATTGATGATTTTTCAAGAAAGACATGTATAATTTCTAAAAGAAAAATTAGAAGCATTTGAAGTGTTCAAAAGGTTTAAGGCTCTTGTTGAAAAAGAAAATACTTATAAAAGTAAAGCCTTAAGGATTGATAGAGGAGGCGAATTCACATCAAAAGAATTTAATGAATTTTGCGATATAAATGGGATTCGTCGTCCTTTAACAATACCTCGATCACCACAACAAAATGGTGTGGTTGAAAGAAAAAACAGAACTATACTTGAAGTGGCTCGAAACATGCTAAAATACAAGAAGATGCCTAAAGAATTTTAGGTTAAAGTAGTTGATTGTGTTGTTTATGTTTCTAATCGATGCCCAACTAAAAATCTTGATGGGAAAACTCCATAAGAAGCATGAAGTGAGAGAAAGCCAAATATCTCATATATACAAGTTTTTGGATCCATTGCTTATGCTTATGTACCTGATCAAAGATGTTCCAAACTCGATGACAAAAGTGAGAAGTACATATTCATTGGGTATGACAAGAGATCCAAAGGCTACAAGCTTTACAATCCCATCACAAAGAAGATTGTCATCAGTAAAGACGTTGAGTTCGATTAAGAAGATATGTGGAGTAGGAATGAAAGGGAGAGAGAAGATTATGATTTCATTCCTTCTTTTAAAGTTAATAAAGGGTAATTAAGTGAAAAAGCTTCAGAGTCTACGAGCCCACCTTTGTCACCATTTCTATCTCCAACTAGTCAAGACTTATTTGCAAATTCAAATGAAAGAAACCCACATATGAGAAGCCTTTAAGAAATTTATGAGGTAATCGAAGATTTAAATAAATTCACTCTCTTTTGTCTATTTGCTGGATGTGAATTTATAGGGTATGAAGAAGTCATTCAAAGAAATGAGTGCAAAGATGCCATGGATGAAGAAATCAAAGCCATTATGAAGAGCAATACTTGGGAGCTAGCCTCACTTTTGCAGGGACAAAAAGGTGATTGGAGTCAAATAGGTTTACAAAGAGAAAAGGAATGTTGAAGCAAAAGTGGAGAGATATAAAGTAAGATTGGTGTTAAAGGGCAATAACTAAAGGTATGAAATAGATTATGATGAAGTATTTGCTTTAGTAGCTCGCTTAGAGATAATAAGATTAATAATTTCTTTGGCTACACAATAAAAATGGCAAATCTATCAAATGGATGTCAAATCAGCCTTTTAAATGGACTGTTAGATTAAGAAGTTTATATTGAACAACTTGTGGGCTATATTGTAAAAGGTCAAGAAGATAAAGTTTTGAGGTTGAAAAAAGTCTTATATGGCTTGAAGCAAGCACCACGAACATAAAATAGTAGAATTGATAAATATTTTCGAGAAAATGGATCTCTCAAATACCCATATGGATATGCTCTATACGTAAAGGTGAATAAAAATAAATATATATTGTTTGTCTGCTTGTATGTGGATAATCTCATTTTTACAGGAAATAATCCAAAGTTTAAAGATTTCAAGAAAACAATGACTCGAGAATTTGAAATGATCAATATTGGCCTTATGTTTTATGACCTTGGGATTGAGGTTAAGCAGACGAAAGATGGTATTTTTATATCACAAGAAGGTTATGCTTGAGATGTCCTAAAGAAGTTTGGAATGGAACATTGCAATGTGATCGATACTCCAATAGAACCTTAAGGTACTTAACATGCACGAGACCTAACATTCTTTTTGGTGTTGGTCTTGTAAGTTGCTATATGGAAGAATTAAAAATGACACACTTAAAGGTAACAAAGAGAATTCTACGATACATCAAAGGGACCATTAACTTTGGTCTACTAGGTTGGTGACTTGGATGATCGCAAAAGTACAACAAGATTCCTATTCTTCATAGGAGAACAACATTCACTTAGAGTTCTAAAAAGTAATCTATTGTCACTCTTTCTACATGTGAAGATGAATATGTTACTGCAAATTCATGTGCTTACCATGCCATTTGGCTTTGAAATTTATTGAAGGAGTTACATATGTCTTAAGAAGAAGCAACAGAGATCTATGTTAATAACAAGTCCACTCTTGCTCTTGCAAAAAATTCTATATTTCATGATTGAAGTAAGCACATTGACACACGATACCACTATATCAGAGAATGTATTACACGAAAAGATATTCAAGTAAAGTATATAAAGTCACAAGAACAAGTTGTTGACATTCTCACCAAGCCATTCAAGCAAAGAGATTTTAGAAGATTGAGGAGCATGCTTGGAGTCACAAAAATCAAGTTTAAAGGGGAATGTTAGAAATAAACTTGATTTTAGCCTAAATGTATTGTATGTCCACACCTTGCAATCTAATCATGTTAGGCGTATTAGTTTAAACCTATTATCTAGAATTATCTTATTTAATGAAGTACGTGTGAGTTGGAAGATGTAGTAAATAAATGTAGAAGTATGTGGTAGTTAAGAGTTACATCAAATAAATGTTAGTTGTAACCTTTTCTTGAGTCTTATAAATAAGGGATGATCATCTTATTGTTGTATCAAGTCTAAAAGACAAATCTAATAGAAGTCTTTCTTTTTCTACTAGTATTTCTCCTCTCTACTATTAGAATTTCCTCTTTCAATATTCTAAACCCAAATAGCCCTACCTTTTCTCCAACAGCAACTTCTTCAAGCCAACGAGCTCTACTTTAGTTGTCGTATGGAAACCATGGCTGTGAAACGCCTTATGTATAAGGCCTATCTGGCATTTGCACCCTACTGAGCTTACTGGAAGTTCATCAAGGAGCTGAGCATGAATGAGCTCTTAGGTTTTCATGGCATCAACAACTTCATGCCCTTGACAGCCTGAGAGCTTTGCGAACTTCTAAGCGTTCTAACTCAAAAAACCTAGGCTTACGAGCCCGTGAATCTCACAATGGAGTTGCTGAAATTGACAAATAATGTGATTTATAGGATGATGGGGTAGGCAGTGGATGTAAGGGATGTTAGGAATTGCAACACTAGACAATAATATTAAAGAATGAGAAAAGAAAAATTGACATGATATTTACGTGGAAAATCCTTTTGATATGAGGGAAAAACCATAAACAAGAATGTAAAAGACTTTTACTAACTTATGAGATTGTACAACCTTTCTTTGAATGTAAGGAGAGAATAATCAAACTCTTTCTCTAAAACAAGAAAACACACAATTCTGTTTCTTAGGTAAAAGAACAACTACTCACTCTTTCAACAAAGGAGATTTCATTACTCTTACAACTCTTTGCACTCCAATGCCAAACCCAAAAGGGAAATGCCATATTTATAAGCATCTTCAAAAAAATTTCAATAACCTTACCTTCTAATTTGTCAAAAGTTGACAACTTTATCTTCCACTTTGTTAAAAAGTGACAACTTTATCTTCCACTCTATCAATTGACAACTTTATTTTTCACTTTGTCAAAAGGTGCCAACCTTATCTTCCACTTTGTCAAAAGTTACTAACTTTATTTTCCCTTTTGTCAAAATTGGCAACTAATTTTCAACCAACTTTATTTTTGTCAAAAAGTAGTAACAATTTTTACAATCTTTTTATCATTGTCAAAAAGTAACAACCAAATTTGTCTTTACCTTTTTGAAAGGGATGTGGTGTGTGAGGTGATGGAGATCTTCAGGGAGTTTAATGTTTCTGACTTTGTTTCGGTGTTGAAGAAAGCATACTTGCAAGGGTTTGGGAAGAGAATAGAGGATATATTTGAGAGGTTTGATTCGGCTCATTAGTAAACGCAAACAAGAGAGGAAAAATAGGAAGAAGAATGGAGAAGGTGAGGTCAGCGATTTTCTTGATGTTTTGCTTGATTGCTTGGAGGATGAAAGGTGAAAATTAACAGGGTTCATATGAAGGCCTTGATCATGGTAAACTCCCAGCTTATTATATATTTTTAACTATTTTAAGTTCATGGACGCTTTCTAAAAGGTTTTTGTACAATGCATGAATTCATCTCTATCAAACTTCCCTATTTATATCATACTTTGGTACTAGTTGATATTATCTTTGAATTCATTCTTAATATTTTTTACGTAAATATTTGACAGCACTAGGATCATACATATTCAGAGACAATTTTACGTCATTTTTAAAGGTTTCTGTCAAATTAAAGTCTTTTGTATTAATGTCTGATAATGTCAAACTAGTGTTCGTATTAGTGATGTGGAAGCTATATGATATTTGGTTTATTTTTTTATTAATTAGTCCAAGTTAAAGTATGTGTGTATCTGTTTTTTGATTAATTAATACACATCAATAATGTCCGTACACCTTCTTTCAAGTTGTTGTTGGCAAATCCCATCGGTGCAATTAATGGTATGCCAAACAATTGCATAATGATTTAATTAATTTGGAATAATAATTTAAGGTAATAGCGAATTAATAGCGATCATAATGAAATTAAAGAATGATGATAAAACTATAATTTCCTTTGTAGGATTTCTTCACAACGGGAACAGAAACCACAGCCATTGCTACAGAATGGGCATTAGTGGAGCTCATCAAACAACCCAACTTACTGCAACAAGCTCGCCAAGAGATCAATCAAGTGGTTGGAAATTACAGGCTCGTGGAAGAATCTGACGGTCCAAATCTTCCCTTCCTCCAAGCTATTGTAAAAGAAACGTTTCGTTTGCACCCACTGGTACCTTTGGTTACTAGAAGGTGCTTGGCAGAGTGCACTGTCGAGAATTATGTTAACCCAGAGAGCACACTGCTTTTTGTTAACGTTTAGGCCATTGGAAGATAGCCAAATTACTGTGAAAGCCCATTGGAGTTTTGGCCCGAACTATTCTTAAAGCCCATGCATGGGAGTTCCTCCCTGGGGACAACGTTTTCTGCTTCTGCCATTTGGGTCAGGTAGGAGGATATGCCCTGATGTGACTTTGGCGATGCAGGAGGTGCCAGCATTACTTGCCACAATATTTCAGTGCTTCGATTTTCTAGTGGTGGGCCCTTAGGGGAAGATTGTGAAACGGAAAAATGCTGTATTCAGTATGGATGAAAGGCCGGTTTGACGGCCATTCAGGCCCATGATCTGGTGTGTGTGCCCGTTGCAAGGCCCATATGTGGCCATCTTAATCTGGGGCCATAATGATTTGGAATTTAGGAATCTGTCATTGCGTTAGTATTCTAGTCCTAGGCACGTGGGCGTGCTCTGATTTAAATAGGATTTGAATCTAATACAGATGTTAAGATTGGTTATGTTAGTTTTGTCGAAAGTGCAATCTAAGATGGGTAGTGATAATTCTCGTAATAAGCCCACTCTCTTAGCTGTTATATGTCACTGTTCACTCCGGATATTTTTCAATAAATTCATTCGAAAAAGTAATTTGATTGCCTTGATTTTCACTTCAGAATAGTTATTTAGATTAAAATAGAATTATGATGTTTTTTTTTTTTGAGCTAATGATGTTTCAATTGTAATTATTATTTTAAATTAATTCTTTAAAATGGTAAGTTTCAAATTCATTATACGTATGACAAGAATAATAAATTAGACTTTAAGACAAATATAATATATATATATATATATATATGTATGTATATCTCGACTAACTATAAAATATATACAGTGTTACTATATTCACGCTTTCCTTTTTCTCTACAGTGAGTGTACAGCTAGTTGAAGGGAATGGAGTGTAATTAATATTAGCAGTAACTAGCTGGTAGAATCACAGTAACTATAGAAAAGCGGGTGAATAATTGAAGCATGGTGAAAATGCAACAGAGTGTGTATAGATATTGAAATGTCAATTGTGGAGGATTTAGTTCAATTCATGGGGGGTGGTAAGAATTTCTTTAATTACTTAGATGCGTTCTTAAAATTATTAAAAGATTTTTAACCTAAACTAAATTTAAATAAATACATTAATTTAAAATTCAAACCCTTTTGGTTTTGCTTCCACAGTACAACTTTGATGGAGGGTAATTTGGTGAATGAGTTTCCCATTCCATCAAACCGCACCGCTACTTTTCCAACACAGAATAAGGTTATAGTTGAACATAGCAGGACTAACTTTGTAATAGAACTTTTTGCACTCATTTCTTTAAGTTGAAAATCTAATATAGACAAATATTATAAATTATAATGTTTTGTGGTTCAACCTAAATTATTTTTTATGAATCTGAGCATAAAGCAATTGTGCCATAGATTTTCCCATCAGAATGCTTATTCTTGTTTCTCTTTTATTGGTTTTTAAAGAAATGAAATTCCTCATTTGCATTGAATTCTTTGTGTGTTAGAATATTTGTAATATTATATGGATTAACATTAATTATACTATTAGATTAATTTTATGTTATAACTAATTAGGCAATTGATATTGTAATTTATAAACTAAGAATGGACTGAGTTTTATTTTATTTGTGGATAATTGGTGATGGGTTCGATTATCCACAAGCCCACTGGGCAGAAATCCAATCCACAACCTAAGAGTATTAGTAATTATCCTGTCAGATTACTAATTTGAGATTGTTACCCAGAGAGAGATTTAATGGGCTTATTTTGATTGACTAATTAAATAAAAAATTGTTTTAAAGATTCTGGAGGATTTTATTTTAATGGTATTGATTAATTATATTATTAAAATAAAACCCTATAAATAACACATGGAAGCCCTAGTTTTCAAATACTAAATCTGTCACTCTCTCTCTGCCGTTAAAACACTTTAAGAAACGCTCTTGAGCATTGTGGGTTGAACTTATTAGACTCAACCAATACTCAGATCAACGATATCGTCTTCATCAGGTAAGATTGTTGATTTATTTATTCTCATAATTTGTGATCATGTTCTAATTCCATTATCAAATGGTATCAGAGCCACAGTTTGATGGACTATGAAATTTTTTAAATTTCCTTTCTCTAATCTCGTCTTCGTAACATGATTTAGCATATTCTAGTTTCTCTTCTTCCTTTTCCTTCTTCTTCCTTTTAAATGGTCTTCATGGTAATATAAGGGTAAAAAGGGTTGGCTATGGTGTGAAAATATAGTTGAGTATTGAACACACCATAATATTGTATAACCAATCCCTTTTGGCTTATGATTATTTATCTTGAAATTTTGTCACCATGACCTTCTATGAGCCCGTTGAAGGTCAAAGAAGGGTAGAATTAGAGAAGAATGAGGTTAGGTAAATATTTTGAAATATCTAGGGAAATATTGTGTAAGCAAGCTTAGGATAAGAATTTTGATGAGTGAAATTTCTTGTACATTATGGGAAAAAAAAATTTAATCCTTTTCTCTGGATCTTGTTTTCATCAGATTCATTTTATGGATTATAAAAATTTTATTCCATTTTTGTAATAATCATCGCCTTCTTTGGTCACTATTGCCGGCAAGAAACTCACCTTCCGGTATGAAATTTTCTTTACCCATTGCCATTCGAAGTAGTTGTGATTGTTAGCGATTTGAATAGAGATAGTCACGGCTGTCAACTTGGGTTGCCGGTGAGCCCTATCTCAAACCAACGAACCAATTTTGAACCAAAAAAAAAAAACTGAAACCACCAGAAAGTTTCGAACGTCAAATTCAAATATAGCTTAAATGGAAGAGATTGACGTGAAACTAATATAAGGGTCTTAAAGATCATGACACGATGATTAAAACGATCCCGGTTTCGAAGTTTGAGGAGTAAAAGAAAAAACTGGTGGGTCAACGTTCGGGTACCGATGGGTTCTTTAGTGGGTCGAATTGACCCGCCAAAGGTTGAAGAAGGTGCATATGGGCAGGCCCACACGCATCAACGGCGCGTGTTGGCGCGTGCGGCCACACCGCTGGTCAGATGAACTTCAAAATTTGAAATTAGCTCTACTCGCCTTGATCTAAATTATGGTGATTTTTTCAGAATTTTTTTAGCCCTGAAAATAGGAGTTTTTTGAAATTTTTTTGAAAATTAAGGGCTTTAAAATAATGTGTAGATAAGGTATTTTGACTAAAAAAAAATTTTATGTAAAGACCAAACATAATACGGAATAATATATTCAATTCACTTTCCTTGATTATATGTAAATAAATTATAGTCAATTTCTTTGCGTTAATTATTAGATTTTATTCCTAATTTAAGCACATGCGGTAAAAGGAATAGGTTGCATGTGGAAATTGTAATAACTTTGGTTCACATACACTTATTAATTGTGTGCTCGCCTATCGTGGATCTAATCATGGTGATATGTCTTTTATAAATTAATACCATATTTGTCATTTAATTTCCTACATTTTTTGAATAATTTAATTATCATTATCAGGGATGAGTCTAAATATTGTGATAAGTCCACTAGAGAGAGTGTATGTAAGTATTATGTTGACAATGGATATGCCCTATCAGTGTGACATTGTCAATATAATTTTGTGAATAAGGCATATTTGTGGCTTGTTAGCGGCAATTTGCTGATTGATGTATTTATGGTTTCTTATATCCTATCGATATGGAAATTGTGGGTGCATTTTGTGTCGTTTCTCTCGATAATGAGCTTCCCTGGTATGAATGAGTTTTCTTGATTTATCATAGTCCATGCGCTTAGGTAGGATATGATGAGTATTTTGTTACACAGTTGCTGAAGCTGATTCTTATTACGAAAACTTTGTTATATATAATTATGTGTCTGGGACATAATTATATGTTTCCTATTTGTTTTTCCCTTAGCGTCTCTGTTCTTGCAACTATTTATGGTGAAAACTCTGAACAAAATAGACTACGATAATTGGATTGAGTCCCTTGATATGTATTTAGTGATCATCAAGGGAAGTTTAGGTATGAGAGAACCTAAGCCAGTGGATCTCACTGCTGAGCCTAGCGCTGCTGACAAGGCTTACCATAAGCAGTAGTATGAGTCCAATAAGATTTGTTTAACTGTCATTAAGTCTATGATTGAGAAGGCTATCAGACAAAGTATTTCTAAGAAGGACACTGTAATTGAATATTTCAAAGCAGTCAGTAAGAAATTTAAGAAGTTTGAAAAGACTTTAAAAGGCCTATTATCTCTCGTTGCTAGATAACACTCACTATGACGAAGTGTCAGGAGTGTGTGAGCACATGATGAAACTTGTTAACTGCTATAACAAGCTGAAATCCTAGATGTAGATTTGGATGAGAGCAACCTATTTTATAGAGCTCCCTAATCCCTTTCTGTTGAATATAGGGTCTTGATAACCACTTATAATTCCTAAGAGTTAGAGTGGTCTATTAATCATATGATGTCTAAAATGACCCGAGACGAAGAATCAATAAAGAAGGTGAATTCTCATAATTAATGAACTATATTTCACATGGTTCATCTAGCAAGGCTGGAAATGTGAAATTGAAAGGAAAGAAAAGTGAAGGCAATGGCTATGACAAGAAAACGTATGGACTCAAGAAAAGCAATAAGAATAATAAACCATCCTTTGATTGGAAGGAAGTTAGATTACAGTTAGCTATGTAGGCACTGTAATCACAGATGAAGACTGGCATGAGTATGTGCTGTGTATGGATGACATCTTATTAGCCAATAACTCAGTGTGCTTATTAAATGAGACAAAACACATTTTGTCATGCCACTTTGATATGAAAGATTTAGGTGAATCTTTTTTTATTTTTTTATTTTTTTTGAGAATTCAAATTCACCGTGATAGATCTTGTGGCATTCTTGGTTTGTCTCAGGCAACCTATATTGAATGAGTGCTCAAGAAATTTGATATGTATTCTTGCACTCTTTGTGCACTTGTGTAGGTGATAGGTTGTTAAATCGTTATGTCCTAAATGATGAAGAAAGAACTTTGATGGACAAAGTTCCATGTGAATCAATTATTAATAGCCTAATATATAGGCTTAAGTGTACACATGGTTGAGCATTGTTTTTCCATGTTGGTGTGCTTGGCAGATATATTTAAGTAATTCTGGGCATGATCATTAGAAAGCTACAGAGACAGTTATGATGATCCTGAACCCACTTCTGATTACATCTATACGATGTTTTTGAAGGAGTTGTTTTGTTGAGAAGTGTCAAATGGACATTTACAGCTGCCTTATATATATATATATATATATATATATATATATATATATATATATATATATATATATATAGGTGAAGAGTATGTCGCTAGTTTTGTGATGGTCACTCGTTAGGGAATATGGTCAAGGAAATTAATTTCCATTATGTGTATATTTTAAGTTTTGACCATTTTGTTGCGACATGACTCTATTATACGCTTCTCTCAAAGTTACAGGAATTTTAGTTATATCAAATTTTGACAGTCAATTCCTGTTTGTTGGAGAGAAGATCTATATATTTCATATTCATTTTAGATGATTCGTTTACCAACACAAACCCATTAGAGTTTTGAAAATATATGACTCTTGGATATATTCGAATTTTGATGTGTTGTTTTGGTGAGAGTCTGAGTTGTGTTCTTAAGGAACACTTTGACATATTTTGGCACTTATAACATTTGTTTCCCTATCGGATTAAATGTTTTGATTATGCCAAAATTTTAGATATAATTCAGAATTGAAATTTTGCTGGCATTTATAACAATGCTTTCCTTATCGGATTCAATATCCTTGATCCATGATTTCATTTCTGAATTTTTGTTATCTCAGACTTGCATGGTTCATATTTGCAGTGAGCACATGATGACAGATTTGTTGACCAATGCATACCCATAGGAGTAATTCAAATTGTATAACTCATATGGGTCTTGTTGAATTTTGATGTAGCCTTGGTCTAGTGAGAGTATGAGTCAAGTCCTTAAGGGGCTTTTATGGTACAATTTAACACAAATTTATGAATTGAGTCCTTAAGGGGCTTTTGTGGTGTAATTTGACACCAAATCTCTGAGTTGAGTCCGAAGGGGACTTTTACATTGTAATATGATGCTTCAAATGTCATTTTGTATTCCATTCTATTCAGATATTGAAACTAATCTATGACAATGTTAATATCACTTGTTTCCTTATCGGATTCAGTGATCTTTGTGTGTAGTTTCATTTCTGAATTTTGTATGGTTTATAGATATACACATATTCATGTGTTTATGTAAATATTAATTGCCTAATTATGTATTTGTTTATTGACCTAACAATTTAATTAATGCTATCCAAGTGAGAGATTATTAGAATATTTGTAATATTATATGGATTAGCATTAATTATGCTATTAGATTAATTTTATGTTATAACTAATTAGGCAATTGATATTGTAATTTATAAACTAAGAATGGACTGAGTTTTATTTTATTTGTGGATAATTGGTGATGAATTCAATTATCCACAAGCCCACTAGGCAGAAATCCAACCCACAATGCCCAAGAGCGTTTCTCATAGTGTTTTGATGGCAGAGAGAGAGAGTGACAGATTTAGTATTTGAAAACTAGGGCTTCCGTGTGTTATTTATAGGGTTTTATTTTAATAATATAATTAATCAATATCATTAAAATAAAATCCTTGAGAATCTTTAAAACAATTTCTTATTTAATTAATCAATCAAAATAAGCCCATTAAATCTCTCTCTAGGTAACAACCTCAAATTAGTAATCTCTTTGGGTTGAACTTATTAGACTCAACCAATACTCAGATCAATAATGTCATCTTCATCAGGTCAAATTGTTGATTTATTAATTCTCCCAATTTGTGATCATATTCAATTATATGTTCTAATTCCATTATCATTGTGTGCTTTTAGAAATAATATTTTATGAATTGCATATATATATATATATATATATATAACTCGTTCTGTTTTAACCTAATTATTATTGTGAAACATTTATCATCCCTAGTTCTTTAAATTAAAATTCATGTTATGTAAAGTATTAACTACTTGATTTTTAAGATAAGATTCATGCGTTACATCACTCTATATATATTAGTATAAACAGTTCACATATTTTTTTTATCTTTGATTATCTCATTATTATTTTTTTAAGAAAAATTTACTTATTTAAAACGACTTAACGAAGTTGGTTAATACTTAACAGAAACAACGGAGACCAAGATATATATACATGCATGCCACTTTACGAACTGCCTTCATAGGTATGAAATTTCTAATCAAGCTTCTAAGCGTCATGGAGCATTTAGAATTACGTGATCCTAGTAAACACACTGCATTTTGTTAATCTTTGGCCATGCAGGAGGTGCCAGCATTACTAGCAGTTCTTTTTATTTTCTAGTGGTGGGCCCTAAGGGAAAGATTAGCGTATGTTAATATACAATTAAGCACAACATTCGTTTTAGGTGATATTATTCCATAATATTTTTTGAAAAGAAAAATGAATGAGTCCGGTTTGACAGCTCCACGGGCCAAATCATAAACCTACGCCGACAACTCTTACTAGCATATTTGGATGTAATATAATTTATTCTTTCAGAAACATAAATGTACGACAAGTATAACTTCCAGTTTTGAAATTAGCAGATGCTTACTGGTTGTATAGTTTGACCATACGGATTTTTCAAAACGACGTCGTTGTCTGGTTTTGGTGAGATTCAAGATAAGGGTTGGCGAAAATTCATGCTAGAAGACAAATCTTTTTTTTTTGTTGGGTAGTGTTAAGATAACGGAAGACATCAGAATGAAAACAACAGCCGTACATGGCCCTACCCATTTAGACTTTCGACGATCCACATTTGCGTGCGGCCGGCAGCATTAGGTGAACAAGTCTTGCCTCAAATTAATTGAAGTATTGACAATGAAAATAAGTGAAATTTCATGAGTCGTTGACCGTAATAATATATTTAAAATTATGAATGCATTTAAAATTTTATTGAATTTTTATTGTAATTTGATTAAATTTTAATTTAATTTTTTATGTAATTAGTTTTTTCTTGGATCCATTATAGATTAGTTTTTTTTTTAATTGGATATTTTATATAACAATATTTTTTAATTTAATTCTTCAAAAATAAAATTATTCTTAATAATGTCTTTTTTAAATATGTTAATTTCAAAATTACAAAAAATATCATTGATAATAAATTTATTTGTGAAAAATTGAAAATTAAAAAAAGGTTAATATGTGATAGATCAAATTAAAAAAATAATTCTATAAATGAATTAATTAGAAAATAATTGTTCGGTGAGGCTAAATAAGAAAAATAAGACTAGATTATAATATATTGTATATTCAAAAACTAAAATAGTCCAAAAAATAATTTAATGTAATCTTTGTGGGTTTGTTATTATATTTAAGTTCAAGCGATAAAATTTTATAGTCCAAGAAGAAAAGACTAGAATGTGAATTCGTTACACGTTAAGTGTAAGCATGAAAAGTCCACAAGTAACTTCCTTGGTAAGAGCAGCGTGAAGCCTGATCTGAATTTTTTATATTTTAAAAGAATTGTGCAGATATAATGATTAAAACATAAGAATAATTTATATATGACAATTTGAATTACATTTAGATAATTATATATAATAAAAAATTTTGATATTAACCATGATATTAAATTTTAATCTAATGCTTTTTATATTAAATAAATTGAGCAATTCAATGGAAAACAATTCCTTTTGAAAATCACAGCAGATCTATTCTTGTTATATATTTTTTGACAATTGAGTACCTATCATGAAAAAAATATTTTCAAATCATATATACCATTGGATTGACAAATCTTGTTCGCCATTTATTTTCTTAAAAAACATAATTTATAAAGCTTTACACTTAAACTTTTAAGTCCTAACTCCTAAGAGCATATATATAAATCTAGTAAAGCAAAACATATTATTTTTCCTTGATTACCAAGTATAACATATAATCTATCTTTTATTACTCTTTTCATGGTAAGACGCCAGCAATATTTTACTGTCTGTTTGTTCATATTTTTAATTTTTAATTGTTTTTTAAAACTTTTTAATGCTAGTTTATTAAAATAAGAAATTCACTGGTCATATAATCTATCTTTTGTTTATCCTTAAAATGAGAAATTATAATTTCATACGCCACTTCATCGCAGGTATCGGGTAAACGACGGAAGATTCAACTAACAACCCCCCATGTACTCTAAACTTTCGCCATCTCCAATTTTTCTTCATGCGTTGAAGATAAACTTGTTGCCGATCAAAATCAAACGAAAAAATTGCTTATATTTTATGTTATTATTAAAAAACCATACATATATAATTAGAAATATTAAAATCGAGTTTGGCTTGATTAATTCAATCATACCAAACTTAGTCAGGTTTTTACATAAGTCGGGCCAAAATAATTGTCAAATTTGGCCGTACATGTTTTTATTTGAAAAAATATTTTTTTTTCATTTGATTAAATACAAGCATTGATATTATTAAAGAGTATTATCGTATAATCTTTGAAACACATGTTTCTTATTTATAACATAAATAATAATTAAATATTAAATAATATTTTGTTGAAGGATTTTGTATACAATAATTAATAAATTAAATTATAATAATAAATTTATTTATAAAATAATTATTATTTTATATATAATAATATTGAATAATTAATTACATCATAATTAAAAATAATATTTTTAAAAACATAAAATGATTACTCATTTTTGAATTCCATGGTCAATAAATAATAAATAATAAACTACTCGTTAGATCCCATTTTTTTGGGACTTGAAGTGATTCCCTCCAACCCAAAGTCAGATACTTTTACTTGATGCAAGAATGTTGAACGCTGAACCCATCGATGTGGAGAGTTGTTCAAAATAATCACCGCCTATCATTCTTTTCGTGATTCCAACTTTTGGTGCTTTTGATACATTGGAAAAAAGCAAATAGTAAACAAACTATACAAGTAGTTTTTTTTTCGCCAAAATACTAGTGATTTATTCAAACGTGATTTACGTAAATCAAAGAAATATCATCATATGTTATAATTATATCAAGTTAAATTTCATAAAAATTTAAAGGAAAATTTTCTGTTTAGGTCAATAAATATAATTAATTACTAAAAATGATATTAAATTTTGTAATTATCATAAAAGACCCAATCTTATTCTATGACTTTTCAATAAATAAAATTATCTCTAAACTTATAAATTTATTACTATTATAATTTGATTTATTTACAAATTAGGTTCCCTCTAATTACTAAATATTTTTTACATTTTTGATTATATAATTTTTATTTTTAATTAGTTTGACTAAAAAGTAATTTATAAACTTATTATTGTCATAATTTGTATTATTTATAAATTACATTCATCTTATCGAATGTTTTTGTATTCATTATCGTATAAGTTTTATTTTTCATTAATTAGACTAACAAGTATTATGATTTATGTTTCTTATAAATCACATTTGCTTTAATAACATAATATTTTTATATTTTTTACCACATAAATTTTATTTTTAATTGATTAGATAAATAAGTTTTTTATAGATTTATTACCACTATAGTTTGTGTTATTTACAAATCATATTCGTTCTAATTATTAAATATTTTTACAAAATATTTAAAAATTGAAAATTTTGATTAATAAAATCATTTTATAACTTTTTATATAATTGATCTTATTTTTTAAAAAGGTAGTTTTATTATTAACTTTATATCATTATTGAAAAAAAAAACTTAAAATCATAGTTTATTTTATTTTATTAATTAATAAAATTATTTTTTTAATAATAAAGGACATCCCCATATCTGAAAATGGGGTATGGCCCATGAATAATAATTAGGTTGTGAATTAATAAAAAAAAATATAGTAGTGGATTGTGTAAAAAATTTAAAAAAATAAAAAAGGCACATAAAGAATTTTAGACGTTATGTCAGATTTTAAGACATTTAACATGCTAATAATAACTTTACAGTCAAAAAGTCTCTTGTCCATTAGTCCGGCAGAGGAATAAAAGTAAAACCACCGGGGAGACTGAGTGAATGAGTTTACGATGGACTGAGAAGGACAAACCCATTAAAATAGCATTAACAAGGGACGCAAATTTCCATGCAAGTGCCTCTGGTCACAATCAGAGCTGGCCCAAAAATATAATTTTAGTCCCAGTCAGTTCTCAAAAAGTTAATAATGCTTGGAAACTGTTAAATTTCCTTGGATGTGAGGTTTTAATATTTATGCAAGATAGTTAAAGTTCCAATTTTTTTCTCTTCCTGTATTAGACAAAAAAAAAAAAAAAACCCATGTTTATTGTTACGGGTCAGCCTTTTCATGTTCAATATTATATATATGGCTGCAGCCAGCACAAAAAAATAATGTCTATTCCAGTTTTTTTGAAAAAAAAAAATGCAGTTCTATATAGGGTATGTTAATTGAAAAGATAATTTTTAATTTTTTTATAACTATTTTTCATCAATATTATCTATTTGATCAATTTTTAAAAAGAAATAATTTTTACTATCAAATTATTAAAAATAAAATAAAATAAACTTTGCAATAATATTATTTGAATAGTCAAATAATTGTTATGTTAATTAAAATTTAATTTTATATTTAATTAATGTTATAAAAAGAAAATGGAAATAGATATATAAAATATTTCAATCAAAGCAAATATATAATACAAATATACCATATAAAAATAATTGTATAATAAATTTATAATCAAAATTTAAATATAATTAAAATATTCCAATTATATTATGTTTTTATAAAAATATTTTAATTTAAAAAATAAAGGAGGCTTAGTTATTTTTTAGCAAAAAATATTCTAAGAAATTAATGATTTTTGAGCGAGAGTTTTTTGTTCAAGTAATAATAATAATAATCAATAAGTGAGTAAATTCTGAAAAAAAAACTAATAATTTATTTTTTTTCTCGAGGCCATATAAACCCTAAGTAAAGTAGTTAATTTGGAGAGCCATGCATGTAGACTTCTTCTATTGTAGATAGAGTAAAATATATTTTTAGCCACTCATTTATTATAGAATTGTTATTTTAGTTTTTCATTTATTAAAATGCGCAAACTAGTCCCTCATTTATTAAAAAATGTCACATTTGGTTTTTTACTTTTTAAAAAAGTATCAAATTTAGTCCCTTAAATTTATGGTTTAGGGTTTGATAGAGGGACTAAATTTAGTAATTTTTTAAAAAGTGAAGAACCAATGTGACATTTTTTAATGAATGAGATACTATTTTAGACATTTTAATAAGTGAGGGACCAAAAATTGTTATTTTGTGATTAATAAGAAACTAAAATAATGTTTTTCACATTCTAAATAAACATTGTCCTTTGGATGCTAGTATATAACATGATTTTGTAATTCAAAGTTTAGTAAGATATTTTCATTCCACATATCATATATTATAATTAAATTAATAATTAAGTCTTTGAAGTATGGTTTTTTATTTGACCTTTTAAAGTAAAATGAATTTTAGTCTCCAATTATTTTTAAGGATTATTTTAACGTAGCACTTTAATTGAGACTCTTTATAAAGAAACAAGTAAAGAAAATTGATCACTAATTTAATTTAAAGACTAAATTATTCTACATTTTGTAATCAAATATATTAAGCAATCGACAGAGTAAAATAGCTATAGGACATCAGCTACGTTATTTTCAATAAATAAATATGAGAAATAATATTCAAAATATATACATGAATAAATGCATGGCATATGCCCTATATAAACTCTCCTCTTTTAGCATCTTCATTGCATTCCAACACCAAAGAATTGAGCGAGTAACAATATATGGAGCTTCAAATGCTTCTTATCACTTTATTTCTCTAGTAGAAGTTTTAACTGACAATGAAAATAAGTGAAGCTTTATTGCAGTTTGGTTAAGTTTTAATTTAGCTTTTCACATCATTAGGATTTTCTTCAATTGGCTCCTTTACAGATAAGATCTTTTCCAATTTGGTCTTTTGCATATGTATATTTCTTGATTTAATCATTCACAAATAAAATTTTTGTTAATAATGTATTTTAAAAATATATTAATTTCAAAATTATGAATATATAATTGATAATGATTTTATTTGTGAGAAATTAAATTGAAAAATTTGTATATGCAATGGATCAAGTTGAAATAGAAAATAGACATTTCTATGAATGATTTAATAAAAAACTAATTTATCGGCAAGAGATTTGTCACGACTCACTACCCTAACCAAAAGAATGTGATTGGCACGAAGAACGAAGTATTCCTCGCCCTCATAAGCCTAACTGTCATATCAAAACTCAAACATTTATACAACATGTAGAATCTTCATCAAGAAACTAAACAGGATACTTGTAGATACACATATACCAAAAATGATTAGTCATTTCAGTGTAGAAAATTTGACCAAATCTTCCCCGAAATATGGACCTTCTGAAAATTTTTAAAACAGAAAAACTAATACATATAAGAAGATGGAGAGCTTTGCTCTTCCAATATACACTTATATATACAACAACCCACAGCCAACACATCAAAACAAAAGACTAACTATCTGTATATAAGGGGAGCCACTAAAATAAATTATAGAATTTAAAACAAAGAAGACCTCTTTGTCGTTGCAACAAGGCTCACTAAACAAAATCAATAAACACCTGCAAGCTCTTACTCAGTAGATTGATGTTCTGGACTGACGTTGTGATATAAAAATGTTAAATATCGTGGGATGAGTAAAAACTCAATGAGCAAATAATACTAATTATACAAAAAAAAGGGATAGACTGGCCACTGTAGAGTTTTTGAAAAAAAAAAAAATATTTTTGCCTTAAAACTATACATCTTCCAAGGCTGGTGTAATTATTGCAGTATGTGCAACAAACCTTAAACTTCAGTAGATACATTGAAAATAAAATTATAAAATCAACTTTAAATAAAAATATATCAGTACATAAGTAACACAAGAATATTTCAAAGCCAATTGAATGCTTAGGAACGTCCTACAGAATCATTAGATATTAGGACCAGCGCTAGCCCAAGGCTAGTATAAGCAAAACAAAATAGATATCAGTCACAAGTTTTAAGCTCAGAATATTCCAAATAATGGCCTTAGGCCTTAAGCAGAGTATCATAATGGTGGGATCATGTCTAATCATATCATAATACGGATTATAGTACACTACAGCTTATGTCTACTGCTGTTAGCTACAAAATCCTATTTGGATGCATTCCCCAAAAATTATCTTTAACATATATAAATCCATAATTAAATATTAGAGCTTCAAAAACTCATAATCAGGCTTTTTCATAAAGATGGATAAGGTATCAAATTTCAAAATCCCAGTACTTTGGGCATATAAAATCAACCCTATCATAATTAAGACCCAAATATTTCATGAATATAGAACTAGGACACTTTCCAATATAATAGGTGTTACACCCCAAAATCCCTAGAGTGGAATCGACATAGGACATGAGAAAAATCTTCGAACTTGTAAGCCTACGCTAGATGGACATTCAATACCAATTCAAAACTATACAATTTTCACCACATACATAATAGCTTTGCCTTTATAAAGAAATAAGTGTTTAATACAAAACAATGAGTTTTGTAGAAATTTCAGCAGAACCTCCCCAGTAAATAGGATATCTCGAAATTTCTACAATATTATGTTAGACAACAAATCATATATAAGAGAGCTCTGCTCTTACTAGTATAACCCAGTACAGTATACATCAATTTACAACAGGGGGGAAGGTTCACTGTGGTCACTATACAATCCCAGAATAACAAAACAATGGTTATCACCTTAATTATATACATCTCAAAAGAAAGAATGAGCCATAAATACTAAAATAATCAAAGAGAAATAGATCCCACAATCCTAAGTGGGCTCACCAATAGAATTCCTGTCACTACTCCGCTGCCTCCAGGAAGTCACCTATCTCCCTATCTGAGACAAAATATTTTCGGTAGATAGCACCTCAAAATTAGTAATAAAATTTCAAATAAAAATTTTTGTCAAGCGTGAATCAAGATTTGAATGAAATGGAATAACATTTAAGCTACGAGTAATCACGGTTACAAATAAACAATTTCAGCTTCAAAATGCACATTTCAAAACATTGAATTTAAAATGCCTTACACAAGAAATCAATAAGTTTCTGAATATCATTTCAGGGGAAGGACTACTATGGACTAATCCGGTATGGCACACAACTAAAAGAACAAATCACAATAAACGAGGACACACAATCCTCGACGGCAAATAACCAATAGGCATGAGGTCGTAACTCACGAAAGTTTATCATTCATCGGTCTTTGTATGATGACCGTCACACGAGGCTAGCACCATCATAAACCTTGTTAGTTGGGTAATTAACTAAGTGTACCAAGGGCTAATAGTACTATTGTTGGCAACCAGTGTCCTAACTAGTCCTTCCAATGGTAATGGAATTAAAACAAGCATGCATAGGGGAATATGACAAGTATGCATGAAATCAATTTGTTTTGTAATAATGGTTTATCGGCGGTCATTCACAACCGAACGCATAATGATTCTCAGAAGTTAAGCTCAGACCATGCATAATGTAATCTAATAATGTCAAGATTCTCATCTACCTATAATTGCAATTTACCATAAGGTAAAGTCATGACAAAATCAATTTGGTAATTATAAGATGCTTCCAAATAATGAAAAGTGATATATGTAAGGAAAAGTGTTGGGGAATGCTATCTGTGTACTTGAGCACCGTCAATTACCAGCGACCCAATGCCTTCACTTGGGTGACCGTCTCACCTCTAAGAGTTACCTACGCCAATTGAAAAGTAAAGAACTATTCCTCTTCCTCTTCCCTCAACCAATTTTGGGCATTAAGCACAAACTATAAGAAATAATCTCTTAGCCTATAATTTAACATTAAAGAGTTCTTCTACTCTTAAGAGGCTTACCAAAATGGAAAAAATCAAGTCCCAATAACCTCATCCAACCAAAATTCCCTCTTAGGAATATTACCAAGCAACCATGAATTTTCCCATTCTCACCCATTCAATTCTCATTCATTGACTTTCCATAACTCCCATAATTAGATTCCTCTAACTTATTTAGACTGTAGATCATTTTTACCTATCCTAAATCTCTCTAGAACAATTCCATACATGCAAAAATTCAAGAAAAATATGAATGAATTCCAAATCATCATTCCTAACCAATCAACAATAACTATTCATCCCAAATGTTGCCTTGAAGCTACCTATTACACCTCAAGCCCTAAAACTTTTCAATTTGGTCCCTAAGAACCCTAAATCTCTGCCGAATTGGGGGGTTCCATTCCAAATCCGAATTCCATGCAATTACCAACAAATTATAGCCAAAAATAAGCTAGAATTAACAATGTATAACAAAATTTAGCTCAAAACTCACCCAATCCTAGTAAATTTTGCTAAAAAGCTCACTTGCAACGACCCAAATCAACTCGTCAGAATTCTTGCACCACCGTTGGTCAACAGAGCTCGAGGCTAGTTAGAAAATGATGGTAAGAGGAAAGGAACAAAACCCACCCAAGAAACACCGGTAAAGAGACTCATCGAAGCTCCAGTCAAAGTCACAATTTTTTGCAGTTTTTCGATGAAATTGTTCCCTTCTCGTTGGAAATGTGGTGATTTCTGGCTAGCGACATAACAGCGACTCTCAGGGAATGGTGAGGTGCAGCTCCGACAAGGCAATGGCAGCTCTAGTGACGTGCAAAAGTCCAACTCTCTTTCCTTACTTCTCTGCTTTGACGGTGTACCGGGAAGAATAAGTAAAAATGGCTAAGGGCAATTTCATCTTTTCACGTTAGAGGGGGACATTTGTTAGCTCCTAAAAAAACAAGGAAAGTTAGGGAAGTTAGGTCTCAAACCCGTGGCTTCTTGAATAAGCACATAGAGCCTAACTACTGAACTAGCCTCAATCTCAATGTAGGGTTTCACTTGATAAAATAATATACCTTAATCAAATTTCTTGCAAAAATTTCTCTCTTTAAATTTTTCATTAACTAAATTTATAATTATAATTTATCCCTCTAATTCCCCATTAATTAGGTCATTACAATAGGTAGGCTAGAAATTCAAAAATCCATAAGTTTAGAAATATTTTATCTCAAAAAGCTTAAAGTTCAAGGCAATTTTGAAATAAATAATCATTAAAAGCCTTAATGCTGATGTTTATAAGATTTGAAATTTCATAAGCCTACCCCAAGGTGCAGAGGGAATCAAGAACAATCTTTTCCAAAATATAGATCAAAAAATGGAAATAGTATAATAAGGATTATCCACTCACCTAGCTGGAGCCCACACAATTCACTCCCTTACTCACAACTTATAGTGCAAATGCTATGACCCTACACATAAATAATAGACCTCTAATGTCTTATACTAGGAAACATCAACTTAAATAAATTTTAACAAATTCCCACAATGAGTTGGCATTTAAAATCCATTGCAGTACTTTATTCTTTTCCCTAAGGTCATCCATTATTTCTCTTGATGATTTTAATACATATATTAACATGTATAACACAATTACTTCAGCCACCTAAATAGCCCATAATTTTACCGTTTCATCATTTCCAATAGCCAACTTAATTAATTTATACTAAAATATTCCATTGTCTTTAATAATGCTCATATGCCTAAAATTCACATAATTCCCATCAACTTTGCCTTCCATTTCTTACATTATATCCAACACGATACATTGAAACACATTAGCCTATCATAATTATTTTAATTGCAAATTCTAATAACATATCACTCTCCAAATTGTTCAATCGTTGGTTCTTTTAATACTTAAATTATCAAATATTTCCCATTGGGTCCAAATTTATTTTAAAAATAACTAAATTAATTTATTCATAAATTATAATCACTTTTAATGTACTTTTATTCATTGAGCATCCTCTAATCAACAATTAAATTTGAAAAAAAACTTGAGGATAATTCTCAAGTTACATGCCACTTTAAATAATACTTTTTCACAACCCGACTTCTTCTCCTTGAGGTCCAGTGACACTAAGGAATCATGGAAACTTTATACATTATCACTTGGAATACTTCAACCCCTACCAAGAAAAGAGGAGTTTATAATTAAGCAATCCAACCATCAATTTAACACTTTAGGAGTGTTATATGTTTACCCAAAACCAAAACCCCTAGAAGAGTTCCTTAAATTTACTTCAAATCAAGCTCCAATTTGAAATTCAAATTTTCAGTCACTATTTATGTTCTTTACCTAAAGGAGGGATTTTCAAATTTTAAGGCCAATTCATCAAATTGGAAACTTAAACAAGCAGAGAACCATGCCAAATTCACATAAGAATGAAAGGCCCAATGAAATTTCAGGTTATAATACCTGAATTGTGCCAAAATTTGAATCTTTACGCTAATGTTCAATATTCACGCGAGTTTGAACATCAGAGAGGGAATTTGCAAATTCTGATAATAAAATTTGAAATTAGGAGTTGAAAATGGAAGAGAGAGGTGTGAAATACATGCTAGAGTCAAAGCCCCATCAAAATAGGGGGAAAACGCTGCGATTCAAACTCAAATTCTCCTCTAATTCACAACTGATGAAGGCCTCACTAGGGGGAGAGTTTTTTTTGCTGAAATTACACCTTCTTCGGCCACCAACTTGATGGGCAGAGATAAGGGAAGACAAAGGACTTGCTGTTGGTGACTCACGGATGAGAAAAAAAAAGAAGAAGCAAAGGTTTGAAATGAGGGAGAGAACTTGTGGATGAAGGTAATAAGAAGAAGAAGAAGATGTAAGGGGGTATTTTGGTAATTTTGCTACTTGGAGGACACATGGTAGTCAAGCAAAAATAATACTATGATGCATGTGGTGGGGATCAAACTCAAGTCCTTATGGATGCTTGGGTCAGACTTAGCTATTTAAGTCCGTCTAAAATTTATGAAATTTGTTATTTGAATTAATATAAAGACTCTTTTAAATTCCCCATTTTTACAACTAATTTAATGGTTATATATATATATATATATATATATATTTTTTTTTTTCTTAATTAAATTTCTTCTTCCCCTTAACTTATATAAATATTCACAAAATTATCCCTCCAAGTTAAAAATTTTAGATAAAATTTTGGAATATTACAAGATTAATGGGAAAAATAAGACTAAATTGAAAAATATTGTATTTGTAAAAAACAACAAAAAAAATATTAGCCCATAAGTTAATTTACTACAATGTTCGTGGGTTTGTTAAATTTTAAGTCCAAGAGTTAAAAATTAGTGGTCCAAGAAGAAAGACGATAGAATGTGAAGTCGTTCTACATTAAGTATGAGCACGTGAAGTGCACAAGTACCATCCTTTATAAGAGTAGCGTGATTTAGATTTTTTTTTTTTTTTTATATTTTAAGAAAATTATGCATATCTAACAGCTAAAGTATAAAGAACTATTTACATCTGATAATTCGAATTAAATTTACATGACCATATATAATAAAAAATTTAATATCAATGATATGCAATCCTAAATTATAGTCAAACACTCTATTAAATAAATTGAGTAATTCGATGTGAGCAACTCCTTTTGTGAACCGCAATATATCCATTCTCCTTGTATATTTTTAACAATTGAGTAGCTATCATGGAAAAAAATATTTTCAAATCTTATATACCTTAGGATTTACAAATCTTGTTCACCTTTTATTTGTTTAAAAATATAATTTATAAAGTTTCACACTTAAAACTTTGTCCTAACTCCTAAGAGCATATGTATAAATTTGGCAAAGGAAAAAATATTACTTTTCCTTAAGGACCACGTATAACATATAATCGATCTTCTGTTGCTCTTTCCATGGTAAGACACCAGCAATATTTTACTGTCTGTTTGTTCATATTTTCAATTTTTAATTGTCTTAAAATTGTTTTTGTAATGCTAATTTATTGAAATAAGAAAATCTTTGGTTATATAATCTATCTTTTTGTTTATTCTTAAAATGAGAAATTATAATTTCACGCTTCTCGATGCTGCCGCTGCATCACAAGTGTCGGGTGAACGACGGAAGATTCAACCAACAACCCCCCATGCGCTGTAGACTTTCGCCATCTCCAATTTTTCTTCATTAAATGAATATAAAATTATTGCCAATCAAAATCAAAGGAAAAATTGCTTATATATACTTTTATTATTTAAGTTTTTAATTAAAGTATACAAATTCTATAAATTTTTAAATAAATTATACATATTTTATATTATTAATAAAATGCCATACATATGTAATTAGAAATAATAAAATTGAATTTAGCTTGATTAATTCAATCATATTGGGATTGCTCAAGCTTTGATATAAGTCAGGGCAAAATAGTTGTTCAATTTGCACATACTTGTTTTTTATTTAAAAAATATTTTTTTTATTTGATTCAATGCGAGCAATTTTTGCTTTGATATAAATATTCTTTTCATAAATACCAATTAAGCTAAAATCAAGACTAAAAGAAAAGTGCTTCAATATAATTACCTTTTTTAAAAATATATATATATATAGTTCAATTTAATTAAACATGGTTATCTCATTTGTTAAAAAAGAATTTAAATTATTTGATAACAAAAATGTAATGTTGAAAAAATTATACTCATACAAACATATACAGAATAGGAAAATATTATAAAATCAAACAATCTAAAGTGATGCTATAGATATAGTGTCAATCTTTGATGTAGAAGATAGAAAAGAGTACAGCAATTCACAAAACTCTAACTTGTTTTCAAAGCAAGAGAGCTTTAATGTATTTACAAAAATTGTAATTAAGGCTACGTTAAAGTAGCTAATGACCATATTTATAAACTATTGAATCACCCTATTTTTATTTATTTATTAAAATAAACAAGTTTAATAACTTATAAAATAAGTTTATAATAAAACTCATTTAAATTGAGTCCAAAATCTTTTTCTTTTAGTAATTTAATTGAATAATTACTAATTAAGTTTAGATTGTGGGTTGAGTTTCTATCAAATGAGATAATGGATAATCTGATTCATCACCGATTATCTACTATTAATAAGGACACAATCCATCTTTGATTTAGTTTATTAGATTAAATTGCCAAATTAATAAACTAAGATATTGATCTAGTAATGAAATTAATGATAATCCCAAATATTAATAAAATTTAGGTAAAATCTTTTGTACACTCATAATTTTGAGTACATTAGTGCACTCAATTATAATATAGGAATATAATTGTAATATTATTATTATTTTAGTTGATATTATTACAATTATACCCCTATATTATAACTAAATATATTGATACACTCAAAATTGTAAGTGTATCAAAGATGACATATAAAATTTATTCTAACAAAAATGTAAACTAATGAAGACATTTATGCTTCGACTTCGTTTGATTCAAAATTTAAAAATTTATTTTGAAAGGTTTGGATTTTTCTTTCATCCGTGAAGGGCATAATTAAATATGAGTGGTATTCAAACAATCTAAATGTGATACTTAAATTCTCAAATTAAGATTTAACGTATGTTTAAGATTTCATAATCAAAATTTAGTGATAATATTATTAACTTGGGTGTTGACCTCTTTCTAAAATACTAAAACTGATGAGTAATGAGTGAGAGAGCAAGTGAGGAAACTTGAAACGTATTCACAAGATTCTTCAATTTCCTTCGATCCAAGATTATAAATCTATCTTCAAAGGGGTGAATTTGTTGACACTCTAAATTCTTTTGAAGTTGCTATTCTTTATCTCCCAATATTCATATTCATGTAATCCATGGAAATTGAATGTCTCTCTAAAAAGAAATAAAAGGACGAATAATCATCAAAGTCATTGGTTTTATTGAAAGTAATTATCATATGATCTTCGAAACACATGTTTCTTATTTATAAGACATTTAATATTTGAATATTAAATAATATTTAATTAAAAAATGTTTTATACAGTAGTTAATAAATTAAAATATAATAATGAATTTATTAAAAAATAAATATTATTCTATTTATAATAATATTTATTGATTAATCACATCATAATTAAAAAAATAATAATATTTAAAAAATACGATGATTACTCATTTTAGAATTCCATGATCAATAATTAAGTATAATAAATAATAAACTACTCGTTGGACCCTACCTTTCGGACTTAGAGTGATTCCCTCCAACTCAAAGTCAGATCCTTTTACTTCGCGCAAGAATATTGAAGCCTGAAGCCATCCATGTGGGAGAGTTGTTCAAATTATCACTGTCCATATATCATTATCAGAGCCAACCATTTATTGTAGAATATTATTTATAAGGCTGCGGTCGTTTGTCAAGCTCAAAAAGGAAAAAATTATTTAATTGTCTTACAACTCATACAAATAATTTCAGTTTTTAGAATAAACATAATTCAACAAATGAATTTCAGTTTTTTGAGATCAAACGATCGCGCAAAATAATAATAATAATAACATCTATTGCAAACACATGAATATGTAATATGTGTAAAAAAAATAAAGATGTAAAAAAACCCTTATCATTTTTGGAGTATAAATTAAGGTTATGTTTAGAAGTTTAAGAAATGATGAATAGAGTAGTTATTAATGAAATGATATATAGTAGAATGGAATGAAGTGAAATGAAATGACTTGAGTAGATTTTACTAAAGAAATAAATAGACATTATCAATTTTGTTTAAAAGTTACAATAAAATAAATGGAATAAAATAATTTATTAATTACTTTTTCAATATTATCCTTTATAACATAAATACATAACTAATAATTTTGTTATTGTTCAATACATAATGTTATATTATTATTTTGTCCATATTTCTTTATTTTATTTATTAATTAACCTATCCTTATTTTCTATCTAGTACATTTATTAAAAGACAAACTTAGAAAACAAAAAAAAAAAAATCATTGACAAAAAAAGAACAAGATGAAACTAATCTATATTATAGACTCTTTCATTCTTAAAGAGACCACGACCAATTTAATATAAATTAGATAAAACTGTAATAATTGAATGATCCTCCGTGTATGATAAGTATATTAGTAATAAGATATATATATATATATATATATATTAGTAATTTAATTTCTTAAACTACTCTATTTTATCATTGACCCCCCAATTTGAAGAGATACCAAATTGGGATTTTGAATAGTAAAGAAGAGGTCTTGGTTTTCCTCTCATGCCATCCCATTTCACTTTTAAAAAAAAAATTCAAATATAAATTCGACCCATTTTAATTATTTTATTCTTTGTCACTTCTTTCTCCGTCATTAATCCAAACATAGCATAAAGGCATGAAATAATAAATTAGTTTTCCATATAATTAAAATGGAAATGGCAGTAGTGTCTTGGAAGGATGTAAAATGAAGAAACATGCTAGGAAAATACACGTGGCATAATGGCAAAGGAAGAAAAGCACAAATACATTCAATTAGTATTAACAAGTGATGATTAAAATAAAAAACAAAATTGTTATAGTATAGAAATAAACTATTTCTTTTGCCGTAAGATTTGTAGTTTTATTTTTTTCCCCTCTTATCAACTACGTTCAACCGTTTCAAGTTAAATATTATTTATATGGCTGCGGCCTTAAAAAAAAATTAATGTTTATTTTAAAATTTATTAAAAAATCAAGTTCTATATAAATGTATGATAATAAAAAAATTAGTGTTTAAAATTTTTTCGATAACTATTTTTATCTATATTAAACATTTGATCAATTTACAAACAGAAATAATTTTGAGTATCAAATTGTTGAAGAATAACTAAATGAAAATAATTTTGCAATAACAACGACAAATAATAGTTATTTTAATTAAATCTAATTTACAGAAAATAAGTAATATGCCTTTTTTTCTTCTCGGGGCCACATAAACCTAAATAAAATTAGTTAATTTGGAGATGCACGCATGTGGACAGCATCTAGATAAAAATTGCCCTTTGGGTGCCAGTATATCGGCCTCCAAGAAAGCCTCCAAATGTCTACAATCGCTTATTTTTGACTTTCAAAGTTTAGTAAGATATTTTCCATTCCGTATCATGTATTTAGTGAAAATTAACAATAGGTCTTCGAAATATTATTTTATAATTCAAATTTTCAAGTAAAGCATATCAATTTGGACTCCAATTATTTTTTAAGGACTACTACGACTGAAAATTTTGTTTTAGACACTTTATTTTTAAAGAAACTTAATCTTTTAAATACTGAACTCTTCCATATTTTATAACCAAATATATTTGGCAGCCGGAACCATAATTAAATAGTTGAATGCTACACTACTGGAGCGGTGAGGGAAGCTTTTCATTCGACTCTGTATTTCAACTTAAATTTCAGCTAGACAAGTTTTCGTCATGGTGGACCGTCTCCATTTATAATAATAAAAGTTACATTATTTTCAATAACCAAGTATGAGAAATAATTTTTAAAACATGACGTGACTTAATGCATGGCCTATATAAACTCTCCACATTCAGCATCTTCATTCCAAATTCTAGCACCACCAAAAGAATTGGGTGAGTAACGATGGAGCTTCAAATGCTTCTTATCACTCTCTTCCTCTCAGCCCTTGCTTTCCTCCTTTTTTTCAGGCCCCACGGCCACCGCCTCCCGCCGGCTCCTTGGCCGCGGCTTCCCATCATCGGCCACTTGCACCTCCTTGGTCCCCTTGTCCACCAGACTCTCCACCACCTCTCCCTCCGATATGGTCCCTTCTTCTCTCTTCACTTGGGCTCTGTCCCATGCGTCGTCGTCTCCAATCCCCACTTCGCTAAGCTTTTTCTTCAGGACAACGAGCTCTCTTTCAGCTCTCGGCTTGAATCCACCGCCATCAAACGCCTCACTTACGAGTCCTCTCTGGCTTTCTCACCCTACGGACCCTACTGGAAATTCATCAAGAAGCTAAGCTTCAATGAGCTCTTCGGCTCTCGAGGCACTGGCAAGTTCACGAACTTGCGGACTCAGGAGTACGATAAGCTTCTCGGGCTTATAGCCCAGAGAGCCAGGGCTTGTGAGCCCGTGAATATCACGGAGGAGCTGCTCAAGTTGACGAACACTGTGATTTCGAAGATGATGATCGGAGAATCAGAGGAGGCGAGGGACGTGATACGCGATGTGACGAAGATGTTTGGGGAGTTTAACGTTGCAGATTTCGTTGGGGTGTTGAGGAAAGTGGACTTGCAAGGGTTTGGGAAGAGAATAGAGGATCTGTATCAGAGGTTTGATTCCTTGGTGGACAGGATTATTACTAAACGGGAGCAAGCGAGGAAGACAAGGAAGATGCAAAGCGAAGAAGGTGACTTCAGGGATTTTCTTGATATCTTGCTTGATATTGCGGAGGATGAAAGCTCGGAAATGAAAATTAACAGAGTTCACATGAAGGGCCTAGTCATGGTAAACTACTTGCTTTTTAATTCTATTTACTAATACTTAAAGCAGATATAAATATTTAATAGTATAATAAATTAATAAAGCATTTTGAATATGATAATAAATCTAGAATGAAATGGGTAAGGATAATAAGTATATACATGTAAAACTTGATACACGTTATATTTTAATTAAAAAACTAATATAATAAAGATATCAATAACTATATATACGTTTTTTTTTTAAATGGATAAACATCGACTATTTAAACTCAAGAAATGGCAATAGCTTGGTTCTTGAAGAGTCCAACTTTAAAAGACTTTACCTATTTTAAAATGAGTGGAGCCTTTTAAAAAAATCAAAACAAAAAAAATCTCAGTATAAAAATGTCAGAACACTAATTTAGACAAAGCGTAAGAAATTATTACAATCTGATTTATTACCAAAACTGTCTCATTTTTTTTTTTACTGGTTTTGAAAATCGAATTGACTGAAACTATAATTGATTTGCCAATTTTTTGGTTGAATCTACGGATTTATTTATTTATAATAATTTTTTACTGTTTATTTCTAAACTTGATCATAACATTTAAAACATGTCCGTCGTGATAAGTTTGGTGCAAAGAAAAATAAAGTTTAACTACAAAAATTTGATTAGAAAAGCTTGTCTTGTAAAATGGATTGGGTTTTTTTTTTTTTAAGTTCAATTGAAGCCTGAAAAACCTAAATTTAATTTTTAATATAAAATTTATTATTTGAAGAAACACTTAATTCAATAAATGAAAAAAATATAGAGTGTAAGATTTGAGATATTAACAATAAAACCATCTTAACTTTAGAGTTGTAAAATATAAGTTTATTAGTAAAATCATAGTTATTTTTAATTTGAGGTGATATACATAAAATTATAGTTTAATATGACATGATTTCTTAGTTAGAAAAAAAAAAAAGTAGTGCTTTTTATCCAAAAATTTATGATAGTACTAATATTATTTTTAATAACATGAACTTTTATTATTTAAGACAAAGAATACTGATATAATTGTGAATTCCGTGGGGGACATTTTAGGATTTATTCACAGCGGCAACAGATACCCTAGCCGTTGCTATAGAATGGGCATTAGTGGAGCTCATCAACCACCCTGAGTTACTGCAAAAAGCTCGCCAAGAGATCGATGATGTGGTTGGAAATCAGAGGCTCGTTCAGGAATCTGACGGTCCAAAACTTCCCTTCCTTCAAGCTGTCATAAAAGAAACATTTCGTCTGCATCCTCCAGTCCCTCTAGTTATTAGAAGGTGCACTGCAGAGTGTAACATTGAGAAGTACGTGATTCCAGAGAACACAGTGCTTATTGTTAATGTTTGGGCCATGGGAAGGAATCCAAACTACTGGGAAAGCCCATTGGAGTTCCGACCTGAACGATTCTTGAAGCCCCTAGAAGGGAGCTCATCCACGGGCTTTCTGGATGTGAGAGGACAACATTTTCAGTTTCTGCCATTTGGGACTGGAAGGAGGATGTGCTCTGGTCTCACTTTAGCCATGCAGGAGGTGCCTGCTGTAGTAGCTGCCCTTATTCAGTGCTTTGATTTTGAAGTGGTAGGCCCTCAGGGAAAGACTTTAAAGAGTGAAAAAGCTTTGATTGATATGGATGAGAGGCCCGGTTTGACAGTTCCACGGGCCCATGAACTAGTGTGTGTTCCCCTTGCAAGGCCCATTTGTGATCCACTTAACCTGGGGGCTTGATTGATTTTTGCTTTGAACTTGGGATCCTATATAAGTGTTGTCTTTTTAGGTTTGTTATTATAAACTTTTGAGCATGGCCTACTTAAATAAGAGCTGAATCTGATTCAGCTGCCTTTGGTTATGTACGTTGTTATTGTCAAACATAAAAGTATAGTTTTATATGAGTAATAGCCAAATGAAAACCATTTATGTATTGTCAAACATATATATTGGTGAGTCCAAAATATCTATATCCTTGATCACTTCAGAATGCTTAATTTTATTTCTCTTTTTTTTTTTTTGAACAAAACTATTTTACATGTGTAACGACAAAATAAAAACCATTTGCAAATATATACTATACTTTGTTTAGGCCACTTGCAATACTAGATTGAGTTTGTTTAATTTTCAGGCCAATAAATTAAAATTCAAAACAACGCGAGTGGGGCATAAATTTCGAAAAGTCCTCTAACAAAAATCACCTCTCTTTCTTTGTATAAGATAAATCTTTCCTGAAACAATAATGGTGACAAGAAGAGAATACTAAGAGCTAATTAAAGAGCAATAGAGAATAAACTAATATAGAAAAGAGGTAAACGAAACAAATTGGGGAGAGGATGGAGGGAACTCAAGGAAGTTACCGCTGCGACATGCATGTATGTGTACTTATTATTAAAATATATTGTTATTGTTATAATTAATTGGTCATAAGTATATTTTAATAGTTGTGACCAATTCAATAAACAGTCCCGATATACATATAAATCATTACTATGTTTGATTAATTATTATAACAAAAATGAAATATTTTTATAAATTATATTTTTAAATTAATAAATTAAGTCAAGTGTAAATAAAGATGTAAATTTGACTATTAATTTTTTTAAAAAAACATTTAGATGGCAAACTTCCGTAATGAATGACACATATTGAAATTGGGGTTCGCAATTGGGTCAGTGAAAATAGCCGCATGCAGTAAGTAGACATGCTGGGAAATACTATTTCAACGTGTATTACCATTTTCTTTTAGATATTCATGGAGTCAATATCCTTGGGAGAAATATTAGTTCCTTTTATATATAAAGTTCTGTTTAGTTCTAACTAAAGCAACGAGAGAAAATGCGATGAGTTCAGTTGATCAACTACTCTCATAAACTCCATAACAAATTATTGTATAAATACCTTCTAAACTCTTTTGTCGATCATAACATCCAAGCATACCCCTGAAGAGCTCCTCATCTTTCTCCCAAACTCATGGCACGCCTTGAATCTAATCATCTTCCCCCACCCCAATGACCATAATCTTTGTACTTTGAGTATCCCTTTAGCCGCTTCCACCACATCATCATCTCGAATCCATATTGATTCAGACAAACCAGCAAATTTAGCCGAAACCCCTAGTGTCCTAGCTTCCATCTCTTAACCTCTCTTAATTTATGTGTGTTAGTGATTGATAAAATAAAAACATGTAACCCTAGTTATAAGCAGACTAATTTTCAAATAAACATTTATTATTATATAATAATTATGATTATCTGATAACAATTTATTATCTAATAATTTCAAATTTTATATTATTAGATATTTTATTGACCACTCCTATTAAGTGGTTGGTTACAAATAAACATGAGGCAATTACTTCTCAAATAGTCAATAAAAAATTAGCACATTTAATTATTTATTTAATCAATTAATTACTTAATCAATATCACTTGAGTTACTTAAGTCTTATATTCTCTCACTTGGCTCATGTGATATTGTACTCCTTCATGGTCAAATAAAACATAATTCGCAAAGTAATTACTAATTTCTCATAAATTGATTACATCATTCGTCATAGATAAGGATAAAAACTAATATGAGTCATGACGGTTATATATCATTTATTTGACATACTCCCTTCCATGTACTACAATACATGTCCCATCTCCTTATTATGACCTATAAAAGAGAAGTACATAATTGACCCAACATAGTATCTTTTAATAAAGACAAAACCTGTATCATCATTCTAATTTATTATGTATACAATATTTAAACAAATCAATAAGAAATATATCTAATAGAAACATTATAGTTTCATAATAAAGTACTTTAATCATGTTTAACTGTCCTTATTATCGATAATGTTCATATTTCTTTAAATGTCTTGGATGGTAACCCTTTTGTTAAAGGTCAACTATTATAATGTTAGTGCTTATATGTTCTATTAACACTGTATGTTTCTGAATTTCTACTTTAACGCCAAAGTATTTCAATTTCATATATTTAACACCTTGGAATACTTGTTCTTAAATGAAGATAGTTACAAAAATAACACAATATATTTTCAATGACTTGGCAATATTGTCGACAATTTCAAGTCTTGAAATAAAGTTTTGCTATCATAAATTATTAGTAGTGTTTTCAAAGCATGCCATAAGCTCATCATTAGATGGCCTTTCTAGCCAATGATACATGTGGATTCCCTTGTATCTACTAAGTGGAACCTAAATATCTATACAAGTATACAATCTTTAATTCTTTGCAAGAATCTAAGAATTTTCCTTACATACATTAGACTTAGTAACAACATAAAGAAATTCATTAGCAACAAGTAAGATATCATCAACATAAAAAATCAGAAAATATAAACTTAGTTCCAGTAACCTTTAGATATATACCCCAGTTGGTGGAGTTTTCTTTGAATCCAAAGTTAACAATAGTATTATTAAACTTGAGATACATTACCTACAAACTTGCTTAAATTTGTATGTTGATTTTTTTAATTTACACACCCTATGTTCCTTTCTTTCTTCCTTAAAGTTTCTATTAATAAATGCAATTTTTCACATCCATTTGATGGTGCTTTAAATCATAATGAGCTATCTTTGCCATGATAATTCTAAAAGGGTTTTTTTTAGAGACTAGTGAAAATGTCTCCTTGTAGTTAACTCCACTTTTCTAAGTAAAACCTTTGGCAACAAGTGTTGTGTACAAATTGCCACGGTGCAAGTATACACCGCCAACAAGTAGTAAAGAGTGAGAAGAGTATCGTCTTCAAGGAATTCTAGTTAATACCGGTATTAATTACTAATGCTTACATAGTTACCTAATCCAAGTAGTCCAATTTC
Source organism: Delonix regia (assembly GCA_037074485.1). Classification (NCBI taxonomy): domain Eukaryota; kingdom Viridiplantae; phylum Streptophyta; class Magnoliopsida; order Fabales; family Fabaceae; genus Delonix; species Delonix regia. The sequence continues at coordinate 15,780,970 of CM073456.1, read as the reverse complement.
AATTTAGAAATATGGTAATAACAAATAGTTCAATGTAAAACTTAAAATGATCTGAAAATCAAAGCAAGAGGCTTCCCTAGGATTATAGATTATCAAGGCACTTTAATTGTGAATTAGTTTCTTTCTAAACTTAAACTCATTGTTTTATGAAGTAATCTTAGCCTCTAACATCATTGTAAGAATATGTTAATCTATTATAAATTCTATCACATTTAAATTAATTCCTTTTATTTCTATGAGAGCCACTTAGATAGATGCATTAAGTCTGGCCAACATGATTCCACACATCTAACAGGTATATGTCTATCTTAAGGCAAATTGAGTTAAGTTCAAGCAATAATTTAACATCAATCATGTAGTATTTGGTCCTGTGACTAAATTTGGGCTTGTCTTTCAAGAATCCCTAAATCTTCAATATAAACTATAATTAGTGGCTAATCAATAAGGGAACAAATATGATTTGAACTGAATAACTTTATACATAATGAAATTCAAGTAAGAAAGTAACAAAGTTCAACAATCTACATGCCTATGATCCACAATCCTAGAGAAATAAGGGTTCAACCAAGCATTCTCACAATTATAATCTAATACAATTTAGAAAACATAAATAAGATAAGAGAAAAAGAAGAGAAAGAAATAAGAACTTCATTTTTGAAGCTTTAATCGGTTTCTTCCTTTGAAACTCCTTTTGAAATGCCTTCTCTAGCAAAACCTAAGCCTTGGAGCTATGAAAAACCTCTCCCTTTACTTTGGAATGGTTCTCCCTCAGCAAGAAACCATAAGAAAATGTTTTATAGTGCTATAAAATGTTAAAAGACCAATCTACCCTTCATTTACTACGTCCTGGCTCATTGGTGCCTGCTTTTTAGCTTGTATATCCATTCTAGTGCCTTGGCGCTAGGTTTATGGAAAAAAATTGACATTGGTTGCCATGGTGCTTCAACATTGGATTTCAGCATACCACTTATTGGAAAGGTCTCAATGAGCTTTATAACTTTATGTGAGATGACTATGTCCAAATTCTGAAGTTTAAGGGCTTAAAAATCATCTCAAAGTTAAGTGTACATTTACTTGATGTCAAAACCTTCTTTTTTTTGCTTTGACAACTTGGGTAAGATATAAAATCACATTAATAGGCCACAAATGACTAAAATATAATAATTAAACATAAATCAATACTAAATAACCTAAAACCTCGGTACCAAAGATACATATCCTAAGTTAACAAGAAAGACTTAAACATCAACTAAAACCAACATGGTAGCACAATGGGAATGCATGAAAATGACAATAATTATTCTATTTCTTAGAGTTATCACACCCACAAACTTGAACTTTTCTTCATCCTTGAACAAAGTAAAGGTTACATCATAAAATTTTAGGCTATCCTTGGCAAGCATCCATGAAGGTTTAATTTGTTATCCAAAAAAATTGCACAATGACATATGATTTACCAAAATTACATATAATACAAATCACTGTAAAGTTTAATAAGTAACCTCACATTTCTTCCAAAACTCTTGGAGTGTGTGTGTGTAAGGTAGCTTTTACTTTACTGTCATGTGTGTAATGAAGCCATTGTTTATGCAATCTAGAATATATGAAAATATTTCAATAATTTGCTTCATATGCTTGTTTGTTTACTGTAAGACAACTCATAATATAACAAATATATGAATTCTTCAGTCTTCAACACTACCACCACACAAGTTCCCTTCTTTTCTTTCATTTTCACTAACATTCAATTTTTTTTGAATTATTCATAAACTTTACAAAATCAAAGTTGACTAAACCTTCACTCTCTTTTCCACACCTTTTCTTTTTCTTTCCTTTTCATTTTTTTAATAGTCTTTGACTGTAGTTGACTTCTCATTTCCTTAATCACCCTATGATTATCTTGAAACACCCATGTTCTTATACTTTTCTCTTGAAATGGATATATTGTTTCATCATGAAACTAGCAAAGGGTAGGCATCATATGAGTGTCTTTGAGAATGAATATCACTTAGTCTTGCTAATTAAAGCTTAAATCAAGGTCCTAAGGATATATATGCATAAGTGGGTGAAGGATTAGAAAGGCCCAACCATGAGAAAAAAAATATGCCTAAATCATATCTTTAATTATTACAAAGCCTAGGATTTTGCCTCAAGAAAGTACAATGCAAGTTCTAGAACTTAAAATTGAAATCACCATATATAATGAATTACTTAAAATCTAGATCCAAAACAAACATTCAATTCATGCAAGTCTACCTTATGCTCAAAATGTCCAAAGAAAATATGGAAGAAATATGTATTACCCGTTAGTCCACACAATGAAAAACATTAACAGATATTTCCAAGAAACCATAATCCAAAATACAATTGACTTCATCATGGCAATTTCGCCCTTACAAGAACACAAGTAAGGACAACAAAAGAACATATACAACTGCACCAAAATGAAAATTCTACACCCAAAATTAATATGAACATTGTCCTAAATGTTCAACAATATAAAGATTTATTAGGGATGACAAATAATAATTGCAACTAACATAACCATAAATAGTCATGAGCCACAAAAAAAAAAAAAAGAATGATTACAACTAGGGGTTCAGCATTTTAAGATTTAAAATAGTTAGTCATATCAACAAGAAAAGTCCTACATATTTGACACATGCCTATCATGCCAAATGCAAATACAAAACATAAATCAAGGCCAAGGACAATAGAGAAAGAGGTATACTTGAACAGGGGGTGGTTGCTAATCTTTCTAAGCTTGATGTATATTTGGTAGAATTGGTGGTGGTGGCATGTCTTTGAACTCACATGCAGGTTTATTATGGATGTAATCCACAAAGGTCTAAAGTTATCATCTATCACCGCTATACATTCTTGCTAATAAACTTGTTGAGTGATGATGTGATTTTGCAGGACCCTGAGGTGTTCTTGTTGTCAAATGATCTCGTCTAACTTCTTATCAATTACCATCCAATGGCCAAATGAAAATGAAGTTAAAGCTAAAGTTGAAACTAAATCTGGCATAAGATTAGGGATTGACTTATCTTCTTGGGTTAGCATTTCCCCTTGCAAATGAGTTATTGTTTGTTTCAAGAATTAGTTTATGGACAAGTAATTTATTTGCTTTTGGAGTGTTGCAACATCCTCTTTTGATAACCACTTGACTCTAGCTCTTTTGCATAGTTCAGTTGTAACAAAGGGATGATACAATGCTAATACTAGTGATTGTGCAGACTGCATCACTTTAGCAAACATGATGCGCTCAATATCTATAGGTTGTTTAGTATGAATGCAGTAGCATGAAAGAGCTCTATCTTGAGTAATATCACTAGAATGTTGGCTAGGGAGTAGATAGGCATCAATGAAATTCTTCCACAGTTTTGCCTCAATTGACAAATTACTTATTGAGAATGAAACTGGCTTCCCATTTGAGAGCTTCTACCTATGCTGACTATGACATAATATAGGCTCCATGTTATAAACATGAAAGCTTAGATCATTGTGAAGCCTATGGAATGCACATTCTTCCCTTTTCAGGCTACTTGTGCCAAAGAAATTATTAATGATATGCCTTGAAAGGGGTACCCACTTATCATGCATGAACATTGCACCATTTTGTATTTATGCCATATTAGCATATAATTCTTTGACAATAATAGTGATTGCATAATCTAGTTTAACAAAGAAATTTTCCTAATTCCTCTTTGCAATTTGAGTTTTTAATTTAACAGCTATTGTAGGGCTAATGCTTAAATGGATTCCTTGCTCTTTAGCTAGCTTCTTTTTGTTTAACCCATGCAAATAATGCCATCTTTTGGAGAAATGAATTTAGATGCATTGGAGGATCCACTTAAACATGTCCAAGCCTTTTTTGGAGCCATATAAACCATAAAAACACATTTTATTCAAATCTTCTCTTTCTCCTTCAATAGGGGGCTTAAATATGTCTTGTTTATGCCCAATACACAACTTACAAAGAAAATTAGCCAAAATTAAACTAAAAGGACCAAGTAACAGTCTAAGGTAGAAAACACAGAGAATTTAAGAAAGAAACTCCTTAGGTTGCCTCCTGAAAGCACTAAGTTTTATGTCTTCAGCTGGACTTCCTTCTTAATTAAGGTTTTGCCAAGGTGATGGAAGACTTTTAGTGACCAAAATCATTACTCCAATAATGCTTAAGTCATTGTCCATTCACCATGAATTTTGTGTTCATTTGTTCATCCTTGACTTCGATTGCTCCACAAGGAAATGCTTGAATCACCATGAAAGGACTAAACCATTGAGATTTAAGTTTGCCTAGAAATAATTTAAGCTTGGAGTTAAACAATAACACTTTTTGTCCTAGTAAAAACTCCTGTTTGACAATGCGCTTGTCATGCCTCAATTTTGTTTTATCCTTGTATAGCTTAGCATTCTCATAAGCTTGTTGTTTAAACTCTTTCATCTCATTGAGCTGGAGAAGTTGCTTTTCACCCGCTACTTAGGTGTCAAAATTTAAGTTCTTGACAACTCAATAGCCTTTGTGTTCTAGCTCAAGAGGCAAGTGGCATGCTTTTCCAAACACCAGCTAATATGGGGACATTCCTATAAGAGTTTATATACTGTTCTGTAGGCCTTAAGTGCATCATCTAGTTTCAAGGACTAAGATCCAAAATCCACTTAATCTCCCTATTAGATATTTTTGCTTCCCACTAGCATGAGAAGATATACAGTGGAAATCATATGGTGAACATCATATTTTGCTGATGAAGCTTACATATCTATTGCAAAAATGAGACCCTCCATCACTAATTAGAGCCCTTAAAGTGCTAAACTGTGTGAATATGTTCTTTTTAAGCAATTTAATCACTACTCTAGAGTCATTAGATAGTGATGCAATTGCTTTCACCTATTTGGACACATAATCCACAGCTAGAAGTATGTACATGTTACCATAAGAAGAAATAAAAGGTCCCATGAAATCTCTTCCCTAAACATCAAATAACTCAACTTCTGAGATATTACTTAAGGGCATTTCATTCCTTTTTAAGATTTTACCCATTTTTTAACATCTATCACAATTGAGGGCAAATTGTTAAGCATGTAGGCTAAAAGTAACTTGATTGGAGGACTTTTGCTGTTGTCTTGTCTCTTTCAAAATGACCTCCATAAGTTGATGAATGATAGTGTTGAAGGATATTCCTTATCTCCTCTTCAGACACATAATGCCTAAGAATCTGATAAGCACAATTCTTATAAAGAAAGGGTTTATCCCACATATAGTGTCTCATATCATGCAAAAACTTCTTCCTTTGTCGACAACTTTGGTTGGGAGGTAATAACCCACTCACTAGATAATTAGTAAAATTAGCATACCATGGTAGGGTTGTTTGAGCCACAACTAACAATTGTTCATTAGGGAACCTTTCATTAATTATTTCCTCTTCTTTATTGTAGCCTTGTGGTTTAATTCTACAAAGGTGGTTAGCTACCAAATTTTCAGACCCTTTCTTGTCTTGAATTTCTAAATCAAACTCTTGGAGCAATATAATCCATCTGATTAGTCTAGGCTTAGCCTTTTTCTTTGAGATCAGGTATCTAATTGTAGAATGGTTTGTAAACACTATAACATTGGTGCCAATGAGGTATGATTTGAACTTATCAAAGACATAAACCATAGTAAGCAACTCTTTCTTAGTAGATGTATAATTCTATTGAGCATTATTTAAAGTTTTACTTGCATAGTATATGGGATGAAAGATTTTCTCTTTTTGTTGCCTAAGTATAGCACCAACAACATAATCACTGACAGCACACATTGCTTCAAATGATAGGTTCCAGTTAGGTGCAATCTTAATAGGAGTAGAAATTAACCTCTTTTTCAGTTTTACAAAAGCATCCATGCACAATTTATCAAAGATAAATGATATGTCTTTTTTAAGCAAGGCACACAATGGTTAGATAATTTTTGAGAAATCCTTTATGAATTTTCTATAGAAACCTGCGTGGCTCAGGAAACTTTAACTCCTTTCATAGAATTGGAGGGTGGGAGCTTTTTAATGGTTTGCATCTTTACACTGTAAACTTCCATCCCATTGATAGATACCTTGTGGCCAATTACAATACCTTTTTGGACCATGACATGACACTTCTTCTAATTTAACACCGGGTTAGTGTTCTCATACCTTTGCAAAACCTTAGCAAGATTATACATGCATGCATCAAATGAATTTCCAAACACAGAGAAGTCATCTATGAAAACTTTTAAAAACATTTCCACCATATCAGTGAAAATAATGATCATGCATCTTTGAAAAGTTACTGGTACATTACATGGTTTAAAAGGTATCTTCTTAAAGGTGAATGTGCCATAAGAACCTGTGAATATGGTCTTTTCTTAGTCTTTAATGACAATGGTTATCTGATTATATCCCGAATAGCCATATGGGAAGCAATAAAACTCCTGTCTTGCAGTCTATCTAACATCTGATCAATGAATGGTAGAGGAAAATGATCTTTTCTGGTTACCTTATTCAGCTTCCTATAGTCCATACATACATGCCATCTTGTAACTATTCTTGTAGGAATCAATTCATTTTTCTCATTAGTTATCATAGTTATTCCACCTTTTTTTAGGACACACTACATTGGGCTTACCCAGTTACTATTAGAAATGGGGTAAATTATACCTACATCCAACCACATGATGATCTTCTTCTTCACGACTTCCTTCATAATAAGGTTAATGCTACTGAATTAGTCATCTTCTAGTAAAATTTTATGCATGTAATATGAAGGACTAATTCCCTTTATATATGCAATAGTCTAACCTATTGCTTTTTTATATCATCTTAACACCTTTAACAATTTGTCTTCTAGCTCTTCAGTAAGAGAAATAGAAACAACCACCGATAAAGTCAAAGACTCACAAAGAAAAGCATATTTTAATTGAGGGGGAAGAGGCTTGAGTTCTAACTCTAATAGGATGCTACAGAGGGTTTTATGTACACTCGAGCCTTATAAGATAGATTAAATGACTTAAATTGACTAGAGCTTTTAAAAAACCAAGGCATGGATTCCATCCTTATAATACATTCCTATATATCCTCATTCTCACTATTAACAAAAGGCTATAAAGCTGCTTTAAGTGCATTAGGAGGATATTTCTTTAAGAATAACTCTTTTTCTAAAGATTCACAAACATTATCCACCACACTCACTCTGTAGCATTCTTTAGAATCATCAGGGAATTTAATAGCCTTGAATACATTGAACGTCACTTGTTCATCTTGGACTTGCATTGTCAACTCACCCTTCTGAACATCAATGATGACTCTTCCAGTTGCAAGAAACAACCTTTCAAGTATGATAGATACTTCTCTATCCTTTACATAATCCAAGACAATAAAATCAATTAGGAATATAAACTTATTAACCTTTACCAAGACATCTTCAATTACACCCATTGGATAAGCTAGAGTCTTATTAGCTAATTCCAATGTAATAGTGGTGGGTTTCACTTCCCCTAACCCCAGCTTTCGATATACAAACAAGGGGTCTAAGTTTATGCTAGCTCTTAGATCACACAAGGCCTTACCGTTGAACTTGGTTCCAATTGTGTATGGAATGTTAAAACTCCCTGGATCCTTAAGCTTGGGCAAAAGATTGTTTTGTAGGATAACACTACATTCCTCAATGAGAGCTACAGTCTCATATTCTTCTAGCTTTCTCTTTTTATATAAAATGTCCTTTATGAACTTAACATAGCTAGGCATCTGTTCAAGTGCTCCTACAAATGGAATGTTAATGTGAAGCTTTTTGAAAACATCTAGAAATTTCTTGAACTACTAATCTAAAATCTACTTTTTGAACCTTTGAGAAAAGGGTAGTGGGTGAACATAATCTGTGAGTTTAAGCCTTAGATGATTCTTAGCTTCGTTTTCACTTGCTTCTGCCTCTTTTTCCTTTCTTGTTCATATTTAGTTGTCTTTAGGTCCCTTTCAATCTCCTTCTTACTTTTCAATGCTATTGCCTTACAGTGTTCCTTATCATCCTTTCTTGGATTTGGTTCTGTATCACTAGGTAGGCTGTTATAAGGTTTATTGTTATAGGTATTTGCAAGTTACCTTACCTGTGCTTCTAAATTTCTCAAGGATGCTATTGGGTTTTGGATCAAGGCATTTTGACTTTGAAGGTTTCTTCTTTGCCTATGAAGGAGAAGCTCTAGCTTGTGGATTATACCCTATCACATTAAACCCTAGTGGATTACTAGGCCTTTGTGATGAAGAAGAAATAACTCCCTAATTATTGTTCAAGGAGAAATTTAGATGATTTCTCCAACTTGGGTTATAAATGTTAGAGTATGGGTTAATCTAATTCCTGTTTGCTAGAAATTGTACACTCTCAATGTTTTTTGGATAATGATCAGATTGGTAACTACCCTTTTAAAGATTAAAGCACTCAACAGAAGGGGTCACTAAATTCACTAGAGATGCATGTTCTAGTACTTTAACCTTCTTAGTTAGTGTTGAAATGTGAGCTGACAATGAAGAAATAACCTCTATGTCATGAATGTCAGTAGCTCTAGCAAGCCTGATCCTCTCAAAATACCACTGGTAATTATTAGAGGACATAATCTCCAATAGTTCATATGCCTCATTAACTTGCTTTGCCGTAAGAGCTCTACCAACTACAACATAATTAGTGGTTTTGAATGAAGGAGAAAACCTATTGTAAAATGTTTGGACCTGAAACCACTTGGGAAGCCCATGATGGGGACACCTCCTGAACAACTCCTTGAACCTTTCTCAGGCTTCATATAGATTCTCATTATCAAACTGAATGAATGAGGTAATATCATTCCTTATCTTTGCTGTCTTACCTGGTGGGAAGTATTTAACAAGCAATTATTATGTTAACTCTACCTATGTAGTAATAGATCTTGGGGGTAAAGAATTAAGCCATGCTTTTGCCTTATCCCTCAGTGAAAATAGAAATAATCTCAATCCAATTGCATCTTCACTCACCCTATTGTATTTAAACATACCACAAATCTCCAAAAAATTTAGAATGTGGCTATTGGGGTCTTTCGTTAGCAATTCCCCAAACAGCCCATTAGCTTGTAATAGTTGAATAGTTGTAGGCTTGATATCAAAGTTGTTGGCATTTACTGTTAGACTTCGAATGCTAAAAGTTAGACTCTGCCACATTGGGGTGGCATATTCATATAGGTTGTAGTTGTTCCTATTAGCCATCCCCAGTTGCTCATGTTATGGTGCACCATGAACGTTAGGAGTTAACAGTGAATATGGTGATGGTGATGATATATGTGAAGAGTGTTAAGTGAATATGGCCCGTTTGGTTCATCCTCCCCTGTGTTTAGGAATGCACACAACTGGTACCTAGAATTGGCAACAAAAACAACTAGTTTAAAAACAAAAATAAAAATAAAGGCTTAGTCTAAGGTTTATAACTTAGTACTAATATCAATAACAAGTATAACTAAGAATTCCTCGACAAAGGCGACAAAAACTTGTTGTGTACAGATTGCCACAGTGCAAGTATACACCTCCAACAAGTAGTAAATAGTGAGAATAGTATCGTCCTCAAGGAATTCTAGTTAATATCATTATTAATTATTAATGCTACCATAGTTACCTAATCCAAGCGGTCCAATATCCAATTTAGAAATATGGTAATAGCAAAAAGTCAAATGCAAAACTAAAAATGAGATGAAAATAAAAGCAAAAGGCTTTCTTAGGATTGTGGATTACTAGGGCACTTTAATTGTAAATTAGTTACTTTTTAAACTTAAACTTATTGATTGATGAAGTAATCTTAGGCTCTAACATCATTGTAAGAGTTTGTTGATTTGTTATAAATTCTATCACATTTAAATTAATTCCCTATATTTCTATCAGAACTACTTAGATAGACACATTAAGTTCGGCTAACATGACTCCACATGTCTAATAGGTATATGTCTATCCTAAGGAAAATTGAGTTAAGTTCAAGAAATAATTTTACATCAATCATGCGGTATTCGATTCTATGACTAAATTTAGGCTTCTCTTTCAAGAATCCTTAAACCCTCAACACAAATCTTAATTGGCGGCTAATCAACAAGGGAACAAATATGATTTGAATTGAATAACTTCATATACAACAAAATTCAAGTAAGAAAGTAACAAAGTTTAACAATCTACATGCCTATGATCCACAATCCTAGAGAAATAAGAGTTTAGCCAAGCATTCTCATAATTATAATCCAATACAATTCATAAAGCATAAATAGGAGAAGAGAAAAAGAAGAGAAAGAAATGAGAACTTCATTTTCAAAGCTTTAATCGGTTTCTTCCCTTGAAACTCCTCTTGAAATGCCTTCTCTAGCAAAACTCAAGCCTTGCAACTTTGAAAAACCTTTCCAATTACTTCAAAATGACTTTCCCTTGACAAGAAACCTTATAAAAGCATTTTACATCATTCTAAAATGTCAAAAGACCAATTTACCCTTCATTTTTTCATATTGGCACAGTCGCACTAGTTTTTTAACTTGTATATACGTTCTGGTGCCTTGGCACTAGGTTTTTGGAAAAACATTGACATTAGGTGCCTTGACATTAGATCATGGTGCCTTGGTGCTAGAAATAGCATCTGGTATCAACTTCAGTATTTTGGCTAAAACTTCACGCTTTGACATTGGATTTAAGCAAACTCCTACTTGTTGGAGAAGTCTTGACGAGCTCTACAACTTTTAGTGAGATAACTATCTCCAAATTCTAAAGTTTAAGGGCTTAAAAATCATCTCAAATTGAGTGTACACTTACTTGATGTCAAAACCTTTTTTTTTTTTTGCTTGGACAACTTGGGTAGGATATAAAATCACATTAATAGCCCACAAATGACTAAAGTGTGACAATTAAATATAAATCAACACTAAATAACCTAAAACCTCACGATCAAAGATACATCTCCTAAATTGACAATAAAAACTCAAACTTCAACTAAAACCAACATGGTAGCATAATGGGAATGCATGAAAATGACAAGAATAACTCTATTTTATAGAGTTATCAACAAACTTGACTTTATAATGTTCAAGTTGCCATGAGAGTTACATTTTATCTTAAAAGCCCATTTGCATCTGACTCTCTTACAACCTTTAGGAAACTATACAAGGTCCTATTATGTTCCAAAGATTTTTACTCTTCTTTCAGGCATCTAACCATTTATTAGAATTATCATTATCAATGGCTTGTGAAAACGAAATTGGATCATTATTTATTCCTAAGTTATCTTCTGACTCTTGTAGATAAACCACATAGTCATTAAAGATAATTGGTCTTCTCTTCCCTTGGAATCTTCTTAATTCTATTGCTTATGGCTCATCTATTACAAGTTCATTATTAACAATGGGACCATTAATTTGTTGTTCTCGTGAACAATGTAATTTGTCCAAAAATTTTTGGAAAAGAGCAATAATTATGGAAAAAAAGAAAAATGCCAAAATATCAAAAAAAAATTTTAGAAAAAAAGAGAAGAATAAAGAAAGAAAAGTAAGAATAAAAAAAATACAAAATGTAATAATTTAAAAAATTCAAAAAAAAATTAAACAAGAATTTCAAATAAAGATATTTTAAATTAAAAAGGAAAAAATCAAATAAAGTTAAAAAATAATTTAAATAAAAAAATCAAAACAAAAAGCCAAGAGAAAGTGTATGGATTAGAAGATGGGACAACTTACCACTCACACACTTAACAAGTAAGGAAGAAAGAATAAATGAAGCAAAATAAAAGTAAAAAAATAAAATAAAAAATAAAAAAAGAAAATGGGATAGATTTAGCACAATGGTGGGACCATGTGAAGGAGAGAATAAAAGAGTGTACATGTACTAGCATTGTGGAAAAAAGAGGAGAAGAAAGTGGGCTAAAACACATGATGTGAGTGAAAAGAAGGCTGAAAAACACGCTAGAAAAGAAAGTGGAGAGGAGACTATGTGATAGAGGGAGAAAAATTTGAAGAGAAGAAAATAGGGAAAAGAGAAAGAAGGAAGGAAAGGAAAAAGAGAACACAAAAGGACGGAAGGGAGACCAAGAGAGGGTAAGAGAGAAGGAGAGAGACGGAGAGTTGAAAGGAGTGAAAGAAGGCTTGGAGCGGAAAGAGAAAGGTGATAGGGCAGAGAGAGCAAAAAAAAAAAAATGAAAAAGTTCTGGAAAAAGGAAAAGGAAAGTTTAAAGAAATGAAAAAGAGGAGAAAAGTGGCAATCTTTTCTCTTGCTGATATATTCCTTTAATTTCTATCAAAGGGAATGTTGCCTTTCTTCACTCTTAATCCTCATTTTGCTGCGTTCATCTGCATTTTATTGTCATACAGCGTTAAATTTACTACATTATCTATACCCATTTTAGATGCTCATTTTCTATGTTGAACTCTACTTTGTTTCTGCTATGTAATTATCACAATTTGTTGTCAGAGACAACATTAATTTTTTTGCATTTTCCATTTTGATCTTGCTGTTCATTTTTTATGTTAAATTTTTCTTTGTTTTTATTGTAAATAACACTGATTTGTTTTGTATTTGCCTCTGTTCTACTGTTATTTCATTGTACTATTTATCTTTGTTTACTACTCGTTCTTTTGTGTTAAAATTCCTCTTCATTTTTTCTGAACAATAAGGTTGATCCTACTGTACATTTACCTCTGTTTTGTTGCCATATGTAGGGTTTGAATCTGTCCAGCTGTCTGTTTTGCTGACAGGGTAGTGATGCATGTTGTTTTTGTTTTTGCTATAAATGTTTATTGTAAATTGCTACACATTCTCTTTTTCTTTTAGGACAAGATGTATGATAAAATTTTCAAGATCCCTTCAAGTAGCTATTCTGAACTTTGGACTATCTCTTGGTGTTGAAGTTTACTAATGTGTTTGATGATAAATGGAATAGAAATTCACTGCAATGCTTTATTTGGTTGTGATAATTCTATTGTATAATGTTTTAGTTTAAATGTTGGAATGGTAATCAATAAGATGTCCAATTGGGGTTAAGAAATTGTTTGGAGATTTACTTTAAAAAATGGAATACAATTGTATGAATTTGGTATTCAAAAAGGAAAGCTAGAATATTATATATTGTTTTGCTTCAAAATACCTTCAATCAGGGTGTATTTAGAGTCCTATCTTATGCTGAAATTGGTTCCAGTTGTAGTGTAACTTAGGGTCCATTTTGGTATTCAAGAAGCATTAAAATTGGCTTTTGCTCTTGCCTCAAATGGAAATTTACTTTACTTCATTTGGCTACCATATTTATACATTAAAGGTTTGTCACCTAATTAGGTCTCTTGATTGTTCAAATTTTGCATTGTCATTAGCCTTTTCAATATTTGAATTTGAATTGGGGAAACATAATTGTTGTGCCTATTATTATTGTGTGAATTTGGTCGAGGTTTATGTGTTGAAAAGCTTATTAGAGAAAAGGAAAAAAGGAGAGAGGCAAGAGGCAAATGGATGAAGATGGGAACTTAAGTTGACAATGGTGAAGCAAGTAAGAAAAAAAAACACAAATTAAGTGAGGCCAGTCCATTTTTTGTATTTGATTAAACTTTTGTAAATAATACATAATAATGAATATCTAATTTCACACCTACACACACCAAACACCAATACTTATTTTTCAAACATGTGCCATGTGAGGTCTTACACCTCTATAGGTACTTTCTTTTTAAAATATGCCATGTGAGGTTCAATGCCTCCATAGGTACTCTCTTTTTTAATTCCTTGCCATGTGAGGTTCCATGCCTCCATAGGCACATCATTTTTAACATTTATGTTTTTTTTTAACATTAGTGTTACTTTGTGAGACCAATGTCTTCATGAACACCTAATGATTCACCAGTGGGGCTATGTGAGATCCAACAACTCTGTAGGTATATCCCAATACTAGTTGCATGCATTTAAAAAATGAATTTAGGGTTCCCATGGCCCATATCCTACTATACACATCTTCTAAAGTAAAGTTAGGCTTTAACGGCCCATGTTTATTAAATATTTTTTTACAAAATTAAATCCAAATTAAATCAAGGTAAATAAAATTGTTTGGTGAAAATTTGTTTTGTCAATTTCTTATTTCGTTTTGTTTTCATATCTTTTTTGAAATTTAAACTAAATCATTTTAAAATAATAATAATAAAATGTCTTTTTCTTTTCAAATAAAATACCCATGTTTTATTGAAAATATTAAAAAAAAAAATATATGTTCACTTTTTCCATAGTTTTCTTAATGGAAGAATCAATAAATTGTGTTTTCAAAATCAAAGAATTCAAATGAGGAAAGCAAAAGAGGTGAGATTATACCATTTTCGTAAATTTAAAACAGACCAACCAATTTGGTCTTTTCTCAAACATTAAAAAACACCAATCCACTGACATGCATTTTTAGCCAAACTACATGGACTTTAATCGTATTGTAAGGTACGTAGGCCCTAGGCTCTTATGTTAGGTCAAGTATGCCTTTTATAAATATCCATTTGTTTGTTTTCATTGTTGTTGTATATGTCTTCTTTTTTTAATGTGCATATGTGTCAGTAAGGGTAATCAAATAAATTTAAGGTCATATTTTGTTAGTTTCATTTGACTAGTTTAGGGTAATCATCTTTATGGATAGGTCTTGTGAGGTCTCTAACATATTCACATCACTTAAATAAACTCTCGAACCCATCTCTATTTTTGCAAACTATTTTGCCTTTTCTTTTTGTTTTAAATTGGTTTTCTGAAGTTTTCCTTTAAAAATTTTGGTGGTGACTCCAGTGAATTGGTTTTTTTTTTTTTTACTCTCCTGAGATTATCATGAAGACCTCACTGATTTTGTGACTCAATACATGGATTTGACTAAGTAGGATCTCTTTCTCTTTTAGTCTGATTCATGTTATGAGATTTTCACCTTCTGGGCGGGGTCAATTTGGGGACCATCATTTCTATAGGATTTTAGACCTAACTTTGACACCTTGCACAATATTGAACCAAGCTTAGTAACTAACCATGCTAGAGCCTACCATCTTTAGGGCGATATCTTCGTACTTAGGGTTGACCCGAGATTAAACACTAGGGGAGCATATTTCATCCTTGTTCAACATGTTATCACATTATTCATAGCATGATCATGTTTGACTTCTTTTCCTTTTTTTTCCTGTCATTTTTCAAAAAGAAAAAGAGATAAAAGAAAAATATCTCTTGAATTCTAATTCCTTTAGTTTTGATTATCACTACATTGCTATTTAATAATTATTAGGCTAAACATGCCACACTAATAGAAAAAACTTTTTTACATGAATTGATTTAGCCTAATGTTATATCAATGGGATTGTGAACCATCTAAATCTGTGATGTTTTGGGAAAGTGGTATATTAGTGGATTATGAACCATTCACTTGTGTGAAGACCACCTCTTCCTTAGGTTAATAACTAAACCTTTTCATTCCCAATGAATTAATAGGATTCTTAGTGAGTAATAAGGAACAATATACCAAATATCTAATTGCTACTTGTAAGAGCTCCTAAATTCCAAAGGATCAAATTCATGCATTATTCTTGACACAATCACCTTCTAGAGCACTATGTTAGGAGGAAAGCATTAAGAGACATTTTAATCCCTTTTTCAAAAATTATTTACACAAAAAGGATTAGATGATTGATGAATACATTACTAGGTTGGAAGTAAATATGTCACTACTATTCGTATGGAGACCTTTTTTCTCTCAAGGTAGTGATTGCTACGTTCTCCCTGTGCAACAAATAAGTCTTTTAAGGGGGAGAAGTCCTTTTAAGAATTACTCCAAGCCTAACAATGCAATAATTATATTCATGTCCCTCAAATCTAATTAATGACTATTATGCCCTCAAATGTATGCCATGTCTTGTGAAGGTTTTGAAATAGTCGTTGATTGTGGTGAAATATCTATTTCTCATAACCTGCCTGTGATAGAAAAACCATTAAGAGACGTATACAAAGCATTCGTTTACACCAAGATATCGGTCTCGAAGCGGTGCCAATAATACATAAGTTCAAAATAATCATATCTATATCAATGAATTAGTAGAAATTTATTAACCTTTTAATCAAGTTTTGGGCATCAATTATGAAAGAATTCATTCAATCTCAAATTGATTGACAAATAGTCTTTGTTCTTGCACTAATTTGTCTTTTCACTTTGCCTTTCTTTGGCTTTCACAAAATCGCAGTTGTATTTTGCATCTATTTCTCTCTTCTCACATCCCACCTCAACCTGGTTTCTTTGTTTTGTGTTCTCACATCTTTGGCATTAATGGAGGGTTCTCATTTTGGTTGTCAGCCGGTGATTAAATGTGATGACAACCACAATATTGATCCGCATTTTAGGGGACTTTATTTTCTTTTTTTTCTCCTCATTTTTCAACTTATTCTTTTCCTTCTTATTCTTTTTCTTTTGTAGTTAGGTTGTCTAGAGGTATAAGTAATATTCTACCTTGTTGTTATTATTGATGCTTAGTGAAACTTTGAAACGATTATGTATTTGGCTATTTAACACCTTTAAATGTTTATGTTGGATTGGATATTGGTTTGAAATTTTCCAAATTTGAATATGCTTATAATCATATTCATACTATTAGCGAATCATTGAATTATTGGATTAGTTTGTTTGTTTTAATCCATTAAGGGATATGTAAAGTTATTGGGTTTGAATTAATGGTCAGCTAATTGGCTGAAGAAGGAACCTTTAATCATCATGTCCCTTTTGTGGTGGTTAACCAAACAAGTTATTGGTCCTAATAAGGAATAGTAACACAAATGGGCAATACTCAATCCTAAAATTTTGGTCTGATATAAAGAATCCTCTTTAGATCATGACATTTAGCTATCAAATCAGACATTATTTTAACATAGGTTAGAAAACAAACCCTTGTTTTAACGTTGCCAAAAAGTTAGATTTGAATTGGTATATACCTTTCATAAGCTAATTGCCATCTATCCCCTTATGTAACAATAAGCTCCTAGAGGGGATAAGAGATTTTTTCTTAGCACACCTCACGTTAAAATCAATCTAACTTAACTAGTGCATTATTTGATCACTATGTAAAGAAATGAAATTAACCAAGGATGAACTAACTTGGGATGTCGCTCTTTCAAATAAGTTACCTGGCATGTAAGATCATTTTGGTTACTAAAATTTTCTCAATGTTAGTTATGTTTGACCTCAGTTCCTTCACGAACTTAATGTCACTTCTCATCTCCCAGTAATGTAGTAAGCATCTAGAAGAATGAAAGTTTTGACAAAATAATCCTTTTGTGTTGAAAGAATGCAATATAGCCTCCTTGTGATCAATTCACTAAGTCATTCTTTTAAAATTAAACAAAATAAAATTGCATTCATGCATACTCATGATGAGTTTTGAGGAAAATATATGAATTTGGAAAAATATAATCTCTTTTGGTCATTTGCAATGGAAATTTTAGCATGAGTCATGGTCAGCTACTAGTGAGGATAAGAAATACCTTGGGACCAATCCATTTCATGTTTCGGTTAGGTATCAACCACCTACCATCATACCTAGCTAACTGTTGGGACCTAAATCTTTCCAAAATCCACCAGTTCCCCATAAAATTCATCCCGAATAATCTTGAACTCGTCATTCTCATCCTAAAGAAATTGCATTGTCATCCTAAATAAATTGAAGGAGGATAAGGGAAAATGAGAAAACCTTCACACTTGTTTCCTCATTTGACCATGGGACTGCTTAAGTCTAAACAATGATGTTGTTTAATATAGTTTCTTCATTATATAATGCTTGCTTGATCAATACCATTCTATATAGCTGAAGGCCAAAGCTAGTAGAAAGCTAATTGCATAATTGGACCTTATGCTATTTAACATTATCAATGCAACAATCATGTGTTTCGATGCTACCTTTCATTCTACTGAACTTGTTAATGCCCCATTTTCCTTGCATACTTTTCCTATTTTAATTATTAGAAACTAAAAAACCCAAAAAAACATGTGATTCCTTTGAAAATTTTTAATTGATGAGGGAAATGGAAAAATTTTAAGGCAACATAATTCTAAAGCCTTAGTTTCTTTCAAAGAATAAATAAATGTAATGCATGTTATGTGAACAAGCTATGCCATGGATGTGAGGCATTCTTTATCTTTCCAAACATAAAGAAGTCACCTCTAGTCACCCCAATTGGGCCTTAAGTAAGGAAGTTTCTTTAACCTGCAATAATGAATATCTAGGTTGGGCAGTCTCTAAATGGTTTTTGTACCAAGATTTGAATATCAAGAGAGGATCAATTTCTTTTCATACCTAAACATTGCTTAACCGTTGCTACATGTTTTGAACCTTTAAAACCTTTAAAATACCCAACATGAATTCTACCCAGGAAGCAAGGAGAATCCGATATATGAAAGAACCCTTGGTCTTAAGATGAGCTCTCTTTGAAGAAAAAGAAAAAGCAAAGCACACAATAGTCATCAATGGAGGAAACAAAAAAGGCAAAAGAGTAAAATCTTCAAGGAAGAAGCTCTCGTAGAATAAATCAAAAGAATAAGATTATCAAAACGAGAGTTCATGCCCGCTTGAAATTAAAAGGAGTACAATCTTCAAAGGAGACTATTTTATTATGAAGAGCCAGTGAGTCTTGCCAAGATCGCGTGGTTATCAGAATAAAATTCTCATTGTGACCCCACATCAATGTTTGGGCCATTATATCCTTTCTTCTTAAGCCACACTTTTCACCCATTAAACCCCATTACAACATCATAGTATCCTCTCTTATTAACTGAACCTTGTATATAAAAATCATGTTAGAGAAGAAGACTAGAAAATTAATGGAGAAAGTGAAGGGCATAGGATTTTGAGCCTAATATCATTTCATTTCAAAATCCCAATTACCATGGCCACATTATAAGCATTAGAAGTCCTTGTTATGGTATGAATTGTTTGAGATAAATTGGGGCAAAAAAAAAAATCTTGTGAAGAATGGATTCAAAAGTCAATAAAGAGAATATGCGGCAATCATTCTTATTCAAAATTAACCATGCAACCACAAAATATACTCTTATGTCATCATTTCCTTAACTGTAAGAAAGGTACATTCCCATAAAAACACAAAATGAGAACTCTAATATTAATTGTCATGTTAACTTATACTGATCAAGAACCTCAACTTAAAAAGACTGAAATGGTAACACGCAATAAATTGCAATCCTTGTCGTACCGAGCCTTTAAGAAACATACTCTTAGAAACATAACTGGTAAGGCTTGGAGAGATACGAATTGAAATAACCATAAAGTAAAGAAACTACCTTGAAAAGATATTAAACTCTTAATACAACTAGGAGAATTGAAGTAATACTCATAAAACAATAAAGAGAATACAATCTTCTTAAAAGAAGAAAAGTAAAAAAAAAAATTTCTATTAAGAGGTCTACTAGAAAGTAATGTCACATGAGGTATTTATAGACTCTGTTAAGAAAAGAAACCCTCGAAGGTTAAAGTAAACTCAAGCCCAAATATGATAAAATATGCTAATAATGTGTATCCAAATAAGGTCTTTGTTTTCATAATTAGACTATCTTAAGCCATCTAAATTGTAGCCTAGCAAAAAAGATTCTACGTATAACTAAATATTTAGGCCTTTAGAAATTAGTCATTTTGGGCCTATTTAAATTTAAGACACATAACAAATTGTCTAGAGCTGTCCATCTTTAATTCCTTGTCCATTTAACTTAGCATTCTCTTCCTTTGATAATTCTTCATGTATCACTTCGACAAAAAGCCAAATTTTCAAATTCAACTTTCAACTTCTTTGCCTTCAATCTTTTGATTGATCCCACAGGATGATAAATTTTCCATTTTGCCTTTTAATGGCTCCAATGTTATAAATGTTGCCACCTATGACCACATCACAAAGTCCATTAATGTGTTTTTCAATTATAAAGAAGTTATAAAGAAACCAATGTCTCTTAAAGGGTCACTATTGCTATATATGATCAATTGTTAAGTACAATTATCTATATATCAAATGCTAAACACTAAGTCAAAAGTTATAGCAATTAGTTAAGACATGATTATATATCCTTAGCCTTAAAACATATATAAAACTTTTCATTTAATTAAAACAAAAAGAGAATTCTAATATATATAATAGCATTTAGTAATATTGAATTGTGACTTTGAAAGGAGGATTTCGTTGATAGGCTTGTAATAATAAAGTAAGATTTAATATGGAACAACGATAATGATTGATCCTCACCAAGAAAAATTATGGGTTAAAGGTGTTAATAGTAAGGACTTTTTAGCTTGTCCATTTTCTTTTTTATAAGCAATATTGAACCATTACCCCAAAAGTAGGTGGGCTTTATATGAGATTGATTGAAAAAACATTCCATACAACATTAATTTTTAGATTCTGTAAGATTATATTAAAAGCAATTATTCTTGCTAGAGTTAGGAGATGAGAGACAAGTGAGAGTCTAAGACTATTAAGTTAAACATTGACATAAAATTTTGTAACTCGAAGCCCTTTATTGTGATTTTACTATATTTTATTATGATATGTCAAATCCCTAAAATCTCTAGCTATTGGCATGGTTTATTTATAGAACATATTTTGTTATAACTAATGCTTCATATTTGTTAGCCTTTCATAAAAGGTCAGTTACAATCTGTCACCATGTTTGAAAATTTTAGAATTTACATTTAGGTTTTTCAAACTAGTGATTATGAGTGAGTTTTCGAGACCCAATAAGGGGTTACAAGAGAAACTTGAAAAGGGTTTTAAGCTTAATATGATCATGGTGATTGTAATAAGGTAAAAAGAATTGATTGTTCCTATACCTTTCATTAGTTTCCATTAAAGAACACTCATGGAATGATCAATCTTGAGTTAAAACAAGTTTCAGGAAATATTATTTAAGTTTGACGAGGTTATATGCTGCTATAATTTTATTTTTGTAATTTATGTTAAATGACACACTATTAGCTTGAGGTGACATTAACCTTTTAGTGTTAACGTAACATGATAAATCTGAGTGAGACCTTTTGTGTTCTTGGAATTTAGTTCTATTGAGATAAGTCTCACATTTTATTTAGTTTTTCTCAAGGAACTCTTATTGACTACTCATAGAATTCAGAATGCACTCTTGTTCCTTTTGTAGTCTACCTACTCAGATAGGTGACAATGAGGTCATTAGACCTCTTGGATCCTTAATGTTAAGAAGAAATGACTAAGATGGAAAAAATTTTCCATTTGCTTTTACTATTGGTAGCTCGATGTATGCTCAAGTAGGCATTTGTCATATTTTAGATTATTCGCTAGCTGCTTAGATAGTTGTGTTTTTACCTACAAGGTTTTTGGAATTGCATATTTTGTTACAATGAATTTGATTCACTTATAATATTGATAATATGGATTCAGATTATATGATTTAATTGATTATTTGAAATCTATTTTGTATGTACATCATAAGATGTTTAGGGAGGAGTTATATCATGGTAAAATGTCAAATAGACAATTATAGATACCTCAACTTATGCATACATCTTTACAATGTCTAGGAGTAACTATCTTGTTAAAAAGTGTCATGTGAATACTTACAGTTTCCTGAACTTTTGTATACATCTTTATAATGTCCTAAAGGAACTATCTTGTTGGAAAGTGTCATGTGAACACTTAAAGTTACTCAAACTTTATTTGTTTCTTAATGATGCTTTGGAGGAGGAGTTCTGTTGAGAAGTGTCAAATGGACACTTACAGTTGCCTTAACTTTTACATGCATCTTTACAATGTTTGGAGGAGTTGTTTTCTTGAGATGTGTCAAATGGACACTTACAACTACCTCATATATATGAGTGAAGAGTATGTCACTTGTTTTGTTATGACCATTTATCAAGGAATGTGACCAAGGAAAAGAATTTATGTTGTGCACATATTTTAAATCTTGACCATTTTTGTTGCAATAGTGAATCTATTGTAGGCTTCTCTTAAATTTATAGGAATTTCTGTTACATTGAACTTTTGACACAAAATTCTTGTTTTTTAGAGAGAAGATTTTTGAATCTCATACTTACGTTAAACCATTGGGTGATCCATTCATCAAGACTAACCCATTAGAGTTTTTGGAAACTTTTAACTCTTGGATATTTCAAGATTTTGATGTCTTGGTTCAGTGAATGTTTGAGTTATGTTCTTATGGAACACTTTGGTATATTTTAGCATTTATAACATTCATTTCTCTATCAGATTCAATGTTCATGGTTGTAACAAATTTTGGATATAATTTAGAATTGAAACTTTACCAGTATTTATAACATTGTTTTGCTTGTCAGATTCAATGTTCTTGATTCATGGTTTCATTTTTGAATTTTTCTTTATCTAAGACTTATGTCGTTCACATCCATGGTGAGCCTATGTTTATGGATCCATTGACTAAAGGCCAACCTATAGGAGTATTTCAAAATTTTGTAACTCATATTGGTCTTGTTGAATCCCTAATGATGCCTAGGTCTAGTTGAGTATACTTGAGTCCTTAAGAGACTTTTTGTGGTGTAATATAACACCAAGATATCATTTCATATTCCATTATGTTTGAATATTGAAATTAAGTCCATGACAATATTAATATCACTTGTTTCCCTATCGAATCCAGTGATCTTGTGTAGTTTCTTTTATGAACTTTGTATGGTTTAACATATACACATTTATATGTTCTAGAAAATATTGATTGCTTAGCTTTGTTGTTTGGTTGTCTTAATAATAATTGATTAATGTTGTCCATGTGGGAGATTGTTGGAATAATTTTAGTGGATTAGCATTAATCGTATTATTAGAACAATTTTATGTTATAATTAAGTAGGCAATCAATATTAATTTAGAGCAAGAATGGATTAAGTTCTTATTGAATGTGAGTAATCAATGATGGGTTAGACTATCCATTGGCCCAAGTTTAATTACTACTTATACAATTAGGTTACTAATTGAGAGTTGATGATTGGGAGATAAATTGGGCTCATTTAAATAAGTCTTGTTAATGGGCATGTTTTATTAAAATATTAAAACCTATTTTATTAATTTGGCTAAAAGGTTTTTAGGATTATTAAAAGAAGACTCTTTAGCTATTAGTGAAGTCGTAGTTTTTATGCACCTCTCTCTTTTGTTCACGACTCTCTTTGTGCATACTTAAGCTTTGTGGGTTGTTGTTCTCACCTAATCTTCTACCTTGAAGATATACACCATGGTAGTTGCACCTTCAAGTTAAATTAATTTATCCCCAAATCTCTTCCATTCTGATCATATTAGGTATGATGTTCTAACAAAGTGACTATACAGATGTTTGGATTGGCGTATAGCTAAGGTGATTTAGGTCAACTTGATTTTCAAAATTGATTTTGGTTAAACGTTATTTTACATTGCCGTGATTTATGTTTGGAAATTTTTGTTTAAAAATTGATTTATGTCATTTATACGGTCTTTTCAACACAAAAGCAACCACTTTTTACTTATGTGTAAATGGTAGTTTGGAGGGCAAATTTGATTTTGAAAAATATCAAATGACAATGTTTATAAGGTAAACTTCCATTTAAGTGTGCAAATGAGTTTTTGAACCTTTCAAATGCTAAACCAAACACTATATATTGGTTGTTAGCTTCAACATGGCTTTTGCGGCAAATGTCGTCATTTCCCTTATCTGTTAAACTCTTCCTGGGCTTCTCATAAGTGTAAAGCTTCGAGTTTACGGGTAAATGGGATGAATATGGCAAACGAGGTTGGCTTTTCCTTGTATCGTGTAGATAGAATGTTTATGACTGATGAACATTATAGATCCATTCCTTTCATGGTTATGACTTGTGAGTGGATAGTTATGAGTAGATAGAATGAGTTGGAAGCTATGGCTCTTCATGTGTAGAGGCTGAATTTAACAAACTTGGCTCATTACATTTTTTTAAGGATAAGTGATTAGGCTTCCATGTCATTTGCCTTTTTTTGTCAAGTTATTTAATTCATATAGAGTAAAATACAATAAGTGTATAATTGTTTACAAAATTATATAAAGTGTATAAGTAAACTAACAACTACACACTTATATTATTTTAATTAAAAGAATCTTATATTAAAAATAGAACAAACTATGTAGACATTTTTTTCCTTTCTTTAGTAGACAGTGAATGAGAGATAGGAATGATGGCCAAAAAAGAAAAAAGAAAAAAGAAAAAAGGGAGAGATAGAAATATATAGGAAATGTTTCAAAGCGACATACATTACAGACTCACATACTTTGGGGCTATTTCTACTTAAAATCAGCATGATAGTTAACTATTTTAGGTTATGTTTATTTTCCTTTTTTTAGTTATTAACTTAATACTATCATGTTTTGAATTTTATTTTTTGTAATATAATTTATTATTTTAATTATGTAAGTTACTTTATAATAATTAAATTAAATTCTAAATCTGAAATAATAATTGTTTATAAAAAAATGAATAACAACAGCATTTAAAATTTCAATAGTATCCGAATAAAATAAATATTTCTCAACTTAAAGGAAAATTGGGAGGATCGAAATATGAAATTGTGAGAAAGGAAAAGAAAACAATGGCTCGGTTGTATCAAAAAGTTTCGGAAATGGTCCTTGGAAGATATATGATTAATCTGGATTTCGAAAGTTCTATTTTATCATTTTTTAACTAATTTTGAATGGTGGAATTATGAAGCTATGCTTACATTTTCTGTGACATGATTTCTACGACTAAAAAAATATTGGCTGATCCTGCTATAATTATGTGACAGCTAATTTGATATATTAATCCTAATAAAATCATTTAGAAGGAATAGTAGAGATTATTAGAGGAATGATTTTGTTGAAATTGATACACCAAATAAACTATCACATAAGTTTGTTAATACTAACTAATATTTTTTCTTACTACCACTAGTTGGGAATTAACAAAGAAAAAATATTAGTTAATTTTGATACATCTATATGACAATTGATTTAGTATATTAGTCATAATATGAATAATTTTATTAAGACTCGAATACTTAATCAGCTATACCACATGAGTCAAAACCAATTAATATCTTTTCACTACAAAACTTTTAAAGTCTACAACAACCTTCGATTATTGAGGCATACTTGTTTTGCATTGGACTCTGTTATTCAATTTAGTGGGCTCCTTATAATTAAGTTTGCTACTTCTCATGTCCTGGATGCAACAAAAGAGTTGGTTTTTTTGTCTGCGCAGTGAATGTAGATGGCTAGAAATATGGCACAATGGATGGTGCATTTTGTAGCTTAATTCAATTTGATAACTAGAAATTAGTCATGATAAATCCATTGAGATACTTGTGCTTACCAATAACAACATTTAAAATTTGTTTGGTAATCTGCCAATATGCAATTATCATTACCCAATCATTTTCATAACTTGTTAGGATCAGTTGTGTGCTTTAAGGTGAGTACTTGTTATTACTTATTAGGTTAAAATCATTTTAGGGAAAATATTAGCCAGAAATAATAAAATTATACAATCTTTTAATTTTTTTGAAAATCAATATTTTCCTCTTTTGAAATAGAATATGAGATATATTAACTTTTTTGCAGCAAAAAATAGTTATTTTCACTACTAGAAATATTAAAATTAGTGATGGAAATTAGTGATGGGTTCAAATCCATCACTAAATTCAAATATTAGTAATAGATTAGTGATGACCGGTAGACTGTGTTAATTTTTTCGTTAAATCTTCAATTTTAGTGACAAACTAAAATTGGTCACTTAATGTATTATTTTGTGACGAATTTGTGAGGGAAGCAAGAATTTAACTATTTAGTGATGGATTAGTGAGGGACTTAACAATTTAATCATAACCTATTAATTAGTGAAAGGTTAGTGACAGCCTCCTTGAATTTAATTTATTTGTATTTTGTAAATCTGATTTATGTAGTGTAAGTATTTCAGACAAAAAAAAATCTTATTCATTTATTTTTTAATAAAAATAAACTCAAGGAGAGTACTTGTAAATAATTTAATTATATATATATATATATATAATTTTGTTATGTATAAGAAAGTATATAATATTATTTATATTAATTAATATTTCAGTAATTTAATTTATAACTTCAACTAATTAAAAATAGTGTGGCAAATGAAAAAATAAAGCTAGTGAAAAAATTTGCGCTCCATTTAATAATAATAAAAAAAAACGCACTCCATATTTGATTTAAGCACTCCAACCATAATTTTACAATTCATTGTGACGGCAAACCCATTTTGCTCTCACTTCGCTGCTATTCATTTGTCGGCAAACATTTTTGCCCCGTCTTTCATTGTGCTCGAAGTAAGGAAAGGTTTAATTCACTTTTATTATTCTTACTTGTTGGTTTTTTTTGCTTCATTTTGTGTTTATCTTCTCCCCTATTAAGTGCTCCTACACAGAAACTTCTTGGTCTTTGCTAGTATGGAATGAACATTAATAAATACTATTTTTCATTTAAAAATTCTAAAATTTTTTAGTAAACAAGCACATGACATTAACATTTAAACTATGTCAAAGATGTTCAACAAAATGAAGAAATCTGAATGGTTGAAAGCCACCCGTTCTCATTTTCTGAAGATCTATGACACACGAAAGTGCTGTAGGTGTTGGTGTGTTCTGCTTCTTGAACGATAGATTGGTTTTTTCAGTTTTATTCTTTTAGGTTAATTTAGCATTGGTTGATATACAACTTGAAAACAAATTAGTTATTATGTTCTAGTTTTTCATAAATTTGATTTTGAAAATCATTATGATATTACTGGAGTTAGATATGATAATATCCATCAATGAATATTCATAGTAAATGGATGATCTAACTTCTTGGTCGATTGGCAGTTGATATTATTCATTAACTAGTGTCTTGCATTTTTAATAGTCACCAATTATGATTGAAGGTTTAAGGTAGGCTTTATTGGCACTCATAGGGCAACTTACTTAACTTCAAGCTTGAAGAGGAATTGGTGCTACTGAAAGTAAGAGTTGGGAAATCATCACAGGTACATTATTAGCCTCTTGTTTCTATGTTAGTTAATGTTGAAGTAGAACTTAGATGAAGATATCTCAGTCTTGGAATCTATGCTCTTATTAAAAAGAAGACCTAGCTTTGGTTGGACTTTTTAAATGTCCACTGTCATGGATGGGCAAAATTAGATTTGAGCCTTATTATAATAAGCTTCTAAATAGTATTCCCAAGTTAAATTTTAGCTCTGTTTAAAAGGGCTATATCATGTTATTCATGACTTCGACACATGACGATGAATACCTTGATTGTATTATAAATGATAATAGTTGTTATTTGCTTTTCACGGATGGAATGTTGCGTCAGCTTAACAAACTGCAGTGATACTGTTGTGTTAGTGTCAAAACTGTTTTAGAGAATGTTAAACACATGAAATTGCCAAATATGATCATTTCTATCATGTAACTATGTGCTTTTATTTTTGGGAATTTGACAAATTTTATGAAAGAACCACATGCTAATGATGTTTATCCCTTAAATTCTAGGACTTGCTCTTTGTTCTGCTCTAGGAAGTAGATGTTGAGATGAACATGAATCACATGATATAACCCATTTGATATATTGAGATGCACATGAAAAAAGAGTTTCATCTCAAAAAAATATTTAACTGGGTGGAAAAGATGTTACAAAATTATTTAAACTGAAATGGAAGGTAGCAGAGATGTTACATGTTGGTAGTAGGTGGTCCTGGATATTAATTTACAGTTTACAAATATCGAACTTCATGGCATAGATCCATCCTTTTTTCTTAGACATATTTTAAAAAACTATTTGCAAGTACTATTTGTAAACACATGATAAAGGAGCTATAGGGCAAAACAAAAATTAGCTATACGGCAGGGACTCAAAGTCCTAGGATAGAGTACTTTATAGGAAACCAAAAGAAAAAAAAAGAAATTAGTCCTTGAAGTATTCAGAATAATTTTAAAAATTCAAAGTCTTTCATAGTAAATTTCTTAAACTTATGGTCCTTAAGTGTAATTTTTCCTAAACTTATTTTGAACAGAATACTTTTAAGATAAGAGTTATGGTTTTTATTTTAGAAATGTATTTTTAGAAAAAAAAAAAATCAATTGCGTTACGGTAAGAATGCCATAACATGCATTACGGCTTCAATTTAATTCTCATTTAATATTTTGGTATCCTCATATTTAATTATTTCACTCCACAACGAATTAATTTGGGAAACTTTGTTTTTTTGTTTGTGGGTCTCATACAGGAACACAAACTTAAGAAGGAATGTAACGAGTGGAAATAAAAGATCGATATAGGAGACAAATCAAAAAAAGTTCAACTAATTATGGAAAGCCCAAATGATATAGGATCCCTTTGTCCAATTAACACGATATAATGAACACAATGGCCCAATGGAGTTGCCTCTAGTGTGGTAGTTGGAGATCATGATGGAGTGGTAATAATTATCGTTTTTCAACTAGATAAGGCTACTGCTCCTTTTGCCTAGTGGACAATCAATGTTACGTTCACCCTTTTTCTATAAAAAGTAAAATTTTAAGAATTAAATTATGGGGTTTATATTTTAAAGCCATATATCTTTTTGTAGATTGTGTGTTGAAGATTATATTTGACGCACACTATATCTTCTAAACCATATCATCTTATACATTACGGGGGGAATACATTTTAAAAGCTTTTATATTCATAATATGACCGTAATTAGTTGCTACTTATATTGTTGATATAATCTCCTTGTTCTTACTTAGTACAATGGATTATTTATTGTTGTTCTTGTCATTATTACTATTATTATTATTACCAAGTTTTTATTTTTTATTTTGTTAGATTGGTTTAGTGTAATGAAAATATACAAATGAAAAGTTAATGAATGTGGCCCAAAAAAGTTTATGACATGTTGAAAGCCACTCAAGAGCCACTATATGTAGGATGTAGTGCACACACTCCATAATTAGCAATATCAAAATTGCTAAACATCAAGTCAGAGTTTAACTTGAGCGACAGTTGTTATAACCAAAATTTTCAATTTGTAAAAGAGTTGCTACTAGTTAAAGGAAATTTGCTTACCGATTATTACAAGACTAAATAAATGGTAAGGAAACTTGGTTTAAAGTATGAGAAAATAGATGTGTGCAAGAATGGTTGTATTCTTTACTACAAGGAGAATGAGGAAAAAAAAATGGATTGTTTGGTGTGTGATCATGCTTGCCATAAACCTTGAAGCATAGATGGTGGAAATAAAAAAGACATACCTTATAAGATCTTGCATTATTTCCCATTGATGCCAAGATTGGAAAGTCTTGATATGTCTACAAAGACTACTGAACACATGACATGGCATCATAAAACTAGGAGAGAGTCGGGGGTCATGTGCCACTCTTGCGATGGTCTAGCTTGAAAACATTTTAATCAATGTTATCCTTCTTTTGCATCATAACCTTGAAAGCTCAAGGCTAGGATTATCATCAGATGGGTTCACTCCATATGGACACTCAACATATCCATATATGTTGGCTTGTAATTGTGACACTATACAATCTTCCCCTAAGGATGTACATGAAAACTCCATATATGTTTCTAACTCTTGCCATCCTTGGTCCAAGGAATCTTGGGCAAAAGATTAATTTGTACTTGCAACCTTTAATTGATAAGTTAAATCAATTATAGGAAGTTGGTGCCTTGACTTATAACTCTTCCACTAAGCAAAACTTTCACATGTGTGCATCACTGTTATGGACTATTGATAACTTCCCTGCTTATTACATGTGGTTAAGATGGAGTACCCATGGTGTTATAGCATGCCTAATTTGGACACATCAAATATTCTAGATGATGACAACAATTAACTAATTGCAGTGAATAATATTGAGCAAGAGATGTTAATTTGGACAAAAGTTGTAGGTGGAGCAATAAAAGGGATGATTTATGGCCTTGGATCAGAGGGTTCCATAATTTGTGCACCTCATGTATCCCAAACTAGTGCTTCACAGGCTTCAACTCACACAACTACACTAAATGAAGATAACCTAGAACAAACTATGCATCAAATGGTTGAAAATAAGAGACAAATGATACACCAAGAGACTTAATGATAAAGAAAGCTAAAGCAAAAAGAATTGCAAGACCTAAGAGCAATGGTACAGCAATTACTGAATAGTAGTGGATTGCCTCCTTTTACCCCATCGACACAACCTGTGAATTCATCTGCAGGCTCTAGCACATTTTCAAACAACAACAATTGACTTTTTAATATCATTTTAGATATTAATTTATATTTTTGTATGCTACTCAAACCACTTAATTAGAATAGTGAGTTATGAATTTGGTTTGTTATCATGTACTCCACTTTAATGACTATTAGTGTGATATTTTGGTATATTAATAATACATTATATTTTCATGATTTGGGGTTATGTAGTAGGAACTTAGATTTATATCTCAACAGGAAAGAATATTTTGAATTAAAGAAAAATTTTGTGAAATTAGGTAAACAATTTGTGACAGATTAGTGATGACCATGCCATCACTACTTTAATAAGCTTCTTGTGATAGAATTCCATTGATTAACTAATGACAGACTGTTCATCATTAAATAGTGATAGACATTTTGTCACTAAATCACAATGTCTGTTACTCATAAGTGATGGACATTATTTCATTTTTTGTTGATCATTAGTGACAAATGAGTGATATTAGTAAGGCATTTTTCTCATCACTAAATTAGCGACAACCTATTGTCTCTCACAAATTTAATGACAAGCAAAAAAGCGACAGGCTTAGTGATGGACAAATTCGTCACTAAACTCATAATTAGTGACATATTTTTGCATTTAGTGATGAATTGGTCTGTAACTAATTTTTATTTTTTTGTAGTGTTTGATCATAATATGTTTCTATTCATAACTTATATAATATAATAGAAATTAAATATAAATTGGAAAAATATAAAAATAATTGTACTTTAAATTAAAAATATATTAAATTTATAATTTTCAACAGAAAATAAATATCATTTTAATAAAAGATATATTTTTAGTAAATTATATTTGAATTTAAAATTAATATTATATTTATGAATATTTTAGTCAGATTCTAACTTAAAAAATATGTGTATATTTTTAAAATAAAAATAATTGAAATTTAAATATATCTTTAGGAAAGAGAATAATTTATACTTTTATTCTATTTTATATTTAACGGTCATAATTTTACAATAAAATATATCATATTAAACACCGAGGAATGCTGTGGCAGAATTTGGGATGCTCAATGAAAGAGGTCAAAATAATTGACCAAATGGTAGGGGCCAGTTTTAAACAAAATCAAAAGAAATAATAATGATAATATTAATAATGATCATGATGATGGTGATAATAATAATAATAACAATAATAATATGAGAAATATTTTGTATTTGATTGTGAATATGACCTTTTGAATTAAAAAAATTTATATGCAATTTTTTATATCTTTGTTTTGTTATTCTTCAATTAAAACATGACAAGTATATGTTTTTCTAATTATACAGCTATCTTATTTTCAAATTAAATAGTACACTCTTTATATTATTATTGGTTAACCATACACTTATCCTGTGTCAATTGAGAAACCTGATAACAAATATATATTGAACTATATGTAAGTCTAATATATATATATATATATATATATATATATAGACACACACACACAAAATTTTTTATATCTTTGTCATATTGTTCTCCAATTAAAAGTGACAAGTATATGGTTTTTCAATTATATCACAACAAATGTATGTTTACAGTAAATAATTATATTATTTCAAATTAAATTATGCATTATTATTAGTTAAACGTGTACTTGTCATATCTCAATTGGAGAACACACTAAGTCTAATTTGACTTAGTGTGTTTGGGATTTTTAAGTGGTTCCCTTTTAAAGGTTTCATCAAAAAGCACTCCACAATTGTGTTTTGAACTTTTGAAATTACATTAGTCACATAGTTAGAAAGGTCATTAAACAATAGGTTACATGTTCTTAAGCATTGTTGCCAATTTGTTCGCTGTTTTGATAAGCTTTGCCTTGTTATTTGCCACCTATGATATAAAACTAAAATCAACAAATCGATTCTAGCTAACGTAAGTGATATTAATAGCATTGATTTCATAACTTCTAAAAACACAGGTGTCCCAAGCAATGTAATCAAACTCGTGAGTCAACTCGGTTGACTCGTCGAGTTTTCGTTTTTAGGTAAGCATTTCGAGTCAACTTGGTCTCTGACTCGGAACCAGCTCAGAATCGCTTTGACTCGGTGATTAACTAGGTGAAACTCAGTCAAAATCGATCAAACTCGGTTCTTAACTCGTCCAAACTAGGACGAGTTGACTCAGTATCATTGTTTTCTAAAAAAAAAAAAAAAGCAGAACCACTTTCAGGACTCGAACCCGTGACATGCCAGCAGCAAAATTGCACGTTTCCGCTGAGCCAACGTTACCATTCGTTTTATATGTGTGTTGTATTATATATATTTGGACTTTATTTTCTTAGTTTAAAAGAAAACATTTCCATATACTTAAACCCAAACATTTAAAATAAATTCATCACCTATTACCACATAACCAATAAAAACTTTATGTTTATCATTTGTAATGTATTATATATATTTATTATTGACTTTTTTTATAGAAATTTTATTTTGAATTTTTTATTAGTCATGACTTGAAAAGTTATATGTTATTATCTTTTGACATATTTTGACAAGGTAATCTTTAATAATTATATTTATTACTCTATAAATCATTTTAATTCAAATTTAAAATTACTAGTATTTGATTATTAGTAGTTATCATATTTAGATTTAAATATATAAAATTTTAAAAAATATCTATATTTAATTATCACTTATTCAACTATAATCAAACTAATAAACTATTAATCATTGCATTCAGTAATTTTAGTTATTAGTCTAAATTTAAAAATATTGATTTTAATTATATAATTGTATGTTTTAATAATTATTTTTTAATTATAGGTAAACTCTTACGATTCTACGTTACGATTCTACGTTACAAGTTTATCTCCCTCAAACGATTTTACCTAAACTCGCGAGTTTGACAACCTTGGTCCCAAGTGCTAGTTGGAAAGGTTGAAGATGAAATCATTTTCAAGAAAGTTGAACTGAGCATATGTAAGTGTTTAAAAGTGAAACATACTAATAAATTGATAAAAAAGGCTTTGGCCAAATGAGTGGTAAGAGCTTCTATATATATACATATAAAATTTTTGTCAAAATTTTTAAAAGTTTATTTTTATTTGGTTTACAAAATTTTCATTCCTTAATGTTTGTGTTTTTTAGGGGAAGGTCTATCAGAGATGCAGAGCACTAAAACATGCCTTAAGTGACAATAAAACTGCGTTAACGCAATTGAAAAAGCTGCTTATACTAGTGAAACTAGTAATCACAATTATAGTATTGTGACTTATATTGACGGAATATGTAAAGCCAAAATTATCTATGTTCCTTTTAATACAGCTAGTTTTTGAACCATCGTGTTTGGAGAGACATGCATAAATATATTTAAGAGATAATGCATCTATTGGATGTTGAAAATCAATGTGTTGTTGGATGTTGGAGATCAATATATTGGATATGCGGATCATAATTTACACTAGCTAAATTTTTGGTCTTTGTATAAGGATGATGTATTAGCATTTTTTAATAATGCAACAATGGTCAGTTGAGGAAATTAACATTTTGACAATGATATTCTTAAAGTTTGATAATCAGAAGATGTATATCCAAAATTAGTTTTTGCTATAAAACTCATTATCAATTATTACAAAAGCCTAGATATGGGTGCCTTTATAGAGTTTTTAATTGACTTTATAACATCAGTGGACAAGATTTGAGTCCTTAACGATAAAAAAGTAAATTAGTTCTTATTCATGGATAGTTTTATTGATACTATAGATATATTTTCTTTGGAAGCTTGAACTTGGTTAATACAAATCAACTAGATTGCCATAGATTGTCCATCCTACTTGTATCACTGGTATTTTCCTTTCAATTGCATAATTTTGAAGTATGTTTTTTTTTTTTTTCTTCTCATTTGTACAACTTTAACTGAGAAAGGAATTAAATATGAATTTTCTTTCATATCTATTAGATAACACCATGCCGTACAAATTTTCAACTTTTTGTCGTGGTTTCTTCCAATATTTATGATTGGAGAAGCATGATATCGTATTAAAAGAAATCACCAAATAAATTGTTGCTACAGATAAAAATTTTAGGAGTGTCTCTTTGCCCCTAATTGCCTATAAGTTTTTCTCACTCTTTTGGATCTTTGTGAATGTATTAATCTTCCTTTAATTTCTAACTTTTGATTGAGGAAGAAGTGGATATAATGTTTTTGATACTTGAAGTACGAATTGATAGAAACACTATGAAAAAATGGATGGAAGGGCTTTTGAATTTAGTGTTGTTTGGTTTGCAAAAGTTTAATTTTTTAACGTTTGTCTGGTTTAGGTGATTATCGATCAAGGATGCAAAGCACTGACATATGCCTTAAGCAACACCAAGACTGCTTCAATGCAATTGAAAAAGCATGTAATAGTGATACTAGTAATTACAATTATAGTGTTATGGCTTATATTGATGGAGATTGCAAAGACAAAAAAAAATCTTCGTGTTCAGTTTTTGGAACTATCGTGTTTGGACTCACATGCATGAATATATTCAAGGGGTAATGCATCTATTGGATGTTAGATATCAATGTGTTGTGTATAGACATAACGCAATTTGTAGTAGCTAAATTTTATATCTTTATTCGGAGATGAAATATTAATATTGTCTGATAATGTGACAGTAGTCAGTTGAGGAAATTAACATTTTGACAATAGTAGTCTTGAATCTTGATAGCAGAAGGTGTTTTATCCAAAATCAGTTTTGGCCATAAAGCTTATTGTCAATTATTACAAAAGCCTAGATATGGGTGCCTCTATATATTTTTCAATTAACTTCATAACACTCGTGGACAGGATTGGGCATTGAAAGAAAAAAAAAAAAAACAGTAGACTGATTTTTACTTTGTGGATTAGGTTTATTGATACTTTAGATTATACTTTCTTTGTAATCTTGAATTTGGATAATATAAATCTATCAGAGTGTTATAGATTGTCCATTCCACTTGTATCATTGGTATTTTCCTTTTAGCGTTATTATTTCAAAGTATAATTTTTTTTTTCCTTTCATTGGCACAATGTGAATTGAGGAAGAAATTAAATATGAATCTTCTTCCATATCTTTTAGATAACATACATCCCATACAAATTTTCTATTACTAGTTGTGATTTCTTCTAATATCTACAATTGTAGAAGCATGATATTGTATTCAAGAATATTACCGGAGCGATTGTTGTTGAAAATCAATTTTTAAGAATGTCTCTGCCTCTGATTACTTATAAGTTTCTCACTTTTTTGGATCCTTGTGAATGTATCAATCTTATTTCTATTTCTAACTTTTGATGCTCTTATAATATTCTTTCTTTATAAATAGGTACGTAGAACGAGACAACTTCCTGAAATTTTTGACTGAGGAAGAAGTGGATAGGGTGTTTCTACTACTTGAAACATCAAAGACTGGACGAAATGATAGAAAGGATTTGACAAAATAGGTGGTAAGAAATTTTATATATGCACATCTTTGTCAAAACTGTCATTGATTTAGTTTTATTTAGTTTGCAAAACTTTCATTCCTTAATGATTATGTTGTTTAGGTGAAGATCTATCATAGACACAAAGCACTGGTATATGCTTTAAGCGACACAGAGACTATTTTAATGCAATTAAAGAAACTTGTAACAGTGATATTGATAATCGTAGTTATAGTGTTATGGCTTATATTGATAGAAATTATAAAGAAAAAAAATTACTTGTGTTCCTCTTAACACTTAGTTTTTGGGGTTGTCGTGTTTAGAGACACATGTATCTATATATATATATATATATATATATGTGTGTGTGTGTGTGTGTGTGTGAAAATGCATCCATTGGATGTTAGAGATCAATATATTATATATATGGATCACGTAATTTATAGTAGCCAAATTTTATGTCTTTGTTTGGAGGTAACATATTGATGTTTTACGATAATGTGACAGCAGTCAATTAAGGAAATTAACATTTTGACAATAGATTGTATGCTCTATTTGTATCACTAGTATTATCTTTTTAAGGTTATAATTTCAAAGTATTTTTTTTCCTTTCATTGACTTATATCCTATAGATAAAACCAAAGCCATACAGATTTTCAACTATTGTGATTATCTCTAAAACCTATGATTTGAGAAGCATGATATCATATTCAATAATACTATATCTCCTGAGCATATGATATTGCAATTTTTTTTTTGGTAAGATCTAGCATATGTTTTTACTATGGCGTTATAAATAAAGCAGGACTTTATATGTTTATTTACTTGTTACAAATAAAATTTCTCATTTCACCATTGCCTGACATTATGAACACATGATACAGAAGGATTGGAATCTAGGCAAGAAATTGACAGTTGTTGTACTCTTACTATAATTTTGTCTTGTTCGTTTCCCTTTCATCTTTGTTCTTATGTCTTTGTTTGACTAGGTACTTCGAGAGAAATTTACAACATTGTCAATCTAATAAGAACAGTAGTAATGGAGATTAAAATTGTGGATAAGATTAAATTAGGTCACTGCTAACCACAAGACTTCAATGAGAAGAACAAGCGACGAACAGAACTGGTGATGGAATTACTGAATATATGAGAAGAGTTCAATATCAGCTATAGTCTTCTTCTTCAAGAAGTTCATCTTAGCCATGTTGGATGACATACAAGCTTCAAGGGATTATACTTGCACATTCTTATTTTAATATGTGCCTCTTTTATTTTTCGGATACACCCTTTGCAACCTTTTATTAAGTAGGTTTAATTTAGGATACCTGTGTAAGAAATGCTTTAGTAAAAGTGTAGTCATGATATCCAAGAAAGAAAATGGTTGCATTTTGTCATTTTGATGAGTTATTGTTTTGTATTTGAATGGAAAAAGAGTTTATTACTTTGTGAAATACATTTAGTCTAGTTTCTACATTTTGAAGGGATTATCTTTCAAGTTGTTTATTCACAACTGTTTTAGTGTTGCTATTTATATATGGGATTCAAAATTTTTTATGTTAAATGTGACAACATTTAGTTACAATTTCACCTATTTACATGCCAAAATTGTTAGTTTAATATTGTTCTCAATGGTTGTGCTGCAAATAGTTGCTGATTTTATATCTATTACTACAGGTTATATAGTAAAGGTTGCTGGTGAAGAGTTTTTGTGGCGACATCAAGGGTTGTCATAAAATCGCTTCAATGATGACCCCTTTATTGCCATCAGTCATCCTATCTATTTAGATTTAGCAATGATAGATAGTCACCACTAAACCTTATTAATGACGACTATATGGCCACTAAATGGGGTCTTTAATGGCGACTCATTTGTTGCCACTAAATATATTCAGTAATGGGACTTCATGTGCCAACCTACTGCCGTTAGAAAGTTTTATAGGCAACAATGGGAGTTTTAGTAACGACTTATATGAATCTAGATCATTAGCAAGATCTGAATTTAAGAAAAAATACATAATGAAATAAATAGCAGTAGGGATATATCAGATTTGAATTCTTCATTTCATGATAGATTGATGAGTATTGGGTCGAGCTGGATTTGTAAGGTTTTTTATAGTGTAATTAAACCTATTCTTGTATGAATTTGGTTGAAGAAAATCAAGTCTTATACGCGTAAAAACTCTTTCTATTTAATAGTGTGTCGTTTAAAGGTCTTGTAAACTAGTTCCCATAATTGTTGGAAAAATTTAATCATTGGGTCCCAATATTTTATCTGAGTTTGCAAATTAGTCCTTATACTTTATTTTTTTTCAAATAACTCCTTATAATTTTAATTTTTTTCAATTTGGTCCTTGCCGTAAGATGAAGCACTAACTCTATTTGTTATAGGGTGATGTCGAGCTGCTAGCTAGATGAAGATTGCCACAAGAGAAACCAGCATGGATGGACCAAGGGGGCATGGGAGGCGGTCGCCCCTTTAGATTTTTATAATTTTGACTTTTATATGTAATTTTATATGATATTTTAGCCCCCTTTAAACCTTAAGAATTTACCACCACTATAATTACATCTTAGATCTGTCTTTAAAAACCAGTGTTGATGTCAGAAGAAAAATAGAGAAGACGTAGGGCATGCGAACGTAGAGAAGAAAGGAAACATAGTGTGCTATAAGTGAGCAAAATGCCTCCTTCCTTGCTTACCCAAAATGCTAGGCATATACTTGCAAAGTTTGACAATTCTTCTTATGGCAACCGCAATCCCTATCACACTCATTTACATATTCTCTAAACCTTTGGTAATCCTACTCGGTGGATTCATCATTATTGCATCCAAAGTTCCACTATTTTACGGTCTTATCCCTCAAATCATCGCACATGCAGCCAATTTCGCCATCCAAAAATTGCTCTAAGCTCAAAGCATAGTAGCCTTAAGTGCCTATATTTCCGTCGTAACATTCATAGTTCACTTGTTTATATCTTGGATTGTTGTGTACCTACTTTTAGGTGTATTGCTAGTGTCAAGCTTCTCGTGGTGGGTCGTGAAGGACTGGAGGTTATTAATGGACTTTCCTTCTCATCCTAGAGTTGTCTCTTGCTTTCAACTGTTATGCTTTGCTTGGAAGAATGACAAAGTAACATGTTCTTCCACATTTCTGCAAGCCCTCCTATTGTCATGCTTGAACAATGGTAATAAACTTATGCCTCATATTGACCTACTTTAAAATTGGTGCTAATTTAATATATATATATATATATATATATATATATACACACACACACACATATACATTGGTGTTGGTTTTATTATGAATGTTAAAATTCCTACCGAAACAAAAGTAACATGTTATTCCATATTTCCATTTTACGAATGGATTCAAGGGACAAACAACACAATGCCATGTTACAGATGCGGTTTGTTTTCTCGTCTTGGACTTCAAAGCAGTGTTAGGGGAAGCAAAGCAGGAAAATTTATGGGGAGGCAATGTAATATATATATATATATATATATATATATCAAAATGAGCACCAATTTCTATGAAAGTGACTGTGAGGCATAAGTTTATGAAAACTTGCTGAAATATGGAAAAACATGTTACTTCATTTCTATTTTGATTCACAGAAACAAGAATTCAGTTACCCAACCCGCCTCACTCTCATGCCATTTCTTGTTTCCTCCCTTGGTTTTTTTTTTTTTTTCATTTCATTTTCTCTCTTTTCCATTTGTTTATGTTTTTCTCCATCACCTATCATTTTAATTCTATGTTTTACATATTTTCCCCATTGCAACTCTCTTTTTTCCTCCATGCCATTGTCGTTACTGTTCACCTTTCTCAATCTCTATCATTCTCGCTCTTTTCCATCTCTATAGATTTTCTCCCATAGGTGTAGTGGTGGAGGCACGTATAGTTGAGGGTTGGCATATGCTCCCTTTCAACTTTTGAAATTACATGTATAGGATATAGAGTATTGATCAACATTGTCAAATTTCGAGTTTAGGTAAACTCTTATCGTAGAATCGTAACGTAAAATTGCAAAAGTTTATCTATAATAAAAAATAATTATTAAAATATGCAATTACATAGTTAAAATCAATATTTTTAAATTTAGACTAATAACTAAAACTACTGAATGCAATGATTAATAGTTTATTAGTTTGATTATAGTTGAATAAGTGATAATTAAATATAGATATTTTTTAAATTTTATATATTTAAATCTAAATATAATAACTACTAATAATCAAATGCTAGTAATTTTAAATGTGAATTAAAATGATTTATAAAGTAATAAATATAATTATTAAATATTACTTTGTCAAAACAAATTAAAAGATAATAATAGATAACTTTTCAAGTCATGACTAATGAAAAATTCAAAATAAAATTTCTATGAAAAAAAGCCAATAATAAATAAATAAATAAATATATATATATATATATATATATAATGTATTACAAATGATGAACACGATGTATTTATTAATTATGTGATAATGAGTAATGAAGTTATTTTAAGTGTTTAGATTCAAGTATAAGAAAATGTATTTTTTGAAACTAAGAAAATGAAGTACAAATATATATAATACAACACACACATATATTGAGAGACAATGTTGGCTAAATGGAGAAGCATGGTTTTGCTAGTTCGAGTCTCGGGATAATATTTTAAACGATAGCTATAGATTTATATAACTATCATTATGTATTTTTTTTCTTAGTTTAGTATTTTAACTTGATCTCAATCAATTCACATATGTAGTATATATACATCTTAAAAAGGCTTTATAATTATTTTCTTCTATATATTTTTTTCTCAATCCATATTCATTATCCACTCTTACATATTTCTCTTTCCTCTACCATCAAATCATAGATCTCTTTTTTGTCTTTTATTTATTTTATTACTTTTTTTCGGTCAATAATTACTTCTCTCTCTCTCCCCCTCCCCCCCGCCCCTACCACGCACACCTATCTTTTTTTTGTCAACACACACACCTCTCCTTAAAATGCTCTTTTGTATCTTTCATCTTTATTCACTATTCCCTTTACCACTTCTACTGTCCA
Source organism: Delonix regia (assembly GCA_037074485.1). Lineage (NCBI taxonomy): Eukaryota > Viridiplantae > Streptophyta > Magnoliopsida > Fabales > Fabaceae > Delonix > Delonix regia. The sequence goes on along the minus strand of CM073456.1, from coordinate 15,740,232 downwards.
TTCAGTCCCTTCTTCTCCAATAGTACAAAAACCACTAAAGTACAAATGATTTTCTGCTTTTTTAGCTAAAAGGAACAATGAACAACAAAGAAGAAAAGGCATAAAAAACATGGGAAAATCTTTCAGACAGAGTTTTCATATTCTCCAACCATGGTTACACTTTTATGGCATGGACTACTTGAAGGCCAATTTGTAAAAAGCCATAATAGTTCTTTGTTGCACTTCTCTGAAAATCAAAAGCATGCATAAGTCAGCAAAAATGTTGAAGAACATTAACTATGAGCCTCCATAACAGAACCAACTTTCTTTCCCTTCGATGCCAAGTTTACCATTCAAATTTTGAGAGGGAAGAAGGCCTCATTTGAAAAGCAACAACTATATTTTTCAAACCTATGAAAATAGAAGAGCTCTCAGATGCATTGCAATACAAACAACATAGAAAAATCTTGTAAAAAGCTAAAAACTCCTTTCAAGGTGCAGAAACAATTCAACATTCTTTTTAAAAGCTAAATGTTTTATGCTATCTAAAAACAACTTTTAAGCATCTGATTAAAAGTTTTCACAATTATTTTCTTTCTTTGGAAGTATTAAGATTTCCTTAAGGACCTATCCACCCCTCTTTAGGTACGCTATCATGACTACAAATTGAGGTACAAAGATAGGCAATGACTAGATGTGATAGACGATTGAATTTGGTATTGTTGCATCTTATTGTCCCCAAATCACTTTATATACATTCCAATCTTAAATAATACAGAACCTCTCCATTTCCTACCTTTAACAACCAAAAGCCTCAGATCGTGGCTACAGGAAATTTCTAAGCTTTATGATTGTAGGTGATTTTTTAAGGTGATTCAATGTTTCTAATATTATTGAAGGTATTTTTATTCTTATATTATGTTTATCCTAATTTTTGTAACTTTTTTATATTTCTTCATTCCCTTTACCTACAACTTTTCGAGGAGAATTTATTTATTTAAGCTCATGTCCTACAATAAAGTCTATGAGTTGCACGAGTTCAGACTTAATTTTTTTTTTAGATTGTAAGAATGCCTAAATGAGAAGAAATATGCATTCAAAACAAAAAAGTCTGTGTCTTATACTTACTCTGTTTTAGAGCATGAGAGTATGAATATAATAGTAGCTTTGAATTTATTATATTATTGTTCCATGTGATTGCTAGCTGCACTATAATTGTGTGAAAGTTATTTTTGCTCATTCATTCTTTCTATTGTGTCTTGCGTCCTAGTGTTTGTGGCAGCTGTGTAACTGTATAGGTTATATAATGACAACGAGCTAACCATTGTAAAATAGGTTTAGCAATTCTTATTCGATTTGACTACTTAAAAAAATAGTCAAGATAGCGATGAATGATCATAAGTCTAGTGAAAGGATGAATATTTACATTAATTCTCATGAAGACATTTTTTTAAAAAAATTATCAACCTAAAAATAATTTTAGGGAAGACATTTATTTTTGAAAGTTCTCAACCTTGAAATAATTTTGAGGAAGACATTTACTTTTAAAAATATTTAACCTTTTATATTTTGCCAAATAGTTGGTAGTCAAATTGATGAACGAGCCATGGGTAATACATTACTAGTTCAGCATATACAAACATGTTAAAGAGTGTCTATAACTCTATTCAAAGCCTTATCTGAATTTTATTGAAACTCCTTCAGCTAATCTTATAAAGATAAAGGGGAAAAAAGATTTTGAGAGATGTTGTTCCCAATATCAGTTAATAAGAACATGATTTGTTTGTTATATTTGAATTGACAATCACATGTTATTTTTTTTTCTCTTGTCAAACTTTTAAATGTTATTTCAATTAACTTTTTCTTTTTTTCAATGGACAGGTAGATAATATTTTATTAATGACTTCTTCTTAAATTACTTTAGTCGTATAATTAGAAGGATCATCAAACCATATAGTTAAGCTAAACAAATTCTGATACGTTGTATTAGGATTCTTAATGAAAGTTAAGCATCAAGTAACATGATGAAAAAAGATTACAAGGCGGGTGAAGTGGTAGTGACTATTGATAGAGAAAATATAAGGGGGTGGTTAAGTTCTCTTTGAAAATTTTCTTTTTAAATTTGAAAAAAATTTGTTTAAAGCATCTTTAACAATGACAAGTTAACTATATTTCAAAACTAGTTTACTATATTCAAATAGAACCAAAACTAGGATTATACAATTAACTGTATTTTTTGAAACAATTAACTTTATATAGAGTACAATTAACTAAAATGTAACAGAAGTGAATTAAAGAATGAGATAGGAGGAGAAACAACATTGAAATTTATCCTGATTTCATACAACTTGCCTACGTCCAATCCTTTTGGCACTTAAAGGATTTTCTTCACTATTTCAACATGCTTACAAAACTTACTTGGGTATTTTTCGTGCTCACCCCTAACACAAGGTTTTTTTGTTCTCACCTCTAACAAATGGTTTCTATGCTCATCCCAAACTAATCTCAAAGTTCTTTTAACTCTACCTAACCTTCACTCTACTCAACAATGGAGGAAGTTCACAAATAAGAGAAATAATGTTTAGGAACCCTTACAAAGGGAATATAATGCAGGCACACTCCATATAACCTCTCGAAAGCAAGATAAACCAGATATAAGCTCATAATATCTATATGTTTGCACAACCAATAACTTACAATTTCATATTTGCCTCTTTCTTCAAGAGGCTTAATCTCTTTTATAATCTTCTTCAAGAAAAATGATTGTTTGAGTGAGATACACCTAAATCTTGAGTGCCCAACATCTTTTAGATGATTTCTCCTTTTAAGATCAATGATTTTTGCATATTGTAGAAAATAGAGAGGTGAGGAACTTCAAATAAAAGACCTTCCATTCTTGAATCTGAACATCATAGATTGAGAAAGGAAGGTGTTGAGTGCAAATGTGGTTAATGCAATGTCACACGCAAGTGTATGTGGTCAAACAAGTAGTGAAATAATGAATGGAGTTTCAATTCCTTAGAGACTCGATTTTAATTGCTATTGGTTACTTTTTCTTGAGTCTTTTTACTAAGTAGAATTGTATTACCTAAGTGTAAGCAAAAATTTTAATGTTGGTTGATTAAAACTCTTATCTAATGAACCTTGGATTTCAACCTTTACTGTATGCAGGTTAGCTTTCTATTGTTGTTAATGCTTTAATTTACTTAAGGTCTGTTTGGTTCCTAAAAATATTTGTGAGGGAAAGGGAATGAGAATAGGAACAGGAGTGGTAAAGTGATTTAGTATGTTTGGTTGCATATGGAAAGGAATGGAAATGTTATATAATGCATTGTTTGGTAGGAAGAATCAATGTAACAATGGAAAGGAATAAAGGTAAAGTTACAATAATGCCCCCTTAATTAATTTTTTAATTAATTTTAAATTCTAAATATATCATATTTCTATATTTATTTATATTTAAAATATAGATTTAAATTATAAATCAAAGTAATAAATAAGTTAAATAAATAAAAAGAATAATTAAATAATGAATGGCACAACATATTTAATAAAAAATGAAATATGAATTATAAATATAAATATAAAATAAATAATCAATTTAAAATTACATATTTAAATATAAAAAATATAAGTTAAAGTGAATCTAATAAATTATATGTATAATGCCCCCTTTTTGGCACGTCATTTCACTTTCTCAATATGAGGATCAAAAGCTAATGGTCATTTATCTGTTCTTGCATCATTCTTGCTACTCTTATCAGTGTCATTTTTCTTAATAAATTTAGTTTGGTTGTCCTTCTTCCCTGTTACTCCTTGTAGACAGATCAAAAAAATTCTTCGTTCTTCTCAACTGACATATATGTCTGTGACAATTTGGTAGTAATAGACTCTACAAATTATTTTTTATGTAGGTTCACTATTTCAGTGTCTTGTAATTCTCATGTGCTATGTTTCAGTTTGGGAAAAGCTTTCAATATGTTGACTGATTACAGCAAAAACAAAGGGGGAAATTGGGAATCAAATGTGGATTCCCAGGAATGTTCAACCATTCTATCAACATGTGAGAGGAATACCCATTCCCATAAATATGGAAATAGGCATTACTGAGGGAGAGAGATTCCATCAGCAAAATACAAAATAAACAAGGGAACAAGAATCTCATTCCCATTACCTTTAGACTTTTCCTCCTACCAAACATGTAGTTAATGATTAGATTGTTAACTAAGGAATCTTAATTACTTATATGTTTCTGTCAAATTCATATAATTCTAGGTTAATATCACTTAATTCACTATATGTCTATGGAAACTAACATAGAAATTACCTCTAATGTTCTAGGCCTTTTGTGGTTATAAAAGACAGTTGAGTACTTTTATCTTGAGAGCGAATTACACTAATACAAACAGTGATTATATGCATCTAGTTCTAAAAGTTAAGCTACCTTGTTAGGTTAACCTAATTTCTAGCTTCGTTCTTAAGATGATCACGGTTAGAAAGCACTAAAAGCAAGATGAATATAAACAATCATTCATTAAGTAAAACTGATGCAAAACTTTAATAGATAAGTAACCATAACATGACTTTCAGTCAAGATCCTAGAAACAACCTATTAGCCACTCATTGGCATCAATTCATAGTAAAAAAAAAAAAAAAGGAAAGGAAACAAAAAGAAACAAGAAGAGGGAAAAGGGAAAAGTTTAGAGGACACACAACTTTTAAATGAGTAAACTAGTATGTTGTTGAACCCTTTCCTAGTCACCTCAAAACCTTACTTGATTGGTTCTCCTTCATAGTGTCTCCAGCACTCTCTCTAGCTTAATGTCTCTGTAGCACACCCCTAAGGTCCTATTTATAAGCCTCAGAAGCCTCCAAAGTTTGAGTTTAAGTTGTGCAAGGTGTCCCAATTCATCTCAAACTCTAATTGTACTGTTTAGGGTTTTTGAAGGCAAGCCTAAGTGAAGCCCATCTAACACCTGGTCATCAACTTTATGTTTTTAGTGCCCAAGCGTATGAAATCTACAATTACATGGTGCTTGGGTGAAGAATTCTTGGCACTTGGGTGTGAAGTTTCTAGTATTGGTGCCCAGGCACCAAAATCCTAGTGCTTGGGTGTGAACACCTCATTTAAAATTAAAAGAAAAATTAAAAAATGGAAATTAAAAGAATGAAAAAAAATAATTTTGGAGATTAAGCAAGTTAAAATATTTTAAAAATAAGAAACATAAAAAACACAAAAGCATAAGAAGACAAAATAAAAGGGGAACAAAAAAAAAAAAGGGTACCTCTATAGCATTTTACTGGAACGATGCATAGAGGACTAGACTTTGCAATGCTGCTCTTTGCCTAGCCACTTATTGCCATTAAAACATTGCAGTAGACAAAAGGAGAAAGGAGCACAGAAACTAAAAAAGAAGAAGTAGTGGAGAGAAAAGAGGAGCCTGGAGTGATTAAGAAAGCTAATACCAACAAAAACAAAAAAAATAAAAGGCAAAAAAAGCTAAAAGGGACCTTGGGTAATGGAAAAACATAAAGGGAGAAGAGAAAAGAGTAGATAAGAACCAAAAGAGAAAAAAAAAAAATAAGGAGAACAGACAAAGAAATAAGAGAAAGTAAAAAAAAAAAGATTCAAGAGAGATAGAGGATGAATAGTCGAAGGAATAGAAGGTAGAGGAAGAGAGGAAGAAACTTAAGCATATGATAACAAGGAATAAAACAAGGAGGAAGATATGAGGTTCAAACAAAATGAAAGAGTGCAGAAGAAAGAACACCAAGATTTCATTCCTATTTTAATCTTGTAAGATAGAACAATTATTGCTCCTTTGAAGCATTAATAACTGAGAGAAGCCATTCATGAATGAGAGAACACGAGAGAAGAGATAAGAGAGACTGCCTGAGATAAAGAGTGAGAGAGAAGAGAAAAAAGTGAAGGAGTCAGTTCTGTTTTGCAACGTTAAGAATAGGGTAAATACATAGGGTGACTAAGCAATAAAAAGAAGAAAAAAGAAGAAGCTCAAAGAAATGAAAAAAAAAAAAAAAAGAGAGAGAAAGGAGATAGGGACCGGAAGAGAAGATGAGAGCTACTAAGAAAGAGCTCCATCCAACAAAAGTTCCCCTTTGTGCATCTCTACTTTAGTAGTTCAAAATAGAGAAGGAGGAGACTGCAAGCGAGATGGCCACAAAACAAAAGAAAAAGGATAAAAAGGCATCCCTATTATAATGGTCACGGGCAGGGGAAGATGTAGGGAATTTGGGCAGAAAAAATGAAGATGAAAGGATGAAGAGTCTTATTTTGGTAGATAAAAAAATGACTAAACAAACCATGTTCAATAGCATCACACCATTACCACTCGAAGAGAAAAGGACGAAAAGGTAAAAATGAAATAGAAGGTGCAGAAGAAATTAATGAGAAAGGGAACCCTAGGCTGAGAATAAGAAACTACCAAGTATGGTGGTTCTCTTTGTGCGTTGAGAGGGAAGGAAATATTATTGATTATTTCTTTTTTTAAGTTCCATAAAAGTGTTAATGAGATTCTGGTGAAGTGTGACATTACATTCTTGTTAGCCTAGGTAACCAACATCCAAGAGGGAGGTGAATTGGGTGGTTACAAAATTTCTATTTCTTTTCACAATTGCTTAACAGAAATTCTTGTTATGAATTATGCTTGAAAGAGTATGATGTAAAATAATAATGATATGAATTAATAGGGACTTAATGTAGATGCTTGGGGTGTATATATATAAACACTTCAAGAGTAATATCAATAATAAATGCATAACATAAATATAATCATTCATAATATAAAGAGTGTAGGGATAGAGAAAGCAAACTTATTAATTTATCCTAGTTTGGCTTCAATCCAAGCTTACGTCCAGTCCCTAAGTAACCTCTTAGAATTTTCCACTATCTCAATAATTAAATACAATAACAATAAGGGATAACTTCTCCCTTAATCGGAACTCCCAAGAAAACCTCTTCGTTACACTTAAAACAAGGAAAACTCCCCTTCAATCTAAGCACACCCTTGCTTAACTCCCTCAAAGAACCTCCTTAAGATTCTCTCTCTCAAAGAAGAAAGGAATATAAAAGAATAACCTCTCTTAAAGAAGTAGATATACATATATAGCTCTAAGAACTCAAATGACAATGAATTTGCAAGTTTGGCTCCATGATCTTTATTTCTCTCTTAAAGATGATATAACAAGATAATGATCACATTATAACATTTGGTTCTACTTAAAAATATGTTTAGAATGTTATATTTATAGATTAAGATGAGATATAGTCATTACCCCTTCAAAATAGCCATTATTTACTTTAGAAAATTTTCTCTAAGAGCAACTAGTTGGCTACTGGGAGCTCACCAGTCGACTGCCCATAAAAATATGTGTTATTTCAAATCTGGGACTAACTAGTTGACTGGTAACTTACAGTGACACTATCCTAAATTCATATGGTCATAACTTTCTCATTTTAAATCCAATTTAAGTGAATGACCCATGATTAGAAAGCTCTTGAAGTCTATTTTCCAATAAAATAAGTTTCATATCAAAAATCAATATATTTTTAGATATATGATTAAACTAGTGACCAAAGGTCAGAATACAATTTTATGCACAATCCATATCTCGTCACTTAAATTTTTAAGATTATATCTTTTTAATTTGAACTCTATTTTAAGTGAATGACCCATCATTGAAAATCCCTTTCAGTCTAGTTTCTAATAAAATAAGTTTTACACCAATATCCCATATGATTTGTGAGATATATGTAAAATAGTGAACAAATGTCAAAAACAATTTTAAGCAAAATCTATATCTCACTATCTTTTAAGTCCAAACTTATATTTTGAGAACCAAAATATCTTGAGCCAATAAATGCAATTCTAAATCATTGAATTTCATAAAATAACACTTAGCCTATGATAATTATACCTATTCAATCCATTGGCTATCATGATGCATCCAAGCTTCCAACTATTTTAACCTTTAACTGCTTCAAAGCTTAAAGCACCTTTCATACTTGCTATCTCTTTGGGTAGAGCATCATATTGATATTTCATTATCTTTACTTCTTCTTTGGACCATCCTACACATAATAGATATTTAACTAACAAACTATATAGTTAGTCCAAATGGTTAATCAATTAAGCACATATTTTTATTATATTTATAACTCATATTTTTCATATATTTGACATCATTAAAACAATCTCAACAATTCTAAGCTTTGAGATATATGAAAATGGCAACACTCATGCTTATGGGTGCTTTAGGTGTTTATTAACCTGCATAAACCAGATATCTTTTTTGAAGTTGAATGCCTTCCATCAAGTGAGGTTTGCAGCAACATGTTATTTAATCTATATGGAATATATATATATATATATATATATATATATCTCTCTCTCTCTTTCTCTACATATTTTGATGTTATATGCTGGCTATCCTTTTAGCATTTTATTATTGATTTAGAATGACAAAAATCCTCCTTCACTCTAGTTGAACCATTATGGTAGTCCTTTGATTATGTTGATGTAAATGATGTCTGTTTGCACACACACTTTCTTCCTTCCTTTATTTATTCTTTTTCTTTCGCCATTTTTCTTATAAATCAATTATTATAATTTTTTTTGTGAAAATAGTCGTGTGAGATTATAGGTCTTCATAGGCACTTGAAAGCTAACTGGTAGGAGTTGTGTGGGATTTTTCATCTCCTTAGTCTTCGAAACTTAGTCTATATTTTTCTTATAAGAAATAAATAAATAGGTGAATAAATTAAAATGATTTCAAATCTCAAATATGTTGAGCAAGGCTAGAACCCAAGAGGGGGTGAATTGGGTTTTATAAAAATTTTATTGAAAAACTCTCTTGTATAACAATCAAAGAATAAATGTAGAATATAAAGAGAGTGAGGGAGAAGAGTGGATACAAGAATTTATCCTAGTTTGGCTTCTACCCAAGCCTATATCCCATCCCCAAGTAACCTCTTAGGATTTCTCACTATCTCAAAAATCAATACAACACCCAGGAGAACCTCTCCTAAATTTCCAAGCTCTCATAGCTTTACACCTTTAAGGAACCTCATTGAATTCTCTCTTAGGGATATACTTTCCCTAAACCCAAGCTCACGACTTAACACCTTTAAGGAACTTCCTTGAATTCTCTCTCAGCGTTATAGTCCCCCTAAACCCAAGCTCTCTCTTAGCTTGACTCTCTCAAAGAACCTCCTTAAGCTTCTCTTCCAGAAGAAAGAATAAATTACAAATGATAAACTTTCTCAAACAGAGTAGATGATACAATGAAGCACTAATATGATGAAGAGCTAATAAGATTATAAAAGCTTATGATATAATAACTCTTGAATGTTTTTCTTGTTGTTTTAGAGGTCATAGGTTGAGTTTATATAGATTAAGGTCTAATAGATCTGTTGGGAGTGAGTGGGAAATCAGAGATTTCAAAATATAGTCGTTATAAATTTGTTATGACTTTTTTGCCACTAACCAATCGATTGTTCACTAGTGACCAATCAATTGCTCCTTCATTCCCTCTCACAATTTTTAAATTCAGGACCCCGACAGTTGACTACTTACTCTGGACCAGTCAACTGGTCACTCATTAAGAGCTCCCAATCGATGGTCTTAAGGCTAGCAGTTGACTAATGCTTGATTTAGGGTGTAGCCAATTAACTACTCACTCATGAAGAGCTCCTAGTTGATCAAGGCTTGAGTTGGCAGTAGACTAATCTTTCTAAGGAAGTGACCAGTTGACTACTGACTTGTGATCAATCGACTATTCACTCACAGAGAGTGACCAGTCGATTAGAACTCAAGCTTGCAGCAAACTAGGAGCTTCTCTGAAGGTGACAGTCGACTGCTGGCTAGTGGCCAGTCAACTGTTCACTAACAGAAACTCCCAAATAAGCTTTTTCTTAACCTTTAAGACCTAGGATTAATTATACATTTATTTTAAATGATTCCTATTAGCTCAATATCATTTACAAAGGTTCATAAGACATGATTAAACATTGAAAACATCTAGGACCTAAGTAATACATAAGAAAACTTTCTTATTGTGTTGTTATCATTAAAACCTTGATCTTTCAGCAACTAGACTTAACAATCTCCCCCTTTTTTATGAAAACAACCCTGCAAATGTTAGTTCTTTATGAAGAAAAGTTTATTAACATATTGTGCTTATAAAATCCTTTATTTTTGTGAAAGTTTAATATGTTCACTTTGTTTAACTTCACTTCAATTGGTTTTTGTGACAGATGATATTAGATGATGACAGTAGATGACAACAATTTATTGAAATCACTATATTTATTGAAATCATAACCATGGCAAACAAATAACCATAGTGTTTAAACATAATAAAAGCATAATGATAATAGGAAACACAAACTAACAAGAAAACACCTAAGTTCAAATTCAAATATTTCTGAACTCCTAAACTCCTAATATCTCTCCCCTATTGTCACATCAAAAAGGGAGGAAGAGAACATAACTACCCCTTAAATGCCTAAAAATCATAATGTTATACTTGATAAGACTCAATGCACTTGACCTTAGCATTCATATCTTTCATTATCTCTTGAACATTTTGCATTTGAATGCTAAATGTGCCCATCTTCTAATGTAGAGTATGATCTTCAACAAGGAGGATAGGCTCCGAAATCACTATGGTCTCAAGCAGAACTGAGGGGTAACCTAACAATATAAGAGGCTATGGAGATAGAGGCATAGGAGCAGAAGGAGACGGTGGCATTGGAAAAGATTATCCTTCTTCTGCTAGTGCTATAAATGGAGGAGGAGAAGGAAGATGAGGCATATTAACTGTTAGGGGAGGTTGAGGCCTAAGGACCCTTTAGACTTTCCTAACCCATTGGCCCTAAGGAGTCTTGATAAAGCCCACCCTTTGTATACTATTCCAACCAATTTAAAGAGGAGACTCTACATCATCGTCAAGTGGTGAAATGTCATAGTGGCAAAAGATGATAGCTATAATGTTCGCATAAGGCAGAAGATATGACTTCTTCTTCTTGCAAGTGGCCATCCTCTAAGTGATCAGCCACAAAAGCCTGAAGCTTTCTTTGTCTAATATACACTTTATCATAAACATTTTAGGCTCACTTAGACAGGCAAAATTACTCGACTTGTTGATCAAGCAATGTGCAATTATGTAATGCAGTAGCTTATGTTCTAAAGACAAGTTATTGACATTGATAGGAGTGTTGGGATTGTCAAAGGCTACCTCACTAATCCTATTCATAATCTCCAATTTGTTATACCCAGCCATATTCTTGAGGGGATTAGGATGGTCAATGAAATAATAACCAGTAAGGGATGGAAGATTCAAAATTTCGACTAATGTTTCATCATAAAACATGATTCTCGTTCTTTTGACCTCAGTGGTGATGAGATAAATGGTGAGATTGTAGGTAAGATTAGAGTAAAAAGCCCTGATAACCTTGGGGCTATAATCAAGCTTCAGACTCAGTAGATGATTTAACCCAGCATTGGAAAATAAGTCAAAAAGATTAAATCTTTCTTCTTGAAGCAAATGAAGATGCATATACCTACTTAAAAGAACCCTTCTTTGTTGGAAGTTCTCTATAAAGGCTATCTCTTGAGCTACTGAGGAGAAAAGAGGCGGAGGACCCGAGGTGGAGCCAACAGTTGTGTTCTTGGTCCTTTCATGTTTAGGAGTTAGTCTCGAAGCCATGGATGATGGTGGTGAGGTAAGAATGATGATGGAGAGGCAAAAACTCAAGAAAGATTGGAAAGGTTTCGGATAGAGAAGGAGAAAGCAGAAAATCCCCTTTGAAACTGATGGAACCCTAGATTGAGTTGTTTAATCGGTGATTTTGGTTGATTTGGAAACAAAATCACTAAGATTTTGTAAAGATTTAGCCAGGAAATTAAAGAGCAAGAAAGGGGATGAGTAGTTGGCTACCAAGAATAGTGAAACTTATGAGTTTTTTAAGCTTCAATTACTCTAAATAGTGAGTTATATCCTCGATCATTCGACTAGTCATTAGTGAGCAGTCGATTGTCAGCCCTATTTTTGCTTAGTCTCACTCTTTGACATAAACCAATCGACTAACCACCTGTGAACAGTTAATTATTAACCCGTATTTTTCTCAATCTTGCTTTTTGGAACCTCTTAGTCAACTAGTTATTTAATAACAGTCAACTATCGGGCTATGAGAGGTATCCAGTCAACTGGCCACTCCATGACAGTTCATTGTTACCTTACAGAGAGCCCTAAGTCAGCTACTTTTCACCTCCCTGAGCTACTGGTCACTCTCCTGCCTTATACCAGTTGACTGGCCACTCCTTAGCAATTGACTGGTCACTTTAAAATGTGAGCTATTAAACATTTTAGGCTAACTTTCTTAATTTCTAGTGAGTATTCTACTTAAGAACACATTTAAGCACAAATATTTAGCTAAATATCATGTCAAACAAGTAGAAATCACAAAAATTCACCACCAACAATCTGCGAAATAGATTAAAACCACTTAGATGCTTAAGTTATTGATTATTCTTTAAGCAAATGGTGAAACAATTAAAAAATTTATTTTTACAATTCATTAGGCTTAACCATACTAAGTTCACCTCTTATAAAACAAAATCTTTCAGTTGATAGAGATTTAGTAAAGATATCAGCAAGTTGAAACTCAGTTTCAATAAATGCGAGACGGATATCTTTCTTTTGAACATGATCCCTAATGAAGTTATGTCTGATTTCTATATGTTTAGACCTTGAATGCATAATGGGATTCTTGGTAAGATTTATTGCACTGGTATTGTCATATTTAATAGGAATTTCTTTTAGATATATACCAAGGTCTTCTAGTTGTTGTTTCATCTAAAGGATTTGGGCACAACAATAACTAGCCACAACATATTCAACTTCATCAGTGGATAATGCCACATTATTTTGTTTCTTATTAAACTAAAAGACAAGAGAATTTCCAAAGAATTGGCATCTTCCACTGGTGCTTTTTCTGTTAGTCTTTTAACCAGTAAAGTCAGCATTTGAATATCCTACCAATGTATTAGTGGATCCTTTTGGATACTACAAACCCATTTGTATTATGCTAGCAATATATTTAAAAATTCTCTTTACTACTAAGTAATGAGATTCTTTAGACAAGTTTGGAATCTACAACAAATACAAACATTAAACATAATATCAGGTTTACTTGTAGTTAAGTATAAATGGGATCCAATCATACTTCTATGTTTTGAGATGTCATAAAGCTATCCTTTTTCATCATCATCCATTTTTGCAATTGATCCTATAGGAGTGTCTTTTGTTTTGATATTTTCAAATCCAAATTTCTTAAGTAATTCTTTGACATATTTTAATTGATTTATGAAGGTTCCATTTGTTTGTTGTTTAATTTGAAGACCCAAGAAGAATGTAAGCTCTCATATCATAGACATTTCAAATTCTCCTTTCATCATTTCAGCAAACTCTTTGCGTAAAGATTCATCAATGGCACCAAAAATAATATCATCCGCATAAATTTGAATAATTAGAATATCATGCCTTTTCTTTTTAAAGAATAAGGTTGTATTAACTTTGCCTCTAGAGAAATTCTTTTTAATGAGAAATGTACTCAATCTTTCATAACATGCTCGAGGTATTTGTTTAAGACCATATAACGCTTTTCTTAATTTAAATACATGATTTGGAAGATTTTTATCCTCAAAACCTGGTGGCTATTCTACATATACTTCTTCCATTATGTAATCATTAAGTATGGAACTCTTGACATCCATTTTATACAACTTAAAATCATTTTTGCATGCAAAGGCTAGTAGCATGTGAATTACTTCTAATTTAGCTACTGGTGCAAAGGTTTCATCATAATCAAATACCTTCCTTTTGATTATAACCATTTGCAACCAACCTAGCCTTATTTCTAGTAGCAACTCTAGATTCATCAAGCTTGTTTCTAAAAACTCATTTTGTGTTAATTATTGGATGATTATTGGGTCTAGGGACAAGTTTCCAAACTTGGCTTGTTTCAAATTAATTTAACTTTTCTTGTATAGCTAGAACCTAATATTCATCTTTCAAGGTTTCATCAATTTCATTAGGTTCTATTTGAGATAAGAATGCTTGATAATTACAAATATTTTTAAGTAAGTTTCAAGTTGTTACCCCTTTGGAGACATCACCAATTATTTGTTCAAGTGGATGATCCTTTTTGTAGTTCCATGCTCTTGGGAGATTATAAGTGACTTCTTCCTCCATTTCATGATCATATTTTCATGCAAGGAGTGTTATTCATATGTCTTGGTGGATTCACTTTCATGCTTGATTTCTTGAGTTGTTTGCTTTATCTTTTATTATAAGATCATTAAATTTAACAGCAATTTCTTCACAGGATGCCCTTCTTGGCTCAAGAGGGTCAAATTCATCAAAATTTACATGAATAGATTATTCTATTGTCATAGTTCTTTTATTATATACCTTATAGGTTTTGCTTGTATTAGTGTATCCTAAGAAGATTGCCTCATCAAACTTTACATCAAATTTACCCAAATTATCTCTTCCATTATTAAGCACAAAGCATTTACATCCAAATATATACAGATGAGAAATATTAGGCTTTCTTCCTTTGTATAACTTATATGGAGTCTTTTTTAGTATAGGCCTAATCATTACTTTATTCATAACATAACATGCAGTATTTACAGCATCTGCCCAAGAGTACTTAGGAAGATTTCTTTCATTTAACATAGTTCTAGCTATTTCCTCAAAAGTTTTATTCTTCATTTCCACAATTCCATTTTGTTGAGGAGTTCTTAGTGTAGAGAAATTATGTTAAATTCCATTATCATCATAAAACTCCATAAATAGATTATTTTTAAATTCTCCACCATGATCACTTCTTATTCTCATAATGGTCATGCCCTGTTCATTTTGAATAAATTTTGCTAGTCTAAAAAAAGATTTAAATGCTTGATCCTTATGAGGTAAAAAAAGTGTCCAAGTATATCTAGATGAATCATCTATAATTACTAATACATAATAAATTCCTCAAAGACTCATAGTTCTAGAGGGTCCAAAAAGATCCATGTGAAGTAATTGTAGAGGTCTAGTTGTAGAGATCATTCTTTTTGCTTTTAAAAGAGCTTTTAATTTGTTTTCCCTTTTGACATGTATCACAAAGTTTGTTTTTATCAAATTTTAATTTAGGCAATCCAACAACTAAGTCTTTCTTAGCAAGTTTCTCTAATAGACTCATACTAGCATGAGTAAGCCTTCTATGCCATAACTAGCTATCATCATTAATACTTATTAAACATTTTGAATTGTTAGAAGGAACATCATCCAAATCAATAACATATATATTATTAATTCTATGTCCTATGAATATGGTTTTCTTTCCATCTAAAATTAAAACCAAGCAATGTTTTGAATAAAAAATTACTCTATTATGTTTGTCACATAATTGACTAATACTATGGAGATTATGATTCAAACCTTTAACAATAAGCACATTATCAATAAAGGTGGAGGAGTTCTTGCTAACTTTTCCAATACCAATGATTCTTCCTTGTCTACTACCTCTAAATGTAACATTTCCTCCATTCTTTGTTTAAAGGGAAATGAACTTGGATTTGTCTCCAATCATATGTTTGGAGCAACCACTATCCAAGTACTACTTTATTCTTATAACCTTCATACATACCTATAAAAGAATTAAGTTTTATTCTTAGGTACCTAATTCTTATTGGGTCCTTGAATGTTAGTTGTTCCCTTGGGAACCCATACTTTCATTCTTTCTAAATTTTTATTCTTTCTATAAGGACAAGTGTATAATCCATGTCCCTTCTTACCACAATAGAAACATGTGATAAATAGAATACTAGTCATGACTACTTGAATAAAGAAATTCTTATAATATTTTTGTCTTTTCTTGGGATTATACTCGATGCCTACCTTATCAAAAATACATATTTGTTTACCAAGCAGAATATTCAAATTATCTTTCCCTTTTGTGAACTTAGTAAAAGTGTTTATCACATCTTTCTTTTCTTTTTGCAAAAGTTCACAATTACAAGAAATCTTGTTTTAAGAAAAAGATGTTCATCTTTGAGATTAATATAGTCATGTTCTAAAATTGCAATTTGTTTTTCTAAAGTGATTTTTATTTGTAACAGGGAGTTATTTTCTTCTTTTTCCTTTTCTAAACTACTTTCTAATGCTAGGATTTTCTTCTTTGAAAGTTTTAAAATTTTTCCTAACTTAAAATATTCAGCATGTAAATCATCAAATGCACCTTGTAATTCTTCATAAGATGGGAAAGAGCTTAGCTCATCTTTATTAGCCATAAGGAAAAGGTTAGCTTATTCATTCTCTTCATTTTCTGAATCTTTGTCACTTTCTCCCCAAGCAGCTGACAGTTATGCTTTTTTCATTTCTTATCCTTTCTTCTTGTTAGTGCTACCTTGTTTTCTCTGATATTGAGAACATTCCCATTTGATGCATTTAGGTCTTCTATATTCACAATAGATGGGAGGTTCTTTAGTTTCTTGACCTCTTGTAGTTAGTCTTATTCTTCTGCTGTTGAAGAATTTCCTAAATTTTTTTACAAAGAGACCAAGAGTTTTTTCATTAATTTCATCTAGAGAATTATCATTGCATTCTTCTTCATTTACACATATTGATGATGTTGCTCTGAGAGCAAAAGCCTTTTCCTTTTTGTCTTGTTCCTCTTGAAGCTACTTTAATCTGGGTTCATGCTCTTGAAGGTTTCCAATGAGAGTAGCAACTAATTTCACTTATGGCCTTTTTGCATCTTCAATTGTTGTCACCTTGGGTTGTATTCCATGGGAAGTGCCTTCATGATCTTGTAAGCTTGATCAGTTTGTGATTATGTCTTCCCTAAAGATGCCAAATGATTTACAATGTGAGTAAAATGAATTTGCATTTCTTTAATCATTTCTCCAAGATTCATTTTGAACAATTCATATTGTTGTGTAAGATTGTGAATCCTAGACTCCTTTATTTCTGAGGTTCCTTCATAAGCTATCTCTAAAGCTTCCTATATTTCTTTTGTACTTTCATAGTTTTACACTCTAAAATACTTTTCTTGACTTAATGAACTGGTGAGAATAAGCTTAGCTTTATTGTTTAATAAAAATTTTCTTCCTTTTTCATCATTCCATTCACTTTTGGGTTTGACAAAGGTCTTACCTTCAATTTTTGTAGGCACAAATGGACCTTCCTCTATCACATCCCAAAGGTCAATGTCAAAAGTTTCAAAGAAAATTTTCATCATAAGTTTTTGGTATGTAAAATTTTTACCATAGAAACTAGGAGATTTTGTAATCTATAGACCTTTAGGTAAAACATTTTGTACAACCATTTATACTCTTGAGATGGTTAAGTCTTTTAAACAAGAGCCCAAGTTTTAATATCATTTGTTGAGCAAGTCTGGAACTAAGGAGGGGGTGAATTAGGTTTTATAAAACTTTTACTAAAAAACTCTCTTATAAAATAATCAAAGAATAAATGTAGAATATAAAGAGAATGTGGGAAAAGAGTGGACAAAAGAATTTATCAAGGTTTAACTTCTACCTAAGCCAATGTTTGGTCCCTAAGCAACCTCTTAGGATTTTTCACTATCTCAAAAATTAATACAACACGTAAGAGAACCTCTCTTAATTTCCTATGCTCTCATAGCTTGACACCATCAAGGAACCTCCTTAAATTCTCTCTTAGGGATATACTATTTATAAACCCAAGCTCTCACAGTTTGACACCTTCATGAAACCTCCTTGAATTCTCTCTCAAGGTTATACTCCCTTTAAACCTAAGCTCTCTCTTAGCTTGACTTTCTAAAGGAACCTTCTTGAGCTTATCTCTCAAAAGAAAAAATAAATTACAAATGATAAACTTTCTCAAACAAAGTAGATGATACAATAGAGCACTAATATGATGAAGAACTAATAAGATGATAGTAAATTATGATATAATAACTCTTGAATGTTTTTCTTGTTGTTTCAAAGGTCATAGGTAAAGTTTATATAGATTGAGGTCCAATAGATCCATTGAGAGTGAGTGGGAAATCAGAGATTTCAAAATATAGTTGTTATAAATCCGTTACGACTTTTCTGCCATTGATCAATCAACTATTCACCACTGACCAATCGACTGCTCCTTCATTACCTTTCATAATTTTAAAATTCTAGGCTCCGACAATTGACTGCTCACTCTTAACCAGTCGACTAGTCACTCATAAAGAGTTTCCAGTCGATAGTCTCAAGGCTACCAGTTGACAAATGCTTGATCTGGGTGTGATCAGTCGACTGCTAGCAAGTGGCCAGTTAACTGCTCACTCATAGAGAGCTCTCAGTCAATCAAGGCTTGAGCAGCCAGCTAACTAGTCTCTCCAAGAAAGTTAACTTACAATTTCAAAAATAGAAAAACTCATAAAAAAAAATCCTAAAAGTCCCTTTACATTACAATTTCATGTTACTTTCAAAATTAAAACAAAAAAAAATCTAAACATTCAAAAAAATTTCTTAAAAAAGGAGAAAAATGAAAAGAGCCCGACAGTGATATTAGGTTGATTTTTGTAAATTAAAACACACCAACAAAAATCTCAATTCATTTTATTTTTTGAAAATCAAATCAATTTCCACTATCTTACTTGTTTCACAAAAACTAAAAATTACCAACCAACTGACACATCTTTTTGGCCGAACTACGAATACTTTGATCCTTATCATAGGATACGTAGGCCTTAGGCTCTGATCCTAGGCCAATTTTGTCTTTGTAAATATTTCTATTTTTCTTCCATTATTTTATTTTCTTAATTTCTTTGTTATTTTCTTTTTTGGTGTGTGATGATAAGAGTAATCAAAATTTGAATTAAGGCCATATGTATTCCACTTAATCAACTTTGGGTAGTCATTCTTGAGAATCAGTACTGTAACGTGCCTAAAACCTTCCCTACACACAATCATAGACCACCTTATCTTATAAATTGGTTTTCCAAAATTTATCCTTTAAAAATTTTATTAGCAACTCCTGAGTTTTGGTTTTCGTTTATTAAGCAAAAATTCAAACTATTTCTTTTTGCATGCCTTGCGGTCACATTTCATGTGTAACACAGGGCATCATTTCCCTTGACTTAAGTATGGACAGTTCACACTTGAGAGCTAATATTGTGGCACCGGGGTGCCATCTCTTTAGTTTTAGTGCCTGGCCGTTTTGGTGCCTGGCCATTGACTCTTGAGTTATGGTGCCCAGACACTAGAGCGTTAGTGCCTAGGCATTGAAGTTTTTCTAACTTTTTCTCCTGATCTTTGCTACATCTGTTTTGGCTTTATATCCTAAAAATTCAACAAAAATTGCATAAGTCACTGTAAAATGAAGGTCAAAGGTGAACTTCTAAGTTATAGATGCAATTCCCTTAGAATCATTAAGGTTTTGTCAAGAATTTAAGTGATTTTGCTATCAATTATTACTCTAAATAACTTTTCTTTAGACAGTTATCACACCCCACACTTGAAAGTTTGCTAGTCATCGAACAAACAATTTCAACTTTAGCTTTAACTTTACCATTTTTAATAGCATCTAAGAATTATTGAGTGTATACTGACCTTTCAAACTGTATTAATCTATCAATTAGTCAAAGTACTAATGAATTCTGAGATAAGATGCAATCAACCAATCTTTCCTACCTTTAGACTTTTCATTGCTTTTAAAAACACACATTAGTGATCTATACCCTCTTGTAACTTTATCCCATAGGACTACTTTTCACCCCACTCTCTACACTTCTTAAAGGAACATAAAGTCAAAAATCATTTGTCATTAAAAAGCTTGTAATGTTAAGCTTGGGTAGAGGTGGATAAGAAAGGAATTTTAGGCTCAAGCCATACCACAAGTAGGCATTTATAGGGACATCATTACCATTTATTTTCAGCCTTTCCTTTCTTTACTAAGGGACATACTCTTTTTCTTCTTTCCATTCCCCCTTTCTTTTCTTTTTCTTTGTTCTCTTTTCTCTCTTTTTTGCTTTTGATGGGCTTTTACACTTTATTTTTGTATATAATTGCTTTGCAATAACTATGTGTAGTGCTCTTATTAATTTCTCAAACTTCACTTTTTCTCCTTTCTTCTAATAAGACTGTTACACTTCCTATCTGTTAACATTAGTCCCTATTATGTCTCTATGATATGAATGGTGTAAATGAGGGAGTGTAGTTAGTATGGCTGGGTGAATGAGTGTTTGAGGGAAAGGAAAAGATAGTTAAGGCTCAAAAGGGGACATTTAGGTAAAAAAAATTTAGGTTGGCTAGAATATGGCTCAATCTATCCAAAGAATGCCTAAGTCCTTTTTCTAACAGTATGTCCTTTAAAACTTATGCCTCAAGTGGTGATCAAATAAGTTTTAGTATGCAGTTTCAATAGAAATTAATCAAAGTGCATGCCTTCAAATGTTCAAAATCATCTTTGAAGTAAATAGGTTCTATGTTATGCAATTTATTTTAAGTTATTCACATCACTTTTATTCATCATGACATGAATAAGGATAGCTAATAGGTCCATGTGTATTCAATCTCATCTTTTTTACTTTGTTATAGCAGTAACTTAGAAGTTATTACAGAAATTGGATGCTATTAGTGTAGAAATAGTTTATATTTTTTTTTATTTTCCAATTTGCCAGTACAAATGTTTATGCTCGTGGATATGAGTTAATTCCCCTAAACTTAATCAAAGCAGTGTCCTCATTGCCTAACCTAACACTACTCCCCTTAAAAGACTAAAGACTAAAGATAACTGGAAGAAAAGTAACTAGTACTCCCCTATCATCCTAAATCTCTAATTCTTTATCGTCATCTGTCTCCTTTGAGTTTTCCTCGTTGGAGCCTTCCTCTTCCATATTTTTGCTCTTGAACTGAGTTGCCACCTTTGTTGTGAATGGAGCTAGTTGATATACCTCAAACACTGAAGCAGACCTTTTTTTAGAAGCACTCTCTTATACCCTGCAGTTGTTTGAGGTGAGATCTTTTAGTATTTCATATGCATCCTTAAGGTATTAATTTAGCAATGATCCCCTTGCAACTCCATCCACTTGGTTCCTTGAGGACATGGTCATTTGTTATGGAAGATTCTAATATGTTACTGCTCAAAGAATCCATGGTGAGGACATTTTCTAAGTAATTCTTTAAAGCGTTCATAAGCTTCATATAGAGAGTATAGATCAAATTGCTAAAAAGTAAAGATGTCCTTCAAAATTTTTTATGTTTTAGTAGGGGAGAAATACTTGTTAAAAAATTTATGTACTAATTATGCCCAAGTTGTTATGGATCCACTAGGCAGTGAATCTAATTAATCTTTGGCTTTTCCCTCTAAGGAAAACCTAAACAACCTAAGCCGAATGGCTTCAGGGGAGAAGTTAACCTTAAAGTTGTCGCCAAATTATAGAAAAGTCCTTAACTGTTCATTAGGATCTGCAAAGGGTAAGCCATTAAAACAATTTTCCTTGAGCATCATCATAGTAGCAAAATTATTTTAAAGTTTGTGTTACAAATCTCAGGTCTAGTTATGCTAGATAGAATACCCTCGAAGGTTGGCATGATGTAGTCTGTAACTTTCCTTCGAGCTGGTGGTTCAGTGTTCTGATTAACAACCTAAGCTTATTTGCTAACCATTGAATCTAGTGCTCTGCTACTGTCGTCGGCCATAATAGGTGATTCCTCCCATTAACTCCTTGGTCATTTTCTAATTTTCTGCACATACACTCTATCTCAGAGTGTAAGGCAAAACCTCCACTTTGCCTCTTGTACGCATGCAAAAACACCTAAAACAAAGAAAAACACCTCAAATTTAAGTACTTAAGAATAATCATAGTAGAATTAAAAAGTCAAGTCCCCACCAATGACACCACGAACTTGTTGATTGCAAATGTGGTTAATGCAATGTCATATGTGAGTGTACATGGTCAAACAAGTAGTGTAATGAAGAATAAAGTTTCAATCCCTCAGAGACTCAATTTTAATTGCTACTGGTTACTTTCTTCTTTAGCCTTTTTTATTGATTTAAATTGTATTACCTAAATGTAAATAGAAATTTTAATGTTGATTAATTAAAACTCTTAATGAACCTTGGATTTCAACATTCACTGCATGCAGGTTTGCTTTCTATTGTAGTTAATGCTTCAATTCACTTAATGATTAGATTGTTAATAAAGGAATCTTTCCTAAGATGATTAGACTTACAAAACAATAAGAGCAAGATGCATATAAACAATCATTCATTAAGTAAAACAGAAATAAAACTTCAACAGATAAGCAACCCTAACATGAGTTTCAGTGAAGATCATTGAAACAACCTACTAGCCACTTATTGGCATCAATTTACAATAAAAAATGTGAAATGAAAAAAAAAATGAAGAGGCAATAAGTAAAAGTTCAAAGGAGGTTAAACTCTTAAATGGGCAGCCTACTCCATAGCAAAACCCTTTCGTAGTCGCCTTAAAGTTCTATTCTGTCTAGTCTCTTTCACAGTGTCTTTAGTACTCATTCATGCTTGATGTCACTGCAACACACCTCTAAGGTCCTATTAATAGGCCTCAGAAACCTCTAAAATTTTAGTTTAAGTGGTGCATGTGTCCTAATTCTTCTCAAACTTTAACTGTGCAATTTTGGGTTACTGACAGCATGCCCAAGCAAGGCTCGTCTAACACCTAGGCTTTAACTATCAACTTTTAGTGCCCAAGTGCTAGATCTGTAGTGCCTAGGTGATGAAATCTGCAACTACATTGCGTCAGGGCTATGGATTCTTGGCACCTGGCATGAAGTTTCTAGTTTTAGTGCCTAGGCGCCTGGGTGGTGACTCTCAAGTTTTTTAGGCCAAGTACTGGAATGTTGGTGCTTGGGTGCTGGAATCTTTCCTAATTTTTTTCTATTTTTCCTCTTGTTCTTTGTTATTCCTGTTCTGACTCCATTTCCTAAAAATTAAACAAAAATTGCTTAAGTCACTACTAAATGAAAGTCAGAGGTGAACTTCTAAGTTATAGATGCAATTTGCTTAAAATCATTAAGGTTTTGTCATGAATTTAAGTGTTTCAACTATCAAGTACTACTCTTAATTACTCTCTTTTAGAGAGTTATTAGAAGGAGTTAACATAATATTAAATACTAAGGATAGAAGCAGCTATTATTAAAAGCTTAGGCAATACAGACAAAGATTGTAGTTAAACTATCAAGTGTTGCTAGCTGCATTTCATTTAATACCCAAAATATCCTTTTTTTTCAACAAGAAGGAAGTGTAATATGGGCTTATGTTTTGGGTTGGCAATCATCAAACATATATTGGGTCAAAAGCTAAAATATTTTGGGCCAAGGTTAAAGTTAATAAGTTGATCCTAATACTTAAATGAGTGTTCTTAAACTTAATTTTTTTTAATATATAAAATAAGCTTGAGAGTTTTCACATCATCAAAATAATAAGTTAAGCCTTGAGGCCAACAACTATCTCATGCGTACAAAATCTAAATGTTATGGGAGAGGGCCAAAGCTTCAAAGGGATTGATTCTCACAACACGTCCACCAAATTCGCTATTGGGTATACCTTGTCAATGTTGACCTCTTCTTATCTAAAGATTAAGTTAGATTCCAACTTAAACATTTCTCCAGTAGTTTTTATTACCAATCAAAACATGGCCCACAAAATAAATTCATTTTTGTATAGGCCTATATAAAGATTTTGAGAATATTCTATTGATGCAACAGTATTGGAGGAGAATAATAATTCTTGGTTGCAATATATAGGTAATTGATGAATAAAGCATCACCTAGTAATAAATCGGCTACTGTTAATAACAAATAGTCTATCACTTCTAAGATGCAAGCATCGTAAGGCTCAGTAAGAGAAGGCGAAGATAAAAAGAATTATAAGACAATGATAGCTATGGTTTTGAATAAGTGGATTATGAATGTGTGCGTTCTAAGATGCATTGGATCTTGAAAATTTTTAAAATCTTAGAATTGGAGATTTAATGTTTAGGAAATCATTAGTGCTTGTAATGGTTATCTTTTTTACCACATTAATTTTTAGATGTTTCATGCATATCATAATTTTTGTGGTTAGTAATCACAATTATAGTGTTGTAGAATATATTAATGGGGAATGCAAAATCAAAAATATTTGTGGTCCCCTTAACACAACAAGTTTCTGGAACCTTCGTATTTGGGGACACATGCAAGAATATATTTGAAGGGTGATACATTCATTTGATGATGAAGATCAATGTGTTGTTAATGGAGAACACATAATTTATACTAGCCAAGTTTTATGTTTTTGTTTATAAGAGACATATTAACATTTTCTAAAAACGTGAAAGCAGTTGGTTAAAGAAATTAACATTTTAACAATGGTATTCTTGAAGCTTGATAATCAGAAAGTGTACTATGTAAAAGTTTTTTTTTACCACAAAACCCGTTATCAATGATTACATAAGCCTAGATATGGGTGACTCTATGGTGTTTTAAATTGACTTCACAAGACCAGTGGAAAGGAATGTAGCGTCGAAAGAAAATAAAAAAGGTAAACTAATTCCTATGTCATGGATATGTTTGTTGATACTTCATATTCTACTTTTTCATGGAAACTTGAATTTGGACAACATAATTAAATTTGATTGCCATAGTCCTTCCCATTTGTATCACTTGTATTTTCCGTTTAGCGTTATAATTTTGAAATATAATTTCTTTCTTTTCATTGAGACATTTTGAATCAAGTAAGAAATTAAATATGAAGTTTCTTCCATATCTTTCATATAACACCCATACCAAACAAATTTTCTAATTGTGGTTTCCTCTAACATTCACGACTAGAGAAGCATTATATCGTATTCAAGAATACTATACCACAACTAACTTTTACGAGTGTCTATGCCCTAGTTTCCTATAAGTTTTTGTCACTCTAACATATCCTTGTGAATGTATTAATCATTTATTTATTTCAAACTTTTGATGCTCATATAAAATTCATTCATTATAAATAGGTGCTTAGAATGGGATAACTACTTGAGGTTTTTGATTGAGGAAGAAGCAAATATGGTATTTCCACTACTTGAAGTATTTGGGAATTGACGAATTGATAGAAAGGCTTTGACAAATTAAGTAGTTAAATCTTTATGTACATTTAAATATTTGTCAAAATTTCCAAGAATTTAGTACTATTTGTTTGCAAAAATTTCATTTCTTAATGTTTTAGTTCCTTAGGTGAAGGTTTATCAAGGACATAAAGCACTGGCATATGCCTTAAGCCAAAGGTTAGGCCACCACACTAACGGTCATGTGAAAATGGTCCAGAAAGTGGACCTTACGATGGCCCAAAACCGATCGTTGTAAGGTCAAGCTCTAACGATGGTCTGTTTTGGATCGTCATTGTGCCACTGGTCTAGAAAGTGGACCTTGCAACGGTCCAAAATGGACTGTTGTAAGGTTAGGACCATGTGACAGTCTAAAATGACTGTCGTTAAGGCTACTAAATAGAGATCTAAGGTGGGTTTCTTCTCAGATTCCTCATCGAGCCACCTGCCACATGTGAGAGAGGTGAAGGCGTCGAAGAGCTGCTTTCCAATCATCCACTATCAATCTGCTGGTCGTCTGTTGCGCTTTCGGCCACCTCCTGTCTACCACTCACCGCTCATTTACTGATGTGCACTACTTGTTTTGTAGTAAGATTGAGAAAAAGAAGACGTACCAAAATGTGGTAGTGTCTGATCATATAATTATCCTCTTTCACTTAAATCATGCTCTCTCATCCACTTTAAACTCTTTCTGTGACTCCAAATCCATTTATAATTTTATTGTAATCGAATGCAAAGTTGAAGAAGTTGTAGCTCGCCATTTTCTCCCAATTCAGGAAGATACTGGAGGTGTTGGCTTTCAAGACCCTTAAACACAACAGCCAAGCTTGGGTTGTATTTGAGGACCTCACATTTGCTTCCATTGTGCTTAAGTAAATGCAAGGTTTCCCCTTTTATGATAAGCCTATGATATGATCCTTTACCAGTTTCATTGCAAAACTTTTTCAACTTCAATTCTGAAAGTGTTATCTACTTTGTTTCTTTTCCTTCATGTGTCTGATAATCAGAGTGGTATAGTTTTTACAATAGTTAACTTTAGATTTATCTTGCCTGTTATAAGATATCTACCATTTCAGTTCATAGAAATTTTTACGACGGAAAGTTGTGAGGGAAATTAACATAATTTGTGTCAAGTGAGGAAAAAGAAAAAAAATTACAGTCTTTTAAATGCATGTAGTTGTCACTTGTCACTCTTTTCTTTTTGTTATTACGTCACTCATGGGAATGCTAAGAGGAAGAAAACTGATTTCTAAACGTGTTAAATACTGGATTCCTCATATTTCGTTGAAGATTATGCACATATTTTGATCTATCTTGAGAGAGTCTTAGACCATTACATTGTTTATGAAATCAAAATTCACTAGTAGAATTGTCACTAATTACTACACTGATATTGCCTTGCAACAACTAGCAATAGTGGCTTTCATGATTATTGCATAAGTAGTCGAGAAATGGACCATTGGAGTAATAGCTTTGATCCTAGGAACTCTGTTTTAGTCATCATGGTTTCTTGTTCAATCAAAAATAGGCAAATTGACATATATATATATATATATATATATATATATATATATATATATATATATATATATATATATATATATAATCAGTTTTAAAGAAAATTTTCCATTTTTTGTTTGAAATAGAAAAAATTTGTATCATATTTAGAGAGAATTTTTGCATCTGAAAAATCAAGATTAATTTCTTTTGTTTGGTCATAATGTATTTTGAAATGTAAATATCTATGGAGAGAGTATTATTGGATTTAATCACTAAAAGCTTCATAATATGAGAAAAGAGAAACACTTCAGATAAAACTCTTAAGCTCATTGTTTACTGACAAACCTTAGCAGTACAATCATCAGAACCACTCAACAAATACTATTTATCATTGCTTGTGAAGTAGTCAACACAACTCAACCCTTTCAAGTGTCCTTCCATGATGAAATTTGGAGTTCAGGAATTACGATTCCAAATCTGTAATAAGAAACAAATTGAAGCAAAGTGTTTGAGTGAATGAGTGAAAATGTACAATTGTAAGATTTGCCACTAAGATTACACTTTTTAGGAGCATGAAGCTTGAAACACATTAAAGAAATTCTTTTTATTGGGTTTTAGCGAGAAACAATACTTATGGGTTTAACACTACATCTTAAGTTAAAATCTTAAAAAATTAGATATATAGACCAATTCACTTCCTTACTTATTCTGTTCACTTTCAATGTGAGGCATTCACTAACACTTGAATTTCCAATAATAATCCATTTCCTCACATAAGATAAAGCCTGAGGATATCACTTACTGTCATGATAATAATTGAAGAAAAATAAAAAGATAAAAGATACCTTCAAGGTGCCATCAAGGGATGCACTTGCAAAGGCAAAAGTATTATTTGGATTGAATGCAACCTGCATTACATAATGCGAGTAGCATTCAAAGGTCTCAACGCATGCCCAACCTCTAGTCCATACCTTGAGAACTTAGTCATAAGAAGTTGACACCACATATGGCAGGGAAAGATGCATAGCCAAACTCTTGATGAAATCTTTGTGAGCTTCAAATTCCATCTCCTTCTCCATGTTATCATAGTTGCAGACGCAGATAAATTTGTCATCAGTTACAGCAACAACCCATTTTTTCGCAAGCTATGAACTTTGCTGATTTGACTGCAACATTTGGAAGGACAAAAAACAAACATAAGGTAACTAACTTAAATGTTGAAGACCACTTCAATTGAAAACTTATTTAGGTGTTGCATTGTGACATTTAGACTTTTCTTTAATCTGTAATAGTATTAACAAGTGGCAAATAAATGCCTTTTTCAAATTTTACTATAACCTTAGGGATAAAAAGTACAAATATAGGAAGATACAGTAGAAATAATGGTTCTAATGTTTTTGCATTCTAGATCAATAATGGCGATGGTAGATCTATGAATTCTTACCTTAGTATGGTCGTTCCAAATGGAAATAGTTCCTGAGTACATACACACCAAAATCGTACACGAGAAAATGTTCCAAGTATAAGTACTTGGCTAGAAAACTTGCTATCTACCACTTGTTTTCCTATTCTCATATATAGAGATTCAAGTTCTACATTTTTAGTATGGTAGAATATGAAGAAGATGGGAGAATTAGGTGAGTTATTACCACGGCTCAGTTGGATGCAGATGAACAAACTTCACTCTTACACTTCAAATCTACAATAATTAGTATGATTGTCGAGGTTTATTGCCTCTTGAAGATCTTTTAAGTTGTCTGCATGTGTTCTTTTAGTTATATTAGTGGTAGAATGTGTTATATTGGTTTCATCTTTAGGAAAGTATATGGGAATCTATTTCCCTCCCAGGTGTAGTGTTTGGGTAAAGTTTTGTTGTATTTCTTGAAGTGCAGGCTTAATCAAGGTCAACTTCTATCCTTTATGCCTTGCAAAGATGGGTCAGGACAGATCATCTCCTGTTCCGTTTGTCTTCGTCCTTTTATTAAATTTTTATTAAAAAATTATTACAACACAAACAAAAAAGATAACTTTAAAGTGTATTGTTTAAGCTCTATAATTTTTTTACTAACTATTCATTAATTTCCATGTCCCATGGACTATTGAGTAGCAAGTTTAAAGAAATTAATAAGTAATGAGTTTGAAATTTTTTTTTTTAAAAAAAAATTTTATGATTTTAACATATTTTAAGATTTTGAAACCAAAAGTCATAATCATATATCTTGCATAGACTTATTTGAATTAAACAAGAAAATTTTATTATAATTGCATCTGTGGATTTATATAAATAATCATGTCCTTACAAATTTAAATCTGTCAAATTAAATACCCCCCTCTCAAGGATGGGTATAACTCAAATTCTCTTTTCACAGCAATGGCATATCAAGTTAGATCAATGTTAAAGGAGTATCCCAAGCTTCGTCTTACCCAGGGAAGGAAGGTGGGCCCTGGTTTTGTATTTATTTATTTTTTTAGTTTCTTTAATGTGTTTTTCTAGGGTATTTGATCAAAGAATTTGAAATTAAGAAGATCAAAGATAGTTTTAGAAGGAAGGTTAAGTGAGAGATTGATGTCTCACTTTTAATGTGATTTGTTTAATACAGGTTGATTAAATGGTACCTAGTAATTAAGGCAATGCAAACCCACCTTCAAATCAATCGTCAAGTAATTTTAGTGAAAATAATTAGTTAGTTAAGATGACTTCTAGATTATGTTGAAACTTGACTTATGTTTGTTGTAAGACTTTGTAATTATTTAGTATCTAATTATATTAAGAGTTAATTATGGTTTGATGTTAGATTTTGTAACTAATTAGTATTGATAATGTGGCATTGTTAGATTCACTTGAGTATTAAATTGTGTTGTTATGATTGGTGGTAAATTTTTCATATTTATAGGATATTGGTTTTGGAAAAAATTGATATAAAAAATTAAGGCAAATTACTTTTTTAAAAAAAAAACTATCAATAGTAGTTTAAATTGCCACTAAAAAGCATTTATAACCATTAGAACAGTTTAAATACATCATCACAAGAACAAGACAATATGCTAGTTTTTTTGTACCGTCACAATCGCGTTCCACCATGACAATAAAAAAACCATCGTAAAATCATAACACTTTAACACTTTTTTTAAGACTATCACAGGAACATGCCATTGCAACTTCAAAACTTCATTTGTGATGGTGGTTTTTTGCAATGTTTTCATTGGCCAACATAGAACCCCTCTATAACGATTAAAACCCACTTAAAAGCCAATAAAAAAAAGTCACAGAAGCCTTTTTTTTTCAGTGCATATAATAGCAAATTGATGCTTTTCTAGGCAAATTAAAAAGTAGGTGGTTAGGCCCATATTAAGTGGTCATGGTAAACTCTCCTAGGGTTGTTACTATACAGTATTCAAAGCATAATATTGAATTTATGTGAATAGACTCTGACTTAAACATAATTGTATGGGTGAGGTTGTGGATGTCACTAATACAATCACTTTTAAAGATCCTCCACCTTATCCCTAAACCTAGCTTTAGATTTGAATGTGTACCTCTTTAGTTTAATTGCATTTTATTTTGCATATCTAATGTGTTTTGGTTTTTCTTTTCGTGGATGGTTGAATTGTGTACTTAATTTTCTTTTAAGTAGAAATTCAGGGACTTAGAAGTAGGATTTTAAGAGTTAGGAAGTTAATTTTGGTTAATTTTTAGGAAAAAAATAACATTAAGTGTATCGTATAGGAATGTGAGACTATATTGATTTAATGAGCCAAAATCAAAAGTTTGTGATGATCTAGCAACTTCATCAAGATAAGAAGCGGCTTCAACTTCACACAAACTCAGCAGCTAATGACTCGGAGTCATGGAAGAATAATTAATGATATGCACAACTCTATTTTCCCAGTCTTATGATGATTTTTTGTCCTAAGAAAAATGCCTTAAAATTAGAGAAATTTTAAAAAAAATTGTCAATCAAATTTTGTTTTTCAAAGTTGCACATTTGTTGTCATTCATGATTTTTCAGGCATTTTTATGCAAATTCAATCCCGAGTATTTCATACATTTTATCAATATATAGCAATTTGTAAAGGAAAGTGAAACTTTATAATCTCTAGAGTTATATGATAGTAGCTTGCTATGCATCTTTGATTTACATAGAATCAATCATATTCCGGCAAAGCAGTTCTAAAATTAAAGTGCAAACTTACTGTGCTTTGTTTTGAGCACATCGAAAGTCATTGCATTTGAAAGTCTTAATATATAAGAAAAAAATCTATTTATATGTGACATCCGTCAAATGTTTTATCTGAGACTATTTGATTTCACATCTATGTCAATGTTTATGTCTTTAAATGTTATGTCAAATCAAAGAGTTCATTGTAATTTTCAAAGCTAAAAGTGAAAAAATAAAAACCTAAAATTAAGGTGAAAGATCACGTGTTTTTAGGAAAGTGTGTAATTACTAATTAGTTTGTGAGATAAGCAACAAATTGAAGTCCCTAATTCACCAGATGCGCTATTTAGTGAATGATCACAAGGTGGGCTCGTGTGTAATATCTCTTTAATATACCCTCAAATGTTCCATAGGTAGAAAATTTCCTTTTATTTTATTAAGACCTAAGAGTCGTAAATGCTTTTTACTGTGGAAATTAATCTGTTTGGTTTTAATGTTTTATTTTTGGCTTTGTAGCACGGCCAATTGTGTTGTTTATGATGAATAATGCTTAGTTTCATTTGATATGGTTGAGTTAATTTAATCTCTCCATATTAAATTAATAACACCATCTAATTATATGTTTTTAAAGTTTAGAATCCAAAACCAATATTTTTTAGAAATTAAAACCAATAACTTTTTAAAATTATATCAAACGACTAAAAGTGATTTAAAATCTTAATCCAATGGTCAGGAATAATTTAACAGCAGTTGAAAATATTAATAGCAAGAATCTATTTTAGAGTTAACTAATTAGAATACTACAATAATACTTTCGATATTTATGAAGTTGTCATTTTTGCCTGGTAATGAAATGCTAAATCAAATATTGGAAAATTTTAAATTTTGGGATTATCTCAATTTTCTTCTATTGATTTCCTATTAATTGTCGAGAAAAATATACACAATGTGGCTATGATTCACCGATCAAATAGGTCTCATATCTTCCAGTAGGACTAACCACTCAATTTGACTTCGCTCATTTTATATATTTGTCTCTCTGCATAATTGATAGAAAACTAACAAAAGAAAATTTGAGAGAATAAAATTTTATTATAGATATGTTTATCGATGTAACAGGGAAATTAACTGTCCAGAAAACAACCAAATGTTCTCAACCTTCATTAATAATTATTGTTGGACATCTGGAATCTAGCCTAATATTCTAAATATAAAATTCATTTTATAAGTTCATAATTAATGTTATGGTTAAATGTTCAAAGTCATATTTATATTTAGTGTTACATATTCTTGAGAATATAATATTATTTTAGTATTAATTATTAGACATAAATAATACTTTATCAAATAATCATTTAAAATGGTAAATTATTCAATAATTAATCATTCTTAATAGAATTATTTTGATTTTGTGCAGTTAATAAATATGAATATAGTAATTAGTATATTAAAATAAGCAAACTATTATTGTATAATTAATAAAATTAAATAGTTATTTTGTCACGATTTGAGAACATAGTATATCTAAGAATATAAATTCATAACTCTTAGTTCTTTTAATCTTATTTCACAAAAACAGATATTGATTATTGTATTGTAAATTTTATAGTTATTATATATAGATGTACATAACTCCCAAAAGTAACTCTCTAAAATCCCTTTTTATATTTAATGACATAAACCCAATAATTTTTATGGATTTATATTATACAATTATATAGATTAATTTTATTTATGTCATTGTAATTTATATATTTATTTATATGGTTAAAGACCTATAATTTCAGGCTATATGTTAAGAATGAAATCTAAGTGAATAAAAATTATTTTCAATTTTTGTCTTATTTTGTTCTCCGATCCTTGTTTCTTAAAGTTTTATCAGAAACATATTAAACCTGACTGGATGCTATTTTCTTGCCAAATAACTCTAACCCCTCATGAATCACTTTTTTTTTTTTTCGAAGGGCAACATAAGCAATTTTATTAATCTAGAAAATGACAAGCAAGGAGGGAATGCCACAGTTGAAACTGTGGTCACTAATGGAAGCCTTAGCTGAGAAATGGACTTACATATTCTGCTGCCTATTTACCCAATTACAAGATAAACGAACTCTAGGTAAGAGTGACTCTTTCAAGTATCAACTGTGGTAATTAATGGAAGCCTTAGCTAATACATGGGCTTCCATATTCTTCTGCCTACAAACCCAACTACAAAATAAATGATCTCTAGCTAAGAGTAACTCCTTGCAGTCCTATATACCAACTATTCTTCCCTTTGTGTGTGAAGACTCCATTATACCAGCATCTTCTTCTTTCACATCTCACCGGAATCGCATTCGAAGAGAGAGACGCTATAAATGGATGGGGTTTTTCTTTCTGATGCTATAGTGAATATAATTAATAGGTGTCCATTACATGCAATTATCTTTCCTATTAATTGTAACTGCATCTTAAGATGAAGGCAACGTGGCACCTAGTTTCTGGAAACACCAACGTTTTGTATGATTGAGTGACTTACATGGCATGCAAAATTGTTTCACAAGTCTATACAGACACACACAGTCTACTCACTAATGAATAGAAAGTACCATCAACGAAGCCATATTTTGAGTATATGCAAGAATTCACGTATTAAATAAATGAATTTATTAATTTTCACATAATATCAATTATATAAACTCCTTCCTCAGCTGTTCAATCGGCTTCCATCGGTGAAGAAAACTAACCATGGATCTTCAAGCGTTTTTCATCACTCTCTTTTTTTAGCTCTCCTTTCCTTCCTTATTTTTCGGCCCCACCATAACTGCCTCCCTCCGGCTCCTTGGTCATGGCTTTCGATCAATGGCCACTTGCACCTCTTGGGTCCCAACATCCACCAATCGCACCACTGTGTCTCCCTCCCATGTAGGCCCTTATTCTCCCTCCACTTCAGCTCTGTACCGAGCGTCGTCACTTCCTCGCCTTACTTCGCTAAGCAGCTTCTTCAAGCCAACGAGCTCTCCTTCAGTTGCCGTATTGAAACCACGGCCATGAAACGCCTCACGTACGAGGCCTCTCTGGCCTTTGCACCCAACGGAGCTTACTGGAAATTCATCAAGAAGCTGAGCATGAACGAGCTCTTGGGTATTCGTGGCATCAACAACTTCATACCCTTGCGAGCCCGAGAGTTTCGCGGGCTTCTGAGCCTTCTAGCCTTGAAAGCCCATGCCTGCGAGCCCGTGAATCTCACGGAGGAGTTACTGAAATTTACAAATGTAAGCACAGATATAATGCAACATATAGAACAATTTGACTCTCTGGAGACGGAATGCCATGAGGATCCTAAAAAAGCACCAACGTCCGTGAATATAAAAGATAAAGGAAGATAGAGAATTCAATACACGGTTCGAATCACCATTGATTCTATATTCATTCCCTAGCTTATGTAATTAAGAATTTCACTAACTCAATCTAAATATGAAATACAATTGTCAATCTCACATAATCACACAACTTTTACACTATTACCTTATTAACCCTTAGTCA
Organism: Delonix regia; assembly: GCA_037074485.1. Classification (NCBI taxonomy): domain Eukaryota; kingdom Viridiplantae; phylum Streptophyta; class Magnoliopsida; order Fabales; family Fabaceae; genus Delonix; species Delonix regia. Next base: position 15,705,924 of record CM073456.1, on the reverse strand, counting down.
AGAGACTTTTAAACTAATCCCCTCATAACCCACAAAGAGGCTCAATCCTATAAACTTTTATAATACAATACAATTCATTGGAATTATCTCAATTTCTAAAAAACAAATGTCAATATAACAAGATGAGTATAACTCTCTTTCTCACACAAAGCACAGACTTTTTCACCCAGAAAAGTATGTGAATCACACACATATAGTCACATAGACTGAAATAAAATAAAATAGACTAAGAAACACTAAGCTTAATCTCAATGAACAAAATGATCAATCTTCTTTAGTGCATCTTCTCCTTTAGAATGCTACATATTTATACTACAAAAGTCCAATGACTACGTCATTTTGGTAAATTTTTTTATTCATTCGCTAGGTAAGGAAACTCTGATGACGGAACAATCACCATATGCTGCGATTATGGAGTTAATTCAGATATGCTCCAAATCAGACAACAATGTGAAAAGTGAATTTATTTGTTAATCTCTAATCTTTTACAACTCCTGGGCTAGTTTGAATATCGTTGATTGGGCTAGGCCTTTTAACTAGATCTATCAAACAAACACATAATGGTAAGAGAAGATAATATTATTTTTGATATAATCATTAAATAACAAAATAATGAATATAATTAAATATATCAACAATCTCCCCCTTTATTTTGATTATGTCAAAACTATAGTAATTATCAGTCAAAGCATCTATATTGCTCCCCCTTAGTGTAAGCGTGGTATTGCTCCTCCTTAATGTAAGCATATCAACTTTTGTAATGCTCCCCCTTTTGTATCCCTCCCCCTTAATGGGTGACTGGCTGGTCCATCTTCAATGCTTCATCTGTCAACCATGCTCCCAATTTTCTCCCCCTCTTTGACATAAATCAAAATAAACATAATATTGGAGAAACAGAGACAAAGAAAATCACATAATAAATAGAACATAAAGCACACATAATTTAACAGATAACAGTCCATAGGCCAACTAATGGCACAGTAGTCCAAAGCAATAAGACACAAAGTCCACAAAGTCTAGACGTAAAGCCACACGGTCATAAAGCCAAATAAAAGACACGAAGTCACATAGAGATAGTTAATAAGCTAAAAGATTGAGGTTAACAACTAACTACTAAGAATAATCTGGAAGAAATTTTTCTGTCGTTGAAATCAATTATGCTTGCTTTTGTTGGGGCACCCTATTGAACTTAATGATCTTGGTATAGTATATTTCTAAAGTTAGTTTTGGTTGCATAAGTCTTCGATTCTTATTGCAATGAATACTTAAATATTAACTCTTTCACATACGCAATGAGCAGGGCTACACCATTACAGATTGTGACAATATATATCATTCGTTTTCTTTCCTTTCTAAATAAAAGCTTCTACTATATGCTCGGAGCTTGCCCTTGAGTTTGCATTTCTTTACTTGTTTTGCCCTCTCTTTCCACCCTCACAAGCGTAGAATTACTCTAGTTTTAGTTTTCTATTTTCTTGTTTTCTTTTTTATTGCATCAGACTGCTTCATCAACCCAATTTGTGAAATTGGACCAAAGCTAATTGTTTGAAGTTACTGTATGGAACCTTTTGAGACTAAATTTGTCCTTTGAACGGACTCCATCATATTGCTCACTTCAATGAATGATGGTTTTGTATTCTGATATGAAGATCAAGAATTCAACATCTTTCTATCATGAAAATAATTTCCTCTTTCTAAAGTGATAATCCTTCTGATATTGATACATAGCCTTCCTCTCCCCTCTTAAAATAATGTGAGATTTCCATCCTCTTGCCTGCAAACTTCAGCAACCCATGTAAATTCATCATCGATAAAATCAAGCTGTGTTCTTAAATGTTTAGTCAAAGATAAATTAATATCACAGTAACATAGTATAAAGTATTGATGTTGCCCTATTAAACCTTGAAATAATCACTTAACCATTCTCTTTTTGTTTTCAGTTACTGTATACGAAATGGTCTTCTTTCGTTCTCTTCTTTGAAGTAAGTGGGAATGATAATACTATAATATAATTTATTGGTGCCTACTAGAAAGCTCAGTAAGGGCTGAGCTAGAAAAGCAAGTAACTATTAAGTTCTCATTGTATGCTCCCGCGGGTCGGAATGTGACAGGGGAAGGAGGAGGACACACTGAAGCAGAAGAATAAAATCAAAGAGGTGGAGTACGGAGCTGTAAGGCTAGCTGCACTTATTTTGCTAAGGTTGCACTTTTATTTCGATTTTTTTTTAATATCTGATTTGGCATGTTATTAGGATCTGATGTGGCTTCTTAATTTCCACATCAGCAACCATGCAAATAGTGTTACTGGTTCAGCTAAAGGCAAGGATCAATTTAAAAAAGTTTAAAACAATAAGGATTGATTTTAAAAAAATAAAGTATAAAAACCTATTTAATAAGTCACGTAAAGTATAAGGATTAAATAATTAATGTTTTTTTTGAAATTTTATTTTATTTGATTCAATAGGAGCAAATTTTGCTTTGATATAAATACTTTTTTTTCCATTGAAAACAATTAAGCTAAAAGCAAGACTAAAAGAAAATTACTTCAATATAATTACGTTTTTTTTAAATATAATTTATTTTGATTAAACATGGTTATCTCATTTGTTGAAAAGGAAATACCTTTTCTTTCTTTGGACACCATTACTTGTCGTATTGTAATTAAATTATTTAATATAAAAAAAGATTAAAATGTGTAACTAATTAAAACATTCATACTTCCACTTCCTTTGATCTAAAATTTTAAAATTTATGTTGAGAGGGTTGGATTTTTCTTTCCTTTGTTGAAGGCATAATTAAGTAGGAGTGCTATCTAAACAATCCAAATATTAGACTTAAATACTCAAATTAAGACAAAACATATGTTTTAGACTTTGATAATCAAATTTAGTGATAATAGCATTAATTTTGGTGTTGACTTCTTTCTAAAACACTAAAACTGATGAGTAATGAGTGAGAGAGTAAGTGAGGAAACTTGAGACATATTCACAACATTCTTCAAAACTTCCTTCGATCCAAGATTTAAAATCGATCTTCAAAGGGGTGAATTTGTTGACACTCTAAATTCTTTTGAATTTGCTATTATTTCTCTCCCAATATTCATGTAATCCCATGAAATTGAATGTCTCTCTAGAAAGAAATAAAAGGACGAATAATCATCAAAGTCATTGGTATTATGGAAAAGTAATTATCATATGATCTTCGAAACACATTTTCTTATTCATAACATAATTAATTAATAAATATTAAATAATATTTTAATAAAAAAATTGTATACAAAAATTAATAAATTAAAATATAATAATAAATTATTTAAAAATAAATACTATTCTATTTGTAACAATATTTAATAATTAATCACATCGTAATTAAATAATAATAATATTTTAAAAACATACGATGATTACTCATTATTGAATTCCATGGTCAATAAAGTATAAATAATAAACTACTCATTGGACGCTACCTTTCGGACTCGGAGTAAATCCCTCCAACTCAAAGTCAAATCCTTTTACTTCCTGACGCCGTCCATGCGAAGAGTTGTTCAAAATAATCACTGTCAATGTATCACTATCGGAGTCGACCATGTACTATAAGGCTACGGCCGTCTGTCAAATACAATAAGGAAAAAATTATTTAAATACCTTACAACTCATACAAATATTTTCAGTTTTTTAGAATAAATATAACACATAAATTTCAATTTTTTGAGAACAAACGATCAAGCAGAAAAATAACAATAATAACATATATTGCAAACACATAAATAGGTAATATGTATATAAAAAAATAAGGATGTAAAAAAAAACCCTTATTATCTTTTGCGTATAAAATAAAGGTGTGAAATAATAAATCATTTTTCCATATAATTAAAATGGAAATGGTAGTAGTGTCTTGGAACGGGGTAAAATGGAGAAACATGAGAAAGAAAAGACACGTGGCATAATGGTAAAGGAAGAAAAGTAGAGCCACTAAGGGGAATGAGACTGTCAGAAAGATAAGCACAAATACATTCAATTAGTATTAACAAGTGATGATTAAAATAGAAAACAAAATTTTCATTGCACAAAAATAAACTATTTTCTTTGATGTAAGATTTGTAGTTTTTTTTTTCCTCTTACTATATATATTTGACTAAAAAATCTCTGCTTATTCTACTCCGTTCAACCGTTTCTAAGTTGAATATTATTTCTATGGCTGCGGCCATCACAAAAAATTAATGATTATTTTAAAATTTATCAAAAAATAAAGTTCTATATAAGGTATGATAATAAAAAAAAATTAATGTTCAAAATTTTTTTGATAACTATTTTATATATATTATTCACTTGATCAATTTCTAAACAGAAATAATTTTGAGTATCAAACTATTGAACAAAGCATAAATGAAAATAATTTTGCAATAATATTATGAACAGACAAATAATAGTTATTTTAATTAACTTTATAAAAAAATAAAATATAATTAATTATGTAAAATATTTTAGTCAAAATAAATATATAATATAAATATATCACGTTAAAATAAGTACATAAGAAATTTATAATCAAAATTTTTTAATATAAAAAATGTTCTGATCCAATATAACTTTTTTTATAATAAAATATTTCAATTTTAAAAGATAGGGAAGCTTAGTTAATTTTCTAAACAAAAACTAATATAAGACATTATTGATTTTTTGCGAAAGTTTTTTTTTATTGGAAAACAATTTTCTATCCATCTTCCTCATAATAATAATAATAATAATAGTAATAATAATAATAATAATAATAATAATAATAACAATAATAATGAAAAAAGCTCTTTTGATCCTTCATTTATTACACAATTACTATTTTGATCCCTTAACTATTAAAATGGTTAAAATAGTCACTTACTCATTAAAAAATATCATAATTAGTTCTCCACTTTTTACAAAATTACTAAATTTATTCTCTCTCTCAAATCTTAAGCCTAAAATTTAAGCGATTAAATCTAATATTTCTTTAAAAGTTAGGGAATCAAGTATGATATTTTTCAATGAGTGAGGGAATTATTTTAGATATTTTAATATATAAGATATCTAAATGACAATTTTGTGATTAGTATAAGAACAAAAAAATATTTTACTCTAAAAATAATAAAGTGATTTTTTACAAAAAAAAATAAATAATTTGCCTTTTCTATTTCTTGGGGCCAAATAAACCCAAATTAAAGTAGTTAATTGGGAGACGCATGCATGCGGACCCATCTAGACCACAGCAGATCCTGTTGTAAATTAGGCATGCTAAAAGTCACAAAAGCTTGAAAGAATTTTTATTAAAAGAAAAAAAAAACAAAAAAAGGAAACTCCCTTCCTCTATAGCATCCTCTATTGTAATAATTTTACAGCAGAGGATCCTCCCTCCTTTTTCTAGGGCTGATATACTGGCATCTAAAAGACAATGTTCGTCTAGAAAGAGAGTAGATTTGGATTTGGTAAATTTAAAAATTAAAATGTATGTGAATTTAATAGAATTTCAATCGTTGGATGAAAATTTAATAGTTTATATTTCAATAAGTTATTAAAAATTATTTTATATTTATTAAAATATAAATTGTTAGATGAAAATTTAATAGTTCAGATCTTTTTAAATACAATAAATTTAGATTCTCAAATGCAGATAATCCAGAGCCTAGAAAAAGCCTCAAAATATTTATAATTGCTTGTTTTTAAAATTCAAAATTTAGTAAGATATTTTCCATTCCATATCAAATATTTTACTGAAAATTAACAATATGTCTTTCAAATATTATTTTTATAATTCAATTTTCCAGTAAAGCATATCAATTTGGAGTCCAATTATTTTTTAAGGACTACTACGACTGAAAATTTTGTTTTAGACACTTTATTTATATAGAAACTTGATCTTTTAAATACTAAACTCTTTCATATTTTATAACCAAATATATTTAGCAGCCGACATCGTAATTAAATAGTCGAATGCTAGTGGAGCGGTACGAGAAGCTTTTCATTCGACTCTGTATTTCAACCTAAATTTCAGCTCGACAAGTTTTTGTCATGGTGGACCGTGGTGTTCATATCTCCATTTTATATAATAAAAGTTACATTACTTCAATAACTATATATGAGAAATAATATTCAAAATATGTACGTGACTTAATGCATGGCTTATATAAACTCTCCACATTTAGCATGATTCATTCCATATTCCAGCACCAAAGTATTGAGTGAGTAACCATGGAGCTTCAAATGCTTCTTATCACTCTCTTCCTCTCAGCCCTTGCTTTCCTCCTTTTCTTCATGCCCCTATAGAAAAAATAGACATTGGATAAAAATAAAACTGTAGTAAATAATTTCATATGACTCAGATTTTTACATGAAAAAACCCCAATAGGGTAAGAAACCACAAACAAGGAAGAAATGATTTCACTATGAGAAAAATAGAAGTCATACATTCTCTCTATATAGTAAGGATAATACAATATTTTTATATCTCTTGCTGATATGATAATATTAATCTCACAACTCTCTCTCTTTATATAAGATTACTCCTTTTTTTGATTGTGAGAAATAAGGTTTTAAAGCTCTGAATTTATAAGGAATGATGAAAGGCTTCAATTTAATTTTTAAAAGACTAAACTGCAATTACAAAACATATTCTTTTCTTTTTCTATGGTTGTTTACCAACCAACGAAATTTGTTTCCATCGTTGTTCACCAACCAAGGAGTCCTTCTTTAACAAACTCCCATTTGAAGATTCGATTGAAAATCAATCAATCTTCACACCATTCTTCCTTTTTTGCCATCTCCTGTTGCTTACATTTTTGCTAGGCTAATGGAAGATCTACACCATATGAGCTTATCAGTGTTCATTGGCTTTGTCAGTGCATCTATTAAGTTATCTTTATTATAGATTTTCTGCATATCCACACTTCCTTCTTCCACCTTTTCTCAGATAAAGTGATATTGAACTCGTATGTGTTTAGTCTTAGAATGGAATGCCGAATTCTTTGCCAGTAGAGAGCACTTTGATTATTACATAATAATGTAATCTTTATAGGATTGTTCGTGAGCTCTTCCAATAGTATTGGCAACTAGATTGTTTATTTGCTAACTTGTGTAGCTGCAATATATTCTACCTCTGTAGTTAAAGTGGCCACAATAGGATGTAGTTTTAAAACCCAGCTTACAGCTCCGCCTATATGAGTAAACACATAACCACTAGTGGATTTGCTATTGTCAAGATCACCTGCAAAATCTGAATCTGTATAGCCTTTGATGGTAATATTGATCCTCCATAACACAATGCAACATTCGTAGTCCCCTTAATGTATCTTAAGACCCTTTTTATAGCATTCTAATACTTTCAGTCAAGATTCGTCATATATCAACTAACCACTCCCACTGCTTGTGTAGTGTCTGGTCATATGCAAATTATAGCGAATATTAGGCTAGTCATTGCTGATACGTATGATACTCAAGACATTTCCTTCATCTCTTCTTCACTGCTAGGACTCATGCTTGAAGATAACTTGAAATTAACAGGAAGTGGGGTAGAGATTGGCTTATAATCTTGCATATTGAAGTGTTACAATATCTTCTTTAAATGTTTCTTTCGAGAAAGCCAAATCTTCCTGTTATTTTTGTCTCAGTGAATTTGCATCCCTAGAATCTTGTTTAATGATCCCAAGTCCTTCATATCAAATTCCCTAGCCAATTGTGCCTTTAATTCATTAATGCAATCTTTGTTGGGGCCTGCTACCAGTATGTCATCTACATACAATAGCAAAATAATGAAATCATTTCCACCAAACCTCTTGATATTTGTACAAGAGTCTGCATTAAGTTTGTTGTATCCAAGGCTCATGATGAAGGAATCAAATCTTTTATACCAGCATCTCAACGTCTATTTAAGACCATATAAAGATTGTTTAACCTACAAACCAAGTTCTCTTTTCCTTTTTTTACAAACCCTTTTGGTTGGAGCATATAAATTTTTTCTTTAAAATCTCCATGAAAAAATGTAGTTTTTACATCTAATTGGTCTAGATATAAGTCAAGTGTAACACAGATTGCTAAGACCACTCGAACCATTGTGAGTTGAACAACCTGAGAAAATATCTCATTGTAATCAATACCTTCTTTTTTTAGGAAATCTTTTTACCACCAATCTAACATGATATCATTCAACTTGATCATAACTAGTTTTCTTAATCTTGTACACCCATTTGTTCCCAATGGTCTTTTGTCCTTTTGGTAGTAAAACAAGATTCTATATCTTATTCTTATAGAAGGCTTCAATTTCTTCTTGTATTGCTGTTACTATAGAGAAGCTTCTGAGCTTTCCATAGCCTCTAAAAAATCGAAGGCTCTCCATCTTTTGTGAATAAACAATATGCAACATTCCCTTCTATAATGTAATCTGAGTACCAAACCGGTTCTTTCCTCTCCTGAGTTGACCATCAAACTTGTGGAGTTACAAGATCAACTTGTTCTTGTTCATCATATCTTAGTGGTACTTTAGAAGAAACTGGTACTTCTGTTTTATTTTCTTCTCCTTCAATATGCACTGTAGTGGTTTCTACTATTTCTTTTAAAGTGTTATCACCTTCATATATATGTTGTTTCTCTTCAGGAAAGATGACATCCTTATTGACTATCATCTTGTGGTTAGTGGGATTCCACAGGTGATACCCCTTTACTCCGTCAGCATATCCTAAGAATAAGCATTTTCTAGATTTTGGATCTAACATTGTAATTTTTAGGCATTGTACATCACATATACAGACTTCCAAACATATGGAGGTTTGTATAATCAACTGGTTTCCATGTCCACATCTCTACTAAGTTTTTCATATCAATTGCGCTTAAAGGTGACTAATTGATCACTTAGCAAGTTGTCTTAATTACTTTTGTCCAAAATAAATTAGCTAATCCAGTAGTTCTTAACACTGCTATTGTCCTTTCCAACAAAGTCATGTTCATCCGCTCTACCACTCCATTTTGTTATGGAGTGTACACCACTGTGAGTTGTCTTTTGATACCGTCTTGTTGACAAAAAGTAATAAATTAATCACTGGTGTATTCTCCTCCATTGTCAAATGTCAAGCATTTGATCCTTTTCTCATATTCATGTTCCACACGCACTTTGAAAGTTTTGAAAACTTCAAACATATCACCTTTTCTCTTAATTGGATACACCCAACATCTCCAAGAGTAATCATGAATGAATGACACAAAACACTTTGCTCCTCCTAGGGATAAGACTAGTGCTTGTCAAACATCAGAGTGCACTAGGTTTAAGATAGCTTTACTTCTCTCTTTAGAGTCATTGAACTTCAACCTATGTTGCTTACTTATAACACAATACTCACAAAAAGGTAAAGAAACCTTTTTAAGTTCGGGAAGAAGATTCTATTATGCAAGAACCTTCAATCCACGTTCTGACATGTGTCCAAGTTTATGATGCTACAATATCATTAAGTCCTCAACTGTTTGATCAATTAAAGTAACTGAGACTTCTCCTTATTGCTGTGTTTCTCATTTAACCATATATAGGTTAACCATCATCTTTTCTACTTTCATAACTACAAGTGCGCCTTTAATGATTTTCAGAATGTCATCCTGTATCTATGTTTTATACCCATTACTATCAAATTGTCCTAAAGACAATAATTTTTTTTGGAGACCCCTCAAATGCCGGACCTCCTAAATGGTGCGAGTTATACTATTATACATCTTTAGCTTGATGATGCCTATTACAACAATCTCTAAGAAACAATCATCTCCCATAAACACATATTCTCTAAAGGCAAGTTTATATTGGTGGAACCACTCTCTCCATGAGGTCATGTACCATGTTGCTACTGAATCTATAAGCCAGATATCACTTAACATTTTTCTACCATCAGCAACTGTTGCTACCTCGTTGTATAAGACTTCTCTATTATCTGAGGTACTTGTAATGCATCCCTGAGCACTTGAAGAATCAGTATCTTTGCCTTTGGCCTCTGCAGTCTTCTTCAAATGCCAATACACATTTTTGTAGTGTCCCTTTTTGTTACACTTGAAGCACCTTATATTATTCTTACTTTTTTATTTTGATCTACCTCGATTCTAGCTCCCACTTGAGCCACATTCTGTTGATCTTCTTCTCATCATTGCCAACGTTTTCACTAGTTATGAACAAATCAACCTGTCTTCCTTGTTTTGCACTGATTTTCTTCTTCCAAAATAGCTAGTGCAATGCCATTGAAAACTAGGTAGTTTACAAGAACATTATTGGTTAAGTTGCTGACAAGTTAGTTATAGGAATTAGGTAGGTTTTGAAGCAGAATTTTAACACGTTCATTCACCTCTATTTTGTGACATAATGATGTGAGTTGAGAAAACAGAGTATTCAGAGTGTTGATGTGCTCCGTCACTGAAGTAGTTTCAGACATCCGTAGAGTGTATAATTTTCTTTTAAGAAAAATTATGTTGTGTAGTGAATTGGCCTCGTACAATTTAATTAAATGATCCTGATTTTCTTTTGTCATCTTCTTCACCTCTATGCTAGAAAATATCTCATCAACAAGTGCGAGATGAAGATTTACAACTGTATTCCCATCCATCTTGTTCCATTTATTTTCATCTATGAATTCTACCAGTCTTTCACTAATAGCCCCAAGACAATTCTCTTTTCTTAAGATGACCTTTATTTTCAACTTCCAGAGTGAGAAATTATTGCCGTTGAACTTTTCAGTCTCAAAATTTTTCCACCATTGCTTCAATCACAATATATTTGTAAGCAAAAATAGCTCCCACTATTTAGCGTGAATAGTAACTGTATGTATGAATAGTGCACCGTACACGTGAATAATATCCATTACTTATAATGGATGAAAATAATCTTATTTATTTTTTTATGTGGAAGATCCACTATATTAATGGCAGCTATAGAGCATATGATAAGTAGATAATGATACGCCTAAATAAGCTCCGATACCAATTGTTGAGAAAATAAACATTGAATATAAACTATAGCAAATAATTTGATATGACAGACATAATTTTATATAAAAGAACCCCAATAGGATAAAGAACCATTGATAAGGAAGAAATAACATCACTATGAGAAACATAGGAGATACACCTTCTCTTTATATTGCAATAATAATACAATATTTATATATATATTGCTAATAGGAGAATACTAATCTCACAACTCTTTATATATCTCACAATTCTCTCTCTACATAAGATTGCTCTTTTTCTTGGTTGTGAGAAATGAAGTTTTAAAGCTCTCAAAGTGAAGGATGAAGAGCTTTAATATAATTTTTAAAGGATTAAACTGCAATTACAAAAAATATTCTTTTCTTTTTCCATGATTGTTCACCAACCAAGGAAATTTGTTTCCATGGTTGTTCACCAACCAATGAGTCCTTCTTTGACAACCGCCACTACCAGTGGGATCCTTGGCCACAACTTACCATCATCAGCCACTTGCATCTATTTGGCCTCTATGTCCGTCAGACTCTCCACCACCACTCCCTCTATTGTGGTCCCTTCTTCTCTCCTCACTTGGGCTTTGTCCCATGCCTCATCATTTCCAATCCCCACTTCGTTAAACTATTTCTTCAGGACAACAAGCTCTCTTTCAGCTCTCGGCTTGAATGCACTGCCATCAAACGTCTGACTCATGAGTCCTTTCTGGCTTTCTCACCCTATGGACCCTATTGGAAATTCATCAAGAAGCTAAGCTTCAATGAGCTCTTCAGCTCTCGAGGCACCGGCAAGGGTTTGGGAAGAGAATAGAAGATCTGTATCAGAGGTTGGATTTCATGATGGACAGGATTATTACTAAACACAAGCAAGCGAGGAAAACTAGGAAGATGTAAAGCGAAGAAGGTAACTTTAGGGATTTTCTTGATATCTTGCTTGATATCGCAGAGGATGAAAGCTTGGAGATGAAAATTAACAAGGTTCACACGAAGGGCCTAGTCATGGTAAACTACTTGCTTTTTAATTCTTTTTACTAATATTTAAAGTACATATAAATATTTAATAGTATAATACATTAATAAAGCATTTTGAATATAATAATAAATCTATAATGAAATGCCCGGGTAAGGATAATAAATTTATATTTTTATATTTTTATTATGCTGTTTTCTAATCATAATATATTAAATATATGATTAACTAATAATAATTTGTAATTTAATTTAAAAATAATAAATTTATCTATAATAATTACAGACATATAAAACTGAATAAATGTTATATTTTAATAAAAAATAGCATGATAAAGATATCAACAACTATATATAAATTTTTTTCAATATGGATAAACATTTGGTCGCGAGTATTTAAACTGAAGAAATGGCAGTATCTTGGTTCTTAAAGAGTCCAACTTTTAAAGACTTTACCTATTTTGCCAAAAAAATTAGTCTAAATGAGTGCAGTAATACCTTTTAAAAAATTCAAAACAAAAAAAATCTCAGCATAAAAATGTCAGAACACTAATATAGACAAAAAGTAAGAAACTAGTACAATTTGATTTAATACCAAAACTGTCTCTTTTTTTTTTTTTTTTAACTGGTTTTGACAATCGCATTCACTGAGACGATAGTTGATTTGCCAATTTTTTTGGTTGACGACGGATCTAATTTTTTCATGAGCTTTTATAGTTTATCGCTAGACTTCGTCGTAACATTAAAAATATGTCCAATACAATAAGTTTAGTTCCAACCAAAAAAAATCCAACTAAAAAAATTTAATTAGAAAAAAATTGTTTTGTAAAATAGATTAGATTTATTTTAAAAATTCAATCGAAGTCCAAAAAATTTAAATTAATTTTTTAATTAAAAATTTATTATTTAAAGAAACACTTAATTCGGTAAATAAAAAAATGTAATGTAACATTTAAAATATAAAAAATAAAAATATCTTTATATTAAAGATGTAAAATACAAGTTTATTAATAAAATTATTGTTATTTTTAATTTAAAGTGATCATACATAAGATCATGGTTTAATATGACATGATCTTAATATATATAAAAAAAATAAAAAAAAAGTAGTGCTTTTTATCTAAAAAATTTATGGCAGTACTAATATTATTTTTAGTAACAGTAACTTTTATTGTTTAAGACAAAGAATACTAATATAATTGTGAATTCTATGGGGGGGCTTTTCAGGATTTGTTCACAGCAACAACAAATACCCTAGTCATTGCTATAGAATGGGCGTTAGTGGAGCTCATCAACCACCCCGAGTTACTGTAAAAAGCTCACCAAGAGATCGATCACGTGGTTGGAAATCAGAGGCTCGTTCAAGAATCCGACAGTCCAAAACTTCCCTTCCTTCAAGCCATTATAAAAGAAATGTTTCGCTTGCGTCCTCCGGTCCCTCTAGTTATTAGAATGTGCATTGCAAAGTGTGACATTGAGAAGTATGTGATTCCAGAGAACATAGTGCTTATTGTTAATGTTTGGGCGATGGGAAGGAATCCAAACTACTAAGAAAGCCCATTAGAGTTTCAACCTGAACGATTCTTGAAGCCCATAGAAGGGAGCTCATGCACAGGTTTTATGGATGTGAGAAGACAACATTTTTAGTTTCTGCCATTTGGTACTGAAAGGAGGATGTGCTCTGGTCTCACTTTAGCCATGCAGGAGGTGCCTACTGTAGTAGCTGCTAATGGTGAGCACATGACTCAAAGACCTAGTTAACCCGGCCCAATCCAATCATATTGAACTAAGTCTAAATAAAAAAATTAGCAAATCTATCGAGCCGAGCTGGATTCATGACCAAGGCGAGCCGAGCCGAGTCTTAGGATTGCTATCAACCTGCCCGGTTTGGCCCAGTTATATTTTCTATTTTTTAATATTATATTAATAATTTAATTTGATTTATTTTTTATTTATAACAAGTTTTTAATATATTAATTATCTTCAAATCTTAATTCCTTTTAATTCAAAATCTTAATTTTTATTTATTAATTTTTTTACATTAAAATCTATTTTTTTATTTCTTTTATTTTTAAAAATTATTTTTATTAATTAAAAAATAATTTTTATAAATAAATAAATAAATAGACTCGGCCTGACTTGATCAAACTCAATGTGGCCCAATCACTTACTAAGGCATACTAGGTCTCAAGATAAAAATATTTACCTTAGTGTTAAGTCAGGTTAGATCCCAAGTCTTAATCAAACTTGACCGACTCTGCCCTTAATCACCCTTAATAGCTGCCCTATTCAGTGCTTTGATTTTGATGTGGTAGGCCCTCAGGGAAAAACATTGAAGGGTAAAAAAGCTTTGTTTGATATGGATGAGAGGCCCAGTTTGACAGTTTCACGGGCCCATGAACTAGTGTGTATCCCCATTGCAAGGCCCATTTGTGGCCCACTTAACCTGAGTTGCTTTAAGCTTAAGATCCGGTAAAAGTGTTGTCTTTACAGGTTAGTTATTAGAAGCTTGTGGGCATGGCCTGTTTAAATAAGAGTTGAATTTGATTCTGCTATTTTTGTTTATAGACGTTGTTATTGTCAAACATACAAGTACAGTTTTAGATGAGTAATGACCCAAAAAAACCATTTATGTATTGTCAAACATGTATATATATATATATATATATATATATATACATATGCGAGTTCAAAAAGATCTATACCCTTGATCACTTCAAAATGCTTTTTTTTTTTTTCTAAACAAAACTATTTTACATGTGTAACGACAAAATAAAAACCATTTGCAAATATATACTATACTTTTTCTTCTTATTTTTGCCACTTGAAATACTAGATTGAGTTTGTTTAACTTTCAGGCCAATAAATTAAAATTCAAAACAACGCCAGTGGGGCGTACATTTCGAAGAGTTCGATAACAAAAATTACCTCTCTTTGTATTAGTAAATCTTTCCTGAAACGATAATGGTGACAAGAAATTAATACTAACAGCTAATTAAAGAGCATTAGAGAATAAACTAAAATAGAAAAAAGAGGTAAACGAAACAAAATGGGGAGAGTAAGGAGGGAACTCAAGGAAGTCACCGCCAGGACATGCATGTGTATATAGTTATTATTAAAATAAATTATTATTATAATTAATTTGTCAGGATTATATTTTAATATATAGCTGTGACCAAGTCAATAAACTGTCCTTTAATATATATATATATATATATATATATATAAAGCATTAATATGTTTAATTAATCATTTTACAATAATGAAATATTTTTATAAATTATATTTTTTAAAAACTAATAAATTAAGTCAAGTGTAAATGATGATGCAAATTTGACTACTAATTTTTATTTAAATTTAGATGACAAACTACTATGATTTGGATTCGGGGCATTTGAAATCTGGAGTATTTGGTGCATTTAGTTATCTTGAAGACATAGAAAAAATTGTCTTTTCAATAAAAAAATTAATATTTATTTTACAAAATAAAAAATAAGATAAAACTGTACAAATGCACTAAATGTGCCAAATATCAAATGCACATAATCCTAATAGAAACTACCGTAATGAATGACACATATGTGCAGAAATTAGGGTTCGCAATTAGGTAAGTGAAAATAGCCGCATGCAATAAGTAGACATGCTGGGGAAATATTATTTCAACGTGCATTACCATTTTCTTTTAGAAATTCATGGAGTCGATATCCTTGGGAGAAATATTAGTTTCTTTTATATATATGTTCTGTTTAGTTCTAACTAAAGCAACAAGAGAAAATGCAATGAGTTTTAGTTGATCAACTACTCCTCTCATCAACTCCATATCAATTTTCATATAAGTACCTTTTAAACTCTATTGTCATTCATAACATTCCAAGCATACCCTCAAAGAGCTCCTCATCTTTCTCTCAAAGTCATGGCACGCCTTGAATCTAATCATCTTCCCCCAATGACCATAATCTTTGTACTTTTTGTATCCCTTATACCCACTTCCACCATATCATCATCTTGTATCCTTATTGATTCAGACAAACCTGTTGGTTCAACTGAAACCCTTGTTCCTAGTGTACCACCATTAGTGACCAACAATGCCGACAATGATGACCACCCACTCACCTTTTTCATGCATGACATCCTCAGTGGGTGAGCCCCTCCACGAGAGCCATCATCGGAGTTGTCTCAAACCCAGCTCTCAATGATGATCAACATAGTACTTATGGAGCGAAGACTCTGCTTCAACTCACAGTCAATCTTACTTATTAGAATATGATGTTTTCATATCAAACTTGTTTGTGATCACAAATTTGATGCCTCAACATGAGCATATGTATTTTTATACATTGTGTTAGACTTTTTTTTTTTAAATATTATGTAGATTAGCATTAATTCTATTTTACATCAATTTTTTGTACTTACTAATTAAACAATTAATATTATTAATTAGTCTAAACTAAGAATGTATTAGGTTCATATTGATCATGGATAATCAATGATGAGTTGGATTATCCACTAACCAATTGGGTAGAGACCCCAACCTACAACCTAAGTCAATTAGCAATTATCTCACTAGATCACTAATTGAGAGCTAATGATTGAGAAAGATGGAATTGGGCTCATGTAAATAAGTCTTGTTAATGGGCTTGTTATATTAAAAATATTAAAACCTATTTTATAAGATTATGGCTAAAGGGTTTTTTTAAGAATATAAAATGACTCTTTAGCTATCTATGAAGCCTTAGTTTTTGTGCCCTCTCTCTTCTACGTATAACTCTCTTTGTGCAGACTTGGGTATTATGGGTTGTTGTTCTCTGCTATTCCATTTTCAGATCCATGCTATGGCTACTGCTCCTTCAGGTAAAATTATCTTATTTTTATATCTCTCATTTTAATCATATTTAGATATGATAATTTAGCAATTCAGGACCCTAAGACAAGATTATGATAAACCATCTTGTAATATAATTGCATAAGGTGAGTCTTTTGGAGGAAACTTTGCTTTATATTAATGTGCATATTCATAATACATGTTTCCTAATTTAGTTACCTCTATTCTTATTTTCAACAACTATCAGTAGCGAAAACTCTTAGTGGGATAAACTACAATGACTTGAAAAGGCCTTAAAATGTTTTTGGCAATTGCATTGATGGCCTTGGCCCTGATTCTGGGGTAGATACACTTACTACACTAAGCCAAAATTTCACTATTTTTTTGTAGCCTTTCTTGAATTGTGACACCATCTAAATTAAAATGTGTGTGTGTGTGAGTAGGCATTAATGAAAACAATAGTAAATTATGTGAGGGCTGCTCGAAAAAAGGTTAAGACAACTCGTTAAAGCTCAAGAAGGGTTATGACCTCTTCCAATTTGAAAGCACCTAATTTGAAGGAGTGTCTAGTGTTCAAAGAACACATATTGAAGCTCGTGTACATACAACTTAAATCTTTCATTCATGTTTTAGGAGATAAGCCCCATATTTGACACACTTTCATGTATCTCTTGTCTCAATTTAACTATTGAAGGCTTCATATTTTACCCATCTAGATAACCAAATAGTCATTAAATCGATTGAAGATGTTATTTTTTCAAAAAAATTTCAATGAGGTAATGCAGCCTTGTAAAGAACTAAAAGCCCTAGTCCTAATTAGTTATAAGAATTATGGATAGTGAGTTAATGTAATATTTAAGTTAGCTATTTTGGGACTTTGTGAGGGTAAAAGAATTTTTTATAGTAATTAGATCATAAGATAATGGACTAATTTAAATCCAATGTTGTTGAGTTTGTGTTTCTCAACTATTTGCGTTTTAAGATTTTACAACTAAGTCTATTGTTATAATACTATCCATTATTGTACGATAAATGTTTGAGCCACATTTTTGAAGTAAAATTGATGAGACTAATTAAATAAAACATCTCATACAACATTAATTTTAGATTTTATATAGACTATATCAAAAAATAGTTATTCTTGCTATAGCTAAGTGCAAGGGGACAAGTAGGAGTCCAAAACCATTAAGATAACCACTGGCGAAAAAGTTTGTAATCTTAGGTTCCTTATTATGTTTATACTATACTATAGTACGATATGTCAAATTACTAATATGTCTAGCTATTGGCATGGTTTATTTGCATAACATAATTGTTATGGCTAACATTTCATATTTGCTATCCTTTCATAAAAGGTCAGTCATAATCAGTCACCATGTTTGATATTTTTTAGAATTCATATTTGGGGTTTTCAAATTGGTAAATATGAGTAGGTCTTCAACACCCAGTGTAAGGTTACAAGAGAAATTTAGAAAGGGTTTTTAAACCTAATATAATCATGATAGTTATAATAAGGTAAAAGAAACTTATTGTTCTTATACCTTTCATTAGTGTCTATCAAAGGACACTACTAGAATTATTATAAAGTTAAATGGACTTATGATTAGAGATTAATGAACCTTAGTGGATGGTTTTGTAAAATCATGGAAAAAAAACACTTCTTGTGCAAATTGAACAATCCATCTTAGGTTGAAACAAGTTTTGAAAAATATTATCTTAAGTTTGACGAGGTTAAATGCAGCCACAATTTTATCTTCATAATGTAGGTTAAATGACATATTATTAGCTTGAAGTGACATTAACCTTTTTATGATGCTAACCTCCTAGTGTTAACCCAGTATGATAAATCTTAGTGAGACATTTTGTGTTCATATTTGGAATTCAGTTCCATTGTGTCTCCCATTTTTTTAGTTTTTCTTAAGGAACTCCTATTGACTAAGTGCTCATAGAATTCAAAATGCACTCTTATTCCTTTTGTGGTGCACCTATTCAGATAAGTAATAGAAAGGTCATTCAGATATCTTGAGTTCGTAATGTAACAAAGAAAGGACTAAGATAGAAAGAAATTTCCATTTGCTTCTACTATTGACAGCTCAGCGTATGCTCAAGTAGACACATGTACTAATATAGCCTGTGCTATAGTGCACTTTGAATACACTTGAGTAATCATATTTTGGATTACTTGATGGCAGCTTAGATAGTTATGTTTTACCTACAAGATATTTAGAATCACATATTCTATTATAATAAATTTGATTCACTTTTAATTATTGACAATTTCGATTTAGATTATGCAATTTAATTGATTTTTTTTAAATCTATTTTGTTTGTATATCTTATGATGTTTAAGGTAGAGCTATCTTATGGTAAAGTATCAAATAAACACTCATAACTGCCTTAACTTTTTTATACATCTTTATGATGTCCTAAAAGAACTATCTTGTTGGAAAGTGTCATACGAACACTTACAGTTACTCAACCTCTATGTGCATCTTCATGATGTTTTGAAGCAAATGTTCTATTGAAAAGTGTCAAATGTATACAAACAATTGCCTCAACTTTTGCATGCATCTTTGTGTTGTTTGAAGGAGCTGCTTTATTGAGAAGTGTCAAATGGACACTTACAGCTACCTCATATATACGAGTAAAGAGCATGTTGCTTGTTTTATTATGGCCATTTGCCAAGGAATGAGATCAAGGAAATGAATTTATGTTGTGCACGTATTTTATGTCTTGACCTTTTTTCTTGCGACCATGACTCTATTATAGATTTCTCTCAAAATTACAAGAATTTCAGTTACATTGAATTTTTGATATATAATTCCTATTTGTTGAAGAGAATATTTGTGATTTTCAAATGCTTCTTAGTTTGATTTGTTTTGCAAAGTGTATATGGATTTGTTAAAGCCTTATAAATTACATAAGTTTGATGAGTTTTAAACTGCTAAAAAATATGGTTTTGAAAAACTCCTACAATTTGACTGTTCCCTCTTGGTATGGTTAGTGATATTTGCTCACTAAGTGTGGTCACTCATCCTTTCTCTCTATTTTTTTTAGTAAATAGTGTTTATCCCAGCTACCACCCTGTAGCTAAAAGTCATTTGAAAGACTAACTAGTAAGTCCTACATTGTTTGTAAAGATAAAAGCTAGTATTCATTTCATGTTGTTTCCATTGGAGAATATGGAATGTTTTGTGTACTCAAATAGCTTCTCTTTTTTCATAGGAAGGAATATTATATTCATATAGTTTTGTGTCAATGGTGTGATCATTTTAGCTTTATGTTTTTTGTTAAGAGTAAAGCTCTCTTATCCTATATGATATATGAATTCTCTATTGTGAAGGCTTTTGGGGGCCCATATTATAGGAAGGATTCTACTAAAACTTCCATTTACAATCTTATAAAGAACCTTTTAGTAATGAACTTGTTGAATTTTGCTTGCATTAGTGTAGGTTCACGTTAAGAATAGGTTAAACTTAATTGCTTAATTATGTTCATTAGGTGGATAGTTAGTTCAAATTTAGGGCTTACAGAGGTGGGGTTTACTTTGCCCTCTGTGCCAGCAACCTTCTACAGTTAAGGGTGTGACACACACGTTGCTTTCTTATCCAGTGTTGCTTTCTTCTCTTCTCACCATCTTATTCTCTTGAAGAATCTCTAGTGAGATTTGGATGAATAGTAAACTATCTTAATCTCATGGTCATGTTTATATTTAAAGTATATTGGATGTAGTGATTGAGAATAAAATAAATACAGAGGCTCAATATAGCTTTCAATTGCAGATGGAAATTGTCATTTTATTTCAATGGTGTGATAATTTTTTATTATGATAAACAATTTGTAATAATCATGAATACTGGTTGAATACGGTGTATGATAATCATTTTATTTAAGCTTTAATTGCATGTTTAAAACTAATAAGGAAAGAACATGGACAAGCATGAATACATTGATCTCGACAATGATAAGTGTGGTTGGCATGCTCTAGATATCATAGTGACAGTTCAAGATGGTTACACCGAGAAAAAGATGAAGGGTTAAATGATGAAAAAGTGAAGCAAAATGTTGAACATGATAACCAAAACGGTGAAGTGAATGAAGATTTAGGGAATGATGAAATGATGCACATAGCTAGATTAAAGGCAATTGTATAATTAGGCTAGAATTTTCTTATAATGATGCAGCCGATAAATTTTATTGTAAATATGCATTGTGTGTTGGGTTTACCATTTAAAAACACAAAATCTATTGTGACCACATAAATTTCTTTGTAGCAACGAAGGTTTTAGGGAGTTGAAATACATTACAAAAGAAAATAGAAAAAGGAGGCAAGAGCTATAACAAGAAATAGTTGTAAAGTAATGTTACATGTGTACTTGGATGGTGCATCGAATAAGTGGGTAGTTAGAAGCATAATAGAAAAGTATAACCATGAGCTAGTTTTGATAAATTTAGAAGCACAGAAAGTATATCATTCCAACTATGAAGTGAGATTGGGAAAAAATAAAAAATAATGCATGCTCTCCTTCTTTGCACACATATGGTTCTGTATTAATGACAGAGCATGCTAAAAGATTGGTAATTAACAAGCCCTAATATTAATTCAAATCACATATATTTAACTTACTACCTATCTAATATCTTGCTAAATTTTTGTAGGCACAAGAATTGGGTTGTGAAATTACATTGTATGAGATATTCAAATGGACCCCTAAAAGAATAATTGATGTATTGAAAATAAATCAAAAGTTATATTTGTGTGTCACTTGAAACATAAATCTATAAAATAATATTGAGTCTACTATCACTTTACATATATTATGTCTTTAACTTTGTTTACTTATTTAGGATGATTTCGAGACTCATAAAAATACAACTGCGGTGGAGGGTTCTAATTTCTAACATTCAAAAGTTGACGTGTGGGTCAAAATTGTAGACGCAAGGAAAAAAGGCTTCATTAATGGATTCAATTAAGGAAGAAAATGCTTTTATACTTACTCACCAGCCTTTTATGATGTGATTAGACCTAGATTCAATAAATCAATAAAGAGGAAATATGAACCGATAAATCAGGAATAACATAGTCAAATTGAAGATTTACTATCACAGTACTCAATTGTCCTCTAACCCACAATGTAAAGAGAACATTCAACCATATAGGCCTAACATATCAAATATTATGAATAATTACAATGACGTAGAGGTTGAAAGTTTGGACGAAGATGACTGATTAATTTTATGTAATTTTTTATTATGAACAATTTAATTGTAATAAAATATATATTCACTTATAAGTAATATAATGAACTTTCTTAGTTTAAAATTGTTTCAATCAAATTAATTTTCATAATATAGTTAACAAATATATTCTCTCCCATACCAAACTGTCATCAATGGTCAAATCTTATTATATTCTTCCTTAATTGACACTCGTGTTACATTTCAAAATACAATTATATATATGGTTAAATTTAAATTAAGAATTACCTATATCTATTAGTTTTAAAATCAAATTATATATATTGGGTTAAATTAAATTAATGATTACAGATATAGCTAGCAATTTTCGACTAAAATTTGGTTGAAAATTCTGACCATCTAGCAGTTGGAATTTCCAACCAATTTTTGGTTAGAATTGTCATCGAAGATTCTTTCTGCCCTTCACCCTCTCCCTATGGCTTCCTGCGATTTAGGATTTAGGCTTTCTACTGCGATTCTTCTTGCCCTTCCTTCAACATCCTTCTATACGTATTATTTTCTAATTTTCTCTTTTTCAACATCTTCGTTGTATTACATTATCTTTGTTCTTCTTGTATTTTGTCCTATTTTTTTCACTAATATTTTGTACAATTTTCACTCTCAATTTTTTGCTTCAATCCTTCTCTAACATTTCTTCACTCTCAATCTTTGCAAGACTTCCTGTTCCAACAATTTTTCACTCTCAATCTTTGCAAGGGTTTTGCTCTCTTTCTATATTTAACTAATATTTACTTGTATTTTTCTATATATTAATTTGGGTTAAAAAATTAAATAAATAAAATGCATGGTAAAGTTACAAATTTTATTACTATTGGGACTTAGGGTTTTAATGTAAATACAAAAAAATTATTTTATAGTTTAGGGTTTTTCAATTTATCATTTTTCCTTTTTTTAACTGCATTCGACATATGATTCTCGGGAAAAAGTTCCACTACAGTAAAGCAGTTCAACTATAGATTCTACAGTAAAAAATCGTGAGCATTCATTGTATCAGATGGTCAGCATTCTGCCATGTAGAGAAGTCACAAAAGTTGTGTTTTGGGGTTGAGAAATATAATCATTTTATTTGCTAAATCTCTTCAGGTATTGTGAAATGTGAATGAAGAGATCCAAAAATCACAACTATCCAATCTGATTCTAAAACTGAACCATACAATTTTAACCAAGTTCATCAATCCACGGGATGGTTTGAAACTAAACGAATGACTTACTGACAACAAATCTTGAATGGAAAGAGACCAATCGAATCTGCCTGAAGGTAGCACGCACTAAAGGCGATATACTTCACCCAGTCTTGGCTTGTTCTCCACACTTTAAGACATGAGGTCAACTTAGGTTCAAATTAATCACACTATTCAAATGTTCACACATTTCATTAAATTATTTTTCTTTCTTAAAAAGGTCTAAGTTCATATTCATGCAAGAATGATCAAGACTTCTACTCATAATGCAGATTAGTTAAACAAACTACGCAGATTAATCAAAGGGACTTCTCCCTGCTCTAAAAAATGCAATACCAGTGCTTCTATTTATGGTTTTAAGTTCATAAAAATGATGAAAAGGATATCAAAATGGAAGAAAAGAGCATAAAATTCTGGTAGTGACAAGTTCTGCTTAGCGTAAATGAGCTTCCCCTTTTCTTCTCAGTGGAACTTTGAAGTATCTGGATAGAGAAATGAAGGGAACTAGTACCTCTTTCTCTCCTTTTCATGGCTATTATGTTGATAGTCTCTCTCTTATGCAGTTTGGGAAGCGTTCTATGATGAAATTTATAAAAAAAAAAAAAAAGACTTATCTACATGGCAGAATGCATATCATTAGATACAATGAATGGTCACAATTTTTTATAGTAGAATCTACAATTAAACCGCTTTATTGTAGTGGATCTATTTCTATGACTCTCATACAATAATCCACGGAATATAGGGCCCGAATACCCTTAAATACTTGACGGCACGAAACATAAGAGGGAAAAGACATGTTGTGTAATGGTAGAGGAAGAAAAGTAGAGCCACAAGGGGGAATGAGTGAATGAGTTTGCGATGGAGAAAGAAGCACAAATCCATTTAAATAGTATTAACAAGTGATGAGACTAGAGCCCAATATGCTTCAGCCCAGTCTATTGTGAGATGATTCCGAAAGCTTCTAGTGGTTACCATTGTTTGTATTATGTGTAAATAGTTTTTCGTATTTTGTATACATGTTATTCTTTCATTGGAGAAGCTATAACATAATGCTTCTATATATATATAGTGTACAAGTTAGCCATGCAATACAGTGAAATCATTCATTTCGCTTTCTGGTTATACCTACTTTTTTTTTTTACTCTTATCTTGATATAAGAGCCATGGCGAGCCAGGACATGTCCACCCTTAATACTTCTTTTTCTATTTCACCGGTTGTGTAGTGTCCATCAGCTCCGTTATGACCTTCATGAATCAGGTCTGCTCCATTAAGCTTGATCAAAGTAATTATCTCCTCTGGAGCTTTGCTGTTATGCCTGCTATTTGAGACAATAGACTCGAAGGTTTTGTTCTTGGCACGAAGCCTTGTCCATCTAAGTTTTTATTTGATGTTGCAGATAAACGAATCCTGACATTGATGATTGGATGATCTCTGATCAACTCCTCCTAGGGTGGCTGTTTAACACGATAACTGTTGACATCGCTTCTCAATTAACCCACTGCACCACCTCTGCTAAATTATCAGTTGCTGCTAAAGAGCTTATCAGAGCTCATTCTCTATCTCGTATCGCTCTTCTTAACAATAAGTTTCAGAGGACACGGAAAGGGTATTGAAAATTGATGATTACTTATGCAAGCATTGTTTTTCGACACCCCTGCCCCTACACTTCAGCTCAAAACAGTCAAGCTGAGTGAAAACACCAACATGACGTCGAACTTGGGCTAACTATGTTAACCCAAGCAAAGACGCCCCATCGTTTCTAGTAGCAAGCTTTCAAATGGCAATTCATCTAATCAATCGGCTCCCTACCCCAGTTTTATAGGGCAGTAGTCCTTACATGACACTATATCAAACTCAACTAGACTACAAGATGTTCAAAACGTTTGGTTGTGCCTGTTATCCCTATCTGAGACCTCTTAATCAGCATAAGATGGATTTTCATTCTCAGAAATGTGTTTTTCTTAGAAACAATAGATCGTATAAAGGTTTTAAATGTTTAATGGCATCAGGTGAGGTCATCACTCCCGGACACACTTTATTTAATGAAATAGACTTCCCTTTTGCTCAAGGTTTTTCACAGGGGCAGGTTAACAATCCAATTCCTACTTAGTGGTCTTTCCCTTTTCCCTCTGCTTTAACTTACTCTGGACAAAGTACATCTTCAACGGGTTCTAACACGAGTTCCCATCCTCAGTTACCTTTCGTTCCTAAAGAACAACAATCACTATCTCTAACCAACCTATAGACAAACATGAAGAGGATATGTCTCAACGTCTATCCAATTAACAACCTGAAAATGCAGGAAACATTCACCATATGGTCACTCAAAGCAAGAAGGACATCTTTAAACCCCAAATACCATTCTCTGGTTTATCTAAAACAGTTATTTCCGACGCCCAAGAGCCTCCAACAGTTTGTGAAGCATTACAACGACCCTCATGGAAGAAGGTGATGCTTGAAGAGTTTAATGCGTTACAACAGAACCAGACGTGACAACTTGTACCCTACAACAGGCAGCAAAATGTAGTCGATAACAAATGAGTGTTTAAAACAAAATATCATATAGATGGCTCCATACAGAGATTAAAAGCGAGGTTAGTCGCTAAAGGGTTTCAACAGACCCTGGCATCAATTTTCGAAAACCTATAGCCCTGTGGTGAAAGCCTCCACTGTCCACATTGTACTTACCATTGCTACTCACTTTGGATGGCAAGTTCGACAGATCGACGTAAACAATGCCTTACTGAATGGGCGTTTATATGAAACTGTATACATGAGCCAGCCAGTAGGATTTGTTGATCCTGATCATCCCAAACATGTATGCAAGTTGCTGAAGGCTTTATATGGTTTAAGGCAGGCGCCAAGAGCCTGGTATAAAGAGTTACATAATTCCTTACTAAGTTGGAGGTTCAACAATGTTCAAGCAAATAACTCTCTATTTGTCCTACGACACAAAGACACTGTTATAATTGTCCACAAGTACGTTGACGATATTCTAGTCGTCAGAAACAATCCAAGTCTGCTACAACAGTTCATTTCCAAGCTCTACCACTCTATTTCTCTGAAGGACTTAGGCTTTCTGCACTACTTCCTTGGCATCAAACTATATAGGGATGCATCTAGTTTCTACTTGTGTTAAACAAAGTACATGAAAGATGTCTTGCAGCGCTTTGGCATGGCTGAAGCATCATCTTGCACAACATCCATGGTTGTTGGCAAGCCCTTGTCTTCAACTGATGGAGATTTGTTAAAGAACCCAACGCCATATCGAAGAATGATTGAAGCATTGCAGTACCTGACAAAACTAGGCCAGACATCGTCTTTTCTCAGTTAATAAGTTAAGCCAACACTTGAGCGCTCCTAGAATCGTGCATTGGCAAGCCATGCAGAGGTTATTGTGCTACATTAAGGGTACAGCTCACATGGTCTTCATATTAAAAGCTCAACTTCCTTGCAGATTGTCGGATTTTCATAGGCCAATTGGGTAGTTTATGTTGATGACAGAAGGTCTATAGGGGGCCAATGTGTTTTTCTGGGTGATTCTCTAGTGTCGTGGCCATCTAAGAAGCAAAGGGTAGTATCACATTCCAATACAGAGTCTGAGTACAGGTCATTAGTCAACTTGGCTGTTAAAATATCATGGATACAGATGTTACTTTCAAAGCTCAGTGTTACAAAAAACAAAGTCCCTGTTGCATAGTGTGATAACGTTAGTGCAAAGTCCTTAGCAGCGAATCCAATTCTGCATGCTCGATCGAAACACATTGAAATAGACGTCCACTTCGTTCGCGAGCAAGTTGTTACAAGGCGCTTTATTATATGTTCCCTCATCAGAATAAATCGCCGACTGTCTTACAAAGGCTAGCCATGCAATACAGTGAAAATCATTCATTTCGTTTTCTGGTTATACCTGCTTTGTTTATCCTCTTATCTACTAATGATGCCCTGATGGTCAAAACATCACTCTGTGCATGTGCCCCTGGTCACAAATGAGACTATTGGCAAAAAAACAAAAGGTCACAATGAGACTGAGATGACCAAAAAAATATAGTGTTAGTCTTAATTAGTTCTAATAAAATTGATTATGGTTAGAAATTACTGAACTTGTTTAGGTGTAAAACTTTGATATTTTATGTAAGATAATTGAAGTTTTAATATTTTTTATCTTCCTGTATTAGACTACAAAAAAACCCTGTTTGTTGCGACATACTCTGGGTCAACATTTTCATGTTGAATATCATATATAAGGTTGCAGCCACCACAAAAAATTAATGTTCATTTCAAACTTTTCTTTAAAAAAAAATGCAATTCTATATAAGGTATGTTAATTGAAAAAATAATTATAAATTATTTATTACTATTTTTTAACAATATTATTTATTTGATTAGTTTTAAAAAAAAGTAATAATTCTTACTATAAAATTATTAAAAAAGACAAAATAAAAATAATTTTGCAATAATATTATTTGAATAGACAAATAATTGTTATTTTAATTAAATTTAATTTTATATTTAATTAATATTATAAAAATGCAATGGAAATAGATATATAAAATATTTCAATCAAAGCATATATATATATATATATATATAATATAAATATACCATATAAAAATAATTATATAAGAAATTTATAATCAAAATTTAAATACAATTAAAATATTCTGATTATAGTATTTTTTATAATAAAATATTTTAATATAAAAAAAATACAAAAGCTTAGTTTTTTTGAAAAAAAAAATATTCTAAGAAATTAATGATTTTTGAGCAAGAGTTTATTTTTTCAAAAAATCATTTTCTGTTCATCTTTCTCATAATAGTAACAATAACAGTCATAATAATAGTAGTAATAGTAGTATCACTACTACTACTACTACTACTACTAATACTAATAATAATAATAATAATAATAATAATAATAATAATAATAATAATCATAATAAGCAATTTCTAGGAAAAATAAATAATTTGTTTTTTTTTTTTACTCGGGGCCAAATAAACCCTAAGTAAAAGTATTTAATTTGGACAGGCATACATGTGGACTGCTTCTATTCTAGATAAACATTGTCCATTGCATGCTAGTATATCGGCCTCCAGGAAGCCTCAAAATATTTATGACATGATTTTGTAATTCAAAATTTAGTAAGATACTTTCCATTCCACATATCATATATTGTAATTAAATTAATAATTTTGTCATTGAAACATGATTTTTTATTTGGCCTTCTAAAGTAAAATATATTTTAATCGTCAATTACTTTTAAGGATTATTTTAACTGAACAATTTAATTGAGACTCTTTATTTATAAAGAAACAAGTAAAGAAAATTGATCATTAATTTCATTTAAAGACTAAACTATTCTATATTTTATAATCAAATATGTCAAGCAGCCGGCAGAGTAAAATAGAACATCAGCTACGTTATTTTCAATAAATAAATATGAGAAATAATATTCATAATATATACATGAATAAATGCATGGCCTATGCCCCATATAAACTCTCCTCATTTAGCATCTTCATTGCATTCCAATACCAAAGAATTGAGTGAGAAACAATATATGGAGCATCAGATGCTTCCTATCACTCGTTCTCTAGTAGAAGTATTAATTCTCTTGTAGAAATATTAATTGACAATGAAAATAAGTGAAACTTTATTGCAGTTCGGTTAAATTTTAATTTAGTTTCTTACATAATTAGTTTTTTCTTCAATTGGGTCCTTTATAGATAAGATCTTTCTCAATTTGGTCTTTTGTATGTGTATATTTCTTGATTTAATCATTCATAAATAAAATTTTTGTTAATAATGTCTTTTAAAAATATGTTAATCCCAAAATTATGAAAAATAATATGATTTTATTTGTGATAGACTAAATTGAAGAATGTGTATATGTGATGGATCCAATTGAAAAATAAAAAGACAATTCTATGAATGATTTAATCAAAAAATAATTTATCAGGGAGAGATTAAATAGGAAAAATAAGACTAAATTGAAAGATATTGTATTTGGAAAAAACCATAAGCAAAATATTAGCCCAAAAGTTAATGTACTGCAATATTCGTGGGTTTGTTATTAACTTTTAAGTTCAAACATCAAAAGTTAATGGTCGACAAAAGAATGTGAACTTGTTGCACGTTAAGTATGAGCACGAGAAGTGTACAAGTACCATCCTCTGTAAGAGCATCATGATCCAGATTTTTTATATTTTAAGAAAATTGTGTAGATTTAACAATTAAAATATAAGGAATTATCTAGATATGATGATTCGAATTAGATTTAAATGACCGTATATAAGAAAAAATTTCAATGTCCATAGAATGTGATCTTAATTTCTAGTCAAACGCTCTCTATTAAATAAATTTGGCAATTCAATGGGAACAACTCCTTTTATGAACCACAATAAATCCATTCTCCTTGTATATTTTTAACAATTAAGTAGCTATCATGAAAAAAATATTTTCAAATCTTATAGACCTTTGGATTGACAAATCATGTTCACCTTGTATAATTTTTAAAAATATATATATAGTTTACAAAATTTCACACTTAAACCTTAAAGCCCTAACTCCTAAGAGCATATGTATAAATTTAGTAAAGGAAAAAAAATTACATTTCGTTGAGGACCAAGTATAACATATAATCGATCTTTTGTTGCTCTTTTCATGGTAAGGCACCAGCAATATTATACTGTCTGTTTGTTCATATTTTCAATTTTTAATTGTTTTAAAATTGTTCTTGTAATGGTAGTTTATTGAAATAGGAAAATCTTTGGTTATATATTCTATCTTTTGTTTAGTCTTAAATGAGAAATTATAATTTCACACTTCTCGAAGCTGCCGCTGCATCACAAGTAGTGCCGGGTAAAACGATGTATGATTCAACCAACAACCCCCCATGTGCTGTAGACTTTCGCCATCTCCAATTTTTATTTATTGGGTGAATATAAAATTGTTGCCAATCAAAATCAAAGGAAAAGATTGCTTATATATACTTTTATTATTTAAATTTTTAATCAAAATATTAAAAAAATTAATTTTTAATTAGATTATACATATTTTATGTTATTTTAAAAAAAACTATATATATGTAATTAGAAATATTAAAATTGAGTTTAACTTAATTAATTCAGTCTTATCAAAGTTGGTTACGCTTTTATATAAGCCGGGCCAAATTTATTGTTTAATTTGGACATACTTATTTTATTTAAATTTTTTTATTTCATTCAATACGAACAAATTTGGCTTTGATATAAATACTTTTTTCCTCTATAGAGACCAATTAAGCTAAAAGCAAGACTAAAAGAAAAATGCTTCAATATAATTACCTTTTTTTTCAATACAGTTCACTTTAATTAAATATGACTATCTCATTGTTAAAATGGAATTACCTTTTTTCCTTTGTACACCTTTACTTGTAGTATTTTAAATAAATTATTTGATAAGAAAATGTAAAAATGTGTAACTAATTAAGATATTCATGCTTCAACATCTTTCCATCTAAAATTTTCAAATTTAAGTTGAAAGGATTGGATTTTTCTTTCCTTTATTGAAGGGCATAATTAAGTACGAGTGCTATTCAAACAAACCAAATATCATACTTAAAGACTCATATTAAGACATAACATATGTTTTAGACTTTCATAATCAAATTTAGTGATGATATCATTAATTTGGGTGTTGACCTCTTTCTAAAACACTAAAACTGGTGAGTAATTGAGTGAGAGAGTAAATGAGGAAACTTGATACATATTCACAACATTCTTCAACTTCCTTCGATCCATAATTTGAAATCTATTTTCAAAGGGGTGAATTTGTTGACACTTTAAATTCTTTTGAAGTTGCTATTCTTTCACTCCCAATATTCATGTAATTCATCAAAATTGATTGTCTTTCCATAAAGAAATAAGAGGAATAATCATCAAAGTCAATGGTATTATTGAGAAGTAATTATCATATGATCTTCGAATTATATGTTTCGTATTTATAACATAATTCATTATTAAATATGAAATAATATTTTATAAAAAAAATTTGTATACAGTAATTAATTAATTAAACTATAATAATGAATTTATTAAAAATAAACATTATTCGATTTATATTAATATTTAATAATTAATCACATCATAATTAAAAATAAAAATATTCTAAAAAACATACGATGATTACTCATTATTGAATTTTATGGTCAATAACTAAGTATAATAAGTAATAAACTACTCGTTGGATGCCACCATTCGGACTTAGAGTGATTCCCTCCAACTCAAAGTCAAATCCTTTTACTTCATGCAAAAATATTGAAGCCTGAAGCCATCCATGTGGAAAGTTGTTCAAATAATCACTGTCCATATATCATTATCAGAGCCAACCATTTCTTGAAGAATATTATTTATAAGGCTGCGGCCGTTTGTCAAGCACAATAAGGAAAAAAATTATTTAAATGTCTTACAACTCATACAAATAATTTCAGCTTTTAGAATCAATATAACTCAACAAATGAATTTCAATTTTTTGAGATCAAAGGATCGCGCAAAAAAAATAAAACTAATAACATCTATTGCAAACACATAAATATATAATATGTATAAAAAAAAATAAAGATGTAAAAAAAACCATTATCATTTTTGGAGTGTAAATTAAAGGTGTGGAATAATAAATTAGTTTTCCATATAATTAAAATGGAAATGGCAGTAGTCTTGGAAGGACGTAGAATGGAGAAACATAAGAAGGAAATGACACGTGGCTTAATGGCAGGGGAAGAAAAGTAGAGCCACTACGGGGAACGAGAGGGTCAGGAAGAGAAGCATAAATACATTCAATTGGTATTAACAAGTGATGATGATTAAAATAGAAAACAAAATTATTTTTTTTCCTCTTACTATATTTGACTCAGAAATCCCGGCTTATTCTACTCCGTTCAACCGTTTCAAGTTGAATATTATTTATATGGCTGCGGCCGTCACAAAAAATTAATGTTTATTTTAAAATTTATTAAAAAATAAAGTTCTATATAAGGTATGATAATTTAAAAATTAATG
This sequence comes from Delonix regia, assembly GCA_037074485.1. NCBI lineage: Eukaryota > Viridiplantae > Streptophyta > Magnoliopsida > Fabales > Fabaceae > Delonix > Delonix regia. The sequence goes on along the minus strand of CM073456.1, from coordinate 15,673,681 downwards.
TTTAAGATTTTTTGATAAATATTTTTATCTATATTATTCATGTGATCAATCTCTAAACAGAAATAATTTTTAGTATCAAATTATTGAAAAAGACATAAATAAAAATAACTTTGCTATAATATTACTAACAGAAAAAAAATATTTATTTTAACTAAAATTATAAAAATTAAAATATAAGTAATTGTAAAATAGTTCAAACAAAATGAATATAAGATATAAATATATCACGTTAAAATAATTACATAAGGAATTTATAATCAAAATTTTTAATATAAAAAATGTGCTGATCAAATGTAGCATTTTTTATGATAAAATATTTTAATTTTAAAAAATAGGGAAGATTAGTTGATTTTCAAACAAAAAGTAATCTAAGACATTAATGACTTTTAAGCGAGAGCCTTTTTTTAGAAAATAATTTTCCATCCGCCTTCCTCATAATAATAATAATAATAATAAATTTTAATGAAAGATAAATAATTTGCTATTTTTTTTCGGGACCAAAAATAAACCCCAATTAAAGTAACTAATTTGGAGATGCATGGATGCGGACTTCTTCTATGGATAAACACTGTCCTTTGGATGCCAGTATATCGGCCTCCAAGAAAGCCTCAAAATATTTATAATTGCTTGTTTTTGAAATTCAAAGTTTAGCAGGATATGTTCCATTCCATATCATATATTTTTTAGACTCGAATTATTTTTTAAGGACTACTACGGCTGAAAATTTTTTTGAGACACTTTATGTTTAAAGAAACTTGATCGTTAAAATACTAAACTCTTCCATATTTTATAACCAAATATATTTAGCAGCCGGCACCGTAATTAAATAGTCGAATGTCACACCGACCGGTACGGGAAGCTTGTCAATCGACTCTGTATTTCAACCTAAATTTCAGCTCGACAAATTTTCGTCATGGTGGACCATGGTGTTCATATCACCATTTTATAGAATAAAAGTTACATTGTTTTCGATAAGTAAATATGAGATATAATATTAAAAATATGTACGTGACTTAATGCATGGCCTATATAATATGTACGTGACTTAATGCATGGCCTGTATAAACTCTCCACGGTTAGCATCTTCATATTGCATATTCCAGCACCACTAAAGTATTGAGTGAGTAACCATGGAGCTTCAAATGCTTCTTATCACTCTCTTCCTCTCAGCCCTTGCTTTCCTCCTTTTCTTCAGGCCCCACCGCCACCGCCTCCCGCCGGCTCCTTGGCCGCGGCTTCCCATCATCGGCCACTTGCACCTCCTTGGTCCCCTCGTCCACCAGACTCTCCACCACCTCTCCCTCCGATATGGTCCCTTCTTCTCTCTTCACTTGGGCTCTGTCCCATGCGTCGTCGTTTCCAATCCCCACTTCGCTAAGCTGTTTCTTCAGGACAACGAGCTCTCTTTCAGCTCTCGGCTTGAATCCACCGCCATCAAACGCCTCACTTACGAGTCCTCTCTGGCTTTCTCACCCTACGGACCCTACTGGAAATTCATCAAGAAGCTAAGCTTCAATGAGCTCTTCGGCTCTCGAGGCACCGGCAAGTTCACGAACTTGCGGACTCAGGAGTACGATAAGCTTCTAGGGCTTATAGCCCAGAGAGCGAGGACTTGTGAGCCCGTGAATGTCACGGAGGAGCTGCTCAAGTTGACGAACACTGTGATTTCGAAGATGATGATCGGAGAATCAGAGGAGGCGAGGGACGTGATACGCGAGGTGACGAAGATGTTTGGGGAGTTTAACGTTGCAGATTTCGTTGGGGTGTTGAGGAAAGTGGACTTGCAAGGGTTTGGGAAGAGAATAGAGGATCTGTATCAGAGGTTTGATTCCTTGGTGGACAGGATTATTACTAAACGTGAGCAAGCGAGGAAGACTAGGAAGATGCAAAGCGGAGAAGGTGACTTCAGGGATTTTCTTGATATCTTGCTTGATATTGCGGAGGATGAAAGCTCGGAGATGAAAATTAACAGGGTTCACATGAAGGGCCTAGTTATGGTAAACTACTTGCTTTTTAATTCTATTTACTAATATTTAAAATAGATATAAATATTCAATAGTATAATAAACTAATAAAGCATTTTGAGTATGATTATAAATCTTTATTAAATGGGTAAGGATAATAAACTTATATGCTTCTATTTTTATTATACTATTTTTAATCAAAATATAATAAATGTGTATAGTTAACTAATAATAATATTTAATTTAATTTAAAATAATAAAATTATTTACAATAGTTATACACGTTTAATATTAAGTATAATATTTACTATATTTTAATTAAAAAATAACATAACATAGATATAAACAATTATATATAAGTATTTTTTAACTGGTAAATATTTGGTCGCAGATATTTGAACTCAAGAAATGGCAATAGCTTGGCTTTTGAAGAGTCCAACTTTAAAAGACTTTCCCTGTTTTGCCGAGAAATTAGTCCAAATGAGTGGAAGAATACCTTTTAGAAAAAAAATCAAAACAAGAAATCTCAGCATAAAATGTCAGAACAATAATTCAGAGAAATAGTAAAAAAATTAGTACAATTTAATTTAATATCAAAACTGTCTCAATTTTTTGTACTGGTTTTAACTATCCAACGACGACAATTGATTTTTTGGTTGAATGTATCGATCTAATTTTTTCATGAATTTTTACCGTTTATTTCTAAACGCGATAATAACATTAAAAATATGTCCAACTTGATAAATTTAGCTCAAAAAATAAAATTCAATTAAACAAATTTTATTAGAAAATTCTGTTTTATAAAATAAGTGGAGTTCTAGCTTTTTAAAAACCCAATTCAAGCCCAAAAAATTTAAATAATTTTTTAAATAAAAAATTACTATTTAAAGAAACACAAAATTTGATAATTAAACAAATTAATGTAAGATTAAGATATTAAGAATAAAATCTTAATTTTAAAGATTTAAATATAAATTCATCAGTATGATTGCTTCATTTTTAATTCAAAGTAGTTATACATATAAAGAAAAAATAACTAGTGTTCTTTATCAAAAATTTTATGAGACTACTAATATTATTTTTAATAACATGAACCTTTATTATGTAGGACAAAGAATAATGATATAATTGTGAATTTTGTGGGGGGCTTTTCAGGATTTATTCACAGCGGCAACAGATACCTTAGCCGTTGCTATAGAATGGGCATTAGTGGAGCTCATCAACCACCCCGAGTTACTGCAAAAAGCTCGCCAAGAGATCGATGATGTGGTTGGAAATCAGAGGCTCGTTCAAGAATCTGACGGTCCAAAACTTCCCTTCCTTCAAGCCGTTATAAAAGAAGCATTTCGTCTGCATCCTCCGGTCCCTCTGGTTATTAGAAGGTGCACTGCAGAGTGTAACATTGAGAAGTACGTAATTCCAGAGGACACAGTGCTTATTGTTAATGTTTGGGCCATGGGAAGGAATCCAAACTACTGGGAAAGCCCACTGGAGTTCCGGCCTGAAAGATTCTTGAAGCCCATAGGAGGGAGCTCATCCCCGGGCTTTCTTGATGTGAGAGGACAACATTTTCAATTTCTGCCATTTGGGACTGGAAGGAGGATGTGCTCTGGTCTCACTTTAGCTTTGCAGGAGGTGCCTGCTGTAGTAGCTGCCCTCATTCAATGCTTTGATTTTGAAGTGGTGAGCCCTGAGGGAAAGACTTTGAAGGCTGAAAAAGCTTTGATTGATATGGATGAGAGGCCTGGTTTGACAGTTCCACGGGCCCATGAGCTAGTGTGTGTCCCCATTGCAAGGCCCATTTGTGGCCCACTTAACCTGGGGAATTGATTGATATTTGCTTTGAACTTGGGATTCTGTATAAGTCTTGTCTTGTAAGGTTTGTTATTATAAACTTAACTTGTGGGCATGGCCTGTTTAAATAAGAGCTGAATCTGATTTAGCTGCTTTTGGTTATGTCTGTTGGAATTGTTAAACATTATAGTTTAAGATAAGTCAAGGCCAAATAGAAACCATTTAGGTATTGTCAAACATATATATTTGTCAGTCCAAAAGATTTATGCCCTTGATCATTTCTGAATGCTTTTTTTTTTTAACAAAACTATTTTACATGTGTAAAAACAAAATAAAAACCATTTGCAAATACATACTATACTTTTTTTTTAGGCCGCTTGCAATACTAGATTGAGTTTGTTTAATTTTTAGGCCAATAAATTAAAATTAAAAACAACGTGAGTGAGGCGTAAATTTCAAAAAGTCTGTTAACAAAAATCACCTCTCTTTCTTTGGGAAAATAGCCGCATGCAGTAAGTAGACATGCCGGGGAAATATTATTTCAACGTGCATTACCATTTTCTTTTAGAAATTCATGGTGTCAATATCCTTGGGAGAAGTAATAGTTTCTTTTATATATAAGTTCAGTTTAGTTCTAACTGAAGCAACGAGATAAAATGCAATGACTTTACTTGATCAACTAGTTTTCTTATCAACTCCATAACAATTTATGGTATAAATACCTTCTAAACTCTTTTGTTGATCATAACATCCGAGCATACCCTTGAAGAGCACCTCATCTTTCTCTCAAACTCATGGCATGCCTTGAATCTAATCATCTTCCCTCACCCCAATGACCATAATCTTTGTACTTTTGTATCCCTTGTAGCCACTTCCACCACGTCATCATCTTGAATCCTTATTCATTCATATGAATCTACAGATTCAACTAATACCCTTGCAACCTCTATTCCCAGTCTCCTAGTTTTCATCTCTTAGTCTTTTTTAATTTACGTTGTGTGTTAGTGATTAATAAAGAGAGAACACCTAACCCTTATTTATAGGTAAAGATAAGAACAATTTTCAAATAAACATTTATCATCAGATATCGATAATAATAATCTGATAACTATTTATTATCTAATAATTTCATATTTTAAATTTCAAATTATTAGATATCTTATTAACTATTCCCATCAAGTGGTAGTTATAGATAAACATGAGGAAATTTATTCTCAAATAGACAATTAGAAATTAGCCCATTTAATTTATTTAACCAATTAATTGTGTAATCAATATCACTTAGGCCATTTAAGTCTTACATTCTCTCACCTAGCTTATGTGATATTGCATTCCTTCATGGTCAAATAAAACATAATGTGCATATTAATTGCTAAGTTCTCATACATTGATTACATTATTTGTCATAAAGATAAAAATTAATATGAATCGTGGCAATAATACATCAATTATTAGACATACTCCCAAAGCACAAGTCTAGATTAAGCCAAGTGGGAATTTGAGTGAGGATAAATTGAGTTATCAATTTCATTAATAACATTGTTTCATATAGTTCAATTACTTTTAAATAATTTAGCTCACAAATAAGATACATCTGATCCCAACAATTATCCTAATTCTAGTTCCAAATCTACTTAAAGGTTGATTAGAATCATTTAAATGAAATACTTCCTAGAATGCATTAAAACCAGAGCTAAATTATCAAATACAACTTACCTAGAGATTGATCCCACTCATATAGATAGAATTCCACTACTTTAATCATTAGTGCCCCTTAATGTGGCATTGTTTTCTTCACTTCAGCATCATATTGTGTTATTGTGATTGATGGTAAATTTCTTATATTTACAAGATATTTTAAAAAAAATTACACCAAAAATTAAGGCAAATTATTTTTTAAAAAATTATCAGCGATGATTTAAACTACTTCCAAAAAGCATATTACAATAGTTTAAATAAACAATCACAAAGATGCACAATCACGTTCCACTGGAACGGTTAAAAAAAATTATCACAAAATCATGACATTTTAACACTTTTATAACGTTGCTACAACTTCCACAAGGATTAACGAAAAATGTTATTATTTCATTCGTAAAAGTGATTTCTGTAATATTTTCATCCACCATAATAGAACCCCTCTGCAGCAATCAAAACCCTTATAAAAGTCAACAAAAAAAGTTGCAAAAGCCATTTTTTATGGTGTATATAATAGCAAATTGAGGCTTTTCCAAGAAAATTAGAAGTAGGTGGTTAGGATCATATTAGGTGGTCAAGGTGAATCCTTTCGGCTATTACCATACAGCATCCAAAGCATAATATTCAAATTCAAGTGAATGGGCTCCAACTCAAACTTAATTTTATGGGTGAGGTTGTGGATGTCACTAATACAATCACTTTTGAATATCCTCCACTTTATCCCAAAACCTAACTTTGGATTTGAATGTGTAGCTATTTAGTTTAATTGCATTTTATTTGGCATTTCTTATGTGTTTTGTTTTTTTCTTTTTGTGGATGGTTGAATTGTGTACTTAATTTTCTTTTAGGTAGAAATTTAGGGACTTGGAAGTAGGATTTTTAGAATTAGGAGGTTAATTTTGCTTAAATTTTAGGAACAAATTACATTAGGTGCATGATATAGGAATGTCAGACCTTATTGATTTAATGAGCCAAAATCTAAAGTTCGTGATAAGCTAGAAACTTCATCAAAACTGGAAGCGCTTTCAACTTCACACAAACACGGCAACTAATGACACGGAGTCATGGAAGAATAATTAATGATATGCACAACCCTAGTCTCCCATTCTTATGATGATTTTCTTTTCCAAAGAAAAAAGCCTTAAAATTAGAGAAATTAAAAAAAAAAATTTGACAATCAAATTGTGCTTTCCAAAGTTGCACATTTGTTGTCATTCATGATTTATGAGGCATTTTCATGCAAATTCAATCCCTTTTATTCGAGTATTTCATACATTTTCTCAACATATAGCAATTTGTAAAGGAATGTGAAACTTAATATTCTCTTAAGTTATATGATAGTTGCTTGCTATGCATCTTTGATTTACATATAATCAATCATGTTTCGGCAAAGCAGTTGTAAAATTAAAGTGCTAACTTATTGTGCTTTGCTTTGAGCTCGTCAAAAGTCATTGCATTGGAAAGTCTTGCTATATAAGAAAAAAAAAATCTATTTATATGTGACGTTCGTCAAATGTTTGTATTTGAGACTATATGATATCATATTTATGTCAATGTTTATATGTCTTTAAATGTTTCGTGAAATCAAAGAGTTCATTGCAAATTTCAAAGCTCAAAGTGAAAAAATAAAAATCTAAAATTAAGGTGAAATATCACATTTTTTAAGGAAAGTATGTAATTACTAATTAGTCTGTGAAATAAGGAACAAATTGAAGTTCCTAATTCTCTGTATAGGCTATTTGGTGAATGATTGCAAGGTGGGTTCGTGTGTAATATCTCTTTACTATACCCTCTTATGTTCCACAGGTAGAATTTTTTCTTTTATTTTGTTAAGACCTAAGAGTCATAAATGCTTTTTACTGTGGAAATTGATCGGTTTGGTTTTAATGTTTTATTTTTGGCTTTGTGGCACTGCAATTTGTGTTGTTTATGATGGTGAATAATGCTTAGTTTTACTTGATATGGTTGAATTAATATAATCTAGATTCTGTAGTTGTATTATTATTATAACCAATCAACTATCCATATTAAATTAATAAAGCCATCTAATAATCTGTGTTTAAAGTTTAGAAACCAAAACCGATTATTTTAGAAATCAAAATCGATAACTTTAAAATTTTAAATCTAACAACTAAAAGTAATTTAAAATCTTAATCCAATGATCACGAATAATTTAACAATACATACTGTCGAAAAGATTAACTGCAAGGATCCATTTTAGAGTTAATTAACCAATTTGTTAGAATAATACGATAATACTTTCAATATTTATAAAATTGTCACTTTTGTCTAGTTATGAGATACCAAATCAAATATTGGGAAAATGTACAATTTGGATTATCTCAATTTTCCTATATTGATTTCTGTCAATTTTTAAGAAAAATATACACAAAGTAACAATGGCTCACCACTTAAATATATCTTTAAGTAGGACTCACCACTCAAGCTGACTTCACTCATTTTGTATATCTATCTCTATGCAAAATTGATAGAAAACTGACAAAAAAAAATTTTATTATGGATATGTTCATCGATGTAACAGGGAAATTAACGATCCAGAAAACAACCAAAATGTTCTCACCCTTCATTAATAATTGTTGTTGGACATCTGGAATCTAGCCTAATATTCTAAATATAAAATCCATTTGATCAGTTCATAATGCTATGGTTGAATGTTCAAAGTCTTACTGATATTTGGTGTTACATATTCTCGATAAATTATATTCTTTAATTATGATATTATTTTAGTATTAATTATTAGACATAAATAATACTTTATCAAATAATCATTTAAAATTGTAACTTATTCAATAATTTATAATTCTTAACAGAATTATTTTAATTTTGTGCAGTTAATAAATATGAATATAATAATTAGTATATTAAAATAAGCAAAATATTATTATATATTTAATAAAATTAAATAGTTATTATGTCACGATTAGAGAACATAGTATATTTAAGAACATAAATTCAGAACTCTTAGTTTAATCTTATTTCACAAAAGAACATATTGACTAATATATTGTCAATGTCATAGTTATTATATATAGAAGTCCATAACTCCTAAAAGTAACTCTCTAAAATCCCTTCTTATTTTTAATGACATACAACCTATAATTTTTTACGGATTTATATTACACAATTTTATAGATTAATTTATTTATGTCATTGTAATTTATATATTTATTTATATGGTTAAAGACCTATAATTAGAGGCTACATGTTAAGAATGAAATCTAAGTGAATGAAAATTATTTTCAATTTTTGCCTTATTTTGTTCTCTTATCCTTGTTTCTTAAAGTTTTATCAGAAACATATTAAACCTAACTGGAAGCTATTTTCTTGCCAAATAACTCTAACCCCTCATGAATCACTTGTTTGTTTTTTTGAGGGGAAACATAAGCAATTGTATTAATTAGAAAAAGACAAGCCACAGTTGAAAACTGTGGTAACTAATGGAAGCCTTAGCTAACAAATAGGCTTCCATATTCTGCTGCCTACATACCCAATTACAAGATAAATGAACTCTAGCTAAGAGTAACTCTTTCAAGTTTCAACTGTGGTAATTAATGGAAGCCTTAGCTAATACATGGGCTTCCATATTCTTCTGCCTACAAACTCAATTACAAAATAAATGAACTCTAGCTAAGAGTAACTCCTTGCAGTCCTATATACCAACATATTCTTCCCTTGGTGCGCGAAGACTCCGTTATACCAGCATCTTCTTCTTTCACATCTCACCGGAATCGCATTCGAAGAAAGAGATGCGGAAAATAGACGGGATCTTTCATTTTGATGCTATAGTGAATATAATTAATGCACCATTTTCCGCACCACGAATATTGTTGCACGCGTATTTTACATCGTACTTTCTGTTTATATTAAAATTTTAATCTGTCGATCGTGTAATTCAATTTTGTTTAAGGTCGCATAGTGTGACATCACGCAACCTAGGTTTAATGGTGGTCCTAATGCAATAATTGGATAATTTTGAGCATATATTTAAACTAAAGGGAAATTATACTTTTAGACCTTGTAATATTACTCAATTTTTAATTTAGTCATTATAGTTTGAAAACCTAAAATTACGTTCTCATAGTATAAATGATTTGGAATTTTGTTCCTATCACTATATTTTTTGTTACTATTTTACCATAGTTGTGAGTTAACATTGCTCTATTATCTACTTTACTTCTTTCATTATCATAAATCATATATATTTAAAGTATTAAGACAATCATATAAGTAATTACTTGAACATAATTTAATAAAATGCTTTCGTAATTATAAGTAAGGACTAAATCAAAAGATTTCTAAACTATATGGATTTAATTATAAAATTTTAAATTTTAGGGTTTAAATTAAAAATTCAATGAAACTATTAGGACCAAAAGTGTAATTTTTCCTAAATTATATATATTATTTATATTTAAAATATGTAAAAGATATATTAAATAAAATATGTAATAATTATATGTTATGCTTTCTATTAATTATTTCAAATGTTTATCTTAGTATAATAATTTTATTAGTTACTAAATAATTATTTATAGATGATAGAGTTTGAAAATTGAACAATTAAGGATATTAAAATATATTTGAACATTGTAGTAAATGGTTAAAATATAATAAATAAGTATGATATATTTAGAAGACACACTGGTATCATAGAACACATTTAAATTATATAATTCTTATTAGATTAATTTCTTTTCATATATACAATGAGGAATTTTTTTGAGTGGTGAGTCACAATTTGGAAAGAAGGAAATAGGTGAATTTAATAGAATTAAGGTTTTATATCAAATACAGCATCAGTTTTGGGGTAATAATGCATATAAGTGTACATTAACAAGTAAAATTACTCAATTTTTTTATCTCCTAAAAGCGTTTTATTTCGTTCGTTTTTTCTCTACTATTTCTGCACTAATTTAATTTTTTATTTAATAATTATTTTATTTTTTAATTTATTTTATCTCTCATCTTATGAATGATTAAAAAATATTTTATTACTTTAATTAGTTACTTAATTAAATTTTAGCAAAACCTATCACAACAGAGAGAATATATTCATTACTTTAATAAACTCTATAACATTACTCTTCAAATTATTTGATGATAATTTCATCTTTATTAATATTTGATTGTCCGGGCATTGTATTTATCAATGCCTTCATGCAAGTGATTAAAATTTTAATATATATAAAATAGCTTTTAATAAATTTTTAAAATTTTTTATTATTAAATTTTATCCAACAATTTAAATTTTATTAAATTCACATACATTTTAAAATTTTAAATTTACCCAATCCAAAATCGTCTTGCTTTTGCTAAAGCATCGCCACACCCACCATCATTGGTCCGAAGAGATCCATGGAGATCCTATGAAGCATCATCACTGTGAAGCATCACCACCAAGCCGTGAAGGAAGAGAAGGAAGCGACGTTGTTTGCGCTGTGAAGAAGAAATGAACAAAAAAAAATTTTGTATAAAACTTAAAAAGAATAATTAATATTTATATAATATTTTTAAAATTTTGTAATAATAATAATAATAATAATATTTATTGTTTTTATGAAATAATAATTTTATATAAAAATAATATAATTATTTTATCAACATTCTTTTCATTCTTACCTCTCTTTTTAATATTATACCAAATACAATATATAAATTTAAAATTTTATTTTTAAAAAAATTTTATTCTCATTTTTAAATTCATTCTCTATTTTTATGATAACCAAACAGCCCTAGAGCTAATAGTTTTCTTTTTTAATATCGTCTCTTCAATCCATTTGCGTTTGTTTTGCTGTACCCAAAACCAGGATTTAAAATGATATCAGAACGCCACTAATTTACGGCTAAAGGAAAGGATTGACGTGACCACATCAGGACCGTGCGATGGAATGAACGGTAAAGATAAGCCAACTGCAGAATCTGCCGTAATAGGTGTACATTACATGCAATTATCTTTCCTATTAAGACGACGCCAGCGTGGCACCTAGTTTCTGGAAACACCAACATTTGTATGATTAAGGGACTTACATGCCATGCAAAATCGTTTAACAAGTCCAATACAGACACACACAGTCTACTCACTAATAAAAAAAGAGTACCATCAACGATGCCATACTTTGAGTACACGCAGGAATTCACATATTAAATATATCAATTTGTTAATTCTCACATAATATTAATTATATAAACTCTTTCCTCAGCTTCTCTATCGGTTTCCATCGTTGAAGAAAACTAACCATGGAACTTCAAGCGTTTCTCGTCACTCTTTTTTTTAGCTCTCCTTTCCTTCCTTGTTTCCCGGCTTCCAATCATCGGCCACTTGTACCCCCTGGGTCCCAACGTCCACCAGTCGCTCCACCGCCCCATTCTCTCTCCACTTCGTATATATACTCGCTTCAACGCCTTACTATGCTAAGCAGCTTCTTCGAGCCAACAAGCTCTGCTTCAGTTGGTCTAGTTAAATATTAAATTTTAAAAAAGATAAATAACTTTGTTAAAATTTAGTTGTGTAAAATTTAAACAAATATTAAATGTTAAAGAAAATAAATTTGTGTTGGATCCAATCAAATATTAAATATCAAAATAGACAAACTATTTGGTTGAAATTTGTAGCACTAAAATGGAAAATCAAGCAACATAAACTGAAAATGTTGATATGTTGTGTATATGAATTTGAAATATGCATCTTATGCATGTGTAAATAAATAACTTATGAACAATACATAAAATAGTATGTTGTTTTATATGATTTTGAACCTCTATAAATAGAAGCTTATTTTGATCACAAGCAATAAAGAGTTTATCAACATAGTGAGTGAATGAGAGTTATTCTTCGAGTGTAAGAGGAATACAAAGTGTGAGCAAATTCTAGAGAGTATAACGATTGGGAAAAATACACTGGGGATATTTTTGGGTATCATATCTATTACTCCTTAGTACTGCAATTATCATAAAATTGTAATATTTAAATAAGAAGGGTCTCACTGAAAAATACTATATTTATTTCTTGTGTGAAAAGGATATTTTGTAATTATCTTAAATATAGTGAAATATTTTTCAAAATTTGTCTTATCTTTTTCTCTCAATATTTGAAGGTTTTTTACGTTATATTTGGGTGTTCTTTTTCCTATTACTTTACACAAATTTTATTTTTCCTGTAATGTGTTATTAATAAATTTAATTTATATCAAGTTTATTTGGTATTCAACGTTACGTTGGCACAATGATAATTTACATTGTGAATCAATTTCATATCCCAACACAGTTGTCGTATTGAAGCCACGTTCGTGACACACCTCATGTACGAGGCCTCTTTGGCCTTTGCACCCTACGAAGTTTACTGGAAGTTTATGAAGAAGCTGAGCACGAACGAGCTCTTGGGTTCTCGTGGCATCAACAACTTCATACCCTTCCAAGCCCACTACTGGAAAAAATTTAAAATAGAGACGAAAAATTTCCATGTATAATTTTTACATAATTTGTGTCTAAATTAATTTGAAATGGAATCAGACACGAATAAAATTTTATATCATAATCCTTGATGTCTAAATATTTAGACACAAAAATAAAAATTGTCTCAGAATTGGCACAGAAAATTTCTGGGTCATATTGTCAAATTTTTTATTTCAATATAACAATTAAAGTCATATCTAATATTTGTTTAATTAGTGAAAGACAAACTAATTTTGTCTTAAATTAACAAGGGATAGTTATCATTCCATGTTTAATTCTGTGTCTAAATTATTGATAGAAAATTCATTCCATCTTAAATTGACAATTGAATTATGTTCATTTCGTCTCTAATTTCGTTTCTAAAGAATTAATACAACATTCATTTCTTCTCAAATTGATATTGGATTTTTCTCATTCCGTGTCTAATTTATTTTTAATTTCATTAGTTAGACTTTTTAGTGCCTTTTCATTTCTATCTTTTTATAAATTTTAAACAATAAACAATATTTAATAATAACAATAACAAAAATTGAAAATTTTCTACATATTATATAAGCATCAAGTAGTACAATACAACCTTGATAATGATACTACATTGGGTTAAACTACTATATCCATGGATTACAAACAACCAAGTCAAATGCACCTATTAAAAGCGTCCTCCCAAGTTTTGAAGTGTTCCAAGTGTTGAATAGGGTCCACTGGCTCTGCACATAATTGGCCACCTTCTTGTTGGCTCAGTCATACCCAAATTTTTCCAATGCCTAGATTATCCCTATAGCCATCTCATCCAGCTTCATATAGTTGCATCCACAAGCCTGATTGTATCGAATGCCCATGTTGCGAGAGAAGTTTTCAAGTCACTACTTGATTATTCCGCAATAGATATCTTTAATTTGCTACAGCCAAAGAAAACAAAACTTAATTAAGTAATAAATAAAATTAAAGCAAGTGGAATCACTCTCATGGTAGAGTTTAACAAATTACTATATTTCTTAAAAACATTACTTAGTTTCATTAATTGATAAGATTGATACATTAAGACAATTTTCTCTCTCTCTATGTCTCTTTTCTCTCTATTGCAGTGATACCTAAGGCCAGAACTCATTGTTATGTTTACGTCTTCTCCACCAATAGGAAAACAGGATATTAACGTAGCTAACAAATATCCAACAAAATTAAGTGGACATGTTCTGTCAAACATCTTATTCTGTGCTGATCATTTTTGTTTCAATTGACAATAAAACTTTTCCTGTGGTGTTTGGACTATATATTCATGTATGCTTGCTCTTAGATTATCACATCAGAATATCGTAGGAAAGGGAAGAATATCATCTTTCAAGTATCAGTAGTTAGTGCCAAAATATTATGGGTTTCATAATAAGAACTTAAGGAAAGAGATTACTTAGTGATCCTGATAGATGCTATCTAGTATGGTGTCCAGTAGTTTACTCTCAGATAGATTCTTCTACTGCTAATTTTCAGCGTTAAGGGAAACTGAAAGTAAAATCATCCCCTTAGAGTTACTGGATCTCAAAAGGAACAATGATTAAACATGGTAGTTTAAAATTCAACTAAAAAAATAACGAATATGAAATAATAAAGGCAATTGAACCTTTTTCTAGTTATAGAAGAGGTTAATAGAAAAGGAAAATACGTGAAGTTGACCTCTTAATGGGTGTAATCCTCTCCTTTGGTAAGCCTATTTTACATTATTCCGGATAAAATTTGACCATAATTCTGTTTAGAAATCTTTAGGTTTCTTACTCAATCATTTGATATCAAAATGAAGAATATTTATTTCATGAAAAATGTAATTTATATACTTTAATTTATATATTACTTACTAAATAAAGTAGCAAAAGATTTAAGGCGGTGAAAGGCACTAGATGTTGGTCCAATGATGAAAAATATAGATAGTTAATAAGTAAATTTAAGTTTAAATGTCTGCAATGTTATAAAAAGAAACAAAAAAAGGCAATAACAAGTTAGTGTGGCTGGAATCAAATTATGGAACCAAATTAAATGAAAAATTAAGAGTTATATATAAATATGAATTAGTTACACATTCTTAGATTTTGCTTCAAGTCTTCGACATTCGATAATCAAATCTCCTTGACTTGTAATCTCCCTATCAAGCCAATTCACTTTTTCTAATTTGTAAAACTAGGCCTCTAGTTTACTGAACTTGATAAAATCTACTAAATCTTATTCATCAATTATTTAATGTTTGATTTTATGAGTTACTTAATGCTAATTAAATAACATCATAGTCTTTGTTGAAATCATAATAAAGAGAAGTCACTTCAGCCTATATAGAAGTCACAAACGCTTTTAATAACGTTGAAACTTGTGTCTTAGCATAAAGATTTTATATTTGACCATCTCCCACAATTCTCCAAACTGATCCATCTACAATATTGTATTATTTTCTTTACTTAATGTTTATTAAAATAAAAAAGGATACTGTTCAAATTAAGAACAGAAACATAACCACCAAATTATGTGCATAATTAAGATCATACTAACCCATTCAGATTTGGAACAAAATTGCAACACATTTAGGACCACCTTCAAGATGTAAGCTCAAGAGCCAAAGTAATTAGTCTAATGTTATATACGGGCTACCTAATTGTATTTACAGTACCTCCCACTGAGTTTCAATTTAGTATATCAATTAGTGCATAACAATAACAGAGTAAAAAGAACTAAGGAAACCAATGCATCTTCGATGAAGCAAACCTCTAAAGATAGTTTATAGGTATTAAACAGTAAATATACCTGGAAATATATAGCTTTACATTGAACGTTCCTTTATACCCCTTTGACATAAAGCATTTGCAATGGCATAGGAAACCTTAGTTATCGCAATAGTCCAATCAAAATCAGCATAATAAATTAACAAAATAAAAAAGAAAAAGTATTATAAGTTTGCATTCATAACAAGACGAAAAAACATACAAATTTTTAAGAACAGACCAAGGGGTGGTCCGTCAATTTAACAATGTATTCTTTGTGTGATGTGATTGGAGTCATTTGAATGCCACCTATGCATACTAGTTATAATTGGTACTAGTAAGTGAACTTACCTTTAACTTTCATTTGACCTGCTGGCCCATTACCTATCAAAACATAAACAAGTTAGTTTAGGTCAAGAAAAGTATAACTTAAACCAGTTGTTCTTTTTATGTCAAAGTATTTAATAATTGTATTTTATGTTGTAAGGTCCCAGTTGACCTCAACCCCCCCTCCCCCCCCCCCCCCCCCCCCTCCAAAAAAACTAGAAGTGAAGTTCAATATCTATGAAGGAAAGGTAGATAACAGAAAGGAAGAAGAACTTTTATAAAGAAATATATATGCAATCAGCTGTTGCAGCATAAATTTCATAAATAAGTAAACAAAAACAAACATCAGAATCATTTTGATTAAACAACTAGAAAAACAAAGGTAGGAAACAAACTAAATGGAAGTAAAGCAAAAGCAGAGCAGTACTTGTGAGGGAGGAGAAGTACTCAAATAAGTTCTAAAATATTTGCGGTTGAAATTTATAATTTGGACCTGGTTGTGAGGGAGGAGAAGCAAGTGTGAAGAGTTATAAGCTGAGAAAACACTTAAAGAATGTTCAGATTTGTTTCAGCAAAGGAAAAAAGAAAATTTTGCTGAGAAAACACTCAAAAGGAAGCAGTAAGAAAATTCTACAGCATTTTGGGTCCTATGTTTTGGTAATTAAGCAAAATAAATTTTTCCCACATGGTAATCTTTTCAATAGAAAGATGTCTCTCAATGGGAACTATTAAGCAGTGAGCTTTATTCTTTTCTTCTCCTTATTTCAGAGCTACCCATTTATATTGGGATACCTGGAGGCATCTTTATATATAGTATATACTCTCAGTGTTAATATTAAATAAGAGAATATGTAGATGGAGGGTACATAATGAACATCCATGTTTATAAATGAAAGTATTGAATCAAATCTCAAATTGAATAACTTATTTTCTGTCTATATAATTGTGCTCTTTTCTATCTTTTTAAGGCGACTATTGTCCCTATAGCTAATAGAGTTTTTATACACTAGATTCAATGCTGATAAACACACCCATAAGGGCTGAATTGGGTGGTATATGTACTTTTTTTGATAGAAATACTTTGAAAACATAACTTTAGTAAGGGGATATTATTAGCAACGTATAGAACTATTTAATAAATGAATGCTAAGACTGTGTGTAAGACATCTAACGGAAGTAATCTCAAAATAATGAAGATAGCAGAGCACTCAATCCAGCAAGCAAAATTAACAGACAATAATTAGGTGAAGTTAAATATGCAAGAATTCAAAGCAGTACTTAAAATAAGAATTGTAAGGAAGGAGAAAATTCAAGGACAAAGCCTTTATCCACTCAAACCAACCACCCATGTCCAGTTCTTTGGTTTCCAAGATTTTCATTATATATGTAAATGTTTGTTTTCACCCGTTCACAAGTCATATATATATATATATATATATTCAGAAGAAGGATGCAAGTTATAACTCTATATGCATTTGCACCCGTGCACTATAGGAGTCTTTAAAACTAATAAATCTTTATTATACTGTAGCCCAATAATAGTTTCAAAGATATATCAGACTTAACCACTCTACTAAAATTAGGTGCAATAACTAAGAACAAGGATAAAACAAACACTTTCGAAATCTTAGAAAGTTTATAATCCACGCTCTGAGAAAAAACAACTAGAAAAATACAAAAAGAACTCATTCATATACATTGAGAGGTAACACACCTCTCAGCCATCATTTATAATTAAGCCTTCTAAAGTATCCTTCCTCCAAGTTGACGTTCTTACCTGGAAATTGATGAACAAGGCTATCAATCTTCAAAATCTAGCCTAAAATTTGAAGCTTTTACCCACAATGAAGGAAAACCTTTCATAGAAGATAAGAATTCTTTCCACAGAAGAAATGAGAAAATGGTGAAAGAAGTTTGCAGTAAAAGAAAAATCACAAGCCCCCGGGCATACGAGAGTGAGAGGAACAAAACATGCTAGAGATGAAATTTTGACAAATAGAGTTCCTAATCCTAACTGACAAGTTTTAATTCTTAATCAAAACAAGATTTAAACTTTGAAATTCAAGGTTTTCCTTTATGGATCCAGTGACAACACCAAAAATAACCTATTTTTGACTTTATGATATCTATAACTTTTAAGAACTTCTGGATTTTTTTCTCAATTTGAAAATGTAGAGAATTGAATATTTTAAGAGACAACACCAAAAAATAACCTATTTTTTACTTTATGATATCTATAACTTTTAAGAACTTCTTGATTTTTTTCCTCAATTTGAAAATGTAGAGAATTGAATATTTTAAGAGAAAGCAAGTGTTTTTATTATTATTCTAAGAGGATAAAGTAAATTTCATACAGAGACACCCATCATTTGAAAACAAAAGAAAAAAATGAAAACTAGCATTTGTTGATCTTTTCAGAAGTAAATAGAGTGGGCTTTGAAAATCATATTTGAATAAGCCAGAACAATCCTCAAAATGTGAATACCAAATAGCGATAGCCAGTAAGAAAAACCCAAACCTAAGATTACCTTGTTTTAACTCCATTTAAAGGTAACCACAAATATGAACAACGAATCGATGAAGAACGAGCACTAACACTTCTAAGAAAACCAGATGATGAACAATAATTAATAGAGTTAAATAGAAACTCAAAGATAGAGACAGAAACCTATTTTGAGAAAAACGAAGTAGTAGACAATTTTTGGTAAAAAGAGAGCATGTATGGTCCTTCGGCTAAACATGCAACAAGACAACAAAAGCATAAAAAATGTCAGGCATTATCGTCATTTGAAAACAAAAACTCAGAGGAATACCTCAAAATTAAAAAAGAAAATTGCTATGCCCATTGACACCCACACAAGCCTCAAGTCGTTAATAAAACCCGAGATACAAATCAGGAAGAGTGGGGGCATTGCTGTGGCATGAAATACAAAGAGAAGAACCTGTTTGAATTGTCAGAGTGAGTTGTTGAGCTTGTCTTCCTCTCCAGCTAATGTCGATGATAGGTTTTGCTTGCTCAGCCTACAATCTTCTTTAGTTCTCCCAATCTACTCTTCTCTCTTCACTCTTTAAGTCTAGCAACGGAGAAGTTCAGCGAAGAATCTCATCTCTACGGGTTTTGGGTGAAAAGTGGGAAAAAGGGTTCTGCAAATGTGAAAAAAGAGGAGCCCAAAGGCGCTAAAGTTTGCTAAAATTTGACACCAAATGATTCCATGTCCAATCTTAATATATAAATGTTAAGAAAAAGGTTAAATAAATAGTAACAAAAATTTTCCAGTGTGTAATTTTTTAAGTTACTTTTAATGTATAAAATTGCTAATTTGACACTAAATCAGACACCACAATAAATTAAGATGAAAAGAATCTGTTTCAAATTCTATATCAATAATTAATATTACTGAATTAAAAGTATATTATTTCAATCCGTTTTCATTTTCGTCTCAATCAGATACGGTCTATTTCTCGTGCCTAAATTCCGTTTTCTATTTAATATTTTTTTAGTGGTGGCATAGAGTTTTGCGGGCTATTAAGCCTTCTGGCCTAAAAGCCCGTGAATCTCATGGAGGAGTTGCTGAAATTGAAGAATAATGTGATTTCTAGGATGATGTTGGGGGAGGCGGAGGAAGTGAGGGATGTGGTGGGAGGTGACGAAGATCTTCGGGGAGTTTAATGTTTCTGCCTTTGTTTGGGTGTCGAAGAAAGTGGACTTGCAAGGGTTTGGGAAGAGCATAGGGGATATATTTGAGAGGTTTGATTCGGCGGTGGAAAGGACCATTAGAAAACGCGAACAAGAGAAGGAAAAATAGGAAGAAGAAGAATGGAGAAGGTGAGGTCAGAGATTTTCTTGATGTTTTGCTTGATTGCATGGAGGATGAAAGCTCGGAGGTGAAAATTAAGGCCTTAATCATGGTAAACTCCCTGCTTATATAATTTTTAACTGTTTTAAGTTCAAGGATGCTTTCTATAAGGTCTTTGCACAATGCATGAAATTATCTTTAATAAACTCCGTTGTTCATGCCATACTTCAGTTTGGTTGGAGTTGTGGGTTCCTACATAGGAATTCAACTGCCATAAAAGGGAACAGTCTAAATTAATCTCGATAATCCTATAAATTAAAAAATTTTAAATTTTAACAACATATGATTTAATATTTTGATTTAACGATTTAAATCTAAAAAAATATGCAATCCAACAACTAGAAATTCATTTTAAAAAAATGTAAGAAATCCAAAATAGATTTGATACTACTCAATATTAATTTTAAAGTCATTCTTATTATTTTTTACGCAAATATTTGACAGCACTAGGATCACACTTATTCAGAGACAATTTTACATCATTCTTCAAGTTTTTTCTCGTAATTAAAGTCTTCGGATAATGTCACATTAGTGTACGTATTACTGATGTGAAAGGAGTGAGAGTAGTATTTTCTTTCTTTCTTTTATTATTATTTATTCTTTAAAAAGTACACTATTTGATATTTGGTTTTTTTTTTTAATTAATTAGTCCCAGTTAAAGTGTTTGTGGGGTATCCATTGTTTCATCAATTAATACACATCAATAGTGTCCGTATACCTTCTTTTAAGACTTTGTTGGCAAATCCCGTCGGTGCAATTAATGGTGTGCCAAACAGTTGCATAATCATTTAATTAATTTGGAATAATATTTTAAGGTAATAGCCTATTAACCGCGATCATAATGAAATTGAAGAATGATAATAAAACTGTAATTTCATTTGTAGGATTTTTTTACAGCGGGAACAAATACCACAGCCATTACAACAGAATGTGCATTAGTGGAGTTCAACAAACACCCCCACTTATTGCAATAAGTTCGCCAAGAGGTCGGTCAAGTGGTTGAAAATCATAGGCTCGTCGAAGAGTTCGATTGTCCAAATCTTCCCTTCCTCCAAGCAATTGTAGAAGAAACATTTCGTTTGCACGCACTAGTACCTTTGGTTACTAGAAGGTGGATTTTATTATAGAATTTTTATTAATAATAATAATAAAATAATATTTTATTAATATTAAATTAATAAAAAAATATTTTTATTCAGTCCAAATATTGGAGAATTTTCAGTAACTAGATGGATCCATTAACCTAAAGTATTTGTGACAGAGTCTATCGTTGAGAATTATATGATACAGAGAGACACACTACTTTTTGTTAATGGTTGGGCCATGGGAAGAGATCCAAATTACGGCCCGAATGATTCTTGAAGTCACAAATCTTTTAGGGGACAGCAATTTCTGCTTCTCCCATTTGGGGTTGAAATTTTTTGAAATATAAAGTAACTCTAAAAGAAATAAAGAGAGAAAAGAAAATGTTGGTAAAAATAGGGAAAGTGAGTCTATAAATATTTTTATTCCTTCTTCACTGTGTCTACTTCATTTGCAAGTTTTTTTAAGATGTAAATTGCAATGAGTGTTCAGCATGTTGAAAGGAATGGAGTGCAATTCTTATTGGCGGTAACTAGCTGGTAGCAATAGCATGATAGTAACTGTAGAGAAAAAGGAAAGTGGGTGAATAATTGACGCACGGTGAGAATGCAAGAGAGGGTTTATAGATATTGAAATGTCAATTGTGGAGAATTTAGTTCAACTCATAAGACATGATAAGAATTTCTTTAATTACTTAGACGCGTTCTTAAAATTATTATTATAATTTAATCTAATAAAAGTTTAAACAATTAACTTTAACTTATAATTTAAACTTCACTTTAAAATTCAAATACCCTTGCTTTCTCCCAATTCCCACTTCATTTCAAATCTATAAATTTTAAATTATATAATAAAGTATAAGTTAATAAAATTTATTAAGTATTAATTTTTATTAATTTTATAATTAATTATTAAAAAATTTTAAAGAGAAAATGTGCAGATAAGTATTAGTAAAAATGATTAGAATGAATATATAAATAAATAAATATGTATATTACTTAAATAATTAGTACGCAAGACAATTATTCTACATTAATAATTAGCAGATATGAATCGAAATCTTTGTAAGAATTTATTAGCATTTATAGAGTAATTATTTTTCTCTAAGAAACATAATTGTATGACTAGTATAATTTCTAGTTTTGTGATTAGTAAATGCACACTGATTCTATAGTATGTCCATATGAATTTGTCGAATTACGTTGTTGTTTGGTTTTATTGAGATTGAAGATAAAGATTAGCAAATATTCATAACCAACTATACTTAACCGTGGAATATTAAAGTATATTTCCTCAGTGTCATTAGAGATGTTCTTCAATGGCTGAATTAACAAGACATATTCCCCAATATCAATCTCCTTCCTATTGGGATAATTCTGTCTTTTTGTAACTGGTTCGAGGCACTCACAAAAAATTTTCAAAATGATCAGGCTTGCAGGATGATTGGGCTTTAACAAACAAAATCTTTCAATGAATTTTCTCTCATTTATTGCTGCGGTTGTTTCGGCTGAACTCAATTTTTTTTTTATTTTGTTTCTTTCCTCTTATTTTGTTCTTTTCAGCAAAAAAAAAAAGAAGCAAATATTCAACTGGGATGGCCCATTAAATGGGCACGAATAATTGTGATGTCATTTCAATGTGACACGAGATTTGTGTCACTTTCTTTTATCATGAGACACAATTAAGTTTGGCTAATGTCCGAATTAGGTTAGATCTAGCCGGTCCAAACTATTCTGTTTATTTTTATTTTGAATTTTTTAAGAAATTTTTTATTAAGAATAACAATTTTTTGAAAAAAAAATTGAAAATTTTTAAAATAAAAAATGGAATGAGTTAAATATTAAGATTAGAATTGAAAAATAATTAAGATTTAAAAGGAATAAAAATTTTTAGAAAAATTAATCACAATTAATATCAGGGTGGACATGGTCTTAAGCGAATGCAGATATGGCCTACCCAATCAAATTTGCAATTTTTTATTTGGAGTCAGATTAGTTTAAGGTTTAGGATTTAGGGTTTAAGTAATTAATGTTGACCCCTAAGTAGCATTAGGCCAATAAGTTTTCCCTCAAACGTCAGCATGGCCCTTTGTTTATAAGCACAAAATTATATCCAATTTTTTGGGTATTTCATTGTCAAAATTCTATTTGGGTCATTTGTTGACAGATTATTTTTTTAATTTACTAACTGAAAAATTAGTATTTCAATTTTGTCCTTTATGAATAATATTTTTTTA
The DNA here is from genome assembly GCA_037074485.1 of Delonix regia. NCBI lineage: Eukaryota > Viridiplantae > Streptophyta > Magnoliopsida > Fabales > Fabaceae > Delonix > Delonix regia. The sequence continues at coordinate 15,650,511 of CM073456.1, read as the reverse complement.
TAAATGTATATTTTTTAATTTAGTCTTTAACAAATAAAATTATTATTCATAGCATTTTTTAAAAGGCATTTTAATTTTGAAAATAGGAAGGATAAGATTGATAAATGATTTTTTGTCATTGACTAAATTGAAAAATACCTATGTGAAGAATCAAATTAAAAAAATAATTTTATGAATAATATAATTAATAAATACTTTATCTGTAAAGAACTAAAATAAAAAAATAATTTTATGAATGACTACATTTTAAAAAAATCTTAATAGTAAAAGACCAAAATAAATTTGTACTCCAAGAAAAATAGTTTAGTATAATATTTGTGTGTTTGTTATTAAAATTTTAAAAGTTCAAGCCGAAAATTTTGATGATCCAAAGAAAACCAAAATGACGATAGAATGTGAATTCGTTGCACGTCTAAGTATGAGCATGAAAGAGATAGAATTGTCTTGTCATGATCAGCCTCCACAACCACGAGTAAGATCCTGTATGATAGCAGCGACGTAGCAGTATATTAAATCATCTTTGTTCGCCTTTTATTTTCCTAAAAAAATATAATTTATATTCCTAATTAATAACATATATATAAAAAAATATTACTTTTCCTTGAGGACCAAGTATAATATACGCCATCTTTTGTTGCTCTTTTCATGGTAAGTCACCGGCGATATCTTACGGCCTGTATGTTCACATTTAAATTTGTAATTTTTTTTAAAAAAAATGATATTTTAATACTAGTTTATTGCAATGAGAAATTCTTTGGTTATATAATATTATATCTTTTGTTTATGCTTAAAATGAGAAATTCTAATTTCACTTTTCTGAAAGCTGCCACCGCGCCACAAAATTGGGTAAGCCAAGGAAGGTTCGACTAACAACCCCACATGTTCTTTAGACTTCCACCATCTCCAACTTTTCTTCATTCTCTGAACATAAAATTGCAGTCAATGAAAATCAGAGGAAAGCCCTATACGTAAATTTACATACTTTTATTTTTTTTATTGAAATATAACAACTGTATAATTTTTAATAAAATCATAAGAAATGTGAAGTTTTTAATTAAATTATACACATTATAATGTTATAATTAGAAGATTATATAGACGTCATTAGGGGTCTATAAAATGAGGTCCAAATTGATCAATTTGGTTATATAAAGTTGCGTCAGGGTTTTATGTAAGCTAAGTCAAGAACCAGGCCAAGTTCGACTGCCTGGCTTGGCTATAGTTTTTTATAAAAAAAACCAATCTTGTTTTGTCTTTTGGTTTAATTTGAGTAATTTTTGGGTTAAGATAATTACTTTTTTTTTTTAATATGGCTCACTTTTATTCAATATAGGCTATCTCGCATTTTAATTAAACACATGTTATTTTATTTATTAAATATATACCATTTCTTCTTTCATTGTACACCTCCACTTGTACTTTAATTAAAACATCTGAGAACAAAATTGCAACAACCCCCATGTGTTGTATACTTCCACCATCTCTAATTTTTCTTCAGTCTCTGCATATGAACTTGCAGTCAATGCAAATAAGAGGAAAAAATGCATACGTAAATTTCAAATTTTTAATTAAAATATAGTAGGTGTACAATTTTTTAAGAAAACCACAACAAATGTGAGACCACATTTGGTATGCAGGAATGAGTTCTATAAGAATATGAATAAAAATAATAATGGAATGGAATTGAATCATAAAAGTTAAAAGTACGTTTGGTACGTATAAGAATAGAACGTGTTTTGATATCATATGTCACGTTTAGTATGTTGGAGTTTGGAATAAAATGTTGTGTAAAATGTCCAAAATTCCCATTTTACTTTTTATAATAAATCTCTAACCCAAGCAATTATATGATGTATTCAAGGTTGCAAGGGATTATGGACTAAGCATATGTTAGGAATGGACACAAATCTGGTTGGGCGGGGATTTTAGGAGACTCAAGATCTAACTTGGTTTTAGGTTGGGGCATAATTTTGTGACTCGAGCCTCGCCTGGTTATTGACTAGGTCAGACTAGGTCTCTTACTTTTTCTTTTTCTTTTTTTTCAAAATAATAAAAGTGTTTTTTGCTGAGAAAAAAAAAAAAAAGATAAAGATTTAAAGGAAATATAATGGAATGGAAAAAAATTTAAGATTTGGAATAAGAAAATTAAAATTTTAAAGGAATTGATATCTTAAAATTTTATGTGTCATTTTTTATGCACTCATAATTGTGAGTACATCCAATTATAATGTAAAGATATAATTATAATAATAACAACTCAAATAATAATAATATTACAATTATGTTTCTACATTATGATTGAGTGTACTGGTGCACTCAAAATTGTGAGTGCACCAAAAATTTTACCAAAATTTTATTATATATAAAATTTAGTTTAAATAAAATAAAAAATAAATTATAAAAAATAACAAGTAATACTAGGTTGAGCTAGGTTTTATGTAATCTCAAGACCTGGTTCAACTTGGTCAAATATGCAATTTTTTTTTAAGTTGGTCCGATCCAATCTGCCCTATTGTGGCCGAATTAAACAGGTTTGTGTTCATCCCTAACATATACAGAGAGGATATGGGAAATAAAAAGGGTACTTTGGTCTTTTATTTAATCATTCTATAAAAATTATCCTCATTCTATAGGTACCCTAATGGAATGAGGATTCCTATATATGAGAGAGTCAAATAAATTGATAGAATGGGCTGCACTTTTCTTTTTAGCATACTAAACATGTCAATTAAGGAAATCTTACTCACATTCCCTCTCCATCTATCCCCTTTCCTTTATACCAAACAACTGTAAAATTTTTATAAAACCACAACTTCATGGATCGAGTTTTTGACATAAGTCGGGCCAATAACCCAACTAAGATGGATTGGCTGCCTCGACTTTAGTTACTTTTTCCTTTTTTTTGACATTTGGTCTAATATGAGCAATTTAAAATATTTTTTAATATATACCACATTTATTAAATATAGCTTGTCTTGTCTTGTTTGTTTAAATATGGATTACATTATTCTTTTATGTACGCCCCAACTTGTTGTATTTTATTAATATATTGATTGAAAAAATGTAACAAGTTGCAGTTCAATCCAATCCTAAATGGGAATTATTATATGATAATAATATTATTTTGGCTATTCACTTTTATAATTAATTTTATTTTAATCTTTTACGAATTAAAAGTTTTAAAATAATTATTTATTTTTTATTTTTTAAAAAAATTCAAATTCCATTACTCAAGAAGTAGTAACAGGAAGGTCATAGGGGGAATCCCACACCTTGTGGCAAGCATTAAGATTAGATGCTCTAGCTAAAAGGTGAGCATCTATATTATCTTGTCTTTTAACCATCTACAGGTAATAATACCATGTCTGAGGATCAAGTCCTTACAACCATTTACTAACAATCCAAACTCTATGTTATCATAATCTTCTGCATTGAATGCATGTACAACTTTAAGAGCGTCTGTATGGAGTGCTCCTAGACCTAGAAGGTTGTCTCTTATCCATAGTTAAGCATGTCAAAAAGCTCTTCTTTCCATCGATCTTGGGGAGGATGTGCCTCTGTACCAGCCAGAAATCACCCGTATAAAGGTACCATCTGTTCTTGTAAAGATAATACCAAAACCAGTCTTCCTTTCCTCTTAAAAAAGTGCAGCATTAGTGAAGCCCAGCCACTCCAGTCCTTCATTTGGTGGATCCTAAATGATGTCTCTTCCCCTACGTCCCCCTAAGTCTAGCTGAGGTAGTTGGTTTTTTGCTTCTCTCCAACCATATAGGTATTTTAAAACTTCACGAGTAACACAAGCTGGGGTGTGGCTAGTATTTCTCTAAATCCTCTGATTTCTTTCATTCAAGATGTTCCAATATATATAGTGTTGATCTCTGCTTGCTACGTTCTGTTTGGCCGATATCATGGAGATTGGCAATCAACACTCTAAAGTCTTCAGTTCAGAACCGGTCTTCTTCAGCCCACAATCAACAGCATTGGTGAATGAAGTTCTGTTCAGTGAATACGTGCTTAATGGTCTCCTCTTAGTCACACAAGATGATCTATTTTTTAAATTTGTTTCATTTTGATCTTTCATAAATTATAAATATCAAAATGGTCTTTTACTTTTAAAGATTGTTCCAAATTAGTCCCTCTCTAAAAAAGATTAAATTCAAAAGTATAATATCATTTTAAAACTTTAAATCTGTGAATGATAAAAATGAGACTAAGTTAAAAATAAAGAACTAAAATAATATTTTTTTTTCCAAAATTAAGGGAAAATATTACTTAATTAGGTGGTGACCACTATCGAAGACTTTCAAATTTAAGTGTAACAGTAAAAAGAGGAGTGCAGATGTAACACATACTCACGCTTTGACTTCCTTAATTCAATCTTGATAGAATATCGTATAATATCTAAGGTTTAAATCTGTTAAGATATTATACAGAATCTATCTATAAGGGATGCTCATTAAATAAGGGTAAAATAGTAATTATAAGAATTACTACTAAACTTTAACCTTAACTAGCCTTTTATAAATAGGACTAAACTAATATACGATTCATAACCAAGATTAAAAAGAGAGACTTGAGACGCTCTGAGTGAAATACCTGTGATTATTCTGCAGTCACATTCAAGAGGGGATTTAGGCTGTGAAAATCTGATATACACCCAATACACTGTGGGTATCTCATTCGATCAGTGATCTTAACTAGAGTTCGATCAGCTTCCATAATTAGGAGATCTATATAAGTCTCCTACTCTAAATCTATGAATATATTTATGTTCATTTATTCCTTTCATTTGGTATCAGAGCCTGGTTTGTTTTTTGATCATTTACCTATTTTATTGGGATATGAGATTTTCTTTGGGGTTATTTTAATTAGAGTTTTGAAAATTAAAAATTAAAAAAAAACAAATCAATTTTTTTTTTAAAATTCAATCTCAACATTTCGAAATGAGCTTCTTCCTCAGTGTTTTAAACTTCTCCTTCCGCCACCTTTTTCACTGCCACCAGCGACACTCCCCCATCAGGTGGAGCCTATAGTTGTCGACGACCACATTGCAGATACCTGCAAAGCCTACAACCTCCCTTGTTCGGGGAAAAAAAAAAAATTACCCACCATGGTTTTCCAATTCGCGCTGCTAGTCACCGATGGCTGTGGTCGCTGGCAACACGACACAACCCATGGATGCCACCAGCGACATCTATCTCCTTTCCTGTTGGCCAAAGGCTGCCGACAGGGACAAGAGAGGCAAACAGCGAATGGATGCCATAAAATATAAATTCCTTCAACGGTGGCGATGGATACCGTCAGCCCACGACCGGCCAACGAGTCATCGTTGCATCGTCAATGCCTATGAGTGGTCGACTAGCAAAGCAGCCAACGAGCTGCAGTGGCAGCAAGCGCAAGCAGTAGGGAAGAAGAGGGAAGAACGAGGAAGAAGACTGAATACTGTGACATTTTTTGAAAATTTAAAAAAAAAATTGGAAATTCTGAGAATTTAAAAAAAAATATATATATATATATATATATAATGAATAAAATAAATTTTCAAAAACCCTAAAATTTTTAAGTAAATAGGTTTATATGGTTTGATTTGGACTCATTGCCTAAATTTTTTGTTTTGGGCCTCTAAAAATTTTAAAAAAGATTTGGGCCGTTAAAAGAATTTTTTTGGTTTTTTGAGTTGGGTCTTGTTTTTTTGATTAGGCATGTAACACATCCAAAATAATAATTAGAGGCCTAATTGTTAAATCCCTAATTAATGAACATCTAAATATTTTCAAAAATATAAATTGTGTATTTATATTTTAGCCCCAAATAAATGCAATTAATTTTTTGCCAAAAATTAATTTTTTATATCCTAATAAATTTCAGTCAAGTAATATATGATTACTTGTCATATATGTTAATTAGTTTAACATGTTTATTAATGAATGTTAATTAGTTTAGCATTATATAATTGATTTATTAATGTATTGATTAGTTTAACACGTTAGTTAACAAATGTTAATTTGTTTAGCATTTGAAAAAATATGATTTACAATTTGTTTGTAGCATGATTAGGATACTTAATTGTGTTTTTAATTTCGTTGATTTACACCTTGTATACAACCATAGGATGATGATTGACACTTCGTGCTTTTTAGACTCTGGGCTATACATGGGTTAATTAGCTTAATCATACGATACTTAGTGTCATAATTTGTAAGCATGGTGAACTTTAAATCTTGCATGTTTTTAATCTGATCCTAATTCAAATCTGTCTTTCTTTTTATGTAAAGAATGACTACAGTTTCTAAAAGTATTGTTGTTGAGCTCAACAAGGGGTTAAAGCTAAATGGCGACAATTATGAGATTTGGAATACGAAAGTCCAATATCTCCTGGAAGAGCAAGAGACTCTTGAGGCTCTCAATAATGTCATGGAAGAGCCAGAAATTGGAAACACGACCCAACATAGGTGGGACTGTGAAGCTTATAACGCTTGGAAGAAAAAGAACTCCACTACTCGCATTACGTTGTTGAACACTATGGATGATGACATCCTAAAGAGTTCAAGGACCACCAAAGCGCTAAGCGCTATGGGGCTTTGGAATGCTCTAAGAACAAGGTTCGGAACTCCGTCCATATCCAGATTGCATTCTCTGACGATCAAATTTGACTTATATAAGAAACACCTAGATCATTCAGTGAGGAAACATCGGAAGTTGATGTCAAATATAATCGTTGAACTAAAAGATGTTAAAAATGTCTTAACAGACGAACAGTAGATCCAAGCTGTCATTCACTCTTTGCCTAGTTCGTGGTAACATATGAAGATTCATCTCACTCACAATGATAGAATCACGACTTTAGAAGATGTCCAAAGACACCTCAAACTTAAGGAAGAAAGGCTTGAATCAGCCAAGCTGATATTTAAGTTGCACATGGCAACTTCAGGTGAAAGACATGGTTTAAAGAGAAAAAGCAAAGGAAAGAACAAAGAACAAGCTCAACCTAAGAAAAAGCCAAAGATTAATCAGCAAGGCAAAAAAAAGCAGCGAAAGGTGAATATGGCAAAAGTTAAGTGCTTCAATTGCTAAAAGAAAGGGACATTATACTAGTGATTGCCTTGGGCCTTTTAAAAAGGTAACTTACACTGCTTATGCTAGTGAACTTTGTGTTTCTAGCTCAATTATGCTTACTGAATCTTGTCTATGTGGATTGTAGACTCAGGAGCCATGGACCACATAGCGCGTGACCATGATGCCTTTATTGACTTTCGGCGAGTTCCTTATAGAGCATTTTGGATATAAATGGGCAACAATATTAAGGTTGCTGTCAAAGGGATTGAAACATGCAAGTTAATCCTATGATTTGTATTTCCATGACAATTGTGTTAAATTAAGGAATGACTCAGTTTTTTATGATTTTGGTTATGTAACCGGAGGTTTTATTTCTATGGATTTGGATGACGAATCTTACATTAATAATAATGTCAGTTTTTTCATGTTTACCTCTACGCATGATTATGATCACAATATAAATATATGACATGCTAGACTTGGTCATATTGGCTAATAGAGAATGCAATAGTTAGTAAAAGAGGGTTTGCTTCTTGGCATTGAATGAGTAGATTTGTCTACTTGTAAATATTGTCTAGCAGGAAAATCTACAAAAAAACCCTTTGGTAAAGCAACCAGAGCCAATTTTCTACTGCAATTAGTTCATTCTGACATTTGTAGGTCTCTGAATATCAAAGCCCAACATGAAGTGAATTATTTCATCACATTCATTGATGATTACACTCGTTTCGGTTATGGCTATTTGATTTCTCATAAGTCGAAAGCATTGAGCTACTTAAAAAACTATATGAACTTAGTTGAGAATCAATTAGATAAGAAGATTAAAGCTCTTCAAATTGATCAAGGCTGAGAATATTTGTTAGTTCAATTTAATGAATTATGTGATAAGAAAGGGATAGTTCATCAGTTGACTATTCCAAGTACTTCACAACAAAATAGTGTTGCGAAATGAAGGAATAGAACACTCCTTGAGATGGTTAGGTCCATGATGGCACAGGTTAATTTACCAATCACCTATTGGGGTGATGCATTAATGTTTGCAACCTACGTACTTAACCGTGTGCCTACGAAATCAGTTGCAACCATTCCATATGAGTTATAGACTAGGCAAAAGTCTGACCTAAGTGTAATGAAACCTTGGGAATATGCTGTCTATACACATCATTCCTCTCACAAATATGGGAAATTGGGCCCGAGAGGAAAGAAAAGTATCTTTATTAGATACTTAGAAACTATAAAAAGTTATGAGTTTATAAATCAGCAAGACAGTGGGAGTGTGACTGAATTCGAATATAGAGATGTCACATTCTTAAAGAATGAATATCCTAATAAGGGTGAGGTAGGTCAAGACCTATCCTTATTTGAAATAGAGGATCCAAACGCACTAGGATCGCTTCATTCGAGTGGGAGGATTATAGCAAATGATGAATTAGTTTCTCATCAGCAACCTTCTTCATCATTTAATGCGAATGAAAGTGTTCCTGAGCCAGTTGCACCAAATGGGAGTGACTAAATGGATCTCATTCGAAGTGGGAATGATACCAATGTTCTAAATCTGAGTGGGAGCAATATTGATCCAAATGGAAACAATGAAACAAAATTCAATGAATTACAACTGACACGTGATTCACGTAAAAAGACTCCTCGTTGATGATATAATATTGAAGGTGGTGAACTTTTTACAATGCTCTTACAAAATGAAGATGAGTTGAGAAATTTGAAAGAGACTCTCTTATCCCCTTCTAAAGATAATTGGACTAAAGCTATGGAAGAGGAAATAGAGTCTATGAAAGTCAACAATGTTTAGGAACTTGTTGATCTTCCAAGGGACGCAAGGCTATTGGGAATAAGTGGGTTCTTAAAATCAAGAAAAGAGTTGATGGCACAATTGAAAATTTTAAGGATCGACTAGTAGCAAAGGGGTATACACAATAGGAAGGAATTGACTATGAGGAGACTTTTTTTCCTACTGTACGATTTACCTCTGTTCGCTTACTTTTAGCTATAATGGCTTGTCTAGATCTTGAATTACATCATATGGATGTAAAGACTATCTTTCTCAATGGAGAATTAAATGAAGAAATTTATATGGAACAACCTGAGGGTTTCATTATAAAGGGCCAAGAAGAAAAAGTTTGTAGACTTTTGAAATTTATTTATAGCCTTAAACAGTCTTCAAGGTAGTGGTATATTTGTTTTCACAATGCAGTCATATCTAATTGTTTCACTATGATGAATGAAGACAACTGTGTATACTAAAAGATCAAATGAAAAGTATGTGATTATGACATTATATGTTAATGACATACTCATAGTTGGAAATGATATAAAGCTGATCAATAAGGTGAAAATCTAATTGTCATCTCGCTTTGAGATGAAGGATATGGGTAAAGCTGCATACATTCTTGGAGTTAAGATTTCAAGAAATTGTTCTAAGAAACTCTTGTATCTCTTTTAAGAGAATTATATCAAAAAGGTTTTGAAACGTTTTAGTATAAAAAGTTGTAACCCTACTGATACTCCTATTAGTAGAAGTCGAACCTTGAGTGCCGAAATGTGTCTTAAGACTGCCATGAAAAGAGAGCATATGAGTTGAACTCCATATAGGAATGCGATCAATTGTCTAATGTACGCTATAATGTGTACTAGACCTAATATCTGTCAAGCAGTTGATTTGGTGAGTAGATATCAAACCGAGGTCCTAAACATTGGGAAGTTGTAAAAAGAATTTTAAGATATCTAAAAGGGACTGCTGATTATACGCCCTGCTATCAAGGCAGCAAAGATTTACGATTGGTAAGATACATTGATGCTGATCATGGAGGGGACTTAGATGAGTAAAAATCTACCTCAAGATAAGTTTTCTTACTCAGTGCTGGCGCCATATCATGGAGTAGTAAGAAACAATCCTATGTATCTTTGTCCACAATGAAGGCAAAGTTCGTGGTCTTATCTTCAACAGCCCAGGAGGCTGTTTAGTTGAAGAGGTTTTTGGATCAATTATTGTGCAAAGTAGAATTCATTGAACCAGTGTTAGTGTATTGCAACAATGAGACTACAATTGCATACACCAAGGATCTAAAGTACCATTGCAAAACCAAACACAAAAATATCAAGTATCACTATGTGAAGGATATAATTGTACGTAAAACTGTGAACATGAAGTATGTGTCTATGCATGAGATACTGGCAGATCCATTAACCAAGCCAATTTCTAGAGATGTGTTTATGAGACACGTTAAGTCTTTAATATTGCATAGAATTTAGCATACTTCATTTGTATTTTTATTTTTCCCATTGTTCATAGACAGAGATGTTTTGATGTTCTTTGATAATCAATAAAGTTTGATTTCCATGCTTACATATCTTTATTCAAATGTTATATGCATTCTTATTTATTATTGAGTATGTTAGGTAGACAAAAGGGTTAACATTTTCACACAGGTAACTGCCTCAATGTCTTTGTGACATTGGAGATGAAACAAGATTTTAAGAGAAATTATCAAGAGGATAATTTGAGAGAACTATACTTAAAATCATATAAGTTGCTTGATTGATGACATATGGTCATTAAAATTGATTTGATGAAATAAGTTCATCATTCTAGTTTATCTTAGTTGTCATATATGAGTTCAAGACATTATGTAGATCTAGGAACTCAATTTTAGACTTGTGGTGTCTAAAATATCATCTGTACAACATTATTTGTGAAATAGACATACACTCTATTGGAAAAGGAGGAATGTTGTAGCACATATTTTATACCATGTGTGTAAATGCTGACTATATAGGTTAACATGAATGCGATCTCAACTCATGATTGTATGAGACCGTTGAGCCTTTACACTGGCTCTATATTTGTACCCTTCGACTTCGATCAGATACTTGAGATACAACTTGGTGTTTACTATCTTAGTATGTTGCCTAAGAACTATAAGTAATGATTCAGTCTAATCGGACATGTCTAGAAAAACGAACTAAGTTTGTGTTGATATGATCGTGAAAAGATGAAGGTTATAAAGAATATCTCATTATTCTGTATCCACCGGTATATCAATTATGACTTATGTGTCATGATTGTGAATACAAGATATTATGATATATAAGATCATTGAGAGATATATGAATGTGATTCTTATGATCTAGGGTGCATGCATACTTTATGATCTACATCCAGGTGCGTTTTCGACAATAGGCTATATATTCGTAACTAATGTATAGTATTAATACTCTTATAGTATGCTAATCGCACAACCTACTTTCTTTGTATGAACGACTGCAAATTATAAAGAGAAAGTGTTCTCTTGATTTACTAAGATTATGTTTCTTAGGTTTAGAGTGTATGTGTACTCGCATTATTTGTGAGTAAGAGATGTTAGAATATCGTATAATATCTAGGGTTTAAATTTATTAAGATATTATATAGAGTCCACCCATTAAGGGTACTCATTAAATAAGGGTAAAATAATAATTATAAGAATTACTACTAAACCTTAATCTTAGCTATCCTTTTATAAATAAGGATAAACTAATATACGATAGATAACTGAGATTAAAAAGAGAGACTTGAGACGCTCTGAGTGGAAGACCTATGAGTATTCAGCAGTTACATTCGAGAGGGAATTTAAGCTGTGAAAACCTAAAATATACCTAATACACTGTGGGTATCTAATTCAATCAGTGATCCTAACCAAAATTCGATCAGCTTCCACAATTAGGAGATTTATATAAGTCTCATACTCTGAATCTATAATTATATTTATGTTCATTTATTTCCTTCTGATCTAAAATTTTGAAATTTATTTTCAAAGGGTAGGCTCTTTTTTCTATTTAATACTGAAGCTTAAAACTTCAAATGCGAGTTTTATCTAAACATTACAAATATCATAGTTAAATACTCAAATTAGGAGATATCATGTGTTTCACGGACAAAATTAAGCGATAACATCGTTAATTTGGGTGTTGACCTCTTTCTGCAAATTTAAAACTTATGTGAAACGAGTGAGGTAACGAGTGAGGTAGTAAGTAAAGTGCGGAAACGAGAGACACATATATTCATAATTTCTTCAACTTCCTTCGGTCCAAAATCCTGAAATCTATTTTCAAAGGGGTGAAATTCTTCCCTTGAGATTGGACACTTCACAATTCTTTGAAGGTTCCTATTATTCCCTCCCGTTGGGTCCCACCATTTGGGTACTTGAGTGATTCCCTCGAACGCAAAGTCAAGACCATTTACTTTATGCAGGAAGCTTGAAATTGAAGCCATCCATGGGGAGAGTTTTCCAAAATAATCGGTGCCTATTGCTCGGGTCAACCGTTTTGTGTTGAATATTATTTATATGGCTGCGATTTGAAAATAAGAAATATTGTTATTTTATTAAACTAACTCGCACCTTCAACTCATGCAAATAAGAATGATAAAACGCTTTAAAAATAGAAAAAAGTATAAAATTAGTTCCTTATTTTTATATTTTGTAATAATTTGATCATTTAAAAATTAATTATGACAAATAAATTTTTCATAAATTTAAATTTATATAAAATTAACTATTTTATTTAAATTAATGAGAGACTAATTTTATATAAAATGAAATTTTTAAAGAACGAGTTTGTCACAATTATTTATAATATATTAAATTGTTACAAAATGTAAAAGTGAATGATCAATTTAATACTTTTCTAAAAATTAAAAATACGAATTGCCTTATTTGAGAATTCATGTTGGGAAATTTTTTCTTTTGAGAACAAGGATGAAAACTATATTCTTCATCTCGTGGGAACCTCCTCTTTATTAATTTCATATAAAAATACTTGTAAAATTTCTTTATAAATGTATTACTAATTTTTGTATTTTTAATCATTTCACTCATTATTTATATTTACAATAATCTAGAATTTAAAAAAAAAATCAATTTCATTCATTACATTATAATTTTTCTTTTTCATGGATGGCATTGCATTGTTATTTCAGTACACCTTGGCCTCTCTTTTGTTTCTTTCTCCTCTTACCATTAAATTAGGTTTGAGCATTTAATTAACACTTCAAAATTTGTGATTTAGTAGTTCTTTCTGCGTTATGATAAGTCATCAAGTGTCCAATTATTTTTGTACAAATTTTAATGGTTTTAAATGATGGGTTAGGTTACAATTTTAAAATACGAAAAAGTGTATAATGTATTTGAAATTATTATTGATAATATGTACGCATCATCACCAAGTATAATTCTAACTTCTTGTGCTTTTTCTACGTTGAGAAGAAATAAACAGTAGACAAAATATACTAGTGATTAACTAGAGTTGCTCAAACGTGATAAACATTGATCAAAGAAGTATCGTGACACGATAAAAAGTATATTATATTAAATTAAATTTCATTAAAAATTCAAAAGGAGAAAACTTTTCTAAAGTGGGCTATTTCTTAAAAATCAAACCACTTGGTAGACACTTGATTAGTAATAGAAATTTTACAATGTATAATTGTGCATTGAAAATTTTTTAATTTTATAGGTGAAGCGTTATACTATAATAGAAACAGTGATTATATGCCATATGAAAAAAAATACATTTTTAGTCATCCACTTATCACAAAATTTTTATTTTGGTCCCTAACTCATTGAAATGCCAAAAATGACTTACTCATTAGAAAATATTATATTTGATCTTTCACTTTTTAAAATAATTATCAAATTTAGTCTCTTTGTTAAATCCGAAACCCTAAATTTAATGATGAAGTTAGGTATCTTTTTAAATAGTGGATGATTATATGTGACATTTTTTAATAAGTGGGGCTATTTTTGATATTTCAATAAATAAATGATTAAAATAACAATTTTGTAAAAAATAAGCGACCAAAATCATATTTTGCTCTATTCCATATGGTTAACTATGCTTTATTTTAACTGTATAATTTTTCTATTTTTAATATTATCATTTTTTACAAAAAAGCTTGAGATCTCCGTGTGAATTTACTGGGATCCGCATCTTTATGAGAAATGAAGATAAAATAAAATTTCTCTTGCAGTGACAAATAAGAATGAAAATGGAAAAATAATCAATGGTGAGAACAAGAAGAAAAGAAGTACTCCCTGAATTTATCCCGTAAAATTGTCATACCTACGTACAAATAATTTGTACTTTCTAGAAATGATAAATGTTATTAGTTTGATTATAATCAACGTCATAAAAATAATAAAACTCATAAACATAGATTTAACACATTAAATTTTAAATTTGTATGAGCAACAAATCACAGAAAAGTAATAAAAACATTATGTCTTTAAATATTTGTATGACAAACACACAAATATATAATTTGCATAAAAAAATAAAGAGTATTTTTTTTTTCAGAATATAAAATCAAGGTGTGAGGTGATAAATTAGTTTTTAAAATAATTAAAATAGAACGGTAATAGTGTGTTGGAAGGATGAAATAAATCACCTCCAGTATTATTATGTTACTAGAGATTTTTTAATTAATTTCAAAAATTATTAAATAAAAATTTAATAAGTTAAATTTTTTATTAATAATTAAATATAGTCATATTTATTATTTGTAAATAAAAATCATTTGATTTTATTTTTAATTACAAAATAATTTGGGGTAACCGTGTAGTGGATTTAGATTCTAACAATATAAAATAAAAAATATATATTTTTGATCCTCTATTTTTTATTTTATACCATTTTGGTCCCTTATGTTCGTTAAGAGATAAATTAGTCTCTTACAAATTAATATATCATTTTTAGTCTCTCAATTTTTAAATTTTCAACAATGAAAACCCCAAAGGAGGAACTAAAAATGACATTTATTAATTTATGAGAGATCAATTTAGCCTTTAATAAACATGAGGGACCACAATGGTACAAAAATGAAAATTGGAGGACTAAAAGTGCATTTTTCTCCTATCTAAAATTGAGACACGTGGCATGATGGTAGAGGAAGACAAGTAGAGCTACCGGGGGGAATGAGTGAATGAGTATGCGATGGAGAGAAGGACAAATCCATTAAAATAGTATTAACCGGTGATGCCGTGATGGTCAAACTATGACGCTTGAGACTGGCCAAAAAGATATAATTTTATTCTTAATCAGTTCCGATAAAATTGACTATTGTTGAATTTGTTTAGGTGTGAGGTTTTAATTTTTTTTTTTTCTCTTCCTGTATTATACTTAAAAAAACCTTATTTATTGCTACGTACTTCGGGTCAACCTTTTCATGTTGAATATTATACATATGGCTGCAGCCACAACAAAAAATTAATGTTTATTTAAATTTTTTTTTTTAAATGCAGTTCTGTATAAGGTAGGTAAATTAAAAAATAATTTTAAATTATTTATAACTATTTTATCAATATTATTTATTTGATAATTTTTTGAAAAGAAATTATTTTTACTATCAAATTATTATAAAAGACAAAATAAAATAAAATTTGCAATAATATTATTTGGATATACAAATAATTGTTATTTTAATTAAAATTTTATTTTATATTTAATTAATAGTATAAAAATAAAATGGAAATATATATATAAATATTTCAATCAAAGCAAATATATGATATAAATATATCATATAAAAATAATTATATAAGAAATTTATAATTAAAATTTAATTAAAGTTAAAATATTATGATCTTATAGTATTTTTAACAAAAAATATTCTAAGAAATTAATAATTTTTGAGCCAGACTTTTTTAAAAAAATAATTTTCTATTTATCTTTCACATAATAGTAAAAATAATAGTAATAGTAATACTAGTTACAGTAGTAGTAGCAGCAGCACTACTAATAAAGTAAGAAAATTTTTTCTAAGAAAAACACTTTTTTTTTTCTGGGGGCCAAATAAAACCTAAGTAAAGTAGTTAGTTTGGAGAGGAATGCATGTGGACTGCTTCTATTCTTGATAAACATTGTCCTGTGGATGCTAGTATATATATCAGCCGCCAGGAGGCCTCAAATATTTGTTGCATGATTTTGTAATTCAAAGTTTTGTAAGATATTTTTCATTCCACATATCATATATTATACAATAAAAATTTTGCTCTTTGAAATATTATTTTTAATTTGGCCTTTTTAAAGTAAAATATTTTAGTCTCCAATTATTTTTAAGGATTATTTTGACAGAAAAATTCAATTGAGACTCTTTATTTGTAAAGAAGCAAGTAAAGAATATTGGTCATTAATTTAAAGACTAAAATATTCTATATTTTATAATCAAATTAATATATAAAGCAGCCGGCATAGTTATTTATTAAATTCTCGAACAATGCTACGCTGGAGCGGTATGGGAAGCTTTTCATTCGACTCTGGAATTCAAACTATATTACTGCAAGACGAATGTTCGTTCTGGCGTTCATATGTCACTCCATTTTATATAAGACATCAGTTACTTTTGATTCAATAAATAAATATGAGAAATGATATTCCAATTATAAACGTGAATGAATGCATGGCTCCTTGGCCGCGGCTCCCGATCATCGGCCACTTGCACCTCCTTGGTCCCCTCGTCCACCAGACTCTCCACCACCTCTCCCTCCGATATGGTCCATTCTTCTCTCTTCACTTGGGCTCTGTGCCATGCGTCGTCGTTTCCAATCCCCACTTTGCTAAGTTGTTTCTTCAGGACAACGAGCTCTCCTTCAGCTCACGGCTTGAATCCACCGCCATCAAACGCCTCACTTACGAGTCCTCTTTGGCTTTCTCACCCTACGGACCCTACTGGAAGTTCATCAAGAAGCTAAGCTTCAATGAGCTCTTCGGCTCTCGAGGCACCGGCAAGTTCACGAACTTGCGGACTCAGGAGTACGATAAGCTTCTAGGGCTTATAGCCCAGAGAGCCAGGGCTTGCGAGCCCGTGAATATCACGGAGGAGCTGCTCAAGTTGACGAACACTGTGATTTCGAAGATGATGATCGGAGAATCAGAGGAGGCGAGGGACGTGATACGCGAGGTGACGAAGATGTTCGGGGAGTTTAACGTTGCAGACTTTGTTGGGGTGTTGAGGAAAGTGGACTTGCAAGGGTTTGGGAAGAGAATAGAGGATCTGCATCAGAGGTTTGATTCCTTGGTGGACAGGATTATTACTAAACGCGAGCAAGCGAGGAAGACTAGGAAGATGCAAAGCGGAGAAGGTGACTTCAGGGATTTTCTTGATATCTTGCTTGATATTGCGGAGGATGAAAGCTCGGAGATGAAAATTACCAGGGTTCACATGAAAGGCCTAGTCATGGTAAACTACTTGCTTTTTAATTCTTTTTACTAATATTTAAAGTACATATAAATATTTAATAGTATAATACATTAATAAAGCATTTTGACTATAATAATAAATCTATAATGAAATGGCCCGGTAATGATAATAAATTTATATTTTTATTATGCTGTTTTCTAATCATAATATATTAAATATATAATTAACTAATGATAACTTATAATTTAATTTTAAAATAGTAACTTTATCAGTAATTACAGACCTATAAAACTGAATACATGTTATATTTAAATAAAAAATAGCATGACAAAGATATCAACAACTATATATAAATTTTTTTCAATATGGACAAACATTTGGTCGCGAGTATTTAAATTGAAGAAATGGCAATATCGTGATTCTTGAAGAGTCCAACTTTAAAAGACTTTACCTATTTTGCCTAGAAATTAGTCTAAATGAGTGGATGAATAACTTTTAAAAAAATCAAAACCAAAAAAATTTCAGCTTAAAAATGTCAGAACACTAATTTAGACAAAAAGTAAAAAATTAGTACAATTTGATTTAATACCAAAACTGTCTCATCTGTTTTTTTTTTTTACTGGTTATTTGGCAATTTTTTGGTTGAATGTACCAATCCAATAACTTCATGAATTTTTACTGTTTATTACTAAACAAGATCAGTGCATTTAAAATATGTCTAGTCTGATAAATTAGCAAATAAATAAATAAATTTTGATTAAAAGAATTTGATTAAAAAAACCTGTTTTATAAAATAGATTGAGTTCATATTTTTTTTAAAACTTGACTCAAGTCCAAAAATTTTGAATTAATTTTCTTATTGAAAACTTGTTATTTAAAAAAACACTTAATTAGATAATTAAAAAAAAGTAATGTAAGATTAAGAATAAAACTATCATAATTTTAAAATGTAAATTATAAATTTATTAGTGATATTAGTTTATTTTTTAATTCAAAATGGTTATACATAAAACCATAATTTAATATGACATTATATATAAAAAAAATAATAGCTAATAGGGATGAATATTACATTAATCAACTCGATCAATCTAATTCGATTCAATCATATCAGATTGGGTTGTGATCAGACCAAATAAAAATATTTATTTTTTTGATCGGGCCGGGTCATGACTAACTAGTACTCTTTATCTTAAAAAATTCATAACACTACTAATATTATTGTTAATAATGTGGACTTTTATTATTTATGATAAAGAACAACGATATAATTGTGAATTATGTGGGGGGTTTTTCAGGATTTATTCACGGCGGCAACAGATACCCTAGCCGTTGCTATAGAATGGGCATTAGTAGAGCTCATCAACCACCCCGAGTTACTGCAAAAAGCTCGCCAAGAGATTGATGACGTGGTTGGACATCAGAGGCTCGTTCAAGAATCTGACGGTCCAAAACTTCCCTTCCTTCAAGCCGTTATAAAAGAAACATTTCGTCTGCATCCTCCGGTCCCTCTGGTTATTAGAAGGTGCACTGCAGAGTGTAACATTGAGAAGTACGTGATTCCAGAGAACACAGTGCTTATTGTTAATGTCCGGCCTGAAAGATTCTTGAAGCCCATAGAAGGGAGCTCATCCACGGGCTTTCTTGATGTGAGAGGACAACATTTTCAGTTTCTGCCATTTGGGACTGGAAGGAGGATGTGCTCTGGTCTCACTTTAGCCATGCAGGAGGTGCCTGCTGTAGTAGCTGCCCTCATTCAGTGCTTTGATTTTGAAGTGGTGGGCCCTCAGGGACAGACTTTGAAGGCTGAAAAAGCTTTGATTGATATGGATGAGAGGCCTGGTTTGACAGTTCCACGAGCCCATGAACTAGTGTGTGTCCCCATTGCAAGGCCTATTTGTGGCCCACTTAACTTGGGGGCTTAATTGATATTCACTTTGAACTTGTGATCCTGTATAAGTGTTGTCTTTTCTGGTTTGTTATTAGAAGCTCGCGGGAATGACCTGTTTAAATAAGACCTTAATGTGATTTAACTATTTTTGATTATATGCATTGCTATTATCAAACATATAAATATAATTTTAGATGAATAACGACAAAAAAAAACCATTTATGTATTGTCAAACATATATATATATATATATATCAGTTCAAAAGATCTGTACCCTTGATGACTTTAGAATGCTTCATTTTTTTTTTCCTGAACAAAACTATTTCGCATGTGTAACGACAAAATAAAAACCATTTGCAAATATATACTATACTCTTTTTTCAGGCCACTTGCAATACTAGATTAAGTTTGTTTAATTTTCAGGCCAATAAATTGAAATTCAAAACAATGCAAGTGGGGCGTAAATTTCGATGAGTCTGATAACGAAAATCACCTCTCTTTCTTTGTATAGGATAAATCTTTCCTGAAACAATAATGGTGACAAGAAAAGAATACTAAGAGCTCATTAAAGAGCATTAGAGAATAAACTAAAATAGAAAAAAGAGGTAAACCAAAAAAAATGAGAGGAGTAAGGAGGAAACTCAAGGAAGTCACCGCGGCGAAACACATGTATATATACTTATTATTAAAATAAATTGTTATTATTATAATTAATTGGTCAGGAGTATATTTTTATATCTGTGACCAATTCAATTAATAAATGTCCTCATATATGTGTGTCTATGTATATATATATATATATATATATATATATCTATATATATATATATAAAGCATTTTTATAATAAATTAAGTCAACTTTATATAAAGATGTAAATTAATTTGACTATTAATTTTTATTTAAATTTAGATCGCAAAATACCGTAATAAACTGAAATTGGGTCAGTGAAAATAGCCGGTAGACATATGCTGGGGAAAACTATTTGAACGTGCGTGCATTACTACATTTTCTTTTAGAAATTGATGGAGTCAATATCCTTAGGAGAAATAGTTTCTTGGGAAAATTATCATTTGGTACCTATAGTTTCACTCTATATTCAATTGATCCCTATAGTTTAAAAATTTTCAAAACGCTCCCTATACTTTGTAGATGTTTGAAAGTTAGTCCTCCCTCTCATCCTGTGTTATAACGTCATCTCAAATTTGCTGATAAGGAAGAAGGTGTCGACATGGCAGGCTGAGTCAGTGAGACAGGTGGCATAAGTGATGATTGGGTCAGTGACTGGGCTTTTCTGAAGTAGCCTGATGTGGCCTGATGTATGCTTGGCTGGAGAAAATAAGAGAACACACGCACGCTAGGGTTCACAGAAGAAAACAATAGCAGAGGCGACGGGAAGAGGGGAATATTATTGTTCGATTGTAATGACAATAGGTTTCGTTTTATGATTGTTCAATTGTTCGATGTTCTCTTCATGCAGGAGTACTGATTGTTTGATGTTTTCTGAATGGAAGAGTACTTATTGTTCGATTTATTCTGAATGGAAGAGTACTGATTATTTGACTTTGTCAAACTGAGATACATGTAATATTTTGATTATAGTTGGATGTTTGAGTTTGCTCCATTATAGAGGTTTCATGTCCATTGCAGCGTCCAACTTAGGGGTTCATTTCAACCCTACTCCACCTCACCTAGCCAAGAGGACATGGTTGCCATGTCATCGTCCAGTATTTGTTTCCATGTCAGCTCCGTCTCCTATGTCTGCAACTTCTTAGCGGCGTTAACAACAGCTGACCGCAGGGACTATTTTGTAAATGGTTTGAAACTCTAGGGAGTGATTTGAAAAAAAAAACAATCTACAGGGACCAAATTGAAAATAAAGTGAAACTCTAGGGACCAAATGATTAATTATTCCTAGTTTCTTTTATATATAAGTTCTGTTTAGTTCTAACTAAAGCAACGAGAGAAAAGAGTTTAGTTGATCAACTGCTCCTCTCATCAACTCCATACCAATTCATCGTATAAATACCTTCTAACTCTTTTATCGATCATAACATCCAAGCACACCCTGGAATAACAGATATACTCTAGAGCTCCTCATCTTTCTCTCAAACTCATGGCACGCCTTGAATCTAATTATCTTCCCCCAATGACCATAATCTTTGTACTTTTTGTATCCCTTATAGCCACTTCCACCACATCATCGTCTCGAATCCTTATTGATTCAGACGAACCTGCAGATTCAGCCGAAACCCCTATTCCCAGTGTCCCACCGCTGGTGACCAACAACGCCGCCGAAGACGACCACCACCCACTCATCTTTTTCATTCACGACATCCTCGGCGGGTCGAACCCCACCGCGAGAGCCGTCACCGGAGTTGTCACAAACCCAGCTCTCAACGCTCAAATCGCCTTCGCCAAGCCCAACGGAGCAAACCTCCCTCTCAACAACGGCCTCCCTCAGAACAACGACAACGCCGGATTTCTCAACAACAACAACCTTCCATTCCTCACCGGCCTTAGCGGAAACCCAGGAAACGTCATCTCCAACAACAACAATGGCGGGGTTGGTTTTCCGGTGACCAATGTGAATCAGCTGCCAGCTGGCATGACACTCCAGAAGCTAATGTTCGGGACGATGACTGTGTTTGACGATGAACTAACGGAAGGACATGAGTTAGGGTCTGGTTTGGTCGGAAAGGCACAAGGGTTCTACATAGCGAGTGCAGAAGATGGAACAGGACAGATTTTGGCTTTTACTGCTATGTTTAAGGAGAATGGGTACGCTGATAGTATTAGCTTTTTAGGAGTGCACAGAACTGATCAAGTGTCGGAGTCCCAGCTTGCCGTTATTGGAGGCACTGGAAAGTTCCTTAATGCTCGGGGCTTTGCTATTGCTAAGACCTTTCCTGTTACCAACGACGATCAACATAGTACTGACGGGGTGGACACTCTGCTTCAGCTTACTGTCTATCTTACCAACTAGAATATGATGTTTTCTGATCGACCATGTCTGTGGTTACGAATTTCATGCTTCAACATGAGCATACATTTTTTTATAAAATGTACTCACTTCTTAAAGAAAAATGTTATGATTTGAAGTTTCCAAAACCAATTTTCATATGAAACCTTGCGATCTAAGATTTTATTCTAAAAGAATGAAAGTCTTTGTATCAAATATTTAAATCAAGAACAACAAATTCCTTCCATTCAAGGGATGAGTTTTTATAAATTAACAAATCATATCAAGAATATAAAATAAAATTACATATAAAAATCAAAATTTTAAAAATATAAGAGGGAAGAGCAGCATCCCACACTCCCTTAGATCCATCTCTAAACCTTGTCTTTCCATGACTATGTTTCTTTCGGATGTGTTATTCTATCACTAGTCTATTTATATTTTTGCAATGGAGAGATGGCATTATATGTAAGAGTTAAGTGGCCCAAGTCATATTAATTAAATAATTAATTGGTTAAATAAATAATTATTAAATAGGTTAATTTCTAATTAGCTAATTGAGAAGTAGTTTCATCATATTTATCTATAACTAACCATTTAAGGGAGTGATTAATAAGTAGATGTCTGATAATTTGAAATTTGAAATTATTAAATAGGAAATGGTTATTAGATAATCATGATCGTTATCGAATAATAAATATTTATTTGGAAACTAGTCCCTGTCTCTACCTATAAATAGGGGTTCTGTGTTCTCTCTTTATCTATCACTAATGTACACATAAATTAAGATAGACTAAGAGATAGAAACATAGTTCCCTTCTCATTATAGTACTCTTCTTAGTTTAGGAATCTAAGAGTTCACGTCAGATTTAAGCAATTAAGCAATATATCAAGGTATCGATTCTTTCTTAATTGATAATGTATATTATATGACATTTGAAAATTTATGAATTCCCAAAATTTGGTCAATTATGATTGATTAATAATTTCAATCTTCAAGATTAGATAAAAATTAAGAAAAACTTACATGTGGTATAAAAGCCTAGGTTCAGGAACTCATAATTTTTCATTAAGAAATTTATCTTCTAATGATGGATTCTGATTATTTTATAATAAAAAAATTAGAATATCACAAAAATTTAATAATCCATTATGTCCCATTAAAGAATTATTGTTTCTATCACTGATGAAGTTTTAGAAATTTATGTCTGTTGCATCAATGAAATTTTGGAAACTATTACTTGACAAATTTAGGATGTGCAGTCATGAATTAAGTGCCAATTGTCATATGGAGATTCAAAATAAAAATGGGAATAATATTATATGACATTTATCTTTAAGCTCTATAATCTCTATATTTTGCGTCTTTTATGTTTATGTGTGCCTCTTGTTAATAAATGAAAATGTCATCTTTGACTAGATATTTAATGTGGCTGATGATGGAATTAAAATAGATGGATAAATGAAAAACTTATGTCACGAAGTTTTTATAACTAGATATGAAAAATTAAGTTATATACATCATTTGTTGATATATTAATATTGTGTAGTATTTAAATTAAGCTTTATTTTAAATTACTACATTATGGATTACTTATTAATTATCGAATGATTGAGTTATAAAATTTAATGTTTATCAAATTTTATAGTATTATGATTTTTTTTTTATATCTATACTATGGATCATTTGTTAGCCAACCAAGTGGCCACATTAGAAAGTTTTGATATATGTCAAATTAAGTAAAATTCAAATACCCATAATTATGGGATGCTATGAAAGATTTAATGATCATTGCTTTATGAGTATATTAAAGTTCATTGATTGTAAAATATTTAAGGATTGTCCAATGGTTGATTAGTCATTTTATAGTCATGAACATGATTGTAGTTAATTTAGATACTTAGTTAGACCTATTTAGCATATCTAAACATAGCAAATATGTCTGATTAAAGTATATATAATTGCTAATTATGAGAAATTGAAATTTAGCATCAATTACATTTTATAGTTGCATATTAGTGTATTACCCAAATGTGAACATTAATATGCAATTCATAATCTATATAGTATAAATCAAAGCATTAATGTTAGGCATATTATTTCTTATAATATCTATTTCTAATTTGCTTCATTCGCATGTTTTGTTTGTTCAAAGTTTGGTGGGTTAAATTTTTCTGATTGAGCAAAAAAGGCCAATTCCACCTTGGTGTATTAGATCTTGATTTGACACTCCAAGTTGAGTAGCCTGCTACTATTATGGATACTAATAACAATGAAGAGAAAGCCCATTAAAAAAAATTAGGAAGGACAAATAGATTAAACTTAATGTTTATGCAAATAAATATAGTAAAAAATATTAAAAATATTAAATAAATATAGTATAAATCAAAGCATTAATGTTAGGCATATTATTTCTTATAATATCTATTTCTAATTTGCTTCATTCGCATGTTTTGTTTGTTCCAAGTTTGGTGGGTTAAATTTTTCTGATTGAGCAAACAAGGCCAATTCCACCTTGGTGTATTAGATCTTGATTTGACACTCCAAGTTGAGTAGCCTGCTACTATTATGGATACTAATAACAATGAAGAGAAAGCCCATTAAAAAAATTAGGAAGGACAAATAGATTAAACTTACTGTTTATGCAAATAAATATAGTAAAAAATATTAAATTAGCTCTTCCCAAAGATGATGCAAAAAGTAATATTTTGAAATTTATGGAAGAGCGCCCTAGATAGTAGCAAGTCTCTTGCTGGGTCACTAATAAATACCTTAACCACCATAAAATTTAATGGCTCTTGTAAGATGCATGAACATATCATTGAGACGACAAATATAGCAATAAGACATAAATCATTGGGAATGAATGTCAATGATAATTTCCTTGTACAATTTATTATTAACTCATTATTGTTTGAGTATAACACTTTTCCAAATAAACCATAACACCATCAAAGATAAATGGAATGTGCGTGAATTGCATAGTAAGTTAGTTCAAAAGGAAACAAGACTTAAAGTATCATAGATATTATTATGTCTATTATGTGAATCATTAAAGAGATGGAAAAAGGAAAGGAAAGGAAAGAAACATGACAAGTATAAAGAAACACTGAAACTAAATGAGTTCTTTTATTAAATCCACAAGAAGGGGCAGAAGAATGACAAATGTCATTTTTTAAAGAAGTTTTAGCATTTCTAAAAAGAATTGTCTAAAAGGTAAAACTTAATTTCAAAAGAAAGGTAAGCAAGCTTATGTATGTGTTTCAAATAAAATTTATCCAAAGCTCCTCATAATGTTAGATGGATTGACTCAATGTGTATTACTCATGTTTCTAATATGACATAGTCGAGGTGTTCAAATACCGAATCAGGCTGGGTTTGATCATAACTCAGGGCCCGGCCTGGTGTGCCTTGTTAAGTGGCTGAATCCAAGGTGGGTTGGATCAGGTCGGGCTTGATCTATATTATTTTTTAAAATTATTTTGATTAAAATTTTAATTTTTAACTAATAAAAAACATTTTTTTTGGAATAAAAATAAAGAAATATAAGATTTGAAGGTGGAAAAAAATAGAATGACAAAAAATTAAGATTTGGAATGAAAATAGTTAAGATTCGAAATGAATTAATATGTTTAAAATTTATTATAAATAAAAATAAATTAATTAAATTATAAAAATAATATTTAAGAAAAATAAAAATATAACCAAGTTAGGCTGGTCTGGATAGATGTTGAACCTAAGACCTGACCTAACCTGGTAATTTTGCAATTTTTTTTTTATTTTGACCAAGCTAAGCCGAGTTGGCTGGGTTAACAGGTTTTTGTTCACCCCTTCAATGTAAGGATTCCTTACAATTTGAACCATTATCTTGAATGAGAAGTTTATCTTCATAGGAAGTATAATGAAAGCTCCAGTGGTGTCATTAAGACTTATCATTTAATCCTAGATATTGTACTTCATTTAGACATATTTAATACTTTTTATGTACCTATTATCATTGGATATTTAGTTTCATTGTCTAAACTTGATGTTATTATAATTCTATTAATTTTGATGTAAAAATAAAAAAGATATTCTTTTAATTTTGGTAATAGATGTTTAAGTTTTTTAAGTATAACTATCTTATAAGATCTGGTATTCTTTATAATGGACTATACAAGCTAAATCTTGATAGTTTTATGTTAAATCAATCTTGGACTTGCATCATAATATATGTACTAAACATGCTTTACTGAATGAATGCTCTGCTAAGTTGTGGCTTGAGCCTTTAGGTCGTATTCCAAAGAAAGATGGGAATGATTAGTAAAGAATGATATCCTTTCAAATTTGAATTTTACTAACCTAAATATTTGTGTGGATTGTATAAAAGGGAATCAAACAAAACACACAAAGAAAATAGCCACAATGAGCACACAACTTTTTGAGATTATACACACTAATATATGTGGACCTTTTGATGTCAATTCTTACAATAAAGAAAAGTACTTTATCACCTTTCTCAATGATTATTCAAGTTATAGATATACCTATCTATTGCATGAGAAATCTCAAGACAGTAAATACCTTAGAAATATTCCTAAATGAAGTTGAAAAACAATTAAATCAAATAGTAAAAATTGCCTAATCAAATAGAGGTGATGAATCTTATGGGAGATATGATGAAATTGGACAACATACATGACTATTTGCTAAATTTCTTGAGAAACGTGGCATATGTGCTCAATGTACCATGCTAGGTATACTACAATAAAATAGTGTATCAAAAAGACAATATCTTTACCCATTTTATTGTGAATGTCTATTATGAAAGCTACCATATATTTGTTGAAAATGGTCCTAATAAGGCAAGTCCAAATCCACCTTTTGAACTGTGGATTGGTAGGAAACCTTGTTTAAGGCACCTACATATTTGAGGTTGCTAGGCATAATTAAGAGTACACAACCCACAAGAAAATAAACTCGATGCAAGAACAATGAGTGAATATTTCATTAGTTATCCAAGACAATTTAAAGGGTATATATTTTACTGTTTTAGCCATAACACAAGAATTATTGAAACTAGAAATGTTAAGTTCATTGAAAATGGTGAAAAGCGAGAATGGGGTTCCACGAAATGTGGAAATTAAGAAAATAAGAATGTAAGTTCCATTAATTTGCAATTCTTATAGAGTAGTTGTTCCTCAAATTGTTGAACTACAAAATAATGAAGAACAACAACAAATTAATGATCCTATTGTTCATAATGAACTTGTAGCAGATGAACTACAAGAGGTCGTATTAAGAAGATCCCATAAGGAGAGATGATCTACTATCTCTAATGATTATGTGGTCTATCTACAAGAGTTAGTAGTTAACTTAGAAATCGATGATGATCTAGTTTTATTTTCTCAAGCCATTAACAGTGATAATACTAATAAATGCTTAGATGTCATGAAAAAAAAAGTTAAAATTTATGGAACATAATGATGTATGGGACCTTATAAATTTATCTAAAAGTTGTAAGAGAATTGGATGCAAATAGGTCTTTAAGACGAAACATGACTCTCATGGCAACCTTGAACGCTATAAGGTTAGACTTGTTGCCATGATGTTGACTATAAGGAGACATTTATTAGTCTTATGACTAAACATGATTCTTATGGCAACCTTTCAGAATTATCATGGCATTAGTAGCTCATTATGATTTAGAACTACATTAAATGGATGTAAAAACTATGTTGCTAAGTGAAAATAATTTAGAGCAAGAAGTTTTCATGACCAACCAATGAGGCTTTTGGTTGAATGAAAGGACGTTAAACAAGCTTCCAAGCAATGGTATCTCAAGTTCAATAATATCGTTGTTACCTTTAGAGTTAAAAAAACTACTCATTCGGTGTATATATATTTAAAAAATTTGTTGGAGTAAGTTTATATTTCCTAATTTTGTATGTTAAAGATACCTTAGTTATTGCTAATGAATTCCTTATGCATATATTATTACGAGTCTAATGTATGTAAATTCCACTTGATAGATATAAGGGAATCCACTTATATCTTTGGCTAGAAATGTTATCTAATGAAATATGAGCTTGTGACATGCTTTGAAAACATTACTTATGATTTACGATTGCAAAACTTTATTTTAGGACTTGGAATTTAGTAGTATTGCCAAGTCACTGAAAATTTTATATTGTAATAATTTTGTAGCTATCTTCATTTAAAGACGACGAATATTTCAAAGTGTTAAGTATATGAAATTGAAATACTTTGCTATTAAAGAAGAAGTTCATAAACATACAGTGTTAATATAACATATTAGCACCAACCTTATAATAGATGACCTTTTAACAAAAGGATTACAGCCCAAGACAATTAAGAATCATGCCATAAATATGAACATTATAGATAATGAGGATTGTTGAACATTATTATTAATGTCTCGTGTATTTTGACATTGCGAGCTCTTTATTGGATATCTTTTTGATTTACCTGTTAATTAAGTTATGTATATATAAATGAATCAGAATGATGATAAAAAGTTTTGTCTTTATTAACTACACTAAGTTGGGTCAATCATGTACTTTTCACTTATAGGTCATGATAAGGAAGAGAAACTTGTATTGTAGTACATGGAAAGAAATATGTCAAATAAATGATGTACAAATGCCATTATTCATATTTGTTCTTATTCTTATCTACGATGAATGATGTAATCAATGTATGAGAAATTAGCTATTTCCATGCACATTATGATTTATTTGACTATGAAGGAAGGCAATATCACTTGAGCCAAGTGGAAGAATGAAAGACTTAAGTAGCCTAAGTGATATTAAGTAAGTAATTAATTGGTTCAATAAATACTTATTAAATGGGCTAATTTCTAATTGGTTAAATAAATACTTATTAAATGGACTAATTTCTAATTGGTTAATTGAGAAGTAGTTTCCTAATGTTTGTCAATAACTATCCACTTGATGGAAGTAGTTAATAAGTAGATTTCTGATAATTTGAAATTTGAAATTATTATATAATAAATTATTATTATATAATCATTATCATTATTTGATAATAATTGTTTATTTGAAATTTGATCCTTATCTCTGCCTACAAATAGAGGTTATGCATTGTCTTTTTATCCATCACTGATGTACACGTAAATTTAGAGATGTTAAGAAATAAAAACACAATTCCCTCCTCAATATAGCATTCTTTTGTTGAACTCAAACTTAAGCAATTAAACAATATATCAAGGTATGGATTCTTTCTTAAATTGATAATGTATATTGTATGACATATGAAAATTTATGAATTCTCAAGATATGGTAAATTATGATTAGTTGATAATTTCCATCATTAGTATTAGATAGAAATTAATAAAGACTTACATTATAAACTATCAATTTTCGTTACAACCATAAAATGCATTTGTTTTTCTAATTAATATTAAAACTAATATACTTCAACTATTTGATTATTGAATCTTGAAAGCATATATGTGATTCGGTTCATAAAAGATAGATACTTTTTTGACTTTTGAAACTTCAATTTATTAAAATCTTAGACTCACTAATCGTTAATACTTAAAAGATTTACTTAGTAATAGATAGAAATCATATAATATCAAATAAAATTTTTTAAGAAAACTAAATTTTATTACAATTATTCACGAATCCAATAATTGATGACATGCGTATGTTTAAAGGACTAATTAATTATATATTTTTGAAGCTTATAAACAAAATAATTAATGCATTCATATTTTTTGAGTTTGAATAAACTTATAGAATGTCTTTAAAATTAGAGAGAAGTAACATAGAACAAAAAGACAGTCAGAGAAAAGAGAAGTGTGCTACACATGAACGCGAATCTACCATTGTACAGCAGACATGCTATACAGTGGTAGATCAGTGAAAAAAAAAATTTAACAAGTAAAAATTAAAAAAAAAAAAAAAGTTTGTGTGTGCAGTGGTCGTACAGCAAATCTGCCGTACGACCACTGATCCGAATTCGTTACACATAGGCACACTTCATACTCTTTATACCATTTTCTTTTTAATTTTGAAGTCATTTTATGGACTTCATATTCTAGTGAATCCAATTTCATAATTTTTTTTTAAATACATTTCCTCTCATAATGACTAAATATGAACAATTATGTTTATACTATTACATTTAGGTAAAATTTTTTGTGCATTCACACTTTTGAGTGCATCAATAAACTCAGTTATTTGAAATATTGTTATTATTTGAATTGATATTATTATAATTATATCCCTACGTTATAGTTAGATGCATTAGTGAATGCCTGAAAAATGACACCTTAAATTTATTATTGTAATTATACTCATTAATTATATAAAAGTCAAACCGTTTTTACTAAAAAGCATTCACTCTAAAATAAATTTATAATTTAAGCAGCAAAACACATGAAATATTTCATAAAATATTACTCTAGATTTTCATCATTAAGTCATAACTTCATAATATCATGACTATATAAATATATATATATATATATATATATATGTATATATATTCTTCACATTTCAAGTTTGAATCCGTAATGGGATAAGAATGAAAAATATTTGTCTGAGAGATCTTCCCTAACTTGGGTCAAACCGTAAGTCGAAGGATTGATAACCTAAACAATTAATATATCTATATATATATATATATATATATATATATACACACACACACACACACATACATGTTGGAGCTTTTGGAATATGAATATGGATCCCCTCCAAGGGATTTTCTCCGATAGAAGATAGGGCTATTGGATTTAGAAACAATGAACATCAATTTTTGTATAATATATTAAAAAATAAAAAATAATTACTTTTTTAGATAAATATATATTCATATTTTAATTTTTTTAATAGAAAATGACATGTAGTTAAAAAAAATAAATTATTTTTAACATCTCACAATTTATTTTGTATATTTTAGAGTTTATTATTTTTTATTAGATATCATTTTGTATAAAAAATAATATAAAACATTAAAATATATATTTATTTATAAAATAATTATTTTTTAATTTTTTAAAATATATTTTATACAAAAATTGAGGATTATCATGTCCTCATCATTTAATGCAGAGAATATTCCCTAATATATATGTGACATGCACTGATTGAACTCGTGTCCAACGGGGAATGCTATGTTCCGTGAATGTCGCTTTCAAGTCCAACTACTATCGATTGCTGATGTTATCCTCTCTGTATCTCAATTCATAAAATATGTCTACTTGTCTCGTAAAGCAGCAGAACCCAACAAAAATGCCTTTAAATCACATGTACCTATTCTGAATTTGATCCATTCATGTTTTCACTCGCTACTTACCCTTTTCCCTATCATTTTCAACTTCCATTCTTAATTTCCTAATTCCCTGCATATATATATATATATCACGCATTCATCATCCATTCATTCATTTTCCATGGGAGCGAGCTGTTTTGCTTTTTGTTGTTTCTGCTTGTCTTCTTCTTGGATTATATTATTCTTGTTATTTTGTGATTAATGCCCCTG
Source organism: Delonix regia (assembly GCA_037074485.1). Taxonomy (NCBI): domain Eukaryota; kingdom Viridiplantae; phylum Streptophyta; class Magnoliopsida; order Fabales; family Fabaceae; genus Delonix; species Delonix regia. The sequence goes on along the minus strand of CM073456.1, from coordinate 15,618,901 downwards.
AATCTTCCATTTTAGAATATTAAAATCTCCCCCGAATATATGCTAGAAAAATATTATATGCAAAGAGAAAAATAAAATTAAACAAAAAAGAAAAGAAAAGAAAGGGAGTCAGTGAAAACAGAGAAGTGAGCTTTATACACATTTCTCCTCCTCTTAAAGCACTCCTTGAATGAACTTTACATTCGATTGCAGAGAATCACAAGATTGGCATCATGGGTGCTTGCAAGAATAAATTCTTTTAGGTAAGAGTGAACGTATATAGTTGGAAAAAAATTAAAAAAAAAAAAAAGTAACACAAAGAATTGACAAGGTAGATGACTTTATTTTCTATTTTCTCTTTTATCTCTCTCCAACTAGAATTGTACAATTTAATTGCTTTTGACATTGCCCCTTCTTTTTTTTTCCCCCTTTTCCTGCCGTCCAAGATGTTGTCAAAGGAATTAAAGCTACCACTAAGCCGTAAAAGAAATCAAATAAAACAATAAGATCTAGAAACGAAGAGAAACCAGCAGTTCAACTTGCTTTACCCAAATTTCAAATGCCTTTTGTGTCCTAAATTTAAAACTGCAAATTAAAAAGAGAAAGCATAAACGCAAGACACGAAGTGTAGCCCCCACCACCGGCATACTTGACCATGCAACCATAAAGTGTACTCTTCTGTCATCATTTCCTTAACTGTAGGGAAGGTACATTCCCACAAAAAGGCAAAGTGAAAACTCCAATATTAATTGCGACCTCTCACGTTAACTCACACTCCATTGATGTCTTCTTCAATTGCAGAGAAGCCGTAAAGAAACCAACGTCTAGCAAGGAATCACTATCCCTATATATGATTAACTATGATGTATAATAATTATCAGTATCAAATGCCGAACATCAAGTCAAAGGTTATAACAAAAACTGATATCAAACTCTACATTCAAACAGAGAGAATTCTAATCTATCAGCAATATTGAATTGTGAATTTCGAAGGAGGATTTCGCCGATGGGCTTGTAATAATAGAGTAAGAATTATTGTGGAGGGTTTTGGACTTAAGAAGTTGAACTATTTCACTATTGGATGTGTCTTCAACAAAGATGATGATCGATCCCCACCCTGAAGAATTGTGGGTCGAAACCATTACCCCACAAGTAGGTGGGCTTCATATGGAATGGACTACTGAAAGAAAGGAAGGTGGTCGGGGAAAAATACTAACCGAGACGAAGAATTCTACTTCGGCAAACACAGAAAAGTCGAGGCTTCACATTACGTCTATGTAACTTCAAGTTTTAACATTTACACTACAAATTAACATTAAAGCCTGACAAGTCATAAAACTTCTAGTTATACAAGCACACGTGGTAAAATAAAATCAACGAGAGAGAAAAAGTTGTGTTAGTAGCTCTTGTTTGTAGATGAGGATAAGGATGAGGACGAGGAAGTTGGAGATGGCCATAGCTGTGCATTCTTCACCTTGGAGACACTCGCCAGAACACCCAATGGCGTCACGTCTCCCACAATTGTTACTTTCTTGGTCTCCATATCTATGCTGAATGATGTCACTCCTGCATAGAATTCATCAACACTTTTCCTTAACATATGACTTTGACGCATTTAATATTAAAGCCAAACCCCACAATTTCATAACTAAGAATTCCTCAACTGAACCTGACCTTCCATTTTTGAAATGTGTTTTCTAACTTTTGCCGCACAGCCCTTGCAGTGCAATGACACCCTCAACATCACAACCTGTAAATTTACAAACACAAGACAACGTAACCACTGCTGCGTTCATCATCATAGTCAAAACCAAACGTTAATGAAAAGTTAAATGAAACTCAGTAACATTAATTCCCGCATTATTCAATCTCACTTACCTGGTTCCGAGAGCGAACCAAAGAAGATGACTTTAAAGCTGGAGAGCCATCTTTGTCCATTGGTGGGACTTGGTCAGACTCTGAAACCCAATCGATGAAAGGGTCGTCATTGAGGAGGTGTCGTCTAGATGAACCAGTACTGCAGTGAGTATATAGGTCGTTAAGTTCAACGCAGTTTCTGCGGCGAACGACGTCGTTTTCCTTGTCTGCTGAACTCTTCCTGGGTTTCTCGTAAGTATAAGGCTTCGGGTTGATGGGTAAATGGGATGAACAAGGCAGACGAGGTTGGCTTTTCCTTGTATCTTGTTCCTGGCCATAACTTTTGGGGGTACGGCGTACCGTAGAACGCTGGACGTGCATACTGGAGATTACTGCTGTGGAAGCAGGGGAAGAACAGAACAGATCCATTCCTTTCATGGTTGTGACTTGTGAGTGGATAGTTATGAGAGTAGATAGAATGAGTTGGAAGCTATGGCTCGTTATGCAGAGGCTGAACTGAGCAAACTTGGCCAATTACAGATTCCTTTTTTGGGATAAGCGATTAGACTTACATGTAGTTTGCCTTTTTTTTTTTTTTTCTTCCTTGGGTCAAGTTGTTTAATTCATGTAGAGTAAAATAGAATAAGTGTATATTTTAAAAAAAAAAATAATATAAAATGTATAAGTTAACTAACAACTATACCCTTATTTTATTTTAATTAAAAAATCTGATATAAAAATATAATAAACTGTATAGACTTTTTTTTTCCATTCTTTAACCGACAGTGAATGAGAGATAGAAATAAAATATAAAATGTGTCAAAGCTGCATACATTATGAAACTCACATACTTTGGGGCTATTTCCACTAAGAATTAGCATGATAATTAAATTTTTTGGGTTAGGTTTATTTTCCTTTTTTTAGTTATTAAATTAATGCTATTATCTTTTAAATGTTATTATATGTAATATATTTTATTCTTTGAATTATGTAAGTTCCTTTAAAATAATTAAATTAAATTCTAAATTTCTAATAAAAATTGATTCCTTATCAATTTCTCAACTTAAAGAAAATTGGGAGAATCGAAATATGAAATTGTGAGCGGAAAAGAAAACAATGCGTTAGGTGGTATCGGAAAGTTTGGGAAACGATCTTAGAGGATATGTGATTAATCTGAATGTTCAAAGTTCCATTCTATCATTTTTTTTTAATTAATTTTGAATGGTGGGGTTAAGAAACTGTGTTTGTCTTTGCTGTGACATGATTACTACCACTAGTTGGGAATTAACAAAGCCTTTAGCCTATCTTTGAATGGAGGGTCAAAGAGGGAATAGTAAGGAATGGAATGGTCAAATTAAGATAAATACATGTTTGGATATTTTTATAAGGATGGAATGGAATGGCAAAGGAAGGCCTTCGAGACCCTCCTTAACCATCCAAAATGTTATTTTTGTTGTTTCCTCAAATTGGAGGGTCAATGATAAAAAGAAGTGACTCACTAATTAAAAATATTATTATACTCTTCCATATTTCTTAAAATTACGAGTTTATCCACTATTTGTATCGTAGAGTATTTCTTCTAGAAACTTCATTTCTTTAGCGAATTAAAAATTTAATTTTTATTCCGTTCTTCTATTGAATCATTAATTAAAATATCAAATTTATTTATTTAAAACAATTTTAAATTAAGTAATTTTTACATATTATAAGTTGTTTACATAAGATATATATTAATTTTATTTTATAATTATATTATATTTTGTAAGTTGAGAAATCAAAAGAAAGAGAAAATAGGAGAATTAGTAAAAGAAAGGAAAAAAATATGGACAATATTTCTATTTCATGTATTGAACGAAAATAAAATTATTAGTTATAAGTTTATATTATAAGGAGCAATATTAAAAATAATAATTAATAAGTCATTCTATTCCATTTATTTAATTATAACTTTTAAACAAAAATTCTATGAGTCTCTCCATTTTATTATTAAAACTTTTAAATAACATATCTACTCAAATCATTCTACTCTATTCCATTCCATTCGAATGATATTCCATTAATAACCACTCTATTTCATCATCCTTTAAACTTCCAAACATAGCTTTAGAGACATTAACAACCTTCAATTATTGAGGCATAATTGTTTTACATTGGACTCTGTTCTGCAATTTAGTGAGCTCCTTCTATTTCATTTCCTTTATAATTAACTATAATGATGTTCAATTCATGTTCTGGATGCAACGAAAGGGTCGGTTGTGTTTTTTCTGCGCAGTGGATATAGATGACTAGAAATATGGCACAATAGATGGTGCATTTTGCAGCTTAATTTAATTTAATAATTAGAAATTGGTCTTTTATGTATGTTAAATCCATTGATTATAATTGTGCTTACCAATAACAATATTTAAAATTTGTTTGGTAATCTGTGCATTTGCAATTATCATTACCCAGTTATTTTCATAACTTGTTAGGATAAGTTATGTGCTTCAAGGTGAATACTATAAAATTATTTTAGGGAAAATTTTTTAAAAGATAATTAAATTATACATTCTTTTAAAATCAAGATTTTCCTCTTCTGAGATTAAAATAAAAGATATATTAACTTTTTTGCAACAAAATATAGGAGCTATAGTTACACTTATTTTGATCATAATACGTTTTTATTCATAATTTATAAAATATAATAAATATTAAATCTGGATCTGACAAATATAAAAATTATTATGTCTTAAATTCAAAATATATTAAATTTATAATTTTCAACACAAAATAAATAACATTTAAATAAAAAGATATATTTTTAGTAAATTATATTTGAATTAAAAATTAATATTGTTTTTGCACTTATTCCATGTCAAATTAAAGTTAATTGACTTACTCCGTGTCAATTTTCATGTTTATATTTTAGACACTAAAGTTATTCCATCTCAGATTTTGGATTCGATTAATATTCAGTCTCTAATTTTGTTTCTAATTTTTTGATACAGAATTAGTCCGACCCAGATTAATGGAATAATTATTTTATTTCTCTCTCTAATTCTTTTTTCTATCTTATTGATACAGATTATATTTCGTCTCAGATTTTTAAGTAATTTTTATCCATTTCGTCATTGAATCCGTCTCTAATTTGCTTTTAATTTTAATAGTTAAACTTTTAATTGATTTTCCTTACTATCTTCTACAGATTTTACCTAATAGACAAATATTAATAACAACATTGACAAAAATTAAAATTTCTCTACATAAAAGTATCAAGCTGTGCAATAGAAAGTTGATGATACTAACAAAGTGTTATATCAGTTGGACAATATAAAAGTTAAGGATAAATGGACGAGTGTCTATCTCATATGAAAACTAACATAATGACAAAAAAATAATTGTCTATCTTATAAAAGAAATCAATTGTCTACATCATAATTAAACTTATCTTCCTTATAGTGCTCATCTCCTTTAGGTGCTTGTTGTATTGTAGTTGGCTGTAATGTTTGATCACTATATTTGTGTGTGTATGTATATATATTTTAGCAAATAGAATTGTTGATGAAAGAAAATTATGTGAAATATGGTAGAAAAAGATTGATAAAATAATGTTACAACTAATAAAGAAATTATAATAAATATTTCAGCACCAATTTGATAACATTTTGGCTCATTTTATAATGTATCCTACAAAAAAAAAATTCAATATATATACAGGTATATCATATCATATACATAACCAATACGAGTATGTCTCTTGTTTAGAAGTATGTGCATCTTAGCTCATGACCCTTCTAGTTTTTTAGCTGAGTCTTACTATTCTGTAGTTGTGTAGTTGCATTTGTGTTTCTACTCCATTTTTTATGTTTCTTGTTGTCGTGTGCTTTGTTTTTAGTCTATCTGTAAATGTGCTTTAGTTGTTTTATGGCAGATAATTCCATTTGACAAAAAAAATTAAAATTCTTCAATTTGATTCAACTACTTAGTCTATACGTTCATGTTCTTTACTATTAATTAAAATTCAAAACAGAAATTAGCTTTTCAACAACTTGACTTAGCTACTTAGTCTATCTACTTCCTTAACTTGATTCCTATATTCTGCTCTATTTGGGATTCTATGCTTAGGTAATTGAAATGGATACTTGATGTATGAAGAGTTGCAATATACTTTTCATTTTCCGTCGAAAGTCTAGCTGTATTAATAGAATGCACCTTAGCTGAATGGAAAACTATCACTACGGTGTTCATTCCTTACATTCTAATTATAGCATATATTCTTATGATCGTATTGGAGATAAAGATTCTGTAACTCATTTATCATGTGGCCTTTTACACAATCTAAGTATTGTTATGGCTGTTTATATGATGTGTTTCAAACCTGGCAACCCTAAAACATTAATTGGTGAATTCATATCACTACACCATATAAGAGGGAAGCATGAAGACTCTGAATAAGAAGGAAGACTGGCAAGCTTCAGCACTGTTGACACTTAAACGGCATGGCTTGCGTCCTTGAATTTAAAAATAAAAGGTTTCCACATATATTAGGCTACTGCAGATTCTCCCATATATTGCCCTACTGCACTTGATCCGAATTGATAACAAATAGAGTTAGAAAAGGAATGGGAAATGGAGAGTTTGAGATGTGCGTTTGGTAGGATGCAAAGTCATTACCAGGGGAACGAACGTTCCTAATTGGATGGGAGGGTTCATTCCATCACAGATCTGATGGAAAGTTTTGGATTCTTGGGAATGAGCTACAGAATGTCAAAATTGCCCCCTCTCCATGGCTGAAAAAACTCGAACACATATCTTTGGCCATCCGATCATCGCCACACAACACTGCCACCACTTCCAGTTGAACGGCAACATTCACCGGCATACGTCGATCAAAGTCTGGCGTTCAAAAGTGAGGAAGGGATTGTCTGTTTTCTACTTCACCTATTATTCTTTAGCTTCAAGTTTAGTTGAGATCTGTGTTCTTTTCTGCTACCGGTGAGGGAAGAGTGAAGAGGACGCCAGAGAAGATGCCGGTGACAGGAAGAGTGAAGGGAAACGCCAGTGAAGAGTTGATTTTTTTGGTTTTAGGCCTGAGTGCAAAGAGACTGATTGAAGAAGACGATGAAGGGCAAGGACGCTGGAATTTCAGAATTTTTTTAATAAAACAATATTATTCTTAATTTAACAAAAAAGAAAAAGACATTATGTCTAGCTCCATTCCTTGTTTCACTACCAAACATAATTATAAATCACAATATTTTATTTCATTCTTACTCGTTTTTATTTTCATTTTTATAAAATTTATTTTTGTGTATCAAACGGGTCTTAGTACTTCAACCAACGATAGAGAACAAATTGAAAAAATTTAAAATTATAAAGAATAGATTGAAAAAAGTATAAAAATCAATTTGTAAACTCAAGTAAAATATAAGAATTAACTAATTAATTTTTCATATATTTTTTATAAAAGTAGTGTACTGAACATTATAGTTAATAGTAATTATTTTTAAACTAACAATTATTATTGTTTCTAATTCTTTTATCAATACTTCTTAAGTCATAAAATCTAAATTTTTTATAAAATAAAATCTGAGCACTAAATTTCCAAACTTTAAAATTCTAAATATATCCAAAACTAGACCTAAAAACCTGGAATCCCATAACTCTAAATTGTTTTGGAAAATAAAGTTAAACATATAAATAAAATAACAATTGAAAATATATTATGAAAATAAATAAAAATTAAAACAACTATTTTTAAAAGTTAACCTAATAAATATTATAAAGGGTATATTTGTGTTTCAAAATTATATATAATGTTATTGTCTCCATTAATTAGCACAACCACTTTAAATAAAATAACCGTAATTAAACAAAATAAAACTTATTTATTACTCCTTACCCATTGTCATACTGATTAGGAAGATCCTTGTTTTAAACCCTTTTCTTTTTCTTTTTTTCTTTTTTATGTGGGATGCTTTTTTTCTTTTTTTCCTTTTTTTAATCCATGTGGGATGCTTATTTTATTAACTATGCTTTTGCCGTGCGGATTTGACTACAATATATGCTATCACGCACCGAAAGATATTGATATTGGAGGTCTCATCACTAACAGTAGTAGATGTATGGCCCACTATTCTAATAATGAATTAGAACAAAATGCAAAATGGCAAAAGGCCTCACAGTCCTCAACCTGATATATTTCGTGAATCAGGCCCAGATCCACCTCATAGGCTTGCCCAGGATTTCAATGGACAATGGGTCAGAAACTCAAGCCCATGAAGAGGTGGCGTTGGGGGAATAGATTAGAAGAATAATAAACTAATAATTTAGATTTAAAGAAATTACTTTCTTCTTAATTTGGTCTATGGATGAAACCTTTTAATTTAGTCTTTGAAAAGAAATTTTAATCGAAATGTTCCAATGGCTAAGCAAATTTTATCGAATTGATAAATGGAAGCTTATTTGATTATTAGCTCATGATCCCAAAATACCATGTAAACTTTTTTTCAAAAGAACTTTGTTTTGAGAGTCACTTGACTTTAACGCCTCATTTGGTATGTAGTAAAAGATTTTGATGGAAAGGCATAGGAGAAGGAATGAAAATAGTTTAGAATGAAAAGAAAAGTTTTAGTTTCAGAATATGTTTGGTATATTATAATGAAAATTAAAATAGAATTGATAAATTTATTTGATATGATAAAGATACTGATAGAATAGGAATATTAATGAAGATAAATGACCGAAATACCCATTACTAAATTATGTATTATATCATTATATTGGCTTTAGGTTCTTTCTTTGCAAGGTCATTTTGTGTAATTGTGCAAGCTTTCATAAAGTAGTCTGTACCTTTCCACACCATTTCTTATAAAAAGCTCTCTCCTGGTATGGATGGGAGAGGGAATTTCATTGTCACTGTGCGTCATATGTACCAAAATTCTAACTTAGGAATCTCTTCATCTTTTCGGTCGATTTTTCCACTCTCATTCGTACCAAACACACCTTTAGAAAAAGTTGCGTAAATGCCACTTTTTTCCAAAGAAAAAAAAAAAAGGTGCATTTAAACAAGTTCAAGAAGTTATGAGTTAAGAGTCACATATAAATTTCTGTTTATTAGTTGGAGAAAATTTGTCTAAGAAAGAGACTATTCAATTAGAAAAAATTATAAAATAATAATTAAATTATAATTTACTCTAAACTTATTGTCCCCAAAAAATCTTAGTGGGCTTGGAAATTTCCAACGAGGCCTTCCCACATGTGAATTCTTGTTCACTCCGTAAGATACTTAGAAATTTGTGGGTTGGAAAATTGTTCACTCTCTAAGCTTTCTAATTTTCAGACGTTTACGTTTTCACACTCGAAGAGTTGAATATCCTTTATTTTTTCCTTTGTGTGTTTGCTTTCAGGACATTTAGCGACAATTCTGTCGGGGCGTTGCCAGTAATGTCACACTTCACACATGCAGCAGCAACGCGTTCATTCGACGAGTACTTCCTTTAAAGTAACGCAACGAAATCACTGAATATTATTTCATTTGTTTTCATACGAGACAGGATTTAGGTCGGCGACTTCTTGAGTTCCTTTCTCTTAGGAATCTAAGTATTGAATGGTACAATGGTCTAGAACATACTAGGTATTTTTCATTTAATTTTCAAAATAATAATTTATTAAAATTTTAGATTTTTTATACTTAATGAAAAAAAAAAAGTTTTAGGATGTTAGGAGTAAATAGTAAATTATATTAAAAGTTATTTAGTTTTTTTTATTGGATACCATCATATACAAGAAACGATTTAAAATATTAATTTTTTTGTATATTACAATAAAAGTATTTCACAAAAATTAAATATTTATCAAAAGAAAAATAATCATTTTTATCTTCTACTTTTGAACTTAAATTTATATTAATCATATACAAATTGAAAGTATTAAAATGATTTTTTACTTTTTAATATCTAATTTAAAATGGGTTAAATTTTAGAAAATAGATGAATATTTTAATATTTTTTAATTCATAAAAAAATAAAATGAGACTAAGTTAAAAAGTAGATAATTAAAATAATATTTTTTTATTAAAATAAATAAAAATAATACATGGCACGTTATGGACAATCAAATAAAAATCTAGTAAGTTAAATCCTTGTAATAGACGACTAAAGAGTTCCCTGTTGGAGGAGATTCGTGTCCGTTATAAATTATATTCCAAAATTACAATAAAATTATAAGAATAATTAGATTATGAACTAATATAATAGGACATATTTAAGCTCCTTAATAAATTAATTATTTTATGGACAAAATTTAAGTATACTTTTTCATATATTTATTATCAGTTTCTCTAATGAAACTATAATATGTGCAAAAAAAAAATTGTATAAGGTTATCGTTTGATGTTGAGTAATAAAAATTATACACTTAATCTGAAAAAGTGATATATTTTTAATCAAAGAATGTAATAATAAAATTATTAAGAACTATATATAATTTTTTGTTTGTTAATTCATACGCCGGACAATTAACGTAATAAAATAAAATTCACGAAAACGCTGGTTTATGCATGGAAAGACCGCCAAATGTTTACTCGAAACAGAATAGTTTTCTTGTGAAGGAGCTGAAAAAGGACACTTGAAGTAAAAAGTTAATCCAGAGAGGAAGAGAATCCTCTAGAAGTGTGGCCAACAAGAATGAATGTAGAAATAGAAATATCGGAAATTTAAGCCATAAGAAGACGAGAATGTGACAGAATGTGAACGAAGATATTATTCAGCATGATGAAAATGCAAGGTAGACAAAGCTCTTACGGGGAACGTCAGGGCTCGGCTCGTATTGTCAATTTGTCGCTATTAGTCGTGTACGCGGTGCGTGACTGCGTGTGGCTGTTAACTGACAAGATAGTCAACGTCCTAAATTACTCCGCGTCCCTCACTTGAACCTCCTTTTCTTACGCGGACGGCACATTGCCATGCCACGAACTAAACTCTTAGTACGCCTTTTTCGTTTTTTTTCTTTTTTTTAATAAATATTTTAATAGTATATTAATTATAATAAAATTATTAAAAAAATAATTTCATTAAAATTGATATATTAAATCAATTATCATATAAATATATTATGATTAATTAATATTTTTTTAAAATATTAATAACTCTTAATACATCTTTTTCTTTTTCCTTTTTTTTAATAAATATTTTAATAGTATATTAATTATAATAAAATTATTAAAAAAATAGTTTTATTAATATTGATATATTAAATCAATTGTCATATAAATATATTATAACTAACTAATATTTTTTTAAATATTAATAACTCTTAGTATACCTATTCTTTTTTTTTAATATTAGTTAATTCTAATATATTTATAGTGTATCAATTATGATAAAATTATTAAAAAAATAATTTTATTGAAATTAATATATTAAATCAATTGTCATATAAATATATTATGACTAATATTTTTTTAAATATTAATAACTCTTAGTAAGCTTTTTTTTTTTTTAATATGAGTTAATTCTAATATATTTATAATGTATTATTTTTAATAAAATTATTTTTTTAAAAATGTGGAAACTATTTAAAAAATAATTTTATTAAGATTAATATATTAAATTAATTGTGATATAAATGTATTATGGTTAGTTAATATATTTTTTTTTTTGGAATGAGCCGCGTCTGATTAGTTGTTGTCTTCATTGTGGTTTGAAAATTGTTAGTGTGACTTCACGTGTTTCCATGAGGAAAGTTACAGTGATCAACGCTTTTTGATTCTTCAGAAACGAAGGGTGTTGAAGTTTTGGTGACAACGATAATGTGATTGGAAAGAAAATGGTAGTAGGAATGATTTTAATTAAGAATTTTAATTTTAATTTTTTTTATTAAGAATTATTTATGAATAATTCATGGATCAAAATTTTTTTCTCACACTAAATGATCTTCGGATTTTGAGGCCATGATTCGGGACCTATTCATCATAAATTCAAACATTAGATCTGATGATAAAAAAAATAAATAAATTCTTAAATCATCCTGAATAATTTTAAAATTCAAATTTCTTAATAAAAATCTTAAAATTATGATTCTTAATTATAATTGTTTAGTCAAAAGATAATAAAGTGATGAGACAAGTGATGTGAGTGATGAGAGGGAACTAGTTTGGTCTGAATTCTGAAGTCCAAAGTCAAAGGCAAAACCCAACCTAATCCTAAAAGAATCAGACTGAGATTCTGAGAGAAAGTATGGCAGACAGATAGAGGCCATCAAGAAATCGCCACGTATAAATTAATCAACCAGTTTCAGACACGACTAGTATGGTTGATTCCTACAATTTAGTAACGACTAACTTATTAATGATGCTGAGGTTTGACTGAGAATAATGATATACTACTAATCGAAAATTAGACCGTTGGCAATATGCCAATATATTCAAATATGTATAGCGTAAAATATTTTTTAAAAATTATAAAATTGAGTGTATATTAAGAAGTAGATACATATTATATTATACTAATTGTATATCAATTTAAAATAATATTTGATATTTATATTTCAATTCTATTATTTTTAGATTTTATTTATGAACTCAAAATTTTTTTTTTTAAGTTTTCAATTTACTCTCTCTATTTTTTATTATTAGTAACTCACACAAAAATATTAATTTATAATTTTGTTCACTCATCCTTATACTTTACTTATTTATTTTTAATAACTTTACAACTTTATAATTTTATTCTTATTTTCAATTATGAATTAGTGTTTCATGGGATTACTAAAAAATAAAATGTCAATGGAATAAATTGAAAGTTTTTTAAAACTTTTTGAGTTCATAAATAAAATCTAAAAATATTGGAGTCAAAATATAAATACAACATATCATTTTAACTTGGCATCCAATCATAATGTGACATGTCATTGTCACATGTCTTCTCTTAAATGTGTTACATAATAATTACACATGTAAAACCAATTTTATAGTTGCACTAAAAATGACATCTTATATTTATCTTAAAATTATAATTTTAATTCTTTATTTATTATAATATTTAAAATTATATCTATTTATTAAAATAATATCATATTTTGTTTGTCACCAAAAAATTAAATTTAATTATTTGAATTTAAAGTTTAAAATATAGTAAATGAACTAAATTTAATTTTTTTGAAAAATAAAAAATATATTTTTTTAATAATTGAGATATTATTTTAGATATTAAAAGAGATTAAAATAACAATTTTACGAAAGATAAAAGATCATAAAGATACGAAAAATGACCTTAAATTTCACGTGTAATAAATTATACGAAAGCACAGTTCATTGCTTAGGCGATGCTTTATTTGCCGTATGCTTAGGCAGAAAACAAAAGAATATAAAAATATAAAAGGAATACGATATGCGATGACTTGATCAAATGTTTCCAAGCAAGTGCCAGACAAGAATTGGTATTTGAACATAAATTAAACTATATTATGATAAGAACTTATTTGGCCAAAAAAAAAAAAGAAAAAAGAAAATATCAGGACTTAATGTAGTTAATCCTTAAATGGAACAGCCGAACAAATACAACGAATAAATAATAGTGAGAGGATGAAAGGCTGTGACGAACAAGTAACTAAACAAATAACTCCAATGGCCAAAAGATGGCTGCCAGAAATAAAATCAGAAAAATAACAGATATCCTATTAATTGACAGCTAAACGTCATGTTTTACTGCTAATTTAGTGTTATATGTGCATCACATGAAGAAGAGCCATCGAAAAAGGACCAAAACGAAGAAGCTAAAAATAAAACTAATAATATAGGTTAATTTGTACACGGCAATCTGCTCCTTTGGCAGATTATTTGACTTGGTTACTCTAAGTCACTTAATTTTATATCTGATAATGATCATTAAATTCTTATGACGAGAATCTTTGTTCAAGTCAAATAATTTTTTGTTTATTGTGATGGTTATATAGTTAATACTGATGATATTGATATCCATTATCAAAAACAATGGGATAATATTGGGAAATTTGAATGTGGACTGATTCATGCATTTTTTCTATTATTAAACTATAAATTAACAAAACTGAATAAGCAGTCCTAGGTATATATATAAATTGGATGGTTAGTTATAGATTGGTCTATTTAAATTTTTTATAGTTTTTAAGAAACTAATTTTGTTGTTGATGCCTTTGCAAAATATAAATATAACCAGGATTATGTATTTTGACTATTTTCTTAATTTTATCTCTATAGATATTGTTGCTGATTTGTAAAGTGTAGGTTATATAAAGTTATTACTTCTTAATTTTTTTTTTTAAACATTTTGCCCTGATGTTCAAAAAAAATGTATGAACATTTCTGCATTAAATGGTATATTATAAGGGCCCTGTCAATTATAACAAGACATTTGTATTAAATACAAAATATAAAATAACAAATCAATATGACCGAAGATATAAGTAAAATAATAAACATTTAAATAAGATGACAACGAATATGCTGTGTGCAACAACGACTTAACAAGTAACTTAGTGGCCAAATTATGGTTGCCAGAAGCCAAATCACCAAGAAGGAAAGGAACAGATCCAGATCCAATTAATTGACAAAATAAACTCTGTGTTTTACTTATAATTTATTGTTTTGCATTCATAAGAAGGAAACTCACTGAAGAATGACCGAAGGAAAGAAGGTAAACTAAAAGCAAAAATCAGAAAAATATTAAGATAGTTAATGACAGTTTATAAGTCGACAAGTAAATAGCTTGCATTGAAAGTTAGAAAATTGCATACGGTAATCTGCTTAACGAATATTGAACCGTTCTTTGATACACTATTTGACTTGGTTTCGCTGATCACGCTACTGGACAAGTGATTAGTTGAAACTTCCACACATGATATCTTTATACTATTGTTTCATATGAATTTTTCTTTTTGGTGAGAAAAGTATTATATTGATTCTCACTTTTATATTTTTGAATAATTTGGCCCGCTACAAATTAATTGTGATAAATTAATTTTTTTAAAAATTTATTTTATATAAAAAAATTAATTTTATACAAATTTAAATTTATAATAAATTAATTATATATAAATTAAAATATGTGAGTAGTTGGTTTAAGTATAAATTTAAGTTTGTGTTATTATAACTAATTTATAAAAGATCAAATTATCATAAAAAGTAAATGGCAAATTTTATACTTTTTCTCATTTTTTTGCTCCAGTCAAACCTTTTTGTTTACCGTGATCGTTAGTTAACGCTAATGATTGAAAATTGTCCAAAACAATGGGATATAATATGTTGGAAATTTGAAAGTGGACCGGTTCAAGCATTTTTCCAGCAACTAAACTAAGCTTAACAAATTGAAACAAGAGTTATCTTGCTTGAATCGGAAGCATTCCTATAACAATAATTATATGAATTATAATTATTGGATGTGACCGGTGCTGCGGCAAGTTACACATTTGAATGAGAGGGACCAACTGGCAAAGACCAAGTTTTGCAGTTACCAGAAAGCAGCATGCGCCATTAACGAGGAGACTAAGTCGTTTCCATATATAACTTCATATACTCAAGGCAAGCCCATGGCCATTATTTTCTACATGTGGTCTTCGTTAACGCGGACATAAAGTATTATAACGTATATCAATACTTTCTTTATATGTACAAAAGACCGAGTCATAATCATTATACGCCCCAACCCAATTGTACACACAATTATTCCTGATATTGATATATCTGAATTCTTAATTATATAGTTTGGTTAGAAAACTATTTTAGTTCAAATGGTATGAAATCCCAAATAAGTGTTGCTTAAATAATCAAGAAATTGTATTATCTATTGAGTATGGAGTTTAAACTCTGAGGTTACAACTTGAAAAAATTAATTTTTTAAAATGCATGTGACTAATATAGAAGGTATATATATGTCCTTGAAATCGTTCAAAGAAAGACCTAATGACGATTGATACACAATTTGAGTGGCGAATGTTCTCATTCATGTATTAGAAAAGGAAAAGTAGTGTAATCTAAGTTTTCCAGATTGAGAAGTCATTAATCTTTGAACTCTTTTAACTAAGGTTGTTAAATTAGTGAGTTTAAATAAACTCGTGAGAGAGAAGTAAATTTATAATATAGATTTGTAATGTAAACATGTAAGAGTTTGTTTCGATTAATAGATAATTATCAAAATATGTAATTTTATAATTTAAATACTATATGCATTAAAAAATTATTCAAATGTAATTCAAATTATACTTAATCAAACAAAAGCTATTCATATTTTATAATTTGTAATACTCAACATGATCTTTTAAGATGGTCATACATAAATAATTATTCAATATAACTAATTAAATAATATTTATTTTATTTTATTTAATAAGTATATATTAAATGTAATTTTATTATTTTTTATACATGTTCAAACTTGTAATAAAATAAATTATTAAAGCTTTATGCAAAAAAAAATGTCTATATTTTATTTATTGTTGAGTTTATATAATTATGTTGTTGACTTTACAAGTTAATTGACATGTTAAAATTGTAAACTCGATAAATCAATTCGTGAGTTTACTCGAGTTTGTACTAAATCCAAGTTTATAACAAATTAACTCATTTTCTTTATATACAATTATAAATTTAAATAATAAATTCACAAATTTAACAATTATGCCTGAACCCTTCAACAACATTATTCCCCCTTATCAATAGGTAATGCTCTCTATTTAAGATTTTACCTTCCAGTATTTTGTTAAACGAAATTTCCAGCGAAGTTGTAGTAAATAAAATAAATAATTAATATATTTATTATTATTAAATTTTTAATTGTGTTCAGATTAAAATTTAGTAATAGTATTAAGATTAAGATAGTGATATGGAATGCAGTTTCAAGCTTCTTTCCTTTGGCAACAGACAAGCAAAAGGCAGGAGAGACCTTTCCCGTATGAAAGTTCGAATTAACGTCAGCGCAGGCGTCAAAACCGGCGGAGGAGAAAAGTAACAAAGTGGAGTTAACTCATCCGGTCCCACCTCACGCTGATTCGCTCCAGCGCAAAGAGTAGTCAGTCATTCAGCCTTCCGTTTCCTCCTTCTATAAATACTCTCCTCATCCTCCTCTTCACTCCCAAACGAGTCCAATACTTCTTCTTCCTCGGAGTTTTGATACCAAAACAAGAAACGTCAAAAGGGAAATTAAGATATCGGTTTGAGGCTATTAATTCCTTCAAATGCCCAAAAAAGGAATGAGAAGCATCTTCTTCAAACTTTCTTCTCCTTCACCCCCTTCACCGGTGTCCATGCCACCATCTTCCCCTCACCGAACGTTCTCAGACTCGCTGATTGATGAGAACATTGAGAATGCTCGCTTTCTCATCACCAAATGGGACTCTAACCAGTCTTCCACCACCGGAATTACCACTCTTTTCTACGGCAACCGCCAAGAAGCCAGACAGTACCTTAATGCCGTCAGGGACTTGCAATCCGCCATGCGGTATCTTGTCGCACAGGATTCCACCTCCGAAAAGCTCGTTCACGCTCACCTCTTGATGCAGGTTGCGTTTACGAGGCTCGAGAAGGAGTTCTATCAGATATTGTCCTCCAACAGAGATCATTTGGATCCCGAGACCATTTCCAATCGTTCCTCCGTCGATCGGAGAAGCAGCGTTTCCGATTTTGACGACGATTTCTCCGAGGACGAGCCTTGTTCTGCGGCTGGTAATTCCATTTCTGAGACGGAGAGAGTATCTATGGTTGCCATGGGGGATTTGAAAGCCATTGCGGAATGCATGATTTCAATTGGTTATGGCAGAGAGTGCATCAAGATTTACAAACTCATGAGAAAATCAATTGTCGATGAGGCTATGTACCATCTCGGAGTGGAGAGGCTGAGCTTCTCTCAGGTCCAGAAGGTGGATTGGGAGGTGATCGAGTTGAAGATTAAGAACTGGTTGAACGCCATCAAGGTCGCGGTCACAACTCTGTTTTACGGAGAGAGAATTCTCTGCGACCACGTCTTCGCCACTTCGGAGAAAATCGCCGAGTCCTGTTTCGCCGAGATTTGCAAAGAGGCTGCTATGTTGCTGTTTGGATTCCCGGAACTCGTTGCAAAATACAAGAAAACGCCCGAGAAAATGTTCATGACTCTGGACTTGTACGAAGCAATCACCGATAATTGGCCACAAATTGAGTCCATCTTCTCATTCGAGTCAACCTCCGCCATCCTGTTACAGGCCGTCAATTCCATGGCCAAGCTCGGTGACGCCGTTCGGACAATGCTCACCGACTTCGAATCGGCGATTCAGAAGGACATCTCCAAGAAGCCAGTGCCAGGTGGCGGAGTCCACCCCCTGACGCGCTATGTCATGAACTTTATCTCACTCCTCGCCGATTACAGTGGTGTACTCGCCGACATAGTCGCCGATTGGCCGCTAACGTTGCAATCTCCGTTGCCAGAGTCTTACTTCCCAAGTCCAAACAACGATGATAACCCCTCGTCAGAAATATCGGTGAGACTTGCGTGGCTAATACTCGTTCTCCTCTGCAAACTCGACAAGAAAGCCGAGCTATACAACGACGTCGCACTTTCCTACCTCTTCCTCGCCAATAACCTCCAATACGTCGTCGTTAAGGTGCGCAAATCCAATCTAAGCTTCCTCCTTGGCGAGAATTGGTTGATAAAGCACGAATCAAAGGTCAAAGAGTATGTGTCCAAGTACGAACGCATGGGTTGGAGCAAAGTTTTTTCGTCACTTCCTGAAAAGCCGACGGCGGAGATGCCGACGGAGCAAGCCAGAGCGTGCGTCAGGAATTTCATCGCCGAATTCAGTGAGGCGTGCAAGAAGCAATCCTCGTGGATCGTATCGGACTCCAAACTGCGAGACGAAATCAAAGGTTCGATATCGTCGAAGCTGGTACCGAGATACCTGGAATTTTACGAGGCTCATCGGGTCGAGTTGAGAAGAGAGTTCGGGTCGATGTCGGGTCTGAGGCTTTCACCCGATAATTTAACGAATTACCTGTCTGACATTTTGTATGGGAACGGAGATTCGAGCAGCGTTTCGTCCCATTCTTCGTCGTCTTCTCATCGCTCCAATCGTTCTTGAAGTTGGAGCAATCGCCGGCGAAAGAAAACGACGAGGGAATGGCCAATGAAAATTCCGATAGCAACAAAAGATACTATTTGTTTTTTTGGCTACTGATACAAAATATGGCTTTCATAATCGTATACCGTATAGGGTTTAATAATATGACACGTGTATAGAGATTTGACAAATTGGAGATTTCTTTCCCGTCTTTTGGGAATGAAATCGAAGAGATTTTCTAGGATTTTTTTCATAATGTTTTGTTCTTATATGCTATATACATACTTTTAATTCGTTTTTTAATTTCAAATTTACAATTTAAAGTATTTATGTGGCGTCTGCAACTTTTATCACAGTATTTTTCTTGTGAATAGTATATCAACAACGACGTTAATATTAGGTTACAATAATGATTTAAACCTTTAACTTTATTTATCATTTTAAAATGATCCCTCAACTTTAAAACCTCTTCTCTTCCGATCGCCATATTATAAACAAAGACAAACACGTAACCAACGTTAAGAACTTCAAAGTCCTCGTATTCATGACTTAAATGTTAATAGGATACTTATTCATTATTTAAATTATAAGAAAAAGAAAAAGTAACTACCACATCATCCATAAATTTAAACGTTAGTATATTTAATAGAATTTGCTTAAGAGAATATTATATGGAACAATTCGAAAACTTAAAGGCTTATTTTGAAATACATCAAAGTTGAGGGACCATTGTGAAACAATAAATAAAGTTAAACGACTACATTATTATTTTAACCTTAATACTATTAATTTTGTCTTGTGTGGATGGAGTACAACGGAGCAACTCAGAAAACTTAAACGAGACATGAACATTATTATTTGGCTTATCTATATATCAGCAGCCATATATATATATATATATACATAAATCCATGAAGTAGTGTCCAAGAAATTATGCAAACTAAGATGTAGAACTAACTTAAAGGATCAATCTCTAAATAAGCTTGCGTAGCAGCAAGTGCAAATTGGGCAAGTTGGTTAAAGTACGTGTATGTTAGAGTTGCGTATGGTTTCTGAAGTTTCCTAGATAATAGAACCTTGCTATGATCCAAGAAAATAGATGGCGACAAATATGAAAGACGAGTGCAGATCCGTTATAGATTGAATAGATATAAAAAAAATTTTAAAATATAAAAATAAATATTATTAAAAATAACATATATTAAAATTTTAAATTTTACTAAAAATAATCTAGTCTCTCTTAATTATATTGTGAGATATATAAAATAAATTACAATAAATTATAAGATATTAAAAATTATTTTTTTTTCTGAATTATATTATGATATGTGTAAAATAAATTATATGATATTAAAATTATTATTATTTTTTGAATTATACTATAATATATATAAAATAAATTATAAAATATTAAAAATTATTTTATTAAAATTTAAAATTTTAATACATCTTATTTTTAAAAATATTTATTTTTTATTTTAAATTTTTTTATATTTATTAAATTTAAAACTATGAGATCTGAATTTAATGACTTCAAGAGAAACTCGGCCGCAGTACAGGTAGTTTAATGCAGATTCTACAGTAACGCATTTTAACCGTTTGTTACATCCAATGGCTTATCAGGCTGCCACGTCATCAAACTCTCTCAAAACGCAAATAAACACCTATTTTGTCTCTTCTCTAAAAGCGGTTTTTCCATCTTCCCCAGTTCATCTCATAGTTCAGAGATTTCATGCATATATGTCTAGATTCTGTCTTGAATGCATTACGGTTACTTGTCAATGCACTTTGTTGGAGTATTGGTGTCTTTATTCTGTTTTGTAGTTGGGTTTTACTATTTCTTTTCCAGTCTCATACAAGATATGGACAAAAAAACTTTGGATTGAAACATCAAAGTTGAAATAGTGGATATGAATTAATTAAGTAAATAATCAAATTATAGGCACATTAAATAAATGCTTGCGAGAAAGCTCCAAAACGCGAACTCTTCTGAATTGGGAATGGTAGAGCAACCAGCAAGTATTCTGCACAGCGAGTATATTGCACATTGTGATATGGAAATAGATTAATCACAAAGAGAAAGATGATAATAATCGGTGAGAGAGAACGAATTAAAGATAATGGGAATTAGAGAGAAGAAAGAAACGAAGGAGAAGAAGAAGAAGAAATGAAGGAGAGGGAGTTCAATACAGTAGCTAGGAGCAGGGAGAACACCATGTTTGGTATTTCTTAGCTTGAAAATCTGTAGTTTTTTGTACTGTGATATTTCTTAGATGAAGTGAGGAAGATGATCAGAGAGGGGAAGATGAACGGCCGAGATGAGTTACTGTAGAATCTGCATTAAACTGCTTCTACTGCAGTGGATCCTTTTCCCAGAAGAACCTGAGTTTTAAGAGGCTTCAAGCTCAAACCCTTCTAACTGTATGGGAGCTCCATTTCAGAGGCTAAAGGGCTTGTCGATAGTAACTTCATCAATGGGCTAAACAGTCCTATGATGATGGATTCAGATCGGGTCCATTTTCAATTTGCATAATATGGGCTTTTGAACACATGGCCTCAACCATTTTTTCTTCGCTTTGAATACCATTAATGAAGTTGATGCAATTTAATGAGAAGTGGAACTTTTTTCCTCTTCTATCCTTTTTCGATCATGAAAAATTAATGTTATTGGTTCAGGAGATACACAAGGCCATGGAACCTTTTCTCTTTTCTTTTCTTTTCGATCAGAAAAATTTAAAGTCATTCGTTCAGGAGATATATACAAGGCCTAGCTAGCATACACAGATCACGCATCTCTTTCTTAGTTCTCTAGCTCATCTCTTAAATGTCTCAAAGCTCTCATGAGTGATGATAATATATTATTGAGAAAAGTATACAATTTTTTGTTTTAATTTTTTTGAATTACATAGTGTACGCACAAATATATATATTTTCTTACTTGAAAAAATTATAATTCAGGGTATTCTAGTAAAAATAAATAAATAAATTGCACCACATTATATATAGAATAACATTTTGCTTCGAAAAAATATGTTTATAATTTAAAAATAAGAAAGAAATTCGTATAATTCCTCTAATCTCATAAAATATCGTGTATTTACTCTTTATCATTGACAACTACGAAGATTCTTGATACATCCGTTGGAAATAACAATTAGTTTCAGGACAGAACTCAAAATTAAGATATATTATAAGATTCACAAACTTCTTTCATCTAAGTTCCACGTACAGTGGCATTAAATGGGTTCATTGTATGTGTTTTATTTCCTTTCGTCTTGCTGTGCCAATCTGTATATACCTGAAGCTATCAAATCCCATGGAATGCATGAGAGGCAGGGAAAAAAGTTAGATGCGAGCATTAAAGATATATATATATATATATATATATTCACATAATAAAGGAAAAATCCAGAAGAAAGTTAGATCAAGATACTGTAAACCTTCAAATGGGATCAACTTTTAGGTGCAACTAATAATGTCAACTGCTTCTTTAATTGAGAGTCCTCTGGGTTTTCACCACATATTTTTCTTGCCTTAGATGTGTTTTCTACTATTGAGCTTAAACTTGATTAGATACCTAGCTTTCTAATTGTACAAATCAAGTTAAATCTTCTTACCGCCGAAACGTGTTGGTGTTTAACTTTTTTCCAGTGGATTCTTTATGATGCTCATATACTTTTAGCTGGTTTCTCAAAAAATCTTGCTCTTCCGTTGATGCCAAATTGTGGGACATAATATAATTGCTAACCAAAGGAGAGAGAGAGTTTTGGATGATACGTGAGATGATGCTTGAATTAATTAATTTACGCACAATTTTTACTTAAAAAAATGGTCAGATAAAAGAGAAAAGGAAAAAAAAAAAATATTAACTTACAAATTACAATACTAAAGGAGGGAATTTTTCTAGAGGGAATTGTTGGAAATAAATTTTTTTTATAAGGTTTTACCCATAGTCGGTAGCCATAGTTGAAGGAGGATATTTTATATTAAGACCTTTACCCACAATAAGTATCATGGCCTCATGGGTAAAAGGAGTCTTAAATCAAAATAAATAATACTTACAGTATTTTGGAGTGTCTGTAGGTATAAATTATCTATACTTATAGACTTTTATCTGTTACTGAAAATTATTGTGGGTATATAACATTTTTTTGTAGTGTAAATTGGAGACCAGTTTATAAATAGTTCAGTTATATAATGAATTATTCAATCATATGACTCAATCTATTTAAATAATATTAAATATATAAAAAATTAATTATTTAATATTATTTAAAATATAATATACTAATTAGGTTATTAATTATTTAATACTAATTCATAAATTTATTAATATTCTAACAATAATAGGTTTAATAGAGGAATCTATATACGAAATTAATATTAAAATAGAGTTTGAATTCTCCATGGTTCTATTGATCATCCAGAGATTTGAGTGAGATATTAATCTCAAAATTTGTGATCATTAAAATTTCATATTTATATTTGCATTTCAGAAAACAATCACACCGCGAAGAACTCGTGTTTGGAAGAATTAAAACTCTACAACAACAGTCCCTAGCCACATGTTGATCGATGTAAAGATGGAATTAAAAGTCAAGAACAGGGTCCATTTATGAAAGAGAAGGACGTGGAAATTGAGAGGGCTCGATGAGAGGATAGGATATGCATGCATGATATGAAGTCATTAATTTGGCGGCCCTTGAAGGAGCCAATAGAAGCTGTTGAATCAGAGTTTGTACAGCTGCCCTTTCATTGACTTTGCACCGAAACTTCTGTTTCTTGCATGTACCATTGGGCTTCACCACCTTCAAACGTGCTTGGTTTATACTTTTACTTCTCTTATGGTCAATGCCAGCCTTTATGCTCCAAGCAGAATAAGTCCATCTGTCTCAGTCACTTACCCAAAATTTCAGTCTTTGCTTTATTTAGCTTCTTTTATTATTCGGCTATCCTATTACAGTCAACGACGCAACTAATTAAGATTGTGGTTGGAAGTTTACGATAGAATGAAAACGTTAATATGGAAAGGAGTAGGGTGGTAAAAGATATGCCTTGTTGAAAGTATAATAAAAGAAGGTAGAGAATGGAATGCCTAATATATTATTTTTACAATATTATTCTCATAAATAAAATATTATTTCTTGCACTCCTAACTTGCCACTATAAGTCCAAAAATTGAATTAACTATTTATCTAACAAACGCAATTAAACAATTAAGTTTGACCTATTTATAATGTGAACCATAACTAATGCAAATAAAATTCAACAAATTTGTTAGTAAAATGTTTTTAAAAGAATGTTAATGAAAGTTTTAGGAGAATCTTCCTTAAAATATGAGCTTAAAAACCTCCACAACAAAAAATTCATATATTATACAAGATAAGAGAGCTATGCTCTCAATGAAAAATATAAAACTAAAATGATTACACCATTATCACAGAACTATACAGATCTAATATTTCTGCCTGTGACAAAAGGAGTTACTAGAATACACAAAAATATTCCATATTCTCCATTGGAAATAACATGGAATGAATGTTATCCTTCGTCCTTGCAAACAATGCAGGGCTCACCAGTTAATCTCTTGGATAGCTCTAAACTCTAAGGTGGTAGCCTGGATCAATACTATTATCTTAAAAAAAAAGTAGAGAGAGAAGGGATGAGTGATCATACTCTGTAAGCAAATATTACTAATTATATTAAGAAGGAATTGACAACCGCTAGAGTTTTTCTTGATTATATCATTTTGTAGTTCAAAACACATGAAACTTACATATGCCAAAATTATTCTAAAAAGAAAATTATAAATTGTTTAACATAATTCATAAGGCTTTCATAAATCCATATATACTTTGCAAAATAAATCATACTAATAAGCATTTGAAATTCATAAACAGCTTTAAGGGAATAAAGCCGAAGTAGGAAACATCTTACAAGACCAATCACAAATCCATATATGAAAGCTAGCTCATGGCTAAGTATCACAATCCATAACAAAAGCTAGCTCAAAGCTAGGTACCATAATCTATAATGAAAGCTAACTCAAAACTAGGTGTCATAATCCATAATAATCGAAATCGAGCAATAAGGTTAGCACATTATCGAAGGCTGCGATAATGCTCAATATAATGAAATAAATCATGGTGCACTAAGGCTAATGTTTATTATCGTTAACTACGGGTTCCTGTATTGGATGAATTTTCACAAAATAATACTTTTCCTAAATAATTGAAAATACATCAAATAGCGAAATTTGAAATTTTCATAAAGTCCTACGTTAACAAAATCATTTACATCATAAGGTATGTCAGTTGTTCAAAAAATCATTTATATGTGAAGGAATATTACTAAGAAATTTTTCATATTTTCAAAGAGTACAAATAAATGTCGTAATAGACCTAATAATTGTTCCAAATGCATTAAAGTGTATTAACTAAAAACATTTCACAAACAAAGAGTTGAAAATAGGAATAATTAACAATATTTATTTACCTAGGGAAGTGCACACACAACAATCCTTTTTCTACCATATCTTTCAAAACCAACGCATATGATCCTATAGTAACTATAGTAACGGATAATGCACATTTCATTTCTTATATAAGAAATTATCCTAAATTTAAATAATCTCTAATATCTAATTCAATACTTATCTAATCACTACATACTAAATATATCTAATAATTTTATTTATATAAAAAATGGGAAATTTAACACAACCAAAAGAAAAAATCCTTCTTGCGTTATCTTTTCTTCTAGTATATATAAAATAAAAACTGGGCTATAAAGGTGTTTCTTTACGTCTTCACCCCATAGAACTAAAGCTATAAAAATTGCATGGACTTGGTTTATATATAAAGTCCATGTCCACAGTGTCTCATTCATAGTTCCACTTGTGAAAATAATTTACGATAAATCACGTTCATACAATAATTATTCCTTATCTTCATCTAAAAAAAAAAAATCCTTATCGATGTGCTAGTGCATGGTTTAAGTTGTGTATGATCCATATATATCTTCTGGAGTTATCTTTCTTTATCGTAGTCATTAAATTTTGACTTTTGCATGTCCTTATTAATAAACTTAAACTTATTTTGGTGTTTACGTATATCCATAAAAATGAAATAGAAACAATTTATATGAATGTTGAGATTTAATAATATCTATATACTACTCTTCTCATGGCTAACTTATCCATGCATACACAAAGTGAGTGAGTGAGTAGCATGAAGTGAAGGTATTCTGAACTTGAAGGCCTAATATTTGATTATGAAATGTTTGGTAGATGTTATTTAAAGAATGCATTGAAATACTTGTATACAAAAATTAAATATTATATGTTAAATGATGCTAATTTCATTCATTATTAACAAGTTGTTGAAGCTGGGAAAAGCATCAATTAATCACCAACTGTCCATTAAATAGGGCTAGGACTACACGCGGGAGAAAATTCTAATACAACGTTCGAAAATGAATGGCTTTTAAGATTGATTTATAGGTGCAACTAATTTATGTGTTTCATACCTATAAGCTACTTTTTTTTTTACTCCAAAAAAGTGAAATTTTATTCAATCAAAAAGTAGGAAGGTAATTTCACACTTTGAATAAAGTGCAATGAACAGAAATACGAGCCTATAAGTATCATAATTTTTTTTCAATCTAATTCATTTTACTTCGATATCACCATTATTCATAAGAATAGTCTTCCAGTCAATAATTATAGTACCAAATTTAGTCTTATCCTATTCTTAAAAATAAAATGCTCTTGCAACCTCCTTTGCATATAAGAGAAAATGGTTCCCTTGGGCTCCAACATAGCAAAAGTTCAATGCAGGGCTTCTTTAACAGCAATAGTTTTACTCATCTTAGGTTCAAAAGAGATCCTAATAAAGCCAGAAATAACTGCAATGAAGGTACCCTCCCTATTTTGGATGATAGCTCCAAAACTTAAGCATTTCTCTCCATCAAAACATACCCCATCAGTAAAGCATTTTCATACCTTTGCTTTACCCTCATTAGTTACTCCAAGTTTAAACTTCACTTGACTATTTTTACAACCGCAGAAATATAAAAGATCTTAAAAATTATTTTAAAAAATATGAAAAATAAAATAAATAAATAAATAAGAAGATGTCATTTGAGTTAAACCGTTTAAATAATTATAATTATCATCTTATTTTTTTTGGCCAAAATTATAAATTATCTTCCTACTTCAACAACGTGACGTATACAGTGATTTGAAGTCGAAATCATGACAGGAAAGTTTAAACTCAACATTAATATGACACCATCATTATTCAGATTTCTTTCCTGTAGTAGAGAAACCAACAATAAAATAATTTTTTTTCATTTTTTTATGTTTCTACATTCTGGAAACGTGTGTTTTTAACATGCTTGCATATTAACTATTAATAGAATTGATTTAATACCAATTTTAATTACTCAAGTTTGCTAAAAAAATGTCATAGTCAAGTTTGACCACATCATTCGAAACATTATTAATAGAAACAAAATTAGTTGGGAGTATACGTTGACTTCGTAAATAAAGTACTGACATAAAAAAGTGACAGAGAAAGACTAACTTCTCATGCAGGAAGAATTTGAAACTTCAGCAGCCAATTATGGCCGAAGGATATTTGAGAGATTACTCGAGATTGGACTTATTTTCATACTGATAAGTATATATGTATTCAATTTTCACGCATATATAACCTTAACCTCTTCTAATGACTTTGTACAGTAAAATATGCAGCTTTTGTCCCCTTACGATAAGCACCTCGAGAGAGATTTTCATTCTACAAAATGCCAACAAATTAACAATGTCATTGCATGAAGTGGTAGCAGCTCGATTCTCATGTATATTCTGCGCATATTTTAATTTTTTAACAGTACAAATTAGTCACTTCATATTTATCTACATAATGATTTCATGTTAGATGAATTAAGAGTCTTCCCTATCTACCACACCTCATCTTCCTTAAATGTAGATGACCACGTTCGGTAAGCTACTAACTGTGAACATAAATAATAGCCTTTTATGTTTTTTCAAGTTCCATGGTAGAATTGTACAAGTTTTTCAAGCTCTTTTACACTGAAACAAAGCCTAACCTAGAAAACCATTTTCCATAATATACACTATATTATGGTGTTTCATTTTTACTGACCAGGAGAAACAGAAAATTCCCTTCGTTTCACACGCGCAAGGTGTGAAACTAGAAACTCGCTATTTTTTCATCTTGTAATAAAGTTTGACACGGAAGTTTCAGAGGAGATCAGTTTGTTGGGGGTTGAGCTATATTCACATCTCAAACTCTTCCTCATAATTCATACCCTCCTCACTGTCACTCCCTTCACTTCCTATATATAAGCCACTTCATGCCTTTCTAATTCCTGTATCTTCTTCTCCAAACTCACATTACTTTTCTCTCTGTCTCTAATGGAGTTCCTCACTTTACTGTGTGTTGTTCCAATACTGTACTTGTGCTTCATGGTGTGGAAGCTGTTTGATGAGAGAAAAAACCAGGAGTGCTTCATTGTAGATTACCAGTGCTATAAGCCACCAAATGATAGAAAGCTTGGCACTGAGTTTTGCGGTAAGGTCATCACGAGGAATCCTTACTTGGGCCTTGACGAGTACAAGTTCCTCCTCAAAGCAATTGTGAGCTCCGGCATTGGCGAGCAAACTTACGCCCCAGAAACCGTCTTCTTGGGCCGCGAGGCCCAGCCCACTTTGAAGGATGCCGAGTCTGAGATGGACGAGTTCTTCCGCGACGCCATAGCCAAGCTCTTGTACAGGTCTCGCCTTTCTCCCTCAGACATCGATGTTCTCGTCGTCAATGTCTCCATGTTCGCGGCTCTTCCTTCCTTGTCTTCTCACATCATTAATTATTACAAAATGAGGGAGGACATTAAGGTTTACAATCTCACGGGCATGGGTTGTAGCGCGAGCCTTATTTCTCTGGACTTGATTAAGAGTATTTTCAAGTCCCAGAAGAACAAGTACGCTCTTTTGGTGACTTCCGAGTCTCTGAGTCCAAATTGGTATAATGGTAACGACAGGTCGATGATTCTCACGAACTGTTTGTTCCGGACTGGTGGGTGTGCTATTCTGTTGACGAACAAAAGGAGTTTAAAGCACAAAGCAATGTTGAAGTTGAAGTGCCTGGTGAGAACTCATCATGGGGCTAAGGATGATGCATTTGGGTGTTGCATGCAGAAGGAAGATGAGGAAGGAAGGCTTGGGTTTCACCTCGGGAAATCTCTCCCAAAAGCAGCTACAGGGGCCTTTGTTGATAATTTAAGGGTAATATCACCCAAGATTTTGCCCTTAAGAGAGTTAATGAGGTTCATGGCTGTGACCCTCATTAAGATGCTCAACACAAACAGTTCTACCAAGTCATCATCCTCAGGCGGAGGGATTACCAGATCGCCATTGAATTTTAAAACTGGGGTTGATCACTTCTGTATACACCCGGGAGGAAAGGCTGTGATTGAAGGGGTTGGAAAGAGCTTGGATCTGAGTGAGTATGATCTTGAGCCAGCGAGGATGACACTACACCGTTTTGGGAACACGTCAGCCAGTAGCCTCTGGTATGTGTTGGGGTACATGGAGGCGAAGAAGAGGCTAAAGAAAGGTGAGAGAATATTGATGATAAGCTTCGGGGCTGGCTTTAAATGCAACAGTTGTTTGTGGGAGGTAATGAGGGATCTTGGGGACAAGAATGTGTGGGAAGACTGCATTGATGAGTACCCACCAAAGTGCTTGGCCAACCCTTTCTTGGAGAAGTATGGTTGGATCCAAAAACTCGAGGATCTAAACAACTTCCAAATGCCAGATTTTCTCAACAAAGGTTAAATCTCTGGTTTAACAGCAAAGACAGAAAGAAGGGGTATGTCTGATTTTAATATGGGATATGAAAAGGAGTGTAAGAGTTAATCCGAACTCAAGCTCAACTCTTTAGTTGTTCGATGTGTCTCGAGATTTGTATATAACATTAAGATATTGCTATTTATAAATCTCGAGAACATCTATGGTTTTTATATCTCCTAGAAGCATAAATTTTTCTGTGAGTTTGAATCCTATTTTGCTGTACAATATGTTGTTCTTGAATATTGCATTGTTTAAAGGATAATGGTAATAATGATGGACAAAACTAGATGAGTGCTTGTTGATTTATTTAGTTTCTCATATGCTAAAAAAATATGAATACTTGCTAATTCACCAAATTACACGAAATGGTCTCCATGTAGCAAAATACTGTCATTTACGTGCCTCTTATGGTGTAAATTTTGCAGACAATAGAAGACTGATAGGCATAATATAATAGTGAGAACGTGCCCACAATGGCATAATAAAAGCAAGATCTCTCGTATCTCTCTCAGAAACAGAGAATTTAAGAGTATGAGAATGTGACCATATCCTTATAGCTAGCAATGAAGCAGAGGAGAGAGAAGAGGATGATGTTCAGGGATTGCGTTGTTTATTCACAAACACACAATAAAAGAGGTGAGGAGACATTCACATGGGGAAACCAAGTGATGAACCCCACCACCTCCATGACAGTTCAGCTTCAACTGCATTCAAATTTCCAACAGCAAACATTTCTGCATGATTTTGCAATTTGAGGTCATTGATATATGAGACCTGAGTCCTGTTTTCTGTTCAGAAAGGACACAGTGTATAATCACAACTTTCTCTTTCTAACTACTCTGATCCCTTGTTGTGGGTGAGGAGCTTAGGATTGGAGGAGTTGATGCTTAGGACATGATAAAAACTCTGGCAATTTAGCACCCAATGAGAAGAACAGAAAAGGGATGCGAATCTGAGATGAGAATTACAAGTTGGTGCATCAAATAAAGGCTCCACATAGGAGAGAAAGAAAGTGGGATGGGTTATACGGCCAATTCTGCAAAAGCAATCCATAACACCATGAACGTTGAGTTCTAATCAGTTTGTACAGCTGCTACTCATACCAAAAATGTTTTGTTTTAATTTTTTATTGATCTACCACTGTGTAGCAGAATTGCTGTATAGCGGTGAATCCGCTCTCATGGATATTTTACAAAGCAAGACTAATCCCATAAAAATTTTTAAAATAATAATATTTGTTAGGAGATTATATGTAAATGGAGACTTTCAATTTTTACAATTTTTTTTAAAATAATAATATTTATTAGGAGATTATACGTAGATGGAGACTTTTAATTTTCACAATTGGTGTAGTTGTTTAAATGAAAAACAAAGAGAAAAATAATATTTTTTATTTCTTTAGTTAAAATGAAAGCCAACTGTGCACAATTGGCTGGTCGAGGTCCAAGGATAAGAGTCACACGTGTATAATAAAGTCTAAATCATTTCTTAAAGTTTCAAGGAATTCAACAATCATAAATCTTCCAAATTTGACAATCAATCTTTTTACACTTTTAAATTTGTGTAGATGATGTAATCAAAATTAGAGTATGTAATTAAACATGATTACAAATAGGGTGAAATAAATAAATTAACAATCTGACTTGATGAACACGACATTGTTGTTCCGAGTATTAGTTAAGTCAAATAAGTTTAACTTCCAATTCTTAAGAGCATTTCTCAGAATGTTTTGACAATAGAGAGAAAGTGATAGATTTTATATATATAAAACTAGGGCTTTAGTGTGTTATTTATAGGGTTTTATTTTAATAATATAATTAATCAATATTATTAAAACAAAATCTTTCAGAATCTTTAAAACAATTTCTCTTTTAATTAATCAATAAAAAATAAACCCATTAAATCTCTATCTAGGTAACAATATCAAATTAGTAATCTGACGGGATGATTACTAATACTCTCAGGTTGCGGGTTGGAATTTTGCCCAGTGGGCTTGTGAATAATCGAACCCATCACCGATTATTTACAAATTAAAATAAAACCCACTCCATTCACAGTTTATAAATTACAACATTAATTGTCTAACTAGAATTAACAAGATACTAATTTAATAAAATAGTTAATGCTAATCCATAATATATTAAAATTATTCTAACAATCTCCCACTTGGATAGCATTAATTAAATCATTAGATCAATAAACGAATACCTAATCAGGCATAATAATGTTCACATAAACACATGGATGTGTGTATATTTATAAACCATACAAGATTTAGAAGTGAAACTATACACAAAGATCGTTGAAACTGATAGGGAATCAAGTGATATTGACATTTTCATAAATAAGTTTCATTATCTAAATTGAATGGAAGTATCATTCAAAAAATGTCAAATTACAATTCAAAAGTTCCTTAAGAACTCAATTTAGACTCCCACTAAACCAAGGTTACATAAAAAATTTTCGACAACGCTTATGTGAGTCACATGATTATTAAAGACCCTTATGGGTAAGCCTTTGGTCAATAGATATGCCAACATATGTTCACTAGCAATGTCAACTAAACGAGTCTAAGATTCACCAATCTTTTCTCTGACAAATAGGAACTTAACATTGAAGTATTTAGTACGACTATAGTTCCTATGATTATGAGAAAAGCTGACAGTAAACGAACTATCGTAGTATATAGTTAGAGGTTGTGATATAAAATCAACCAAATGCATGTCAGATATCAGTTTCCTCAACTATATGGCCTAGCGAGTAGTCTCATAACAAGCGATATACTCTACCTCCATAGTTGAGTTAGCTGTTATTGATTGCTTACAATTCTTCCATGATACAGCTCCTCCAGACATTATGAAGATGTATCCAGAAGTGGATTTATGATCATCTACACAAGATGCATAATCAGAATCTAAGTAACCCATAATTTCAACTGGCTCAAATCTTTTAAAAGTAAGCATGTGATGCTTTGTACCTTGTAGGTACCTCATAATTTTTTTCACAGCCTTCCAATGATCAGGATCAAGATTACTCAGGTATCTACCAAGTACACTGACAGCGAAAGTAATATCAAGTCGTGTGCACACCTGAGCGTACATGAGGCTGCCAACTGTAGATGGATGCAGAATCTTATTCATTTCGATTTTCGAATCATCATCTTTAGAACAAGATGATCTAGACAACTTTTCACCTTTCTGTACAGGGACAACATAAGGAGCGCAAGTATGCATGTTAAATTTCTATAGCACTCGTTCTATATAGGTTGCTTGTGATAAACCAAGAGTGCCAGGAGATCTATCACGGTGAATCTGAATTCCCAACACGAAAGAAGCTTCACTAAGATCTTTCATGTCAAAGTGGCATGATAAAACGTGTTTGACCTCATTCAATATAATTACTGAGTTACTAGCCAGGAGTATGTTGTCAACATACAGAATGAGTATCATAAAGTTGTCTCTATCAAATTTCTGATAGATACATTGATCAGCAATGTTATCTATAAAACCAAGTGAGGTGATTATTTGATCAAACTTCAAATACCATTGTCTTGAGGCCTATTTAAGCCCATAGATGGACCTTTTCAGTTTGCACACTAAGTGTTCTTTCCCTGCTTCAATGAATCCATCAGGTTGTGTTATATAAACATCCTTAAGTAAATTACCATTCAAAAATGCAGTTTTGACATCCATCTGATAAAGTTCAAGATCTAACTGTGCAACTAGAGCCATTACAACTCTGAAGGCATTTTTAGTAGATACAGGTGAGAACGTTTCCATATAATCGATCCCTTCCTTCTAATTATAGTTTTTAGCTATAAGTCTTGCTTTCAATCTTTCAACTTCATCATTGGCCCCTCTCTTGGTCTTAAGACTCATTTGCAACCAATGGGTTTACAACCATCTGGTAACTCAATTAATTCTCATACATGATTACGAGACATGGAGGATATCTCATCATTCAAAGCCTCCAACCACTCAAATGAATAAGATCTTGACACAACCTCGTCATAAGAAACTGGATCTATGCCATCAACAATGTCTGACTCAAATTCCTACAAGTACACTATATAGTCATTCAAAATTGTAGATCTACAAATCCTTTGTGATCATCTCAAATTATGGGCTAGTTCTCCTATATCAGTTATAGGAGCTTCTACAATAGGATTAATCGGATTCTCAACAAGGGTGTCATCTCTAATATCATGATCTACAGGTAGAGATGACAATGATGGTATGGGTAAGATGGTATCCACACAATGCAAGTTAATTACTCTAGGGACACCACTCCCACTGTCCAAGTCATCCTCAAAATAGAAAGCTCCGTTAGATTCAATGACCCTGGTAGTGTGACTGGGACAAAAATCTGCATCCTCTGGATCTTAAACAATACCAAATTATGAATCCGGTAACAGTCCTAGAATCAAGTTTCTTGAGTTGCAGATTATAAGGTCTCACTTCTGCTCTATAACCCCACATACGAAAGTGCCTCAGACTAGGCTTCTTACCAGTGAAAAGCTCATACGGTGTCTTTTCAACAGATTTACTCGAAACTTGATTAAGGACATAAGCTGCTGTCTTAAGGGCATCACCCCATAGAAATTCTGGTAACGACGAGTGACTGATCATGCTTCTGACCATGTCCATCAAGGTCTAATTACGCCTCTCAGCAACTCCATTTTGTTGTGGAGTGCCAGGCATAGTATACTGAGCTTCAATTCCTTGCTCCTATAAGAATAAAGCAAATGGTCCAAGGTTTCTCCCGATTTCAGTATACCTCCCATAATATTCTCCACCTCTGTCTGATCTTACACTCTTGATTACCTTTTCAAGCTTTAATTCAGCGACAGCCTTAAATGCTTTAAAGGCATCTAACGAGTCAGATTTTTCATGCAACAGATCAACCCAACCAAATCTAGAATAGTTGTCTATAAAGGTTATAAAATATTTGTAATTAACCATAGCAGAGGGAGTAATTAGTCCACTAATATTTGTGTGGATCAATTCCAAAATAGTCTCAGATCTATTAGTCCCTTTCTTCTTAGCTCTAGCAGAAAGTTTTCCCTTAATCAGTCAATACAAGATTCAAAGTCAGAAAAGTTGAGGTCATGCAATATTCCTTGTCTAACCATTCTCTTCAATCTCTCTTTTGAGATATGACCCAAACGCCGATGCCATAACGTGGAAAAGTTCTCATCAATTCTTTGGCGTTTGTGTCCTATTACAGTATTAATTGATACCACAGAAGTGGAATTAGAACAAACATTCACATTCAAGCAATATAAACCGCTTATTAATCTAACAGTTCCAACAATAACTGAACTAAAGTAAACATCAATTCTGTCATTTCCTTGCCAAAAGGAATATCCATCTTTATCTAACACAGAACTTGAAACCAAATTCCTCATTGAAGAATGTACATAGACAACATTATTTAAAGTTAAAGTATGTCCAGAATACAAGTTTAAAACTACAGTTCCTATGCAATCCACTGCAACTGAACTTCATTCCACTCCCAGAATGGTATTTTCTCTCTCATTTGGGCTCCTCCTGTCTTTGAGCCCCTGCAAGGAATTAATTACGTGAACAGTAGCTTCAGAATCCAACCACCAAGTGTCCATAGAGGTTTCAAAATTATTGGATTTAAGACAAACTAAAGCTAAGGGGGCAGTTTCAGGAAAGATACCTTCTTTCTTACGCTTGTACTTCAGCTTAAGGCAATATGAGATCTTGTGGCCAAACTTCTTACAGTAATTACAATCACCCTTAAATTTCTTCTTCTAACCTTTATTCTTCTTATTTTTCTTCTTGATCTCAAAGAACCTTTTACCATTAGGCTTGCCCTCAGGCTTCTTTCCCTTAAGCTTCTCATTTCCAGCCTTGCTTAACTAAGCATGAGAGATGTAGTTCATTGAATGACCACGTGAATTTGATTTCTTTAATGACTCCTCTTCTTGACTCACAATGGACATCATCTGATCAATGGTCCATTTAGCTTCTTGCGAGTTGTATGTGGGTATGAGAACCCCATATTCTGCTAAAAAAGACTATAAGACTTTGTAGACAAGATAACTTTCACTCAGGTCCACATTTAGAGATTTCAGCTTGTTGAAGTAATTCACCAGCTTCATCATATGCTCGTGTACACTAGACACTCTATCATAATAAGTGTTATCCAGTAGCAAAAGATAATACGCTTTTTGCGTCTTATCGAACTTTTTGAACTTTTCACTCACAGCCTTAAGGTATTCCACAGCGATGTCCTTCTCAAGAATGCTCTGTCTGATTGTCTTCTCAATAGTGTATTTTATAACCATCAAACAAATCCTGTTAGATTCATACCACTGCTTGTGATCAGCTTTGTCACTAGCACTAGACTCAGAAGTGAGATCTGTTGGTTTTGGATCTCTCATGGTCAAATCCTCCTTAGAGATGATCAGGTACATATTGAGGGACTCATGTCAGTCGTCAAAATTCGTCCCATTTAGAGTTTTTACCATAAACAGTTGCTGGAACATGGAAGCTAATGAAACAAAATCAGGAAACATTAATTATGTCCCGGAAACATAATTATAAAATAAGGTTTCCCTTTACAAAATTCAGCTTATGCAACTGTATTATCAAGATGTGCATTATAATCTCATTTAAAGTTTTGGATTACAACAAATCATGAAAAAAAACTCATATGTACCATTGATTTGACCATAAAGAGAAATAACAAAATACATCCATCGTTTCCATATTAATAGGATATAAGGAACAATGAAGGCATTGGATTAAAAATGCCACTAACTATTTATTTCATAGAATTATATTAACAATATCACATCAATAAAGTATGTCTATTATCAATAAAACATGTATGTACACTCTCTCTTGTGGACTCATCGTAATGTTTAGACTCTTCTCTGATGATAGTAACTAAATTATCCAAAATTGTAGGAAATTGAGTGACAAATACGGTATAAATTATTCATAAAGGCATATCACCATGATTGGGCCTACGATAGGTTGGCATACAATCAATAGGTATATGTGACCCAAAGTCTCAACAATTTTCATACGCAAATTATTGCTTTTAAGGCATATGCTTAAATTAGGAATAAAATCTAATAATTAATACAAAGAAATTAATTATGGTTTATTTACACATAATCAAGGAGAGTGAGCTAAATATATGGTCCCATATTATGTCTAGTCTAGGCACAAATTTTCTTGGATCAAAATACCTTATCTAGACATTATTTTAAAGCCCTTAATTTTCAAAAAAAATTTTAAAACTCCTATTTCCAGGGGCTCAAAAATTCTACAAAAATCACCATAATTTAGATCAGGACGAGTGGAGCTAATCTCTAAATTTTGAAGTTGATCTGGTCGGCGATGTGGCCACACGTGCCAGAGGCCCATGCGCTCCTTCTTCAACCTCTGGCGGGTCAATTTGACTCGCCAGAAACCCGACGGGTACTCAACCTTGACCCGTCAGTTTTCATGTTTTTAGACCGCGAAATAGGGTCCTTTTCGATAGTCTTTTTACAATCTACAACTTCCCCGTGGCTGTTTCGAACAAATCAATCCCAATTTAGTGAAAAATTGTGTCAAAAAATTTGGATTCTTTCGTTGGTTGGTTTCATCAGT
The DNA here is from genome assembly GCA_037074485.1 of Delonix regia. NCBI lineage: Eukaryota > Viridiplantae > Streptophyta > Magnoliopsida > Fabales > Fabaceae > Delonix > Delonix regia. The sequence continues at coordinate 15,581,515 of CM073456.1, read as the reverse complement.
TTGAACATGGCTCACCGGTGGTGAGTTGTATTGGTTAGGGCTCGCCGGCGACACGAATGAACATAATATCAACGTTAAGTTTCACTGGCAACCGATGAAAAACCCACCGGTGACTGAGTCCAAGTCCAGTGACCGTGTTCACTATTTTTCGTGTTCACTGATGAAGATGGGTATGCCGGCCAATCCGAGAACAACACATAATTAATAACAATAATAAAATTAAATATTTCATAATTGTTCTTAATGAAGACCGGATTAGAGGGAAGAAAAGGAAAAATTTCATAATCCACAAAACCAAACCGTAGCTCTGATACCATTTGTAATCGAAATTAGAGCATGTAATTAAACATGATTACAAATAGAGAAAATAAATAAATTAACAATTTGACCTGATGAAGACGACATTGTTGTTCTGAGTATTGGTTGAGTCTAATAAGTTCAACCCCCAATTCCCAACAGCTTTTCTCAAAGTGTTTTGATGGCAGAAAGAGAGTGATAGATTTAGTATATATAAAACTAGGGCTTCAGTGTGTTATTTATAATGTTTTATTTTGATAATATAATTAATCAATATTATTAAAATAAAATCCTTTAAAATCTTTAAAATAATTTCTCTTTTAATTAATTAATAATAAATAAGTCTATTAAATCTCTTTCTAGGTAACAATTTCAAATTAGTAATCTAACAAGATGATTACTAATACTTTTAGGTTATGAGTTGGGTTTCTACCCAATAGGCTTGTAGATAATCGAACCCATCACCGATTATCCATAAATCGAAATAAAACTCAGTCTATTCACAGTTTATAAATTATAACATTAATTGTCTAACTAGAATTAACAAGATACTAATATAATAAAATAGTTCATACTAATTTATAAAATATTAAAATTATTCTAACAGATGATCCTATCATTGCTAAATAAACCCCTCGACTCTGAGTAAGATGCAAATATTTCTAAACTCTGAGTCATGTGTTAATAATCCTTTTATTTATCAAGCACATAATTTTAAGTTTAAGATGATTCATTATCAAATTTTAAATATCAACAGCCTAAAATTTAGGAAAATTCTATAAAATTTAGTGTGCCAAATATTGATACAATAAATTACTTAAGTTACACAATAAAATGATTTCACCATGTCAATTCATTCTAATTGGTTGACTTCTACGGTTTCACTAAATCATTATCGTCTGTATCATTATCATTAGCGACTTTATTATATTTTTTTTTCTTCTTTTTATTAAAAGAATTTAATAATATTATATATAATAACTGTCAAAGTTTTTTCACTCCAAACTAACAGGTCAGACTAGTACATTCCATCAATGAAAGTGTCAAGCAATTTATTTAGGTGACTTAAATACGATCAAACTCAATTTGGATTTGGAAATAATTAAGGAGAAGGGTATGAATTCTTGTCCACACATATTCATGTTCTTGATCTGCTCCTTTGGTATTCTTATAGTCTGTTAATGTTATAATTTAAAACTTACACTGACTAATATTCTTGTTTCCGTCATTTAATTTATTGGATAATTTGTCGTATTAATGACGGATTAAATCACGTGACATTGACACAAGGTATAATCTCCAAAGGAGATGGGCCTTTGAAATTAAAATGAACAAAATCCCTAATTTGGTCCACCAATTAAGCCTGCTTTTCCAATTTGGTCCCTCAGTCACTCAAATGATTAATTTAGTCCTCCACTAAGCAAAATGACAGCCAAACTCGTTCCCTCCCTTACACTCCGTTACTATCATGCTGACTTGGGCCGTGAAACACTGACATGGAAATTAATGGATGACTTCGATTATTATTTCACTTTTTTCCAGGGCTATCATTATTCTTCTTCGCATGGTTTTACTTCATCCATTTCCTCTTCAAGGCTTCGACAGCTCAAGATTCCATCGACAAAGTGAAAAGTTGAAAGACAAGTAGTTTCTTTGTACCTTGTCCGATCCATTCCTTAAGATTAACAGTTGGGCTGAATGATATTCTATCTCTAGTGGCTTTCGCTTGAGATTAGCAGATGGTTTGAACGATTTTCTCTAATTTTTGGCATGCGGTTTGTATGGTTCTATCAGATTGGGGGAAGGGGATAGTCGATTAGTTCTGTTCACTGTGCTAATCAATTTTTTAGCCATGAGATAATGTTAGCTTCGTTTCGGATTGAAATGTTATGTTCCCAGGGAAGAGCAGAATAAATGACTTTTGGATACGCATATATGATAAAATGGTAAATAAGCAAAGTAAGTTGTAATAATTACATTAGCTTTAACTTTTAAATTTAAAATAACTTTGATATCTGTGTATACGAATGAAAGTCAAGTTGCATTCATCCAAATTAGTAAGCGGCTGAGCATACAATTCAAGTAAGATTATTTGCATACATGAGACATATTGGACTGATTTTAACATCAGCAAGTTGGCTTCTTTATTCTTCATCACACTACTTGATTTGATTGTCTCTATAAACGATAATGAAAAGTAAACTTTAGACCTTTTATCAATAAGAACAAAGTCAAGTCCATGAGATTGTTTTGTTATATCTGATATTCATAATATTAAAATTGTTCTCATTATTTTTGGTAGTATAGTCTAGGGATAAGTTTTTTCTTTATATCCATGAGAACAAAGTGAAGTTCAAGAGCTTGTTTTGGTGTGCATAATATTTGTAATATTAAAACTTTTCTCTTGAGGTTGCATATTATGCTATCTTAATTGTCATGTTTAGATTGTTTCGTGAGGTTTGTTGATTGACAAATGCAGGGTTAAGGAAATAGGTGCAGTGAAGAATTATTTGGTGTTCCGAGATCATCATGAACGAACTATCATTAGTTTCCTCAGTGGAAAATACAAAAATTGTAGACATCATTTGAGTGCCAAAGACAAAAAAGAAGTTCAAGAGTTGTCTCGTGTATAAAACAAGTGAAGGATGTAATTTAATCAGAAGTTTCATATAGAGTTATGGTTCGGTAACTTAAAGTATCATGTACTATTTATGTATGTTGATACTATAGACTTAATTAACATGAAGCATGTGTATGTTTGATTGTAATATGAAAAATCTGGGTTTGAATGTTAATGGAAAGATTTTATATCTCTTTTTTTTGTCTCTTATACAAGTTCTACTATACATATGTTAAAAACTTGATATGTTAATGTCAAAAATTATATTATGAGACCTATATATATATATATATATATATATATATATATATGAATGTTGATGATATTGAAACATTTCCCTATTGAATTTTCCGCTTGCTAAATATATGAATCAATCATGCTATCGAGATATCACTTAAGATGAATCTTACATCATGCTTTTAACCTCTTGGTGGTAATATATTCTTGCACATTTTTAATATTGGCAAGGCTTTTACACAGTGAAGAATTTAGATAATTTCAAATTAATCATATCTATTAATTAAATGGAGATATTATTTTAATTGACTAAAAAATGTACCATTCCAAACTCTGTAGAATTTCAAACTGCTAAATCCTTTTAATTCCTTTTCAAGTTGCAACCAACCACAAATAGCAACCTTTTAAGAAGTAACAGATACAACCATGAACTGAAATTAATATAAGCAAAAACTTAACAACCATTAATTGAATAATGAAAGTACAAGATACAAAGAATGGTCCAATCATAAAGTTCTACAAAAGGTATGATAAGCAAGATTGGTTTTCATGCACTCCGCTCTTTGCTGGAGAATAATTCTTGGGTTTCCATGATGTGAGGTGCAAGGAATGTAGGGACCATAAGAGATATTATAGCCTTGTGTGTGTTTGTAGTGTATAAACACATGAGGAACTGCCATACAAAGCGATGTTAAGCTTTTACGGCAATTGGCACCACCATAGATAAATATAGTCCAAGGTTGGGGATTGATCACATCGAGCACATTATATCATTTAGAATTTCGCCACTAGGGATTTCAAAATAAAATAAGCAGAGCCAAAATAGGGATATCACTCACACCCTCAAGCATGTCTTCCAAGTGCATTTTCTGTGTTTTTCTCCATCTTTTCTTTTGTTTTCTAATTGTTGTTTCTTCCCCCTCTTTCAAATTTTCAGGTGAAAATCAAATTTTCCCTTTGTACAGTCAAAGTTGTGAGGAACCAAGGTGAGCAGCAATGGAGTGTTTCAAGCCTTAATGGAAAGTCAACCGCGTGGTTCCTAATTCAATCATGAATTAATTAAGCACGTGGTGTACTCGCAATGATGAATCAAACTCCAAGGTTAAGAGGAAAATTGACCAAGATGAATGAAAATTGTACAATTTAATCATGAATTAATTAAGACCGATATATTTCTTTTCAATTTTTTTATTTTTACATTGTCAGGGATCGATAAATCGTTTTCTCTTGAGAACAAAAGTGGGACTTTGTCTTCAAGCTTAGATTCTTTTACTAGTTCTGAGCTTCTAGTGCTTCCAATTTTTATAATGTTTATCCATCCCCTTTTATTATGGCTTTCTTGCTTCCTCCACGTATTAGCTTATTGGGCCTCTCTTTTTCACACTCAATAAGGAGGACATAGTCGTTGGGGCAATTTATACATTGAAAGAGCATTGGGTGCTCTCACATAACCCCTCTGTGAAAGAAGATCGACATGTCCCATACGTCCAATCTCATCACCACACGAAATGAATTTCATGAAACGAGCTACGAGAACGTCTCAAGGCCTCTGATGGTGCCCCAAGGCATCGCGACGGTGAGATTGGTAGGACCAGATACGCGGATTGTAAGAGTATCAGACTCAATGACACCATGATGGAGCGAAGTGGCCTTTTCATCAATGGCGACGAAGAGGGATTGCAAGGGTGGGATGTTTTGGGAGAAATTAATGGCAGAAGCAGTGGCTAGGGGACAGTGGTGCTTGAAGAGGACGAGGCGGAGGAATTTGGTGACGGCAGCAATAAGGTTTATGTGGTGGTCGATGTTGGAGGTTATGGTGAAGGAAAGAGATAGCAGAATGGTCATGAAAAATTTCATCAAAGGCATTCTATACCTCATGTGATGGTGTTTTAAGCTTTACAGAAGAGAGATTACGTATATTTCTATATCAGCATTTAAGAGGCCACATCAGCACTTTTGGATGGTAAGTTAGTAGAGAGACCAGAATAAAGGATGTTTGGTTGAATGGGGAACTAATTTGGATTTTTGAAAGAGTGAGAGACTAAAATGGAAATAGGGAGATGAAGGGAGGACCAAAATGAGGTTTTTGTCAATTAAAATTGATACAAATCATGGGCCTTCCAAGTCCCAAGAAACCCATGTTATGAACAAACTGGATCACATGCTTGGATTCACGACACGAGAAGGGAAGAGTTATCTTATTTCTTTTTGTATTGTATTTCAATCATTATTTGTATATTTTAAAATTTTTTCCTACTGTTTTAATTCTGTACTATCATTTTTTCTACATGAAATATCAAGTAAAAACTGATTACAAGTGGATTTCTCAACAACTTGTCCATAATAAGCTTATTTTTAGTTAATATTAATTCTAAAAAAAATTTTAACCATAAGTATACCAGAAATTTTTTCTTCGAAATTCTCCGCTCTGTTCACTGATGATCCTGCCAACCAACCATTTGTTTATTTCTTTTTTAAAAAAAGTATAGGAAATTCTCGTAAATTAATCCTTTAATTTTTTTTAATTTTAAAAATATTAACATAAAAAGTATGAGTATATTTAGGTTTCATTTCCTTCTTTACACTTATTTTTTTAAGTTACAAAAATATATTCGAATACATATGATACGACGTTATTGTAAATATCCGAATGTGATTCTTGAACTGTTGCGTGATATGTGATGTGGTCTATAAACGAAGCCCCTCACACAAATGGAATGCATTAATTAGGTTTGAAAATGAAAACTTCAAGTAAAATTAATTTTAAGTTAGAAATAACATGATTCTATAAATAAGCATATGTTGATAATGAAAATGAAAGCATTTACTTGTCACGTAGTTAAGCGTAAAGATTACCCAATATATTCCTTTGCCATGTGAATAATTAAACTATCCTTCCAAGTTAGTCTATTTAGTTATTACGATTACGTACAGTGCTGCTTGCTTGTTGAGTTGTTTATTATTAATACTCATATAATATTACAAACTTGATACCATTTTGTTTACATTTTATCACGTAATTTAATTTAATTTACTCCGTTTCAAAATTCATGTAATTTTCAATTTTTAATTATGGTTGAATCGGAGTTTAAAATATTTTTTTTTATAATATTATAGACGTATAGTAAGTAGTTTTCTTGTTGAGACGAGATAAACATTATGGGTTTAGAAATTGAGTCAATATATATGTCTTTATTTAAAAAAAAAAATCAACATTATAAGTTTAAATTTTCTTTCAACTTAAAGAAGTGAATTTGAATTGAACAACTCACACTTGTTCAACTACATCTTATGCAATTGACAATAAACAAATTTTTTTATATATAAACTAGTAATCTTGCGTATTAATCAGTGTTTATCTTAAAGAAATTATACGATTTATTTTAATTTTGATAATCTTATACAGTAAAAAAAATTTAGCATTCTTTTGACCACACTAGGTCATCAATTTTAATTTAACCATTCAAATTTAAAATACTGTAAAATGTTGCAGTGAGTGATTCCCAGCAAATCCAATTTCAAGTTTATCTTAATGTATGTCGAAAATAAGATTGGAGCATATATACATTCAACTATAGAATATGATACATAAACAGAAAATATAAAGAGATTAAGTTAATGATCTGACTTGATGAATATGACATAATAATTATATGTACTGGTTGAGTCAAAATATTTCAACCTTCAATACCCAAGATTGTCTTAGAGTGTTTGAAGGTCAGAGAAAATGATATTGAAATTAGCGTGTATCAAATTACGGCTTCAGTGTGCTATTTATAGAGTTTTATTTTAATAATATAATAATTAATATTATTAAAATAAAATCTTTCAAAATCTTTAAAAATAATTTCTTATTTAATTAATCAAAAATCAGTCCATTAAATCTCTTTGGATAACAATCTCATATTAGTAATATGACGGGATGATTACTAATACTCTTAGGCTGTGGGTTGAGTTTCTGTCCAATAACTTTGTGGATAATCATACTCATCACCGATTATCCACAAATAAAATAAAACATAATCTATTTATAGTTTACAAATTATAATATCAATTACCTAATCAAGAATAATAAAATATTAATTTAATAAAATAATTAATGTTAATCCATAAAATATCAAAATTATTTTAACACTCACCGCATTAATTACTCCTACTTTCCAATTATTTTTCACGGCTATAACATTGTGAAATTGTCAACGCTTCGTTTTCCATGCCCAGCTATTCCACCTAACCAATTAGCTTCAATAAACATTTCACAGTTCAGAAGTTCTTTATTATGGTCAAGTTTGACCGTTGACAATTACAGAGTTGATAAATATTGCTAGCTCCTTTGACTTAATTGTTGCTCAACTAATGGAATAAGATCGACGCCGGAATTTTTCTTTTCAGTTTCAAACTGATTCATGTGGCGTAAGTTATAATCTGTGTGTAGAATTTTACTTTGCCATTAACACATTTACATATAAAAGGAAATTATGCTTATGAAAAATGCATGCACATTTTCTGGTATGATCTTATTCTCAGCTTTATTTTTCACACGTTTAATCGTAGAAAGCTCGAGAATTTATGTACTATTGCATGTTGTGAATAATATATATATATATATATATATAGTATTATGAATATTCATAATCTTTTAAAGCAATTATAATTTAAACCTAACAATTTGGTTCAAACCCTTCTCATATTTTTAAGAGACTCCGAACTTGTTCGATTTTATATATTTTATTTCTACATTCTTAGAACAATTTTTTTAAAAAAAAAATTTCAAATATAATATGTGTTGTGAACAATATATAGTATTTTTAAATATTCATAACCTTTTAAAGCAATTATGATTTAAACCTACAATACATTTATGTAGGGTTATATTTGAACTAATCATAATTTTAAAAGTTTGTAGAGCTTGCTAAGTTTGACTAAAAGTAAAATAAAATTTAAGAGCAAAAGTATGAATAGAAAAGATTATTTTATAAAATGAGTGGAGTTTAATATTTTTTAAAACTTAACTTGATGTCAAAAAGCACAAATTAATATTTTTTAAATAATAAAAATTATAATTTAAAAAAAAATTTAGTGTAACATAATATCTTAGTAAAGAAATAAAAATTAATATCCCTTTATAAATGATTTATATTAATATAATAACTTATTTGTATATACAAATTTTTTATATATAATATTACAAGTAATAATAATTAATTATATTATTTATTTTAAATACTAAATGGTAAATAAATTTAATTATGACTTTAAAAAGTTTGTTTGGTCTAATAGGCTCAATTAAAAAAACATGCATAAAAGTTCAAACTTTTTTTAAGTTCAAATTTAAAAAACGCAACTAATCAAGCCTACTTCATACCTATCTCATATTTTTAGAGACTTGAGGCTTGTTTAATTCTACTATTGTTTTTATGTTTATAGAATACTTTGTTTTAAATTGTTTTAAAATGTAAGTTTAGTTCTTTGAAATATTAATCTATCTTTTAAGTTTGTAGAAGAATAGATGAAAATAACACTATCAAATATATATATTTTTTTAATTTTCTATTTTTATAAACAAATTTTCAATAGTAAAAATATTCAAACAAGCCCTTATGTTTTATAATTTCTATATCAATAAACCTATGATGCTATAACCTTATACATGGTTCAAAATATCTAATTTGCCTATAAATTCTAATGGCCTTTTTTGTTTTGAAGAGATTAGCTGAGCAATATAGATTACAGTTTTTTACACTAATTTTGCAAGACCGTTGAAATTGTTCAAAACTCATATATATATATATATATATATATAGTAATAAATTTTATTTATCAAAACCTCTATATATATAATTATACATTGTCTTATTTTCACCACAAAACCTTGATCGAACTTATCCCATGATTAAAATCGTGCCTATTGTGAATTTTATATATTGCTTGGGGTCAATGGTCAACAAAAATAAACAAATAGTATTTCACTGTCGAACCATTGTATTTTAAATGTGCTGTACGATCATATACTAGCGATAAGAATGACAGCTTCTGACGTGGACCACTATACTGTAGGGAGATTCACGCTCCAAAGCGCACGTGCACTATGATTTCCTCTAATGCTTTATTGGTTAACATACTAATTAATTACCCTTTTGCTGAGCTGTCAACATGAACATTCATTTGTTTTACGAGGTTGTGACACGAAAGATTAACATTAACCACATGAAAAAACCAGGGTTTGTTTTGTTTGGATTATTGTTCCAAAGCTTGCATGCACTCCATGTGACTATGTGGATTCTTTTTTATTTATTGATTTATTTATTTTGGTGTATGCCAGTGTGTTTTTTTATTTTCCACTTTTCTTCACCTTTTTTGCTAATTTTGCAGGAGTAATTAATTAATTACAAGATCGAAATCTTGATTCTCGGCGCTTCAATTATTGTTTTTTTTTTTTCATGTTCTTTTTCCATTTTTAATAGTTAGTGGTAACCACCTTTTCCCTGATTTCTTCATTGCGAAGTATTGCCTCACAACCCAAAAAGAAAGTTTTTTTTTTAAAAAACAATTTCTTTGTCATGTTAATTTGTTGAGAGAAAGATTTACAACTAAAAAACGTATATACGGATATATGTATCAATTAAGACATATATAATGTAGGAGATATAAAAAAATTTTATTTTTATTTTTTTAATATATATATAGGGCTGATCATGGGGCCGGTGAACCTGGTCTGACCTGGTCATATCAAGTTAGGTTATAACTAGACTAAATAAAAAAAATTTGAAATTTTTATCAAGACAAGCTAGGTCCAAAAGATGACATGAGATTCAGCTCCAGTCTAATATTTATTTTTAAATTTTTAAAATTTTTATAATATATTTTTAATTTAATTTAAAATAAATTTTATTTATAAATAAATTTTTAAATAACAATTTTTTAATTTTTATTATTTTTCATTCTAAATCTTAAAATTTTTTCAATTCTATTTTATTTTCTTTTAAATATTATTTTTTTTTATTTTTTGTTTTCTAAAAAATTATTTTTACAAAATAATTCATATTTTAAAAAAAAATTGACCCAGTCTGGACCTGCCCTGCCCTGGTCATTACCTAGGTCTAGTTGACCAGGTCTCGGGTTCCAAAAAAAAGAACCTAGTGTAATACTGGATTATATCTCAAATTCACTAAAAATTTAGCCCATGTACGCTCCTGTATATATGCATATATTTTGACATATTGAGTTTAACTTTCTCTAGACTTCTAGCAAGTGTTGTATCACATGTAATGAAGAAATTATGCCAGACAAACGTAGAATAAAATAAAAACTCAAGAATTTAATGAAATATGATGAAAATAAAAGATGATAAAATGGTAATAAAATATAAAACAATGTCATAAATAATGAAAAATAAATATATCACACATTAAAAGCTACGTAGATATATTATATCACGTACTATATTGAATACATATTTTACATATAATTGCCATTTTTAAGAATGTTAGTGCTTTCTTGCTTAACAGTGAAACACGGCTTCTTGTAAGGTAATTGTTAATCATACACAGGAAAAGGGTCTAGAATATTTGAAATTACACATCTAAGCTAACCCTCGTTGATTTTTTGGTTAATTATCTTGAATGAAAGCGATATATTATTTGAATTAAATATGGAGGGGTTAAAGACTTTAATTTAGTTGAAGGTTCCTTTCACACTCACACAAGCACAGTGGAATAAATGTATGGTTTTGACAGTTAACGAATCTGCAGCTTCACACACACACACACATATAATAATAATAATAATAATAATAATAATAGTAATTATTATTATTATTATTATTTATTAGAATATAAAAGCGTATGCTCATGACACATGCGGCTGACAAGAGCATAATTTGGATTCCGAACCACCAATTATTTATGTGCCTTGGGCAGGTTGATACAACATCTTCCTATACCTATAAATATATGATATATTGTTATATATCTCTTTCAATTATATAAATTTTCTAAACATTTTCAAAATAATAATACATATATTCACAAAATCCTAACCCAATTGGCCTCTCATTTACTTACAACATAATTTAGAATAAATTATCTTAAATTTGGATAAATTACACTTAACATTCATCTTATTTCAAAATTTTTCATAGACAAAGTTAACTTTTAAGATAAAATATGTTATTTTAAAAATAAAATTAATTGAATGTAATTAATTTTTCATGAAAGTAAATTGAAAATAAATAAAATTTAGTCGCAGTGTAAAAATATTGAAATAGGTAGGTGTTGTGATAATGATGCAAGGGTGAAGGGGTAAGAATGAAAATGACATGCCCAACAGAGACAAAGTCAAGGTGGTGCACCTGGTCACCAAAGTCATTGAAAGATGGTACCATTATATTATTGTTGGACTTTTCATCAATCATTTAATCTAATGCTAATTTGTCACACTCCATAAAAGCTACTAAATTTCAAAGCATTTATACGTCCCTCATTTACCAGGTTAACTCATTTCACCATCTTTCTTTTCACATCTAATCCGTTTACTTTTGCCACTCCTCTCCTATCAATAGTCCCTAACACGTCATTTTAATTATTTTCATTAAATCTTGTTCCACTACTATTTATTTAGGGTAGGTATAGTTAAGTCAAGTCAATTTTTTCAGCAACTCGAGACTTGATTTAATTATAACTCAATTTAAATAAGTTAATTAGACCAATGTTCACTTTTACTATTTATACTTACGTCGATGAAAATGGTAAAAAAAGAAGATAAAAATTTATTTATAAAAATTCTAATAAAATGGGAGAAGCATTTATGGGCAAAAAAGGAAGTATAATGATGGTGTAAGAAGATTGCGTGGGATGGAGATTCAAGGCGGAAATTAAGGCAATATTCTCAATCAAATTAGATAATATATAAATTATTGTTAGTTTATGAAGGTCGTTTGAACACCATAGTTCTGTTAATTGGATAAACTCAAGTCTCATGGCATATGGGTTTCTCAGAGCTTGTCGGGTCACCCAAATGCCCTTGGCTTCGAGCGTGGCTTGCACTCTCGCTTTTCTCCACACCGAAGGAAGAAGTGCGAATCAGGGGAAGGGCACGTTACGCATTATTGAGCGAATTTTTTTAATTAAAAAATTAAAAATGGTTTTGGTGGGCCCACGTGGCCGTTTGGAGCAACTTGGGGTCTGGTGCCTGCGACGTTCGTCCAAAAACGACCACTTTCGGTCCGCTCTTGTGGGCCCTCGTGTTCACTCCACTATCTTAAAATATGAACAAAAGTAAATTAATTCTTTTTTATCTTTAATTCAATTATGTTTAGTATTTTTATTGTATTAATTAAATTCAACTTACTTTCTGTCAATAATTTATTTTTTATATCATATAATTTTATTTTTAAAATGACATGTTAAACATAAAATTTTGATTTTATTTTTATATGACAGTAAAAATATTTTAGTTTTTTTTTAAATCACTAAAAGTTCATTTTAATTTTTCGTGAAATATTTCTTAATTTAGTCTTTTATTGAATTAATTTTTTAATTTAGTTTTTTATAGATAATATAATTTCTTGTAAAATTATTTTTTTGATTTGGTCTTTTACATAGAGATATTTTATATAAATGTTGTCCATTACAAATAAAATTATTATTAATAATGTCATTAAAAAGTGTATTAGTTTCACAAATGCAAAGGCTTTTATTTATAAAGAACTAAATTTAAAAATATACATGTGTGTGATTAAATTGAGAAATGCCTTACGTACAGAGGATCAAATTAAAAAAAAAAACAATTTTATGAGATAGTAAATTGATAAATATTATATCTGTGAAGATAAAAATAGAATTTTACACCTTTCAAGAAAAACATATAATATTGTTAATTTCATCAACAAAAATAAATGTGAAGGATTTTGTTAATGTATCTTAAATATTAAGAAAGTCTAATATTATTATATCTAAAATGTGTTTTGATTGATAATCTGAACAATTTTTAATTTATCTACCATAGCTTGAAAATTTGTTAAAAGTTATTTTTACTTTTTATTTGTTAGTTAATCAAAACTTTTACAGACTCCATTCTGGTTCTTTTAACCAGTTTTTAAGTTTAGAGTTTAAAGTTTAAAATTTATATATAATTTATATTTTTCCCTTAACAATGACACATTGCTCAAAAAGAAAGAAAGTGGAAGAGTTCACTCCAAAAAAAGGTCACCATTCAATGCATTCTAAACAACAAACATAAAATGGAAAAAGTAAAACTAATTATATATAGTTGTAATAGGGCTAAAGGTAATATTAGTTTTTCCTTATTTATATTTTTCAAGGTAATTATATTATAATATTGGATATTGTTGAGACGGCTAGATTCACGCATTTTAAATGGTAGTGTTATTTTAAGAAAGAGATTAATCTACATATAATGCAATTAGGACAGAAAAAAACAATAAAAAGAAATTAGTGGTAACATGTTTAATTTAACATAAATTGTCAATTTCAGCGCGTTTTCGGCACCATCATCAGTGACACGTCATCCTTGTCCGTCTCTACACAGTATTTGCCGACCTTGAAACGAACCGTTTGCTTTGTCGTTTATGGAGCATACTCCACGTTTGTTGAAGCTTTTTTTAAAGTGAACAAATGGATAAAAGGTGAAAAAAAAAGAAAGGTACGCTATGATATGAATTTCTCATGAAAAAATTGTAACACTCCGGCTTCTTAGACTTTCAAGTTATTTGCAATTTTTTCAACTTTTTAACTTTAAAATTAATTTTTAAAATTCATATGTCAAAAATATTTTATCATAAATAAAATATTTAGTGTACTCATAATTTTAATTTCACTAATACATTTAATTATAATATAAAAATATAATTATAATATTATTATTTTAATATTATTATAATTATATTCTTATATTATAATTAAATAAATTAGTGTACTTAAAATTGTGAGTGTATTAAAATAACACCTAATATATATATATATATATATATATATATTACCACGTTAACTCATGCGTAATATAATGCTATTTTCATAATTAACATCTTGATATTAGTGACATAAAAATTTGTCACTTTAATTATGAAGAGGTTTCAATTAACATTTTTTAACAAAAAAAATTCCGAAGGATCTAATTTGAAGAGTAAAAATTGAGGGAAAAAAATTTAATTTTTAACATTTTAAAAATTATTTATAAGTGGCTCAAAGCTTAAGAGTGTATTTATGATTTTCAAATTATCAAGTATGATTTTATTATAATTTTAGTTTATAAATTTAAAATGTAATGCATTATTTTTAATTTTGATAATATAAAATATTTCATAGTAACTGAGTTAAAATTAATGCTTAAAAGTTACGTAATAATAATAATATAATATTATAAAAATAAAAAAATTGTAAAAAGATAATAGAGATATAAAACATCACATGAGAATCGTGTAATTCGTAACATTAATTTCAATTTTTATGATAATTTCACGCAATTAAAAATTGTATTTTAAAGATTTTGAAAACTAAAACTATAATTAAGTTATAATTTAGAAAATTGTAAGTAATTTTTCCTAATATTAACGGAAGAGTCAACCTGAAAGACTGTTCCGTTGAGCGATAACACCTACTCGCGCCACTAGATATTCCATCGCGCGTGGTTCTGTTAAATCCGTTTGTCCCACATTCATTAGCCATTTTATTCTTCAAAATCTTTTTTTTTTTTGGCTCCTTTATTGGCCACCACTACTGGTTTTAACTCTCTGCGGCTGTTGGTTTCCACCCTATTTCAGATTCTCATCAAAAAAAATTTTTTGAGTCTCACCCCATCATCATCGCACTCTTTCAAAAAATGTTCTTCTTTTGTTGATGAGATTCGTGCGTGTGTCATCTCCGTCCTCCGTCCTTCCTTTGATTTAGATTGTTATTCCTTTCTTCTGTGTGTGTGTGTGTCTCTCTCTATACCTTCAATATATTGATTGGGTCTCTCTCTGAAATTACTCTGGCCTCTTGTTTTTTTCCCGAATGTTCGTTACAGGGTGTCCTGACGAGACCGTGTATGCCTCCCTAGGAGCTGCTCTCAAATCTCAATAATGGCTTTCATGGTTGTGGATGGAGGACAGCAAAAGGAGGTTCTTCCTTCAAAGTCAGGTCAATTTGGTCAAGCTCTCTTTCATTTCTCATTTCCCCCCTGCTTTTCGGCTTTCGGTAGAATGATCTCAGGAATGCTTGAGCCTGCTATAACTATTTATTAATCTGTATATTCATATTTTTCTTCTTTTCTTAAAAACTTTACCTACTCTTCTCTTTTATGTGAAGAACGCGATCAAAACATCTGGAAGAAAGGTTTTAACCCAGATTTTTCTTTTTGTGTGACCAGAGTTCTGATTCCGGAGTGCGCAGAACAGAGGTATTAGAAATAACCTCAAATATCTTGCGATTTTTGGTGTTCCGCAATGATTCGATTGATCTGTTTGGGATGAAAGATGCTAGTTTTGATCTGGGTTTTTGGTGGAAGGAAGAAAAGAGGTTCTGATACACGAATTGGAATTAACAAATAGAGGGATTCTTAGGTAGGTGAATCTAATGGCGACACCAGCGGTGCAGCTTCAAGCTGCGCAACCAAGCACCCCTAGGAAGAAAATGACAAAACAGTTGACAGGAAAGCGGGACGACACCCCCTTACACGCTGCGGCAAGAGCAGGAAAGATGGCTGTTGTGAAGGAGATCCTTACGGGTACTGAAGAGGCTGAACTCAATGCATTATTGGCTAAGCAAAATCAAGCTGGAGAGACAGCTCTTTATGTTGCTGCTGAATATGGATATGTTGAATTAGTTAGGGAGATGATTCAATATTATGACCTTGCCAATGCTGGAATTAAAGCTAGAAATGGTTTTGATGCATTCCTCATTGCTGCCAAACAAGGGGATTTTGGTATATCTTGATTGAAGTTTTTCTGCTTGTTCTTTGTGGCCTGTTATATCAGGATTTTTCAGATGGAAACCTTAGTTCTCTTTGACATGTCACAGATGTATTGAAGATCCTTATGGAGGCTCATCCTGAATTATCAATGACAGTTGATCCATCAAACACTACAGCTTTGCACACAGCAGCAACCCAGGGGCATACGGAGGTCGTGAATTTCCTACTGGAAGCAGGAAGTAGCATTGCAACCATTGCCAGAAGTAATGGGAAAACGGCCCTACATTCTGCTGCAAGAAATGGTCATTTGGATGTTGTAAAAGCACTTCTAGAGAAGGAGCCTGCGGTTGCAACACGAACTGATAAGAAGGGACAGACAGCACTTCACATGGCAGTGAAGGGACAGAAACTTGAGGTAGTGGAGGAGTTGATAAAAGCAGATCCCTTATCAATAAATATGGTTGATACTAAGGGAAACACAGCATTGCACATAGCAACCAGGAAGGGCAGGGCTCAGGTAAATAAGATTATGTTTTCCTTACTTAAGCTTAATTCACACAAAAGCATCATGTTGATATTTAGTCTTGACCGAGTAAAACAGATTATTACAATTAGCGGAACAAATGACAGGCAGGGACCCCAAATATGTTGGGATGACAAGAATCTAATATGGACTGTGATTTGGCTTACCCGTGTTAGACTGAATGTGTTCTTTTTCCATTATGTGCCTGTCTTTCATTTAAATCCCCACTACCATCGGGTTTGACATAGCTCTTGCTAGTAATTGGTGAGTGCCTCCAGCTTGAATAATTTCTTCCAGGTCATTGATATTATTCTATCATTGTCTTTTGTTGATGAAAAGAGTGAGTAATATATTAATCTATATTTGAAGGAAGTAAAAGTCCAAAATGTTCATGATATTTGACTACTTTTTTTTCTGGAAGTAGTCATCTTAAGTAGTTTTGATGTCACATTCTATACTTGTTTATGTGCTTCTTTGTGGCACTAATGAGGATGTCTAAAGAAACTGACTGGTAGGATTACCAAAGGCAGTTCTGCATCAACATTTCTTTAAACACTGTAGCCTTTAGTTTTGGGTAAACAAATTGATTGGCTGATTACTATGTCTGATGATATTGTGGTTCCGTCTGGGGCATTATAGACCTGTGAAGATGTCTCGCGAGCCCAACATTTAAACAATGTTTAGTTAAGTGGGACAATCTTCAACAGGTTTTTGTATTAGAAGAATTCAGGAAAAGAACCTTTGTTTAGGAGGAGGATATGATCTTATTTAGGCGCCTAGATTCCTTGGTTAGATAAATCACCAGTCATATGATGAAAAGTTCATGGTTTTAGTTGTAAACCAGGTTCACTTTTGTGACAAATGGTTACATATTGGCTAAAACAACCTCAATTATTCTTTTGCTAATCTAATGGTCCTATCCAAATAATCTACACCCTTCTTCAACTCAACTGAACTGCTCTGCCAGTATGAAAGGTTATGGGAAAAAACAGTTTTGGTTGGAAAATATAACTCTAAATAATATCTATTTCACAGGGAAGATGCTTGGCTAATAAATCTTAACTTGTGTTTGTGCAGATTGTTAGGATGCTTCTTGAACGAAGGGAAACAGATAGAACAGCGGTTAACAAAAGTGGTGAAACAGCACTTGACACTGCTGAGAAAACTGGGAACTCTGGCATTAAAGCCATTCTGGAGGAACATGGTGTTCAGAGTGCTAAAAGCATAAAGCCTCAATCCGCCACAAACACTGCACGCGAGCTGAAGCAGACAGTAAGTGACATAAAGCACGAGGTGCATTACCAATTGGAACACACACGCCAAACCAGAAAACGAGTTCAAGGCATTGCCAAACGTCTTAACAAAATGCACGCAGAAGGACTCAACAACGCTATCAACTCCACCACTGTGGTAGCAGTTCTAATCGCCACCGTTGCCTTTGCTGCTATATTCACAGTGCCTGGCCAATACGTTGATAACCCAGACGATATACCTGCGGGACAATCCTTGGGGGAAGCAAATATAGCTCCGCAAGTTCCATTTATCATCTTCTTTGTGTTTGATTCCATAGCCCTCTTCATTTCTCTGGCCGTTGTGGTGGTGCAAACGTCAGTTGTGGTTATAGAGAGCAAAGCGAAGAAGCAGATGATGGCCATTATTAACAAGCTCATGTGGTTGGCTTGTGTGCTCATTACGGTGGCCTTTTTGGCTTTGGCATTTGTAGTGGTGGGGAAGCATGAGAAGTGGCTGGCAATAGGAGTGACCATCATAGGGACCACTATAATGGCTACAACCTTGGGCACCATGTCTTATTGGGTCATTAGGCATCGTATTGAGGCCTCAAATTTGAGGAGCATTCGGAAATCATCAATGGGAAGCAGGTCCAGGTCTTTTTCAGTGTCGGTCATGTCAGATTCTGAACTTCTGAATAATGAGTTTAAGAAAATGTATGCGATTTAGAACGATCCAACACCTATTCACTTTTTGCCAATTTTAACACCCCGCCTGATGGATCTTTCATATATCCACAGAAAATGAAAGCTCCAAATGTATATCTCCGGACTTGGCCGATCAATGTTAATAATAAACTCAATCGATCACTGCTTGTTGCCGTATCTCTTAGATTGGACGTACCTGGGGTATGAATATTGTAGCGATTCGTTTCATTGGATTTCACGCGCTGAAAAATCTAACTTGCTGATTCCGGAATCGATTTATGTTCTTTGTTACTATATTAGGAGTCAATGACAACAAAAACCGCTTATGTAATTGTCAAACAAATCTCTCACCTTAAATTGTAATTCAAGAATCATTGCACAGCTGGTCCTATACGTTCATTCTTTTTTAATTTTATTTTCTCGTAGAATGTTCGTAAGAGAGAATTAGAAAGGCAACCATATGATCTATACTTCTAACGCAATCTTGAGTACTCTTTTATCTTCAGGCTTTTCCACTGTCACAAAAAACGAAATGGGGGAGAAATCTTCCCAATCCTTAAAATCCACCATATAACTGAATGTAATGCATATACTACTATGAAACAATCCCAAACCATAACACGATTGCTATTTTTTCAACTAATTTGTAGCTCTCAAACTGCTAAATTAATGGGTACAAATGGAACCTTAAATAAATGCTACCCTAACAATGTATTTTCCATTGGATCTCGCCCCCCGTTCGGAGTAAGTTTTCAGCGGAACCATTAAAAGACTCCTAACCAGTTCGCTTTCCTTTGCAGTTTGCATGGTTAACTCGAGAAGTTCACATATTAATGAGAGGGCAAGAAATGGCAGGATGTTACAGTATACATCTAAAACATTATATCCCATGCCAAGCATGACCTATCATTGTTGGAGCATAAAATCTCACAACTCAAAAGTTCAGCTAGCTTCAATGTCTTCCGCTATCATAACGCTTGCAAAATACAAGCTAGCAAATATAATCATTTATCAGGTGACTATCTCGCTGACGCTTCGATTTGATACGCAATGGTAAACTAATAGCTGAGCTGAGTCTTTTCAACGGGGGCACATATTCAGTGTTTATTTTGGCCATAAGCCAGCGACAGATTATAATACACATTTCATTTGAGGACACGGTCAAAAATAAATACCAAATACCGCCGCCACTTGATTCCGGCGTATTTCTGCGTGCTTTTGAGATTAGTGGGTACAGGGCAGTCAGCAAGTTATCCTAACAACTACATGTTTTTTACATAAATTTTCTTCACCTCGGGACGAAAGTGAAATAATTATAAAAGAGAGGAAGGAATAAGATACTAGCCGATCACTCAATAAAACAACATTGGTAAGAGAAAAACACTAATGCTGCAAAAGGACTAACGTTCTAATCAATTGAATCCACAAATTGAATTTACATCAATAAAAAGTTTATTTCCTCATCAATGTTGAGGCAGTTGCGGTCTCTTTTCCAACATTTCGTAATGAAGAACAAAATTATCCTGCAAGGTTTGTCCATTAGAGGTCAAAAATTATAAAGAAAATATAACTCTAGGGGGAGAAGGTAATGATAATAAATATACATCTACAAAATATAACCTTGCGTAGTGTTTCAAATGTGTTTGGATCAAAACAGTGATATGATCCTCGCTCATACGTGTTTGTTTTAACCAGCGGCTCCATGTTGGGAACTCTTATGAACCACAAACGATGCTCTTTGTGATAAAACCAGCCTTTGTTATAACTAAGCAAGAAATCTACCATGTTAGTAATTATTGCAGAGGAAAAAAATTAACTCATAAGCCCCATATCTAGATACAAGGGATCACTGATCAATAATCTCACACCAACTTCGGGTCATTGATTTTATTTCTATCAAATCATGACTAAAACACATGCAATCTTATAATGGAGTCTGTCTGGGAACTAGGAAAGAAACTCAATTAATGCCAACTGAGAGTCTTTCCACCATGTAATTGCTTCTCTATCCCCTCCTATGCTTGACTTGTGTTCCTCTCATCTCTCAGGTGAAAAATTGGATCACTCATTCTCTGGTGGAAACACAATCTCCACAGTCATGAGAATGCTACATGGTTCAGAAGCCAAAATTAAGAGTACTTAATTATGATAGAAAAAAGCTCATAAGAATTGAATATAATTCAAAATGTGAAACCATTATTTCATGTCTACAAGAACTACTTTAATTTAGGCGCATAAGAGCCACATCTCATGTCCATTAGCTACAACTTTCACTTTTGTAAACAAAATGAAAATTATAATACAGGTTTTTCAACCTCATAGCTAGAAAGATTAATGAAAAGAGATTAAAGACAAGACATCTTGGTATGATATGGGAATTTGGCTCATTAGCACCCACATCATGAGCTCGTGAAATTTATGTAACGATGAATGAAACGAAAAAGAAATGTAGAAAGAGAGACAAGAGGGGCAAGGAACAAGTGGAAAATTTTGTTATATGAGAAGAAAGGAAGAGAGGAGAATTTACCCAAGGGAGAGACTCATGGTTGGCATTGATTGATTAAGTGAGACTCTTTCCTAGTCGCACTCCATTACAAAATTAGATGGGTTCTAGCCATTAGATGGAAATAAAATCAATGGTCCAAGAATGATGTAAGAGTTTATCGCATACACTGTTTATAGATTAAAAGTTGAATAGGAGGAAATATGCATACAGCTCATTTGCGGCATATAGTTGAGCCTCATCTTTGGGCATGCTGGAAAGAAAAATGATTATCATACTTATTATTATAGAAAACAAATCAAAGCAGAAGTGAATAAAATAAATGTTATCAAAAAGCACCTGTAAAATATGTAAAACAATGTTTCCACCGTAAATTTAGAAAAATAACCTTGCTGCACCACCCAAAAAAAAAGTTTTAGACCCAAACAGGAACAAATGATCACAATAAAAATTATAAATGGGAATAAAGAACATCTCACATGTAGAGCAGGTGGCTGTTTAGTATAGTAACATTGTGGCACAGTGAACTCTGGATCACCCTTGGCTGGTTCATCAGACCACGGAGACCCAAAAGTCTTGTGAAGATTTTCTGATGAATTCAAATTTAACCCAAGTGTCGTAAGATCAATACCCAGTGCAAGAGATGTCAGATCAGGATCACTCATCCTTATCACACTTAACAAGCCAAGCAAACCAAATGGGTCTGGAGTAGATGGTGAAGTTTGCATGGACTTCATCCCCTGATCCCTAAAAGACTGATTTACTGCTGTCATCTGTTGAAGCCGGAACTGCGGCTGGTTCTGGTGCTGTTGATACTGCTGGATAAGCTGATCATATGACCCCATACTGGAAACCGTATTGGGAGAATTTAGAGGCCTTAATCCAATGCCAGGAGGTCCACTGGTCTAAACCAAAATCCAAAAGCAGTTATGTCAGGAAAACTTAACTTTGATTCATTCATATGGACACATATAAGGAAAGAAACACAAAATTTCAGCTTAAATTGGCAACTCCAAGAGCAAGGAAAGCTATACTTAAAGATAAGAGATAGGCCTTGTATTAGTATATATGGAAAAAAAAAAAAATTCCCCAAGTTACCCAAGGAAGACAACCAGCACTAAAACTTGCAGACCTGTGAATGATAGGTTGAATGTGATGATGGAAATATATCAGACCCATGTAGATGGAGAAGATCCTGATTGTTTACAGAAGAAAAGGAGGCACCTCCGCTACTAACTGAAGGAGCATGCTGTTGTTGCTGCTGTGGACGATGTGAAGAATATGATCCCCCCAAGCTGAATCCAGAAGACCTCCCCATCTACAAAGGAAAGCACAGAACATTCATAACAGATATCTATCCATTAATATTATAGACTTACAATTATATATGTGCATGTATATATATGTAGGTTTTTCTTCGATCTATAACGTTTGACTCACAGAGAAGTGCTGAGACTGCATCATTGACACGGCATTATCATGAAGTTGTTCTTTCTGATGCATGTCCATAGTATAATCTGCATTACCACCTGTACAAGTACTGATATGGTCAAAAGCAATTTCTGAAGAAACTAAAAAATTTCTCCACACAGCTCAAGCAGAATTACTCTGTAACAATTAAGTGTTAATAAAGCATCCTTGTTAAGCATATACTAGGGCACATGAATAGAATATGAGAAAGAAACCTGGAGCCATTATACCTTTCATGATCAATCAAACCAACACTAAGGGTATAGAACATTGAAGCATTTTGCACTTCATTGAGCACAAGCAGTAAAAGCAATGAAACCAGGCAAAGTGAGTAACTAGATATGGGCCCCAAAAGTCCTTCAGAAAGAGTATAAATCTCAATCTAAGCTCAAATGTACAAGCATTAAACACTCTTAACCTACAATACTGGGAAAGATGACACTATAGAATGAAGCAGCCAATTAAAAAAAAAAAAAAAAAAAAGTGGTTCCCAAACAATGTACCACACCTTTGAATCCAGGTAAAGCTGGAAAATCTTCATTTTGAATACTGAACTCTTGATTTTGTTGGACAATAGGACTAACGCCAAGACCCTGCTTTCGTAAGGAACCTGATATTTTTGCTTTACATCATTTTTGTTGCAGAATTAGAACATATATAGGAAGCTAAAGAACATTTTCATTCACATACCCAACTGTCCTTGAGGCCCTCCAGCTGAACTTGGACGACTAGTCAATTGAGGGAAGTCATTGATGTCAAAAGGTGAACCGTCATTGGAATTCACATCATTCAACATCCCTAAAGAGTTCAAGTTATTTACTGCCTGGACATGACTTTGTGAAAGTGGACCTCCACTACTGGTATAAGAATTTCCTAGCATTGAGATTACCTGGGGTGATCCTGAATAAAGAATTGTTAAAGTAGCATGTCTTACCTAAACAAAACAAACTCCAAAAATTAAAGGGAAAATTGTAATATACATCAAATATATTATTGATTTCTTCATGTATATCATGTCAATCTCAAACAAAAAGCAGTTCTTTAACTGGTACTTCAAGTACATCTGACCACCTCAGTAACATGTAACATTCACTCATTATAGCAGGATATAATTTTGAATGATTTGAAAAAAGAAATGGCGTCATGACAACCAAGAGACATCAAGTTTGGAGCAGGCAGATAAGCAATAGCAAATACAAACAGCATACTTACCCATAATTGAAGACCAAATCATAGGAACAGAATAAAATGAATCATACCAAGTATAAAATGGTGAAGGCAATTGCAGACTTTCATCTTGCATTGAGGACATCACTCCACTTCGTTCCATGACATAAAAAAAAGGAAAAATTAATCATTTAATCCCTATACCCCAGTTTGTAAATTAGTCCCTGCAATTTTATTTTTTTTTCAAAGCACTTCTTATAGTTTCATTTTTTTGCAATCAGCTCCCTATTGTTAATAAAACCTCTAACACCGTTAAATAAAATATGATGTGGCAAAACCTAGATGATGAAAAATGTCCAAGTAGAAAACACTTGCCATATAAGATGTCCAAGTGGTCATTCACAAATTTTTATTTTAAAAAGTATTGCACATGAGGGAAACATCATTTTTTTTTTTAATAAATTTTCCCTAAACAAGATTAGCATACAACATAGTGAGGCTGATGTAGGACACCAGAGAAAGTGAGGGGAGGAGTGGGGAAGTAAGGGGAGAAGTTGAGAAGAAGAGAAGGGAGGAAGAGAAGTACGTCAATCAATATTTTTTATTCAATCAAAGAAGTCTACTGAGCTCTAGAACAAAACAAGATAATAAAAATATAAAATCCTAACAATTACATAAGCATATCCTAACAAAATATCTAAATTCAAAATGATTCAAATAGATAATCTTAAAATATCTAAATTCAAAATAATTCAAATTCCCAGATTTAAGCCTACCCTTAATAACTAAATTACAGACAAATAATAAATATCCCTTATCCCTTTCTTAATAAGTTAATTAAGAAGAATCAATAAATATCCCTTATCCCATACTCCATTATTCTGCCTTGGTTGGAGAAAACTCATCTTCGAGTTTTGAAGTATGTAAGAAGCAAAAATATCCATTTCGGCACTTGAGGACTAGCAATGAACATATATGGTAAAATTGATAGCAAAAGCAACTTTTGGTCCTCTAGTACTTCAAGAATGACAAAGTCAATTCGCATAACTTAGTAGAATGAACTTGAGTGTCGTCTTCTACAACTTAAGGTGTAACTTTAGAATGTTGTAAAGAATTCTCACAAATTTCACATCCCAGATTTGCTTCCAATTTGTTTTTATAATCTATTACATTACCTTCCTCGTCAATGTATGATGGGCAGTCAAGGGATTCCACTATAAAAACATTAAGATCTTTTACATCAACTTCATCTATT
Source organism: Delonix regia (assembly GCA_037074485.1). NCBI lineage: Eukaryota > Viridiplantae > Streptophyta > Magnoliopsida > Fabales > Fabaceae > Delonix > Delonix regia. Next base: position 15,556,597 of record CM073456.1, on the reverse strand, counting down.
GTGTCACTATCATATAAGTCATGTTCCGCGTTTATTTGGTCACAGTTACCCTCTTCACTAGCTAAATCTTCTAGGTTGTTGCCGAGAAGCTGGATATTTCTCCGTTTAATAACACTCCATAGTTCATCAAAACAATAATTGATATGCTCTCTAAAATCTTCTAGGGCGTTTTGAAAATCTTGGATATTTCGTTCCATAGCAACTTGAATATTGGTATTCTTTTATTTTGAGATTAGGGTTTACGGGTTTCAACTACGGGCTAAGATGGACCTAAATTGCCCCCAACACAAAGTTGGAGATCCAACTTATTAAGCTTATCCTGACAAGAGCGTGAGCTCTACATGAATCTAGCCCAATAAATAGGTAACAATTAGGGTAAAGTCTTCACAGTAATCTATTGAGAGCATTTGCTCTACACAGAAACCATTATAAACTTCTATGAATCAGGGCAACACCAGGTACTAACGAGCAACCAAGACTTACTTTAAGCAACTTAAAAGCTAACATTGGGTACAAATAGGCAACAAAGACTTACTTTAAGCAACTTAAGAGCCAAAAAGCAATAGAACCCTAAAATACTTTCCCAATAGCTGCAAGAGGTGTGTAGCATCGAATGGGGAGAGAAATTGAGCAAAACAAAAGCCAAAATCTCAAAAAACCTTCACTGACGCATGTAGGCACGTGAAGCACATGTGTAGAGACTTCCGACGGCGCGTGCGATAGTCTTTGGAGGCCGGTCTTCGGGAGTTGCCTGTTTTTGGCCTACCGCGCTTGTTAGTGCGGTCGGTTTGGTGATTGGGTGGATCGAGAAAGGAGTTTTTAGACGGACAAAGGTGGGTTTGTGTTTTCCTATAAGGTTCAGTGAAGGATGCACGGCTGGAACGAAAAAGGCTCATGCTTTGATACCAAATTGATGAAGGACACTAGAGAGTGAGGGCAAGAGTGGGGGCAAGTAAGACAAGAAGTTAAGATGAGAAGGGAGGAAGAGAATTAGGACAATCAATATTTTTTACTCAATCAAAAGATCTGCTGATAACAAAATACCTAGAACGATTTATAGAAAGCCCTGGAACAAAATAAGATAATAAAAATATAAGATCCTAACAAATAAAAAAGCATATCCTAACAGAATATCTAAATTCAAAATGATTCAAACAGATATTCTTAACATATCTAAATTCACAATAATTCAAATTCCTAGATTTATTCAAACCAACTAAATCTTAAAATAACTAAGCCTATGCTTAATAACTAAATTACAGACAAATAATAAAATATCTCTTATCCCATTCTTAATAACTAAATTACAAACAAAGAATAAAATATCCCTTATCCCATACTCCATTAGAGGCTCCTCGTTCTAAACTCCTAAGGATACTGTAGCATTGTCAGGGCTATTTTGATTTTTGTTTGCCCATAACTTCTTCACCTGTACCCTCTTGCTTCTCCTAGTCCCTCCATTGATAGTGAAGTTGTGGAGTCCAGGCCTTGAGGGTTTCACCAAGTCTGTGCTTGACTGATGTAGGATGGTAACCTACTAAGGACATATATTTTGTCAACCCTGATACACCCTCTCTTTCTTTTTCCTCTGTAATTACTAAAATATTAATCTTCGGTTTACGTGGTGGTCCTTTTTCTTCTTATTCATCTTCTTCCTTCTCCTTCATGGGTCACATATTATATTGACAGAATGTTAAAGAAAGGGTCGTGTTTCTAATTCTAAGCGGTCCACGAACCCCCTATTGAAGAACTATAGAGATAACGTCTAGAGTTAGGCTTGAGATGCGAAGACTCAGTTCTACAAACCTAATATCCCAAAGTCATATATGTTGACCATAAAGTATTTAATTAATCAAGGCACAACCTTTTTGAAGTAGAAATTATGGAGAGTAAACAAGAAATAGCCAAGGTGTTAATTTTACGAAAGCTGCTGTCATTAAAAGGAAAAACATGCTAATGAATTTATTTATAAAAACAAAAGAGTCTAATATGTATATACACACACATACACACACACACATTCAAACTTATTACATGGAGCGAAAATAGAAGATATCTTCAACTTTTAGCTTATATTACACAAGCCAAGGTTTCTCTTTCTTCAATAAATCTAAATCACCCTCAGCAAGGCAGATGATTCATTTCACATGAACTCAAATTGTACTAGCACACCCAGAAAATAACATGAAATTATCAGACATAATGAAATATCAAATTTACTTAATCAAATGGGAATTAACGCCATCTAATATTTTCTTTCTGATTTACAGGTGTACAGTCACTAATCAAGTGAATTCATGTTCCAAAGAACTGAAACAAATTTGTTGCAACCTCCAACAAAGTAGCCATAAGTACACCAGTGGAATATTATAGGATGTTGGTGTGGGTGGAGAAGAGGTTGTTGTGGTGGCGATGGATTCAAAGGTAGAGAGAATACAGGAATACAACAAAGGCTGATATGGAGAATAGGGAGGCGGTAAATATGGTGGATATGCTGATATATCATATGGAGGATAAGATGTTCAAATTCAAGTTTGCCACATGCGACACTCTTTAAAAAGAAAAAAAATTTGCAAATGACCTTTGTCTACTTGGACATATATGTGGCAAGTACTTTCCACTTAAGCATTCCACATCATCTAGGTTTTGCCACATCCCACCCCATTTAACCATGTTAGAGGTTTTATTACCGGTAAGGAGCTAGTTGCAAGAAAATGAAACTATAAGGAGTGCTTTAAAAAAATATTAAAGTGTAGGGGCTAATTTACAAATTGAGGTAAAGTATACGGACTAAATAATTAATTTTCCCAAAAAAAATATTTCAAAATCCTTTGAATGGGACAAAAGCATGATATTGAAGGCCTAATCTAAGGCTATGTTTGGGAGTTTAGAAGAGGATGGAATGGAATGGCTAATTACGGAAGGGAGTTGAGTGGCAAGGAATTAAATGGCAATAGATGTGCCACCCTTTTGTTTGGAGGTTTAATAGATGAAGGAAAGTCATTAACCGAATGGAATGACCTACATATTATTTTTATAATGTTACCCTTATAATAGAAATACTAGTATAGTTAGCTTTTAGCTAAATAGGATACTATAGTAATTATACCTTTCAACCATTTTATTCCATCCTTGACTCTCCCAATTTGGAGAGATAATAAAAATGAGGTTTTGGATGGCAATGAATAGCCTTGGAGTCCTTCCTTAACTATTCCATTTCATTCCAAAATAAACTTCCAAACATGCATTCACCTTAATTAGTCATTCCACTCCTTGCCATTCCCTCTATAGCCAACCATTGAAATATAGCCTAAAGTAATTCTGCATTGCAATATTTCTCATAAAAAAAACCAGAGCGAAAGAGAAGTTGAACAAAATAATATGACATTTCTAGTGCATCTTTGATAAGAGAGAGAAGAAAGGATATAGACATAACAAGCCATATATCAAGGGATTTAAAGCTCAAATAAAGACATAGTTATCAATAGTGTGTTGACAAGGGAACTAAACTAGCACAAATTGTTGTGCAACTACATGAAAATATAGTGCACATTTAAAAGAATAATAATATTAAAATTCATAAAGACTAATACATATCTGAAAAAGAAGGTAGAAAAAGAGAAAAAAGGTATGCCAAGGTATATGACTCAAGAAAAAAGTTAAGTCGAACCATAACAATTTTAAGTGCTTAGTCCATCTACTAGCAATCTGCAATAGATTAGGTACAAGAACAGAGAAACTGAATTTCAGTGCCCCTGAATATGCAACCTATTGAAAGGATCTAGCACAAATTAGGAAAAAAAAAACCTCAGAAAATAAGAATTGTCCTAGAAGAAAAAAGCACATTCATGCCACTTTGATGCATAAGCAACTACCAAAATGTGTACCTTGAGGAAGCACACCACTCATCAGTCTGCTCTGTCCTTGCACACTTAAACCACCAGATCCACTGTTCCCACTTAAATTTAACCGAGAAGCAAGACCAGGCACAGACAGCCCTCCAGCAGAGCTTATGCTCCTCCCAATGTTTCCCCCACCAACCATGTTTCCCATTGAACTTGCAATTCGAGCACCTGCATTTCCCAAAATTGGGGATACTCCCAATCCTGGAACAGCACTTCGGTTACCAATTGCAGCAGATGTTGAAAGAATCCCAGGAATAGAACCGCCAACTCCATTTGTGCTACTACTAAATCCAGGATTTCCTACAACACTTATACCTCCTCTATTGGTGACTCCTGAATGTCCATGGGAGCTGCCATGAGATAGCTGCAAAAATGATAGAGTATAAATATGAAAAAATTGTACATGATGCAACAGGGAAGAAAAATGACAGAATATGCTCCAAGTTTAAATTACTAATCTTATGTACTCATGTCACAATGTAAATGTATGCGCAACCTGAGACAGAGCAACAGGAAGATTATTGGATCCAAATCTTCCGCTAGAAAGGTTTCCTGTAGGTTGTTGAACCGCACCAGATGGAACACTATTTATTGTTGAGTTTCTCGATGAGAGTGCACCTGGCATGTTGGGAACATTAAAGTTCCCATGAATATTGTGCAGCCCCTGAATAGGCCCTGCAGCAAGAACCTAGCAATTATACAACTACATAGGAGGCAGAGACCTGATTAAATCCAGCAAAATATGCCTACCAGTGTGATGAAAAACAGGGGAGGCTGCACCAGACTGACCAGAGAATGAAGTAGCAAAAGACCTCCCAGCACCGTCAGGAAGATTTGAAGCAGATCCGTTCAAAGAAGACTGCAAACATAACTCAGTTATGCTTTACATTGACAGTCGAGACTGAAGACTTGCCAAAAGGAATGACAGCCAGTAGTGGGAATCAAAAACTTATGAAATTTAAAACTAATATGTAAAATTACAAACATGTCCACTCATTCTATATGATGCACCCAAGACATGCAAGAAATCTTCATGACAGAGTAAAATTTATATTCTTAACAATTAGTCTACAGATAACCAATAACTTTAATAAGTACTAATGATAAATAAAGGAGCGTCTGCCCATAAAACAGCAGATAGAAAGAGTCTGTAAAGGGACAATCAAAGATAATTCAGAAAAAAAAAAGACCAAAGAAGATCTTAAAAAAGAATCAATGAACTCAAAGAATGAATAGCTCACTAAAATGAAAAATAATAGAGATCCTGTAGAAAAAGCATAAATAAAAAATAAGCTCATTAAGTGCTCTCTTCCCCTGTGAACACTCTCCTACTCTGCTCCAACCGATAACTAATATTTGCAGTAACTCTGCTTCGCTGCTTTTTATATGATTGTTCCCCATAAATATACCAAATCTCCAAAATACATTATCATAATGTTCATGAAACATCCTAGCAAAGCAACAGTGTAAGCTCAAATGTGAAAGTCAAGAATCCTATGACAATGCACATTGATGAACAGCAATATATTTTAAGCAAAAGACTTGCTTTGATTCTCTAAAATCCAAAGTATCATGCCACCATACAAGGATGTAGCACATTGTTTATATACCAAACAGATTTATTATCAGAAACATCCAGGAAAATGAATAGAATGAAATGAAAAAAATACTGCAATCTAAAACTAGTTATTGAGGACCAAAAAAGGTCCGTGTCCCAATATAGGCCGACTACTTCAACATGGGTAGAAAATTGGCTAAAAGTCCAACAAAAAAATAACCGCTAATTATATCAAATTAATAGCCATAAAATAAGAATGAGTGAAGGACCAAATCAACAAATGCAAATAGTTTCTAAAGAAAAGACGAATACAAGAAAACATACAAAAGAAGAAATTTACTAGAACATGAGGGAATACATTTAGTAAGCCCGACATTGCATAAATTTCAAAAGGTCATGAAGTCATCCCTTTGCTGAAATCAGCTCTTCTTATAGTCAGAGTTAACTGATGGGAGAACAATCTGAAGATCCTTTCCTTGCAACTACTCAACAACCTGACAAATTGTAAGAGACAATACCAGAAACCATATGATCCACTTGTAAGCTAAGCATCCCTCTAAAACAAACCAAACCTAAAAGCAGCAAGCAGCATTAATATGGAGATAAAAGTGAAAGTTAAACAGAACAATTCCTCTCAAGAGAATCTCATTCCCTTGACCAGACTAGAAAACAGAGATCCATCCAGGTTATGCCATTTAATACTATGAAACCAAAACATGTAACTCAGTAAAGCCAAAACATTTGTGAGTATAATTTATGTGGAAAAACATGCACAGCTTCAAGACAGACAAATGAGAGAGGTAAAAGTTAGCATACTTCAAGCATTTCAGTAATATGTCAGCAAGTAGTTTGAACATTTTATTGTGTCAAATACAAAAATATTATGAACACCACCGCACAATGGATGCACAGACTATAAGAACAATACTGAGAACAGATTTGCAATTATAGCTCATTTGTTCACAAGCCCGGCAAGGAAATGAAAAAGAAGAGCCGATTCAGAAAGCAGAAAGTATAGCGGAAACAGATTTTCAATGAGAGATGACATGGTGGCAAATGAGAGAGGTATAATTCATGTGGAAAAACATGCACGGCTTCAAGACAGACAAATGAGAGAGGTAAAAGATTGTGTACTTCTGGCATTACAGTCATATGTCAACATGTAGTTTGAACACTTTTTTTTGTATCAAACACAATTATATTATGGACACGACCAGACAATGGATGCACGAACTGTACGAACAATACTGTGAACTGATTTGCAATTATAGTTCATTTGTTCACAAGCCTGGCAAGGAAATGAAAAAGAAGAGCCCATTCAGAAAGCAGAAAGTATAGCGGAAACAGATTTTCAATAAGAGATGACATAGTGGCATATGATTAAGCAAGACCAAAGATAAATAAACACCAGCTCTATTTCGAAAACTGTAACCCGTGTATTATTATTGTATACCAGTTTCCCACATAATTAGCCTCAACAAATATTCAAAGTTTGAAAGGATATATTTCTGATCTGGAACCAACCTCTTTATTTACTATCTTTTAGTACTGAACATCTATAAAAATATTATCATCCAATTGGATGGTGCTCAATTCTTCCACAACTTCGAAAAATACAACAAAGAAACCATACTACCATTGGCTATATAGAAGCTCAACTCACCGATAATCAGCACTATACATACATATATACTCAAATAAGCTAAAGAACTTAGTCAGAATATATTAACAGCCCATATATAAAATGAACGCTTTCTTCCGTTCCGAACTGAAATTTCACCTCTAGAACACAGAACCGTGGAATTGAGTCCTTCCGAGAAGCCCTAACAGCTAACAGTGATGAAAATCGAGGATCTAAAAGAAGCAAAAGAAGAAGTCAGAAACATACTAGATCGAACTTGGGTCGAGGCGGGATCAACTCGGTCTCATCCAATAAGAGAAGGATGAAGGAAGAAAATAGTACCTGAAGAGCAGATCAGCGATGTAGGAAGAGCTTAGAGCCTGAGTCAAATAGTGAGTTCGTGTGCCCTAAATCGGAGTAAGGTAGCGATGGAAGAAGAGACGATACGGTAAAGCTTGGCAAAAACTCTCGGGACGACAAGGGGAATAAAAAATATTTAAAAAAAAAATATTTCAGTTTTTAGGCGTTGCTTTTAATAAAACGTTTAGTACCAAACATTTGAAGTAATCAAAAATCTATAAAGAATAGAAAAGCCTGGCTTCTAACTAATGATGGTTCCATTTGTGCCCCACAATTTGTCTTAAAATATAAATCAAATAATTTTAACAATAATTTTTTAGAATAAAATTTTAGGATAACTATTGTTTTACAGTGACCATGTATAATAATTATAAGTACAACTTAATTAGTCACTTCCAGGTATTGTTTCAAGACAATTTTTTTTTGGTACAAAATTTAAAGATTAGCTAAATTGTATTATAAAAAGAAAAAACCTAGGTTGGATTGGTTTAACTATTTTTATTATATATGTCAACTAAATTTTGTTTTCATCACGTTCGTTACTGAAAACGTATAAACTTATTAAAATCAAACACTCTTGCCGTTATTTATTTATTAAATAATAATGTTTGTTTACTAGCAATAGATTTTTTAGGTAAAAAATTGTGCTATTTGACATTGATGATTTTTTTTTCTTTATAATATAACGTGCAACAGCTTCAGTTTGATATCATACTATAAACTAACATTATTCATTGACTACGCTTAATGACCTGTCAGTAATGAATTAATAAAGAATAAGTACGTCCTTGATTTTACTTTTTGTTTTTATGTCTTTAAAATTATTTTTTTAAAATTTTTTAACAAATTTTATAAGAAGAAAAACAAACTGTTTTTTGATACAAAAAACTTTTTTCCGGGGTCAAAATTATGATAATATTATTACTAAAAATTATTATTTTAAAATATGTTCTCTATCTTTAATTATTTATGACACAATTATTTTTTAAATAAAATAAATAACATCACTAAATAATTTTTTATTTATTAAAAAACAATTATTTTTGAAAAAACCAGCAGACCTAAATGCCTATTGTCTTATTACGTTCATAGTAACAAATAAGCGTCACGATTCAAGAGAGTAGGAGCGTTCACATTTACACACTACAATGTTTATGATAAATGATAAAATAGGCCGAAGCCCGTTCTTGGAGAGAACAACGTTGGCCCATACGGCATGATGGGGGTGATTAAACTCATATGAAATGACCTATTTTGCTCATCCATTTATTGTCTCAATTTTACTTTAGTTCCTCACTTAATATAATTTTCAATCAGTCCCCCAATTATCTAAAATACCATCTAAATCAATCTATCCATTAGAAGCACGTTAATTTGATGTTGAGTTGAAAAATTCTTCTTCCCATCCATCGTGTGATACTAGCAAAATAGAGGAACTATGGCTTATCTCACTCCCTCATTTGAACCTCTTCTTCTATTTGCCTATTTGGTATGCTCTAATGCAGAAGGGAAACTAAAGGCACACCCTCGTCTAATGATCCAAGGATTATAGGCAATTGCTTCGTAGAAAAAGAGAGGATTTGAAGCCATTAGCACTCAATCATAGAAAAAGAAAAGAGTCATGAGAGGTAGAATTCCATGTGGAATGCAAACGTGATGAGGTATTCTATTGGTTGCTTCTTCGCCTCAATGACAATGTCACGAACATAGATGAGTGATCAAAGGAAACTTATTTAGATTTGTACGACCTAACTCTATTATTAGTAAGGGTGAATATTGACCTGATGAACTTATTTTAACCTAGTCACATAGACCAGGTTATGATTAAACTAAATAAAAAAAATTGCAACTAATATCGAGTTGGACCAGATCTTGAGAGTGATATAACACTTGACTCAATATTTCTTTTTAAATTTTTTTATTTTTATAATATATTTTAATTTGATTTAAAATAAATTTTATTTATAACTAAATTTTAAAATATTAATTCTTTTCAACTTTTTATTATTTTTATTCCAAATCTAAAAGTTTTTTAATTCCATTTTATTTACTTTCAAATCTTTTTTTTTCTTTTTTTGTTAAAAAAAACCATTTTCACAAAATAATTCATATTTTATTTTATTTTTTTTAAATAAACTCCACCCGAATCTAGTTTAACTCAGCATGACCCGGTTAATAATCGATCTAACCAAGAGGTAGAATTCCTTGTGGATTGCAAACGTGATGAGGTCTTCCATCGGTTGCTTCTTCATCTCGGGCCTCAATGCCAATGTCTCGAACATAGACGAGTGATCAAATGAAACTCATTTAGATTTGTACGACCTAACTCTATTATTAGTAGAGGTGAACATTGGTCCGGTAAACTTATCTTAATCTAGTTATATTGGGATAAGTTATGATCAAACTAAATAAAAAATATTGCAACTAATGCCGAGCTGGATCAGGTCCCGAGAGTGATATAAGACCCGACTTGATATTTATTTTTATTTTTTTCATTTTTTATAATATATTTTTAATTTGATTTAAAATAAATTTTATTTATAACTGAATTTTAAAATATTAATTTTTTCAAATTTTTATTATTTTTATTCCAGATGTAAAAGTTTTTTAATTCCATTTTCTTTACTTTCAAATCTTATTTTTTTCTTTTTTTATTTAAAAAAATTATTTTTACAAAATAATTCATATTTTATTTTTTTCCTAAAAAAAAATAGACCTCACTCAAACTTAGTTTAACTCAATCTGACTTAGTCAATAATCAAGTCTAACCAAGTTGGGCCGGTCTAAGATCCAAAATATTAACTCAAGTATAAAATAAAATCAGATCTCGAATCGACAAAATACTCAACTTGTGCTCACCCCTAATTATTAGTGAAGAGCCTTTTGTTACATAAACTTTTTTGCACATGAGGTCATGTGATTGAGGTAAGTTGACAAGGGGCCTAACGATGGGTGAAGCTTTGTTTCCCTTCCAAGGAGTCTTGCACCATCTTGACATGGTGGGTCCACGAGAGGTGATGCCCACTGAATGTGTTGTAGACAGTGTGATTAGGCTGAAAGAGTGGAGGAAATGCAATTAGAGGACTTAGAGCGAGAAGGGGTGAGGCAATAACTTCAAATTCTCAATTTATATAGGCAAACCTCAAATTCAATTAAGCAGTTGTTTGCCTTCAGTTTCCCTTTTGTATTTAGATCATACCAAATATGCAGATAGAAGAAGACATTTGAATGAAGGAAAGAGACAAGCCATAATTCCTTTGCTTTGTTGCTCTAGCATGATAGATGGGAAGAAAATTTTCTAACTCAATAATTTAAGGATGCAACTCAGCATCAAATTAACATGCTTCTAATGGAGAGACCAATTTAGATGATATTAGTTGAATAAGGGACTGATTTAAAACTTAAACTAAGTGGAGGATCAAAATAAAATTGAGAAAATGAATGAAGGACTACTATAAGGTTCTGTCAATATGAAATCATGAAATGCTTGGGCCAATAAGGAACCCGAGGGCTTATCTCACTCATCCAATCTTTTTGGAAAACTTTAATTGTGAATGCAATTAATGGCCTTAATTTAAGCTCAATGCACGATCAAATTGTGGCCACCAGGTGTACGTATTTCGAGTGCACAAAAAGATTGCATTTCATTTTGGCACTAAGTTCGGCACAACCCGATAAGAAGAGCAACAATATAAATTCTGTATAAACTTTTTTTTTTTTTACCTATATCCAATAATCAAGATTTGTTTCGTATTATTTTATGTAATATACGACTAAATGCACCACACGTAACTAAAAAAAATTATGTAATGTATCCTACGTATAAAAGGAAATCTTGAGTTTTGGAATAAATATAATAAATATATACAAAAGTTTCTCGTAAATATAATTTTAATTTGTATATGTCTACCCACCAATATTTATTTTTAATTAATTTTTTTAAAGTATGTTTATATAGTTTTAAATAATTAATAACCTATTAAAATGACCTTTTCCTTTTTGCATTAGATGAGCAACAAGTGGCAGCGACAGTGAATTGAATAAAAAAAGCAACTAGAAGTGCATGAAAAATTTTTGTGTGCACTTGAGTTTTATATTATTTATACATTATCTAATAAAATGGAGCTAAATTTACATATAATACTGCAATAAAATGGTATAGCGGAACCAAGTGTTGTAAGATTATGTTTGGTTGCAGGCTTTAGGACTAGAGAGAGGGAATAAGAATGGGTATGTGTTGAACTATGAAATTGATTCATAGTATAAATTATAATTATGTCAATATAGCAATAAACATTAAATAAGTTTGATATAATTAAATATATCAATAACACAACGCAGCAGAAATAAAATACGTAAAAAGCAACTAGAGAAATAGTACCAAAATTTAATGTGGGAAACCTCTAAATACCTAGGAAAAACTCACAGGACAAACTACAAAAATATTTCACTATATTTAAGATAATTATAAAATATTCTTTCTACACTCTCATACAAGAAGTAAATATAGTGTTTCCTAGTGAAACCCCTCTTGTTTAAATACTATAATTTTATGATAATTGCAGTACTAAAGAGAAATAAAAGCGATACCTAAAAATATTCTTAGTATATTTTTCCCACACTTTACACTCTCTGAAATTTACTCATACTCTATATTTATTTTACACTCAGAAAATAACTTTCTCACTCACTCACTGTGTAGTTAAACTCTTTACTGCTTGATGTCAAATGAACAAGAGTGAACTTTTATTTATAAAGGCTCAAAGTCATGTACGACAGCACACCATTTAATGTATTGTTCACAAGTAGTTCACTTGCACATGCATAGGATGTATACTTCAAACTCACATACACAACATTTCAACATTTTATCCTATGTTGTTAGGCTTCATATTGTAGTGCCACTAAAGAAAAATAAATATATCTTTTCTATAATTTAAAACTTTATGGATGTCTAGACCTTTTAAAAATATAATAATAATAATAATAATCATGGTAGATAGGAATCGCATTTATTTTCTTAAACTTTACTGTGTATTGAGTTTTCACTTTTCTAACTCCAAATTGGTCTAGAGCCTTTAACATAGTTCATATTCTATGATGTTTTTGACAAGGAAAAATAGTAACCTTACTTTCTAATTCATTTAGGTAGTAAGAAAAACCTGTCATATATATCAGAAGTTATGAGATTTAAATTAATCATTTAGGCGGCATAGCCTACCATAATCTTATATGTACAAGGTTCATAGGCCTCCTTAAAGGTACTATTTAATTTCATTTTAATATATTCTTTTACTCATTCCATTAATTGAGATTCCACCGCTATCATGTACATATCATGTAAAAATTTATGTAAAAGAAGCAGCCTAGTACTCTGATCATTCATATCTAAAGTCTGTATACCAAACCTCTTATGTATAAATACAAATAAATTTGTAGTAGTCACATAATTTAGACATATTATACACATCATTTCCTTATAAAATTACAAAGAACAACATATTCCTAAAGTTTATTACATAGCTTGCTTTCTTTTATCTGCTTGGGAGTTTTTACTTGAAAAATGTTATTCAACTTGAATGAGATTACAAATCTCAGTAGTCATATATTTTATTCAGAATATACAGGTTTCATTAACATACCTACTGTAAGAACTAGGAACATTAATATGGGCTATGTATGATAATGCATGGATGCACATTTGGTTTCTTTTGAAATCATAATCCTATACTTATGGCTACCTCATTATATCATCATTCTCATAATTGTCATCATGTCTAAATATTAGTCAATTCATCATCATGGTGAGTTTAAAAACTCAAGATTTTATTCAGCCTTTAGAAATTACCATGTGACAATTTACAGATGAACAAAACTAATCAAATGCATACATAACAAAATATATTAAAAAATATTAATAAACCAGTTCTTAAACAGGTATATAGAGATTAAAAATAAAGACCACCTTTAATGTGAGTTTGAAATCTAAATTTTCTACGAGCACTTCCTCCACTAGCTATTCCTTTCTCTTAACTTCGAATAAAAAAACTTAAGAAATGTTTGTCTTATTTATAGAAGTTTTTGAAATTACTATGCAAGTTACTGTGCAAATAGTACAAAAACATGTTTTAGATGTGCTAGCCGCCGTTTACTATTCAGTTACTATGTAATAGCTAAAATTATATTTTTATCTCAACAATATATTTTCTTTTCATTTTACTCCCTATTAAAATTATATTTTCTATCATAAATATTACTTTTTCTTTCAATTTAGTCCTTATGTAATATTGTTCCGTCTAAATCATATATTTCTATTTCTTTTTCTAATTTAGGTTCTATATAGCATCCCAATTGCTTCATTAAAAACATATTTGTCCAATTATTTTGATTTATACTTTCATCTCCTTCTCTATCTAAAACAAATGAAGTTGCCAATATGACTGCTTGACTATTCTGATTAGGCATATATGAATGTTTTGGTATTTTATTTTCTTTTACGCCATATATTCGAGATTCTATTCTATTTAAGGCATACATGATAAGAATATAAGAAACAGAAGAATAACTATCGTTAGTAAAGACTAACCAAGTTCAATGTAATTAAATAGGGAAACTAAAGTTCAATTATTTCCTTCTATTATACCATGCTTTAGTGCCATTTATGATGAACCCAACATTCTATCACTTCTAAAATATTAATAAAGATTATGGACCAATTTTTTACCAGATTTAAATCAGGTGATAAAATGAACTCTATCATCTTTTATACAGAGGTCTTTTACAGTGCTTAATGCATAGACCTTCCCCTTTAATCTAAACCTAGCACAACATTCATTCTTTTTCTACAAGAGGTGTACTTAATCCAAGATTGATATTAATATTAAAGAAAATGATAGTTTACCGATAATTATACAATAAGATCAACTCATGTTACAATTTCTAGAAAAGAATATTACCATAGTTTCCCCTTAAGAATTGAGTTAGTCATACCTTAATGATCCTTGCTCAATCTTCAGTCGATGATCTCGAAGAAATAGGCAGTATTACTGAACTGGGGATTCTATTGAACTGGAAATATTTACATGATGGATGATTATAGAAAAAAATAAAAGGAAACTAAAGGCTCAAAGGCAGAGTATGCAAAGCTTTACAAGGTTGCTTGAATACTTAATTGCTCTGTGTCTTCCTTTAGAACTCATAATGCTATAAATATACTCTTTCCTAGTACTATATAAGATACTTTTCTCTCATGCTTATCCTAAGCTTTCTAAAGTTATGGCCTTGGTTAATTACTTTGTCCTCCTCATTTGGTATGATTGTCCTTGTGATTCCTCTTGTTAGGCACACTTAGTTTCTTACTTGTCCTTTTCGTCTGGCATTATTGCTTATAGCTTCCACGTAATGTCCTTTAGTCTTTGTCCTCTTGTCCTGAGATTCTTGTGTGCTTGATTTTCTTTTCTTCTTTTTATCATGTTTGTCCTTAGATTCCTACTGGCTTGTCTTTTCTTCTCTCTTTTTTTTTTTTTTTTATATGCTCAAATCGACAGATGTTTCAAGTGCTGTATACTCATAGTCTTCTTGTTCTTTACAAAATGTACATAAATGATCTTTGAATTCTGAGAGTTTTTCACAAATTATGCCTTTAGTTGGCTCTGAATGGTCCATGTTATTGGTCCTTATTTTGTCATACCAATTTTTAAATTGTCTAAACTATTAGTTATTCTTCCCTGTAGAGTATATGCAAATTGTTGGGCTGGTAAAGTATGTTCATTGTGCTTCATCCTTAGATAAGGTCCTTGTCATCTCAATTATAATAATGTTTATTTCCTATGCTTTTAGTCTGGATATAACATTAAAGATCTGGTCTTCAAGAATATCATCTTTTTCTTTTTCTTGGAATCTAAAAGGCTATTTAATGGTTCCAAATTTTATGATGTTAATGGGTGGATAAAATTTATTAGTAGTGAATTCGGTTATTGTGGAGTAATAACAAATATAAACTTGGTATTGGGTTACAATTCCGAAATAATGTTTAGATGTCTTAACTAAAGAATTTGGTAATAAAAAGATTTCTTTCATGTCTGGTGAAGGGTAAATGGATTGGATTAAACTATAGTTGAATAATGTTTTGACAAATTATAGGCTTGTTCTTGGAAATATGATTGCTTTGTTGATAGCATAATGGGAAATGTATTTAATAAATTTATCTAGAAAGCTGAGGTGATTTTGGTTTTCAATTAATAGTCTTAAGTAGTCAAACTATTCCTTTAAATTTTAAGGTTGATTTATGGTTGGCTTGGTCAAAGTAATGGTTTCTTTTAAAGGTGTAAGTGGAGTCAAGGTTAATGGGCTTTATTTTGGGTTAATCAAAGAACTAGAAGTTTCAGTTTTTTTTCCTTTTTTGGTTTTGTCTAAAACAATATTTTTTTGGTTTAGGTTTTAGAGGATTTAGACTTGGGCTTAGTTGAACTGATAGATTTTGGCTAAAAGAGTCATCCTAGTTAGATGAACCAGATTTTAATTGTCTTACTTCTTGTTCAAATTGATTCAATCGAGTAATCATACTTGTTAATGTTCCAGATATAATATTGATATAATTATTGGTTTGAGATTGTGCTAACTCCACGTTTACCTCTAACATAGATAATCGCATAGCTATTTTTTCTATTATTGGCATGCTTTGCTCCCTTGATGGGCTATTTGGTTGAATATTTAATTGCTCATTATTCTCCTCCATCTCTACTCAAATAATTAGCAATTAAGTTATTCTGTCATTTAATATATTCAATAGAATAATCATAATAAGCTAAATTTAATTACCATTTAATTAACATATTATCAGATAATTTACTTGACTTTATTCCTCTATCTAACTAATGTTTTACTTGTGTGTTATCTATTCTAATTATAAATTTTGAGTTAACTATTAATAATTCAAATTTTTCTATAGCTTTTACTACTATTAGAAATTCTTTCCAATTGGAATAATATTTTGATTGACAGGGATAAAATTTTCCACTAGCATACTTTGTTATTACTTATTTTCCATTTTCATACTCATAATATAAAGATGCTCCTTAATAATCATATGAGGTATTAGTGTATATGATCCATTTTATAAGTTGTTTTCAGGGTATAGTTACTTTAGGTAAGTTTTTACATAAATGTTTTATTTTTTCTACTATATACCTTGAATTCTCGTCTCAATTCCATTATGATGTTTCTCCTACTAATTTTGATATTTTTAAATTGTATTTTAAGAGATTAGGAATATAATCTCCAGTTTGATTTATTAATCCTAAAAAAGATCTTAGTTCCGTTTTATTTTTATTTTTGGAAAATCTAATACTTTCTTACTAATGTATTCTGGTAATTTATTCCATCCTTTGAAATATAATGTCTTAAAAATCCTATTCAATTTTTTCTCAATTCTACTTTCTTAGGTGCTATGTTTAAACCTTTTTCTTCTATTACTTCTACAAATTTTAATAAATGTTATTCATATTCTTTTTCATCTATTGAAAATATTAGAATATCATCTATATAAATTACAGCAAAACCTCTTATAGGAAGTAAAAGTTTCATCACATAATCTTGGAATATACTTAGGCTGTTGTGAAATCCCATAGGTAATACATTATTCATATAACCCTTTGGATGTACTAAAGGCGGTATATTTTTTACTTTCTTCTTCTAATCTTATTTGGAAAAATCTAAACTTACAATCAAATTTACTAAATATATGTTTGCCTTTTATTAGATTAAATAGTAATTTTATTTTTGGGATAGGGTATCGATTTCTTATCGCTATTTCATTCAATTTCTTATAATTTATTACCATTCTAGACTTTCCTCTTTTTTCTTCACTATGTTTCATTACTATTATGACAGGTGATGAATATTTAGATTTACTTTCCCTAATTAAATCATATTTTTCATTTCATTTATATGCATGATAAATTTTTTTCTATTTTCTTCTATCTAGGGATAAGGCTCACCATTTATTTCTTTACTATAGTCTAATAATTCTATTTTTGCTAAAGGCTTAGACTTTTCCCAATGTACTAAAGGATTGTCACTATAATTTTCTTCTATCCTTTGTTCTATGGTTTTTATTTCAATATTATGTAATGTCTTTTTACCTGTTTCTTTGATGGGTTCTTTATTAGGTACAAACTGTACTTCATTTTCTGATCTCTTTTTCCTAAATATTGTATATTCTTCTTTGTAGATCTAATATTCTTAATGCCCATGCTTGGTGTTTACAGGGTGTCGTAAAAACTAAGGCTTTAAGTGTAAAATGTAAAGCCATATATTGTTCTAAAAAATCCATTCCTAATATTATATCAGGTGTGGCTTCATTATATTGAAACATTACTAGTATTTTTAATTTATAGTCTCTTATTTGTACTATTACATTTTCTACTGATAATTCTAATAAATGTATTTATTTTCCTGCACTAGTTATCTTTATAGTTTTCCCTTTTTTCCATAATTCAGGTGGTAAAACATTATATTTTGCAGATGTCATATTTGCTCTTATATCTACCATGGCATGATATTTTCTTGACTGGTATTTCTTATAATTGAATTTTAACAGTATATAATAAAACTTCATTTTAAATCAATTTTATTTTTTTTAATATCACTACTGACTGGTTTATATTTAAAAGTATCCTATCTTTCTGAATTCTACATGGAGTTGCCAAGTTAAGAAAATCTTGTCCTAAAATTAATTTATGACTTTGTGTTTCTCTAATTTCTTCATCTATCCATATTTTTAAATTCATTACTTCTCTTTTATCAAATCTAATTACCATGTTTGTTTTTGTGTCATCTTTTTCTATTTCTATGTCATTATTAGCATAATCTAATTACCATGATGGCTATTATTTGTATCTAAACTCCTTCTTTTTGTATTTCTACTAAAACATAATTTAAGGTACTTATGGGGTCTGTTAGGTCTATAATAGGAGTATTTGTCCTTATTTCAATTAGATTTGATGTTATTGGTATTTCTGCCATTTATGTCTTTGTAAATTATTTGAACTAATTGATTTAAGACTTTCTGATCTTGTTAAGGGTCTATATTCCTTATAGCTAAGACTTCTTCTTAAATTTATATTTATATTAATATCTATAGGGGAATTTATTCTTATACTTCTTCTTGCTAGATTATTATCATATTGTATTCTTCTAATATTTTCATCAGATCTTATTTATCTGGTAATATCTAGTTCTAACTGTAATTGTCTTGGTATAGTTATTTTAATGGGATCTAATTTTAATTCTTTTAATACTGGCATAAATTCCTTTCTTATTGTTAGTTTTCCATTGTCTTTTTTATATATTTTATGTTCATTTGAAAATACTAGTCCTACTATTCCAGTTATACTAATTATCTTACTTCTTGGTGACATTTTTATTCCTTTTAGTTTATGATAAACCATTAAAGTTTTATTCATATTCATTTCTGCTCTAGATATTGCAAAATTTGTATTTAAAGTGAATTTTAATTTTTGGTGTACTAGGTTTCCATTTAGTGCTCCTAATATACTGTTAGGCATGCTATCGATAATTCTATTATATGTGACTATTAATTATATAGGGGTATCTATTCTTGCTTAAACATATTATTTTATTATTAATTATACTCCTGACATATATATTTATGTTATATAATCTTTTATATCTAATTTTTCAATCTCATGGTTCATTATTGATTTACTTATTAAGGGTATGCGTGATATTCTTTCCATTTGGATGGCTTTTATTGGGTTTTTTTTTTTGTAATACTACACATGCATTTTTTTTTTTTGATTTTATTATTTTGCTTATGATGATACTTTGTTTTATTAAATCTACGGTTCATAAATCTAATTCTTTACCTCTTATTTTATCATATTATTCTTTTCAAAATTTTATTCTGCTTTCTACTATACCTTGTTCTAGATTTCTTATTTATTCATATTGATCATATTCTTATTGTTCTTCTAATTGATCATTATTCTTACTAGTTTCTCCTTGCATCATATTTATTTCATTTTCTTCTTCTGTGTATTCGTATTCATATTCTGTTTTTTATTTTGAGCTAGATTCTAATTTTGATAATTTTTCTATTTTATATATTTCTATATCTAACTTATAAAATTCTTCTATTTGAAAATTTTCAAATTCTATTGGCTATAATCATTCTATTTCTACTGATTCAATTATATTAACAGTCCTCTTTTTCTTAGGTTTCTCACATTCAGTAGAGATATATCCTATTTGTCTATAATTATAACATTGGCATTTCTTGGGATATTTTTTATAGTTTAATTTTCTTCCTTTATTAAACTATTTTCTTGGTTTTTATTTTCTTATGAATTTGTCTTTTGAGTATTTTTTAAATTTATATTTTTTATATGGTTTGTAAGGTCTTATATATTTATTCTTCTTTTTATATTTATGTTTTTCTAGTTTACATTCCCATCTATAAAGTGATTAAAATCTTCCACATTTTAAAATTAATTTATTGGTTTTATAGAACTTATTTGTTTTCCATACTTTTTTACATTTTGCTGATAAATATTCTCTTAAGTAATCTTTTCTTCTCTATAAAATATCAACATAAGGTATTAATTCTTGTCTTTCTGTAAAGGCTTTCTAATAAGGTTGGTAATTTTCTATAAAACAAATCTAAATATACTTTCTTTTCATTATAATTTAATAATCTAGCTTCATAATAATATTTAGAATATTCATAAATGTAATTGTCTAGATCATTTGGGTCTAAGGTATAAATTTCTATCTGATGTAATTTCTGTATTGCTCTTTCTATTTTTGTAGTTTCATTAGCTTATGCATTTGTCCCTAAAAATTCATTTCGTAAGAGTTGTTCTTATTGTCTTACTAATATTGCATAGAATCCTTTAATGCTATTATAGTTATTTACTATCCTTGCATTTGTCCTAAATTCTTCTAAATTACTTTTCTACCATTCTTGTACTTTTTCTATAAAACTAAATTCTACTATTAGACTTGTTGATTATGTATCTACTCTTCTATTTGCTAAAGTTATAAATTGAGCTTTTGCCCATTATTCTATCCTTTTTTCTTCATCTTTTTGACAGTCTAAATCTAACCATATTCGTGCGTTTGGCATTGCTCTAATATCATGTTGTTCTAAACAAGTTGGAGTGTACTTATTATTTGACGGTTCATAAGTAGATTCAAATATAAACTCATTTCTTGGTTTTTATAAGATTCTCTATGTCATAATACATCTCTTTCTACTTCTTCTTCTCTAGTTATACTACTCTTTGGGTCATTTTGGGTATATTCTGGTTAACTTAAATTTGAAGGAGTTTGAGGTTCTCTTTGTGTTATATTACTACTTTGATGAGTTTGAGTTTGATTCATATTTACTTCGTTGTAATTATCATCTATTATAAATCTTTCATATTCTTTTATAATTTCTTCTAATTCTTCATCTCTTTTTCCCATTTCTTTTTCTATTTCTTCCTATTCTAGATCGTTTATTATATTAATCATATTTATAGATTTTACTTCTAAAGCTTTTTGCTCTTTCTTTTTCGGTATCATTCTTTCTACAAATCTTGGTATTTCATGTCCCTATTTGACATGCATATTCTATTATTTCATAATCTTTTTTTGTTATTTTATCACTTTCTTCTTTTATTACTCCTTTATCTTTTTCAACTAATCTATTTCTTTCTACAAGTTCATCATAGACTGTCCATATATTTTTATTTAATATTTTTTGGCCTTTTGCAATCTATCTAAAATTATCCTAGTTTCTTACATATTCTCATTTAATTCTTATTCTCTAATTTGACTTTTTGTTTTTTTTTTTTCCAAATATAGCTTCTCTCATAGTTGTCATAGTATTTATCTCATATCCTTGTTCTATTTTTACCATTTGGTCCTTTAGTCCTAACATTTTTCTTACTAAAATAGTTAATTTTCTTATTTTGTTTTATACTTTCTAATTCTAATTTTATTTCACATATTTTATGTTCTAACAATTTTGGTAATTCTTTTAACCTTTTAAACGACACTTTTTATTTTTATTTTTTTATAAAAAGTTAAAACTATAATTTTATCTAGAATAATATTACTTTTTCTTCACTTTAGTCCCTAAAAATTATAATTTCTACACCAGATATTTTTTATCCTTTCATTTTAGTCCTTAAAATTTTATTTTAATTCTATTTTCTTAACATATTAAATTCTTATAAGCTAACTAATAATTATATGTTACTTTGTCAAAATTAATTTTCACTTAATTGTGCTTTGTATGTATATTTTAAATTATCTAAATATATAGTTTTTAATTAACATAGATTTAATAATTCTAGAATGTTACACGTAGGATGCATATTTCAAACTCATATGCACAATATTTCAACATTTTCAACCTATGTTGTCAGACTTCACATTGTAATACTACCAAATTTTAACAAAGTAGTTTGTTTACTTTGACATTTAATATTTTGTTAAATTATACATAATTAAATTTCAACAAGATTGTTTATCTTATTTAAAATGTAATATTTGGCTGGACTTGTACAGTTTTAGGTTCATTCTCATGTTTAGTTACTTAATTATCATAGGAATGTCTTTGTCTGGGAAATTCCCATTCACATACATGTGCAAATGGGGAATACCTACCCACCAGAGGGAATGGGTACCATTCCCATGAATAAAATATCAAATTACTATAATTCCCCACTTTCTCCTACCTTTTTCCTCTGGCTTTTGACAGAATGCTTCGTTTTCCTTTTCTAAAAACCTAAGCTTGCCTCTGCCTTTGGCTTCTCGCTAGAGGCATCTCACTGAAGGAATCTCGCCATCTTCTTACCTTCAGAATAATATTGATCTCCAGTGGCTTGTGATCCACATTCTTTAAAATGCCTTGTGTTTCAAAATGAAAGATTAAATTGCCTGGGTTTCTCCAGTTTTGTATTCGGTTTCGTTGCCAGCCATCCAACCACCACTCTCGATCTGCTCTATCGATTTATGGCTAACATTTCAGAGTCGATTTTATGGTATGCGTTTCCATCTCTCGTCCCTTTCTGGTTTGTGGATTCATTGCATTTTGTAGTTGATTCATAGCTGGTTTGTGGTTCATCAACATCGTCTTTCATCGGAGATCTGAGCATTAAAGCTTCATTGGAAAAGGATTAAAAGACGAAGAAAACGAACATGGAAGATAAACAATGATGGAGAATTTGAAATTGGAGATAGGAAGGAAGAAGATAACTATGAAGGGGAAAATAAAAAAGTATATAAAATTTTAAAATAATAATTAATGTTCAATAATAATAAAATTTATTATTTTCATAATATATTAAATTTTTAAAATAATTTTTTGACAAAAATAATCAACTTTTTTTTCCATAAAGATAGTATGATCATTTGATTAGTCTTTATTTTCATTCCCACTATTCTATTTAATATCATACTTGATACGACTTAATATTTTATTCCATCAAAACTCATTTCATTCTTAAATCATTACCATTCTCATTTTTATTCTTTCTAACATCCCAATTGGCCCTAATAGAATGACATTAACACATAGTGGAACACACTTTTGTGATCTCATTGCATTTTATTAAATAATGTATGAATGAGGTAATATTCCAATATGGTAAGAATTTTTGTGAAAGCAATATTGAGTAAGTCATCCTTGAGCGTCAAGAAATAAGAAAATGACACATTACCATGCGCTTCTAATCTCATTAGTCATGATCTCATCCCCCACTTTTGTGACAACTTAATTTGAATTTGTGACAAGTTAACCTTGTAACAAATCAATTTTTTATAAATATTATTTTATGTATAATTAGTCTTTTACTAATTTAAATAGAGAAATTAATTTAGTACAAATTTAAATTCGTAAGGGATTAATTTATCACGAATAATTTAGGAGGAATCAAATTATCATAAAATACAAAAATAAAGGACTAATCTTATACTTTTCTCTTCCTTTTACTTTATATTGTTGTTGTTGTTTTGTTCTAGTTGAATAAAGTCATACATGGGAAAATTCCATCAGTTAAAATTTTATATATTAATTAATAAAATTTTATATTATTTAATGTATATACTTTAATAATTCATTAATTTATATATCTATTGTAAATAAATAAAGTAGGTTCCCTTTTATGGTAAAAAAAAAAAGTAAGCTCCCTATAACATGAAAATTCCATTAATTGATGAAAAATTTTGGTTGATCATATCAGTCCTTGTGCAATGACTCTTAATATTTTATATATATATATATATATATTGAGAATTTTTTAAAGTGTGTATATTTTTCATAGTTAACGATAAAATTTATCAAATAATTACTTAATAAATTAATTAATTGCCTCTTAAACTATAAAAATTTCAAAGTATAAGAATTTTTTAAAACATTAATGAGAAAATTAATTTGTTGTCAATAAGAAAAATTATGTAGTAATTAATGAATGAATGAATTAATTGTCTTTTTAATCATGAATTTTTTGAAATATGAGAAATTTTTGGAATGAACGAGAAAATTCATGAATAAATTAATCACCTCTTAAGTCGAGAATTCTTTGAAATTTGAACCATTTTTAAAGTTAATGAAAAAGATAATAAATTAAGTAATTAATTGTCACTTAAAACTTTATAATAAAATTATAACATAACTTGACATTACCCAAAATTAAAGTAAAAGAAAATTATATATGATTGAATAATTTATTTAACTATTTAGATAATTTAAAGTAAAAAATAGACTCAAACGTAATTCTATTAGTTTTTAATATTTTAGAGTTCTTCAAAAAGAATAACAATGAAAACTATTTTATATGTCAAAGATGATATTTTATGATTGTATCATCTCAATAAATTTTAAAATGTATTAAGATATAATAATACAAATTTATATTTTTATAAGATCCATATAAATGCACGAATAAATAAACTAGTTGATAGTAATAACAAAATGATAGAAAAATGTAAGTTGAAGATTCTGTATTAATTGTACAATGATGTACTCAAATTAAAGTAATATTTACATTGCATAATTTTTTTTGACAATAAGAGAATACTACACTTAAACTTTTTAATATATTACAAATGTTAAAATTTTAATACAAAGAGGTATAAATTTTAAAAGAAAGCAAGTATCATTAGAATCACATTTTCTAACAATCTATTAATTGAGTTATACATACATACATACATACATATATATATATATATATATATATATATATATACTATATAAGGACCTATGTTTCTATTTTATCACGTTGATCTTAAGTCAGGACTGACAAAAAATATTTTTAACTTATTAAGTATTAATTTATCAAGCAATTGTATATAAATTACTAATAACGTAATTCTTTTCTTTTGCCTAAAATTCCATATCAAACAATTTAACGAAAGATTTCCATTTATATACTTCACACTTCTTAAGTTATGGCTCGGTACAATTATTTATTTTTAGTTCGTTGTTAAATATATATATATTCATCGCTTATATGTGTCTAAGTACATTTAAAGGGTTTTTGACATTGTTGTATTTAGTTAATACGATTGGTTGGTATGATATGAGTTTTAATTATATACATGCACGACTGAGTTATTATATTGAATTTTGAAAGTTTTGTCATTAATTTAAATTTTTTAAATTATAAAATCATTAATTTAGTGTAATCATTTATCGAATACATCATTCTAGTTTTAATTCTAATTCAATTAAATTATATTGATGACAATAAATTTTCTGCGCAAATAATGTTGATACCTAGACTCCTCTTGGGTGATTATATAAGATAGGACATTTGAGCAAATAATGTACAAGAAGATAAATGTTCGGAGATCTGGTTCCATTGACGGAGGACTGTTGATACCTTGCTTTGTTTTCTTGCGTCTTATCAAATTTACCATTTGCATGCTTTTTTGGGAACTTCATTCCACTAGACAATTACTGTATAGATTGTGGAGCTCCTGCTAATACTTCAATAGGTAATCAAAATTTCACAGCATGTAAGTCCTTTGGAAATCTCCATTCTACCCAACAAAACATTCTTGCTAATACCTCTTCAAATTCAATTACTTCCTTAGAAGAATCCCATCTCTATCGAACAAGAAGAATTTTCAGTGGTTACTCAAAGTACACCTTTTCAATCAACCAACAAGGGAGACACTAGATTCATCTTTATTTCTACCCATTTGTATACGAAAGCTATAATTTGAGTGCCGCAAAATTTGCTGTTACCACTCAAAAGAATATCCTTCTCAGTAACTTCAGTGTGCAGCAGAAGAATCCTGTCATGAAGGAGTACTCTGTAAGTGTGACCTCAAATACTCTTGTGATCACCTTTACCCCTTCCAATAATTCTATTGTTTTCGCGAATGCCATAGAAGTTTTTTCAGCCCTTGATGGACTCATTCACGATGATTCTTCTGATTCAACGTCAAAGAAGAAATTTGGCATGGTGGTTGGTGTGAGCCTTGGGACATTTAGTGCAGTGGTCTTCATGGGAGTTTTCTTTGTACTATGCAGAAAAAGAAGGCTGGCACGACGAGGCCATTCAAAGACATGGATTCCCCTATCCATTAATGTTGGAACTTCCATCACCATGGGAAGTAAGTGGATTCAAACTTTGGGTATCGCATCTCTCGTAAGGCAGCTCAGGAGGCTACAAACAATTTTGATGAAAGTTTGGTTATTTGGGTAAGTGATTTTGGGAAGGTATACAAGGGAGTTTTAAATGACGGCACTAAAGTAGCAGCTAAGAGGTGGAACCCTTTGTCTCTATAGGGTCTAGCAGATCAGTTCCAAACTGAAATTGAAATGTTGTCTCAGCTTCGCCATTGCCATCTGGTGTCACTGATTGGCTATTGTGATGACATGAATGAAATGATCTTGATATATGAATATATGGAGTAGGGAACTCTCGAGAGTCATCTATATCGTTCAGGTCTCCCAAGCTTAAGTTGGAAGAAGAGACTTAATACATGCATTGGAGTAGCTAGAGGGCTCCATTACCTTCACACTGGCTATGCTAAAGCAATTATTCACTGTGATGTGAAGACTGCAAATATCCTAGTTGACGAGAACCTCATGGCTAAAGTTTCTGATCTTGGGTTATCAAAGACCGAACCTAGAATTAATCAAACACATGTCATGGTTGCTGAAAGAAGTGTTGGGTAACGTATTTCAGGATGCAACGATTAACAGAAAAGTCAGATGTCAATTCATTTGGGGTTGTTCTGTGTGAGATTCTATGTGCAAGACCTGTTATGGATCCATCACTTCCCAGGGAACAAGTGAACTTGGCAGAACGGGCAATGAAATGGCAAAAAATAGGGCAGTTGGAGTAAATCATAGATCCAACACTAGTAGGGAAAATCAGATCAGAGTCTCTTAGGAAGTTTGGAGAAACTGCTCAGAAATGCTTGGCTGACTTCGGTGTTGATAAGCCTTCAATGGGAGATGTTTTGTGTGATTATGAGTGTGCTCTGCAACTTCAGGAGGCAGTTGTCCAAGGCGATCTTGGAGAAAATGGTATCAATACCAATATGATTGGTCTCTCTCCAAATGTCAATCATTTTAACCACGATCCAAGTGTTTCTTGGTAGGTCATGTTTTACCGTATAAATTATAATTATGTCAATGTGACAATGTATACTAAATAAGTTTGATAGAATTAAATTTACTAATAACATAGTACAGTAAAAATAAAATATGTGCAAAATAACTAGAAAAAGAACATTAAAATTTAACGTAGGAAACCTCAAAATATCAAGAGAAAAATCACATGACAAACTCTAAAATTACTTTATTATATTCAGGATAATTACAAAATATTATTTTCACTATCTCCCACAAGAGGTGAATAAAATGTTTCCAAGTAAGACCCTTCTTATTCAAATACTACAATTTTATAATAATTGTAGTACTAAGAAATAATAAAAGTGATATCTAAAAATATTCCCCATGTATTTTCCTATACCTTAAACTCTCTGGAATTTGCTTATGCTTTATATTCCTCTTACACTTAGAGAATAATTCACTCACTATGCAATTAAACTTTTTACTATTTGATGATTCAAATAAGCAAGAGTGAACTTTTGTATATAGAAGCTCCAAGTCATATAAGACAACACACCATTTGATGTATTTTTCATTAGTGATCCACTTACACATGTATAAGATACATATTTTAAACTCACATATACAACATTTAAATATGTTCAACCTATATTATTGGCTTTACATTGTAGTACTACTAAATTTTAACAAAATAATTTATCTACTTTAATATTTAATATTTGATTAGATCCCATACAACTAAATATCAATATAGTGGTTTATCTTCATTGACATTAATATTTGATTGAATAATACACAACTAAATTTCAACAAGGTGGTTTATTTTATTTAAAATTTGATATTTGGCTAAACACCACATTTCTGCCACAGTTTTGGAAGCTTCAATGGTGGATGATCTATTTAGTGTTTCCTAGAGTTGGGTATTCTCCCGTTGAAGTCTGAGAAGGACTTGACTTTGGATATCTTAGCTTCCATACTACATAAAAATGCTCATCATTTAGGTTGTTTGTTGCTCCTATCACAACTTGTGAAGAAAGATCGAGTTGATGAAACACATCTGCTTTACAGACAAATGATCTCCTGCTTTTTTTATCTTAGGTATGTTATCAGCCATCAAATCTAAATACAACAAAATATGGCACCTTTTTTTTTTCTTTTTACTTTTAGGTAATAGGAGAGGCAGGTTAACAAGCGAGTTTGTAGCTTGCCAAGTATGCTGTACTTTTGAAATAGCCAAGCCATATAGCATATTTTATAGCCTTTTATTTTTATATTTTTTTGTGCATTGGTATGACTGTAGGTAACTTGGTATCCCATTATAAAAGTTTATGTGCATATTATGGTCTTTTCTGAAAATTCTCTTTGCTTTCTAGTTGACATCATTTTGCTTTGTGATATAAGCTTGTTATCCAAGCCTTGTAGATGTATGTCATACCATCATTTTCTTTGATTGTATACAAAATTTATGTTATAATCTTCTTTGAATTTTGATTGCATAATACCAAAGAAATTGATATTTACATGTCTGTCATTAGAATTATTTATAAGCAAATATTAAAGAGTAAACGAGAAATAAGATACTATAAAAACATGTCATAATATTACAACTCACATTTTTCAAAAAGATCTTGAAAAATCCTTAATTTTCTTTGTAGATGAGAGTGAGACCCTTAAACGCTCAATGCTCCTTTGAGCCAGATGCCAAATTAATGGTTTTATAATCCCTGAATATTATATCATAGCACCTTATAAAGACATTCTACTCCTCCTTTTTATCTCCCTTTCCATGTTGAGACATCTTGCTTGATACTTTAGGTCAAACTAAAATCAATCTACATCTAACAATTCTAATAGAACCATAACTTAAGTCAAATTAATGGTTTTATGATCCCTGAATGTTATCTTGTAGCACCTTACAAAGACATTCTGCTCTTCCTTCTTATCTCTCTTTCCATATTGAGACATCTTACTTAATACTTTAGGTCAAACTAAAATCAATCTACGCTAAACAATTTGAGTCATTGAAATTTTATTTACCCATTCAAAAATTATTAAAGAATTTTTAGTATTATATTGGGAGGAGATTTGTTTCAAACATTTATTATTGTACGATTACATTTCTTTTATGGTTTTATTTTGTAATACACTAATTTTGCGTAAAATCCCGTAAAGGCTTTAACTAATAATATTTATATCAATAAATTGACTATTCTTATCATTTTTCTTTTCTCATTTTTATACAATTGACTTTCTTTACAAACATAAGTCAATTGTAATTGAACTTTCAAGAAAAAAAATTGTAATTAGATGAATTTTAAAATTTTAATTTTTATATGTAATTTTATTTTATATTCTTAATTTAATTATTTAATTTATAAGAATTCACTTCTAAAATTTGTTTTGGTTATTCAAATATTTAATTTGTAGATTTTAACTTCTTTAGAGTCAATAAATTATTGTAGATAAAAAAACAAGCTAACAAGAATACCCATTTCATAACAAGGACCTCTTGTTTGATATGCTAGTCTACAATTTTGACATGTAATTCGTGATCTTATTACAGATTAATAAATTGGATATTCCTTTAAAAAAGACAAAACAACAAATTCTTCTGTTGGCAGTGGTCTGTCCGCTTGAGTTGAAGTAAAATGTAATTTTGATTATTTACTGTTATCAATTTGATTTTTTAAAAATAAAAAATTTCAATATATTTTTATTTTTATCTTCAAAAGATTATTTTAATTTTTTTAACTGAAGATTAAATAAATCGCGAGACTGAAATTGTTTGTTTTCTCGTTGGGCTTGAAAGGATTAAGCTGTCCCGGTCAAAACCCTAAACCCCGAGTGTTTCTCACTGTGCGTCATTCTCTTGCGAAGAGCCATGGGCTTCTTCGACCTAAACATACCGTACCGGGAACCCTCGCTGGTCGATAAAGCTGCTATTGAAAGACAACGTACGAAGATTGTGGTCAAGGTAATGGAGTTGGGTTACACGGGAATCGCATATAACCGTACGATCAAGGGCGTGATGTCTGAACAACATCGTTGCTGCATTCCTCTCCTCACCCTCTCATCTCTCCTCAAGGTTGCTCCTTCTCTTTCCCTCTCTGTTAAGCTCCACCGTGACCTTCTTGGAATCCCGTCGGCTACCCCTTTCCGTCAGTATACGCGCCTGACTGTTTGCGTGGACAACTCTTCGCAGGCTCAGGCCCTCAATTCTGGAAATCCCATCTTGAAGACCTACGATTTGGTGGCCGTAAGGCCATTGAATCAGACCGCCTTTGATCAGGCGTGTGAGAGAATGGAGGTTTGTTAAATTTCGTATGTTTTTCTATCTCATAATTCTGGGAAACATGATGGAATCTAAATGGATATTTCGTTTTTCTGTTCCTCTTGTTTTAGCCTCATAATACTTGATGGACGTAGCTGTTAGCGTTTATTAGTTTTAGTCTCATTACAATGGCTATCTAGTAACAACTGAAGATCATGAAGGTGAGACGCTGATGTTTGAAATTATTGTAGGTAGATATCATTTCGATCGATTTCTCTGAAAAGTTGCCCTTTAGATTGAAGCAGCCTATGGTCAAAGCAGCTGCTGAGGTTTGCTCTCGACTGTAACTTCATTTCTTTAATTTTTCTTCTAAAATTAAAAGAGAATAAAGGGAGGAGCATTTCAGTAATCTTTTCTTCGTATAAATTAACATAGGGCTTATTGATATGCAGCGGGGAGTCTGTTTTGAAATCACATACTCTGGTCTAATCACAAATGCTCATATAAGGAAACAGTTGATATGCAGTGGCAAGGTAACATCAACTCCTCTAAATTTTTGTTTAATTCATTGAGTGAATGCATTAGAAGATATGGATTACTTGATTGTTTGCCCTTCATAATGCATTTAATATTTTGCTGCCATGTATGTGGGTCTTGATCATTTTGCCTTATGGTGCCCTTGAGTAAACTTGCTTTGACATTCCAGAATTGTGGGCTTGTTTCTGTTGGATTATAGGACATGATTGCATATTTTGGCATCTTTTCTCTTTTTGCATGACTGACGCACACCATCCACTTAAGATTAGAGGTTTACTTAACAGGCACATGGAGGACAGGATGCTGCTCATTTTTAGGCCTAGACAGGCTCACTTAGCTGATGAAAGAAAATTTTCAGGATCTAAGAGACTTATACATAATTTCTTTGAGATGTTCTCATGTCTGGTATCATAAAATTTTGCTAACGTCAGGATTCATAATGCACAACAAATTTCTTGTCAATTTTTTGTAAGTGAGAAACAATAAAGCACTTATAGAAAAGCATGTGCTAGGTTTGATATGTTAATAAAGTAGCATATCTTTAGCAATTTTATTAAGCTAAAAGTTGCTTTTCCAGCATGAATGTGTAAAAATTTAGAGGTAAGTGAATATTCATTGTGGACTGGAAGGCTGGGATGAATTATAGTAGGTAAAGTTTACTGGCATAATATGGAGATCCTGAGAAATGGTTCTAGAGTCTAGACTATCTTAATTGATATGAAGAATGGGTTATATGGGTTGCTTTGATTGCTGATTCTTGTAAATGAATTTAGATGTTATGTTGTTGATGCTTTTATAATTTAAAAAGTCATTATTGTCATTTTCTTCCAAATTCCAACCTTTAAGTGGCTAGACCTAGAAATACTTCCAGATGTGGGACCGTGTCAAAGTTCTAATGTTGTAATTCAAATTATTTGTTCAGTTCTTGCTCATTCATGCTCCAATTATCAAGACATGCAAACTTACAATCTGATTAAACATGTAGCTTTTGGTGGATTGGACTCGAGGAAGAAACATCATATTATCAAGTGCTGCTCCTTCTGTGAATGACCTTAGAGGGCCTTATGATGTTGCTAATTTGTCCTTATTACTGGGGCTCTCCAAGGAGAGAGCTAAAGAAGCTATTTCTAAAAATTGTAGGTAAGACAACTTGCCAAAATCGTTGAAGTGTTTGATTCTTTTGTACTGATGTTTAAGATTTATTGTGTATCATTCCAAATGGTTTGCAGGGCACTTTTAGCAAATTCTTTAAGGAAAAAGAAATATTACAAGGAGGCAATAAGAGTAGAAGTTGTACCATCAGGTGCAGCATCTAACTCCAAAGAAGCTTGGCATAAAGAGTTACTTCAGTGGGATCCTATCTCCAGTGGTGAAGGTGATCTGCTGTTGGATGACATGGCCAAGTCTTTTTCTGCCTCTTCTAAAGCATCAGAAACTACAAAAGCCATTGATTTTGCTTCAGTGATTGAGAGCATTCCATCTCATGGTTTTCAAGTAAAGGATTTCTTATCTGCGAGCAATTCTGGCCCTAGTTTCGTAGATAATAATGATAACTTCCTGCCTGTTACCAAAAAAGCAAACCACCCAACTGGTGTGCTTAACAACAACCTAACTGAGCAAGCCACAATTGTTGATGTTTGCCCTGAACCTGATGAAGGATTATCTGATGCTCCAACAACACATCAGGCAGCCATCTGTGACAATCTTACACTGAAAAGTTTTGCAAGTGGCACTTCTGAAGCTTTCAAATTGACTGAGGAAATAAAGACTCCAACAAGTGACACAAAGTTAGAACTTAAATGTGTCAATTATTCAGATGAAAATTGCACCCTGTTAAAAACAAATGGACATGAATATCAGTCGGATAAAGGCATCTCAAGTAGTGAATTGGATGGTATAATAAAACCAGATGAGAATGAGAAACTGGACACATCTTCAGCAGATGCCAAACTAGAGGACGCACACAATATTGAAGATAAATTAAAAATCTTCACCCAATCTATGGAAATTGATTTTCCTGCCCCTGTATTTGATCAGCATAAGAATGAGATAAGCTCTGATGTTAATCTAAGCTCACAAAATGCCAAGAAGCATGAAGCTTTGTCAAAGGAGTATACAAACATTGGGGAGCTAACAGTCTCGGAGATGAACACAACTGTATCTGAAAATTTGATGGCAGATGAACAATCTAGCAAATACGAATATGAAGCAGTTGAACTTGGTGAGATGCCACAGAAAACGTCAAATGAGATAATGGAAGATGATTCCTCACTTGCAACACGCATAACAACAGATGTGACTATGGAAGATCAAAAGCATGCCGAAGAGTGCATTGATTCTCCTCAGTTTGCCATTGTTCAGTCTATATCAGGTACCCCTTCCATTGACTTAAAATTTTTATTTGTTTTTGGAAGCTATATGTTTGTCTACTTAGAAAACTATTCCTTTCATCATAAGCGAGTTTTATGCCAATTTCTCGAATAGTTTCCTTCGTAGTCTTCCTTGGATCATATTAATTAATGTGATCTTGCAACTTGAGAAAATGACTCTTGATTTGTTCTTTTCAGTGACTACTTTTTTACCCCCTGTAATACTGATTATAAATAGCTTCAAGTTGCTGTTGAACCAAAAAAAGTTGATTCTCAAAATCAGACTCGCTTTTTACCTTCAGGTTGTTAACTCCTGATAAATAGGCAATTCTGATTAGAAACGGACTTATTGATATGTGTAGGTCATAAGAAGTACATTGCACTCCATCTTTAATTGTTTTATTCCTCTTAGAATCATAGTTTTTCACTGTTAGTGCATATAACCAACATGTTGCATCTAGGACTTGTTCATGACAGAAATATACTGACGTACGGTACTGCACGTTCTCATTATCTGTAGGTAGTTCGAGAGTGAAGCGGAGGACAACAGGCGGGATGCATCTATCACCTTTCAAGCGACTGTTGAATCAGATACCTTTCAAGAAGAAAGCTAAAAAAATTAGAAGCAGAACTAAGATGATATAATTGCACTTTTCAGTAATTTTTCTTCCCTCCGATTATTATTTATTTTCAACTCCAAAAAAAAAAAACTCTTATAGTTCTCAACTTAAGAAAGGAAGGAATGTTTTTTAAGTCATAATACCTTTTACATTTCATAAGCGCAATTTTTCCTCATATGTGGGAATTAGTTTGTACAAACAGCTTGTATTTGGTTTAATTTTATATGCACAAAATTGTTACTTCAAAATCATGTCAGAATCAGTATGTATAGTAAAATATGTACATCAAATTATATGCTAAATACTGCATGGCCCTCTCTGCCTGTCTCTGAAGTGTGAAATTTATGCTAACAAGAAATAGGATTAAACACGTGTTTTGATGTATGTCACAACTTCAAATGGAAGCAGTGGACAGAATTCTTCCCAATCAAGATTTTGATTCCGATTCCGTACTGGGCTATTTTGTGCTATGGACAGTAGCAGTAATGAGTCTTCATTTGGACTTTGATTAAACCGGTGAAAGGGGAAGCTTCTTCACAAAAAGAAACTGAAAGAAGAGATTAAGTAGCAGGTAGTGCTGGGTCCTAGTGGAGGGGTACATCGGTATTGCTGGCCATGTGCTCTTAATTCTGGAGGCGGCCCCCAGAGTTCAGTTCTTTTACTTTAGCGTAATCAACTACTGGAGTCATCATGGTCTAGAAAGCCGTTTCCCACATTGTAGGTGTTGGCCTCCTAGCTCCTAGCTCATTATCATGCCATCGACCAATTTTCATATA
Source organism: Delonix regia (assembly GCA_037074485.1). Taxonomy (NCBI): domain Eukaryota; kingdom Viridiplantae; phylum Streptophyta; class Magnoliopsida; order Fabales; family Fabaceae; genus Delonix; species Delonix regia. The sequence goes on along the minus strand of CM073456.1, from coordinate 15,521,974 downwards.
TCTTCCATTTCTTTATTACCTGTTTCTCCTTGTGGAGGATCGGGGTCCCCTGGTATAGACAAAATGCAAATAATATATGTAGACTAGTGTTAGTCCTTCATAAATGTGATTTTTTTAATTTTATTTTGCCTATTAATTGCTCTATCAATATAAACTCATATATGATATGTTTTAATTTGGACACTTAAAAAATTATTATTTCAATTTAATCTTTTATAAATATTTATTTCATAATGTGACCTTTCATAAATAAAATTATAATTAATAATATCCTTAAAAAAATATGTTAGTTGACATTATTGACAATAATTTTGTTTGTGAGGGGTTAAATTAAAAATTATTTCTATTTGAGACATTAAATTAAGAGGATAATTTTATAAAAACTAAATTAAAGAATAAATTATTTATAAGAAATTAAATTGGAAAGTTAAGTTTACGAGAGTTAAGTTGAGAAATATTCTATTGTGAAGGATTAAAATAAGATTTTAGGCAATATAAAATTAGAAATCAAAACTATACTGTTTATCAGATATATATATATATATATATATATATCAATTAAATCAATAATATATACATATGTCACACATTTTTTAATTAAGATTTATTTGTAACATTTTTTTATGTTTAATTATAATTCTGTATGGAAACATTACTCTCTAACATGTCTACTTATTTGATGTTATAGAAATTATATATAATTTCAGTAAATTATAGTTTCGATATATTAAGTACTTTTAAAATAGAACACTGTACCTTTTAAATAATCATAACAAGTGACACATTAATTGAAATTAATGTCTAAAATCATGTAACTGTTGTGATACCTTAAAGAAAGGAAAAAAATCTGAGAAAAATGATGGAAAGATAAGGTATTGCATGATAGTTATGTGATTTTTTAAAAATTAGTTTTAATTAATACATGATATTTTAATTATAACCTTGTAATAATAAAAGGGTTATATGTAATTTCTTCCTGAATTTTACCTTCAAAGTTTCTTTGCGTTTTTGGAAATTAAAATAGTTGCGCACAAACCAAGTGGCTAACACACCGCCGGCCGACAAATTCATAAAGATGAAAAAGAGCCGTTCTCGCTTCAACCTCAGGATTCTATTCCACATGAGAGTATAGCATTAGCAACGACTTTATAACAGTCACATTGATTCAAAAATCTCATCATAATTCTATATAATAATCCTTTTTTCATCATCCACTCTCTACTTCACTACTTGTTTTGGTAAAATATATGTACTCTCCTCGTTATTTATCAATTAAAACTATGAAAGATAGCCACTTTTTATGTTAATTCAATCATTGGGTTTCCTGACTCACAAAACAAGTCATAAAGGTGGCAATATTTTTTGTTAAAAGAGAAAAAGATGTTCCCTTGCATTGTATGCTAGAACATGGAAGATTAAACGTTGAAGTGGGTTTCAAATATTATCGAAAACCCTAGTTTGCCAAATGAATTTAGACATATTGTTGTGGAAGGATCCATACTTTAATTTTTGTTTTCTTTTTTTAAAAAATAACTAAAGACATATATGAGGAAAGTATACGCCATAAGCTTACTTAATTATATATGAGGAACTATAGAAAGATCGAGCATTATTGTTTTGAACTTACAAAATATTTTCTTTTATTTTTTGGAGATTTTTTCTCTCTAACTATGAGAGCAAGATTGATGATATTTTCGGAATTAAAAATGTAAGGGAACAAATGCCAAATTGTTCACGTGCACTGCATAAATAAAAATCGAACCCATGACGTGTAAATAAGGATAGTCTGCGTTGGACCATTAAAATCCAAGAATTTGCTATCATATATTTGGAGGCGTGCTTTTGTGGAGGAAGTGATGATCCATATTCATAATTGATGGTTGAATTGGTTGGGTTTGATGAAGCTCTAATAATAATAATAATAATAATAATAATAATAGTAATAATAATGGCTTCGGACTTTTGGGGTTCATAGCAGAAAAGTTAAAATTGACATCCTCCAGATTTGAGATGACTTGGATTCAATGGCAATACATGATTGAGTGTAGATCTTCTACAGGTATAATACTGACTATAAAAGGTAATTACTCATAAAAATAGCATTATTATCATTTTAAGTTAAAAAGAAAAAAGATGATAATGTCTTTTACAATTAATATTTTAACTGTAGATAATTCACGCCAATGTATGAACATGCATGAATGTGAGTTTTGTGGCCTCATGTTAAAGCAAAGCATCTAATGAAAAGACACTACTGAGACTGGTGGCTTGACTTCTTTAACCAAAGTGTATTGTACATTTAAATGGTTGGCTTGCCTTGTGACTCCTCAAGCTTCCATTCTTTTTGACTCTTTTTCCTAGCAAATTCCAATCTTTGTTTTTAGTTGCATTTGAACCACCCCCAATATTCTCCACCCCATGGATCTCACAAAGAATTTGGATTCTTTCAATATTTTTCTCTTAAATTTTAGTAAAAAGTAGACATAAAAATGAAACATTCTATTCATCCAAGGCACCCAGTTTGTTAGATAATATTTGTATTTTACTTGTTATAATTTGGATATTTTCTATTTCTTTTTCATGATAATTCTTTGTCCATTTTGGTCTCAGATTAAAACACTAGGTAGAGTCCACTTGGGTTCCACTTGAACAGTGAGCTCTATTTACTGTGTTTCTTTATTAAATTAACAAAAAAATTGATGAAGAGACAATTGAAGAGATTTAAATTCTTAATTATTGAAAACTTTCATTAGACTCTCCTAATATTTTATATGTATCATAAAAATGTTTTCTTCACTTTATTTTCTAATATCAATGCAGCGAAGTTCATGCGCAATATTTATTTTTTCTAGCTTCTTAGCTATGACATTACTTAAACTTCTTTTTTGCTATCAAAATTGATGGAGCTTAACATTAACTTAGCTGTCTTCATTGTTATATTAAATATATAATCATATTTTTTACATCTTGTAGAAAATTAGTTTAATTGACAAAAAATAAATTAAAAAAAAGGTTTTGCAATATATATATATATAATAGCATAAGAGTTAAATATAATTTTTAAAAAGGATGGCAACTTGTATAATTTAACTAGATCCCACAAAAAAATAATAAAGTTTATCATTTTAATATAAATAAGTTAAATTTACAGACAATTAAGTGAGTTTTTACCTAGATTTTTGTTCATTTATAGACAATTAAGTTATTCCTTCTGGAGTTGAGTGTATAAAAAGTTTAAAAATAAAGGGGCACTCACAAAAACCTTCGTCCCATTAAACTCTAGAAGTAAAATATTATTTGGTCTTTTCAAATATATCTTGATTTTCAATTCAGTTTTTTGTTAATTTTTATTTTCAATTTAAACGATTTATTCTTAATTTAATTCTGCATTTATCTTCATTTTTAATTCTATTCCTTACTAATTCAAATATTAATATATATAGTTTAAATTATATTAACATTGAGGGACTAAATAGGTTAGTTTTTATATTAATATAGAATTAAATTAAAAATAAATTGATAAGCAAAAGATTAAATAAAATATATAAATAACTAAAAGACTAAATTAAAATTAAAGTTAGAAGTTTGAGACTATTGAGGATGGAAATAAGACAAAAATTAAAAAAAAATCTGGATAAGGTCACATGAATGATACAAGTACCTATATTTACATTGCTTACTTTGATTTAAAGTGGACCCCCACGCCTAAAAGAGGAAAGCAAATAAATTTACCAACACCCACAGGATGCACTTTTATCCTACTACACCAAATCATCAAAACAGGAATCGAGAGCCTTTTAAGGTTCTTGAATAAGATTTGCGGCAACTAAGGTTTCGAAGAAATTGGTCCAATTTTCATCTTCTTCCTCATCTTCTTCTCCATGACCAATTATATGACTCTTCTTGTCAATTTTTTCGATTTTAGCAAATCGTCCTCTGATGCGTGGTCTGCTGTCCGCTAATGTCTTCCTGCAAGCATACTTAATATAAAAATAATTTTTAGTAATTTTTTGATCTTTTAAAAGAGAATTTCTGTAACTTACATTTAAATATTAATCTGACTAAAATATTAGCTAATATTTACATGGTTTTAGGACTTATAACCACTGGAAAGCCCCACACACATACACATATAAAGAAAGGAAAAAGGTATAGACCTTAATTTTCTTGTCGAAGTTCCTCTTATTCCTCTTGATTCTGTATCTTTCAATCCTGACCTTCTTCTCCTCGGGACTGTAAGGATAGGCTCTGCTCATTCCTTCGATGATCATACTGCTTTCGCTCGACAATGGACTTTCTGAGTGGCGATTATATTGCATTGCGTTCATCCTCTGCTTCAACAACCCAGTCAAAACGTACGTACACATTATTAACACTAAATTAAAACTTAATCATTAGGTTCAACTGAAGAGAACCTGCAAATCACCAGTACTGTAAACTTTCCTCACCGGACCCTCCTCCGACTCCTCCATTAACTCCGAGAACAGAGCAGAAACAGGGTGGTAGACCCCACTCCTCTGCATCACCCCCTCACTGCTCCTCTGAGAACTCGGCGATCCATAGCTGCTACCCCCACTGTTCCAACTATTCAGCCTCACCTCCCACTCCACTTGGTACTGCCAAGGCATTTCCGGAGCTGACCCGGCGTCCGGTGACGGCAAATACCCGAGGAAGTCGTCGGCGCGTGAGAATTTGTTGACTGAGTGTGGATACATGGAGCGTGTTGGGGATGAGATTGGATGGAAGTGCAGTTCACTGAAGCCAGAAGCACAAGAAGAAGAAGAAGAAGAAGAAGGGAGCGAGAGAATGATTGAGTGTATGAGGACGAGTGTGGTTAGCAACATACCCTACTATTTATCTATGAGAGAGTCCACGAAAATAGGCATTTAAATTCAAAAAAATAAAAAAAAGTAAAAAGAGAGAGAAAGTGAGGAGATGAGGAAAGGGCTTGAGGTGACGAGGACGGTGCGTCATACTTTTATTGAAGCGTTGACCTGTTTATTTTCCACTCAGGGCAACATTAAAAAACAAAGGAAGCCAAGGGAAGGAAAGCCATTTTACGTTTTGAAAGCAATTCTTCATTACCACCAAGAAACAGTATGATTTATTTTATAAGGATGTCTAATGAAGTAATTATAGGATGCTGTCCCAAGACACAAGATTATCAATCATTCTGAAAAACCCATTTGGAAGCTCAAGGGATGGTCAAAGTAATAGGAGTAGGCACTTCGCTGTATTGCCACACAGACCTATGGGGTTATCAACTCGTACCCAACTTGCATCATCTTTCTCACTGTGAGTATGGAATCAGACCCCACCGCACCACTTTCTCCTTTCAAATCTATTCCATGTGAGACTACTCATAGCTTCGATTACCATCTGTCATTTGCAAATTAGTTAACCCATCAAGCTGAGATCAAAAAATTAATTAGATGTAACAACACTTGGCAATTACCTCCTTAACTAATCATCATTAGATTCACACACTTGTACGGGATCCCTTCTTAAAAGATATGTATTTGCATATCAAAATGCTAATTTGTTTTACAAGTACTTTTCGTTTGATTTAATGTTAGATTTTTTTAATATAAATTATGTATGTGCTTTTAAACTTCGTATACTTTCATTACATAAATGACAAAAGTCACTTATGAAGTAGAAGTTTTATATATAAATCACGTGTAAATTCACTTTTGACTTAAATAAGAAAATCAACTTTATTATGAGATAAGATGATGATTATCCACCAGCTATAAGCTAGCTAGTGCGCAAAGAGCTATTTTGGTGCATGATATTACCAAACCTAGAAAGATTATTACAATAATTGATGTCATTTTCTATAATACTTACCTGTCCAAAAGCAGTGCATTACCATTCACTTGAGCTCTCTAGAACCAAATCTTATTAACCCAAAGCAACTTAGGCAGGGACCTTAGGTGAAGGTCATGAGTTCATGAGATGTCTGTGCTTCCCATTTTAGCGTAAAACGTAAGGTGAATTAATACCTAAATATAATTAAAATGATTGTCTGCGTTGAAGAATGCAGAGAATTTATGAAGGGGGTGGGGGGGGGGGGGGGTCCAGTATCATATTCAATGAATTAAAGTGGGTCCAACAGATTTGCATTGTATGTATGATCACATCAGTAAAAATAGCATGTGTGTTGGGTGAGTACAAACAGTGACCAAATGGAATAATTGAAGGCACAGATTGTACCAAAAGGAACAAAGTATATGGTTCTGTGAAGTGTCGAGAACTGGTTGGTGAAGAACTAGGGCTAACCCAGCTTGAGCGAATGGGCAATCAAAACATGTCTGTGTAGTCCCATAAGAATCAGAGTTCATAGTTCAGACAATTCATTGTGTATTTGCTTTGATGTATCTTTGTCACTGCTCACAATTCATTGCACTTTAATTATTGAATTAGGCTATGGATTCAAGATTTAATTTTAAGTAGAATGAAAGTCTTTAAATTAAATATTTAAATTAATTAAGACAAATTCTTATAATTTAAATAGATAAACTCTTATAAATTAAAAAAATATAAAATTTAAAATTTTAAAAATTCAAAGGATCCACGGTTAAATTCATTGTCTTTTGCATCTCCTCATAGTTGCTCCTATGTAGATGATCACCACATGCAACCTCTGAATTTCACCATTTGTTTTGCCTATATGTTTCATAATTTCAGTGGAGTATATACTAATTATGACATGAAAATTTACGTCATTCTAAGTTGGGTTGACTTCTGGAGAATGTAACATCATATAATGGTGAAAAGTTTTTTTTTTAAAAAAAAATTTTCCCAAGCAAGTTGTTAAGAGGAAACTGACTTTGTCATTCAAAAATATACTTTGTTTCAACTAGATCTTTCAAATATTATACACTCTATTTACTCTCGCTTTAAACTAGCCGTGAGTCAAGTAATAAAGATTTAATACATACTAATTAAATTTGTATGTAACTTGAGCTATAAAAATGTTGCATTTTATATTAGGGTCTTAAATGCACATAATCAGCTCTATTAAACGATATCCACAGATATAAGATTTAAGTTTAAAGGGAATACAAAAATCTTCAAATCTAGTATTTGAATTAAGAGGAAAATTTTTTATCAACCAACAGGGACATGTTCTTATTTATTAAAAGATCAAATTTATAATATAAGATAAAATTACATATAAAAATTAGAATTTTAAAATATCCAAAGAGATCATTCTAAATTAAAACATTCACCCTTTAAATGATTCGATTAATAATATACATATATATACACACACACATATATATAAGTTTGGAAGTAGTTAAATTGCATGCCATGTCCTTTTATTTTTCCCTATCTGCCCTCTCTCTCTCTCTCTCTTTTTTTTTTTTCAAATTATGGGCATTACATGGGGCCTAGTCCTGGTTCATTTAAAAGTTAATTAAAACATGATTTAATTAATGTTTGTGTTGAAGAGTAATATATAAATTGTACAAATTGAAACAAGAGTTTCATTCCGACCAAAATGTCGGAAGAAGAAAATAAAGTCTAAGTTTGAGTAGTCATCAGCTTGTGGCAACAATGCATGCGCCTACAATCCTACTCGCCGTCCAAGCGTGGAAAACGGGTCCAACTGGAGTGTGTTAGGTTTTGCCGTTTCGCCATGATTATAATAAGCTCAACATTATATGCCAATAGATCACAGACAACAAAACTGGTATATGCCCCCACAATACCCCCCCTCCTCATAGAGTTTTCATGGCCTCTTTTCCTCTTTTTCTTCTCTCCAATCATTCCTTCTTTGACCTCGTGCCCACTACTGTACTGGATAGCAGTCTCAATTTGCAAGCCTTCGACAACGATATTTGAATCTGGATTCTCTCTGTAAAGTGGTGTTGAATTTTACTAGAGATATTATAGAAGATGGAGAGTACGATATTTTAATACTCTAATGAAATAAATATGGTAATTGTGATTGAAAACGTCTCTTTACTTTCCTAATTAGTCCTACTTGTTTACAACAAACTGACATTGGCATTCATTTCAGTGTTATAAAAGCACGTTGTGTGATCATTTAATACAGATAGATGCCTGACTTGGTGATTGAGATTAGAAAAAGAAGATGATGAGAGAGAGATAGAAAGTGATTGATCAATGAAAAGGGAAAAAGGATAGAGGCACCATTTTTAGCCTCTCATCTCTGCAACTATCTCCTTCTGATCACTTGTAAATTCTATTCTAAACTGATCTCCTTGGGCTGTCAATATACGATTTGGCAAGCCACCAAGTGATAATTCAAAACTTAATCAATCTTCGTCCACATGTTGGACGATCAATAATGAGATGTCGTGTCAAATCGAACCTCACAGAGCATACAAAAATGGTCATTGTGGGTCGAAAAACATTCAAGTAAGTGGAAGGTTGACTTGCGGTGAACAAAGATTTGTGAGGATTGACAAGCATATAAGTCCTTTCCATCTGCAAGTGCATGTTCATCTTTCTTCTCTGAGAGACACTTGGGCTTCAAATCAAACTTCATATAAATCATGAGACACCATTCTGGAAATGCTTGGATCACAATTCACAATCACGCTTTGCTTTGCAGTGACGAGTCGCTGCACACAGCATCTATATGTTCATGTTGGTGCTGTCATTTTGTAATGTAATCAATACCTGTCTTGTCCTACGTTTAGCGATTTATCAGCTGCATTAATAAGTCATCGTTGGTTTATGTTATTTTCAATGGTTTGGTTTCTTCGTGGGACAATAACCCATGAACTCTATACTCGATCCCAATAGAAGAACACTTCACTGTCTGATACCTAAAAGTAGCTAGAATCTTCACATCCTTTGATTCTGTGATATGTAGAGGACATGTTCAAGGGAAGGAACTACATTAGCTTTTACAATAAGTGGAGGCCATATATTTTTGTTGTGATTGCTAGAAGGAAGAGGAATTTGTGTTTCATTGTAAGGAGGAATGAGCTAACATAAACGATGCCCTTTCACTGGTTGTGATATATGTTCAAGAAGGTCATTCACCAGGGTTGAGTGGAAGGTGTTCATGGTTGGATATAATGTCAGTGTGATGCTTTCTGATGTATGATTCTGCAGACATTGCTATATTTATAGTTATTAACGTTGTTACATCTAATGGGTATTGCAGCTACGAAAAGCCTATAACAGTATAACGTACCTCTTTTTTTTTTTTTTCTGGCTAAAGAACACAATTGAACAAACCACTTAATACTATAACGTACCTCAATCATGGAGGTTATACATGTAATTGCCTTATAAATCTACATAAAGTTTGTGGATGATATTTATGATACATTTACTATTGAAGGAAGTTAATTAGAAGAGAAAACTATAATTAAGTATACTTACGCAAGATGAACAAGTGAGGAAATGTTCATAAACAAAATTTATGATATGCTGTTTTTTTTTTCTAAAACAATAAAAACAGAAAAAGCAAATTCCTTCAAATCCATCAATGGTTTACATAACTACTTATAACTTACCAGGGCCATCATGTTTCTCCTCATAAAGCTGAGAACTTGATTGTTTTGGGGCCCGGTCCAACCCAATCCAATTCGTCCTATTCCATATAACTAAATAAATACATATTATCTTTTTTGTTAGATAAGGAATGGAAGCTAATCAACTCTTATAATTCATTTATTGTTTTGCGACATGTGTATAAAGTTTGTCTTTTAATAATTTAGGGGTTTATATAATTTATCAAATACGATAAATATCGTAGACATTATTCTATCTGTGCTGACGTTAAAAAGTACTAACAAATAATTTAATTTCCAAGAGTGGTTGATTCTGCTTCCAAACGCCATAGAAAACAAGTGATCTGGATATGATTATATGATTGAGGAGATGATTGAGGAGTCATTTTTGCCAAAAATGCTTAACATACGAGAACTTCATAAAGTGGGTTCCTTCTCTGAATACAATCGACGTTAAATATATAATAAAATCTATGGCTATATATTGAGAATCTATGATTAAGAGCTTCTTCAGTAAGATGACATTGTGAGGTTGGTTTGTGTTTGCTTGGAAGAACATTGCGTCAATTGGGGTCTCCCCATTATCATTCCATGACGTGGGGTCTTCTTGTTTGTAGAAAATGTAGAAATATATCAAAATTAATTGAAAACTATGTTCAGAAGTGACTGCTTAGCTGAACTCTTCTAGTTCTGCTTGCTTTCTCAGCAAAAACATGGCTTGAGAAAGCTACGTGGACAACGACGACAATTGATGTTGTACTTACAGTGACTCTGGCTAATACAATCATAAAATTGTTAAGTGAGAATTATGAACGTACTTCTCTATTCAAAATCAATAATTACAGAAGTTGATTGTCCTCTGGTTTCAACATAACATGGAATTAACAGTTTGTCTACGTTACTTTCACAGTGGTTGCGCATGCATGGAAAAGCTTTAAAACAAACATTAAAGAAAACAGAAAAAGACAAATGGACAATTTTGCTGTGTTAGCATGATGAGAATGTAACAGCGTAAGGTTTTGATTGAAGAGGAAGGTGGTCAAACAAGATTGTCTTAGACACCACTCTAAAGTTGGTCTAACAAACTGTTCAAGAAAATATATAGCCCTTAAGCTCTTCTACATTTTTTGCTATATAAACACTAAGCCTCTGAACTTCAATATAAACCACAACTCAGACAAAAATTGCAGAACCACCCTTCAGTTTTCATTCTTGAAAGTGACTGTGTCTCTGAGAAATGGGTATTTCTCATTTTTATTCGTCTGCATTTTCAGCACTTCTCTCAGTTATCTTCATCAGCTTGTGCACAAATCCTGAACTTGCACACGCAGTCACAACCAGGCACTACCATTTTGATGTGCGTGCATATATATATATATATAGATATATATATATATATATATATCATTATGTCTTTGTCTTATTAGTTTTGTAAATATTATTGATGCTGGTTTTGTTGATGCCACAGATAAAGCTGCAAAATGTAACACGTTTGTGCCACACCAAGAGCATTGTGACGGTGAATGGCCGGCTCCCTGGGCCTCGCATTGTAGCTAGGGAAGGTGATCGCCTTCTCATCAAAGTGGTTAACCATGTTCAGAACAACATCACTATTCACTGGTAATAATAATGTATATTTGGCAAAAAGTTAAGAGTACTTTTTAATTTTGTGTTTGAATAAATTACACAGACATCTCTTCTAACATCAAAACATGCATGTTTATTTCAGGTCAGATCTGTGTACATTTTGAGAATAAAAAAAAGTTTGATTTTAATAAAACTTAGAGAAAGTTTGTATAATTTAGACTTTGTGTTTTTAAAACAGGCATGGCATTAGACAGCTTCAAACAGGATGGGCTGATGGACCTGCCTATGTGACTCAGTGTCCTATTCAGACAGGCCAATCCTACGTGTACAACTATACTATTATTGGCCAGAGAGGCACACTATTTTGGCATGCCCATGTGTCATGGCTAAGAGCTAGTGTTTATGGTCCCATCATCATACTTCCCAAGCTTGGTGTTCCATATCCCTTTCCCAAGCCTCATAAGGAAGTTACCATCATATTTGGTAATTCAATGTTTTTATTTTTGTTAGACTCACAAATTATTTGTATATATATTTACTTCATAAAGGTTGCTATAGAACCTTTTTATAACATGAATTTTAATAATACATGTGATTTGATGGTTCTTTTAATACAGAGGAGCTCACAGTCAATTTAGTAACAAGCCTTAAATACTTCATTCAGAATCTCCAATATACACTGAAATTGCTTTATAAATTTTTATAAATTTCAGGGGAATGGTGGAATGCAGATCCTGAGGCAGTGATTAGCCAAGCCCTTCAAACAGGAGGAGGGCCAAATGTCTCTGATGCTTATACCATTAATGGACTTCCAGGTCTATTGTATAATTGTTCTGCCAAAGGTATTATTCTTCTAATTCAAATTTAAGAGTACTAGATTTAGATAAAATTCCTAAGGTGTTTGTTATAAAGTCTTTCAATAAGAATATTACACGTGAATAATATATATATTTTTTTACAAAATCTAATCATTTAGTAGTGAAATTTAAGAATCATCCACACGTCATATATTTACTAGAAAGCTAAAATCCACATAATTCTTGATAAAGGGTGGTTTTTGCAGATACTTTCAAGTTGAAAGTGAAGCCTGGGAAAACTTACCTTCTACGGTTGATCAATGCTGCACTTAATGACGAGCTTTTCTTCGGTATTGCAAACCACACAATGACAGTAGTTGAAGTAGATGCTGTTTATGTCAAACCATTTGAGACAGACACACTTCTGATTGCTCCTGGACAGACCACAAACGTTGTCCTCAGCACCAAATCACACTTCCCCAAAGCCACATTCCTCATGACTGCTAGACCCTATGTCACTGGCCTTGCCACTTTTGACAATTCCACTGTAGCTGCTATTCTAGAATATGCAATGCCTCATTCCGCTGTTTCAATGAAAAATCTTCCACTCTTTAAACCTGTTCTTCCACCTCTCAATGATACTTCTTTTGCTACCTCTTTCACCAACAAGCTTCACAGCTTAGCAACTCCTCAATTCCCAGCTAATGTACCCCAAAATGTTGATAAGAGATTTTTCTTCACTGTAGGCCTTGGTACAGCCCCATGCCCACACAACCATACATGCCAAGGGCCTAACGGAACAATATTTGCTGCTTCTATTAATAATGTTTCTTTTGTGCTCCCAACCACTTCACTGCTTCAGTCCCACTTTTTTGGGCAATCCCATGGAGTTTACACACCTGACTTCCCAGATACACCTTTAGTATCATTTAACTATACTGGAAACCCATCAAATAACACAATGGTTAGCAATGGGACAAAGTTGGTGGTTCTTTCTTTTAACACAAGTGTGGAGCTTGTGATGCAGGACACTAGCATTCTTGGAGCTGAAAGCCATCCTCTGCACTTGCATGGGTTCAATTTCTTTGTGGTTGGTCAAGGATTTGGAAACTTTGATCCAAATAACGATCCAGCACACTTCAATCTTGTCGATCCAGTAGAAAGAAACACCGTGGGAGTGCCATCCGGTGGTTGGGTTGCCATCCGTTTCCGAGCAGATAATCCAGGTTGGTATAGAGCAGATAATTTCTACATTATTTTGCCTCTTCTATATTTGGCTATTCTGTTAAGAAGCACTGATATTTCAAAACATAGCTATACCATATCTGACACTTAAAATTACATTTAAACACTGATATTATATCACGTTATCCGCAGTTTATTGTATCTCATGTTTGTGTTAATGTCATAGCCTCTTAATTGACTGCTAATTAATAAACAGTTATGCAAAGACAGGGAATTCAGATTATTTGAGACAGTTATCAATATGAGTTAGTTCCTAGTTTTGTTTTACTCTTCTGTTTAGTTGATGCTTGTGAATTATTTATTGATTGTGTGATCAGGGGTATGGTTCATGCATTGCCACCTGGAGATCCATACAAGCTGGGGTTTGAAGATGGCTTGGGTTGTGTTAGACGGAAAGCTTCCCAATCAGAAGCTGCTTACACCACCAGCAGACCTTCCCAAGTGTTAGAACATCTCTAATTCACTTCTCGCTTCACTCCAAGCCCAAATTCATGCAAGCTTTAGGCATCGGCTTCAATAATTACCGATTAATTCCTAGGAATTGAGCAGAAAGACTGAGAATTCTTGTCCTTTTCGCATTTTGTAATTAACAGATCTTTTACCATGTCAACGGGTTTGTTATATACTGCCGTTTTAATGAGAATTTTCTGATGACTGAAATTGCTTCATAATTCGAAACTACTAATTCTTGAGATATCAGTGGCATAAAAAGGAAAATTCTTTTGAGATATCCATTTCGTACATGCTGCAGAGAGAATAAGGCAATAATATATGGCAACATATTTACAATGAGACAATGAAAAACCGTGACTGCCTAACAGGACCAGCATCATGCCCTGCGTACAACTGGAATAACATTCCATTCATCAAGAACTCAACGACTCATCACTTGTTTCATGACTGAGATATATCCTTCATACTCAAATCTGCAAACCACAAAAGTTACTTGTTATTAACATAGTATAACTACACTCAAACTGAGCGAGGGAGAGATAGAGAAACCTTTTAGAAAAAATCTGTCTGTAGATCCTCCACCGCAGGATCAACAATTCTGACTTCCTTTTCATCCTCATTTGCCCCGAAGAGAGGAGAGTCCAGGTCAGGAGGGTTCTGATAACAACAAATGAATTGTTTACTAATCAAACAGTGTGTGACTAAGACAACATGGAAGTTTTAAACCGTAGGTTGAAGCACATCATTTAAAGCAATATGGAAGAGATTGAGAATTGGACCCTCTCAGTTTCTCTCTAATTAGGCATAGAAATTGAGAAGATCCAAATCCTGAAGGTTGTTATGTTACCATGCAACGAACAAGGGCCCAGTTGACACCTCGGAAGAATGGGTGACGCTTTATATCATTTGCTCCTTCGTGTGAGCCCAATCGGTTTTTGGGATCTCTGTACAATAATCGGTACATTAACTGCTTCGCATGGAGACTAACCTGCATCATGAATAAATGCCAATTAACACAAGATTACCATGTAATTTTATCGTTAACATTTTAAGAAAACTGCTCCTTCAGTGAGACTTCTGTTTTCCAAGAACGGATCCTTTCCGGAAGCCTTGACTACTAGAAATTCTCTAATAAAATCTAGAGTCATTGAATCCAGATATTATAGCTCCAAATTTAATAGAGATTAAAAAATTTTTAAAATTTAAAAATAATATTTTATTATTAAAATGTAAAATGATTATTAATATTTTATAATTTATTTTACATATCTCACAATATAATTCAGAAAGATTGAATCATCTTTAGTAGAATTTAAAATTTTAATATATTTTATTTTAAAAAACATTATTTTTCGATTTTAAAAATTGTTTTTATATCTGTTAAATCTGGAGCCATTAAATCTGGATCTAATGGCTCCAAATTTTACTGGAGAATCTCTAATAGCTAAGACTACTGAAGAGGATCTGTCCTCCTGTTTTCCTTCTATTTGTAAAAGGTAGTTTGGTAGTGGACCATCCATGAGACCATGACCATTCCACCATCAAGTAAGTGTCAAAAATTCTCTTTGAAGTATGTATATGCTCTCTTTGGTGACAGTTCTAAGCATCAACATGACAAGTTGCATCAATGACTACTTCATCAATAAGTTTGAAGAATTCTTTCGAAAGTATGCATTTGCTAGCTCTGAGACCACAATACGAACATGTGTCATACCAGAGCTATAGTTGTAAGCTTCAATTGTGAATAATATGTTGCGTATGAGAGTAATCTCACCGGTTTACTTTTGGGAAATTTAAGATCCTTGTGAAGAATATTAGCAAATGTTTTTTGCCTTGTCTTTCCCCTGAATGGTGTATATCCATACATCATTTCGTATAGAAGAATACCTGAAAAAACATGAGAAGCAATCGAGTCAATCTTTGTGATATTACAAGTTTTAAATATGTCCATGTCAATTTAAGGGCTGTCACATTGTGTGTGAAAAAGGCCAACTTTCAGGAAATCACAAATCTTTTAACTTGGGGAAGATGCGATAGGGATGAGAGATTAGTGTTTACTTTTAGCATTTTGAAAGGTTTGTAATAACTGTTTCAATTTCCATTCTCCAAATTAAAAAATCAGATGAATGGGCAAATGTGCCTGTAGCCTCAGTAATCTAATTAAGGCCAAAAATATTGAGTGATGTTTACTTCCACTTTTTCTATGAAAATCTACATTTGTCCCTACAGGACATATATAAATGCATTCCATTTTCTTTTGTTTGGTTGAATTCTTAAAAATTGATTTAGTTTCCTTCATTTATAAAATTTAAAAATTACCAAGAGCCCACCAATCCACGGCACTAGTATGGCCTGAACCAGTTATAATTTCCTGCACAAAAGTATTGAACCATCAATTACAACAAATTTCGAGAAATTTATATAAAAATTCAAAGAAGCACCAATAGCATGAATGAGTGCAACAAAATCCTCAACACCAACTCTTGAAGACAAATGAAAGTCTCTCTTATAAGAATAAGGAAAAATCATTTCCATTGGCAAGCTTCTCAAGACTGATCGGACAAACAAACTGTAAGTCATCTCCTCTCCCTTCTAAGGGTTCATATATTTCTTATCTTGCATAAAGTCAGACTACAAAACATTTTATAGTTTCCATGGATTATACTTGATCTTTAAAATTATAGAGTGAACACATATTAATTACTCATGCATGCTTGTATAAAAGATTCTACCTTAAGCTTGTTATCTTTTGATAAGTGTTCATTACAATTTAAATTTAATCAACAGATACCATTTTTTGAATTTGAAGGTTTCTCAGGCATAGCTTACAATAAGGCAGATCATGAGTTATACAGAACATTTGATATATAAACTTCAGAATATTTGCACTGTGGAAAATGACTTTTGTCAATAGTTATTAATAATTATTCATGAGCAAGATTAACATGGGACGTTTGTATAATAATATGCACAGTCACTATAAAGCAAAAATCTAAAAAATGCATATTTTGAATTATCAAATTTCATTTGCTGCTTAATAATAATATTTAAGGAAATGACGAACCGGAGCTATGTACTCTTCTGTGCCAACAAAAGAATTTGACGCTCTCATAGGTTCAGCCATAAATATTGGAGCATGTTGACCTTTATGTTGTTTCTTCTTTTCATTTGTAGGTGGAATTAAAAGCTGCAATTTTTTCAGCAGTCAGCGTTAAAATTTTTGCTTCTAATCTGATTCAAAATTGCACTATCAGAACTTCTTATCATTGAGATACCTGTGGTTTGCAAGATGTTAAACATGACAAATCAAAATCTGTCAGAGACACGTGCCCATTGCTCTGGAGTAACACATTTTCTGGCTTCAAATCCCGATATATTATTCCTGAAAATTCTCATCAATACAATCAAATGTGAAATGTCTTAGTATGCATCAGAAAACTTCTTTGCAGGGAGGGAATTATGTTTTAAGAGGAAAGGTTCATATAATTGTCAGAAGGGCTATGTTTGATGCCTGATAATTTGCAAAGCAAAAATTTCTAGTGCATCTATAAAGAGTAGCAACCTGGTAATTTTTTGAAGAATGACCCGAAAAATATTGTCCACTAAACATAACCCAAGTTGTGAAACAGTTCTATGAGTTAAGGTTACAATAAAGTGTATCATCATGTAATACGGACGTATATAAGATCAATAACGAAAACCTACCTTGACAATGGAGGTACTCCAATGCAACTACTACCTCAGCAGCATAAAACCTATGATCATCAGTATCTTTATGTCAGTTCAAGGAAAATATGGAAACACGAGAAGTTGAGGAACTGTAGAACGATTCTCAGCATTGAAAATGGGCATTGATAACTACTTAATAAAGTCCATAACAGAGGACCAATAAACAAATAAATAAAGAACATTGCTTTAATACTCCGTTTTCAATAGTAGCATAATTTACCTAGCCGCATCTTCTTTGAGAACTTTTGTAGGCTGTCGGTCCAGAAGCAGAAACAGTTCTCCGCCAGGACAATAATCAGTTATGAGGCAAACATGTGTTTTGGTCTGCAAATTAATTAATTGTCAAATAATTAACAAACTCACTATTTAGTAACGCAGCCATGTAAGCACGACTGTTAGCTCGTAACTGCTTATATGAATGTACTAGGAAACAAAGGCATCGAGCTAGATAGGCACAGAAAAGGAATATCAAAAGTCAATGTGAGAAGTCATTTCCTGTAAAAAGCAGGAGTGAGTATTAAAGAGCTTGATACCTATTTGCATTCCTCTACATAGGCTTCCCCTAAAGGAGTTAAAAGTGATCAAGTAATCATAATAGATCCTGATGCTCCTACGAGTTTACTTTATATCCTTTCTTCAGAGTTATACTGGACTTTCATACCTGAAAGGAAGCATATAGTGCGGGAAGAAAAGGGTGGTCCAACATGTCGAGGATTTCTCTCTCTGTGCAAGCTCTGTGCACCTGTAGTAAGTGTAAAAAGGGTAAAATAACGTTATAATTCGATTAATTATAAAACTGGAATAAATCCTGTAACTCAAGGTAATAGAAGCGCTCCAGTTGGTTTCTTACCATTGGAGATAACTAGATCTAAATACAGAATGATATATTACATGACCAAAGTACATAGATATGGTTGAAAGTGAACTAGTAGGCCTAATTAATTTAGTGCATTATGATATTGAGAAGTCATACGAATTATTGAGTGATGGAAATTAAACTGCATAACCAAAAGGCAAAGAGAACGAAGTAAATATGGTATAAGAGAACTTTGAGAGGTAAACGTCCAGATAGAGGCGGTGACAAATAATACCCAAAAATTAGCAGTAAAAATGGAACAATTAGACATGTTAAATTATGATATTCAGTACCTTGTTGCGATTGAGCATAACACCCTTATCCATAGCCTTCATGGCAAAATATTGACCAGTTCCACATAGCTCCACCAAATGCACACTGCAATACAGTAAACAAGCCATGATAATATCACTGCCACAGCCATTTGATTTTGAAAAATAATGGAGCAGAAATAAACTTCCCATTACCCATATGGGCAAAGAAATTTTCATTTGGATTATACATTGTGTGAGTTCTCTAAAATTTGCAGCTAAACTAGAGGCTTATTCATCTACTAGTCTCTTACAGATACAAAAAGTCCATGAACAGAAAATTTTAGACAAACTAGTTAAAAATCATCCATCTACACTAGGAGTCTCAGACTTATCTATTAATGGTTGGAAAATTCAAAGCTAATAAAAGCAACAACAATAATGTTATTATACTATTACTCGTCATTTGTGTTTTGAAAACATTTTAGTCCATATGTGTTTGATGGAAATTAAGCCCACCAAAGACCTTTGAAATACCATGGAAGTGCAGTTACAGGTTCTGATTCTCAACCCTATTTTATTTATAATTCATTTCACCAGGTGGTTAATTTCACCCTCATGCCACCAACTCAAGCATGCCCTACAGCGTTGGGAAATGGAAAAGAGAAACAGGAGAATAACCTGCCAGTATCCCCAGATCCCAAAGGCTTTATTGGCCTAAAATGCTTTAAGCCTATCTGTTCTCCACTCTCTAGGATCTGCAAAACAAAGGTTACATAAGCAACTAGCAAAGGGTAACTTACAAGAGATATAAGTGACCAAAGAAAAAACTTGCAAGAGATATCAAAAAGTATTTAGGAAGAAAACCCAACAACTTAGGGCCAGAGGGAGCACAGAAAGATTTAGCATGGTTTCATGTCAAGTTTACCAACTTACAATAAATAAAGTCCTCAATTGAATACAAAAATATATATAATTTCATCATAACTTCCCAGAAAGCCAACGAAACTACGAAAAAAGAAAGACAAAAGGACAAATCAGCACAGATTTCCACTGAGCCATGTTGTAATTTTTATCACCTTTGCCAATGGTAGCAGTTTATGGCCATACTTTGTACATGTAATTCCTGAATTTCTAGTAGTAAATAGTAATAACTTCAAAGCCCAGAAATCATGAAATTTTGTAAAATATGATAGTAATACCTTCAGGATAGCTCTCCAAGCAGGGTTATCCTTCCTATGGGGTTTTGGATGGACCACTTTTGAATGATTTAACCATAAATCTTCTGGTTTCTGCAGGTAGTCAAAAGGTCATGTCACAAATTGAATTCTAAAGCTTGAAAAAGATGACCAGGATACATTACCATATTCGCATCTGGAAGTTCTCTCACTGCCTCATTGACATTTTCTGCAGTTTGTTTGACCTGAGGGATAAACTTGTTATAACTCAGAAGAAAATAAAGCAACATAGATAAAAAATAAATACATCATACTGTTATAAATAATGCCAGCAAATATTACATACAAATTGTTCTTTGGTAAAAAAAGAGGCATATTAGTTTCGATGGAAAAACAAAGGCTAAAAAAGACTTTCAAATTTAAAGCTTCTAATCAGATATGTAATTATTTTGATACTAGTAAGATAATTTAATATATCAATATTTGCTAGACGATTGAAACACTTGGAAAGAGCCCAAACCAAATGTTCTCCTTCCTTCGCTGTGTCTTCTGCAATACAGTTGTTCAGAGGTTCCACATGCTGACTACCATCAAGTTGAACACCAATAAAATACTGTACTTCCCCCTGTTAAACCAAGAAGGAAAAGAGATAAGGGCTTAATAGAGGATACATATTTCCTCTTTTCTCTGTTCAAATTACATGTTAATGGAATGCGACAACAACCTGAAACAATAGCCATGTCAGAAAGATATTAAGAAATATAACACCTCCAGGGGATGTTTAAAAATATTTACCTTCTGATCACGCATAGGTTGCAGATGAAACAGGTTCCAGAACTTTTTTCCTATGAATTGAAAATCACAATGTTAAATGGCTGAGAGAGGAATTTTAAAACAAGGTTTATACGACAATATTGTGAACCAAGTTACAGTCAATCAAGAAACAAAGTGGACATAACAGAATTCTTGTTGTTTCCTATTATTAGAAAAGTGTATTGTGACATTGAGCATCTTGTAAAGCGTTCTTATCATTTTAAGCTCATAAAGATAGATATTCTAAGTTGCATTATTAAATTTTTTATGTAATATCTACAGAGTTGTAGTATATAATGAATTAGCCTATTAAAGTGACTTTCCTGTATGATATCAAAAAAGCTTACCACTCTTCGTGTAATTAATTAGCTGCACGGTAACTTCTGTTTCGTTGTCAATTGCCTCTCTAATTTTTCTCACTGTTGCTGGATCAGTTTCAGGTCCTTGCAGAAACCTGATACCACCAAATAGCTTATATGATAATGCAAATGAATTTCAAGCAGAGAAAACCAGTATCAGGTATATTAATATTGACCATTGCTCCGTGAGGGAAGTACTTGCCCTCCAATAAAGGAAGCCTTGAGTGAAGTTTAAAGCATTAATTTAAATTAACCAAGTAAAAATTAAATGCAATTACATTATGCACAAGAATTGTATGTGCACAGTGAGACATCATTTTTTAGACAGAGTTGTATATGAGCCCAACAAATGCCAGACATTTGTGTAGAAAACAAGGTGATACTTCAAATTATATACATGGACACTTCCAGTTCCTGTGTCTTTGTCCATGCAGCTTAGTATATTCAAGTCTTTTGATATTCACTCCCATGCTAATGAAAGATTACTTAAAAGCATACCTGCAATTTCTTCCCAAAATTTCTTCACGACTGTACTCTGTAAGCTCTAGGAAGCTATCAGATGCAAAGATCTGGAAAACAAATACAAACAATGTCTTGATATTTGCCCAGAAAAACAATGTCTTGATACATCTTCATCTCCTGTAGCATATTAATTACAGAATCGATATTGTCAGCATAATATAATTGTTATGAAGAATCTTACGATAGGATTATCAGGCAGTCTTGGATCTGTAATGACAAAGTTCTTCTCGATACGTTCCAGTGTTGTTGCAAGATCAAGACCCTTTCGCTTCTCCCTTTGTGTTACTTTGTCATCAATACTATCAGGCCTCTCATCTTCCTCACTCTCAGAGCTCTCATCAATGATTTCATTGTCCTCACAGCTTTCCTCATTGGACTGACGTTTCTTGATGAACCTAAAGCATCGAAAAGAAAAAAGGTCATACAGGATCCTACAGAAATTACAGATTTAACAATGAAATTCTAGAGCCGGATATAAAAAGAGACAAGTATAACATCACTTGATGGGGAACAACCATACCCCATGAAAGAACGACGACGGAAACTTTTCTGTTTCTTTTCAGGCAGCTCATTGATCCGCTCCATTGAATTTCTATGTCCCCCATGTGATTTTGGTCTTAATGCAGCGACACTCTCTGATTTTCTCCTTGACAAACTTTCCGCTCTCTCTTCTTCACCACCTCCTGATTTTCTGATCAATGGACGGTTTGCTGATTCACTGAGTGCCCGTGGCCGCTTCACGGCCTGCACCAACTCAGATACTGAGGAGGAAGCCTTCTCTTTCTGACGTGCTGCAATACACAAGCCATTAGTAGTTAAGCTTGTGACTAGAATGTCTTCTTACTTCTGCTTGGTTGGAAAATTAGTATGAAAACATGCTTAATGGCATCATGATATTTTCCTATATCTTCAGGGATAGACCTATCATTTGTAATGCTTCTTCGCCTGATCATTGGCAGTGTTAGATATATTAGTTCGTTTATGCTAGTTTTGAACATTAGCCAGTCTAACAAAATTCCCCCAGGATAGAATTTCGTATTCAGATTAGAACACCACCGTTAAACTGATGCTGAATCCATCTTTGAGGTCAAGCCACTTCCTTGTTTATGACGGAAAGATTCAGGCAGAAATTAGATTTTGATTTCTTCGATAGAAGCGTAAGCACAGAGATTTCTTCCCTCTCTAGGACGTTGGTTATGTTTCATTAGTCTTTTCAAAGCTTAAGAAATAAAAACCATGTCACGAATCTCCATTGAACCCTCAAGTTTCTATATGATGCTATATCCAAATCCACCCCTGCTAAAAGCTTCAACGTTTTCCCATAATTGAACAGATTGTCACCTGAGGGAATATATCAATGACCATGTAGTTTCGTTAATTATGTCGAAGTTCTATTTGTACAAACATACGCCTGTTTCAACTATGAATTTGTTATTATTATTTCATTTCAACTAAAAAAATTAGTTATTTTTTTATTCATCAAATTTATCCAATTACTGTAATCTTCGCATCAAAGTTTGAACTTTGAAATATGATCATTTAGTATTTGGTGATCAGATACACAAGCTGTTTCCTTTCCATTCATGTTTATATGGTTTTCCTTTCTGGAATTCAGTAAGCTTCGGAGAAACCCATTATTCTATCAGAAAACAGAATAAATTAGATACCTTGCACCATAGAAAAGTGTAAGGATCCCACAGAAGTTTATTAAAACGGACATGTCAATCGATTCTACAACTTAAAAAAATTCAGTTGAGTTAGTTTTTATTAACTCTATAAATCTATCCTTAATGCAAGATGCAATGTCAACAGATTTTTTCATGACATTAGAATTGAAATATAAGATGCGTCCAACTGTACCATCATATCGAATCAAAGACTCGGGCAATCCATTGGGACGTAGCACCTTCTCCTTGGACCCCTCCGTATGCTTACTAACCTCCACTAGCATTCTGCCAATCACCCACAAAAAGACAAGACATACGTAAGCATCCCGGTGTATTACTATTACTATTGACTTAATAATTTTATCTTAATACCCAAATCACCATTCATTAACAATCGTTCGGTTCTACTTATGCTACTGTCCCGTTACATCAAGGCCCACAGCAATCAATGTCAAGGTTTGAATCTTAGCCAGCATGCAGAGACAAGATGTAAAGAAAGAGGTCCATTTGGCCCAAAATATATGAGCATATCCAAACCTCAGGGTCAAATCAATAAAGGGATTCTCGATTCCGTGAACGACTAAAACCCTGAAGTCCTTTCCACTCACAGCCTCAGTTATGGATTATTTTTATTTATAACGGTTAGAATATCCTTAAATTTCATCCCATCTATTCTCCCTCTAAGTGATATTACAACTGCACTCTCCCCTACTATCTTAGAGTACTTCTTAGAAAAAAAAAAAAAATCTAAATGGTTAAAGAGAGATTTTTTTCTTTCTATCAACCGAGCTGACCATTCTGGGCGAGAAGCAAGTAGTTTGATCTTAAACATTAATGGTAAGAGCCTTCCTCAACCCAAAAAAGGAACAAATCTTTGATGTGTACTTGGAAAGACATTAAGATAAGCACGTCCCTCACTGCCAGATTTCTACTTCAAAGAAGATGATATGCTGAGAGCTAAGTATCCTGTAAACTTTGGATGCACATTACTTTGAAGCGACATATCATGTATTTTAGTTTGTCTGGGTGCCTACAAGATATCTAGCTCCACACAATGTCATTGTCGTCCGAGAGTGAAAATTCATCAAGCTCTCCCCACTTAGTATTTACATCACATACCTTGTGTGCCACATATTTAAAAGGGTCAATTCTTGGTCCCAAACCATGAAGGGCCGAACAAGAAAAAAGGGTCCCAACCATCCCCTCAAACTGAAGTTCAAGTAAAATAAGAACTATGAACAGCGAAACTCAACTAACCCAATAAATTTGAGAACTTTCCCATCGTCGTCCTTGATGGGTGAAATAGTGAGAAGGTTCCAAAATGGTGTGCCATCCTTCTTGTAATTCAGCAATCTTCCACAGTAACTCGTCCCAGCTTGCAACGCCTCCCTGATCTTCGCCACGTCTTCTGGATCCGTATCCGCTCCCTGCAAAAATCGACTGGGCCCCACCCGACCCGCGGTCAAAATTCGTTATTACAGTTAGAAGGATCGTTTCAATTTTTTAAAATATAAAATATATTTAAAATTGTAAGAATATCAAAGATTTTATTATTATTTATTTTATTTTTATAAAATTGCAAAAAACTTATTTATAAATTTGAATAAATTAAAGATTTTACTTAAATTAAAATATTTATCAAAAAAATTTTAAATTTTTGAATTTTTACAAAAAATCCATGGATTGGTTTTTTTTTTTTATTATTCTAAAACTTCTTTATTACCTGCATCTAAGACCATTCATAATAAAAAACTGATCCTGACATTCTTTGGAAATAATTTTAAAATTTAAGATTTTTATAATAGATATCATTGAATTAAAATCCTTAATTATTATTTCCCTTGTTAACTGCTCGATTTTATTACTATTTTTTTTCAATCAATTCAGTAATTTTGTCAAGTGTATTATTAAGCCGAATCAATACCTCAATTAAATTTGTACAAATATAATGAATAAAATAATAAATTAATTTGACCAAAAAAGTTAATAAAAGGCAAAATCAAAGCGCCTACATATTAAAAGATTAAATATAAAACTTTATTATCTTCTAAAATGAAACAAGTAAATAACAAAATGAAAAAAAAAAAAAAAAAAAAAAGGAAATTACATTACCAGTTCCGTCCTACAACCTCCTTGGAAGTATAACCAGTCATCTTGAAGAATCCGGCACTCGCATACATGATCGGATAATCCGGTTTCGTAGCGTCCGAGACCACGAAAGTCTGCTGGAACACCGACAAGGCGTCCTTCAAGTCCTCTGAAACTCTCGGAATTCCACGGAGTTCTTTTCCACCGTCGTCCGACAATTCGCCGGAGCTTCTTACCGAGTTGTTCGAGTCCCTTCTCGAATTGCCGGCGAGCTTGGCACTCGGTTCCTCTCCTCCCGAGTTTCTCACTGCCACTCCTTGCGGCTTCCCCGTCTCCGTGTCAGTCTTCAGCACCAAACCCCACTCGGCGGCTCTCTGCGCCGCCGCGCCTACTTCTCCGGGAAAATTCGCAGCGGCCGGGGACTTCGGCGTCTGGTCAGGTCGGTCGCTGAGAATGGCGGAAATGTTATGTGTGGGTGGATCATCGGAGTCCTTGAGGGCCATCCATGACGTGCTGGTGATGTCATCTTTGTGGGTGGTGGTGGATGATGGCTCGTTCCAAGTTTTCCACTTGGGCTGAGATCGGAACGGCGAGTTGGATGGGCTTTCGGTTGAGTAGGACGAAGGGTTGAACACTTCCAGCGAACCACGAGGTTCTCTCAGAAATGAAGATCTCTGCGATGATTGTTTCGCCGAATTCTCTGATTGCTCCATCTCTCCCTGTTAAATTATGTGATCAAAATTTCAATATTATCAATACAGATTCCAGTCTAGGCTCTGCCCCACACATTGTTTTGAATTCCAGTGATTATATGGAATAATTGAGTATAAGAATCGTGATCAACAGCGGACTTCAGTTTGGATAGTTTCATGCGTACTTCAAGACTAGTATTGTATATATGAGAATATAGTGGGGTAGTGTGAGTAATTGTAACGGGGACTCTGGAGAGTGATGTGAAGCATCTCGCATGTGTCAGGGTAGTTTTGTGAATTTGTCCACTGTAAGTGGGATCAGGTTATGTGGCTGGATAAGTAACGGCGGAGACATCAAGTAATAAGACATTAAAGCTGAGACGAAGACAAAGCGTAGGTTCCTTGTTAATTATGGCCGAACAGTAACCCCATTATGCTGTATGAAGAAAATTACTGTCTCCGATAATTGATGGAAGCTCTGCATAATGCAGAGTACCTCTCATTGCTTGAAAGTGAATACTGTTGACAACTCAGTTGTAAGCCAAGGAGAATAGTTATTGATAGAAAGCAAGTAGGCATGCAGGTTCAGCAAGTAGGCATACAGGTTCAGAGCAGAAATAATGACAGAAAAAGTAACCATCAGCTTCGGAAGAGAAATAAAAAGATTATTAGAAGCACTTCCTGAACTTGCTTTATAAGCTGTCAAAGAGTCGACTGGTTGAAAGAGTCTGTCAACTGAGCTCCGAATAAGGACAGTTCGATGATAAGTATGAGAGCAGCTCAAAAGTGAAAATTAATTAGAATAGGAAATACCTAAACAAGTGCTGACTCTGCTGCTGATGAATTTGAGGGGTTCTGTGTTTTTCTGCTTAATGTTCAGAAAAAGCGTGTAGGAAGAGGAACGGCAAGAAGATGGTGTTCTAGACACGAGTTTTTAAAGGCAGAAAGGAAAGAGATAGAAAATCATGGAAGGGACAATGATTGTGAAAGGTCTGGCTTCCCATCCCTGTGCACCAAAATCTCACATGGCTGGAGCCATACGCACGTAAACCTATACCCTCGTCGTCACTCTTTTAATCATTCAAACCTCACACATAAAAAAATCTTACTTTCTGAAACCAAACAGAGGGTATAGATTTCTGGGGTTGCATACCTCAAATGATTTCTTCTATTAGTAATTGACAGTCTGGAAATGGGTTGGCAAGGAAGAAAAGCAACAAGAGCAGAGATGAGGTGTACGTCTTCTCTGTCACGTTGATCTTTACCGGATCTACCGACCAGTCGTTTCGCAGGACAATACCATTCTGCGTCTGCGTGTCTGTGCAATGAAACTATGTCTGATGATAAGAACAAAACCAGACAACAAAAGAATCGGAAAATTATTCAGACAAAAATACATAAATATCTCCTTCAAGGTCTACAGATTAATTCAAACTTCTTCAAACTTTAAAAATAAAAAAAAATAAAAAACTTTTTTATTATTATCTTTTCAAATTTAAGTCTTTTTATTAGTTTTCCTGTTATTTTTTTATTTTTTATTTAAAACTCATAATTGAAATTCCACTAAAATTATATAGCTATCTCTGTTTTTATAATATCCATAAAATCCTTTTAAAATAAAATTTTGCACTGTATTTAAGTTTAAGTTTAATCCTTTATATTAATACACTTTCTATTAGCTTAAATATATATTTTTTTAAAAATTATTTGTAGTTTTCCATATTTATAATCTCAAACATTTTAATTAATATATAACAACTATATAATTTTTGAATTCAATAATATTCTTGCCATATTATAATTTAAATATTAAACACTTACTGTATTGACAACAACTAAACTGCCGCTAAGTTTAAATATTTTTAAATTAAAATTCATTCGTACATATTTTCTATAGAGGATATATTATTCAAAAATACAAAATCAGCAAAATAAATATACTTCAAAAACAGAAAGGAGGTATATAATTTTAACAACCTAAACTCGTATAATTTAATTCTGATTATTTTTAAATGAATGAAAATGTAGAAAGTTAGAAAAGAATAACAATTGAACAGATTATAGTGTATACAAACGAGAATATTTACGAGAGAAATATATTTTTATCTTTTATTTATTATAAAATTATTATTTGATATCTTAATTATTATAATATTTAAAATAATCCCTCAATTATTGAAAAATGTTTCATTTGAAAAAATTACTAAATTTTATTCTTATATCAAACTCTAAATTCTAAATCTAATGAATTAAATTTGATTTTTTTTTTTAAAAATAAAAGACTAAATGTGACATTTTTTAATAATTAAAAAATTATTTTATATATTTTAATAAGTAAATAATTAAAATAAATATTTTGTGATAAGTTAGATACTAAAAATATATTTTACTTAAATATTTACATTTTATTTTAAAGATTATTTACTAGATTGGAGGTGGAGAAAGCTTAGCATATCTAACATGATGCACAAAACAGATCAACAGAGGGGCATGGTCAGAAAAAGAGGTTTGGGAAGTGGCCACGTGAGAGCGAGGTGGTTGATGCTGGACGACACAGCACCACAAATTATGACCTACAATAAGAGTGTTATGTGTAATTTTCTAATAAATTTGGATGCAAAATGGAATGGTGGATGGTGTTTACCTATTTAATGTTCTTAAAATGATTGGAAGCCAAGCCTTCAATTTGTGGCCTCTTTGTTCATCTACCTGATGTGAACTGAACTGTGTAGGATACCTTATTAGGATTCCCTAGCCTGTTCCTTGAATTAGAAAAAACTTATATATAGTCACTTTCTTATATTTTTCTTATGTTATTTTTTAATTAAAATAGGATAAATCTTTAATTTTTTAATTACATTACTGACATGTATATAATTTTATTATTTTAAAATTAAATTATATATTATTATTAAAAAACTATAAACTTATTATATTTTAATTATAATATATTATAATAACAAGATAAATAACTGTATATAACTATGATAGTTTACCAATTTTGAAGCATTATTGCTGGAGAAATTTGGAACTCATCAGAAATGAGAATATATTATTAGTTGACTTTAGATAAAAGTATAACATTGATAATTTATGACAATTTGACCGTTTGCAATTTAATCATAACAAATTAATTTATCAAAACTTTAAATTTAAACAAAATTAATTTATAAAAAATCAAACACAAAGTACAAAAGTGACTAATTTTGTATTATTTTTGTTAACTTCACATTAGAAAGAATGTATATGTGATGAAGGATTAATTAGGATGGTGTAGTGGGTCCTTATGATCTTACAAATCCCAGTCCTTTAGAATCTCTTTCATTATTTTCTGACCATCTTCGTCACTTCAAAATCGAGAACTATATATTCCTCTATGATTCATACGTACTGATAGATCTGAGTCAATAGATTTTTCTTTTTTAATTGCGGTAAGTGTTGTCCATATGAATATAACGTGTATTTTATATAATTTTTATTTTAAATTCAACAAAAATAATCATTCACATGAAGATTAAGATATTTGAAGTCGATTGATATGTCATGTCGCGTATTTCAATGTGCCACGAAAACCCTTGTGTTCACAATGATATTTCACTGACACTATAGATCATTAAATTGTAAATTTCAGTGAGCACGAGGGTTTAAGAAAAAATAATTTTTTGAGTGACAATGATAATAAAAATAAATAATTTTAATATTATTGATTAAAATGTCAATAACATACGCTAGACTCTTTTGAAGCTAATACACGTGTGTCAAACACTGGTGTGAGGATGATTGACAAATTATTTTGTTAAGTAAATCAATTTGTGTCGACGCTTGAAAACAACTAAAATATACTGAACTCTTTTGAATTTAGAGTCATGCACAAATAATATTTTTAATTTTTAAGACTTGACAATAGATATCTAACTTTATAAATGATCCAAAAATTCAGAAAAGTTGAGTGCATTTTAACTTTAAAATATACATACACAAATTAGTGGCGTCCCCATAAAAGTGGAATCCCTTTTGAATTTGATGTTTGATAAACTAGGTAAATCATGAGGTCTCAATTTTGAGGTGGTATTAGGCCCAAAATTTCACAATTTACGAAGAAGGTAAAGGGTAGAAGGAAACCAGCCTTATCCAACAAAATGAAAAGGGGAAGAAAGAACTGAAAGAGAGCCGCACCGGAATACAGATGCTTTTGGTCCCATAACCCATGTGAACTGCTTTTCCTAAGATCATCTCATCTTGTCTGTTCCTTCTCGTGTGCGGGTCACATCAACGATACCCCCACCCCCCAAAGTATATATATATATATATATATTTAAAAATTAGAATTAATTTTCCATTTAATGTTTTAATTATTTGCCACGTAGGCATAGCAACTGTCAGGTCATGTGACCCCGAGCTAACATAATTTTGCTTCCTCTACCTTGGATCGCTATCGCCTTCTACTTGCCACTTTGCAATTCGCATGGTTTTCATGTCCTTATTTCGATTCCAATGGTCCGTGACCCAAAGTTCTGTTCCTTCAATAACGACAACAAGAACCATACTGATAACCCATCAATATTGGGCAATTGCAGTTAACGGAATAATGGACTGATTTTGCTTAGCTGTGGTTATCTTCTTGTCCAAAATTGGATTATTTCTTTTACTTTTTTATTATGGGTTCAAATGCTTTTTTTTTTTTTTTTCAGATATCTTGTTTTTAATTGAAGTAACAATATTTTCACATCCATTAACTATGTGTTTTTCAAGACTGCAGTTTTTATCTTTCCTCAAATTATGTAGTGGTCCGATTTAGACGGGGGGAGTAAGACAAGGACGGAAGGGAAAGAAAAAGTAGGGATTGAGAGACACTATCTCGAAGCTTTTCATTTGAACATGTAAAAGAGCAAATAGACTGAGCAGCAAAATATGTCTTTTTTGTCAAGAAGTGAAAAGAAAGAGAAAATTTTTTTTTAAGCCTCGGGATTTCGGTCTCTTAAAAGCGCCTATGGACGCTGCTAGGATGATTAATGCTAAAGTTGAAGATCAGCTTTTCCTTTTGGTCTGAAAATACAAGGTCAGCTCAGCTCCCGAAAGGAGAGACATTATGTACGGGCTTGGCCAGTTAGATATGGGCTCCGACATCGAGAATTGGGCCGCCCACTGTAGTGCAACTTACAACTTTTTATTCCATTTTAATTAAAAAAGAAAAAAGAAAATGTTGTTCCATTTTAGTCGCATTAACTTCGCTTCCTGCCTCTGTAGCACGAAAAGCCGAAAGAAAACAAGATTAGAACCCACTCTTTGGTCTCTCAGTCTGCATGATCCGAAGAATTCTGAGTTTCAACGTCCTTCCACCTCCAGTTGAAAATAATCGAAGACTCTGGAAAAGAAAAACTCTCACCTTGAGACCAAATGCCCTCTTCTTCCCAGCGACGCATGCTCCAGATAGGCTCCAGAAGCATCGTCTCTTGGTTCATTCTAATCGTAATCATGTTATACATTCTCTACTCTTCCAATTTCCTCTTTCAGAATGAACATCGAGATTGTTCCACCTATCTAGATGCCGCCAACGCAAATCACCTTCAGATGACTAACACATCCTCAACTACCATTCGAGCGAAAGAGAAAAGAGCGGAAGAAGAGGAGAAGGAGGAGGAGGAGGAAGAAAAAACGAAAGAGGAAGAAAAGAACCTTTTAGTTAGATCAGCCCCTCAGTTATCTGAAAGGCAGGACACGAAGATTAAACACATTGTTTTTGGCATAGCCGCTTCATCCAAATTATGGGAGAACAGAAAAGAATACATCAAGATATGGTGGAAGCCTAACGAAACTAGAGGGGTAGTATGGTTGGATGAAAAAGTAAAGACTAGAAGTAACGAGGGGCTACCCGAGATCCGAGTTTCTGGGGACACCTCAAATTTCAAATATGCGAATCCTCAGGGGGATAGATCTGCATTGAGGATTACGAGGATAGTAACAGAGACATTGAAGCTTGGGATGAAGGATGTAAGGTGGTTTGTGATGGGAGACGATGACACAGTGTTTGTGGTAAATAATGTGGTCAGAATTCTTTCCAAATACGATCACAGGCACTTTTATTATGTTGGGAGCTCATCTGAGAGTCATGTTCAGAACATACATTTCTCCTATTCCATGGCATATGGTGGGGGAGGATTCGCTATAAGCTACCCATTGGCGAAGGAGCTGGCAAAGATGCAGGATCGTTGCATTCAGCGATACCCTGGTTTATATGGCAGTGATGACAGAATTCAAGCTTGTATGGCTGAGCTAGGTGTGCCCCTAACCAAGGAAGTTGGATTTCACCAGGTAATACTATTCTTATTGGGAATATTGCTGGTTTTGATTCTAACTTTGTGTGTCTGGTTGGTGCAGTATGATGTGTATGGAAACCTATTAGGCCTCCTGGGGGCACATCCCGTAACCCCACTAGCCACATTGCACCACCTTGGTTTAGTGGAACCCATATTCCCACGGATGAATCGAGTACAAGGCCTGCGACACCTAATGGCATCCATCAAGATGGACTCAGCTAGCATAATGCAACAATCAATCTGCTATGACAAAAACAGATATTGGTCCATCTCTGTTTCGTGGGGTTATGTGGTTCAAGTCCTCAGGGGAGTATTGTCCCCAAGAGAATTAGAGATGCCCTCGAGAACCTTTCTCAATTGGTATAAAAGAGCTGATTACACTGGATATTCGTTCAATACAAGACCAGTTTTCCGAAACCCTTGTCAAAAACCCTTCATTTTCTACATAACCAAATCTCGATATGATCGAGCCAGGAAACAAATTGTTGGGACTTATATTCGTGATCGTGAGAAATCTAGACCTCCTTATTGCCCATGGAAAGGGGAAACTCCAGAGAAAATCGACTCCATTATTGTTTTAAAAAGACCAGATCCTCTTCGCTGGCAAAAGGTAGGGATGCTCTGAAACTCAAATGAGATGAACAGTATTTTAACTTTTGTGTTAATATATGCCAAGCGCATGTTCTATGCACATTACCACTAAACTGTATATCACCAAATTGGATAGGTTTGCTGTCTAAATTTGATAAA
Source organism: Delonix regia (assembly GCA_037074485.1). Classification (NCBI taxonomy): domain Eukaryota; kingdom Viridiplantae; phylum Streptophyta; class Magnoliopsida; order Fabales; family Fabaceae; genus Delonix; species Delonix regia. The sequence continues at coordinate 15,489,170 of CM073456.1, read as the reverse complement.
CTTCCCTTGCAGTCGCCAAGGAGGGACTGTTGTAGAATTCTGCCATCACATAGAAGATCAACTATGTACATATGGGTAGGCAATTGTCGAGATGGTGAAGTAGCTGAATTGTAGCACCGCAAGGTACATACTGTTCATTATTCTTGTCTCTAATACATTTCAAGACGCACAGGATTAATACGAGCTTCGAGTTACATTCCTAAATCCTAAGGCTACATTTGCACCAGAAAGTCCACAGAACACAAAATAAGACATTGTTACTGATCATGAAATCACAAGCTACAGTTTGGCCATCTTCTGCAATTATTTTCGTTTTCCACTATGTAAATTCAACAAAGCATGTCAGCAACGGTAGTTGCCTTGGAACGTATTCTATGTAACAAGCTCATCATCGTTCCCACGGGGTAACACAACAAAAATATTATACTTTCTAAGAAACACAGATTCAGACAACACTGCTATCTCATCGAACAAAGCATCTCAAATTTATCTGACGTGAACTGACTGGAAAATTCGGTAAAACTTGAACCTCTGTCCTTTTATTTATACAGAAGAAAATGATACTTCAAATAGGCGCACTCACCAGAGGCAAGTAAGTTTCATTGTCGCTTGACATGTTTTGAGGAACTGAGGGCATTGGTGTTGCAGACACTGCAAGTATGGTGAGATCTATACGAGTAGTGTTGGGCAATGGCGTATCGATCTGACGTATAACCGTAGTTCTACCATCCCTGACTGTCACATTCACTGTTTAAAAAGTTAAACAGAGAGAAGATTTTATTGGACTAATAGAGGTTAGTTCCAAACAAACAGTTATTTAATGATAAACATAATATCCAAGAGCTACTCAAGTCTATTTAATTGCAAAAGAAGTCGTGAAAAGTTCATGCTCGATTGAACAGCCGAGATATTCAACAAATTGCACTTAGAATAACTTCGAAGAGCGGAAAATGATTATGAGAAGCCCTAAATCTTGAACAAAAATATCACAGATGAGCAACCATAATTTGAATACAACATCCAAGCTTGATAGAAGAGAACGCAGATCAAAACAAAAGAACAAGAATAACAAATTACGATAAGAACAAATAGAATAATATGATGATAATGAAGACAGTTATGTCGAAATTGGTACCTGGAAATGAATACCACCAGAGTATAAAAAGGCAAAGCAACACGATCACAGGAATCGCGTGAAGCCACTTCTCCGCCGATCGTAACAGAGAAACTCCCCTCTTTCCACTGGTGCTCCGCGGATCGTAAAGCGGAAGGCTGAGCATATTATCACCGTCGGTTCTTCTTCGCTTTGTTTGTGGCTGTTCTGCGACATTGATGGCTCTGTGCTCGCCTGAGCAGCGAGAAGTCGAACTTGAAGTTCTCTGCTGCATTGGATATGATCGCTCTCGCACAGGCACAAGAAGAAGAAGAAGAAGAAGAAGAAGACGAAGAAGAAAAAGCGAGTGAATCTTGGGTTTCTGCAATGAAAGAATGGAAGGAAACTCTGTTATGTAGTTCTGAGGCTTGTGGTTCGGGTGTTCCTCGCTCGTTAGGCACATAACGAACTTTTGGGCGGGAAAGTATTTAAGCGTGCTACGCACGTGATTGGTCAAAGCGTCATTGTTGGTCTGCCCCTCATATAACATTTCATGTTTTTTACTTAGATCCCTTAAAAATATATTTTAAAGTACATGAAAAAAAAAAATTACCAAACTTGTTTATAACATACTCATACTATAATAAGTTACTACATAAAGTTGAAATGGATAAATTTATATAATTTAATTTAATTTAATTAGATACTTAATACACATTATATTATATAAATTTATAAAGTTAATTCATGTAATATTATTTATTATTATATTATTAATTAATTTTTTATTTTCATTAAACCCAATTATATTAAAAAAAATACAAAACATATTTTAACCTTACACCATTATACTTCCTCTCAATACCAATACAGTATAATATTATGAAAATATTATCATCTTATGTTATCAAACATTACCCTTTGCATAGTAGGAAAAATACCCATCATTGTTATTTGTAAACATCTTCTGAAACTCCACAATTAAGGAGATAATGAAAAATTACTAATCCAATAGTAGTTACACGTGTGATTTTAGCAAAGCATAATTTTTGAACTCCAGCCACTTACCTATAATAAATTAATTTTAACCAGTACAATTAATAATTATTTATTATTATGATTATGATTATTATTATTATTATTATTAAATACAATAACTTATTTTAAACTAATTTTATTAATTAAAAATTATTTATTATATATAATAAATAATTTTTAATGAGTATCAAGTACTCGCTAACAAATTCTTTTTTAAATTCCAAATTTCTAGGTAGTATTCCACTATTCACGGGTATATGAAGCCTGCCCTTCTCCCAAACTGACTTGCCAATCTCGAAAGAACTGAAATTGGAGCTACGGAAAGTCATTTAGCTCCGCTTTGTCATATTTATGGCACAAGTCCAAGCTATATTTCATTAAAAACATTTTCTCTCAAAATGTCTATATTTTTCTTCTCCTAAATGCATCCCTCAAATAACTTTTGCGATATTTCTCAACAGCACAACAACTTAAACATCCCAAGAGTTTGGAAATTTGCAATCAATACTAGAGAACATTATGAATTCGTGCAATAACTACAGTAAACCAGACCCATTATGTATAGTTGGCATTTGGGATTACTATGCAAAGCCCTTTGGGGTTGAAAATTAATTCTTTGTTGACATGAGTTTTCATTCCTTCACTTATCACCATTGAATTAACGGTTATAGTAGTACCATGTGTAAGATGCATGCATGCATGCAATCTCAGAACAAACCTTAGAGCTTTCAAAGCAGATGCACACACTAAAAACTAACGCGGCCACTAAACTTGAACAGGACAAAGGGAGTAATTCTGTGCAACAACTTGTAATGGAATCTATACATCACGGTCAGAGAAAAATGATCAAGATGAAAGAAGTCGTTTATTATGATTGAGTCTAAATTCTAACAAATGGGCAAAAGAAAAATCCTACAAAGAGGCATCTTACATACAGAAAAGCCAGCTCACATGTACACCCATGAGAAAAAGCAGAATTTTTTTTTTTTTAAATATCAAAATCAAAAGATTGTAAAAGCACCATGTTATCTCCTATGAAACAAAAATTGATAACAAGGCACATTACATATGAAGTATGAACAACCACAAACACTGTATTTTCAGTCTGTAGATCTGTCTGTGTCAGACCCATTACTAACAATATGTCTTTGATCATCATCCCTTCTTCTGGAGGTTTGTACTGGATGAATTTGGGGATCATATTTCTGGGAAGCAAGGTAGCTTAATGCTGTAACCACATCAGTTATCACAGGCCGCATGTTAGGTTGCTCTTGAACACACATGGCAGCAATAGCTAGAGCTTGATACAAACCTCTAACAGGATAATGACCTTCAAGCAATGGGTCAACCATTTGGGAGAATTTTCTCCGGTCTTTGAATAAGGGCCTTGCCTGCAAACAAAATCACGTCATCTAAGGTAATTATTTTTGTCAATTCACACAAATTGCTATTAATGAAGTAAACAAAAAAAAGAATTGGAAACTCTCAAAACAAAAACGTTATTTCCAATCAATTTACTCAGCGAAATAGAATGTGTTCTAATTCTCAGTGCATATAAAGAAAGTTTGCATTTACATGAACAACAGGAGTAAAAATAATTGGAAGAAAAGTCAATGCCATTATAGATGTCTGTATTATACACTACAAGATATGCATCACAGATCAGGGCTGTTAGCATCCTGGCATCAACTATTAAGTCAAGGTTCAATTGACCATGTAAAACAACGAAATATAGTGACCCCAAGCTACAGCACCCAACTAAAATCACCACCAAGGCAAACTTTGGGAGAGGTTTACAAAATGAAAAAGGGAATGTTCTCTTTCCGCATTATGCCATGAAGCATGAAATGCAGGAAACAGTGTACTACAACGATTCAATTTGAACAACCATTGACACTCAGGGTTACATATGGTGCGAGTTTAGAGAAATAACAAATGGAAAGGCATACAAATATCCACGTAATAGTATCACTTCTTCAAACCAGCATTCACTCTTAAGACTCAGTAAGCATATAAATGTATGTTCTCACACGTAACTGGGATCTCAGTAATTTTGTGAGGTTATTTTCGTTCTCCTTTTTTTAACTTTGGGCAGGAGGAGGTTAATATAACATTGTAGTTTCCTTATGCACAAGGTGAAGTTTTTGAAATGGCAAAATCAATGATCAGAAAATAAAATCAGCAAGCTTCAGAAAATTCTCTAGCTCAAGAACTTTCACAACAGACCACAAAAAAATCAAGAAACAAGCAACTAACAAGTAGGTTGGTCTTCTCTAAAATTGTTGATGAGTGCAAGTACACATTCTATAAACCCAAAAGTATAAATATTCCAACTTGGGTTCATTCAACTGACTACTAACTATAATGCTCATCCTTTATATCATTTTGGTAACATGGAGAAGGTAATCTAAAATAATCAATGCCCAACCAAAACGAGTGCCACAGATTCTACGAGTAATTGCACCTGAAATTATATTTCTTAATTAAGACATGATAAGAATGAAAATAGCCACAAAAGTATATCAACTAACATGGATTTCAGCAATAAAGCTAGATAAACAAGCATTGACATACCCATGCAACCAGATTTTGTTCATTGGCAGGCCTTGTATTATCAATCGCTTTCCTGCCTGTGATGAGCTCCAAAAGAACAACTCCAAAGCTGTAGATATCTGACTTGAATGTCAATTGACCCGTCATAGCATAATCTGGAGCACAGTAACCGTATGTGCCCATAACCCTTGTTGAAACATGGGTCTTATCACCAATTGGGCCCACTTTTGCCAAGCCAAAATCAGATAACTTGGGATGATATCCCTCACCTAATAAAATGTTTGAGCATTTAAGGTCACGGTATATGACAGGGGGCTTCATTTTCTCATGCAAATACTCCAAGCCCTTAGCAGCTCCAGCTGCTATTCTCATTCTTGTATTCCAATCAAGTGGTTTCCTACCAGGTCGAAGATCTGGGGGAAGCAAGAGAGAGGCAACGAGATTAGCAATGGTGATAAAAGAATGCTTCTGAGTATACATTGTATCTGAAGAAAATTGAGATATCAGGATCATAGTATATACCATGCAAATGGTTCTCCAAAGATCCTAATGGCATGTACTCATAGACCAATAGTCTCTGATCTCCATCAGTACAAAACCCAATCAATTTGACAAGATTAGGGTGGTCCGCCATACTAAGCGTCAACACTTCAACAACAAATTCCCGAATTCCTTGAAGTCCATTAGGGTCAAGTTGCTTTATAGCCACAACCTACATAAACAAATGTGCACATTGACATGACGCACGTGTAAGAGCATAAAGTGCAACAGATGAGAATAGCTGGACCAGATTAACATTTCAATAACTTTATCTTTGTTCATTTCTGAACCAACCTGATTTATTCTCTCCAAGTACCCCTTGTAAACTTTGCCAAACCCTCCTTCTCCCAAAAAGCAATCTGACCTAAAATTTCCTGTTGCTGCTTCAAGTTCTTCAAAAGTAAACGGCTGTGCCTCGCCACTGTTAGCGATTTCATTGTCTGTTAAATTCAATTTCTTCACGTCCAGAGAAAGTTGGTCATCCTTAGAATTAGCCTCCTTCGTCCCATTCACATTCACATCAACTTTCACTGTATCTGTGGCAAATACAAAATACACCCGAGGTTAAGAGATCAGACAAAATGACATAAGTATCTAAGCAAATGCAAGTTATGCAAGAAGAAATTACTTTAATCCAATGAGACTGGAAAACCCCCTACCATCCAAATTTAAAAGCAAACAAAGTGCAAAATGACAAGCCCCACCTTGGATTATGCATCGAACACCTTCAACAACGCAAGTTATGGAAGGAAAGAAGAAATGAAGTATGGGCTATATGAATCCTTCAAAATAGACAACCGACATTAAAAAAATTTTACATATTCTCCGAGAGAGACTTAGGTTATCAGAAGCTACCAGAAAGGAACTTTACCACGGACCAACACTATTAATCTTGATATCGAACACAAATCAAACAAAAATCAAATTCATTGTTTTTCCTTTCCAAAATAATGTGTATACCGGGGAACACACTACCAAAATAAACTGAAGGATGAGCATTTAATTTGCATAGAAAAAAATTGTGAGACACGGCATACAACGAACCGGAAAGAATGAACATTGATCAGTTAAGGAGATACCCATATCCCGAATTTTAAGGGAAAAAAATATTTCTCAGAAAACAAGGATAAACAAAAATCAACATGATCATGGAGAATGGGTAATCAATTTGTTCTCTGGCTTAGCAGAATGCGTTTCAACTGAACATTCAAGTAAACAGAACCAAGATCAACGGAAAAATTAACCAGCACCTGTGAGATTGCTGGGCTTTGTGCTTTGGCTATAGTTCTCGCTCTGGGATTTTCTGCTTGATTTCTTCGCAAAACAAAAGCAACCCATGTTCCCTCTTAGTCACTCAGGTACACCAAGAAAACAAATCCTAGAACAGAGACCCAAGCATGAAAAGCACAGGTAAATGAGTGTCACAAACTGAGAGAAGGAAGGAAGGGCATCGAGAGAGAGACAGACAGAGAAGGAGAGAGAAAAAGAAGAGAGAGAGGCCCTTCTGACGTTCTGGGCATGGTTCTTCTTGGTGCTTTAATATTTTCAGGGTTTACATGAGGTGGATATGAATTATAATAAAAATCATTCTAATTCTAATCAGGAGATGCCACGAAAAAGAGAGTGGAGTTTTCTGTCATTTCCAACATGCGAGGGGTATAATCAGCTGCAGAGTTGGTTGAGTTTCTCAAAAGCCTTTATCATACGCGCAAGGGCTCTTTCGGTATTACGCACTCCGTAATAATATCGTCTACTCGTTTTATCAGACACTGCTCGCTGACGTGGCGCGTGCTAATTGCGAATTCAGCGATTTGGTGTCCATTGCAATCGCATTGCAATATATCTTTGTCTTTCGTATAAGGTATTATCCGCCGGTGGCGTACAAATCACATGACCTGAACGCGCTCTTCTGACCGTTCGATTTCCCTCCCAAATAAAAAAGGAAGAGGTCAACGTCTCGAACAATGCACTGGGCCCACACAATTACGCCATTCGTGGGTCCCACTTTGCCTACGCGTATCGCACTTCCACATCGTCCGCCGTGACGGCACCGTTAGTGATCCACGCGTTCCAGCCCCGCCCGCCTTTAACGGAACCGTTACTCGTGAAGCGACCGTGAATCACTAACTGAAAATTACGCCAACCCCAATTAGTGACCTTGGCATTTGGGAAAATAAAAAAAAATTAACTTTAGACGGTTTCAGATTATTGCACATTCAAATTATTGCAGATGGTTTCAGATGGACTCGGAAGTAGGGGATCACTGCCTCTATTTATAGCATACCGAAGTATGTTTTCTTCTTCCGGTTGAAACGCGGTAAGAGGCAAAGTAGTCATAAATAGTGGGTGAATTTTTCTGAATAGTAGTTTGATTTCCGAGTCTATGATGTCACCAACTTAAGTTTAAGTTTCAAATTTTCTATTGAAAAAATTCATTTTAATAAATACATTACATTATGTTAATGTAAGGGGTAGACTCTAAAAATATTTTTAAAAGAAATATATTTGAGTTAATTTATAAAATAACTTAAAAAATTGTCTCTCAGTCTCCAAATTTAAGTGATGATTTTATATTTTCTGAAACATTGTATTTTAATTATAATACAATTAATTATTAAATATAAAATAACATTTCATTAAATAATTATTTGATTTAATTTTCTTGTCATCAATTAATTTGATTATATTAATAAATATATTAAAATTATAAAAAAAACTCATTTCTATTAATAATTAATTATATTGTAATTAAATAATATGATGGTTTTGAAAATATTATATCATCCCCCACAAATTTTAGTTTGGAACTATTTAGTGAAAATTCGGCTGCATTCTCCATCAAGATCATATATATTAAAATTCACTTCTAAACAAGTTTACTTTTAATATCCAATTCTATAAAATTTAATTTATGCCCTAATTATATGGGGAATTAATAGACTTTTATATATTTAAGTTCCACGAAAACCTGTAACATCCAGTACGAAAATCCAATAAATGAGTGTTGAATACTCCAATTTAAAAGTGGTAGATTTAACTGTCAACTAACTGAAAAGAAATTCATTATGATTCATGAACAGATGAAATATATGAGGAGTTCACTGGTTTCACTATATAGATTTCCAAAACTTTAATGAACCAAAAATTATATGTTAATTTCTTGTTTACTAGCACATATTACATGACCATTTGACCGTTTTTGTTTAAATAGCATATTTTATTTTATTTTATTTTCTCTAGATTTTTATTTATTTAATGTGTGTACTCTAGCTGGTGTTTGACCTTGGCATTTGGGAAAATAAAAAAAAATAAAGTCTAATAATTTGAATTTAAAAGAACACGACGAGAATCATGTTGAGCAGTAATGTGAGGTGGAACACAGAAAAATATTTCATTTGACTTTGGTCCCTTTTTTTTTTTGTTGTTTCATTATTTCTTGTAACATTTGAATATGCAGCATCAGCTTCAAATTAAAATATCTTTATATAATTATTCTCTCTCTTTGACCCGCTTAATTGTGTTATGAACTCACATTAAGTGCCACTTAGTGCACTAATTAATAATCCCTCGCTATAAGCAGGTTTACATATCAGAAATTGTGATAAAGTAGTAAAAGAAGAATTTTAATTTATCAAGTAGAATTAGTTATTCAAACAACCCAAGCTTAAGTTTATGTTTCTAAGAAATTATTAAACATTGTGTTTAGTTTAGTTAGAATTTTTTTTTTGCAATGTCTGAGAATGATTGTAACTATATTGACAGAGAGTTTTAAGATGAAAAATCTAAAATCCATTGCAATATTTGAAAATAAATTACCAAATGTCGGGGCTAACTGAGTTATGAAAGAAATTAAAATTATCAGAAAATTCAATTGAGAAGCTTGTACCATTTTATATTTTTTCCCTCTAAGTATAGTTTCCTTGAAAACCTTAAAAATTTCAATACCAAACACTATCTAATTAATTTCGTTGAACAGAATATGAAAAAAAAAAGACACATTAAATTCATTTTTTCCATTTATTGTAAATTAAACAAACGTTCTCTGCATTTTGTTGAATTTTTTATTTTTAAAATTTACGCTTTAGTCTAATTTAAATTTTTTAATTAAAATACCTTTCACTAACTTAACAATATTTAGGTTAATAAAAAATTTTCAAATTTAACTACTGCACGACATTACTTTCTGTTTGATATAAAGATTTGCGTATATTATAAAATAAAAACTAAAATTGCATAAACAATTAATCTATTCTTAATTTATTTTGAGGGGTTTTGTTTTAGAATGTCATGATCAAGAGAATGGAGAAAACAACCAAATTCACACAAAGCAAACAGAGAATTACGCAGAGAGCGATCTAGAAAGTTTGACTATTTTGAAAACTTTGGCCATCAAGTAAAGTAAAGAATTAAGAAAGATCAGACGGTGACCTCAGAATCTGGAAAACAAAGAGAAGTCTAATAATTATATCCACACATAGCTAGTTGGGACGACAAAGCAAACCACGATATACTTATAAATATATAAATTAAAAAATATTAGGTGGAAAATGAGAGGAGGATTTGGTTGAATTGGAGTAATTAAAAACAATGTAAGAGTAAAGGAGGGTTTGGAAAGAGACAGTTTAAAGATAGAATAAAATGGTAGTTGATTTTGGTACGCATTCAACTCTATATATATCTTTCAAATGTCGCGACAGTTTTTAATATGATCTCTTACTTGGTGACGTTTGAGATCCCCATATCCATACACATGTCAATAAGTTTGGGGTCAAGCTTCCATTCACGAGAATATGACTCGTCTTACGTAGTTAGTCTTAAAATATTTTTGGTGATAGTTGATTTATATATTAATTTTAATGAAATTGTTTTAAAAAGTGAGAATTATAAAATAAATAATTTTATTAATATTAATATATTAAATCAACTATCATATAAATATAACAGAATTAACTAATATTTTTTCATCTTATGACCTCTGTTGTGATTTTTTGTTTCTTTCAATCATGTTTGGAATTTAAGAAATTTTAATGCAAAATGGATTTCTAAAAGGTTGATGTAAGATATGTAGTTATGTGTGTGACAATAATATGCATATATGCTCACTATTTTTGGCTTAGGGAGGTTTTTTCCTTCATTCAGTTGGGACGAAAATTCATTTTTATTTTGAAATGACATAATTTAATAGGTATAGTTTTCTTCAAGTTGATGTATTTAACCATTAAATCATTATTATTTTTAAACATCCAAACAGCACGTTATATACATATATATATATATATATATATAATTTTTTTTCAAACAAAAAAAGAAAGTTATGCATGTTTTACAATAGTATATTTATGAGAAAAAATATTTTGGTTCTTATAATTTTGCTTAATTTATTTATTTAACTTTTTATAGTTCAAAAATTTGTAATTAAATTCTCATAATTTATAAAATTTGTAATTTAATTCTCACCGTTATATTTTTCACAAATATTTTGTTATATATGTGAGTTAATTCTGTTTTATAATTTATTTTAATATTTTCTATTAACATAAAATATACATATTTAAAGTGTTACGGTAATGTATAATTAGTTAAATTAATAAAATTTAATAAAATATTATAACAATTTTAATAGTATGGACAAAATTATAAAAGAGAAAAATATAAAATTAATTTTTACTTTTACGTTGGATGATAATTTAATTTTTTATAAATTAATTTTAATAAATTAATATATCAGAAATTTAAATTTATATAAAATTAATTTTTTATTTAAATTAATGAATGAATAATATTTTATAAAATAAAATTTTAAAAAATAATTTATCACAATTGTTTTAAAAATATCAAATTAACATATGGCGAAAACTTTTCTCATTTATAAAAATGAAATCATTCTGTGCATTGATCTGCGAGGAAGTCAGGGTATAGCGGACAAAATAGAATTGTGTCTGATGCGGTTACAGATCATAATAACATTTATTTTGATTTTAGTAATTAAAGTGAGTTTGATGAACTTGAACTTCTTCATCATTTCTTCTTTTCTTTTATTTCTTATGTCTTTCTATTTAATAAAAAAAAATATTTCTTCTTGTATTTATTAGTTATAATATTGTTCTCTTATTCCGATAAATGTTTTTCAATTCACATAGTTTACATTTAAATGATAGAAAAGGAAGAAATAAATTCATATATTCTTTACTTGCATCGTTCCGTTCATCAAAGAAAATAAACATCACAAATAAAAAATATACAAATTCATCAATAAAGTAGTTAATTCATAAATTTTTTTTTAATGAAAAGTTCAACAAATATTAGAAATACAATATTATATTAAAATTATGTAAAATAATTCAATAACTAAAAAACTCAAGACTCTTCACAAGATAATAGTCAATAACAAAGATTCCCTAAAATAAGAAATGTGGGTATCTAACTATTAATATTAAATAAAATGTGTGATTTAATGATTTAGATTAATATTAATAATTGAGCATAAATTTTTTTTTAAATTTTAATCACACGCAATCTAAAATTTTAATTCAATGATTTAAATTTTAAAAAATACACCATCCAATACCATGTAAGAAAATACAGAAAATCCTATTCCTAACCCAACCATTTGTGGATAAGAGTTAATTTCCGGATGTCAAACGTTCGAATTACAAGGTAAGGTACCAAAATAATAATTTCAGGTACCAAAATAATATTACTTGTTTAATATGGATAAAAGTTTGTTAATATTCTAATTATAAATGGCAACAAGTGGATTTTGCACTTTAATAAAGAGAATGGTGCCTTCCGAGTTACGTTGATTGGGAAGCATATTATAGTATATATAATAAGATATGATTAGTCTTTATATATATATCTAAGGTGATTTATGATTAATCAATCACTGTAAGGCATATCCACCTTCTTTTTTATATATATTTTTTATTTGTAAAGGTATATCCCACTTGAAGCCTGCCAGTACCCATGCTAGAAGAGTAACTCCAACTCATGCTACAAAATTATTCTCATTACATTTTTAGCAAACGCAGATTATTTAAATACATTGATTAAATTAGCGAGAAAAAGTAATTATAAGAACATATTTGATAAATTATTATCAACATTTATTTATATTTATTTATTATAATTATCATTAATTTTGAACAAAAGTAGAGTTAAATCCCTTGCGTTTAATAACCAAATATACAAAATAAATGAATTTAGTGTATGTTGTGCCCATTTGATTTTGGATTAACGTAAATTAAAATTTTAATAACGTTGAAAATAAGTTTATATGACTGTAATTTATAATTTAAGAATTTTTTATGTGAAAAGTACATTTTACTATCAATGTATAAATAGAAAAAAAAAAGTTTTTTTTTACTATGATGTAAATGAGGTTTTGGAAGACAAACATAATTTTACAAAAGAATTTAACGTGAGATTATATCTAAATAGATTTTTAAATCTCTTAAATCTTTAATTAAACATAGTATTACTAAGAATAAAAAATGAAAGGGTCTCACTACATGCTTTATTTTTTCTGCATTAAATTTATTCTTCAAGTTTAGTTACCAAATGTCATTTTGAAAGAAAAGTGGGTGTGTGGCACTCTTTATGATCACCTGAAAAGAGTAACGTAGGAAAAGGAAATATTGAAACCCCAATAAATTTGAGGACAGGGTCTTCGGTAACCACATTTATTTGAACTTAATGCATTGGATAGTTATTGAGACATCTGGGGTTTTATTTAGAATGAGCTCAGATTCAAATTCCAAACTTTTGGTACTTAATACATAAACTGAATGGCTCATTATGATTGTGCAGTTTGTTTGAGCTCATGGTTTCCCCAAATGGCAAAGTGCTTCCTTCCATGTCCATCAACCCCAGAGGAAAGTGAGAATATATATATATATATATATATATATATATAGTAATTTATATTACTTTTTATATGAATTCTTAATAGAGTGATACTTGTGCGGAGGTGTAGAATTTGAATGTGACCCTTTGGGTTACATTGCATGCTTTGTGAACAAATTTTTCACCATAATTTGGAGAATTCCAATCGTTAGATGAACCATGAATGCAAAAGGGAGATTTTTTGTGCAAATGAACCATTCTTTTGTATTTACCTATAGGCAAGTTTATGTTGAGGCTATTACAGTCATTGTAGATGATTTCTATTTTTGGTTCTTTGCTCTTCCTGTATATAATTATATTCAAATTGGTTCTGACGCTATATCCTGGGATAAACACTATATTTTATCAGTCATCATATTTTAACAGTATGTGCAAATTGGTTCTGATGCGTTAGTTTTTCCTACTTGTACTTCCTTGTGTTTATTTCGAGTTGTAATTTCTGTTGTGTGCTCTCATCCTCAAAATGTGCAAAATGGTCAAATATGCTTTTCCTGGGATGACTCTCTTTTGTAACTTTTGTGTCGCCATTTCTGTGCTTGAATCACACAGGAAAATGAGTTTTGCACTATCAATACAGAGTGAAGATGAGAGTACAGAATAGAAACTACAAATGGACGTTTTTTTTTTCCTAAATATTAGATGTTAGGGTTCAATGTATTGTTCAGATTGGTGAACTCATTTTTCCAACCAAATTTTTGGTCATTTTTGTTTCCTGTGTTGTTATTACTGTATCTGCATCACAGAGCCCACTGTTTTCCGCCTTTCTGGTTCTGCATTTCCAGGTGACGCTTCAGGCGACGAGGGGTGGAAGGAGCTCCGAACGATGTCATTTTGGCTTCTCCCCTCTCTGTCATTTTCAAACTCAAAACGCACCGTTTCACCAAGCGTTTTAGTTGTCTGAAATTTTTAAAAAAAAAAACCTGCAGGCTGAAACGAAGTCGTTTCACACATACTGGGAAGCAAAAAAATAATCCTAAAACGCACCGTTTAGCTTTAGTTAAACGATATGTTTCAAGTAGTCATTCCGAGACAAAAAAAAAAAAAGGACTGAGACAGGTGGCTTGAGAAGGAGCGCGAGATTGATCGGACAGCTGACATAAAAAGTACAGTCAACTAGTTATACAATCGGAATTCTAATTTGGATGGTGGCGGTGGGAACAAGAAAGCCAAATTGAAGGATTCTAGAACCACATGATACCCCGATGAAAAACAGCATGTGGCATTGCGCTTCTTGTAAAGTCAAAATTACAACTTTTCACCCACTGCACAATCTTTTTTTTTTTTTTTTTCTTCTTAAGATTTTGAGATTTCAGTTTGAAATTCTTTTTTTACGTATTTCCAAAATCTTATGACGAGGTCCTTCAATAAAATAAAAATTTAGTTTTTAGATCCTTCAAAATGATTTTGAAACTTTAAGATCTTCATAATAAATACTTTAAATTTACGGATTTTAATTGTAAATTTTTTTTACACATGTCAGTCTAATATATATATATATATATATATTTATATTTATGTACATATTTATACATGTATATTAGACCTGATTATCAGGTCATTTTTTATATTGAACTTAAAAAAATCTAACCATGTTTTTTTAATTAGGTTCTTATTTATATTTTAAGCCAATCTTATGAGGTTAAACAAATTTTTTAAATTATGATCAAATTTTTTTTGTTATTTAAAATTTATAAAAAATAATATAGTTAATTGTTATTATTATGCATAAAATTATTTTATTTTATTTATTAAAATATCATATTATACTTATTTTTTAAAATAATAAAATTTTTTATTAAAATAATATTAATTTAAACTTTTCAAATTCAAGTTAATCTTAAAAAAAAAAACTCAAACTTAACTTATTTTATAAATTAAATTTCTCTAATCAAATTTTTTGGTTCACATTTTTTTCTCAGGCCGGCATTTTTGAACGAAGCAAATTTTTTAAAATATCATTAAATATAATGTATATGTATGTGTGTTTTTTCTTTTTTATCCCCCTTCCATGAAATTTCCCATACCATCGTCAATCCAGAAAGATGATAAGAAACTTACGTGGGCCCAAAGTAAAGCAACTGAGTTCGGATTTCATTAATGGTGGGGTTACATTGTCAAACCTGTAATTACCTATAAGAATGTTCATGCCCCTGAATTCAATCACTGTCCTAATGGCACTTTTTCGGTAGAAATTAATACCTTTGACATCAGGTAGTAGGGTGTGATGAAGATGGGTATTCAGCTTTGGGATTGGATGAATGGAAGGAAGGGTATAATTGGAATGGCATTAGGCTAAGCAGTATTAGGTCGGCTAATTAGCCAGATAGTCTGTTCTGTCTCCAAGTAGGTGACCCTTTCTGTGGTCCCATATGGAAGAACCCTATCACTGCTAGGGTCTAAGACTATCCTTTATTATTAAAACCAAAAGAAGAAAGGTGACATGAGAATTAAAAGATTAATTTTATATTTTTCTCTTAAAAAAAAAAAATGTCCGTTGGTGTTTGATGAAAAATAGACAGCCGAAACCTAGAGATCAAATTCTAGGTCAACTTGTGGACAGCCAGAACACAAGCTGGCTAAGGAACACAAACGGTGACAAAACAAATCAACAGTACTTCATTGATAATAATGAACGAGGATGCTTCCTGTGTAGCTTCTGACAACTTGATAATAAGGCATTCTTTTGTTTTTTGTATTTAAAAATAAATATAGGGTGAAATTAGATAAAATAAATAAATTTAAAAATTATGGGTTCTCCTCTCTCAGCTTTCTTCTTCTTCTTTTTTTCTCTTGTAATTTTGTCCTGCATTTAATTTCTAAATGCAGTGATTGAAGATGCTCTTTTCCACCATAATAATAGATTGAGATAAAGGGGTATTTCAGTGAGGGGTGACATAGCACTCGCGATTAATAGGACAGGGAATGCTGTTCTATAGTGTTTTCCAGTTTGATGTAGCAAAAGGGGTCATGAGACTCATGATTTAAAAAAGTCACTTAGGACAATATATAAATTGGTTGAATTCTTATAAAACATCGATTCTTTTTTATTTAACTAATTTTTAATTATAATACTAAGTACAAACATATTGAATGCCTTAATACCTAATATAATATAAAATAGATTATCCTAGTAATTTGAACTTTTTTTTAAAAAAATTTATCTATCGTTATAAAGTAGTGTTTTTAAATTTGAAGTGTAGTAACACATTGCCTTACTGAGTTTTAGGTTACCTTGAGGTTCCATGCAAGGGTTTGATGGTAAGATTATGTTTTGAAAGTTTAATTTATGATGAAATGAAATGATCATTTTTGAAATGATATGAAATAGAATTGAAGTGAAATGATGTATTGTTTAAAAATTTAATAAGAATTTTATTTATTTTTATTTAAAAATTATAATAAAATTAATAAAATAGAATAACTTATAAATTATTTTTTTAAATATTGTCCTTATAAAACAATAACATCACTAATAATGTTTTTATTGTTAAATTCATTATACAAGATTATTATAGTGAGAGAGTAAGAGATTTTTTTTATTATGATGATGAGTTTATGAAAAAATTTTTTAATAGAGTTTGAAAGAATTTTGTAAATTTTTATTATTAAATTGTCATTAAAAATTATATATTTATTATTAAATTCCTTTAGTTCCCAAAAAGCCTTCACAAGAAATGGTCTTCACTAATATTATCGCATATTATTGAATCATCCCTTCCTTGAATGAAAAGCAGGTGATTAGTAATCAAAATTAATCATGCCCTTTCAGAATTCTTTTTCCTAGTTCCACCGAGATGAACAATCTATGAAACTACAATGAAAATTAATATCGAACCCACAACTCCAATTTTTCCGTTAGATTGTTTCTCTGTATTGGATGAAGCAAACACAGAAAATATAGGTGCCACCATAATGAGAGAGAGCAGCCACAACTATATTATGGAGAGAGAGACAGAGAGTGAACCTGATAGAAGCTTAGCATAGAATCATATGGTGCAATTAAACCCCGACGCAGAACAAATTGATGTGCACTATGACAAATTGGCGTGCACCATGAGAAACGACTTGACACTGTTCCGCTTCAATGGCAGATGAATGAAGAAGCACGCACGATGATAAAGGCAATATGGTCTCTCACTTAGGTATAATTTTAATTATAATTAATAAAAGTAATTAATTTCTCATATCATTCTATTCTATTTTTTAATTCCAAATTTAGAGAGCAACAAAATTGAAATTTTTTATAAGCATCATATTTAGTACATTTATAAGTGTATTAATATATTAAATTATAATATATGAATATAATTGTAATAATATTAACAAAAAATAATAATATTATAATTATACTTTTATATTATAACTAAATGCATTAATTCACTCAAAATTATAAATTCGTTACAAATTTTATTTTTATGATAACAAACATATCCCTCATTTGTTATTATATTTCACTAAAAAAAAATTTCAAATATTAATTCAACTTATTTTAACCATTCTCTTATTTGTTACTCCCCCTCCAAATATACCCTTGAAGGTTTTAATGGTAAAAATCAGTGTTTGCACCACTCAGTAACGCTCGGAAGCAATAGAGTTTTACAAAATCTCACGTTAACATGTTAATTTCACAAGGCAAACACTTCCTCGAGTCCATCGAAGATTTCAAGTTCATAATCCATAAAAAGAATGTATAGTATCATCCTGAAGTCATAAATCAACTAGTTGCTTTTCACACAGTACAAGTATTTAGTCACAAAAGCCTCTAACACAAACCTCTAAGCTTTTTTCCTACGCTCACGTGTACAGGACTCGTCTGAAAACAAGAAGCTAGACGCATTCTAAAGGGACGAAATAGTTATGTAACAATCAGCTTCCAGACTGTGTTATTTTTGGAATGTCACTATGGTTATCCATAGTTATTTCTGTGCATTTTTTTCTTCTTTAGCGTCGGACCTGACAGGAGAAAAAGAACATCATTTAACCCTGCACTTCAGTAATGAATATAAAAAGTATAAAAGGCATCCCAGCAATTGGAAACATACACTACTCGTCTGACAAATTGTCCCTTGATACGAGGCCGCATTTCTGCTAGTTTTTTCCTGCTGTAGTATCGAACCTGAGAGAAGATCAAAGGAAAATCCAAGAATATGAATAGCAGACAGAGAAAATGCCTATTGGAGTCAAAAGGTTAAACAAAGCTAGAATGATTTTAGTAAAAGCTGGTTACGTCAATAAGCTATTGATTTGCCTATTGACAATAGAAGCACACCATCGGTAGAGCACAACTACATCACTACATCTTTATATTCGCACGGATAAAAGCCCAGTGCTGTAAAGATATTCAGACAAATTACCAAAATTTCAAACATATTCTGGGCCATGTAAGCAAGAGTATATTACCCTCTTGTCAAAGCATCTTTCTTTTCTCTTTTGACGAAATTTGGTCAAGGCAGCCTCTCTTAGTGCAATTCGTCCTTCATCTATTCCATTCCCCCCACTGTTTTTCCTGTCAATGCCACTGGCTCCAATGCTCCCAGCTGCCTTATTACCACTTTCCACTGTCATCATTCTGGTTGTCAAGTTGGTACAGCTTCCATTCTGTCCATTGCTACCGTGATCACTCTCAGTAGCACTTCCATCCACATTGAAGTTCGCTGCATTACTTTCCACTGGCCCTTCTAACAATTTTGATGATATACCATCATCTGACTGGAGTTCTAGTGTAGTATTGTGGACAATATGATTATAATTGTGAAAGTGACAATGATTGTGCTCAACATTGAACTCTTGCTCGGAGCCTACCACTTGTGCATTAACCGTCCTTACATTATCTGCCTGGGCAGAAACTTTCTTGTGAGGTGAGGAAATACTACTGTTCTGTACAGCTTGGAGTGCAGAAGAATTAAAAGATCCAACTCCTGTAACAGACTCTGGCTTCTTTTCAAAAGCTTCACCTGTGGTACTGAAATATATATTAGTGGAGGCCATGTCATGGATGTTGCTGCTCCCATTAAACTGCTGATTTGGAGGAGTGCCATTAGAACAAGATGGATTGTGCGTTGTCTCTGAATTTGGTACAACTGAGCTATTATCTGGTGGAGAACAGCTTCCAACATTTCCTCTTTGAGCCTGATAAAAACGTAACATTAGGTTGTGTGCTTTGGCACCATACCCTTCTTTTCCAGCCATTTTTATTGGCACATGCTTGCTAACCACTGAACAAGAACTAAAACACAGTATGTTGTTTCTCGATACAGTACACTCAAACTTCTCTGTTCGTTCAGTTATCCCTATCCCCTTATCTTGCTCATGTATCCATAGAAGATGCAGAATGAGGAAAATAGAGATGTGACCAGATAATTGTTAAATTAATGGGAGTTTCTTTTTTTTTTTTGGGGGGGGGGGGGTTGGTGGGGGATGCAAATGCTATAAACAATAAAAGATCTTTCTGAATAATTTTGTATGATTTCAAAGGACCATAGAATATAACCTGATTAGCAGAAACAGTGTTATATCTGCAAAATAAAGAAAACAATGAAAATTCAAATGTTATTAACCAACATTATGCATCTAATATTTGCTCCAAATAGAGGGTACATATGCTTGCAAAATTATCTTACTTTGAGAATGCTGACAGATCTGAGCATCTCAAAACATTGCGCTCATCACCTGCCACATTTTTTGCATATCCCACTCCTCCTAGCCTCTTTAAAGTTAGTTCAAGAGATGGATGTTGTTTAGGGCAACAGCTTGCTTTAGTTTGTGAGATGCTGGAAAAGCTATTGTTAGTGTTCAATTCTCTGCTTCCTGCCTGTGGATTGCTTCTATCAGTTACTGCATCAATGACATGCAAAACCTGGTCGTTTTGTGTCCTGATTTTATCACTGTTGTATAACAGTTGTCCACAGACATTATTGTGTCCTTTACTGAGTTGCTTACTATCTACATCAGACAGATTATTCATCCTTTTCCCCATTGGATTGGCGGACAACTCTTCAGGTTGATATTCTAGCCGCATATTTAAAGATATTCCCATCCCCAATTCTTTCCCCATTGCAACATTATCTGAAAAGAATTTAATTGGGTCAAGAGTGCCAATAAAGATAGATATGCCAAAGAAATAGATGCCATCAAGGCATACCTAGCAGTTCACTCTGTCTGTTGCACTCATTTTCTGTCACATGCACCCAAGTACTACTAGCATATTCAGGCTTTGTATGCATCACTTGCACACATGTGCTATCAGGGGCACCAACCGATTGCTTATGAGGTGAAACTGTGTGAGGGCTGCCAATTTCAGCTGGACATTTAGTCCATGAACTCTACATAAGATAAACTTTGATATGATTTTTGGGTTTCTGATAAAGACCAACTGGTCAATTCAAAATATGTGATTTTAAAGATAAATGGTGTAAGTTAAGAAATAATTACTTAAGCAAACAACATGCCCTCCATCATGCTGTTCCTAGTTCCCTAACAGTAAATGAACAGCAATGGCTGGATTTTTGCAATGAAGTAATAATTATGTATAGCAAGATGGTTCACTAAAAGTTGTCGCAATAACTACCAGTCCCCGCAAGTAACTGGCACACACTAGATCTGCTAAGATAATCATATTGTATTGAACTTGATCAATAACAGGTGTTCATTATTCTTCTCCTTTTTATGGCTAACTTCGATTGACTGCAATATATGACAAGTCAGACTCTTAAAACTCCTTTGTCAACATTTCCATTCTCTTTGGCTATTATCATTTATCAGTCAGTCCTACTATCAAGTCACATGCTTCTAAGACCCATATACTCCAAATCTAGGAATTTATAGTAACCTTCCTCTTTCTAGACTCCAATATCATAAATTTATAACTTATCATTTAACTCTATACATCTTGGTTGTCAATTCTAAAACCCATGGCTGTGGCTAGACAGATTAATGAGAATAATGGTTCAGTAACAGCTTATAGTCTGTCTTCCAAGCTGACTGGCTTCAGAAAGAGCAGGCTTGTCTACAAGTATAACATTCAAATTTGCCTAGCTATTTGATGGTGACATATTTGATAACAAACCATGGTAAATTATAAATCTTTCAAATTGTTTCCATGAGTAAACAACTAAACAAGAAGTGATATTGCAACAACATACTGCTACATCAACTAGCGAGTTTTGCCTCTTATCATATAGTAAAAATCATTGCTTAGCATAAATTCAATGAAGACATATTTATATGTTATGAGGTCTTGCATTACCTGAGTTCCACTTCCATTGTCACTTCCATCTTGAATACTCATGCTTTTACTTCCAATGTCATTTTCATCGCTACTGTCACTATTATTTCCTGCTAGGTCATCATCACCTCTTGACTTTGCAGATTTTCTGGTCTGTGTCCCACTTTCACTTCCACTGCCACTAGACTGAGGAAGTGTATTAATCCAAGTAGAGGAATAATTAACTATTCAAGAATGGATTGGTATATAAGTTTATCAAATATAAGATCCACAAGATCAACATGAACTATCATGCAATATACACCAAATAATAACATTAATTCATATATACTACTAACTTTCTCAGTTGATCCTTACATCACCTGGAAGCCAACATTTATACTTTTAAGTACATGCCTGAAACAAAAATGTAAAGCAACTCACACTGTGACATCTTCTCCAAACATGTTGCCAGAGGTTTTTAAGTTCGTTCCTCCGAATGGGTTTCACTAAAAAATCAACTGCACCCTTTGACAAACACTTAAAGACTATACCCATAGAATCATGAGATGACATCACTGCATGCATTTTGTGCGGTAAAACAAAAACACCAGATGAGCAATAATCATGAAGATAATATATTTACATTTGATATAAAGTATTCCTTTGGAATGGCACTTACTAATTACTGGGATATTCTTGAGAGTTTTGTGGCTCACGATCTTGCACAAAAGAGATATTCCAGATAAAACAGGCATAGCTACCTCTGTTAGGATGAGATCAATGCGATTGCCTGGATCTTCTAACATTTTCCATGCTTGATGACCATTGGAAACAGCAATGACTGTAAGGACCATAGACAAATCAAATAGATTTAAAGGGTTATGGCTTTCATTATACAAACAGCTACTTGTTTAAACTTTAGAGAGGCACTTATCCATTAAGGTAAAATGGATACAAAAGTGCAATTAAGACCAAGCCAAACCTCATTTTGTCTGTGGAACAAATACTAACAAGATGTAATTAATCCCTGTAATGGGAACTTGAAATCATTATCATGATTCATTTTCAATTCTCCATACAAACATCCCTCAGAATTTACTGAGTAGGACAGAGGACTCCGATGTTCGGTACTTATAATGGAAAATCCCTAGAGGATCTGTCGCCCAGAATTATACAACTGTGAAGAATGAACAATATATTTAAATTACATGTTAAACACATATGACATACAGATACCATCCTTCAACACGGTAGAAACAGATTCACTTGCAATATACAGAAAGCGATGGAGTTCTTTCCAACATCCTCTAAAGATGTTAATAGATAGACTTTTAAACACATAGGCCAAAAATTTTGAACAAAGCTGAGCTCTCAATTTAGAATGGATGTGAAAACTAATTTATACTTTGTGGTTGAAATTCAAATGTCAAGTTTGTATGTGAAGGATAAATATTATAGAATCATTTTTTCCAAGTAATTAAAGTAAAAGGTACAAGATTGGTATACAACATCAAAGGGAGCTTGTCTAGCACATTTGTATCTTTGTCATACAGGTAGGAGTAGTTGTAACTTGCAAGTCAGAAGAAATGAATTGAAGTGAAACGAATGAACAATTACTGAAAAAAATTAATTACCTTCATAACTACAATTTCTTAGTAGAGCACTCACAACATGGCGTGTTGAATCATCATCTTCCACCAGCAGAACTTTTATTGACCTCAAGGGGAGAAACTGCTCCCATTCTATCACTGGCCCTTGAGGTTGTTGTTGTGATACCTGCAAGTTCTCATGGATTTGAATCAGCCCCCTCACCCCACTATTTCCATCTTCAGTAACCTTGTTAAATCTTGCATCATCTTCCACGGATGATCCAGAGCCTTGTCCTCCATTAACTACTCCATTATAGAGTCTATTGGAATCAGAAATCATATGATTTTGATCCATGAAACCTCTATGTCCAACTACATTATTGCTCATTGGAGCAACCCACATCAACTATGTCCGTGTTCTAAGAACATGGATGACGACTTATCAGGACTGTACCAGTGTGATACTCTTGTTATATCTGTCATGAATTCGCTGGTCTTAAGCACTTCAGTAATCAATTACTGCAAACAAAACTCTTACTCAGTCAGGTCAGTGCTTTTTCCAACTTCACTGTCCTGAAACGTAAATGACACTCTACCTAGTGGTACTTCACCTCAGAGGCCTAAACAAGTTATACATATATCACAGAGAGAATGAGGAGGAAGTAATAATACTCTTTAGTCTTTAAGATGGGACACTTAGTAATAATTTATGCAAATTGTTAACAGATCACACACGGCAATCCATCAAGACAACTTGATACAAATAGAAATGAGCAGGATAAAATAGAATCAATAAATCCATCTCTCCATGAAAGAAACCAGATACTCGAAAACGGTAATTTTAAAAGTGACATACTAAAATGGATTATCAACACATTTCTAAACAAAGCCCCCTCAGTCAGTCCTTGGTAATACTTTCCATTCATACTAATGTCCTTGGAAATAAATATAAGTAAAATTCACTCATCATCCGCACAGAAACTGCTAAGATGCTCTAATAGAACATGTACGTACTGAGATTCTTAAATGGATAAACCTACAATGAGAAATCCGCATACTACAGAAACTTGAAAATGAAACCAGATATAAACTCCCAAAATTGACCAAAGCCAGTCGAGCTCTTGAATCCTAATTCATTTCTAAAATTTTCAGCAGTATCCAAGTTATGTACGATAGTTAATTATATACAGATGGTCATGAAGTCTGAGGATTCAACCTCGCTCAACCAAGCATAACACAAATTCCACAAACTATTTCTACATAGTTTCTCTTTTAAGAAAAGTTTCCGTGTCAATCTTTTTCACCCACCGATTATAGCTCCAAGATCACCTCAAGGACAATCGAATATAAAAAGGAAGGATGGAAGAACGAATATAAACAATAAAATATTCATTGTATCATATAGACGAAAATTAATGAGCTCCTGTCAAGGAATATAGCACAAGAGACTTACCTTCAAGGCTTCTCAGATGAAACCAAAACACCATTTGTCAGCTCGATTGAAGTAACTTCAAAAACAAAACTAAAACAAAAACAAATATACTAATCAAAGCTCCAAATCTAGTTTCACAATAAAAACTGCAAAGCAAATTTACAATTTTTTTTTTAAATCAGAGGGAAAAGATTAAAGGGAATCAGAGCTCAATAATAAGTATCAAACATATGTCTCGTGCTATTCTCATAAGAAACTTCAAATTTGTTGTGAAAATCACTTGACTGGCAGAGAAACAGCGAAGCTAAAAGGTTAGAGAGAGAGAGAGAGATAGAGAGAGAGAGGGGGAAGGAAAAAGGAGGAAGAGAAGATATTATTCGGGCAGAGGCTGACGTGTAAGAAATGAAGGTGTGGAGTGGCTCGGAGTTCCACGGGGGATGGGGGCCACATGATGTGGACAGTATCAGAGGCGTTGGATGGCATGACCTGTACAAAATCAAAAGCTGCAAGGTTAGAGAGAGTGAATCGAATCTAATGCGATCGTCCAAATCGGCATGCCACCACGTGGCTCGTTACTGTGCTCGTATGAAGATTCTGTCTTAAAAACCCAATGCGATGCCGTTGCCCTACCGCTTTCATAAATCCAGGGGCGTCGCAAGTCGTAGCTCGTAATTTGCACCTCCAACTTCTATTTTATTTCTTCATCGACAAAATTACTTTGGTGTCTCTTGTTTATAATAAAATTATTATTTTTATTATTTATTTATTTTCATGTTCAAAATATTTTTATTTATTAAAAATATCACATTTAATTTTTAAATTTTTTAAAATATTAAATTTAGCCTATTAACTTTAGATTTAAAATTTTAGTAGATAAATTAAATTTGATATTTGTTTTAGAAATAAAAAATTAATGTGATGTTTTTTAATAAATTAAGATAATTTTAGATATTTTAATAAATAAAAAATTAAATGATAATTTTGCCATAAGCATGAAAAAAATATTTAACTTTTTCTTTATCAAATTATCCATTCGAGGTTGAACCAAAAAACTGAATTTAGGATGTTTCTTTATATTTTTATTGTTGTATTTTTAATTACAATATAATAAATATTATTTTTTAACTATAACATAATAAATAATTATCGGCAAGCAATCGTACACTTAATACGTCTAACATGTCACAAGTTATACGTTCCAATCTAAATCTTGACCCTGGTAGGATAATTGAGATTAAATAGTTGATAAAAATTTTAGTTTAAGAAACAAATAAACTTATATAGTATTTTCTTGCTTCCTATAATATTCCAGAAACAAAATGGCATATAAATATATTTTTTAAAGACTAACTTATATGATTTCAGACCGTATAAAAAATTTTATTTATTATAATTTTCTTAAAGAAATAAGAAATGCTTAAGGACGACATATAACTTTTCTTAAAAAAATCACACATAATTATTACATGGTGTATTGAAAAAAGATATAAAATAATAACATATAAAAATATGTGGACTGAATATCCACATAAAATAATTTATTACATTTATATTTTTCATTTCAATATTTTTTTTAGATTTTATTTAAAACTCAAAATTCTTTAATTTTTGAATTAATTAACTTACACTCTTTACTTTCTTTATCTTTTAAATAATTTCAAAATCATCATTTTATGAATTTGCCAACATATGTACTTCGATTATTGTTTTAATAACTTCCAAAATTCTTAATCTTATAAAGTAATATTTTTGAGTTATGCACAAAGTAAAGAAGGCTGAGAGAGTAAGTATGTCATATGATGATTGTCTATGTATAATAATATTAATATAATTATAAATAATATTACATTATTTCTAATATATATATATATATATATATTAATTTTGGAAAGTTAATCAATTAGTTTTACAGTTTATATCAATTTACAAATTGGTCCCTTCAATTTTTTTTTGTAAAATTACTCTTTACACTTTCAAATTCTTACAACTAGATATGAGAATAACTTACAAAAGTTTGCATGACTTAATAAATCTAGCAAAAAAAAAAAATGTAAAACTTGAACAGAAAAGGCCTGATTTGAAAAACTTGATTTGTAAAATGTATTGAACTTAAGCTTTTTTTAAAGTTTGGCCTGAGTTCGAAAAGCTCAAATGAATATTTTTTTAATTAATAAAAACTTATTATTTTAAAAAAAACTTAGTGTAACATGACAATTTGATAAAAAAAAAATACTACCACTTATTTAAAGAATTTTTGCTAATACAACAATTCATTTGTATTTACAATTTCTCTATATATAATCTGACATGTAATAATAACAATTATTTATATTATTTATTTCAAATATTAAGTAATAAATTGATTTAATCATTCTTTAAAAAATATGATTGACCCGATAAGCCTGACTTAAAAAATAAAGATAAAAATCTAATTAAAATATGTACTAAAACTTTTTTTTAATTTGAATTCAAGCTTAATTTTAAAAATTCAACCCTGATTAATCATGTGTACTTAGGACTCTAGTTCCTATCGTTACACCCTTCCTAACATTGTTAAATTTTTGTTGAAATGGTAATCTTCTTTCCATTTTGGCTGATTCTCTTCTTCTTAATTTGACTACTGTGAACCAACTTTTTCTTCTCACTTTGGGTGACACAACTTCTTCTTATATTATCTTTTTCATGCTATCTGATCTATAACCCAACAACTTCGTGCTATCTTTGTCTTCTTCTTCTTCTTCTTCTTTTGGGTTGAACCACTTAACTATTTCGATGCTGACTTGGCTATTTGTGAAATCCATGGAAGAAAGGGGGCTACAACATCTATAGTGTCCTTCTGCATAAGCTAACCCTCGCCCTCATCTTATGAAGATTTGTGCTAAACTCCATTTGCCTCCCCATTTTCTGCTGTCATTGTCGTCATGCAATGATCGGAGCTTAAATGAATCTCAATAGTTGGAGCAAGAGTAACCATTGAAAAGATTCTCCTTCATAATTTTTCAATTATATTTAATTTAGATAATTCATTACTGAAGATTGCAATTAACATAAGACTAAAAATTTTATTTTGGTCCCTTACTTATAGCTCTATCTTCAATTTGTTCCCTCACTCGTTTTAAATTTTAAACTAACCCCCCACTCATGCCAACATTACTCAAATTAATCCTCTTATTAGCTAACCATGTATAAACGACTAATGTGACACATTTTTTATTGGCGTGCCACGTTTGAATCTGAGTTGGAAAATTTTGAGGACCATTCACACCATATCAACACTCTCATCTAACCTAATGCCCCATCACATTTGGCTTGCGAAAAAATATCCAAGTCTTTTCATCATGTCTCTTCTCTGTTGTAGGAAGCTTGAACAAGATGATGGAGAGATGCCACTTGAGCCTATCACAAGCAGTCTCATTGAAAAAGAGGAAGGTTTGAACTGTCTAACACAAGCTTCGCTAAGGTAAACCTAATTTTTTCCCTTTCCAATTCGAGGAGATTGCATGTTGACTATATTGTTTAGGTTGATTTAATTATTAATATGATGTATAGGTATATCTTTAATTGAATGCGAATTTTAGTTGATGAACTTTAGTTTGAGTTGATTATTAACCTGTTTAGGTCAATTTCCTCCTCTGATTCGAGGAATTGGTATGTTGTCATTAGACCTGACCATAATTTTAAAAGCCTACCTAACTTAATATGTCCAACCCAAAAAATATAAAGCTCATCCCAAACCTAGAAAGTCCAAATTAAAATTTTTTAAATAAAGAAACTCATTATTTAGAAAAATTAACTTGATTATTAAAAAAATAATGTAACGTAAGATTTAAGATATTAAAAATAAAATTATCTCAATTTTAAATGTGTAAAATGTAAGTTTATTAGTGTGACAATATCTTAGTAGGAAATAGTAACTAATGTCCTTCATCTAAAGGATTTATGATAATACAACAACCAATTTGCATTTATAACATCCCTACATACAATCATACAAGTAATGATAACCATTAACCATATAGTCTATTCCAAATTCTAAGTAATAAATATATTTACTTATGACTTGAACTAGCCCATCAAGTTTGATAGGCTTGACTTAAAAATATGGATGAAAGCTCGATTAAAAATGGGCTTGGGCCTTTTTCTTTAACCAACATATAGCCCAATTTTTTTAAGTTTGCTTGATGATTAGGTTTAGCTGTCATAAATCGAATGGAGGCCAATGCTAGGGTTTAGGTTTCCAATTATATGGCTTGGGGTTGTGAATTAGATTGTGGAAAATTTTTTGCAAGATTGTTAGTGTTTCGAAGCAATATAGGTAGTTGACAAAAGCATTTTGGTTTATTGGTAAAAGGAATTATGTTTTAGAACAAAAGTAGTTTACATTTTGGAGTATAATTACTAGTAATTGTTTTTTCTTTCCACAATGGAAAAAAGAAATGATAATGAAACTTAGGTATTTCAATTCTTCGATTGATGTATAACTTTCGTATTATGCTAATGAATAACTTTCTCATTTTGACCTAAGCAAGTATAGTCTTGATACTAATTTTATTTAATTTTGGAACATCTCAGAGATCGACATAATTAGAAAGAAGTAAGGTAAATAGAAGATGGAGGTATTGGATGGAGCAATGGGTAGATACCCAACTTTCCAAAAGTAGAGAACTTGAAGATTTAGACTCACTTTTCAGCTCACATTACAGAGTTGGGGAGCAACATGGAAGAAGAAGACAACTTAATATGAGAAATATTCAAATTCATAGTTGGGTAGATACCCAACTTTCCAAATCGTTGTTTGTTGCAACGATATATGGTTAAGCACTGTTATTTTTTTCCATTTCACTCCAAAAAAGAATTTTTTTTCTTTTCCACTTTTGTTTCCTTTTCAGTGCACAAGTCTGAATTACTACGAGGTTATTTTTGTTTTCTTGTTCACTGAATTTTGGGGTTTAAGATTAATTTTTTACCTTTAATTAATTACTGAACAATATACTAAAGTTGATTTGATTTTTTTTTTTGGTTAGAATTTTACTTTATTGCAAATGTGCCAAATATTTCTTTAGGTTTATCTAATGCCCAACATAGATAGTGAATGGTATTTATTGATGGACTCATAAGCATTGACTATGAATCAATTAAATTTTAAAGAACATCATTCAAGTAACCAAACCTTTTAAATGTTGGATAACTAATTTTTTTTTTAATCTCAGTGAAGATAATCCTATTAAAAATATTAATATTTAAGACAATGACCTATATGAATGGACCAATGAATTGCAAATTAAATTAAAAAGATGCCATATATTGAAATTATATTTTAAGATTAAATTCTTCAAATACTATTGGAAAGAGGGTGATCCACACTCAAATGAGTGAGTTTCCTTATTTGATACCACACTAGCTACTGGAAATGAGATCCACGTGTTTAGAAACTTAATTTACACAATACAAGTTGGAATGCGAATTTACATTTAGGTATAGGCTAGAAATGGAGTGCATTCTTGTGTTATGATAATGATGAATTATATAGTTCTTAATCATTGTATATGGGATGTGATTTCAATCTTATTATCAATGTCAATAACAGAAGCTATTGAGTATATTCTATGAGTTATTAATAAAAGTTCGGATATGACATTTATTGTTAAACAATTGGCTAAAGAAGATAAATCTATGTTTTTATCTTTGTTCCCTAAATATTTGCTTTGTTTATTACACCATTAAATTAGTAAGTCCACTTCATTTTTCTGTAACGTGACTTACTCGTTTCATTCTTGCTCATAATACTCTTGATAATGCAAACTATAACTTCCCACAAAGCTAAGAACCAAACGAGCTCCTTGGTTGTAGTAGCTTGCATGACGTCCTAACTTTAGTGCCTTTATAGTTAGGGAATATGAGATTGAAAATGATTTTGACATGGGTGGTGATGGTTTTAATAAACTTCTACAAGTAGCTACTGTAGCTAACCATACATAAGCAATTGTTACAACTTTGTTAAATGAATATGACTCCAAGAGTTGTTGTTTAACTTCCTTATTTGAAGGGAGAGCGACATGAACCAAATAGAGCTCAGAGATATTGGTATAGGGACTAAACCGATGTCTATAATGAACTCCATTTGCTTTAATATGAAATCCAAGAAATTTATGAAAAATATCCATGCCAATAAAAATATATTTTTCAACAATATGGCTTCCTAAGACATTGTATATGTGATGAACTCATTGTCATTGATAAGCCTCCATATATTGTAGAGCACTGTATATAATAATGAAACTTACAATTTCAAATCTAGTTTTTTATTTATTATTGTATTTGAAAGACCACAATATTTTTTTAAAGTAAAAATAGAAAGATAAATATAGAATATCAATGGTTGACACTTGCAATTTAAGTCATATATTACAGGTTGAAAAGAGAGACATTTTGAGTCACTTAAGGAAATGGGATTAGATCCTGTGATGGTAAATTATGATGGACTTTTTTATCCTAAAGCATGGGCTATCATTCTTCTAGTATTGTCAAATATCCTTCACTTGTTTCCATGAGCTTGAATAACTGAATTGTTCTTAAGTCATGAGTATGAAGGTAGTGAATAATTGAAGCTGTATCATGGAAAATTTAGATTATGTATAGTGATGATCTTACTTATTTTCTTACTTTTTAATCTATAGTGAAAGATATTACAGAATCAAACAAGACAACCAAGAAAAAAAAAGACTAGTGTCATTGTTACTTTGTGAATAAATAATGAGTGTAGAGTCTAATAACATTACTATCTTTCCATCTCTGCATATATATAAAAGCAAATTCAATTATGATATCCTTATTGGTTGGCCTAACTTTTCAATTTCGTGCACATCTAGCTTTGTGTTTTGCATTTCGGGTTCCGTTGAATATTAAAAAGCAAGATCATGTACAGGGAAAATTAAATTATGTATAATAAGTCAAAGTCAATAACATTTTGTCCCATTGGCAAGTACACATGTCATATAGTTTAACTGGTCTTCATATTTAGCATTAGTATCTTTATTATATTACGAAACTTATTATGAAAACTTTAAATATATCTGTTTATACAAAATAATAAATTTGTTACTATAATGTAAAGTAAGAGAAACCGATCCACCATATATGGTGAAGAAGAAGTGGCCAAAAGAAACATAGGAATATATAAAATCTTGATACAATAGTTTCTCAAATATAAGAGTTCTCAAGTACTAAAAAAGACACCATAATGGTAATGCATTGAGTTCGCTGACAATGAGGATATCTAACATGTATAACTAGAACTTAAGAACGTAATTAGTCGAAGTTACTTTATTATCAACGTGGACATTCTAACCCAAGTAGGGACCTAAACTAAACATACTTATATCTATTGATTCACTAAGTGCTACATATTCAAAAATATAAAATATGAATAATTGAAGCTTAATGGAAGTTTAGAAATTCATAGTACTTGGGGATAGTTGATATGACAGAAAAGGTAATAGTGTTGCAGTGATGACAAGAAGTTACTATGCTATATACATATTATTGACCATCCGAAAGCATATTTTTTAATCATATTTAAGACGAGAGAAAGAAGTTGTCATAATTAAATTGAACAATTAGGAAACAAGTATATTACTAATGAAAATCCCATTTTTTTTTCTTCTTGTAATAACTAAACTTCACAAAATTAAAATCCCATTTACTTTTCCATATGGTCCTTGTAACCACTTCTAATTATTTATAGAATATGCTATTATTATTTTTTATTTTAGATGCAAAATTTATATTCAATTGTACCAGAATTTAAATTAAACATAGTCATGTGATCATTGAAAATATAAAAAAGACGATACAACAGATAGTTCATACATCCGCATAATTTAATAAAATTTTAAAAAAGTTTTAGGCCTAATATTTATTTTACATAATAGATAGCACATTTCCCCCCATAACTCCCACAAAAGCTCTAATTATATTCTTCTTTTAGATTCAGAAAGCTTATGGGATTTCTGCTATCTAGTAGTGTGAACATAATAGGAATCGCTTGTAGAACCATGACGTAGCTCATAAACACAATCTATTCTATATAGAGTACTTGTCCAATAAGTGGAACAAATATCCAATTAGCATAAACCTCACGACTAAGCTGAGAGATTACCATATAAAAACATCAACAACAGATAGGTGAGAATAAATTTTCAATAACATGAAAAAGCATATATGATACTTGAAATATCCATGGAATATAATGGGGCTTAGAACTATGATTTTTATGAAATATGAATGCATGTCAGATATCATGTAAACAACATGTACATGTGCATTAACAAACATATGGCAACCAGAGGCAGACAATGTCCTCAACCAGTAGGCATTGAGACATCATATATGGGTTATTCAAGTGTCACGAAGCCCAGCATATGATCGTCATGCCTAGGCAATTGAATCTTAGAAACCCTAGCGTATGACACCTGATCAACAGGTGCGACCCTACCTTTAGCTAAGGTGTCCTCTAGTGGGCACCTAAGACAAAGTCAGGTAATATAATTTTTATCTTAATATGTTATCCAAGCCATCATATGGTCAATATTAGATTAGTTTGAGACAGAACTATCAAGATTTCTTTTGTAGTCCTTTGAACACTGATATTCTTATGATGGTTAGGAATCCCTTTAGTGCCAATTTTATTCAAGAGGTTCCCAACAATGATACATTCTTGTTCTTTCTTCATTTCTTGAGACTATTTAAGTGGCATTGCTTGCTATTGATCTTAAAATTTAAGTTATGGCCCAAGAAGTGTAATAACATCATTTTTCCTATAATTATTTAGGCAGTATTACCTACCATAAATTATAGGATTAATGAGATATAATGTCTTGCTAAGAAACTCATGGGGTTCACAATATATATTAAGGTCGTATAACCAGCCATTATCAAAGGTTCACAATATTTATTAAGGTGGCATAGCTAACCATTATCAAAAGGGATTCCAAACTATCAATAAGTACATAGTGTACATGAATAGTTTATCTCACAAAGGAAAAGGAAAAGAGAACAAGAAAACCTAGAATATACTAAATCATGTTACCTGGATGTGTTCCCCTTTCTTGTAATTCTCCTAAAATTCCTCCCTTCTTTCTTAATCTAAATGTAGTGCCAAAGTGGAAAGGTGAGTGAGAATGGAGTGAATATGGGGAAGGATGCGTGTTGTGAGGAAATGGGATAGGGTGTAGGATACTTAAAGAGAGTTCAACAGCTAGAATTTAACCACATATTTTTTATCCAACAATTGTAATTAATTTCAAATCATAAAATATTTAAGATATAATTATGTGGGCCACATATATATCTATATTTTATTATAGTGGCAACCTTATCGATAACTAATATTTTATTATGGTGTGGATCTTAAAGGTTAAGGTAGTGCCACATATCCCTCCTTATGAATTTAACATTTTACCTTTAACATTTTTTTTTCAAAATAAGCATTTTGTTCCTAGTCTTGTGAATTTACCATTTTGCCTTTGGCATTTTTCAAAAGTAACTATTTTGCCCTATACCTTAAAACTAAGTTATAAGTTATTTTCTTTAACTGATTCAACTAGGCATGTTTTATTCTAGTTTAATTCTTTATAATTTACCCCTAAATAATTTAGCTTGTGTTAAAACTTACTAAATTAGGAATGTTATGGTCCCACTATTAGCCTTTGCAATATATTATGGTCCTAATAGTTCACCATTATCTCATTAAAACCTAAGTCAATAACTTGGTAGAGCGAAAGAGATGGGTTTTCAATCATGTCAAGTTACCGCTCCTTGCTTGTGTGAAGTAGATGTTGGAACGAAGTCAAAAAATGGAAGTTCCAATATTTTATAGTAGGGAAAACATCGACACAGGAGATAAGATGCCAATTTGGTGATGGCGTGCTAGAAGAAGTCAAAGACATTTTTCCATTCCTTTAAGATAACGAGAAGAAGGTAAATTGTTAGGGAAAATGTGGGCCTATTTGGGTTTAAAATAATGGAAGAGGAATTTTAAAAAGTAGAGTTGAGAAATACTAGTAGAGAGAAATGAAGATTTCTATTAAATTGTTATTTTAGCTTGATACAACAATAGTAGGACCAACCCTTATTTATAGGACTCAAGGGAAAGTTCTAGCCATTCATTAAATTCAACTTCCTACTACCATATACTCCATTAAATATGAAAATTCTAGATAATAGGCTTAATTAACTTGGATTGGATTACAAGGTATGAATTATGACTTTGGGCCAAAATCAAGTTTATTTCTAACATCCCTCCATGAACTTGATTTTTGTGGCTCCAAGCATGCTCTTTAATTTTCTAAAATCTCTTTACTGAGTGGCTTAGAGAGAATGTGAGTAGCTTGTTCTTATGACTTTACATACTTTACTTGAATCTTCTTCCGTATAATGCATTCTCTGTGTCAATGTGCTTACTTTGATAATGGAATACTAGATTCTTTGCAAGTGTAAGAGTGGACTTGTTATTTACATAGATATCTGTTGCTTCTTCATGAGGCATATTCAGCTCATTTAATAAAATTTGAATACTTCAATTCATAACAACATATTTAACTTTACATGTAGAAAGAGTGACAATAAATTGCTTCTTGTGATATAAAGATGCATTCTTCTATTTGGTTAACCTTAATTCCAAGGTAATAAGACATAAGGCCAATGTTAGTCATTTAGAATTCTCAAGTCATTGCTTTCTTGAAATCTTCAAATATTTTTGGATTATTTCATGTAAAGATAAGATCATCCATATACAAGAAAACAAACAATATATCTTTATTTTCTTTCACCTTTATGTATAAAGCACATTCATGTGGGCATTTAAGAAAGCCATTTTCTTGAAAATATTTCAAATTTACTGTTCTATACTTGTGTGCTTGCTTTAAGCCATATAAGGCTTTTTTCAACCTCAAAACTTTATTTTCTTGGCCTTTTACAACATAACTCACAAGTTGTTCAATATAAACTTCTCATAACAACCCATTCAAAAAGGCTAATTTGACATCCATTAGATAAATTTTCTATTTTTGTTATGCTCTAAAGAAATTATTAATCTTGTTATCTTTTATTGAGCCATCAGAGCAAAAACTTCATCATAATCTATTTTAAACCTTTGATTATAGCCCTTTGCCTCCAGTCTTGCTTTATATCTCTTCATTTTTCTTCCAAAACATTCCTTTTCTCTTTGTAAACCCATTTGACTCCAACAGTCATTTGTCTTTATGGAAGTAAGGCTAGTTCCTAAGTATTATTTTTTATAATGGTTTTGATTTCTTCATCCATGGAGTCTTTCCACTCTTTTCTTTGAGTCGCTTCTTCATACCTTATAGGTTCACATCCAATAAATAGATAAAAAAAAGTGTGTTCATTTAAATTTTTTGTTACCTCATAAATTTCCTAGAGACTTTTCATATAAGGGGTTTTTTCACTTTAGCTTGCAGACAAGTCTTAATTCATTGAAGATGGAGATCGTGAAAAAAATGGACTTGAAGGCTTCGAAGCTTTTTCAATTAATTACCCTTCATTAACTTCAAAAGAAGGAATGAAATCATAATATTCTCTCTCCCTCTCATTGCAACTCCACATATCTTCTTCATTAAACTCAACATATTTTGCTATTGATAATCTTCTTTATGATGAGAATGTAGAGCTTGCAGTCTTTTAATCTCCAGCTTCATGCTTTTTATGGAGTTTTTCCATCATCACTTTTAGTTAAGCATCGATTAAAAATATAAATAGCATAATCAATAGCTTTTGCCTAAAATTCTTTAGGCATTTTCTTACATTATAGCATAGTTTGAGTCATTTCAAGTATAGTTCTATTTTTTTTTTCAACCACATAATTTTGTTATGGAGATCGATGTACTGTTAAAGGACTGCAAATCCCATTTATATTGTAAAATTCATTGAATTCTTTTGATGTGAATTCACCTTCTCTATCAGTCCTCAAGGCTTTAATTTTAAGAGCTTGGAGTTATAAGGCCACACAAATCAGTATGTATAAGTTGTAACGCTCATTAGCTCTTGATATTGCCTCTTTTAGAAAAGCTTTTTTAGAATACTTTCCAAGAAGACATCTTTCGCACAATTGATTGAGATGATTTATTGGAGATAATTCAATGACCATGCTCTTAATTGACATTAATTTTAGACTGTCAAAATTTATATGGCTAAACCTTAAGTGCCAAATCCAATAGTTGTCTTTCAAACATGCCTTCAAGCATTTGATATCATCATTTTGAACTTCAATTAAGAATAGTTTATTTCTTGCCATTGCCACTTTGGCTATTAAAGTTCTTTCTTGATTTCTCAAATAAAGATGATGATTTTTCATATGTAATCAAAGTCTTTTTCAAGTAATTACCCAAGCTCAAGATATTGTTATTCAAATTTGGCACATAATAAACATAAGAAATAAATTGGTGGTTTCCATCTTTAAAATGAACTAGGATTCTACGTTTTCCTTAAGTAGCTATGTCACACCTAATGACTTAGAGTGTGACCGGCACAGGTATCAAGGGTAAACCCCATCCTGTAAACCTAAAATCATGCCACTTATTACTCGTATACCAAGATTGAACTATTTAACAACTACATTTCGAATTTCCCATCAATGATATACACTAGGCTTGAAATTCTTTAGAAATTTTGACAAAATCTTCCATAAACATAAGACATCTCGAAACTTTTACAATTCACTTGTTAGCCCATACCAACATTTTAAGAGAGCTTAGCTCTCAAATATGAACAAAAATAATCAACTACATCAACAAATGCTTAGGAAAACCTTGTTTGTGGTCATCGAGACATATATATATATATATATATACACACACACACACATATGATACAAATCCCCAACGAACAAGAATTAAAAAAGCACAAGATAATAGTTCTTGTCCCTTGCTTAACAACACAAGACTCACCAATAGGGCTCTAAGCTTTATCCTCAAGTCTTAGGGGTTGACTTTTGCTTACTATTTGAAAAGGATAAAAGTAAATAGGTAGCATCCCAAAAATACGTAACAATGTAAAATAACCAACAAGAGAAGAGTTAAGACATTAATAAAGTAATAAACTTGGCGAAAATACAATTGTGGTTGTATCAATTCAAAAGCAGTAATTATAAATGACATCAATAAGAACTTCACAAACTGTCAAAGCTGGCATCAAATTTTCCTTTTTAAAGCATCGATAGCAAAAGTTTTTGTTCAACATTATACATAGGAAAACGATTCATTCAAATACCATGAATAGTAATTAAGAAGACTAGTACGAAACATAACTCATCAGTTATAGGCACATAGCCCACGAGGTCATAATAATTGATCGAGACTTTAAGATAGTATCTATGAGTGTGAGATACTACAAGTACATGAATCTTGATAAAATACATTTAAAAATGTCACATTGAGTATAAATTACAATTAGCTCAGAAGCCAGATTCAAAGGAAGACTATCAAGGATATCAAACATTGGTCATGGGCTTCTGGCCTATAGATTATCATTATCTATCAAGAGCACACAACCTTCAGAGGAATCAATATCGATGAAGGACACACAACCCTCAAGGTAATCACTATCAGTTGAGGGCACATAGCCATCAGGGGTAAACTAACCATACGATCATGAGTCGTAAGCACACGCTAAATCATTTGTCCTATTCTAGTCATCCTTAAATATAAGGAAACTATTGAGCATAAGTTTTCTTTTTCCAATGTCAACACTGTCATAATACAAGTTTCAATATTTCAATTAAGATAATACTCAGTCTACATATCCATAAATATTCAATTAATTAATAGGACTAGACTGTAATCCTTTTAAAACTAACTTTGAAAAAGGTAC
Source organism: Delonix regia (assembly GCA_037074485.1). NCBI lineage: Eukaryota > Viridiplantae > Streptophyta > Magnoliopsida > Fabales > Fabaceae > Delonix > Delonix regia. Next base: position 15,450,927 of record CM073456.1, on the reverse strand, counting down.
AAAAAGCTTCTTACATTAACGTAAGAATGAAAGTAAGATAACATTAATAAGAAGAAACATGTAAATGAGATACTTTATTTAAAGAACTTGGGATTGCTACTGCTCGCGCTACATCTCCTTTCATTTGGTAAAAAGAAAATGAATTATATTCCTTTTAAGATCATTTTAGTTAAATTGAATAAAGTTTACTATTAAATTGAAATTCTATGTGAAGAAATGCCAACATGAACCTTTAAAGGGACATTCAAATGTTATATACTATATATACAATTGATATAAATAATACTGTTGGGAATACTATTGCTTACCTGCTTAACAGCATAATTCTAGCCATTCCTAACTTTTCTCCGAACAATTGGTGGAGTTCTTAGAAGATATTCCCCAAAAGTATAAAGGCAAGGCAAATCTTTATTCACTAGATAGTTTATCATAATAATGCAATTTAACTCAGAATTTTGTTATAAGCCTCATCTACCTTTAGCACAACTAACTACTCTAATTGGTGGCTTAAAGATTCCAATTGTGATTCTATCACACTTAGAGCTTCAAAAACAAGGTTGCTTTATTACTAGTAATTTACTTCTACACATGTTGTACTTTCATATAAATACCATCACTAGAAAGTAATCAAAAAGACCTAATCTTTGGCTACAAGTTTATGATTTTTTTTTCTCAAAGTACTTATATCAATTGTAAGAATATCTATAAATACCTATAAATATACCAAGAAGGGTCTTTACTTGCCTCACCATTCTTACAACAATAATATTTGAACATTACCTCCTTGCTTAACTTCATTCTATCCTTCTCATGATGCATCACATTAACATTAACATTTACATTGTAATATTACCACCACTTTACCATTATTCTTTAGGTACATACCCACACACATACACATACATAAATCTATTTATTCCATGCACTAGTAGCATTTACTAATCCTAATTCCTATCAAATTCCAATCTAACCATTTACCTAGCACAATTTCTTAAGCATACATGCCTAAAACAAAATGGGATTGGAAAAAAAAATTGAAACTCCATCATAACAAGAATTACCACAAGGATTAAATTCTTAATGACTAAACCTTATTCTTTCTTGTAGTCAATTGAAGGTCATTCCAATAGAAATTTCAAATTTCCCCCTTTCTAAGCCATATTCACACTACTATGGAGCACTTGCATAAATCAAAGACTAAATCTAACCATTAGGCTCACACATATAAAGGAATAGATCAAAAATCACTTAACATATAAAGGCACATCACAATTTCAATATTCACTTGCCATATCACGCCAAATCATCTCCTCTCTTAACCCTAGCGTCAAAATGGAAGAAAGAGGCCTCTATGCCAACATCTGTGATGATTCCAACCAGAACACATTAACAACAAACCAATGACGATGAGGAAATGATAGGTAATGGTGACTAAAGGCAAGATTCATGGGAGAGGAGCGGCGAACATTTCTAGTTCACTGAAAGAAGAATTTCATGCACGATAGAGAGGGAGCTCATGAGAGAGAAGAAAAACATGGAGGCTTAATTATGTAATTTCACAAAATAAGTGCCACATGTCACCATGAAAAAAGTACTACTAGTTGAAAGAGCTACAATTTGAACCCATTACCCAATGGAAATGAAGGATGAAGCTTAGCCACTGTGTTAGCTTTAATTTCAAGTTTTATCCTCATATGTCTTATTATTATGTCATCATTAATGACCATTTTCCTTTTTATTAAAATAAATCTTTACTTCTTTTCAATCATCTTCCTTACATCGTTCCCAACCAACATATAGAGAAAATTTATTTTGTAACTTATAAAATAGTCTAATTTAAAGGTTGAGTCATGAGTATTATAAGGTATCTTAGACTTGTCACCAAAGGTGACATGTCCATTAATTTGCTCTTGGTTCACGAACATACTTTTATCACCAGTCATATGGTTACTTGCCCCAATGTCAAGATACCATATGCTCTTCTTTGATTCACTATTCTCTTTAGTCATCAACAAATTGAGCTTAACATCTTCTTTCACTTATTCAAGATTAGTTTTCTTTTCCATACGGCTAACGTTTCTGCAATCAAAAGAATAATGGCCAAATTTATGACAGTTAATACATTTGATTTGAGATTTTTCATACCTTTGACTTTTTCTTCCTCTCCCACGTTCTTTTTTAGAACCTTAACTACTTTCTTCATGATTATTATAGTTGCCTCTACCTCTGCTTCCTTATCCTTGACCATGTGTCACGTCCTTGCCATTTGCAATCTACATCATGGTCTTTCCTCTCTTTAAGAGTGATCGTTTAGTAAGGATCTTGTTCCAACAACTCTATCTTCTTTTTCTTCCTCATCCATTCTTCATGAGCTTGTAATGACCCTATAAGTTGATAAACAGTCACAGTTTTGTACTTTTTTATTCCTTGACTGTAATAATAATATGTTTAAATTTGGAGTTAAAGATTGAAGAAGTTTTTTAATTACTTGTGTATTGTTTAAGGCTTTTCTATTTCTTTTCATTTCATTAACAATAGCCAATACACAAGTAGAATAATCTGAAATAGTTTTAGAATATATCATGTGAAGTGCTTCAAACTCACTTTGAAGGGTTTATAATTGTACCTTCTTTACTTTATCTATATCCTTGTATGCATTTAGTAGAATCTCCCAAGCCTCATTAGAAATAGTTGCATTAGCAAACTTCTCGAGCATTTCATTGTCTAGACATTGGTGAAAAAAAGTAAGCACTCATTAATCCTTTCTTCTTGCCTTATGCAAAGCTTGGCTTTGGATAGGACTTAAAGAAGCCTTATTATGAGGTTCTTTATAACCTTTCTTTACCATCTCCCATACGTCATGAGAGCCTAGTCGAGCCTTCACACGAATACTTCAACTTCCATAGTTGTTTTTGGTTAGGCGAAGGAATTTGAAAGAAAATATATTATTTGCCAACTTTTTCTAAGATGATTGGGCTTTGGTACCGCTTTGTTAAAGAAACTATGGGTCTATTTGGGTTTAGAATGTTGAAAGAGGAATTTTGGATAATAGAATGGAGAAATGCTGGAGAAATAGGAAGCTTCCTGTTAGATTTTGCTATTTTAGCTTAATACAACAATGGTAGGACTAACCCCTATTCATGGAACTTAAGGAAAGGTTGTAGCCATCTATTGAATTCAACTTCCAACTGCCATATACTTCTACATCTACTTAGTACAACCTTCAATTAACACCTACTTTATTAAATATAAAAATTCTAGATAATAGGCTTAAACTAATGGGTCTAGATAATAGCCTTAAACTAATGGGCCTAATTAATTTGGATTGGATTATAAAATATCGATTATGACTTCGGGCCAAAATTAAGTTTATTTCTAACACGAATAAGGTTCTCAAATATCAATCTCCATTCCACATTAGTATTTATAAGGCAGATGCACACTTTGATCTATTAATGCATGTAGAGATTTAATCACACTCTTCAGCATGTAACGACCATATCTGTGTCTCATTAACAAAGGCTTTACAAAAGGACCAGCTTGATGAATGACTGACTAAGTAAGGGATTGGTTGAGGGTTTTGAAAGAGTAGGAGGATTAAAATGAAAAAAAAGAACAAAGTGTGCATTTTGAAGAATATCTTAAGCCTCATTAAAAATGGATGTATTAGTAACCTTTTCAAACATGACATCGTCCAGGCATTGGTGAAAAAAAGTAAGCACTTGTTGATCCTTTCTTCTTATTTTATACAAAGCTTACCTTTGGATAGGACTTAAAAAAGCCTTATTATGAGGTTCCTTATAACCTTTTTCTACCATCTCCCATACATCATGAAAGCCTAGTCGAGTCTTTACACGAATACTCCAACTTCCATAGTTGTCTTTGGTTATGTGAAGGAACTAAAAGCAAAATATATTATTTGTCATCTTTTTCTAAGATAATTGGGCTCTAAGACCACTTTGTTAGAGAAAATATAGGTCTATTGGGTTTAGAATGTTGAAAGAGGAGTTTCGGAGAATAGAATAAAGAAATGCTAATAGATAAAAATGAAGCTTTCTATTAGATTTTGCTATTTTGGCTTGACACAGCAATGGTAGGACTAACCTTTATTTATGGAACTTAAGGGAAGGTTCTAGCCATCCATTAAATTCAACTTCCAACTACCATTTACTTTCACATATACGTAGTACAACATCCAACTAACACCTACTCTATTAAATATAATGATTCTAGATAATAGGTTCAAATCAATGGGCCTAGTTAACTTGGATTGGATTATATGGTATAGATTATGACTTCAGGCTAAAATCAAATTTATTTCTAACACGAATGAGGTTATCAAATATCAATCTCCACTCTACGTTAGCACTTATAGGGTTGATGCACACTTTGATCTGTTAATACATGTAGAGATTTAATCACACTCTTCAGGATGTAATGACCATGTCTATGTCTTTTTAACGAAAGCATTATAAAAGGACTAACTTGATGAACAACTGGCTAAGTGAGGGACTCGTTTAGAGTTTTGAAAGAGTAAGGGAATCAAATGAAAAACAAACAATGAATGAGGGATTAAAATAAAATTTTTGTCTTTAGCATCATATATTTAAGAATCTAGCTTAAATCATCACTTTGTTATTGTCTGAGGTCTTTTTTGAGGCAATTGGACTTCTCCTAATGATAGAAGCTCTCTCTTGTTCTTAGTAGAGAAAACTCCCCATCTGGGTTAAGTCATTTTTCATCCTCTTATTACGGTCTCTATTGCTACCTAGTCCCACCCCATCTTCTTCTATTACTCGACGCCACTATTGTTTTATCTCTCTGAAAACCCTATGCCACCACAATGGCATGCCTAGCTTAAAACATAATTCTGACTTCGTGATAGGCCTGACAACACCAAAAAACTCACCTCACCAATTGAATCCTTGGTGACCCTTTAACTCTCCAAGGCACAGCTGTCATGCATGCCACTATTGCATGTGCATAGCCACCATCTATTTACACCCCCAATCCCCCATGTACCTTATCTAGTGTTTAGCTCCATTTCCTATCTCACTAGGGTATGCTCTGGTGCTCCTTCATTGATAACCTCTGTGAACACTCCACCCAGATTAACAATAATAATAATCACAATAATAATAATAAATAGAATTAAAAAATTCAAAAAAAATATAAAATAATAAAATAATAATAACAATTAATCAAAACAAAATTGCAAAAGGCAAACAACATAGAAGTAATATGGGAAAAAACCAAATATAAGAACCAAAAACAATAAAAGGAAAATTCAAGATGTATGTTTGAAGAAGAGACATGGCAATCATCTTGTAAAGAAATAAAATGAACAATGCCACATACTTGAAATGGAATTGCAAGACACTCTCACTTGCTCACACTCACACACTCTCACATGCTCACTTGCTCCCACATGCTCACTTGCCCTCACACACATGACACACACACTCTCACATGCTCACTTGCTCCCACATGCTCACTTGCCCTCACACACATGACACACATCACTCTCACACACTCACACTCCCATTCATGGACACATCACTCTCACACACTCACACTCACACTCTCACATGCTCATTTGCTCCCATATGATCATTTACTTTCACACACATGACACACATCACTCTCACACACTCACATTCTCACTCACGGACTCGTCATTCTCGCACACTCACACTCACACTCTCACCCATGGACACACACACTCACCACATGCATGCACCCATGCACACACATGCACAAGAGGACAAGGGGGACAAAAAAGCAAGTGGGAGTGGTTTTGCAACATGGCAGAAAGTGGGGTGGCTGGAGCAGTGAAAGAAGAGTGTGGCGTGGCTGGAGATGGCAGCAAAAGGAGGGGACCGTGTGTAGCAAAGTGGTGGCTAGAAGTTGTAGAAAAAGCAAGGGAAAAAGGGAGCAACATGGCAGAAAAAGAGAAGTGGCATTGGAGCATAAAGGAAGGCAGTAAACCAAGAGGAAGGGAGGAAAAAAACACTGGAGAGAAAAGAGGTCTCGGCTGAGAAGAAAAGAGAGCTGGAGAAGAGAAGAGAGGAAGGAAAAAGAAAAAGGAATCACGCTGAAAAGGGAGAGCCACATGACCAAGAAGGGAAGAGGAGCTGAAGAAGAAAGGAAGAGCAACGAAACCAGCGACAAACCGAGAGGAACAACGCTGAACGAAAGAAGAGAATGGAGGCAGCAACGTGAGGGAGAAACTATGTTGAACGAAGCAAGGAAGCAAGGCAGCCATGTGAGGAAAGAACAGCAGGGAAACGAACCAGAAACAAGGCAGAAATCGAGAGCTGAACTGTAGAAACCGAGGGCTGAACGAAGCTGTCTAACGTGCAGAAAAATCGTGGAAGTAACGTCCAAAATTCTGGAGTGAAAAGGTGTTGAAGTTTAGACAATCTAAGGAGCAGAAAAATGGAGAGTTGGATGCCAAAATGATGTGCAGAAACAAGGAAGTCTGAATTCAAAACAATGTGGCAGCAAAGGAAGGAATAGAAGCTGAACCATAGAGGAGAAAAAACTCTGTTTTGAGCTAAAAAAATAGAGGTGAACAGATGAGAGCTTAAGGAGCACAAGGAAGAAGAGGAAGTGTGGAGAAGAAGAGAAGCTTTCAGCCACCATCTTCTAGCCGAGGAGTAGAGACACTTTCTGCAGAATTTCCAGCGTTGGAGCCAACCAGAAAACTCCAACAAAGCTGTTCGTTCCTGCATTTCCAGCCGAGACCAGCGACTTTGAGGAGCTGTTGGAGGTCCATCTTCCATTGTTGGGTGAGGAGGAGAAGGTCCTTCTTCATTGGAGCACAAGGGAGGAGCTGAAACACCAGGTATGGCTATACGTTCTTGACTTGGCTGAGATTTCTGCTGCACGTCGTTACTGTTCACTCGATTTCCTTCAATATAATCTCATGCATGTGCACTGTTCACGCACTCTAATATGCAATGCTACTGTTCACGTGTTTAAATTTGTTTATTTTTGTTCATTATAATTGTTTAGACATTAGCTTTGATTAATTATGGCTATTGTGTATAAAATTAGCATGTGAGAATTTTGTTGTTCTTGATTGCCGGGGATTATGTGAGTTTTATTTCATCTCCTTAAATCCTTGCAATTAATCAAATAATTGGAAGACAATGAATATTAATGAAATATTAATGAAAGAATGTTGAAAAATAATTGAATGATAATTAATGAATATTGTCATGACGAATAAAATTATCGTGTGAGAATTTTGTTCTCCTCGATTACCGGGGGTTATGTGAGATGTTAATCTCCTTAAATCCTTGCAATTAGTTGAATAATGGAAAAGTGACAATTAATATTAATGAAATATTAATTAATAAATGGTGAAAAACAATAAAGGAATGACAATATATACTAATGAAATATTAATAATTGGATGATAATCAATATTGTCATGGTGGATAAAATTATCGTGTGAGAATTTTGTTCTCCTCGATTATCGGGGGTTACGTGAGATATTAATTTCCTTAAATCCCTACAATGAATTGAATAATTAAAAAGTAACAATGATACTAATGAAATATTAATGGGTGAATGGTGGAAAATAAATTAACCATAATAAAATGTTAAATTTGGATTAAATCATAATAATAATCATAATCAAAATGCTTGCTTTAATAAACATTCCCTATCATTTACGAAGTTATCGTGTGAGAATATTGTTCTCCTCGATTGTGCGGGATTACGTGAGGTTCTAATCTCCTTAAATCCCTATAATTAATTCCGAAATGACAATAATATTAATAATAATATAAAAATGAATAAATGGACAATAATTAAATATTAACTTTGATTAAATATTTATGCAAAATGGATCATGTGAGAATACTTGTCTCTCCTCGACTTCCCGGGCTCGTGCGAGATTTTAATCTCCATAAAACCCGAAAATTAGCATATATTTGTTCAAAGACAAACAGATAAACCAATAAATAATAGCACTTAAATCAAATTGTCTACCAATAATCAATAATAATAATAATAATCAATATTTATCAACAATAAATTCAAAAACTCATAAAATAAAAAATATATTCCTTTCATTATAAATTATGCATTAATTCCTGAAATATAAACTTTTAAAACTCAAAAAATAATAATAATAATAAAATCGTCAAAGACAATTTTAAAAGAGAAAATGTGAAGAGCTCAGGAGAGCGAGGTTAATCAGATTGTAGCAAATTAAAACACACAAACCAAATTTCTTTCCCGTTTTGTTTACAATGATCTGTTTTAATTAAAATCCTCCTATTCTCATCACAAATAAAAAAAAAAAACACCAATCACAAAAATGCCTTTTGGTCGAGCTACGTGGACTTTGATCCCTCTCACGGGGTACGTAGGCTCTAGGCTTTCATCCTAGGTCAAGTCCATCCTTTGTAAATATCCATCAGTTTGCATGCGTTTTCGGTTTTTTTTTGTTGTCTCCTAGGTCTAACGTGCATCCATGTCAGTAAAAGGGTAATTGAGATTAATTAAGGGCCATATTCTATTTCAACTAACTAGTTTAAGGTAACCGCCCTTATAGGCGGGTGTTGTGGGGTGCCTAACACCTTCCCCACACTCAAATAGACTCCCGAACTCATCTCTGACCTCGCAGACCATTTCGCCTTTTTCTTTTTCTTTTAAATTGGTTTTCCAAAGTTTTCCTTTAAAAATTTTGGTGGCGACTCCAAATTAAATCGATTTTCAAAAATTCCGTTTTTGGGAATCAGTTTTAAACCTTTTCATTTTAATTCCATCCCGCCGAAAGGTCGGTTACAACAACCTCCTTCTTGCCATCTCTGCATCCTTCCTTCTTCTCCTTTTTAATTTAGGTTTGTCTTGGATCAAACTACTTTAATCCTTTGCAAACCTCGGACATCGTTTACTTATCGTTATGGACAAATAAAGAGAACTTGCCAAAGGTTTTCTCTAGACTGAGAGTAGCTCAATAGGCCCAAACTCATCTACTTTTATGACAGACATAGTCATGGGAGATAACACTAATAAGCTCCTAAGATCTGGACCATGTTTTCAGTTCAGTGATGAAATGATTAACATGACGAGACAATACTGGAGTACATGCATTATAACCTTTCTTGTTGACCAAAAAACTCTTCCAATACATAGGCTAAACCACACTCTGCATGGTGTATGGAGACTTCAAGATGAGTTCAGAGTATTAGGAAGGGATTGCAACATTTACTTAATTGAAATCCAAAATGAAGAAGATCAACTTTTTATCCTTCACAACGGGCCCTAGGTTTATGATGAACATGATCCTATGGGAGATTACCCTTAATAGAATCTCGAGGTGGGTTTAATTATGGGCCTGCTGCTTGAATACCATAATAAGAAAGTAGCAGAACTCCTCGGTAATATAGTAGGGAAACTTAATGAGATAGAGGGTGGCTTTCTATTCTCCAGAAACTTACATTTCATATGCGTGTAATGCCTAGTAGACCATTCCCTTTCATTACTTATGGCCTTACATGTTAGACTAAACAATGACTAGAAATTATGGGTGGAATGTAGATATGAATGCATCTTTCGATACTGTAGGTAGTATGCAAGAGTTGGTCACATTGCAAAAGAATGTGATTGGTCCCCCGAGCAAGCTATTCAGGCTTAGGAACCTCTAAGGGTTAATATTCAAAACAAGTTCAATGAAGGGTACATTCATGATGTTCGTTTTTCACTTGTCACGTTGCTCTCAATTGCATTCAAAAGAAAAAGGACGACATGAAACACCACCAAAGTGCACTGGTAGGAAAACAACGATATAAGCTATTATTACGTCTATAGAAGAGATCCAGTAATGAAAAAGCCAACCATCCACCTCTCTTGAACATTATTAGTGCTTAAGATAAGTCTTTCTCATATGGATCTTCGAATAACTCTATGGAATCAGACCCTAAAATCCTAGCTAGATACCATAATGATTATTTTCACACCCAAGTCGGAGATGCTCCATATGGATTAGATTCTTAATGCAATAATAAATAAGGAAAAATAAAAAATAATATCAGGCCATTAGGGGGATCGAAGTACTAGCAATTTAGACTTCAATCTACCCATACGAAAGTTGAACATTAGAGAAAAGCCACCGTGAATAGGGATCAATTTTTTAACCCAGTAACAGACTTTAACTAGAACCAGGAAGCCCTACCAAACAACCCAAACTGCATGTTTATAGATATGATCACTAGGAGCAATTAAAAGTCCTTCCATTTGAAGATAATCTCGACTTGAATTTTTTAATTGACATGGATAAGACCACCATATATAAGCATGGTAGCATGATAGATCTACTTCACTCATAGCCACCTTACACAGACATCTCTAAAGATTAGTGCGTTCAACTTACACATGAAGTCTCACATGCACGTGGAATCTCCCACTCTGTATGGAAACACACATTCTTCAAAACTTTACCGCCTATCATTTCTTATTTTGAAAACATTCTTCAAGATCTGAATCTAACCAATCTTTTAATTGCATTCCCTTTGAGTCTTTTTATATAGAAGGAGGATAGAATCCAACACTTCAAGCCTACCACATAGGTCTTTCTCATTCATCATTTTAACAGTCACGTTGTTAACTTCACCACATTAGCCAACTGGTGGCATACTATTCAAATGTTTCAAGAAAACTCCAAATTGGAAGATTAGTTGTAAAATGTGGGGCTCATCGCTAAATTCCAAGATGAAGGTTTTCTTACATGGCAACTTTGGTTGTGCATTACTCTAAGAAGCAGTAAATTTTTTTGGAGTTAGCCTTGCTTTGCTTTCTTGCCTAATAACATTAAGCATGTTGTTTGGACACCATTCAATCTTTATTTTTGCACAAACTTACTAGACATTTGGCAAGTAATGAAATGCATTAAAGCATAAAGGAAGCTCTTGCACTACTTGAGGCACTTACTTGAAAACCCACAAGGGATCAACATTGTACTTGACAATCAAGACAGATCTCCATCACGCTTATCCTTCTTGATGCATAGTGAAGGCCCAGTAACCAGAAGACTGAAAAGGAAAATGAAGGCATTAAGTGACACTTACAGAAAAAAGCTAAAAGTAAGTCCACCTTTTTCCAACTTTGAAAACTTGACTTTGGCTTCCAATCCAACTCATTCTTGTCTATCAACATGGGTCATGGAAGCTAACCCAACAAAGCTTCCCCAGACACCATGAATTGCATTTGTTGGAACTGTCATGGGTTCAAAAAAACCACGGCAGTTCATAAGCTTAGGAAAATGCTATATAAATATACCCCATCTTTTGTTTTCTTAGTAGAAATTATGATCAATGTTGAACAAGTTTCTAATAAACTTAGACTTTTTGGCTACCCTTGTGTATATGGTTCTGACCTAATAGGCAAAAGTGGTGGCATCACCCTAATAGTTAAAGACCATACTCCTTGTAGCATCCTTTATTGTAATTAGAATTATATACACATAGCTTCAGCACTAAATGGTCATAGCCTCACTATCACCTTTGTTAATGACTAACCAAAAGCTCATTGAAAAAGGCAACTTTGGGAATGGATTCGGGAAAAAGCTTATGTGATATGCTTCAAGGAAGTTCAGATTGAACAATCCCTGAACACAAGTAAATAAAAAGAAGAAAAGATAGAACAACCAACAGTCTCGAATGATAAGTTTGCACGCCACACTCAAGAATACTAGCTTTGATTCGCCACACTCTAGAATAGAAAAGGGAGAGTGATAAGAATCGGGGATAATTTCGCCACTAAGTTTATGAAACTTAGATAAGAAATTCGCATATAAGAGGCTAAGCCAATTTTCAGAGCATTCAAGGTTGCATTTCTCATTGATAACTTCCATATTTATAGCCAAGAACAACCCTCATGGCATAAGTCCAAGATTTATCTAATTCTCACCTAATTTGGAAAAACATGCATAGAAATTCACCTAACATAGACTTTTCATCTAATGTAGATCACCTAACTTATCTAACTTAGACTTTCAAAGAAATATAGCTCACCTAACTTAGACTTTAACCAATACTTATTTCAACTTTCATATCACATGCATAATTGACTTTTCATAATTTATTCATTATAGCACATAATTAAATTGGCCCACTTGAACTTGGGCTCCATATAGAAATTGGGCTTGGATCCTAAATGGGCTGATTCCATTTTGAATTGTTGGACAACCATGGCCTGAATCTTCTTAGCCATAGAACGTGTAATCGGTCCAGATGGAGCTCCTTAGCCTAAGTTGGCCTCTTGTTCAACTTGAGGCTCATCATTATGAGACTACTAGGCCATGGATGATCATTGGTGACTTTAATCAGGTCCAACATAGCTTTGACAAACTAAGCTCAAAATCCTCTCTACCTGGCTCATATGAGTCGTTGATCTATTATCTGAGTGTAATCACATTGATATCCTACCTCAAGGACAATGGTATACTTGGTCAAACAATTGTAAGGATGTCCATAGTGTCTGGAAAGGTTGGACAAGGCCATTGCAACCCAACCTAGATATCGACCTTGCTTGGCACAACCTTCACCTTTCTTCCCATTGCTGCCTTTAATTATGGCCCAGGGCCTCTTAGAATAAACAAAAGTCAGGACAACCAAAAAAAAAAAAGACACTTCAAGTTTGAGAATTTTTGAACAACTTTCCTTGAATGTAAATTCTTAATCCAAAACACCTAGAAGCAACCTACTCAAGGTTTCCCAAGTTTTTAGCTATACAACAAATTGGGAAGCACTACATCTGCCTTAAAGCAATAGAATCAATAGGTTGTGAGCTACCTCCCTGGCAAAATAAGGGATTAAAGGACAAGCATCAAGAAGAACAAAACAACATACTTCTCGGGCATACGAATCAAATGAAAAAATACCTTAGACAAGAGCTCAAATTTCTGTATAGCTGCAAAGAAATGTTATAGGCACAAAAAGCAAAGCAATCTTGGCTAATCGACGGAGATAGAAACAACAAGTACTTCCATGCAATAGTCTCCAAAAGATCAAGCAGCGAAAAAATTCAAAGACTCAAGAATAGTAGTGATGTTGTGATGGAGTATGAGGATGAGATATAGGAACACGTAACCTTCCATTTCAAAAAGGTATTCTCTCCCTCTGAATAAACCAATAATCATATCTCTCAATTGTTAGAATGTCTTGAGGTTCCATAATTATCAACAATCCATATTAAATTGCTTGAGAAGCCAGTTAAAGAGGAGGAAATCCAGAAACAGTCTTTGGGTTAAAGCCCAACAGCACCCCTGGCCTTAATGGCTTCAACGTTAAATTTTTCCAACACTTTTGGAATATAATTAGTAAAGAAGTTTTCAACATGGTTAAACATTTTTTCAACCAAGGCCACATGCTTAGGAGCCTAACCAAAACTTTGATCTCCTTTATCCTTAAGCACACTCCCCCCAAATGGTTAAAGACTTTAGCTTCATTAGCCTGTGCAATGTCACTTACAAGATCCTTTCAAATATAATTTGTGGACGATTAGTAAACATCCTTGATGAATACATCTCCTCGGTTCAAATCGCCTATTTGAGAGGTCACCTTATTACAGATAACATCATCATACTACAGAAGCTTTACATAATATCTACATCCGTAAACGCACTAAAAAAGAAAGAAAGAGAAAGTACTATTAAACTAGATATTCAAAAGGCATATGACAACCTCTCATAGGACTTCATAAAAGCAGTCTTAAAAAGAATAAAGTTCCTGCAAAAATGGGTGAATATTATAATGTAGTGTGTGACCACTGTGTCATATCAAGTTCTAGTCAACAATAAGAGAACTGTTAGTTTTCAACCAGGAAGAGGAATTCGTCAAGGGGACCCACTATCTCCCTACATCTACTAATATGTGCAAATATCCTATCCTATCAAATATTTGCATAGGGAAAAAGTAGATCTTGGAAAGGAATTAAAATTGAAAAATCAATAAAGGCTCTAACTCATCTTATGTACGCGGATGACACGCTACTTTTCTTTGAAGGGGAAGTGAAGGTGTGTGCTACAATGAAAGAAACCCTTGACTCCTGCTCTAGAATGTCCAAACTTCAAATCGATAAGGAAAAAATAATTCTAATATTCAGTCCACATACTCCCAAATGTTTTAAGAAATTTTTACGAGGAACTTTTGGCATCAAGCATGACAACAAATTGGCAAACACCTAGGACATCACATTGACCCAGGGATGAAAAATTAGTAAATCTTTCAACAAATTGCTAAGAAGATAGACATAAGAATTCAATCCTGGAAGGCATATTTCCTTTCACAAGCTAGCCAACTAACCCTGATCAAGTTAGTCATAAATTCTTCAATAATTTATGACCTACCCTGCATCAATCTGCCTAAGAAATACTACTACCTAATTGATGCCAAAATTGCAAACTTCTATTGGGGGTCTACTAACAACAAGCCAAAAATGCATTTGGCCAGTCGGAGGCTTCTTAACTTGGTAAAGAGCAAAGGAGGCCTTGGTATTAGAAGCACCTATAATTTCAACAAGGCACTCCTAGTTAAACAAACGTGGCAAATTTTGAATAGTAGGTCCTTAAAAGAACCCATCAAGCAACTTGCCACTAAGTACCAAGACCCATTAAATATGAGCCTTAAAAGAAGTAGTTGTTCTTCCTAGATCTGGAAAGGCCTTGTCAACTCCTAACACCTTATCACGGACAGGCTTTAATGGAGTGCAAGAAATGGCTCTTCAATCCTTATCGGAAACAAGCTCTGACTACCAATCAAGGCTGAGCTTCATCCCCCAAATATCACAGTGCAGGACCTTATAAGGGCTGACCGTTTAGATTATGATCAAAATTAGCTTCTCACCTTATGTGATGAAAGCTTGATTAAGAGAATAATAAGGGAATACACAGTCCGGGATGGTTATAACATCCTAAATAAAGGATCTTAGAATCCAAGCCTTTTCACCCAAGGGGAGACCTTATGGAAGATAAAGCTCCCCTTCAAGATCCTAGACTTTATATGAAAGCTTCTATCCAAAGTCCTTCCTATTGGTGAGATCCTAAATGCCCACCACCTAAATGTGTCTAGTAATTGTTTTTTTTTTTTTTTTTGTAATCAAGAGTAAGATATCGTTAACCATGTTTTTCTAATGTGTCACTTTGCGAGAGCCATATGGTTTTCCAGCTTGCTGGGTCTCAGAGTAGATTAATATGAAGCAAGACATTACACTATGGCTACAACAATGGTTAAGTATCCAGAAAAACAAGCTAACAACACTGGACCATGCAACAAAGTACTTCCTAATAACCCTTCACAAGATTTGGGAAATCAGAAACAAAATCCTCCACTGCAATACAAAGCCTAACCTAACGCAGACAGTCTAAGAAATCTACAAGGCAATCAATGTAGTAGAAATATCTTAGAACACTAACTACAACGACAATCATAAGAAAATGGGTCAAGAAAGGAAAAACACCATCAGCAAGAACAGGTCTCACCAAAGGTGGACTATCTTCTACTAGACAAAGAAAGGTAACCTTTTCTAGATGGAATACATATAAGAGATTGGAATTGGATTCAAAAATCTAAGCTAACCTTTTCTTTCAATCTGACACATAACTTAGCTTTACAACTTAGATAGGTCCTATCCTGGATTCACACTGGTGACATCTACCGTAGGCCTGATCAAAAGAATCTGTACATTCTTTTCAACAAAGAGATGGACCTAAGACTCTTGCACCAAGAAATGAAGACCAATAGTATTCTTAGAAACATATGGCAAGACATTCAAAATCTTTCCTCCTCTTTCTTGAACTTTACAACTGGGATAATGGGTCTTTAACAAGTGGTTCATTGGAGTAATTATATCAATAGCAGTATAGGCCCCCCTCTACATGTTAGTGATTCTTGTACTAGTATTAAAAAAAAATCATCACTATGTCGAGCAATTGCACATTAACATCATTTTTTATTTTGGGAAGCAAGGTTATATTTGATTTATTCTTCTTGGAAGAAAGTATTGCTTTTATTTTTATGAGTGGCATAATGGTGGAAATTTATCTTAATCTCTTATTGTAACTATTTAACAATAATAATCACAAAACGAAGTCACATATTAGAAAATGGTTGGTAACAGGAAATGGGGCATGCATGGCTTGGATAGGAACAAGTAGGCCTGCATAAACCTCAGGCAAGGTCGGGCCCCTGCCTAACCCGGCCTGGGATACCCCCGGGTTTGAAATCTATCCCCAGCCTAGTGGACTCAGGACACTGCCCAGGCCAAGTGGATTATCTTCGGGCCGGGCTGGGTCAATGAAAATACATCCCTGTATAATAAAATGACCAAAAAACACAAAAATAGCCTCAACAGCTAAAATACATCAACACTCCAAACTTGGTATTTTGAATCTGATTTGGGTATTTTCACTTTTACCTATGCAATAACAAGATAACATCAGCACAACCAGTGTATCTTCTAGTTGCGCTAATCATATGGAAAACATTACACTCATGGAGCACAATTTATGCTACATATAATCAATAGTTCCATTAAAAAAACATTCTTCTATATACAAAAATTTAATCCTTTGTGAAGCCAACCAGTGCAACATAGAACACAGCTTGTGCAACATGCCAACAACCAAAAATAGAACATAAATTGTCGACAATTACCAAAAAATTTCCAAGCCCTAATTAGAACCATCGACAATTTGAAGAACCCAAATGACAAACCTAAAAATTTTTGTGCAGAAAAAGTTGCCAGAGGAAGCTTGAAGAGGCCTAGTCACAGAGACACAAGCACACACTGTCAATGGCAATACTCGCGAATAGGGAGAGAGCCATTCACCCATGACAAACCGAAGAGACAAAGTCAACCGACCACTAGCAAATTGTGACAATGACCAACAAAGAGATAGTCAAACGAACCCAATGACCAATGACAAAGGGATAGAGGAGAGGAGAGTCGCAGTAGACACAATGAAGAGGAAGAAAAACTAGGATGAATGTGCATTGGCCAAGGTTTTCTGGAAGGAAAGGGAAGAAATTAATAAAAAAATTATGTTTTTTATTAAATAATATCATTATTATATTAGTTATAATATACAAATATATATAAATAGCCAAGCCGAGCCAGGCCCAGCTCGGACTCCCTACCCAGAATGCTGTCTTCTTCCCCGGCCCGCCCTTTTTTGACCCAAAGCAGCCTACGAACAAGGGTGAAAAAGATTGTCATGTTATCATTGTCAACCAAAATTTAATAGTATTAGGGTGAGTGTAACAATAGAACAGTAATAAAATAAGTGCCATTATATTGAAAGGGTAAGAAATAATTTAAAAAAAATCTAAACAACAATTTATAAATTAATGTAAATTATAAAAAATCATTAATTAATTTTTACGATTAATTTTATTAATTTTTTTTAACGTCAAATTTCTTAAAGTTAATCAATCAGTTCTTAATCTGTGAACCAAACCAGGGATTTAGATTTACTATCCTGTGGAATGTCCGGTTCCAATATGGTCATGTGAGCTGAGCAGGATTGGGTGTCCGTCCAGAACAATCCCCAGAGAGAAAGACGCCCAGAGACAGCGAGTAATGGCACTGTTGCGATCAGTGGGCCTGAAAGCGAGAAAAGGACCATCTTTGTTCTTCAGCTTAACACAGAAATTAGTACATCGTGCTCAATCCCTAAGCGCGCGATCATTCTCGTCCGCTCTATCGCCGCCGTCCAAGGCTGTCGTATACGAGCTTCACGGACCACCTGGCACCGTCACCAAGATCATAGACCTTCCACCCGTCGAGATTAAAGAGAATGATGTGTGCATCAAGATGCTTGCTGCTCCTATTAATCCCTCTGATATCAATAGGATAGAAGGTACACTATTTTGTTACTAATTCTGCGTTCATTTTCTTTCAATAATGATTGTGTGTTAGGGTTGAGTCATGTAGAGGAAAGTTTTGTAATCAAATAATGCGTACTTGTAGGTGTGTATCCTGTGAGGCCACAGCCACCGGCTATTGGTGGGTATGAAGGCATCGGAGAGGTGCATTCAGTGGGCTCTGGAGTTACGGCTCTCTCTCCCGGTGATTGGGTTATTCCTTCTCCGCCCTCTTTTGGTGCGTCCCTCGTGCTGTTTTCGCCATAGTGAATACAGTTCCAAAATCCATCAATTACGTCTTATTATGTATTAGTGTCGTTTCTTTTACTGGTTGTGGCTACGTTTGCGCTTCTTACACGAGTTAAGTTTTTGTTCTTATAAAATTGCGTTGAAGTCATAGAATTGCAAATCAGTAGAGGATTGCCTGTCCCCGGTTACAATAAGTTGAATCTGAATGCAATAGGTGAATCGTTGAAAGCTCATTACCGTATCTAATGATATGCGAACTAAGCAATTCAGAAGACTACATATGACCAATCTAGAAAATGTGCCCTATAAAAAATTTTCAATTCATACGGACAAAATTGGTGAAAAATGTGTATTATGTGTCAAGAAAGCAGAAAATCATATTTTCATCTCTAGTTGGAAGGTGGAAACATACAATCAAACACTTAGCATGTTCTGATCTTATCAAAGGTTTTTGATTTTCCTCTGGCACAGGGACTTGGCAAACATACATTGTCAAAGATCAGAATGTGTGGCATAAAATAAATAAGGATGTACCTATGGAATATGCTGCTACAATTACTGTCAATCCTTTGACTGCTCTCAGGATGCTTGAAGACTACATAACTCTGAATTCAGGTACTGCATTTTGCCACAAATTCAATAAATTTTCATTGAGGAGTTGAGTAATTGGTGCCTGCTAGAACTTCATACTCTGGGTATGAACAGGAGATGCTATTGTGCAAAATGGGGCCACAAGCATGGTTGGGCAGTGCATCATTCAGCTTGCACAATCCCGTGGCATTCACAGCATTAATATAACAAGGGACAGGTGCTGATTTGAAAGTTCATTGTAGATTTTGACAGCTTCTAAATGTCCATGTTTGATGAAGCTTAACTAAATGGTTTAGAGTAAAGCATATTGTGTGTTCTATTTTTATAACATTATTTTATATTAAAAGTGTAGAAGTAAAATTTTCTTACTCCCTTTTTCCCCCTCCAGCGGAAATAACAATTATGAAGAATCTTTATTTGCATGCTCAATCATTTCTTTGCAGGGCTGGTATTGATGAAGTAAAGGAAAAACTAAAGAAATTGGGAGCTGATGAAGTCTATACTGAGAGCCAATTGGAAGTGAAGAATGTCAAGAGTCTCTTGGTATTTTTTAGGTCTTGACGTATCATTGTTGATTTGGTTTGTGACTAATTTCATGGGTGAATGTCAATTTATTCAGTTGAATTTTGATGATAGTTACTGGTTATTATCTTGGTTTTTCACCCTAAAAGCAGGTATGTGGAAGGGTAATCTGGATGTGTTTCTACCTTTACCATTTGCACTTGCATTCCTGAGACTCATGGCGTGCTTTGTAAAAAGGATAATGGTAGGGGTGGCTGGAAATTTATAATGTATCAAAACATACATCATGTATAGACAAACTGTTTATCTCCTCCTCTCCTTTTATCCATTTCCACTCCTATCAAGGCAGCACCACAAATATTATATTTACTGCTTGTTGCTTACAAAATTGCTTTGTAGAATTAATTTCTTTCATGAATTTCAAATAATTCATCTGACTTCTCATTGAAATGTTTGGGTGATACTTTTTTTTTTTTTGACCAACGATATGATAGGGTGATATACCTGAACCTGCATTGGGATTTAACTGTGTTGGTGGCAATTCTGCTTCACTGGTTCTCAAATTTTTGAGGTATAACATGGGAAGCTGGGTAAAGAGTTGGAACTCTCTCTGTTGTTGAATTACATCATTCTCTCTTGAATATTTAAGTAATTTTATGCCATGCAGACAGGGAGGAACTATGGTGACATATGGTGGAATGTCTAAAAAGCCTATTACTGTGTCAACCTCTTCCTTCATATTTAAGGTTAGGAAGTAACTTCCACTCACTTTCTCACTCTGCCATTTGATTACTTTGGTATATGATGAATGGGGTTAAGCATAAAAGATAAATTAGCTGTAGGTATGTTAGGTCAGTCAAATTATGTTAAAATTGCAAGTATAATTGGTTGTCAAGGAGCTTGCATATTCCACCTGCAGACACTTGAAATTAAGGATGAAGAAAGATTAAAGATATGAAGTTGGAAAGGTGTAAGAACATGACTCCCTAATTTTTAAACTGGTGATTTCTAGTGTTATGTAATTCTATACAATTCCTGATTGTGTACAGTTGATGGTGTCAATGATACTAGTGAAGTTGTCCAGGTGACATAACCTGGTTTTCTTGAAAAAACACTGGAGATCAAGTTGGGTCAAGCTAGGGAGGCTTAAGCTTACGAGATACTTGAGACTTGAGAGTCCACAACCTTTTGAAATTGAAATATAGAAATTAAGATGCCCTTATATCTGCATGATTGGGTTAAATTGGGGTTGAAATTGCCCGCAATACTCCACTTGGTTTCTTAATTGACTAAATAACCAAATTTTGTTTCATATACAGAAATAAAGCAAAAATAATAGTTATCTTGGACCCTAATCCTTGGAAGTTGGAATCATTTAATGTCGTAAGTTCTTAATGCCTTAACGTTCTTAAGTCTCAACTATGTGCCTATTTGCTTTGATAGGCTAGAATACTGCTCTGGTTTATAAGTTGTAACTATAGTTTAGAACTACGTATATGCAGGAACTTTCCTTAAAGGGATTCTGGTTGCAGAGGTGGATGACCACAGATAAAGCTGGACAGAGCAGAAAAATGATAGACAGTCTTCTAGGTCATGTGCGAGATGGAAAGTTGAAATATGAGTATGTCTTCTGCCAATCAAACATAACCTTAACGGTTAACTCTAGGATTTTATAATTTCCTGTAATAAACAGTTCACTGAATTATTGTTCTCCTCGTTGTAGGATGGAACTGGTTCCCTTTGACAATTTCAGGACAGCATTGGATAAGGCTCTAGGCAAACATGGGAGCCAACCTAAGCAAGTGATCATATTCTAAACATTTAGTAGGATTCAGGAGTGCGTTTGTTAATATTTGATATTACATATTCCTTGGGGAAGGAAATTCAGTATGTCATCTGGCTATTGTAGTACACGGTACCACATAACCTGATTTTGTAGATCCCCGTTTTAATAGAATACGAATAGGGAGTAATGTCTCTAATTAATCTACTTCTTGTCAGTTAAGTATTGTGGTCAAACATGTTTAAGTGGCTAAAGCAGTCAACAAATGAACATTGCAGGGAGAACTTCTTGGGTAGGCAACTAACAATATTGAGCTTCAGTCAGTGAAATTGGAAAGGTACACAAAATGAACATATCGATTCATGTATCCTTGGTACATTCCTAATCTCTGTCAATGGTAAAAATGTCTTACACTTGAGTCAGAAGATCCAGGCAATCTTTGACGAGTAATAATCTAATAATTTTTTTTTTCTTCCATTCAACGCTAGCTCCTTAAAATGTTGTACTAAATTGCCTGTTCAGTTGGTCGATTAACTTTTGGTGTTTAGGTGTACCAGCTAGGTTGTTGATCTCCGTCGCAAAGTTTTAAGTCGTCACTTTGTCACTAACATGGCAACTACAATGGCGGCATCGCCTTGATGTTAACAACTCTGTAGGGCGGTATTGCCTTGATTTTAACTCCCGCAAGATTTAGAACTAAATTCAACAGTGATTGCCTTGACATGTATCCGCAATCCTATAATATCGAAAGGAAATCCTCTTTCTTAAAAATTAAGAATAAAACAAAAGGAAGAGTGAAGTATTACGAGTGTATATCTGAGTTCTCGATAGTCTAGTTTCCAGGTGAGAGCTTAACCTCAAAAGAAGAGAAGGAAAGAAAAGAAAATTCTCAGATAAGTCCCACTTTGCACGTTGACTCATTGGGATGGTATAAAAGTGTGAATGTCTGCAAGTTCCGGCACAAGCATTAGAGCCATTGCAATTCAGATTTGAGGTTAGTAATAGTTTTATGTCCGAAAATATTTCGATTAACTGAGACAAATAATGAGACAAAACCACTATTATGAGCACCAAACAAAAAGATCACTATATTGTGGCTCAAGTACTCCTGCATTACTATATAATTTTACAATAAGAAGCCATAGGCAAAGGCTTTAGGGGGCATATACCCCCGTTTATGTATAACAATCAACAAAGTTAAGCCGGTACTAGTACCAATACCCAAAAATTATAATAAGAAGAGAAAAAAAAAAAAAAAAAAACGAACCTTGTCTCTCAGGATAACGGGAGAACCTATCTCCCTCTTCACTCTCGCTATACAGATTATAAAATTACGTATAACACTTTTCCACCCAGTTACAAACTTGTACATTAAATTCTATAGAACGAAACAGCAAAAGCAAAGGACCAATTTGCTGAGACTATTCCACCATCTCATCTGGGTGGAAGTTCAGAGACTCACTCCATATGAGCTCCTTTATATCTTCTTCGTTTAGAGTAGTCTGTTCGAAGTCAAAGACAAAAGGAGTTGGGCAAATGGGCTCCTCGTTGATCTCATGCAGACTTGACAAATATGGGTGATTCAATGCTTCTTCCACTGTCCAATCATAAATTAAATTACAAGGAGATGAATGAATGATAAGAAAGATTATCAAACATAAAAGAGGCATACCGGTTATGCGCTTGGACGGATCGAAAACCAACATTTTCTCGGCAAGATCAATTGCCAATGGCGATACATCAGGAAACCTGCATGCAAAGGGTTGCTTTTCCACATGCGGGAGCTGTTTAACATATTTCTTTGCATTATCACTTCGCAGGAATCCAAGATCTGAATCATCCGGGGAACCTAGTAACTGTTTAAGATAATTATAAAGGAATCGATTCATCAATATTTTAATCATTACGAAGCTTCACTGACAACTATTATCTACTTGAAAAAATTTAGAATATCATAATTCAAATTATAAATTTTTCTTGCAAATTGACAAACCACCAGTGATGGGGAGAAGAAAAATACCTCAGTTATAAGCGTCAGTTGCTGAACATAATCTTTACCAGGAAATAGAGGCTCCCTTCTAATTATCTCCATCAAAATGCAACCAACGGACCATATATCAATAGCTGCAGTATATTCTGAACAATTCAATAGCAATTCAGGGGCCCTGTACCAACGAGTCACAACATATTCCGTCATAAAGTCTGTCTCAGAGGTAGTTCTGGCTAGCCCAAAGTCGCAGATCTTGAGGTCACAGTTTGCATTGAGAAGTAGGTTGCTTGGTTTTAGATCTCGGTGCAAAACATTTGCAGAGTGTATGTACTTCAACCCTCTCAAGAGCTGATATAGGAAATACTGCAATCACATTTAACATGTAGTTTAAGCTTTGCTCTATTGCAATTTCCCTTTTTGTGAACAGAATCTCTATGTTTGAAATCAGTGAATTAACTGAAAATATTCAAGCTAACAATTCACTATCATATCAGCTTTATAGAACAAGGATTAGTTTGCAGGATTCCAACGCACTTACTTGACAATGCTCATCTGTGAGATCCTGGGTAGAACGTATGATCTGATGAAGGTCAGTATCCATCAATTCATACACAATGTAAACATCATTAAATTTTTGCCTCTCTGGTGGCCGTATTATGTCCTTAATTTTAATAATCTGCAATAGAAGAGAGTCAAGTATAACACGTAGCATACAAATTTCAAGCAGACTAAAATCTATTTTTTCTCAAACATATCTTGCAACCTACACTCTCGTACAAATAGGCTGAGCAATCAAGTATGTGCCATAGTTGGATACTGCGACGTAAGAAAAGGAAAGCAAATTTAAGCAGAGAGTAAAAGAGACGTACATTATCATGATCCATATGACAAAGAAGCTTGATTTCTCGAAAAGTCCTCTTGGCATCAATCCTGTTGTCGAAGGCATTCCCGATCTTCTTGATCGCAACCTCTTCTTGGGTCTCAGAGTTCGTCGCACAGCTGCACCAACAATCAGAAAATTCAACAGGTAGACAAATTCAATTATAGCTGCCGATCAATCAGATAAACCATCCTATAATTCTTTGTTTGTTCGAAGAGAGAGAGAGCGAGTGATACCAAACGATGCCGTAAGCACCGCGTCCGACGGGCTTTATGGGAGGCGCGTACTTGGCATATACCTCGAAAGGATTGCCCAGAATGTTGAACCTCACGTATTTGCTACCGTGGATCGGAATCCCCACGGATTTGACGTCGAGGGGTTCAGAATTTTCCATCTGTTAGTGATTGGGAGAAAGCTTTCTTGTGAGAGAAAGAATGTCAGAGGAGGAAGGACTGTAAATATAGGGGACTACAAAGGAAGAAATGGAGCGTAGGACCATATCGCCATTTGACGGAGCAAGTAGGCGATTAGGGTACCTTTTGCTTTTGAAGTTGGCGAACCCACCATAGACTGAATTTCAAATTCAAATCTTCAATTCAAATTCTGCGAGGACTAGTTGGCGAAAAATGGAAGTCATGGACTAAACTGTGAAGACCTCCAATTTTTCCTTTTCTTTTCTTTCTTTCCTAAGCACATTAATTTAAACAAGAATATTCCACAAGATACTAACTAATGCTCACACATCAGCCTATTGAAAACAAAGCGACAGGCCCATGAGCCCAGACAAAACAAAAACCATACTGAACTGAAAATGAGGTTTAGCCCAAAACGACCGACAAATTTGGGCTTTTCACTGGGTCTTATGGGCTCATAACTATGTAACTGCTTAGTTCGGAAGATGTCAGTCTCATGACCATAGATAAATAATGTGGGATCTTCCTCAATCAAATGCAATTAATATCCTTTTTACTTTGACATTCGGTGATAATTTTTCACTGGAACCTCAATGGGTAGTAGGCGGTTCGTAATTGTCAACGAACAATGATATTTTTTATGAAATTCTAAATGTTTAGAAATATTTTTATTCAATTTTTTTATACAGTTAAACATTTTATAGCAGAAATTTTAGAGTTACATGAAATTATAAATAAAATTTTTGGCATACACATTAAAGCGCATTAGTACATTCAATTATAATATAATTACATAATTTTAAAATTAATATTTTTTGGGTTAATATTTAAAGTAACAAAATTATATAGATTAAAATGTAAATTTTAAAACTTATATACAATCAACATTTAGTAATTAACAAATTTACATGTTAGTAACATGTGGCAAAATTTTGTTTTGTCATATCATGAATGCATTGATGCACTTAAAATTATGAGTGCATCAAATGTGACACTGAAATTATAATAGTAATATAAAATACATCATTTTAAATCTATGAAAATATTAGGTTAAAATATTAAGTTAGTCCTTTAATTTTATTTATTGTTTTAAAATGATCATTTAAATTTAAAACATTTTAAAATACTTCCTTAAGTTTTAATTTATCTCATTAAAAACCTTAAGTGAAAACCATTAATAATTTAACTATGTTAATTTTTCTACTTACATAAATATCACATATATAAATTATTTTATAATTTTAAAAATGACGTAATATATAATCATAATATTAAAAAATGCACAAAACCTTATAATCCCTAACACAGTGTGAGAGGAGTGTGTTTTTTTTTATTTGTTTTTTATGTTTTGAATACAATTGACTCAATACTATAATGGAGTTGGGGGGAGTGTGGGGCAACATAATTGTTTTGAATCCCATTTGCTTTGCAATTTATGTGTTAGGTAGCTGTGACAAGGATGCAAAATTTTCTGCATTGCTTTGCAATTTTCTGATTTGAGATGATGAGGTTTTGTGTTTTTTTAAATATTATAATTAGATATCACGAGATTATTTAAAATACAAAATAAATCACATATGTGGTGTCTACGTAAGTAGAAAAATTACCACTATTAAATTACTAACGATTTTTATTGAATTTTTTTAATTAGACAAATTTAAAATTTAAAGAATTATTTTAAAATGCTTCACATTTAAGAGATTATTTTAAAATAATAAATAAAGTTGAAGGACTAAGTTAGCATTTAAACCAAGATATTAAGCACGAAGGTAGTTATTATTATTGTAAAAAAAAAATTAAATGATATTAAGTTGTTAAAATAATTTATACATAAGTTTTCATATTAAAAAGTTAAAAATTATATTTAAATTTTGCTTATATATAATTAGTCAATATTACGAAGTATGTGATGATTATGGTCGAAGTTGAATGAAATTTTGTTGACCACTTCAAGACGTGCCAAGTCAACTTCTTCTTCCAGAGTCCCAATTTCATACTTCTCACCCCACTGACTTCATCACTCAGTGATGACAGCCCTGACGTATCTTCAAAAATGCTTAGTCTCCAAGTAAGTCCATTCAAGACCCAAAAATAAAAGAAAACAATTTTATAAAAAAAAATGATGACAAATATTTATTTACTATAGCTATATCACTTTCTTTCCAGAAGGACAACTGTACTTGTTATCTTAAAAAAATTTCAGCGACATCATATGTCTTATGTAAATAAACTAATGATAATATCATTCCCAATCACTAATT
The DNA here is from genome assembly GCA_037074485.1 of Delonix regia. Taxonomy (NCBI): domain Eukaryota; kingdom Viridiplantae; phylum Streptophyta; class Magnoliopsida; order Fabales; family Fabaceae; genus Delonix; species Delonix regia. Next base: position 15,424,359 of record CM073456.1, on the reverse strand, counting down.
AATTATTTTTTAATTTTTTAATTTATTATATGTCCGTGAAGGGACAATTGTTTTTCATTTTTAAGTACTTGTTAATATTGTTATTAGACGCTAAAACTCACCAAAATGGATTAAATACTGTAACGTAAGGGATACTATGATTTTTAAAACTTAAAATAATATCATTTTAAAGTTATAAAATATTACATATCTTTTATAGTATAGTAAGAGATTTGGATTTTAGAACTTTTTCAGTTCAATTTTTTATATATAAATATTTTTTAGTTTGTTTTTTCATAAATAAAATTATTTTTTATAATAATTTTCATATTTTTTTCAAAAGCATTTTTTATTCACTTTATATATAAAAGGCAAAAACATCTGCGTCTTTTTTGAAGTACAATGATGAGAATTAGGAAGAAGAAAGATTCAAAAGCACATGAAATTCTTGTACGCTATTTTCCATTTACGGCGACGAATTTTCTTCGGGGAATATAATGTATATCTCAAAGTTGACTTTATAGCTAGCATCCAATCACGCAAAACAAAAGAAGAGAACCTACATCTCATATAATATTTTATTGAAACATCTTTAATACATGCACTTATTATACGCACTCCAATTAATTAATTACCATTTTCAATAATTATTAATAAAAAAAAAGATCCCAAATCCATATATTATAATTGTTCCCGCAGATGCTATATAGCTTTGTCATAAAAATTACAAAATATCCACTTTATTTATCATTGAACACCATTAGGTTAATTAGCTAGATCATCAACGCATGTCTATTTACTATTTTTTATGGCTCTAATTAAACAAAATAATCCTCATAAATTTGCTAACAACGTCATTCCACTAATAAAAGACATAATATTTTAATAACATGTCGTAGAAATATAATCATAATATGAATATCGTTATGTGGATGAGGATTACTAGTCAATCAATTAAAACTACAAGACTATGAGTCATAACCAGCTGTAGAAGAATTCTTCAAGCACACAAGAGAGAAAAGAAAGAAAGAAAGAAAAAATTTGTTAAAATAGGTCACACATGATATAACATTTATTAAAAGAACATTAAATTAAACGGGAATCTAACGACATACTAGAAGTTTTAATAGAAATAATGGTAATTAACAGATATTTTAATGTTCGTTTTAATAGCCAGAAAAGTGCGACAATCAACTGGTCCAATAAGCCACTTGCGTCGTGCGTTTGTCTTTTTCATTCTTTTCCTTTCCCATACCTTAAACACAACGGTAGTGGGCCATTTACAAATATGGTTCTTTTTAGCTTTAGACGTGATTATACATATTTATTCTTATCCATTTATAAATCTATTATTTTAAATGCATATACACTTTGAATCTAAGAAATTTTGCTGCAAGTTTTGAGTAGAGCAAGTTGGAAAAAGTTGCCAAAGTTCCTGCCAATTTATCATTTGTACTGTATGTTTACTTTAACATATAGTATGTTCGTTTGTTCTAAAAAATATGATTTTGTAAATATAAGTGCATATTTGATTTTTTGTTTTTTTAAAAATTATGTTTGTCTTTTAAATTTTTATTTGTATTAAAGTAATTCCTTTTAAAAAAATATTATTTCAATTCCTAATTTATCATTGGATTGTTTTTAATTTCTCACTTATTTTATTTTTAAAAATAATCATTTATTTATTGAAAAATTATTTTTTTTATCTGTTTATAGCTATTTAAAATATGAAAGATAATTTTTAATAAAATCAAAATTGTTTTAAAAAAAATAAAATGAGCGAATAATTAAAATAATAATTTAGTAATAAATCAAGAAATAAATTAACATTTTTTTAAAATTTTTTTGCATTGATCCGAAATTAATTTTGATACAAAATTGAATAAATCTAAACTAAATTTATATAACTCCAATCCAAATGTACCTCGGAACCATTTGCTTGATTTGGGCAGGCTCTATCTGGGCTAACTTTATTCAAAGGTTATCTGGGGCATTGGTAGGCTAGTTTATTAATAAAATAATCTTATTTTTAGTGATCAGATAGAAAACCATAAAGAATTGGACAATGCAAATTCTTCGACTTTAAATGATAACCAAAAACCTTATGGCGTTTGTTGCGAAATACCCAACATGCAATTCTTGGCCACATTACCCAACAAATAAGGCATAGAAATTTTAATTAGGTTTTGAAATGTGAACTAAAATAAAATCCATTAACTTATCACTAAAACTTTTTAAAAACTAAAATAAACAACTTCACACAAATTTAACTAAAAAAATAGTAACTTTTATTCATAAAACTTATTGTAAGCTAGATTTTTATGCGATGTCACATAAAATGATTAAAAAATCATGCATAAAATTAATACTTATTACAAAACTTTAATAATACTTTTCCACTTTAGAAAAAAAAAAAGAGGGACAAACTCAGCAAAAATATATCCCTCAAAGTAAGAAGGATTTTCTTTTCTTTCCCAAATTCCATCTCCTTTTTGTCCCAAATTTCTCTCCCTATTTCCGCTAATCATGGAAGAAAGCACAAATATTGTAAAATTTAACATTTGCTCTTGTCAGATAAATTAAATTTAAACGTTCAAAAACTGAAAGATTCTCTATCAGCGTCAATTAATTTTCTTCCTTGCTAAGATTTCATAAATAAATAAATAAAATGGTTAAGAATCAGGAATAGAAAAGTACAAAAATTTAGAAACAGAACCAGATGCAGGGTTCTCTGCAAAAATGGGAAATCTCTGCATTTGCATCATGAGAATTAGAAACAATCAGTCTATTACCCAAAGCCGAAATTTTTCATACAAAAATATAATGATCCGTCAATATCTCGGAAAGGGAAGAAAAAAAATGAAAGAAAATTGCAATAGTGTATATACAACAAATACACACATACAGATCGAAGCACACCAGGGCCTCTCTGAGTAGTTCTCCTATGTACAGAATCAGTACCCATAACTAATTGTTCCGTCATATTTCGATCTCACGGAATTTCAACAGGAGAAACGAAGAAGTACTTAAAAAAGAAGAAAAGAAATGAAAGAACAATGAGATTAATCGAAAATCGACCCTGCGCAAAGATACAATCAGAAGTTGCATATCGCAAATCCGGATCAGGAATCTGAGTTGTAGCCACTCGGAATCGTTGGTGTAGCAGAAGGAGAGGTGAGAGGAGCCCCATCATCGCCGTGCCGGCGCCGAAGCCCGCCAGCCGAAGACGCAAGCGCCGTCGCGGACCTGACGATGGTCTTGATTATCTTGATCTTGATTTGCCCTCTTTTCGGAGGCAGTGTTTGCATGTGCTTGTTGTTCCATTTGGCTCCGTCGATATCCATGGAAGCGATCAATTGAACTAGTCTGAGAAGTGAAGTACTGGGGTTTGGAGAGTCTTGCTCTCTGAAATTGGTGGGAGAGAGAGAGAGAGAGAGAATTCAATAACGATGGTAGATAGCGTGAAGACTGTCAGAGCAAATTTCAGTGATGAGAAGAGAGCTAGAGTTTGGGGGATTTTATAGGCAGGAGAGCGAGCTGGTCGAGTAAGGACTCAGTGACTTGGGGTCGAAGATTGATTGAGTCATGGCACACTTCAACTCGGTACCTATTATTGAATTTGGGGTATTGTTTTCAGTATTATAGTTATTACATCTGAACAAGTTTTAAATCCAATCCTTCTTTAAATAAAATCCTCAAATTCTCATATCTAAATTTATTTATTTTAAAAGTTATAAAATAAATTATTCTTTATTTATACAAAAATAAATGTCGTACTCAAAATTGAAATACTCTTATCTAAATTTGTTTATTTTAAAATTTATAAAATAAATTATTCTTTATTTATATAAAATCATAAGTGTCATTTTTTATGTATTAATAATTTTGAGTACATTAATATATTTATGTTATTTTAAATGTTAATATAAAAATAATAATATTAAAATTATATAACTATATTATACTTAGTACAGTAAAAATTTTATTAAAATCATATAAAAACATGTGTACAAATTAGTTTAGATAATAAAATTAAAAATATGTACACATTTCATTTAAAAATTGTTTTTTATGCATACGAATGAAAAGTTTGTGGGTATCATTTTTCTTTTTAATATTCCGTCGTGGACCTTTAAAAATGTCTTGCAAAATTTTGGAAACTTTTCTATCCTTGTAGACCAATTCTTCTCTGTCTCTGTCTCTGTCTCTGTCTCTTTCTATTTTAAAAATACTTACATTTTAAAGGATAATTCATCCAAAATAAAACACACGTTACAACTGTAATTTATATCATCTTGTATTTTATTCTCTCGTTTTGTTGTTATATTAAAAAAAAAATTGACATAAAAAGAGTGAACTTATCATTGAAATAAGTCTGATATATTTAACTGAAGCTATTATTTAAATGGATCCCAAAATAAATACGAGAGAATTAGAATTCCATTAAGACTGTGATGCAAAATTTCAACTGTAATTTGTACTTTGTAATTTTATGTATTTATTTTCAAAACTTTAAAATCATATTTCCCCGGAAAAATATCAGGCGTTTTTTTTCTTAAAGTGAAATTTTATTTTAGTCTCAAAATAATATTAATATATTGTGTATAACATGAAACTATAAATAATTTATTTTTAATATAATAATAAAATTTTTAATTGTTTTATATAAAAATATATATTTAAAATTAAATATAATTTTTAAAATAATAAATATTTAATATAATCTGATTAAATTTAAAAAATAATATAATTTAAATATAATGCTATCTCAAAACGCGGTTCATATGACCCACACCCGCCATGGTTTAACCCAATCGTACGTCCCAACTATTAATTGGAAAACCTGAAAGATTCAAGCTTTCAAATTCTGCCAAGCATAATTAACATAAGAGGGAGCTCTATTTAATCAAATCATAAATAATATATCAACTCACGGATTCTCACATCATAATAATTTAAATTAATAAATAGATATTCCACAATATTGGAAAAATATCACGTACAATCAACGTGAAAAAAAACCCCAATCTCATGACACAGTTTATAACATGGGGTAAATAGTCATATATAAAGTAGATAGATACATTTCTTTGTTGCAAAAAACTTATCGATAATCTTTCATTTGTATACGAGAGAGCTTTTCATTGGCTTAGGATTTTGTGTAATTACTTATATAATTGTTATTAGATTTTTAAAATAAAATATAATAAATATATAATTTTTTAATAATATTGATTAAGTGTTAATTTGGACGTGTGTACGACAAAATCTTTATAAAATATAAATAAAAACAGAAAATATTTTTTTAAAGTAATTATGAGTGATTTGGTTTTAAGATTAATTTGATTGCTATTGACTTGACAAGAGATTATTTTTGCACTATAAATTTATGCGAGACTAAATTGGTATTGAGATAAAAATTGAGAGATTAAAATAGTACTTGTATCAAAATAAATATCTTGTTTAATCTAAAAAATATAATACTTATACAAAATATATTTTTGATATATTTTATTAATTAAAGAATTTGATAAAAGAAAACCCTTTTCATTTAGAGAATCAATTTAAAGCACATTTATCACTACAAATATTACAAAAACTTTTGAATTTGAGTATGGATCCTCTCTAGTAACTCACGTTATTAGAGATTCTCTAGTGTCATCTGGAGATCCAATGGCTCAAGATTTCATAGATATAAAAAAATTTTAAAATATAAAAATAATTATTTTTAGAAATAAGATATATTAAAATTTTAAATTCTACTAAAATAATTTTTAGTATTTTATAATTTATTTTATACATTTCACAATATAATTCAAAGAAAAAAATATAATAAGTTTTAATATTTTATAATTTATTTTATATATTTTACAGTATAATTCAAAAAAACTAGATTATTTTTAGTAAAATTTAAAATTTTAATATATCTTAAATTTTAAAAATATTTATTTTTATATTTTAATCTTTTAAATATTTATTAAATTTAGAATCATTAAATCTGAATCTAACAAATGATACTGGAGAATCAATCCATTCTCCGCCGACATGTAGTGACTTCCAAAAATCAATCCATTCTCCGCCGACATGTAGTGACTTCCAAAAGATGCAATTACTAAACTCTTAAATGAGTAGGGGTATCTGCGAATTAGTAAGATTCAGTTTAATCGGCTATTTACTAGAAGAACAAATTCTAATATTATTTTTAGCTTGTCTGGTTAAATAAATCAAAATACTAAATTTAATATTTGGTTCACTTAATAAGAAAATAACTCTATTACTAACAAAATATTATTTTACCAAATAAAAAACATTATAAATTATATTTTTATATTCAACTTTACTAAGGATGGTAGATAAATACCCAAAGAAGTATATTATTAGAACATTATAATATTTTTTATATAAAATTGTCTCATATATATTGTCATTTATAAATAGAAAATTCATAATTTTTTATTTAATCTAATTTTTTTACATGTGTATATTAGTATATATTATATCTATTTTAACACCCATTAATTATTTAAACTTGACTCCATTATTAATTAGGTAAGCGAAGTTTGAAAAAAAGAAACTAATTTATTTAAAACGCAGGCACATTTTGCTCTATTTGAAATAAACTAACTTAAACATTAGAAAACTCAATTCATTGAGTCAATTTGTTTCCATCGCCGCTTTACACGCAACCATGAATTGAGTAACGTAAAGGATGATAAAAACTTGCCACGTTATATTGCCAAAAACCTTAAACTCTCAATCTTAGACATAGATCTAGAACTTTTTTTTTTAATTTTCATTTGATAACTAACGCCATGTAATGTAAGAAGCTTAATTGTTTAACTTCATAACTAAGAAATGATTGACCAAAAAAAAAAAACAGTGTAACTAAGAAATGACTAAAATGAAAGTGACAGCTGGAAATAACAGGGAAATTTTTCAAAGCGTTAACAGAGAATTTTCTAGTTGAAACAAATAACAATTTGAGTAACTTATGTTAAGTTCTTTTAAGGCTTGACTAAATTTCATCTAATATTTATAATTATACTTGACTCTTTTACAATTTATTTCATGTCAATGAAAATAATTTTTGCATAATATATATTTCTCTCAGAAATGAATTTATTATTTAACTATGGTTATCATCATATAAATTATTATTCAACTCAGATGCCTTTATTATTATATTAAATACAAAAATACAAAATTTTGGATTTTTTTTATTTAAAATGAATAAAAGAGAAGTCTAATTTGCAACATATATTAAAATATAAATAAGCTAGCATATTTTTTATAAAAAATCATACATGATTTAATCAAATGCAAAAACAAAAAAGATATAATTTGCCCCATAATTTTAAAACCACAATCATATTGATGCATTTTAAAAGTGACAAATGGAGAAAATAGAACTAGCCCACCTCATTTTGCGTCTCCTGCAATTAAGATCTAACAGTCCATAATTCTTTTACATATTAAATAAAAAATTATAAAAGATATAAACTATTATATCAAAATCCAACTATTTATATTTTTACTGCAGATTTTGCGTTACTAAAAAAAACTACTCTTTCTATAGGAGTTAGTAATTTACTATTCTTAGTAAGTCTAGTTTTTTGACAAGAATTAATCAGCCGCCACTAAATGATTGTTCATATAGGGTAACTGTGGGGAAGAAAATTTCTGACAACATGTTTTTATATGAACAAACAAAAGAAAAAACATGAAAGAAAAAAAGGGTTCATCGCCATTACAGGAAATATGCGTTGTAGAAAATGGCCGAAAGTTAATATTGACCTAACTTTGTAACAAATCAATTGGACCGTGTACTTTTCTTTTTTATGTCACACTCTGAATGGTCTATATCTTACAAAAGTTTGATGGTATAATCTGATCTTTTTGGCAATATAAAACGTATTGGAGCCGTTGAGTGTTGAACTTCTTCCATTTATTACCATACAAAACGATATTCTTCACATCTGATACGATGTGTCCTTGCATGTTACTGGCAGCATCTATTTATTTCATATCACAAAAGTCATCCAAAGTAGCTTTGGCGTTGTTGTAAGGATTTGATGTTATAAGCTTAGGCTTAAAGATGGTAACTCTTTTAAGTAATGCTTGTTTACAATAAAACAGAACTAGATCTTGACTAATATATATATGAAACATTCTTGTAATTAATGGTGATTATAGTAAATTAATCATCGTAGCCCTTATCCCTTTCTTCTTATGTTACCACTGCTGATCTAACTATTACATCAAAACAATCCCTGTAAGATTAAATTAGTCATAAATAAAGTATTGAACATAGTTCATATTAGAATATTGTATAATGTTTAGGTTTTAAATCTGTTAAGATATTATATAGAGTCCACCTATAAGAGATACTCATTAATTAAGAATAAAATAATAATTATATGAATTACTATTAAACCTTAACTCTAATTAGCCTTTTATAAATAAGGATAGACTATTATATGATAGATAAAAAAAATATAAACTGCTATAGACGCTCTGAGAAGAATACCTGCGAAATATTCTACAGTTGCATTCAAGATGAGATTTAAGTTGTGAAAACCTAAGATACATCCAATACATTGTGGGTATCTCATTCGATCAGTGATTCCAGTCAAAGTTTGATTAGCTTCCACAATTAGGAGAAGTATGTAAGTCTCATACTCTAAATCTATGAATGTGTTCATTATTTTTTATTCCCTTCATTGGTATTAGAGTCATAGGTTGATTTTCTAATCATTTATATATTTTATTGGGATATGAGATTTTCTTTGGGGCTATTTTAATTAGGGTTCCAAAAAAAAATGATCGAATTTTTTTCCAGTATTTGCTTCTATTCTCCCTCTGTGTTTCGTGCTTCTCATTCCTCTCCTCATTGCCACTAGCGACACTCACCCATCAAGGTGACCTTCTGTAGTCGACACCCTCCTTCAGCTGACCTTCGTTCATTGCTGCAACCCCTTGGCAAAAAATAATAATAATATAGTCCCTCTCATTTTTTCGTCAGCCCTTTTCTTGAATCAATTGTCGTCAATGATGCTTCTAAGGAGGCAGACACTGCCACTAGCGATCTCTGTTCTCTTTTGTCGGCTAAAGACTGCTGGCTACTGAGGTGGCCATATGAAGAGCTCGAAGAGGAGCTCCCAAAAGCGTCCCTCTGAGATGCTTGTATTGGCGGTTTTCATTGTTGCACCCATTGCCAGCCACCTGGCCTGCAAATGCAGCATCGCGGCGTCCATAAGTGGGCGGTCGGTGAGCTACAGTGGCAACAACAGTAAAGTGGGGAAAAAGAAAAAAGAGGGAGGAAGAGGAAGCAGACAAATACTGTGAAATTTTTCAAAAATAAAAAATATAGAATTATTTTTTTAAATTTCAGAAAGCCTAATTTTTTGTGGATTTAAAACCCTAAATTTTTTTTAATGGCCTTTCAAAAATTTTGAAGAAGATTTGGCCTATTAAAAGAGTTTTTTTGCTCTATTTTAAAAATTAGGCCTTATTTTTTAATTGGGCATGTAGCCCATCCAAAATAATAATAATTAGTGGCCTAATTGTTAAATCCCTTGTTAATTAACATCTAGATATATTCAAAAATATAAAGTGTGTATTTATATTTTAGCCCCAAATAAATGTAATTAATTTTTTTAGTGAAGAATTAACTTTTTATATCCTAATAAATTGTAGTCAAGTAATATGTGATTACTTGTCATTATGTTAATTAGTTTAACATTATTTTTTATTGTTTTCTCAATTTTCTTCCAATAGAAAATTTAGACATATAATGTTAATTAGCTTAACATTATGCATTTAATTGTGTTAATTTGTTTAACATACGTAAGCCTTTACACTTCAAATTTGTATATCAGCTGGAAACCTAAAACAGTGGGCTACTGGTCCTAAGAGATTTGTTTTAGATCTATGTTCTTGGTCTAACAATGCCATATATTAGATCCGCTATTTGTTAAAGCATTAAATGCATATATTAAATATGTTAATTAGTTTAACATGATAGTTAACAAATGTTAATTTGTTTAACATTTGAAAATCATGATTTACAATTTGTTTGTAGCATGATTAGGACACTTAGTTGTATTTTGATTTCGTTGACTTACACCTTGCATACAACCTTAAGACAATAATTGACACTTTGTGCTCTTTTGACTCCAGGTTATGCATGGGTTAATTAGCTTAATCATATAATACTTAGTGTCATGATTTGTAAGCATGGTGAACATTAAATCTTACGTGTTTTTTCAATTATTTGATCTTAATTCAAGTTTGTCTTTCTTTTTATGTAAAGAATGACTATAGTTTCCAAAAGTATTGTTGCTGAGCTCAACAAGAGGTTGAAGCTAAATGGCGACAATTATGAAATCTGGAGTACGAAAGTCCAGTATCTCTTGGAAAAGCAAGAGACTCTCAATAATGTCATGGAAGAGCCAGAAGCTGGAAACATGACCCAGTGTAGGCGGGACTGTGAAGCTTATAACTCTTGGAAGAAAAAGAACTACATTGCTCGTATATGTTGCTGAGTACTCTGGATGATGACATTCTAAGGGAGTTCAAGGACCACCAAAGCACTATGGGGCCTTGGAATGCTTTGAGAACAAGGTTTAAAACTACGTCTGTATCTAAATTGCGTTCTCTTACGATCAAATTTGACTCATATAAGAAACGCCTAGAACATTCAATGAGGAAACCTCTGAGGCTGATGTCAAATATAATCACTGTGCTAAACGATGTTGGAAATGTCTTAATAGAAAAGCAACAGATCCAAGCTGTCATTCGCTCTTTGCCTAGTTGGTGGGAGCATATGAAGATGCATCTCACTCACAATGAAATAATCATGACTCTGGAAGATGTTCAAAGACACCTTGAACTCGAGGAAGAAAGGCTTGAATCAGGCAAGTTGATACCTGAGTTATAAATGGCAACTTCAGGTGAAAGATGTGGTTCAAAGAGAAAGAGCTAGTAAAAGAACAAAGAACTAGCTCAACCTAAGAAAAAACTAAAGTGAATGCAGCAAAAGTTAAATGCTTTAATTGCCAAAAGAAGGGACACTATATAAATGATTGCCCTGAGCCTCGTAGAAAGGTAACCTACACTACTTATACTAGTAAACTTTGTGTTTCTAGCTCTATTATGCTTACTGAATCTTGTCTTGTGTAGATTGTAGACTTAGGAGCCACAGACCACATAACGAGGGACCGTGAAATCTTTGTTGACTTCCTGCGAGTTCCTTATAGAGCATTCTGAATATATGTGGGCAACAACACTAAGGTTGCTGTCAAAGGGATCGGAACATGCAAGTTAGTCCTGCATGGTGGTCGAGACCTGATCTTACATGATGTCCTTTATACGCCTCAAATTTGTCGGAATGTTATTTCAGTTTTGGTTTTACTTAGGCTAGACTATGATTTATATTTCCATGACAATTGGGTTAAATTGAGTTATGACTTAGTTTTTTTATGGTTTTGGTTATGTAATCGGAAGTTTTATTTCTATGAATTTGGATGACAAATCTTACATTAATAATAATGTTAGTTTTTCCATGTTTGTCTTTATGCATGATTATGATCATGATATAAATATATGACATGTTAAACTTGGTCATATTGGCCAACAGATAATACAATGATTAGTAAAAGAGGGTTTGCTTCCTGGCATTGAACAAGTGGATTTGTCTACTTGTGAATCTTGTCTAGTAGGAAAATCTATAAGAAAACCCTTGGGTAAAGCAACTAGAGCCGATTTTCCACTACAGTTAGTTCATTCTAACATCTGTGGGCCTATAAATGTCAGGGCCAGGCACGGAGCGAATTATTTAATCACATTCATTGATGATTATACTCATTTTGGTTATGTCTATTTGATTTCTCATAAGTTAAAAGCTTTGAGCTGCTTCAAAAACTATATGAACTTAGTTGAGACTCAATTAGATAAGAAGATTAAGGCTCTTCGTACCGATCGAGGTCAAGAATATTTGTTAGTTCAATTCAATGAATTATGTGATATGAAAGGGATAGTTCATCAGTTAACTATTCCAAGTACTCCACAATAAAATGATGTTGCGGAAAGAAAGAATAAAAAGCTCCTTGAGATAGTTAGGTCCATGATGACACAGGCTAATTTGTCAATCACCTATTGGGGTGATGCATTGTTGTTTGTAGCCTACGTACTTAACCATGTGCCTACAAAATCAGTTGCAACCACTCCATATGAGTTACGGATTGGGTGAAAGCTTGACCTAAGTGTTTTGAAACCTTGGGGATGTGCTATCTATACATATGATTCCTCTCACAAGTATAGCAAATTGGGCCCGAGAGGAAAGAAAAGTATTTTTATTAGATATTCAGAAACATCATAAGGTTATGTGTTTATAGGTCAACAAGACAATGTGAGTGTGACTGAATTCGAATCTAGAGATGTCACATTATTAAAGAATGAATATCTTAAGAAGGGTGAGGGAGGTCAAAACCTATCCTTATTTGACATAGAGGATTCGAATGCACTAGGACCATTTCATTTAAGTGGGAAGATTATAACAGATGATGAATTAGTTTCTCATTAGCAACATTCTTCCTCATTTGATGCAAATGAGAGTGTTCCTGAGCCAGTTGCTTTAAGTGGGAGTAACAAAATGGATCTTATTCCAAGTAGGAATGAGACCAACATTCTTGATCCGAGTGGGAGCAATATTGATCCAAATGGGAATAATGAAAAAAGATTCAATAAAACACAATTGAGACATGGTTCACGTAAAAAGACTCTTCATCGACAATATGAGATTGAAGGTGGCGAACTTTTTACAATGCTTTTAGAAAATGAAAATGAGCTGAGAAATATGAAAAAGACTTTCTTATCCCCTTCTAAAGATAAATGGACTAAAGTTATGGTGGAGGAAATAGAGTTTATGAGAGTTAACAATGTTTAATAATTTGTTGATCTTCTAGGGGGATGCAAGGCTATTAGGAATCAGTGGGTTCTCAAAATCAAGAAACGAGCTGATGGCACAATTGAAAATTTTAAGGCTCAACTAGTAGTAAAGGGGTATATACAGTAGGAAGAAATTGACTAAGAGGCAAATTTTTCTCTTGCTGTACGATTTACCTCTGTTCGCTTACTTCTAACTATAGTGGCTTGTTTACATCTTAAATTACATCAGATGGATGTAAAAACTACCTTTCTCAATGGAGAATTAAATGAAGAAATTTATATGGAACAACATAAGGGTTTCATTAAAAAGGGCCATGAAGAAAAAGTTTGTAGACTTTTAAAATCTATCTATAGCTTTAAACAATCTTCAAGGCAATGATATATTTGTTTTTACAATACAGTCATCTCTAGTGGTTTCACTATGATGAGTGAAGACAACTATGTATTACCAAAAGATCTAAGGATAAGTATGTGATTATGACATTATATGTTGATGACATATTCATAGCTAGAAATGATATGGAGCTAATCAACGAGGTAAAGACTTGGTTATCATCTCGTTTTGAGATGAAAGATATGGGTGAAGTTGCATACATTATTGGAGTTAAGATTTCAAGAAATTATTCTAAGAAACTCTTGTATCTTTCACAAGAGAATTACAAAAAAAAGGTTTATAAACATTTTAGTATGGAAAGTTATAACCATGCTGACACTCTTATCAGCATAAGCTGTACCTTAAGTGCTGAAATGTGTCCTAAGATTGTCATGGAAAGAGAGCGTATGAGCTAAACTCCTTACAGGAATGCAATCGGTTGTTTAATGTATGTTATGATGTGTACTAGACCTGATATTTGTCAAACAGTTAGCTTGGTGAGTAGATATCAAATTGACCCAGGTCTTAAATATTAGGAAATTGTAAAAAAGATCTTAGGATATCTGAAGGGGACTGTTGATTATGTACTCTGCTATTAAGGTAGCAAAGATCTACGATTGGTAGGATACACTGATTTTCATCATGGAAGGACTTAGATGAGCAAAAGTCCACCTTAGGATACATTTTCTTACTCAGTGATGGTGCCATATTATGGAGTAGTAAGAAACAATCCTATGTATCCTTGTCCATAATGGAGGGAGAGTTCGTGGCCCTATATTCAGTAGCCCAGGAGGTTGTTTATTTAAAGAGGTTCTTGGAACAATTGTTATACAGAGTAGAAAACTTAAACTAGTGTTAGTGTATTATGACAGTGAGGCTACGATTGTATATACCAAAGATCCGAAATACCATTGCAAAACCAAACACATAAATATCAAGTATCACTATGTGAAGGATATGGTTGTATGTAAGACTGTGAACATGAAGTATATATCTACGCAAGAGATGCTGGCAGATCCATTAACTAAGCCTATTTCTAGATATGAGTTTATAAGACACGTTAGGTCTTTAGGATTGCATAGAATTTAGCATACTTCATTTGTATTTTTAATTTTTCCCATTGTTCACAGACAGAGATGTTTTGATGTTCTTTGATAATCAATAAAGTTTGATTTTCATGCTTACATATCTTTATTTAAATGTTATGTATATTCTTATGTATTGTTAAGTATGTCAGATAGACAAAAGGGTTAGCCTTCTCACATAGGTAACCGTCTCAGTGTCTTTGTCGATAAGACTAGATTTTAAGAGAAATTATCAGGAAGATAATTTGAGAGCAACTATACTTAAAATTATTTAAGTCGCTTGATTGATGACATATGGTCATTATAATTGTTTTGATGCAACAAGTTCATCATTTCTAGTGTACTTTAGTTGCCAGATGTGAGTTCAAGACATTGTGTAGATCAAGGAACTCAGTTTTAGACTTGTGGTGTCTAAAATATCATCTATACAATATTATTTGTGAAATAGACATACACTCCACGGGAAAAGGAGGAATGCTATAGCACATGTTTCATACCATGTGTGTAAATGTTGACCATCTGGGTTAACATAAGTGTGATCTCAACTCATGATTGTGTGAGACCCTTGAGCCTTTACGTTGGCTCTATATTTGTACCCTTAGACTCTGATCAAATACTTGAGATGTAGCTTGATGTTTGTTATTTTAGCATGTTACCTAAGGACTATGTGTAATGATTCAGTCTAGCAGGACATGTCTAGAAAAGCAAGATAAATCTGTGTTGATAGGATAGTGAGAAGAGGAAAATCATAAAGAGAATCTCATTATTATGTATTCACCGATATACCAGTTATGACTTGTGTGACATGATTGTGAATACAAGATATTATGATAGATGAGATCATTGAGAGGATATCTAAATGTGATTCTTATGATCTAAGATACATGCATACTTTATGATCTACATGCAGGTGTGTTTCCGATGAGAAACTATATATTCATAATTGATGTGTAGCATTGATACTCTCATAGTATACTGGTCGCACAACCTACTTTTCCTGTATGAACGACTGTAGATTATAAAGAGAAAGTATTTTCTTAATTTACTGAGAATATGTTTCTTTGATTTAGAGCATATAAACACTCCTATTATGTGTGAATGAGAAATGTAAGAATATCATATAATATTTAAGGTTTAAATTTGTTAAGATATTATACAAAGTCCACCCATAAGGGGTGCTTATTAAATAAGGATAAAATAGTAATTATAGGAATTACTACTAAACCCTAAACCTAACTAACCTTTTATAAATAGGGCTAAACTATTATATGATAGATAAGAAAAATATAGGCTGCTATAGACGCTCTGAGAAGAATACCTGTGAAGTATTATACAGTTGCATTTGAGAGGGGATTTAGGTTGTGAAAACCTAAGATACATCCAATACACTGTGGGTATTTCATTCAATTAGTAATCCCAGCCAGAGTTCGATTAGTTTCCGTAATTAAGAAAAAGTACGTAAATCTCCTACTCTGAATCTATGCACATGTTCATTATTTTTTATTCCCTTCAGTTCTTGCGTGTGAAAAGATTAATCTAAAATAAGTTAAACTTGCATCAATCAAATACCAATATATATATATATATATATATATGAATTTTAATTATACTTTCAACTTTCAAGGAATTAAACCAAGCGTACACGTACATATGCTTACCTCCAAATACGTTATTGCCCTCTCTAAAACATGATTACAGAACTAGCAAAGGTTAAGAACCAATTAGGTACACGACAATATAAAAGACAATTAGCAATCGTGCAAATCAAAGTCCACCTAAAATATTTGTTTTGCTGGATTATTTTCGAAGCCTATATTCGACTTGTAATCTTTGTTATTGTTGAAGCTAGCCACAGTTGCAACGTCGCCTACGATATTCTTCTGATGCTAACAGCAGCTTTTATTCGCAGAAGAGAGAACAGACATTATTGAAAGAAACCCAAGTGATATTCGCAGTGATTCTCCAGCTTGAGACAGTAGAGACACTGAGTTAATATGTCGTTAAAAATTCGAGCTTTGATCTGCCCTCTTTCCGGAGGAATCCTCTTCCGTGATGCAGATGAAGTAGTGGATGGCATTTTTTATATAGAAGAAGAAGAAGAAGAAGAAGGAACGGTGATTTTGTGTAATATAAATGCAAAGAGGCTGAGAATTTGGAGAGGAGAAAATGTTTTAGGTTTGTTAAGAGGAGTGGGAATTGAGGCGTCGGGATATGTATAGCAATCAGTTGATCAGGGATGCATCAATATACAAGAAGGGAAATTTCTTTCTTATTTCATATTTGGGACTGATTCCGACTTAGAAAATTGGCCCTGAAATTCAACTCCACGCCAGTTTTACTTGGTCAAATTATGAGGGGATCTGAACAATTCTTTTTTCTCCTTACATAGCAAGACTTTTAGATCAATGACTTTTGTCGGAACATGATTGATTATATGTAAATCAAGATGCATAGCGAGCAACTATCAAATAACTCTTAGTGATAAATGGCTCCATCACAATGTTAGGCTTTTTATGATTATTGGCTATTTGCCTGAATGGAAATTATTGCCTTAGATTGATTTAACTTTAACATTGTTAACTTTTCTACCACTCATTATTTTATTACATGTGCGAATACTTTTTTTAGATTTTGAAAATAAAATCTTTTATATGGATCTTAATTGTCAAATGATTGTGATTATGTGCTTGTGCCTGATGGCTACCTTAGTATAGATGAAAAATCGAAAAACCTTAGAATATAGGATTCGGAATTGATGGGTGCTTGAGAAGCTCATCTCTTCTGGCATCTTAATTGCCAAATGGCACATGCACATTATATTTCTCTAACACATGATCTTTTTAAATTTTGGATTTATATTTAAGGAGTAAAAGTTAATTAGCAAATGTAAGGTTTAAGTTTTAAACTAACTTTTTTTCTTCGATTGAGAAGACAAAGAAATAGGAAAAAAACAGAATAACGTAACTAACAAGCAACAGAGAAAAGAAAAGAAACTAGTGAACTAAAAGCTGATTAAAAAATGGCTTGAGATGAGGTCTGTCGTCTTCAGAAACCACGCCATAATTGAATGACAGGAAATTGCTTGCAAGTCCATGGATATCAAGGCCAAGTATTTTGATAATATCCTAATTTGAGGATGTCATACCAGTGAGATGAAGGAACAATAAGATGCAGATGATGCTCTACAATGTTTGCATAAATGTTGTGGTTATTTAGCCAGTGAAGAACCTCTCTTATCACTGAGAACAAAAGACTTTTCTGTCTTGCAGTCAAATTTATGAAGCTTGATAATGTCTTTACTGAACCATATGCAACCGCAGATTCTGAACCTCTTGAAAGGTTTGTTAATTTTTCTGATCCAGAAAACAGCCGTCCATCCTGTTATAGCAAGTGGAATCCTCAAACTTGTGACAAGATTAGTTTTCAAGAAAGGATGATTAGAGGATTTGCAGTGACTCTTCGCTCTTTGATATTCAGCCGGCATATGATTTATAACCTGCAGAGCTATACAAGGATCTGGTTTGATGCCATTATGAACAAAATCATTTCGAACGATCCATATCACGTAAAAAGTAAGGAATATGTAAGCAGTATATGCTCTAAAATTCTCAGAAGTTAGATTTCTTTCTTTAAACCATGCATTTAGCAAAGAGGAGACATCAGGATGTCCAGATTGATCCGTGCGAAATCCAAAAGGAGAAGCAAACCACAATGCACGAGCAAAAGAACAAGTTATGAATAGATGATTAATTGACTCGGGAGCAGCATGACAAAACCAACATTCAGATTGAACTTGAAAGTGATGCTGAATAAGCACATCACCCAGTGGGAGAGTTTTGCTTACCAGACGCCATATGAACAGAAGGACCTGATAAGGAAGTTGAATTCTCCATAAGGAAATCCACTCTGTAGAACACATATTTTCTCGCCGTATAAATCATTCCACAAAGCCTTATATCCATCCTTGACAGAATATACTCCAGATTTATTACTTACCCAAATTAGAGAGTTGCTTTGATCGGTAATTGAAAAGGTGGATGCCAAAATGCAAGTGGAAAGTTGGTCATTATATATGCTCCCAATAAGCGGCTCATTCCAAGTTCGTCTGTTATGCAGAACAAGATCAGAGACCGAGGAAAAATTCCCAGTCCGATCTGGCCACATGTTTCACCAGAGTGGACGATTTAAAGAGACATAAGTGCCACTACCAATTTGCCATTTAATCTTACTAGTAATAAAGGCTTTGTGATTTGTTTATACCATTCCACATCGAGGACATATTAGATCTTTTAAGAAGATCCCATGAAATGATGGATGGCCATATTTAATTCTCATATGCTTTGCAAGGAAAAAGTTATTTGATATGTCAATTATTCTCCACACTTGTTTGGCTAGAAGAGAGACATTAAAAACATGCGAAGATTTTATACCAAGGTCCTCCTCAGATTGTGGAGAACAAATCCTGCTCCATTTAGCCAAATGCATACGAGAAGTGTCAGAGTTATATCCTCAGGAAAAAGAAAAAAGTTTTAAACTATTAACACGTTGCTATTCTAAGATATAACTAGATTTGCCCGCGCACAGACATTACAGAAAATTAATCTATTTTGTTATATGTTAATATATGTTAGATCAATGGTATTTGAAGTGTTAGTAAAAGATTAAATTTCATAATATTTTGTTATATAAAGAAAGTATAATAAATTGGAAAAAAGTATATAAAATTAATTTTGTGAGATTAGTAAGAGGACAATGAATTTATTGGGAGGACTATCATAAAGAATCTTTTTTATTGTACGAAACACCTCCTATTATTGCTTTATTAAAGAACTATGAAATCTCAAAATTTAATAGAATATATTTGACTCTATGTCTAATTTCGAGTGACGTATGATGATTAACGATTCAAAGTATTATATAAATCATTGAATCATATACTATTTCTCTTATTTTAATTTTAGACTATATTAAGTTGTATATATAATTCCTTATTAAAAAAATTTAAAAGGTAAATAATTAATTCATTAACTCATTATTCTTTTTGTTGATTTCAAAAAATTTCAAAACTTCAAAGAATTCACCATTTAAAATGCAATTAATTAATTAATTAATTTTCTTATTTTATTCGTAAGAATTCTCAAAATTTGAAGATTTTCTGATTTAAAAGACAGTTAACTAATTTATTATTTTTTTTCATAGATTCCAAAAAATTTATGCACTTCAAATAATTATACATATATGAGAATGTAGAAAAGTCATTGCATGCACTCAAATTACTGACGAAATTTGCTGAATTAAGTCCACGGTGTTCTTATCAAAATTCACAAGTTCTCTCTCTTACAAGTAATGGACCAACAATTTCTTGGAATTCAAGTTATAATGTTAAAAATGTCCATGTCCAAATAAGATTTATTTCATCAAGTCTCTTGTTTTATGAGAATGGACCTAGTTAGAATAAAGGCTCACCATGCTATAATCTGAAGTCTCTTGATGTTTGAATCCTCCATGTTATGCCTAATATTATTCTTTCATATTTGAATATTTTCAAATTAACTTGTCAAACGCTGTAATTTTTTTTAGTGTACAGAATGCTTCGTGAAAAATACATTCCATAACTAATAGGATAAATCTATACTTAAAAATTCTCACTTACTTACTGGTATCACTTGGGTCTTGTCATGATTTTGGAACGCTTTAATCCATTATGCAAAGGCACTTGAAGATGGTAATTCAATTGCTAAAAGGAGATTACATATATATATATATATATATATATATATGAACGAAGAATACTTTAATTGACGACAGCACACACCAACTAAAAGAGAGAAGAAATATTAAATATACATCATAAAAACCATATAATGATTATTTATTTATGAAAAAATTGATAATAAAAATATAAATATTATATGTAAATTTTACCCTTAAAAAACTCATGACACTCTCAGCTTGTTTAGAGATAGATCTAAAATTTGACTCCAATAGACTAAAAGTCTTTGGATTAATGGTTTGAACTAAAAGAAATAAATTTTTATAATTGAAAAAGAGATGAACTCTTATAAATTAAAATATTACATAAAAAATATAAGATAAAATTACATGTAAAAATTAAAATTTTAAAAAATCAACCTTGGATGTCCCATTACTTTTGTTTTATAGGATTGTGTCTATAGATATATAGAATACTAGAAATTAGTAAAACGCAAAAGGATTGATATTTCTACCACCAGCTTGGAATTCAAAATATTCTGTCAGCCGTGGTAAGAAAAGGACACATGCAGTAAAGTAGTGATTAACCAATGGCGATCAAAGTAGTGGTAGCCAATAATTTATATGCCTTATTAATCTAGATTCAATAATTTTCTGGAATATTTGAAAATAAAATTTGAAATGTACATTAAACTGATCGGTGACGTAATATGTCTTTAAGATTATTTTTAAAAAACTTAGTTCTAACAAATCTCCAAAATACGTACCTAATTATTACAAGAAAAAGATGTGGCTAAGGATCTTATTGTTAGATTTTCTTATAAATAATAATAAATTATTTCACATCCATATGGAAAATATCCAATATTGGCCAAACATACACCGTTTGCTGTGATCTGCTTGTGTTAATTATATTGATTCCCCCATAATAGTAGGAAGAATAATATTTAAAAAAAAAAATTTTTATTACTTAGGATATCAATCCCTTAATCTACAGTCTAGTCGAAATTGGGAGAAATATTTTAGACAAATAATTTTCATTCTCATCCAACTATGGATTCAAACTTGGAGGTGATGATTAAGGGAATAATATGCCCTTACATTAACTTGAAAAAAGGTATTAAATGTTTCAAAAGAGGAAACTAATGTTATTTAAAGTTTCAATTACGCAAGGAGAATATAAAGAAAAATTCAACCGAAATAAATCGTTAATCAACCACCAGTATACAAAATCTCTGATTATTTTCTACGAAGAAGGTTTTGGCATTCCTTGATTTTCATTGACAGCGCAATATTTCCCTAAATCTTTGTGAGGAAGCTGCTGCCTTTTCCAACTATCCTTCTCTTCCTTCCCTTTTGTTTAATGTGCATTGATTTTTTGAGATTTGGATTCTCCACAATTGGGATTTATTTTTAATGATTGTGCCTTCATTATTTTCATGTAAACTATAGCTATATTAACTGCAAAAAATGTAAATCAGATTTTTTATTTTTTATAAATATGACGTGCTACAGAACTCTTTGACTATCCCTATTTCCAATATTCTCTTTTGCTCTCAAACGGGAGGTGAAATCACGAAGGACATGAGTTCGATGTTTTTTGTTATGAAGGTGCGTGGGTCATTGCATAGTACCTTCTCACTCACAGTTCAATTTCTGTTCTCTTTGTTCTGATTCTGGCTTGATTTATGCATTCAAAGCTCCAAGGTTTGCTACTATTCTCTGTTTTTATGGTGGCTCTTTCTCTTTGAATCACATTAACTTTGGTGGTTTCTTTAGACTTCTTTCATGGGTTTGTTAGTTCCATGATTATTATCCTTTACATGTGAATTTAGTTGTGTTGAGATTGTTATTTTACTCATTCCTATCTTCTTTATTTTGTTTATTTATAATTTTAAGAGAGCATGAAGAGTGAAGGAAGCAGTAAACAATATTTTTGGTGTATAGGACGTACGTAACCTAGTTTTGATTTATACTTCTATGGCACAACCAACATTTTAAGTTATAGTTATAAATATTAGAAAGTAACCTTTGTCTTGAGATTCAGGCAAATACTTTTTATTTGGATTCGCCTTAATCAAGAGAGTTTGACTTTTATTAAGTCACATTATCATACGAAAATTTATGTATAATAATAAAAAATTATTTTCTTTTATAATTTTCCTCTCTTTTTAGTAATGTAGTATATTTAGTAACTAGAACTCACTTGTTATATCATACTTTTTATTGAATATGAGGGGTGGAGGGATTTGATATCATCTAAGACCAACGGCAGAGGGAAGGAAGGCCATTGTATGCCATAAACTTCCTAAAGTTTCTATTATATATGTTTGTATATATTGACTCTTGGCCCCCTATATTAAAAATAAAATTTTTATTTGCTCTAATTATTTATAATATATTAAATCGTAACTTCTAAATGCGACTTTAAATAGATTAAAATTCAACTTAATTTCTAATTTAACTTTCTCAATGTACTTTTATGTTTTATTCTTTGCTCCTTTAGAGTATTTTTTAGGTTGTTTTATTTAACTCTAAGTCAGTCATGTCTCTCTACTCTATTTGTTTTCTACTTATTTTAACCCTCTAACTTTCACATTTTAGGCGTTACTCAATGTAGACATATGCACAACTTTTAAAGCATCATACTTAATAGTACTATTTACACTTCACATCTTACTTTATCTTCTTAGTATAGTTCATTTTTTATTGTCCGAATTTTGCACATTTCTCAAATATTTTGGCTATTTAAAAATTTCATAGTTCATGCCTTCATTTTTAGGTATAATAATTTGTTAATTTTTTAATTCATTGCTTTATGGTTCATTTTCTCTTCATATCTAATGCGTTTATTTTTGTAAAATGTCATCACTTCACAGAGTGCAAAACGACACATGCATTTTACTTATAATTAATTTCCTCCACTATAGTACATATCATTTTTATCCCTTATGTTTGAGGATTAGTTGCTACACACAGACATAGTTTTCCTTTATTACTTGGACTTCTTATTTTATTAATTAATGGAGGCCCAAAGTCTGAAGAACATATTGATGGAAGATTTCTTCTTGGATTTTATCAAGAAAGAATTAGAATGGTAATTTGAGGCCAATAATTTCAGCAACCAAACTTTCTCTGACCACATTAATGCCCCAATCGAAAGAGTAAGTATAATCATTCTAATTTCTTGGGCATGTTTGAATCACTTTATCTTGCTTTGGACCATCAACCAAATGACAAGAGATGTGACCATGCAAAGAAAGATCTCAACACTTCTCTTCATTCCGTGAAGATAATAGAGAACCTTCTTTTTCAGCAAATACTTCATCTTAATAATGAAAATCATGATGTGCACGAAACATTTGACAATTTAGATGCCACGAAACATGGTCATCACAGGCACTAATAATTTCCATGACTCCAAATCCCCAAGTCTAACATTTTTTTAATTATTCAAAAGTCAAATTAGCCACCAAACACATTGAAAGGCATACATTCAAAATCCAGAAAGCCTTAATTGACATTGCCTTGCACTTCCATTTATTCAGCTCAACTTCCTTTTAAAAATAAATGTTATCCACAAAATTATTTAAAGGTTGTGAACTTATGAAAATCAATGTCTTCCTCAAACTTATTTTAAGTAATCATCCATTCACTAGATCTTATGCACAGTCGTCTTTATCCTATCCATTTTTTAAGAGAGTCAAAGAAAATAAGAAAAAAGTTAGAATTCTTGAAGTAGCTTAACCTACTTTGCAATGGTGAGTTCACAGTCATTATATAACCTGCCACAAACACTAAGACACTTGGCATAACAAAAAGAATGAATCAACAAAACAAAAATATACAGTAAAGCTAGCACTCATTATGGAAGATAACATAATAAATTTGAAGCTAGTATTTACACTCATACTCTAATTCAGAGTGAGTTTAAGACAAAGAGACATTTTAGTTTTGAATGCATATTTCCTCTCATTTAAGCATTCTTATTGCAAAACATAGACTTTACTGCAAGACATGAGCTTAAACAAATAAATTCTCATTTAAAAGTTGTGGGTAAAGGGAATGAAGAAATATAAAAAAAAGAGTTACAGAATTAGGATTAACAAAATATAATGATAAAAAATAACTTTAATAACGTTGGAAACACTAAATCACCTACAATCATGACGCTCAAAAATCTCCCACGATCGCATTCTGAGGCTTTTGGTTGCCAAAGGTAGGAAATGGTAAGGTTCTATATTCTTTTAAGACTAGAATGTATAATATAGTGAATTGATGACAATAAGATACAGCAAAACCAATTCTAGTTGTCCAATGCATCCAATCATTTCCTGTCTTTGCACCTCATTTTGTAGTCATGACAGTGCATTTAGAGAGGGGTTGATTGGTGCTTGAGGAAAATTTTAACACTTCCAAAGAAATAAAAGTTTTCTAAAAACTTTTGATCAGATGCCAAAAAGTTGTTTTTAGATAGCAGAAAACATTTAGCTTAAAAATAATGTTGAAATGTTTATGTAACCTTAAAGAAGGTTTTAGTTGCTTGAAAGAAAGTTTTAGTTAATTAAAACTTAGTTTAAGGTGCTTGAAAACTTTGACCAAAAAAAAAATTAGGTAAAGAAAACAAGGAATACAATAAAATTTATTTTGATTCGGACGCCTTTGCCCTACATTCAGTTCATGTTGAAGAGATTTTCCATTGTTTCAAAATCTTTTACGCAAGGGTTTTCATGTGCTTACTCCTAACATTTATAATTGATGTAATTTCATACTCACCCTTAACACAGCACCTCAAACTTTTAATATTAGAATGTTACTTAGACAAGGAAATTCTCCGTTAAAAGCTACATAAAAAAGGAACAAATAAATACAAGAAAAGGTACACAAATCTGAAGAATAAAAAATCACCTTCAATAACGTTGAAAATGCCAAATCACCTTCACCTACAATCACGAAGCTTGAAAGTTTCCCATGGCCGCATTCCAAAGCTTCTGGTTTCCGAAGGCGAGAAATGGAGGAGTTCTGTATTCCCCAAGTTTGAAATGTATATATAATCATTTGATGACAATACGATGTAGCAAAACCAAGTCCAGCCGTCCATCGCATCTAATCATTGTCTATCTTCGCCCTTCATTTTATAGTCTCACATGAGAAGCTTGGAATGTAGGGCACTTTTTGTTGAAAAGTTTAAGAGGGAGAAGCCCCAGATCAACAACTTGCATGTCATCCCCTCTTCACTCTTTACGCCTATTTTAGTTAATTAAAAAACATTCTTTTGAAAAGAATCATCAAACAAAACAAAATAATACTAATAAAATATTATTAAATGATTTTGTTTTAGAAAATCATTCTAAAATAAACAAAAACTACAATAAGCTACTTTTGTACTTTATAATAAATAATTTTGAATTTATTAAATTTGAATTATTCTTTTTAGAAAATGGCTTAGTTATTATTCTGATGCTTTATTTATGTATTTTATCTAGTCCATTAATTTTTAATTCATACTATATTTGTCTTATATAACATTTTTTTTAGAATTTTGAAATGGTTTCGTAATTTTTTTTAGTGTTCCAAAATGATCTTTTAATTTTCTTTAGTGTTTCACAATGATTGTTGATAAATTTATCAAAATAGGATAAAAATGGAACAAATTAAAAACTAAGAAATCAAATTAAAAGAACAAAAATATAGGTCCAAATTAAATCTAAATGATAATCAACCTTAAATATGAGATTAGTAATTTGAGAGGTTAAAGTTATCTAACAAAATAACAACTCATAGGCTATTTGCATCTATGATGTAAGACTTGGGAGTGTTTGTCATAGTACATCTTGACAAGTAAGTTGTTTATTTTTTGTAAGAAAAAAATTATTTCATTAAAATTTTTTCAATCTTCTTAATATGTTTTAAAGTAATAGTAAAGTTTTTTTCCGTCACAAGAAAGTAGGAATTTACTATTTCTTTTTTGAAGCAGAAGCGTAAAGTTAACTTTTTAAGACAAAAACACCTTTAGGCTCAAACATTAATTTTCATATTATTTCTTTATCAGTTTTTACCTAAAGCGTCTTGATTTCATTCTCATTTCATCTCTTACTTTTATATACTTGTCTTGTTGTATTTTAATATATTTATTTTATTTGTATATATTGTATTTATCAATTTTAATTATTTTTAATACATTTGTGTAATTTTATTTTCTATCTTTTTATTAATTAAAAATTAAAATTAAATATTATGAATATTTAAATTCATTTATCCGTGCAAGCAATATTATTTGCGAATTTGAATCTATAATGCCATTATTAGTATTATAATAGCTACAATCTCTTGTTTTTTCTCCTGAAAATTTTATCAAACATAATAATGTTAATAAAATTGCTTATCAAATGATTTTGCTAATAATACAATCTATTTCCTTTTTTTAAGAAATCTCAAAATATTTCTTTATTATTTTTTGTTTGTCAAATATTTAAAAATATCCTTATGATATAAATTATTCTAGGTATTAATTCACTAAAAAAAAAAAATGTCTCCCAGAGGTACTAATACTTCAATTCCCCCAAGTATATGTTGCGCTTTTGTGTGCGTGAATGCATATGTATTCAACTTTAATATGGAATCCAGGCATCTTTCTTTTTTTTGGAAAAAGTCACCAGCCAACAAAAAATCATATAATAAAATTAAACTTGCGATGCATGAGTTATTTAATTTTTTTTCTTTTTGGTTCGTGTGTGTGTGTGTGTGTGTATATATATATATATATAAACGAGGAATACTTAAGTAAAAACATCACACACCAACTAAAACAGAAGAAGAAAATATTAAATATACAACATATAAAAAAAGTTCTCAATCATGTAATAAAAAAGTTTAAAAAAACGTATAATTATTATTCATTTATGGAAATTTTGATAATGAAAATATAAAAGATACCTAAATTTTACCCTAAAAAAACTCATGGCTCTTGTTTTGCTTTTGTTTTATAGGATTGTGTCTATATATATATATATATATATATAATACGAAAAATTACCAAAATGTAAAAGGATTGATATTAGGAACGAATCTATTATTTAATTTTAAATTAGACAAAAGTATTGAAATTAAATATTTAAATTAAGTGAAACAAATTCTTACAATTGAAAAGGTAAATTCTTATAAATTAAAGAATCAAATAAAAATATAAGATAAAATTATATGTAAAAATTAATATTTAAAAAATTTAAGAAATTGACTGTCCTTGCCTCCACTGAAATCCATGCCTAATTGATATTTCCACCAATATGTTGGAATTTAGTGGTGTAGTAAGAAGAATGTGTCAAGGCATGTGGAAGAGTTTAGAATTTGTCAATGACAGTGATCTCATTAACAAAAATACGAATAATACTTAAATAGAATAATTTTCATTGCCGACGAATTTTATGATTTTTCTATTTTTGATACTAGTCTTGCAAAAAGAGTATACAAGCAAAAAAAAAATATTATTATTATTATTATTATTATTATATTAAGTAAATTTGTTTAAATTTGTCTAAAAAAGAATTAGTTTAAGCATAATATCTTAATTGAATTACTTTGAGATCACGACACGAGACATTGTCCTATGGTGGCGTCTCACATGCATATTTTATGAG
Organism: Delonix regia; assembly: GCA_037074485.1. Taxonomy (NCBI): domain Eukaryota; kingdom Viridiplantae; phylum Streptophyta; class Magnoliopsida; order Fabales; family Fabaceae; genus Delonix; species Delonix regia. The sequence continues at coordinate 15,396,625 of CM073456.1, read as the reverse complement.
TCATTTTTATTTTCTGCAGTTATATCTTTCACTAATACTAAATTTATAACTCCATCAATTAATGATTAAATAATAATATTTTAAAGGAATAAATATAACTACATATATAATTTAAGGATGACAAAAGATTTTTATATTTGGAGATTTTTGTGAGGACTGTTTCATTTGGAGACTTGTATTTAAAAATTTTTTTCTTACGGGGATGTGAGAAAAATTTTCGTAAAAATAGGTTAGGAATAGGGGTAGGAATCATTTTATTACCTTCAACAATTTGACTTAAATTTAATATATATATATATATATATATAATTAGTAATTTTACTACATCTTCAAGTTTAATAAATATAAATTCTTTTACTAAGATAGAAAATTGGAAGTGTAATTATTTTTAATATGTAAAAGAAACTGTTTCAACTAATAATATCAAGTCAGAGTCACATTTCTACTTAGACCAGTATGTCTTGATTGATAATTCAAATTTACAAGTTTTTGACATATTAAAGTGGTGGAAACAAAATAGATTGAAATAACCAACTTGCACATGAGGATGAAACAATGATGAAGACTTTATACATGATGAAAAGGATGTCTTGATGTCAATACCAAGTGAGCTTAATATTTTAATTTGTTGAAGTTATTATTTTTTTAAGTTTTTAGAATTTTTAAAATATTTAGAACTTGTCATTTGAATTATTTTTAGTTTTCTTTTTAAATTTGATTAGAATTTATTGGATAACATGAACAAGGATATTAAGCTTTAAATTTATTATTTTTAATATTTTCATTCTTTTTCATATTTATTAATATTTTCAACTTTTTATATTTTGCTTTTAAAATTTTGATGTCTCCGTGGAGATTTGTAGGAATCTGCATCCCCGTGAAGAATAAATATAGAGAGAGAATTTCCCTCCTAATGAGGAGTGGAGATGGGGATGGGAGATCCACAAAATTGTCATCACTAATATGATTATCATGCTATAAAAAGAAGTTATTATGTTAAAATATTTATAATAAATAGCTACAATTTATAAATCTAATTTTTTCAAGACAAAATAATATATTTTTTTTCACAAATTGTATGGATACTAGTTTTATTAGCAAAATTTTAACTTAATAAATCTTCTAATTATCTGATTTAATATATATTGTGTTTAGGTTTCAACAAGAAAGAAAAAGAGTTAATAGACACAACTACATCATGTGTCTCTAGCATTGACAGTAAAATATAGTGCATCATGTGACACTAATTTTTAATGAATTTAAATAAATTTGTAACTATTATATTTAACTAGGAAACTAGTGAAAAAAATAAACTTCTTTTGTAATACTGCTATTATCAATAAAAAGACTATTCAAAGAAGAAAAAACTAATGTAATAAATTTAACGATTAATATTTGTTATTCTAGTATAAATGTAACATATTTTTTAAAATGGAATCGTAAATATAACATAATATACATATTAAACATTCAATATTCAATAGTATAAGACAACATTAGTTTTGTTAACCGGTCAAATTTTTGCTTTTTGCAAAAAATTTTAGAATAATACCATTTTGATCTCTCGTATTTGATTTTATTTTATTTTGATCCTTAACATTTGCCTTGTCTCAATACGATCCTACACATTTTTGTATGTTAAAAAAAGTGGTCACAAAGATTGAGCTGTAGATTATTTATTGACAGAGGGATTATTCTTTGAAAAAAAATGTTAATATTCAAATTAAAATAGAATTGTGCAGACCAAATTAATATTTTTTTCAATTTTTTTTCCTTCTTGTTGCAGCATTCGCTTCCACTCTCAAATAAACGTTGAGCCCTTCCTTTTGTGGAGTTTGTTGAGCTCCTCACTCCGTAGCTGCCACTCACCACCGCTATCTCCGTCGACCGCGACCGCGACCTTTCAACCTCCAGCCTCGTAGGGGTTCTTTCTCTTTTATGATACCTTCCTCATCTAGTCCTCTTTGCGCCATAGACAATCTGCCAGAAGTATTTTCTCCATTGTTATGCTTAATTTGCGTACTTTTAGTATAGTTTGGCAGCTGTGAGATTTAGTTTCCCCTTTATTGTGTAGGTAGCCATTAGCATAATAGTATGTATGGGTGGTATTTGATTTTAAGTTGGAAGGTGAAAGTGTAGTTGAAAGAATCATGATTTTAATTGAAACAAGCAAATTAAAGTAGACCGGGGGGCTGTGGCAGTCATGAGTCTCAAGGCTGGATGTTTTGCAAAACCTGGTAACTACCTATTCAGATTTATTTTGCTTTTTGCTGTGCTTTTCCAAGGAGACTTGTAAATATTTGAACTTATTAATATCAGGTAACTACTATTTCTTTGGGGAAAATGGGACAAAATAGAAAATTAAAGTAAATGTTGCCACATACTGGAGCTTTAAAAAAGAACGAGTTCAAGACAGATGTGTGAAAGATAATTTACTTATGGTATATGTATTTATCAATATTAAGAATGGATTCTTGGCCATTCTTCAAGGAAATTAAGAATAATATTTGGCCCGCCCATGTTGCCAAGCGGCACTACATCAGTGGATTAGGGTTTTTTTTTTATTTTCATTTCTTTATATAGATGGAGTTCACTTCACATGCTAGGTTATTAAATAATTGATATTCTGAAACCAAAGACTAAAAATGACTTTTCTCATTCTTGTTATATTTTTTATTTTGTAGATATCTTTTTCTAAAATTAATGTAAGAAGGAATTTCTGAAATTCATCGTACATTTTCTTGCAAGATATGTGTAAAGTTGCATGCCTAGCTACTGCACTCTTAGTATGGTTAGGAACATTATGTTGCTAAACTAACGTGTAATGGTATTGAAGGTCAAAGAATGTTTAAAAGCATTTATCAGAGTGCCTGTGATGCGCATGTAGAGAAAATTAGGTGATACTTAATAGTTAACGGAACAATAAAAAAGGGTAGTAAGTTTGAGTTACTAGGTTTTAAAAAGTACAAGAGACTTAAATTTCATTTGGATAGATGGAATAAAATGAACAGAGCTTTTTTTTTTTTCTGGATAATTTGCCGAAAGGAAACAAAGAGAATTAACAAATGAACCTATGGGAATAAAATAAAAGGGGAGGTAAAGGAGGGGAAAGAGTTTTTATAGAAGCTTATCATTTTTATATATTGTTAACTTGTTTCCTTTTTGTTGTTGGATAGAACTGCGAGTGCTTAAAATTTCATTGAAATTACTTTCCAAGGATGCACAGAATGTTGAAACATGTGGTTCAGATACTAGTTCTGCAAAAGGAAAGAATGTAATCGATTAGATGGACAATGCTGAGCTTTCGAAATCTGCTGAGCATGTTAAAAAGGTTGGAGTTGGAGAAAATCCAGAGGATGAAAAGGTTGATACAAATCAAGGGAGAAAACGAAAGCAAACTATAATGAATGATAAACAGGTGTCATTGATTGAGAGGGCACTATTTGATGAGCCTGAGATGCAGCGAAATGCAGCTTCACTACAGTCATGGGCTAATAAATTAAGTCTTTTTGTATGTCACATGCAGCTTCCTGAAACAAAGAACATTCTGCCGAACTCAGGCCCGATTACTTGAACCTACAGTAATGAAGCTTTCAATGACCGAAAGAGCAAGACATAATGGCTGCTAGTCTTGCCTAGTATCCACTTTGTCAACAACCTTATCTTCCATTTTGTCAAAAGTTGTTAACTTTATCTCTCTCTTTATCAAAATTGGCAACTAATTTTTAACTAACTTTACTTTTGCAAAAGAAAATGGTGACAAAATTTCTACCATCTTTTCTTTCATTGTCAAAAAGTAGTCACCAAATTTGTTTTTACCTTTTTGACATTATATTCTTGGCTTTCTACACAAAATAGAAAAAGAAGTAGGAAAAAGGATAGACGAACAACTTTGCTTCAGCAAACGCATTGTACATATTTTGATCTCTAAAGAACTTATTTTTATTCTTTCTTTACACAAATGACAGCATGGCGCTCACCAACCAAACTTAGAATCGAAATAGCATTAATCAGATGCATGTTTGTAAGGTTAATGGAAAAGATTTCTCTTATGTAATATTTACCTGTGTTGTGTTTATTATAGTAGCAAATGCCAGAGCACTAAATTTGCGAATTGTGTAGGAAGTAAAAAAATTGACTAGCAGTTGCAACCTATAAAATACAATACTAGATAATTCCATCAGTGAATTGAAAGATAACGAAAAGGGGATGTTGTGACTTGTTGGTATTTCTGTTCTTGAGGGGCAAGCATAATAGTATTGTATGGACTGCTTTAAATTTCACAGATCAGTAAAACAAACAGGAAAGGAGATAACATAATCAGTGCTGCATTATAAGATTTACAACAGAAAGAGATAGTTTCCTCACGGATGAAAGCAATGCAACGTCAAGAAAACAACCATTATGTCGATAAACAAACTGTACTGCTAGCGTCAAATGTCCTTGTAAGATATGGCCTGACTAAAAAAAATATCAAATGGTGAATGAGTTTCCAACAATGAAGCTAGGAAAGCAGCAAAACTGAACCTGAAAGAATCAACAACATAGCAAAATGTAAACCAAGAGAATTCCTCTTCTGTAGAAGACTAACTATTCATATCAGGATTCTAGAAGACTGTTTGGCAAATTCAATTACTGGCTAACCAAATACTGAATGATTTAGTTATCATGAATAGAATATCTCATTATGTATACCCATGTCATATTGGTGAACGTATGTATAGTAAATATTTCCAGCATTATATGAAGAAATGTCAAAACGAGTTTAATTCTTTGAGTTAGCTTATTCAACCCACTATTTTTGTGAGCTGAGTTAAAATTTGTTGTTCATTTATAAACTAACTCGACCCACTTAAATTGCAGGTTAAATGGGCCAATTTGGTCCATATAAGAGGTTTTTTGGAGTGGTTTTAAAATTTTTTTTATAGTCTCTTAACTAGCTTTTATCCTTATTTTGTTCTTTAACTAGTCAATATTTAATTAACAATGGACAAAATAAATAGATTTTTGGTATTAAAATTAAATATTTGACTTGATAATTGAATTTTCTTAATTTGGATTCTTCATTTTTTCACAAAGTTTTTAATATATATTTTTTTGGTAGTGGGCCAGGTTTAGCATCCTCGGCCGCCAAACTAAATAGGTCACAACAAGCTAGCCTATTTAATCCACCAATCCATACAGGCTAGTTGATTGAATTGGATTGATCTGTTTTAACAGTTTTGACTAGACAAGAATGACAATTTTGTAAATATTGAAAATATAATTGTATTACTCTAACAATTCGATTAACTTCACTATGTCAAATGAAACTAATAAAATTTAGCCTAATATTATAAAAAATATCTTTTTCCATATCCTCTTCTGACATAATTTTATACCAAGATACTTAATTTGATTTGTTTAATCAGATCATATTCACCTCTTTTATAGGCAAATTAGCCTACTTTTTTGTGCAAAAATGTAATACCCATAAAATTTATATCTAAAAAAAGTCATTTTATGTGAAAATAATAATAATAAATAATTTATAATTTTAAGAGTGGGAGAGAGGAAGAAAATGCACTTGAGATATGTACAAATTTTAAATGATGAAGGAACATTGGAAAAGGAAATTCAAAAAGTATTAAATATGAATGTAGATAATCTCATACTTGAAATGGAAGCCAACATGAGTGCCTAAGTCTTATCTTAAGCATTCCATTATCTTAAGCATTCCCTACATCTAAAGATGAATCTTAGAGTGTGTTAAAATGATGGTTTCGTCTAATGGTCCAAAAATATCTTATGAGAAATTACCTAACTATCCTTAATATTTCATTTCTCTCATTTCTCCCCCCATTCTTGCACATCTCTCCTCCTAAGCACTGTTTTCCATCATTCTTCAATTTTTTGCCATTGTTCAACAATGTTAAGAGGTTGTCAGCCATGCTGCAGCTTCGCCAACTTGGAGTCATTCTTCTTTGATCGCAATCTGGCCAAAAAATAAGGCAATTCTAGTAGACGAGTTTTAAGTACAATTTCCAGTTCAAATTGATCAATTTAGGTGTGTTTTGCTTCGTTTTAGCTTAAGGCTTTGGCCTCTTATTGAATTTTGACCAATTCTCTTCCATAACCATTAATTAATTTGATCAAAACAGCTCCAAATCGAGAAGCCCTAATCTTTGTTACTATACACAAAAAAAAGTAGGGAAATTGAGCTTAATCCAGTGTAATTGCATCAAATTGTGTTAGGACTTCACTTCTTAGGTAATTTTTGCATTTTTTTCCCCTAGAATCATTGATCAATTGTAACTTTTAGCCTCAGAATTGAAAAACCCCAAAATTTAAGGTATATGTGCATACTTGTAGGATGATGAAACTTGAAGTTTATGTTATTAAGTATTAAGGAGGTGATTTAAGGCAATTGGAAGTTTTCATTTTGGATTATAAGTCAAATTGCTAACTTTCCTTATTTTTCCTAAATTTTCTATAGAGAAAAAGGGAGAAAATTTGAATAAGAGACCTTATATGGTTAGATCAAGTAGCCTTGAATGATAATGTAAGTTTAATAAAGGATTTTGGAATTTAGTTGAATAATCTCTATGATCACATTGGTGTTAATGGTAGGCTATTGGAATTTTCATATGTGTATAATGAAGTATATTAAATAGGATTGAAGGCTTTAAGCATTTTTGGAATATTATGAATAAATAATTTGGGCAAAAATTTAATTTCTCAAGACATTGAAAGGTAAAAAGTACAAGTGGAATTGAAGAAATTAAAGGAAGTTCTATTTGGAAATCTAAAAGTGTTTAAACAATGGAATTTCATATTATGGGTTAAAAGCAAATGAATGACTAGATAAAATGGATAGGTAGAAAGGTTTAAATCAATCGTAGACATTAGAGGTTGAGAACATTTTACTTGATGTTATAGGTATTTAGGACAATTATCAAGAAAAGAATTGTCAACGGAGTTAGGAAGAGGCTGGTATATCCTTTTCCAGGTGAATTGGCAATTCTTATACACTCGATTTGGGAATAGGCTTTATAAGATAGACTGATTCTTTTTTTAGAATTATTCTATTTTCTTCAAAATTTTGTTATATCTAAGTTTTATTTACAATTGTATTAATTTCTGTATAATTATTTAAATACTATCTAATTTACTATGTTGGAAATTGGAAGTTTTACTTTATTGATTAATTTCCATAAAGATTTAAATGAAAGGTCTCTATATGATTACTATATGCTTTCTGAATGAATTTTGTTACTGTAAACTTTCTGGACTGAAAATTCATTGTTTATCTTTCGAAAATTGATTATGCCATTAGTAATGGAAATGTTTTCTGGGAATACATCTAACACATAACCCTGTAACTAATGTCAATAGACGTTAGCCAGGTGCATTATGTACTATATTACTATATTAAGGTTTTGTGCTATATTACTGACTAATTGTGAGCCTAGTTGCTCACTATTGATTACTGTTATGTACTAAACTGTTATATTTTGTATTTAAAACAATTATGGCTTTGAAATTACCTTTTTAGTGTGTTATGATTGAGCAAGAAAGTTTTTATTAGCACAAACATTATGACTTCTCTATTGAAATTCAAGACTTTTATTCAAAGTGATTAAAAGTTTATGAAGAAAAAAACTCTACCGTTTGTTTATTCCCCTATCAATATAGTTAGTGGTATTTACTCACGAAGTGGTTGTTATTCACCCTTTTTTATTTTTACATTTTTTACATAACAACTTGAGCCTAGACCCTCCTCCAAAGTGTAGCATCAATATATACTCCTTTTGGTGAGTCATGCATTGTTGGCAAGGGTAAGGATGTTTTTTTGTTGTAAATCTTGTATATATTGAATTCTAGTAGTTCCATATGTCATAAGCAGGGTTTTGTATGTTTTGCATATAGATTGGACTATTTGACTTAGAACTTTTGTAAAAGCAGAGCTCTCTTTGTTTTTTATGCGCATGTTTCTCTGTGAAAATTTTGGAAAGTCTATATTTTAAGGGAGATCCTGCCAAAATTTTCACTTAAAAGTCATGTAATGATTTAGTTATTTATCTTTATGCCATATATATTGCATATATTAACCGACTGAAATGATCACGTATATCTTTTATGGGAATCTATGATTATCTTAATAATGTTGTATGCCTTTCTATTAGTTCACAAAGGTGAGGTAAGCTTCACCCTTTGTGTCAGTCACATCTCTCTTATTAAGGGTGTGACAAAAAACAAATTTAATTTTTTTAAACTAGCTTGATTGATTCACCCATAATGGAGATGAATTAGCGAGTTGATTTTTTTTTTTAAAAAAAAAAACCTAGATAAATTTGCCTGATTCGCTTATAATAGAGGCAAATCTACCAAGAATTGTTTTAAATATATATATATATATATATATATATATATATATATATATATGTATCTGGCCTTAGACAAGGCAACTAATTTGCCCCTATTATGAGCGAATTACCCTCTGCCTCTTGCCAAGAGGTACGATCAAGTCAAAGAGACCTTGGGAGGAGACAAATGTAGCAAGCTTCGATTGGGAGAGAGAGATTTCACTAAGCCAGATTGGTTGGATAGGTAGGATTGAATGTGAGAAATTACATCTTTACCCTTTGATTTTTGCTATGAATTGTCATGCTCCCAACATTTCCTCTACCATTTTTTCCACTCAACTTTGAACCTTCAGGCCTTCCTCTTATGTGTTCAAAAGAAGATGGGTGAAATTGTATTTTAACTCACTTTTTCTGTCTTTCTCCATTTTAGTGGGTCAAATGTGTTGGAAAAAATTGCATAGTGGTCTCATTGTTTGCCTTCCATGCACTCATATACTGAATGTTGATATTTTAGTTTAAAGATTATTATTTTGTGGCACATTTGAAGTTGCGTTGGAGTGTATTTGGGTTAGGGGAAATTATTTTTAGCCTCAATCTATCATTCCCTTACATTTGAAAGTTGGATTTGTGTTGGAGAAAATTACATCATAGTCCCATTTTTTTGCCTCCATGATCTGGTCTGCTGCGTTGGTGTGTGTTTATATTGGGGGAAATTACTTTTAGCCCCAATCCATCTTATCCTTGCTTCTAAACTTGGAATTGTGAAGGAGAAAATTCTATCTCAACTCCATTAAAGTTACAAGCCTCCTTGATATGTAAATTATAGCTTTTCTTGTAAATTTAAATTGTTTTTCATTCTTTTTCTGTTGTATATTTATATATTGGTTAGCGTGTTTTATATATACAAATCTGTTTTATGTTATAGTTGTTTTAAAATTAATTTTTTTGTTTAAGTTGTTAGATAATAATTTGTTTGATGTCAGGTTTTGTAGAAAAGTAAAAAAAAAAAAAAAAAGGAAAGAAACAATTGAGAAAAAAAATAAATTGTCATATTCAGAAAATAATGTGCAAAATTTTAAAATAAGAAAATGTATATGAAGGACTTAAAATATTTAGAACTAATTTTTGGAATAATAAAAATAAGTAATGATTTAAAGGAGGAAAAATAAAGACTTTAAGAATAATTTTCATAATTTGGTGTACACAATATTTAAATAAATAATAATACAAGTAATAAGTAATGTTTACAAAATGTTATTGCTAATATTTTAAAATATAAAATTTAATAAACAATGAATGGCATAAATGTAATACAATGATATGTTGACGAATATAAAAATATAAATATAAACTGAAAAGTAAAGGGACATGGGGAAAAAATAATATGTCTAACTCTAAAATTATATATGAATATTAAAATAAGAAGGTATGTTGTTAGTAAGGGTAAAATAAATTTTGCAACAGTAAAATTACTTAATAATTTAGGGTTGAAATGAATAAAGACTTAAAGACTAAATCATATAATTTGGTATGCACAATATTTAAATTATTAGTAAAAGTAATAAGGATTATTTAAATAATGCTATTGCTAACACTTAAAAATATAAAATGGCATGAAAATTTATAAACAATAAATGTTAGAAATATAATATAATAATATTTAAATAATACTATTGTTAATAGTTAATTTATACTTAAATTTCCTTATTAAAATAAGATTATGTGAAATAGTCAAGAAATTATTAAATAATTAGTTTTCCTTACTATAGAACCAACAATTAATAGGATAATACTTTTGAATTATATTAATGTACTCATAACCATATACAATGGGGTAAAATCAACAGTAGGATGTAGGTTATATGCATTTATTTGAACAAAGAAATTTATGAGAATGATGAAGGAGCAACATTTAAATGTGAAAGAGTGAGAACTATAAAAGTTGATGCTAATGTTACTCTAAAGAGGTTGAAGGAATTAGTGGGAGAAAAGCTACGACTAAGCAGATTGCAAGTCATAGGTGAGTTAGTTTACAGACATCTAGTGTCCTTAAACCTCACCAGGTATTGTGTATGCAGCCTATTAGATGATTCTGACATATGAATGATGTGGGAAACAAACTCACGGTTTCCTTCCTAGTTGAGTTGTCCAGAGTTGTATGCCTTTACTGCCACCATTCAAATGGATCTAAACATAACATTTTAGCCAGTGGATGACTACATGCTAGACACACTCCCATCTAGTGGTCAAAATCAGGACATTGGGGAGTAAGCATAAATATTTAATGCATATGAAGTAAGGCTGGACCCATCATTTTCTATGTTGAACCATGGTCAACCATATGGAACCCCACAAGTTGGTCATATATTTTACCCAAGTTCATTGAACACAACATACAACTTCACTCAACCTATGTCTCTATTAACGATAGTTGAAGACATAATTACACCTGACAACCCATCAGGGGGTCGAGTGCAATATGAATGACGTGAAAAGAAAAGAGAAACAAATTAGCTTCCAAAGGAATTTCAAAAATCAATTTATTCAGGAGTTGCCACTAAAATTTTTAAAGAAAAACTTTGGAAAACCAATTTAAAGCAAAAATGGGTTTGAGAGCCTATTTAAGTGTGGGGAAAGAGTTAGACTATGGCCTTAATCTTCTTTTGATTACCCTCATTAAAACACATGAAAATAGAAAGAGAAAATGAAAACAAAAATAATTAAAAGATAATAAATGAAAGAAAGGAAAAAAATTAGATATTTACAAAGGGCATAATTGACCTAGGATGAGAGTTTAAGGCTTATGTACCCAATGATTAGGATCAAAGTCCACATAGTTTGACATAAAATGCGAGACAAAAGGTTAGTGTCTTAATTTTTATGAAATGAGTAAGATAACCTAAAACAGTTTGATTTTCATAAACAAAATGAGCTCAAAATTTAGTTAGTATGTTTTAATTACAAAAATTACTTTATTTTGCTTTCTAACTCTCTTCATTATCTCTTTTCTATTAAATTTTTGAATTTTCAAAATTAGGCTTTTATTCCGATTTTGAAATATGAACAAAATTACCAAGGAAAAGGATTTTTGGGATTTTTAAATTCATTGTTTTCTTTTATTTTGGAAATTAGAATTTTTGTTTAATTTTGGGAGAGAAATGAAATTACTAATGAAAAGGACTTTTTAATTTTTTTTGAAATTAGGATTTTATTTTATAATATGATTCCAACGGAATTTAAATCATTAAGAGAAATGACTTTTTCATATTTTTGGGTCTTTTTGAGATTTTTGGGTTTCAGATTTTTTAAACCAATATTTCTTAATTTGAATTAAAAAAATGAATGAAATTATTAAGGGAAGCTTTGTTTTTAATTCACAAGCAATAGGTAAAATGAGCCACTTTTGTAACTTAAAATTATTTTTATTTTTGTATATTTGAAATTGAAATTGGATGCTAATTTTGAAAATCTTTTGAGACTATGGTCTCACATGACTTTTACCTATTAATTTTTAATTACCCGAGGATACTAACAATCTCATATGACAACCTTAAAAATAAATAAAAAGGTGCTAGAAACCATTCTCGTAAATTAAAGTTGAATTTATTTATTTATGAAAAAAAAATTAAGTATTAATTTTCAAAGTCTAAGGAGACTAAAAATCTCCACAACCTTCACTGATTAATTTCCACATGCCTAAAAAGGATAAAACGGTGCTAGAAACCATTCTTGTAAATTAAATTTGATTTTATTTATTTATTTATTTATAAAAAATAATCAAGTATTAACTTTCAAAGCTTAAGGAGACAAAGATCTTACACAGTTTCTATTGATTAATTTTCAGGTGCCTGAGAAGATTATGTTCTCATATGATAACTTTTTTTAAAGAAAAGGCTAATTTTATTACTTTTTGTAATTTAGAAATAATTTTTATTTTGCTACCATTTATTTATTTATTTATTTATTTCAAAAAGTGCATATTAACTTTTAAAGTCTTAGGAGACTAAGGGTCTCACATGGCTTCTACTTGTTAATTCTTAAATATTTGAAGAGACCAATGATCTCACACAATAACTTTTTTAAAATAAAGCAATATGCAATGTAAATTAAAACTAATACAAGAGTTGAAAAATAATATAAAAACTGAAAATAATTTAGGACAAAAAGAATAAAGACAACATAGGTGCATGATATTTGAAAGAACAAAAAAGAACAAAAAAACTATAATATATCAAGTAAAGGCCAAACAAAAATAAACAAGATGGGATATGAAAATTGGAATAAAATAAAATGAAACTAAAATAAGAATAAGGTAAAACAACATAGCACTATTTGATTATGTGCCTATGTCCCACCCATTTACCCAAACACTGTGCTTTTTTTTTTTTTTAATGCATTATTTCTTGTCCTTATTATTTGAACAAACAATAAAAAAAGCTTAGCATGATCCAAACCCTAAACTACCAATTAAAGCAAATTACGTTCCCTTTGTTTAGTAATTTCCCAATGTTAGCAACAAAGTATTATATCAAAATAACATAGATGTAGCCTACAGTGATTGGAAATTCAAGAGCATAATGTGGTAAGCAAACAACATTATATCATGTTGGCAATCACTAGGGGAATATCTAAGGTGTTGAGCATATTATCAACCTTAAGCATCCAAACAAAAGTTGAACCAACACCCATACTAAATCACTAACACCAAAATGACCTAAACATTATCTTGAGAAAAGAAAAAAAAAACTAAAACCCAATCCTTAGTAAAAAAAAAACACCATAAAATTGTCTATGCAACTGCATTAAAACAACATAATCACAACGCATGACTCTTCCAATGTAATATATGTGAGTGATAATCACACACAGCAAACATGAAGGAAGAAAGGAAAAGAAAAAAGAAAGAGAAGAAGAAAGTAAAAGAAAAACTCCTAAACAACCTTGTATTGAATAAATGGAACACCATTCACTAACTAGTAATTTATAACTTTACTGAAAATCTAAACAAATAAACTAAAGGAAAAGATATCAAAAGGCATGCAATGAACCCCTTCTATGAAATAGAACAGAGGACATATACAACAATGTTAAAACTCTAGGAATAAGACACAAGATCTTACCACTACAAAATCCCACCTTTGCTCAATCTTTTCCAAGCCTTTCCATGCTTTGTCTTCACCTTTTATTTTCCTTTCTGTGCTATCTCGTGCAACTTTGCTAATGCATCACTAGCACACTCTTTTATCTCTGTTATACTTTTCTTAGTCAAAGACTAAGAAAGACTCCTTTCCATTCTCTTTTGCTACTCTTTCAACCACTGAGTGTGCGGCATTTTCCTCTATTTTTGCTATATAAAATAGGGCAAACAAGTCAAGAGTTGGACGTGATTACTTTTCTAGTTTTCTATTGGTGATTTTCCTCATTCTCCTTCCCCTCTTATGTTTCTCTACTTTTTTTGTCCACTTTATTTTTTTCTTTCTTCTGTTGGTCTCTTACATTAATGTCGACCTTGGTAGCCCTTCATTAATGTAGTCAACAACTACTAAATTAATGTGGTCTATTATGTTAGGTTCAATATCCTGCCATTATGGACTTTCATGCAAAATTCACATGGTTGCATATATTTTTTCCTACATACTTACTATTCTAACATTGACCATTGATGAAGAGGTTGCCTTAAGCTTTCTTATAAATTTAGGTCCCTAACTTTGGTTTCTCTACCACTTATAACTCACAAAGCATCATCAGATAGTGAGAAAAAAAGGCTTAGAAGAATCCATTTTTTGGATTTGACAGTTCCAACATGTCACAACCCAAATTCATTGGTTGTGACTGTCACATAGGCTAAATCAACTTAGCCCAGCCAGCATAAGATAACATTTTATATTTTTCATATAATATCGATGAAACACATTAGACACATTTTGGAATACAATTTAACAATTTCACAATGATATTAAACTGACTAACTTAATAATGTCTCATAATATATATTTATTATAATAAGGAAATAGCTCACACCAGGTTTACAATACTTCACAACATTTATAGACCCCAAACAAATAGACATTAAGTAGCCACTACCTTGAAGCCAGACGTACACTATGATTAACCCTGAATAACATACTAAAAAGTTTAGACAATAAGAAAATTTCTAGAGCAACTTCATTAGTACTTACTAATATGAAAAATAATAAAGAGAGAGGTGTAAGCCTACCACTAACTTAGTGACTGAATAAATAAAAAAGTAAGCGGAAAAGTAAACAATAAGGACCTTAGAATTTTTAACAAATAGCAAGTTTTGATAAAATAAAATTACCACTTCTAAACCTTATAAATTAATATTAAGCGGGTATCAAGGAAAAAACTAAGATCATCTTACTCATATTTCTTTACCAAATATATTTCAATAGTTCATAATATATCCCTTTACCGAGACATTTCAATACCTTGTACCTATGTCATTTCACTAGATACGTCTCAATAATTCATACCTCATATCCCTTAACTGAATATGTCTCAATAATTCACACTTATATTTCTTCGCTAGATACGTCTCAATAATTCATACCTTAACTCTTTGCTAGAAATGTCTTAATAATTTATTTCAATAAGGTGCACCAAAGTCATTACCCTTGCTAACGGCTACGAGGTTCTTACATAAATTCTCATTCATCCTTTAAATTATAAAATCCATTGAATATAAATAAATTGTGTAAATAAAATATGTAAATAAATAATTTTATTTAAACATATTTATTACCATAAAGTAATTTAAATAAAAATAATCTTGAAGATAAAATAAAATAAAAAGTGACTGAGGGAGAATTGACGATAATATAAAGGATTAAAATAGAAAATACAATAATGCAATAATCACATAATATAAACTTAGATAAAATACCAACATGAATCATGTAGAAAAAGTATAGGAAGTAATTATAATTAAAAGTTTTACCATAATCTTTCTCCATACCAATAATACTTCTTCCTTAATTTATATAATATAACCTTCATTTTGCACTTCTCATATGCTAAGTGCCTTTCATAATAGCAATAATTCATACAATTTAATAATATCATTTATCCTCGTGTTATTATATATTTGTATATATTATATCATATATACGTAGTTGCAAAGTTCAAAAAGAACATAGATTTGTTTCCCCCATAAGACGCAAAGCATGGAATAAAGAAATTGAAAGTTAGATAAGAAAATAAAGACATTCAGTAAAATGCAAAGTGCTACTTTGCTAATTATACACTCACTGATAAGGATCAATAGTAGAGATCCCCAATTCTTATAGCACAACCTCGATTGAAAAAGTATCTACAAAGTTACCTTGCATATAAGTTAAATATGAATGTTCCTTCCACGACCTCTCTTTCTCATCTTTTCTCTCAAGTTTGAATGAGAAAACTAAAAAATGTTCATGCTATTTGTAGAAGTTTTCAAGTACTATACAAGTTACTATTTGGTACTATGCATATTTTCTATGTTGCACTATACAAGTTACTATGCTACCAATAGTTACTATGCAGCGTTACTATGCTGCCAACATTTTTTATGTAGAGTTAATATGCTATCAACATTTTACTATACAAAGTTACTATACTGCTGATAGTTACTATACAAAATTATTATGCTATATAGGTTACTATACTAGTGATATTTACTATGCAAAATTATTATACTATTGACAATTACTATGTAGGGTTATTATGCTACTAACATTTACTATACAAGTTACTATTTGTTATTATACATGTTAGTATTTAGTATTATATACGTTACTATGTTGTTGACAGTTTACTATACAAATTGCTATACAACCGATATTTACTATTCAAAATTTCTATTTATATTGTTTGACACTATACATATTATTATGCTATCAACAGTTTACTATTCAAGTTACTATACGGTAGTGTGCAAATTACTATGTAGCATTATGCAAAATAATGTTTAAATTATATTTTTATCTTAAAATATATATTTTTGGCTTATTACACAATATTTATGACATTTTCAATCAATGGCAATGACTGGATGTATGGTTTTTATTGTAGTATTGCCTTGTTCTAGAGTAACTTGTTAGTTTGTTTTATGTATAAGTTCTTACGTTTGGTATTAGAGCATTTAAATCTTTGCCTCACAAAATTTTAAAAACTTTTGGAATTGGGTTGTTTACGTTTATGTGTGTTTTTGCATTTTTGACTTCAAAAACATAAACTTCATGAAAAATTAATCATTTTTATCTTTTGAAATGCTAAAAATGGAGCTCTAAAATATAAAATATGATCGGGTCTTAAATTGGGTCCTTTTTGGATTAGGTCAAGTTATGGTGACCCGGCTGGAGGTTGAAGAAAACCTAAGCTACAAGTCGTTTTGAGTTGTCTTCATTTAGTGCGAGGTACATGTCGTTTTGAGTTTCTATGCTTTTTAAAATAAATATTAGAATGGTGGACACTAACAGATTTGAACCTATGCCATCTTGATTAAAAAGTGAAACATCCCAACCATGTTTCCAATGCTTTCCTTAATATTTTGTTTATGAGCCTTTATTTGATTTCTGATTATGCCTTTGGGCCTATTATATGTTTTGAACTTTTTATATGTTCATTATTGCATTTTGGGCTTTCTGATTTGGTCTATTATTATATGTTCAAATTAAAAGAAAACATTGATCCTGGTGGGATTCTAACCCTACCATTAAGTGTGGGGAATCAACCTTTAAACCACTAAAACAAAGGACACCCTTGTGTAAGTGATTGTTCTTAAGTTTATTTAACTTGTAGAAAGGACATATCCATGTATTATTGCTCAAACTATTTAATTTAAATTGCTTAAATTTTGAAAAATTTTATTTTAAGTAGCTTAAGTTTTATTGGGTAATATTTGGTAGATATTTTGTCCAATATTTGGCAAAATTAAAATTTTAAGCCATGAAACTGAGTGCTTATTCTCTCGAAAATTAATTTTAGGCAATATTCATGACATATTGGTTAAATATTAACAAAGGGATATTTAATTGATTAATTTGTCACATTTTGGTTTTGTTGACTGATTAATTAATTGCTTAAAATCCCATTATGAGAATTGCTTGTTTATGCACTATGAATGGCCATTTACAAGCATTTCAGTAAATTTAGATGTTATGTAATTTGTATGATTTTGGTATAATTAGAGTTTGGCCACAACACCTTTAATTATTGTAAAATTAGACATTAAGTTTTAAAATTACATAAAGAAAAATGACATCAAGTTGTAATTAATCATCTTCAATATGGTTATTATCATCCCATAAGAATGTCATCATGTTGATATGATAAATTAGGATGGGATAGTAAACTTTTTTTTTTCTTGATTTTCCCACAGGGATTAAGGAAAAGAATTATTATTTGCTAGTTTCTCCATAATTTGTACATGATCCTAATTACGTAAAGCTTAGCCCACAAGCAATTATATTTGCTACTAAGCTCATGTTTAATTCACATGTTTTATGTTGATAGAATATGTTAAATGTAATTTTTCAAGTTGAATCAAATATTGACGTATGCATGTAATGTTTATGCAGCTTTTCAACTACTAAACAATTCTAATTTTCAAGTTCTTGAACTTAATAGAGGATAATTCTAAGATTTGGAAAGAGAAAATTTTTTTCTAATTAGGGTTGATAAGTGTTGACTTTACTGTAAGAAAAGATTAACCTCCTCCACCTATGGATACTAGTAGTGCATCAGCAATAAATCTAAATGAACAATGGGAACGATCTAATTGCCTCAATATGATGTACATCAAATCCAAGATATCTACTAGTATACAAGGATTAATAGGAGAGTATAGAAACATTTATGACTTGTTGAAAGCCAGTGATGAACAATTTGAAGCCTCTAAAAACACTTTTGCAAGTAATTTAATGACAAAATTATTCACCATGAAGCTTATTGGCCTAAGGGGTGTGCGAGAGTACATCATGCAGAAGAGGGATATTGTAGCTCAATTGAGGATACTTTATATTGAAATTCTTGATTCTTTCCTAGTATACTTCATTTTAATTTCCTTACCGCCCTAATATGGGCCCTTCAAGATCTCCTATAACACAGATAAACAAAAATGGTTGATCAATGAAGTACTAACAATATGCGTTCAAGAGGAATAAAGGCTTTTAGTAGAAATGGGAGAAAGTGCACATATGGCAACTCAAAGGAAAGATAAGAAACAAGCCAAGGGAAAGTGGAAAGGTAAAACACTTGTCTAAAATGACATTAAAAAGAAGTCCAAGTATTTTTTTTTTTTTTTTAAAAAGAAATAACACATGAAGAAATGTTGCAATAAATTCAAGGCTAGGCTTGAAAAGTAAGGTAACTTAATCTCACTCTTTTGTTATGAATCTAATATGGTAGATGTTAGTAGTAACATATGGTGGATTGATTCTGTTACTACAATTCATATTTCAAATACCTTACAGGGTTTTCTAAATTAGAGGAAGTTGACAGGAAATGAGCAATACATCTATTCAGAAAACAAGATAGGCTCACTGGTCAAGGCTATAGGAACTTGAAAGTTTATCTTGAATTTTGGCTTTGTTTTTATTTTAAACCAGACTGTTTACGTACCAATTTTCTTTAAAAACTTAATTTCTATTTCAAAACTTGTACCATTAGGGTATTCCTTTGAATTCTCAAATAATATGTTGAAGTTATTTTATAAATCTAATCTTGTTGGAAATGGTACAATTAGTATTGGTTGTTTTCGAATTCAATTACAAGATAGTTCATTATACAAAACAAGGCATGCTTCCAGTAACATAGGTATAAATAGATATGTTACTGATGAAAATTCCTCTATATTTTAGCATCATAGATTTGGTCATATCTTAATAGAGAAGATAAAAAGATTAGTAAAAGAAGGAGTATTGAATACTCTTAACATCACTAACTTTAATACTTGTATAGACTGTATCAAGGGTAAGAAGACAAATAAAACCAAGAAATGAGCTAAAAGGAGTTCTACCTTGTAAAAAAGACATACATACAGATATATTTAGTCCAGATATGGACTCAAATAATTCAAAATAATTTATCACTTTTATTGATGATTACTCATTATACATATTTCTCTATTTGCTTAATAAAAAGAATGAGACATTAGATACTTTCAAGGTTTTTAAAGTAGAAGTAGAGAAACAATATGATAAACAAATTAAGATAGTAAGATTAGATAGAATTAGTAAGTGTTATGGTAGATACACTAAAGTTGGACAAACACCTAATCCATTTGCAAAGTTTCTTCAAGAATATAGGATTGTTACCTAATACACTATGCTTGGTTCTCTGGACTAAAGGGAGCTACTAAGAGAAGGAACTAAACATTATTGGATATGGTGCAGAGCATGCTTAGCAACTCCAAGCTTTTTAAGTTCTTATGGACTAAAGCTCTTAAGGTTGTGTATATACTTAACTGAGCTCCAACTAAAGTTGTTGAAAAGATGTGATTTAAGTTAATGAAAGGTTAAAAACCAAGTTCAAGACATATGCACGTATAGGGATGCCTATCAAAGATACATATTAACAATCCACAAGAGATGAAGCTAAACCCAAGGACTAATAGTGGCTACTTTATTAGGTATGTCAAAAGGTCTAAGGGATACATATTCTATTATCTATCACATAGAACTAGGATTGTGGAGTCAAGAAATGCTAAATTTCTAGATAATGACTTAATCAATAGGAGTGGTCAAACTTAGAACTTAGATTTTGAAAATGATCATTTAATAAGTCTAGCTTCCACATCAAGTAAAAGATTGGTTATAATTCATACCCCTCAAGTACAAACAAGTGTTAAAGAACTAATCATCAAGGAGCCATAAACTGTTAACCATGACTAAGTTGATCTAGTTGTACAACAACCACCAAAATATGTTATGCAACCAATTAAAGAACATGCTCCCTTAGAGAATACTGACTCAACATTAAAAAGATTGACTAGGATTAGGAAGTCTACAATTTCTAATGATTATGTTGTATACTTACAAGAATTTGATTATAATATAGAAGCAAAAAATGATCCTAAAACATTTTCACAAGCTATCAATTGTAATGAATCTGAGTTGTGGCTTAATACTGTGAAGAATGAGATAGATTCCATGACGTCTAACAAAGTCTAGGATCTTATTGAGTTGCCTAATGGCTCAAAGGCCATTAATTGTATATGAGTCTTTGAAACAAAAAAAGACTCATTAGGCAATATTGAAAGATACAAGGTAAGACTCGTGGCCAAAGGATTTACTCACAAGGAAGGAATTGATTACAAGGAAATATTCTCTCTTGTATCAAAGAAGGGTTCCTTCCATGTTATACTAGCATTGGTTGCCCATTTTAATTTAGAATTACATCATATGGATATGAAAACAACATTCCTAAATGGGAATATGGAGGAATAGGTATATAAAATAACCTAAAGGATTCTCCTCTAATGTCAATGAACATTTAGTTTACAAGCTTAAGAAATCTATATATGGATTGAAATAAGCCTCCCACTAATGGTACCTTCAATTTCATAAAATTATCATCTCTTTTGGATTTGTGAAGAATGTCATGGATCAATATATATATATCAGAAGGTCAATGGGAGTAAAAATGTTTCCTTATGTTGTATGTGGATGACATATTACTTGCAAATAATGATAAAGGGTTTCTATATAAGGAAAAATAGTTTCTCTATAAGAACTTTGATATGAAGGATATGAGTGACACATCTTATGTCACTAGCATTAAAATCCATAGAGATATAATTCAATGTATTTTTGTGTTTATCACAAGAAACCAATATTAATAAAGTCCTAGAAAGATTTTCGATGAAAGAATGTTCACCAAGTGTAGCACCAATTGTGAAGGGTGATAGGTTCAATTTGAGCCAATGCCTGAAGAACAATCTAGAGAGGGAACAAATGCATAACATTCCATATGCTTTAGTTGTTGGAAGCCTTATGTATGCTCAAGTTTGTACAAGACCTAACATTGCACTTTCAATTGAAATGTTAGGTGGATATCAGAACAATTTAGGGATGGATAATTAGAGAGCTACGAAGAAGGTTATGAGGTATGTCAAAGATACTAAAGATTACATGTTAATGTATAAGCAAACTGAGAACCTTGAGGTAGTTGGCTATTCAAATTTAGATTTTGTTAGTTGTACAGACTCACGAAAATCTACAACTGAGTATATCTTTATGCTTACTGGTGGTGCCATATCTTGAAGGAGTACAAAGCAGACTTTAACTACTACTTCTACAATAGAGGCTGAATTTGTGTCTTGTTTTGAGGCAACTTCACAAGCGCTTTATTTTTAGTCTTAGAATTTTCGATTCTATCTCAAGGCCATTAAGAATGTATTACAGTAACTCAACTATAGTTTTTTTAGCTAAGAATAATAAAAGTGGAAGTTGAAGTAAACACATCGACATTAAGTACTTAGTCATTAAGAATGTATCAAGGAAAATAAAATTTCCATTGAACACATAAGAACTAAATTGATGATTATTGATTTCTTAACAAAAGGCATGCCACCTTTGAAGTTTAAAGATCATGTAGCTAGAATGGGACTTGGTTCCAAATTAAATATTTGATGTATGTTATTGTCACTTGTAATAAAGCTCATATTCATTTGAGTTGTTTTCTCATTTTGTGTGCACATTTATTTATAAAGAATAAACATTATTAAGATGACCTTGAATAAGCATAGGGCTTATTCATTAAGTTATGATAGGAAGAGATAGTATTATACATAATGATATACAGAAGGTAATACTCATTTATAAAGGACTTGCTGTTATGATTCGCCTTTCTCTTTTGGAATATGTATGAACAAGGATACCGAAATTATTAAGTATAATCGGCCAAGTGGGAGAATGTTAGTCCCCTATATTAATGTCAACTTTGGCAGCTCTTTATTAATATAGTCAGCAACTAGTACAATAATGTGGTCAGTTTTGTTAGGTTCAATATCCTACCATTATGGACTTCCATCTTAAATTCACATGGTTGCATGCATTTTTTCATACCTACTTACTATTCCAACATTGACTATTGATGGAGTGGTTACCTCAAGCTTTCCTATAAATTTAGGTCCTTAAGTCTAGTTTCTCAACCACCTTTAACTCACACACCATCATCCATTTTTGGGTTTGACAATTTCGACATTTATGGAATTTTCAATCAATAACAATGGCTGGAAGTATGCTTTTTATCGTATTATTTCCTTGTTCAGGACTAACTTGTTAATCTATTTTACGTATAAGTTCTTACATATTCTTCTCCTTTGTTTTCATTTTTCTTTATTTTTCTATGTCTCTTAACCTCTTTTTGTCGTCCTCATCTCCCTATCCTCATGAGCTCTCTCTCTTCGAGCTCTTTTTTCTTTGTTCACCTTTATTTTTTATTTTTTGCCTTTCTCTTTTTACTTCTAGCCTCTCCTTCTCTCTTAGGCTCTCTATTTTTCTTTTCTTTTAGTTGGATTTTCTTCTCTTCTCAAGTTATGTGAAGACAGGGACTTCTCTTCGCCTCACACTCTCCCTCTTTCTCTATTTCCTCTTGGTTTTCTTCCTTATGCCTCACGTTCTCTCCCTCTTTTTTATCTTTAATTCTTCTAGCCTTCCCTGCAGCTTAGTCTCTGTTTAGTTTCTTGTTTCCTGTTAATATAAATCACAACCATCCCTCTCTGCTTAGTTGTTATGCTGCCTCCCTCATACCCTTTTTTCAACCCTTTGTTGTTGACTTCTCCTTTCTATCAATTCTCCATTAATGTCTCCCCATACTTCTACCGTCATTGACCTAAAATGGCTACCTTCATAGAGGTGGTAAGAGTTCTTAGGTGTTGCAAGAGATGGCTGAGAAATTTTTGCCTCCTTACTTCTTCTCATTTAATTTTGTAGCTTCGTTTTGGTCATTGATTAACATAATGTTTTTATTTTGTTTTTCTTATTTTTTATTTTTTTATATTTTGCTTTCTTATTTTTATTTATGTTTTATTTTCTTATTTTTTTAATTCATATTTTTTATTCTTATTTTATTTTTGTTTTTCTTATTTTTGATTTTTTTAATTTTGTCATTTGTTACTCATAACTTTTTTTTTTTAACTTTTGTATTAGTTATTTTTCATTTTTTTTAATTTCCCTTTTGAATTTACTTTTTATTATAATTTTGGATTTTTCAGTTTTGATTTGCTAACTTTACTATTTGTTTAATTAATCAATTAATCAATTGATTAATTAATTAATATTCTTAATTTATTTTTAGGATAGGGTGTTCACAGGATGATTTCAATGAGGATGAATATGATGATGCATTTGGTATGGATGATCTTGATGAATCTGATGATGAGGAGGATAATAGAAAGGAAGTCTCAATAAAAGGCATTTAAGTAGAGCCAATTTCACAATATGTTGATCTTGCAAACAATTGTTTTGAACAAGTACAAGTTGATGCAATGAGTGGTCTAGATTTTCTTAAGGCACCTAGTGAGATGAATTTTAACAATCATGAGCTCCACATAGGGATGCGATATGTTAATGAGTTAGCTCTACAATGTGCAATTAAATTGCACTCAGTATAGACACATCACACCTTTAGGGTGCATTACTCTTCCTTAACATATGAAGAGAATCGATGTATTCAGTATGGGAATGGTTGCAAGGAGAGTGAGAGCATATCACACTACTAATAGAGGACAATGGAAAATCTCATGATATGGAGGACCACATACATGTGTATCAGCATTAATTTTGCAAGACCATCCAAAGTTTGATTCAAAAGTGATTTCCTCGTGCATAGTTAGCATGATAACGATAAGCATGAGACAATTGTTTCCCAAATTATTAAAAAAAAATGAAGAGTACCTTTGGCTATTCAGTGTCATACAGGAAGGCGTGGAAGGCAAAACACTAGGCCATAAGTATTGCTGTTGAGAATTGGGATAGTACATATGCATTATTATCAAGGTGGACAGTTGCAGTTCAACATTTTAGTCTGGGATCATATGTTGAGTTCTATAATTAGGAATGTGCTTAAAGCATGGAGAATGGTGAAGAAATTGTTGTAATACCAATAAAATCCATATGAAAAATAAGTCATATTTTATGAAACCTTTTTTATAAAATTTTAAAAGTTAAAGAAATGAAGAAAATGCACTTGATATAAGTACAAATTTTAAATGATGATGGAACATTGAAAGAGGAAATTTAAGGAGTATTAAATATGGTTGTAGATAATATCATATCTATATTAAAAGTTAGCATAAGCATATAAGCTTTATTCTACACATTTCTAACATCTATAACAGAAACAAAAAGTGTGTAAATTCGATATTTTCAAGATTTTAATCTGATAGTATAAGGTATTTACAAAGAAATTACTACAATACCCTTATTATTTCATTTATTCATCATTTTCCCTTCATCATCACACATATCTCTCATTCAGCATGCTTAATGTTTCCCTCTGTCCATCACGTCCTACTGTCATTCTACCACCATGCACACTCATTGAAGGTTGTCAATGTCGCTTGACGTTCACTGGCCTAAGAATGCCCCTTATACCAAGATTTAGCCAAAAAACATTGCATTTCTAGCAAAAGCTCTTAGACACAAATTTAGCTCAAAATTCATCAAATCTTGTCCATTTTGCTTCATTTTAGCTTAGAGCTTTAGTTTCTTAATGATTTTCAGCCACTTCTCCCTCATTTCCACTAATTAATTTCACTTAATCATCTCAAAATTGAAAAAACTTCAATTTATGCGTAAAAGTGAGGAATTTGAGCTCAATCCAATGCAATCTCATCAAATTGAGTTGAGGCTTCATATCCTAAATAATTTTCACACCTCTCTCCCCTATAATCATTAATCAATTATGCATTTAAACTTTAGGATTGAAAAACCCAATTTGGAAGTGGATGTGTATATTTTTAGGGAGATGAAATTTAAAGTTTTTAGATTCATCTGACATAATTAAGTATCTAGGAAGTGAATTAAGACTATTAGAAATTGTCATTCTTTTGAATTTGGTTGGATGATCTCTAAGGCCACATTCATATTAATGGTAAATTATTGAAATTTGCATAAGTGCATAAGAAAGTATATTTGATAGGATTCAAGGCTTAAGTATTATTGAATATCAAGAATAAATTTGGACTAAGAGTATAATTTCTCAAGATATTAAACAGTATGCAATTATAAATAGTAAGGCTTATATTTTGGCTCTAAAACAATTGAATAGCTAAGTGAAATAGATAGATAGAATGAGTTAGATTATTAATGGATATTTGAGGTTGAGAGCACTTTGCTTGATGTTATAGGTGTTTAGAACTAATTGTCACCAAGGGCATTGTAAACGAGGTTAGAAAGATGTAAGTATATTGCTTTTCATATGAGTAAATATTACTAACTATACTTATTTTCTATATTTTAAGTCTTTCTAGTGATTTAATGTATATTTGTATGTATACCTTGGGAACAGACTTCCTAAAAAGGTATTGTTTCCTTTTAAAACTATCTTGAAAACTTTGGCAAATATTATAAGAAGTTGTTATATAGTTATCAGTTCATATTTGTATCAACTATTAAGAAATAGTTTAATATTTGAATGATTTCCAACATGATTTAAATGATAGATTGTTGTATGATTCTTGTAGAATTTTTAAATGAAATTGGTTATTGTAAACCTTCTGGACTGAAAGATTACTGTTTATCTATTCGAAACTGAATTATATTGTGTGTTTTGTAAACCCTCCATATGTCACAGGCACGATTTAGTGTGTTTTGTATATGTATTGGACTATTTGACTATGAACTTTTGTTAGAGTGGAGCTTTCTATACGTTTAATGTGCATGTCTACTTGTAGAAATTTTGAGAAGTCCATATTTTAGGGGAGACTATGCCAAATTTTTCACATAAAAGTCATGTAAAGAAATTGTTATTTATCTCTAATTCATATAAATTGTTTATATTAACCAACTAATATAATTTTGTATATCCCTTATGGGAATCTGTAATTAACTTGATCACGTTATATGTCTTTTTGTTAGTTCACGGAGGTGGGGTATGCTTCATCCTTTGTGTCGATCACATCTCTCTAGTTAGGGGTTTGACAATTGCAATGTTCAAACATGTATTATGGATGTTCACACCCTACATATATATGTTTGATCATGTCAAACTAATTGTTCAAATAGATGGAATGTGGTTATATGGAAAGTACAACGGCATATTTCTCATGGCAACCTCATTAGATGGTAATAGGCGGGTTATGGCGGGTTGTGCCTCTTGCATTTGTAGTGGTTGAAAGAGACACACAAGTAGCATGGTCGTGGTTCCTTCTCAACCTTAGGGGACGTGTCATAAAGGAAAATCAAGGAATTTGTTCAATATTCAATGACCATACTGCGATTATGGCTGCCATCTCAAATGAACTCCGATAGCAGCCCTTGTAGGTTACCATGTTTTTTATCTACATCATATGGTAAGTAACCTAAGTATCGAGTTCAAGACAGTGTGGTTGAAGGATAAGTTAAAAGAAATTGGTACGTTGTTGTTGCTTATGCTCTACACATATTAACGTGATCAATATTGTCATCTCTATGGAATGTTTATGTTGCATAGGTTATGCATATGAGCAACATTGAGCTAATTGTTATGATATTTAGATGGAATTTGTCACCTTTCTTGGTGATGAAAGGAATTTATATTTCTTGTGATTTGCCATGAATGATGGTGATTAGCTTTGGGGAAAAACAAATTGACTTCCTAATTAGTCATTAATGGAGGTGGGTTAGCATCAGCATTTTAAAAAAAAATCACCTATGATTTGTCACCAATAAAGGCAAATTAGTATAAGATATTAAAAAAAAAAATTCCTCCTTTGATTTGTCACCAACCATGGCGAATTAGTGTAAAAAATTTTAAGAACCAATATTCCCTCTTTTGATTTGTCACCAACCATGGCAAGTTGCCATAAAAAAAACAAAAAAAAGTTCTAAGCATATTGAACAAACTTTTGTTAGAGGAGGATCTTAATTTTTAATTATTTAAATTATAATATTATGATGAAAAAGCCAATAAAACTAAGCATTATTCACCCCCATAAGTAGCATAAATTGCAGCCCTACAAAGCTAGAGATTCAACATTAAAACTAGACAGATCAATTACCACAGTAAAAAAGCATTTAGGACTCTCTTAGGTCTTAACAAAATAAATGGAAATTTTCTTCACATAAGGGTACATTAAAGAGAATTTACACACTTGCATCGCAAGCATTATGGCCTATCTAGAGAATTAGACTTCAATTTGTCGTTTATCTCACTAACTAATAAGTAAGTTCATACTTTCACCTTAATTTCAGGCCTTTTTCACTCAGAACTTTGAAAATTACAATAAATTTAATGATTTGACATAATATTTATGTATGTGTGAAACATTTAGGTGAATGTGTAAGTAGATAATATGTTAGTCTATTAAAAACTTAACCAAAGTTAGAGTGAATATGTGACATTAAGAGCACCAAGCAGCAAATATATGTATTAAAAAATGAATCGAGTTTGTTGAGTTCAAGTCCTCTGAAAATGGGAATAAATTGAATGCTTCAATTTACAAAAGAAATAGAGATTGCAGGTTCTATATACTGTCTTCTCTATTTCTTCTTTACGCAAAATGCGGTACACGAGAAAATTTCTTCCAGTGAAGTTGGTATAACAAATAGAGATTGTGTTTATTTGAATAGAAATATTCAATTAACGTACTTCAAAATTAGTTTTGGTGCCATTTATGTTAGCTCAGCTCCACAGTAAGATTCGTAGTTCATAAATGAAATTGTTGTCCACTGTAATATTTACTTAGGTACTGAAAAAAGAGGGGATCAGAATCAGAATCAATGTAAAATGATGCTGTTCAATTCAATTTAAAATGGTCATTATACCACAAAGATACAACTTGCTTTCTTTTGTTTTATTTTTCATTTTTTGGTTGAACATGGAACATATTAGATAAACTGAGTCAACCAGTAGCGACAAGTTCAACTTGCTTTCAGCTTGATAATGTTGGATGTGTCCTCCAAAGTTACAGCTACCCAACGTGGCTTGTGTTACAATCACACTCACTAATTATTTGTTAACTCCTTGAAGAGGCATTATTAACATATTAAGAAAATACTACTGGCATACATATAGTATATAAATTTGCAGTGTAAAATTATTTGTTCGCTTAAATTATATTAATATATTGTATTACAAATTAACCGAATGTTTGAAGTGATTAAAGTTAATATAATTATTTTAAAACTATAAAAGAAATGAGCATAATGCTCCTTCTTTTTTTTGTCGAGATAAGGGGTGAGTCTTATCTAAAGTATGTGTTTTATAGGGTGCACATGCTTATAAAGGAAAAGAAAGTTCACAGAGAGAAAGATAGAATGCTCTCCGCAGTGGGCTTAGCCCAGTTAGTAGTCTTGGGTTTTAGTTTGGACGGGCCCAGTTATGTCCTACAACAGGTCTCTTGGGCATTAAAATAGATCATCTAATCTATCAACAACAATTAGATTGTTGATGTGCACTTTTTTTTTTTTTTTTTTTGGTTTTACATCTTGTTTTTGATAGGGTAAGCGAAGCATAACAGTTCTAACGAGCTTCAGTTTCAACTCTCCCCAAGAGTGCAAATTTTAGAAGATAATATAATAAAACTATGATAGACAAGGGATCTAGGACAACAGTTAGGTAATGGAATATGCTTTGTTTTCTGCGTACATTTCTGTGACAGATTACAATTTTCAAGTGTACATGTACACTGTATATGCTATGAATTATGTATGCCTCGTTCCCTCTGAAACAAGACCACATACGTATAACCTTAAAATGCACATTTTTCGCAAGATTGTCAGATATGAAGCTCCTAAGTATTGTATAACCCAAGAAGATAAAAATACTATAGAGGAAGAAGGCACAGCATGTGAGTCTCGATTGGATCAAATACTACATACAAATCATCTTTAATAAGAATATCGCTTAGCATGCACTCCATCCATATTCAATTTACGATACCCTTTGATTTCTTTTACTACCAAAAAAAAAAATCCTTTTTAATCATAATATATAAACCTATCAGATTGTGGAACCTGATGCTTGTCCCCTTGGCTGAAAGTGGACTTAAACTATACTTCATTCTAGTATTGCTTTCTCATACGAGAGTACTTGTGACAGAAGTGAAAGATTCCATTGTAGCTTTAAGGTTTCTTTCTCTAATTCTTTACCCTTATCATGTGAATTCTTTAGCAAGATCTGGTCCTCTTTGTCTCCCATAATATATATTTGTTTGTAGAACATTCAGTTATTTAAAAAAATAAATAAATAAGAAAGGCGAATCATCGACCACGCGAAACAGCCTGATTTGGACAGAATAAGAAAACATATGAATGATTTTCTCAACCTTATCTGATTAATATGTTCCTGAATCTTGATAAACTTTTAAGCACATGCATGTACCTTCAACCTTTGATTATAATTAATTCTGATATAGTGATATGGTTCTGCTCTTATTGCTGCTCTGCTTTTTTTTCAAAAAACAAAAAATTATAAACTTAAGCATCTTAATCGCATCTTAATCTCCCCGAAATATCATATGCTTAATTATACCTTGATCAAGGAAAGATGAAGCAACCTCAATGTATACGCTCTTAATTTATGTGCTAGTGGTGGCATCATTTTAGGTAGACATTTTAATACTATATTACTGATCTTTCGTTAATTATTAATGCTTTTCTTTAATTAATTTTGAACTTGTAGCCTCTTTTGGTGTGCTTTTCATAAAATATGATTTGTTTCTCAAGAATCCCATTATTTTCTTTTTGGACGAATCGAGAATCCCATTAACCCATTCAAGCTTTCTGCGGTCTTCAATTTTGGGCCTCAGCCCTTTTTTTTTTTTCTCACTTTTAGAAATAATTATATGAAAGTAAAATCGTTATTATTTTAGTTAATCACAAAATTATCATTTTATTTTTTTTATTTATTATAATATTAAAAATAATTATTTACTCATTAAAAAATATTATATTTGATCATGTAATTTTAAAAAATATATAAAATTTAGTTATTTGAATTTAGAATTTAAAATTTAATAAAAAAATAAATTTAATAATTTAAAAAAATAAAAAATAAATATAATATTTTTAATAAGTGAATGATTAAAATAATAATTTTGTGACACATTTATCTTCCCATCGTATGCTCCTTTTACCTTATTTGTGGTATTACACTATTGACTGAAAAATAAAAGTCAGAAAAGACTAAGATTCTTTAAAGGTAAAATGTCCATTTAAGTATAACCTTGAAATAAAGTAAAAAATAATAATAATAATATATATATATGTATTTTCATGCATGACAAAAATAACTGTCTCACGTGTCCCAATCCCCATTTTCTTATAAAATACTAATTATACCATGTAAAAAAAAACTGCTTTATATCCCTATTTTGTCTAGGAATAATAAAATATTTTCACATCTGATTTTTAATTTAATTACTTAGTTATTAAATCATTTTCAATTTAGTTTACTCACTTATTATTATTTTTAATTTAGTCAACTACTTGTTAATTCATTCTCAATTGTTTTATTAATTTAAAAATTAACACATTTAGTTATTTAATTTTAAGTCAATTTAACTAAATGAATTAACATTTAGATCAATAAAAAAATCAAATTAATAATGAATTAATAAATAAGAATTAAATTAAAAGTAAAAATTATTTAAAAATAAAAATTAATAATAAATTAAAAAACCAAAATAATCTTTTTACTCATGTTGGATAATAAGATAAGGCATATCATATGTTCATTGAAAACCCAAAATTAAAAAAAAAAAAATTGCAAGGTGTAATTTCCTTTTATGAGTAGGTTGACATAGACAGCACGTTATACCCGTTTCTATGGGGCACACTAAAACGGAACCCATACAAGGAAGGGACGAAGGGCATATCGGTAATATCACACTACTGGATTCTTAATATCAATAATTGAGGTACTGAAGGAGAAGGAGGAAACAAAAACATGTAAAAATGGAAAGCGATGTAGCCGGCGACAATCAAAGTGGAAGAAAAAGGAGAGGAATAAAATAATAGTAATAATGATAATAAAATAATAGGGAAAAAGAGCGTCACTGGCAAAACGAGAGGATAAGATGCTGAGGAAGGACTTTCCACGAATGGAGAAGGAGCATCCACGTCTCCCTATCCTTAAACCTCGTACATCTTCCCTATTCTATAAAGCAAACCAATACCTAATTCAACTATCTCTTTCCCTTTTCTTTTAAACTAGAAAAACCATGTTTCTATAATATTATTCTTGCACGTTGAAAACTTGCGTTTTGCAAAATCAGTCGTAGGTTTTTCCAATTTCATCCATGCAACACATATATGTCATTAGACTCGACTTTATATATATATATATATATATATATATATATATATATATATATATATATTTCTCTTCAAAATAAAAATATTATTTTATATTTCTTTTAATTTAAATTTTTTACTAAAGTACTTTTTATTTAGACTTGATCACAAGTTGAGTTTGTCTACAAATAAATTTAAAAAAAAGTCAGACGTTACTTAAAAAATGACCTAAGATATTTATTAACTGAGTTTTAGCTTTTGCACTTATATATATTCAGTTTTTTCCAATTAGGTTTTATTTTAAAAAATATATTTAACGAAAATAAAAAATATCTTTATAAATTTAACGAAACTCGAAGATGTTATACTTTATTCGTAAAATTAAAATTAAAAAAGAAGAACCTAGGCTACGAGGAAGGACGGTGTCAGGGTGTGCAGCACAAGAGCTAGACGGCATAACGCAGACCTCACAAAATTTCGCTACCACAATCAATTACTGCGATATTTTAAGACGGTGAACGTGAACAAAATAGAATCGAAAATGAAAATCTCGCTTATTTTTTTAAAAGCATTTATATTTTAATTCAATTTACGTTCTAAACATAAATATTAAAATTTACTGTAGTTAAAAGTTAAAAGTTAAAAGACACTAAAAATCCATTTACACTCCGCGAAAAATGACTCTGGGAAATACAATCTGTAACGTAACCCACCCGTTTCACACTATTTGCGTGTCATTGTTTTTCTATCATGCGAATCAAACCAGAATTTTGAACTCAAGCACTACTAATGGCACACGAGGGTCCCATTGACACTGATTTTCTTTATTTTTTTACTCAGAACAAAGAACTAAAACTGTCAAAGTGAAACAATCGGACCTACCCGAATTGATCTACCTAAGTCAATTTGTTTAACTCATTGTAAAATAGTAAGTTAAAAATCTCAACCCACCCTAAATCCTAAACCCTAAACCCTACTTGGTAAGTTAAGCAAGTTGACCCGTTTAACCCACTAAAAAATTAAAAAAATAAAAATTATAAAAATTTAAATGTAGTTTTCTTTAAATACATGTCTTATTTAATCAATAAAATTCTATATCAGTATAAATAAACAAAAATAATAATTAAATAAAAATCAAGTTTCATCATATTAAAACAAGTAAAATAATTCAATAATTCAATGATTCATTAATAATAATAATATAATTATAAGTAGAATATTAAAATATGAAAAATTACAACATAATAAAAATAATATAACACATACATTAGGATTATTTTTTTTAAATAAAAAAGTGCAGTGAGTTAGGACATTGGATTAAGTGAATGAAAATTAAAAATAAAAAAACAGGCAACCTGTTTTAACTCGCGAGCTGACTCGTTTAATTCGCATGTTAAATAGGCTGAGTTAATAAAAGTATACTAAACGAGTTCTCAAATGAACCCCTCAACCTAACCCACTTAGTGAATTACACGGACTCGACCTAGTGGGTCGAACCCATTTTAACACATCTACAGATAACTAACATATAATAGCTTAATCATCATTTTTAGTGTCCGAAGTTTAGAACATAACATGGAAGTTCCTAAATTAGTAACAAGATCAAAACCTTATCAATTAAAATTTACATACAAAATTATATAATTGCCATTTCTCATTGTCTTTTTGTCAAAGTAGTGGTAAACATTGTTGGATTGAACAACTAAAATTAAAAAAAAAAAGTGACTTATACACATTTTTATTTTTACCTTATTACTCTCTCGTTTTAAATGCGTAGTATATTGAATTATAAATGATTAATGATGGTTAATAGTTCTACCTCCATTGAGTGAAGTTTTATAATAAGCAATATATACTAGGGATAGATCTAAAATTTAATTTTAAAGAGGTAAAAATTTTTATATTAAAAGTTCAAATTAAAAATATAAATTTGTATAATTTAAAAAAACAAACTCTAATGAATTAAATAACTAAATTAAGAATATAAGATAAAATTATTAATAAAAATTAAAATTTTAAACCTTTTAAGAGAACGATAACTCGTTGCGCTCGCTTAAATTCATGCTAACTATAAATACTATACAATATTGCATATTATAATGCGAATGAAAAAAATGAACAAATTTATATGGGCTCACTTTCATTCTTCTCACTTTTTTAAAAATCTTAATAGCTTTAAATTGCTCCTGAGGTAAGAGAAATTGAAGGCATAAACACTCGCACAATGATATTTTTCCAATCTAAATCTTACCTAATAAAGTAACCCGGTTCTAGGAAACTTCAAGAGCCATGTGGACTGCGAATAGCTTTTCATGTGTTCGACATCCCCAATTTGACTGAGAAAGTTGAGGCATGGTGGGAATCAATATTATTTTTTTTTAAAAAAAAAGGAATACACACGTCGTGCGGTGATTGGTTGGGCTATCAATTGTAACAGAATAACTTTTTCATTTGCGTAATACTATGTCTATAGTATTATTATTATTATTATTTGTTGGAAGAATTTTTCTGGAAGAAGATGATGATTATCTTGTGGGAAAGCAAACGAGACGTCAAATCAAAGGGGTGGGGTTGGGTGTAATAGTAAAGTTACCGAAATTGGAAAACCATGTTTACCGGAAGGGTTTTTAAGGAAGCGATGATTACCCTTATGAGCAAGTACTAATTGTTCTCTACTTCGTGAACTTTTCACCGACACGTGTCGGTTCCACCTTTCCCCGTTGGGTGTTTTGGACTTATTATGGCCTTGCTGGAAGAAAGTTCATGTCGACGGAGGGGGACCAACTCGCAGCTTTTTTACCCATTATTTTGTTTCTTGATTGGACAACACACCTTACTACTTTATTCATACTTGACCCTTCCACTTAACTACCCTTTTTCTCAGGTAACTCAATTTTAATGATTGTATCTGCAAACTGTACTTGATATTATCATATTTTATAGTATTACACTAAACTTAAAATGGGGTCCTGTTGGCGAAAAAATATTAATAAATTCTAGTATGTTAAGGTAAAAATTAATTTGATATACTAATTTTAATAAAATTATTAAAAAAAATTATTATTAAAACTAATACATCATATTAATTATCATTTAAATATATCAAGATTAACTAACATCTTTTCATGTTCTGATCCTTTATTAACAAGTGGCCCATTGAAATAGCTAGGTTTGGTATAAGCGACGATAGAAGTGAAGGTTAGCCCAAGTCAAAATTACAGTATCTTGAGGGTAATTTGGATCTTTATTTCTTGTTTTTTTTTTTTGGGTCAATTTGAAGAGGCTTGGTCCAAATAACAACGAATTTGGATTCTCTATTTTACAGTCAGAGAATACGCCTTGAAATAACAATATAAATAAATGTTAGCTAGAGTCAAAATAATCATACATGAGAATAATTTGAATTTTATCAATTTATTCTTTTGTAATTTTATGCCAATTTGAAGGAGAAAAAAAATGGAGAGTATACAAGACTATATTAATAAATTATTATACCATTAAAAACATCACCTATGGTTTTGTCCCGTCATGTTCGGCAGTTTAAAAAATGAAAGAAAAAGAAACACAATAGGTGAAACTCATCTATCCAAATTTTTTATTGTTATATTATGATTGTAGTCATTTAATGATTCATATTTAAAATTTAAAAATTAAAATTAATAAATTTTAAAACTTAAAATAACAACACCAACCGTTGATATAACCAATAATTAAGCCATTTCTAAAATTCACTTTTATATTCCGATATACTTTCTCTCTAGATTGATAAGAAATCGCAACAAAAACAAATTGAAAAGATTCAATTTGATTGGTTACACCTAAAACCACCAAGCTCGATACAATACTGCGTCTTAAAACCTAATTGATGAAAAGCATGACAATGAAAAGAAGCAAGAATCAAAATATCCCACATTGTTGACCTTTCTTCCGTTCTTGATTTTATGCTTTGAAGCGTTCACGCAAAGTCTAAAGAAAGAAGCAATTCATTTTTTCTCGGCAATTAAAACTGCAATTTTCATTGATCTAATTATTATCATGAACTGAATCTAACGATGTTAACCACGATTTTCGATAATTCTCCGTTTCAATCGTACACAATACGTTGTCTTCTTTTCTTTTTTTTCCTGTGCCAGTAATACGTTGTCATTGCCTGTGGAATAATTGTATTAATTATTTAATTAATTAGATTTTAGTAAATTTACTATTTAATTTATCACTCTCCTTTAGTGTATATATTTTAGTGTTCTAATCATTCAAATTTTTTAATATCACTTTCTTTTTAATTTAATTATGAAAAAATGAAATATTTCGATTTAATATCTTAAATATTTTTTTTTTTAAAAAAAAAAGGCCTTCGAAGGCAGTTTTTCTCTAATTAATTGAAATAAGTCGGCTTATATAACCATCAAG
The DNA here is from genome assembly GCA_037074485.1 of Delonix regia. Classification (NCBI taxonomy): domain Eukaryota; kingdom Viridiplantae; phylum Streptophyta; class Magnoliopsida; order Fabales; family Fabaceae; genus Delonix; species Delonix regia. The sequence goes on along the minus strand of CM073456.1, from coordinate 15,360,429 downwards.
TCATGCTGTCCACGTGGCAATTCTATCCAAAACAAGACTATGTTGAAGAAAAAAGTTTGCTTGAATGATTTTATTTTGGAGAAAAATGCTATTTTGGTCAGTTATGAATTAACGGTTATTTGAGTTCATATTTATTAATTAAAATAACTTGCCCAGCTGATAGACTATTTTAATTTTTAAGAAATTAAAGAACTGAAATGTAAAGTTTTATATTTTAGAACCAATTGATAAGAAAGTTATATTTGTAAGCTAACTTATTAATTTACCCTTTTTATATCATATGGCCACAATTATTATAACTAAGACGCGGTGCAATTTGTGTCACATCGAAAATGGATCTTAATTTTATTTTTTTAAATAATTGATGTGTGGGACCCATGTAAATGACGTGTCTCACTGAAACACTAAACTTCACAAATACGTGTGGGATATTGTCTCTTTTTTCAAAATCGAAATGATCAAGTTTGAGGGGTAGAAGAATTCCGCAAGGGAAGGAAAATCATGCAAAAGATGAAAATGGAAAAAAGATATTTTTTAATCCCTCGGCTATCATATAGTTATTATTTTAATTTATTTTTATTATAATATTTAAAATGATGATTCATTTATTAAAAAATGTTACTTTTAATCTCACTTTTTTAAAAATAAAATTTTTAGTTATTTAACTAAATCTTAAATGGTCTAATTTTGATTTTCTTTTAAATGTTTTGCTAACTAGGGTCCTAAAAAACATTTATTGCACTGGACATAAATAATAATTTTTTTTTACTATTTTTCAGTGCATCACATTTATAATTTATTTGATTTTATTTTTTTATAACAATATTACGCTTCATCTTTCTTAAGGGACATAAACAATCTCTTTTGTTTTAAAAAATTTATAATCAATCTCTAGCCGCTTTTATATTTCTATACACCAAAGTAATATTTTCACATTATCCTTAACTTTTGTTTTAAAAAAATAATTTTATTTATTTTAAAATTAACATTTTTAAATAGAGTTTCATGAGATATCAAGAATAATATAAAAATATTACTTGTATGTATGAAATATATAAATTCACCAGAGATTAATTATAAATTTTTAAAAATAAAAAATTGATTATGCGTAATATTGTCATTAAAATAAAATAAAAAATTATTAATTATATGTAATAAAAATACATTTATTATTATTGTTATTGGGTACAATAAATATTTCTTAACTTATAATTTAAAGACACTTATTAATAAAAAAATTTGTTTAAAAATAAGAATTAAATATAATATTTTTTTTTAATGAATGAAGATTATTTTAAATATTATAGTAAATGAATCATTTTATAACAAAATACAAAACGGGATACAAGAAAGCTTCATCATGGAGTACTCAATTGAATGCGCTTGGAGCAAATTAAAGAGAAGCGTACTTAAAACATATATAAAACAAGGAGAAGGGCGGTTCCCAAAAATCCAAAGAAGTCAAAAATGGCGACGTCAATGTGTTGTAGATAGTGGGAAGTAATAACTAATAAGCTGCGTGACAGCGTCGCACTATGAAGCCTATGTTGGTGGGTGACGCTTACCGAGGGAGGAGGCAGCCAACTACCTACGCACAAAGCACATCACTTCCCTACTACATCGGCAACTTCATATTATATTGTATGCGTGGGTGTGTGGGCGAGTGGTGACCAATCTATTTTTGGCCAAGACTAGGAGGAATATTATTTACCATTTTTTATTGTATATATACTTTGAGTATGATCACATCCAACATTCCAGAAGGTAAAGGAGAAAGTATTGAATTCAAACTTATATTAAAGGAAACATTGGTATTATAATTGTAATTTTTTATTACCACAGTTTAAACTCCAAGAATTTTTTACTCCTAGTGGCAACAAGTTCCCTCTCCCTAGGCCTTAACATTAGAAAAGAGTCCTTTAATCTCCCTCTCCTAAACACATACACATACACAATATATCTATATATATCTATATGGCATTTCCAAAATCATTTAAATAATTATGACAAGAAATAGCACTACTGACCACTATATGAAGTCACGTGATATGTCATAGATAATTTTAAGCAGTTAAGATAGATTAATAGTTTCTCATACAAAAGTTTGGGGAATAAGGTAGTGTAGACGAAACAAAGATTTATTGTAATTTGTGCTCAAAGTTCATTTTAATTCAGAGAATAAAAAATGACAAAGATGAAACTCTAAGACTATGTTTGAGAGTTTAGGAGAGGATGGAGCAGAGTGGTCATTAATGAAATAACATGAAATGGAGTAGAATATTTTGAATAGATATATTATTTGAAAGTTTTAATGAAAAAAAGAAATGATTCTTAAATTTTTTATTTGGAAGTTACAATTAAATAAATAGAATAAAATGACTAATTAATTATTTTTTTTAATATTATCTCTTACATGATGTAAAATTTTTGTTTATAAAAATAAAAAAAGGGTATAATAGTAATTTTAAATAATTGAATTACTCATTTCCACTTTTGACCCCCCAAATTAAGGGAATAGAAAAAAAAATTATTTTAAATGATCAAGAAAGATCTTGGAGACCCTCTCTTGTCATTTCACTTATTTTAAAAAAAATCATTCAAACATACTTTTTATTTAAATTAATCATTCCACTTCTTGTCATTTCATCAGTAATACTCCATCTAAACATACCCTAAATCATTTGGCGTGAGGAGTTACGTTAGAGATATTTGTAAAGTATTTACTTAGTGAGATAAAGTTTTATAATGATAGAAAAACATATGATTTCAGAAACATTTTATTCTTTAGTTATAATATAATTAATTATTAAATAATGTTAATTACAGTTTAATATTTTGTTTATTTTATAAATTTATTATTATAATTAAACTCATTAATTACTACACAGAAAACTTTCAATAAAATATTATTGCTTAATATTTAGTAACTAACTAAATTATATCTGTAAAATATAGTGTTCCCGATAAACTAAAATCATCATTCTTCCACAATCTCCTCGATTGTTTCTTCCGCGGTCACATTGTCCAAAGAAGCAAGTTGAAGAAATATTTTCTCCTCGATTGTTTCTGGCATTAATTATTTGATTGTTCAAAACCTCGAACAGCTAACAAGTCGAGAGAATGAAGGGCAAAGTAGATAGCAATTCGAAAACTCTGATAACTCGAACCTAATCCACAAACAAATTAGAAGACTTTATCAATATTTGAATAGGTTGCTTGCAGATTGCAAACAAGATTGTCATCGGTATATTTTAAAATCCTTCGAATATATTTTTAGAGATTGTGATGCCCTTTTTACTTTCATTAGCATTTTTTTTTTCATATGATTTTCTACATATTTCTGTTGTAATATGGAGTTGCTGCTGGTGAAGCCCGTACCTGATGAGCTATATCTTTGAACCAAAAATTAAACTCCATGAAATTTGCCATGTTCAACTTGTTGGAGATCAATTTAGAACACTAGTCAAAAGCCTAAATATTTGTGAGGTGGGTTCTTTCCTGAGAGAGGAGGTTGTCATAGGTAAGAGGATCATTGTAAAAAATTATGATACCGTATCAAATATTATTTAAAATTTAAAAACTTTATTGTCAAACTGATGTCCGTGAATAATTTTTATTGCCACCTCTAACAAATAAAACTAGGTTTAAATGAAATACTGATACACATGACCAATATTAATTTTCAGGGTATCTATAATGATGATGCTGCCTTTATTTAGTATTTTAGTATACTTAATGAAAATATAACTTCATGATCTTTATTCAATCACCGACATGAATTAGTTTGAAACGATTCGTGCCAGCTCTAGTATATGGTTCCTTTATTTTGTTGATATATATTCAAGTATTTGTTTTAACTTATCAATTTCATATTTTGACAAGATAGATATTCAACCGATCCAATCACTTATCAATTTATATTCTCATTATAAATTGTTGATAATTAGCATATTAGCAAAATACTATCAATATATTTCAAATTTATTATCAATAAACAAAATATCATTACTAATTACATCATTACATGTTATTCATTATTATACAACACGGAATTCATACACACACTTCCGATCTGATCTTACTTTAAAAAGGAAAGGGTACAATTGTAATTATACTTGAGGCCCAAGGATTGGCGAGGGGAAAGGGAGTCGAGTGATGAGTGTAACTGACAAGAAACAGAAGAGGGGGGGACGGAAAGAATAAGCACGAGTTACTCGTGTTTGGAAAATGAGTTAATTAGGGAGGACCGAGAAGAAGCGTAATTTGGGAATTTCACTATTTTGAACCCCAACCATATATGGTAGATTCCGTTGGTTTGCCTCTCCGCTGCGCACTGTCCGTTTCTTCGTCTCTTTATTGTTGTTTCCAAAAACAGAAGATTTGATTATCAAAAAGAAAATAATATATACATATATTTAGAGAGAGAAACCATAAACAATCAACAAGTGCTTCCCAGCTGTCAGTTAACGACGTGTAACGTTATCACCCGCTCATTCTTTTTGTTTTTGACTTAACTTTAATTAACTAATCTTTCTTCTCACTCTTCAATTAACTAAATCTGATTTGTTTAATTAATCACAAATGTATGCGTACTGCAAAGTAAAACATTACTTTTTCATACAGTAAACGGTCAATTTTTGGGCTTAGATTCTTATCAAGTCCAACACTAGAAGCATTTAACACAAATTTAAAGAACAGATTTACACATAAAAGGTTAGGGGTGGTGGTGACGGCTGTTTCCGTCTATGAAACCGCGACCTCTTTCTATTCACAAAAATCTGCTTCACAATATCAACGACCGGTCACCTAACCAACCGGTTCCCTCTATGAGAGAGAAAATGTTTATATATTCCATCCTCTCTTAAAATGGAGTCTGAAGGGTTCTTTCGCACGTCCCATCTCGCTCTCTTTCGCTCAGTATGTGCTGCTAATGGAATCCCACAGTCGGCGATGCTTTCTCCTCCGACGATCATTTCATCGCCGTTCATATCACTAATGCAACCTAGCTTGCTTACGGCCTACGCTTCGTTCTCTGAGCTGCTTCCTTCTTCTCCTACTTTTCCGGTCATCGGAAGCCTTCTCCGGCGTGTTTTGAGGCAGTGAAGGAGCTTTGGGTTCTGTTTCCCTTCGCGGTTCTACATCACAATTTTCGTTTTTTGAAGCTATCTCCCTTTTTGCTTACATTACCTGTTTATGTGCTTTCGATCGGATCGACTATCGAGGTCGAATTTATCTGTTGGAAGAAAATTGTTAGTGGTGTTGAGGTGAATATAGTTGACTATTTTAGCTAACATTAAAGTGCAGAAATAAAACCGAGGAATATAAAAATCAGAGTTCACTTGAAGATTAAGCACCATGTTCGATCTTAATCTGAATGCGGATTCGACTGATTCGGCACATAACGATGACTCCATCAGATTTTTTGACAAGTTTCCGGAAGCTTCCGGGAATCAAATGGCGAAATCGGGGACCTCCAATTCCTCTAACGTCAATGCTGACGGGTCCAGCAATGGAGGAGGAGATGACGATTCCTGCTCTACACGCGGCGGGGACGTCTTTACATTTAATTTCGATATTCTGAAGGAGGAAGGCGTGAAAGACATCGCAAGCAAGGAGCTATTTCTGTTGAGTGGAACAAAAAGAGTGAACGGCGAGTCCGTTAATTGGCAGGGTCAGTCTTTGTCGGCCCTTCCATCGAGGAAGAGCTGGATGAGTCTCTCCTTTGATCATCATGGTGAGAACGGAGAGATAAAGATGGTTCAGGTTCAGCAACAACCTCAACAGCAAGTGAAGAAAAGCAGGAGGGGTCCAAGGTCTCGGAGCTCGCAGTACAGAGGGGTCACCTTTTACAGGAGGACCGGAAGATGGGAATCGCATATCTGGTTTGTAATTTCGCGTCTGCTCTTTATGTTGGCCACGTTTCTTTTTCGTGCTCGCTCTGTATGATTTATACTGGTCTAATTTGACGATTTGGTCTGCGATTGAGACTGTCCGATATATACTTGCTAGGAACTATCTGCTTTGAATTGGATTTTCATAATACATATTGAATTCATTCTCAGCAGTTTTCCATTTTCTTTCTTACTATATGGTGTAGGGATTGCGGGAAACAAGTCTATTTGGGTATGGATTTGCACTTATGCATTCCCTGACTAAATTAACAATATTCTATGGTATACTATTTTTGGCATGTTTTGACGAAATTGGTATCGGAACTTGTAGGTGGATTTGATACTGCTCATGCCGCTGCTAGGTGAATATTTCACGTATTTAAATTTTCTTCGTCATAATATAGCTTCAGAATTGGTCCTTCTTTTCTTTTTGTTTTTAAGAGTTTGATTGTTGAAGTCCTCTATTGGCTTGGGAACTTTCAATTTTAGAGCCTACGACCGAGCTGCAATCAAATTTAGGGGAGTTGATGCTGACATCAATTTCAATCTCAATGACTACGAGGAGGATCTTAAGCAGGTTTGACGAAGACACAAGCACTTGACTAATATGAATCTAGACGGTGCATTTAAGTGGACTTTACACTATTTTATGCATGATGGACAGATGAAAAATCTCAGCAAGGAGGAATTCGTGCACATACTTCGTCGCCAGAGTACTGGTTTCTCGAGGGGGAGTTCAAAGTACCGAGGAGTAACACTGCACAAATGTGGTCGTTGGGAAGCTCGAATGGGACAATTCCTTGGCAAAAAGTAAGGACCTATTTAATATAATTTAAGTGATAATGTACTTAGATTTTATTATTAGAAATTGAGGATACTACAAATTTAAGTACTTATTAGGCATGGAAAAATAATTGGATTCAGATTAGTTCTTAAAGGGTTTTTTTCACTTTTCTAAAATTGGAGATGCATACCTAAGTTGCCTGTTTCAAAGAAACGATTGGCAAAGGTGTTCATATTATAGAGATTGCAATGCTTTCGTGCAGGTATATATATCTTGGGCTATTCGACAGCGAAGTAGAAGCTGCAAGGTCCTAATGATACATAAATTACATTCTACCTGCCCTGAATTTATTACCATGAATTAACAAGCTCATTAGGGTTCCATTCAGCATTTCTCTTCGTTTTGATTTTCTGGAACTCAGGGCATATGATAAGGCAGCTATCAAATGCAATGGAAGGGAGGCAGTGACAAACTTTGAATTAAGAACATACGAAGGAGAGATAAAGTCTGAGGCCATTACTGAAGGTAGTAATCAAATATATTCTACTTGCATGTCTGAATTTCTGGTGATTCAGGATAAAAAAAATTGTTGAAATGAAGTCTGTAAATGTTTTCACCAGGTGGCGGTCATAATCTTGACCTCAATTTGGGCATAGCAACCCCGGGCAGTGGTCCAGAAGAAAATAGGGGGCATCCTCAGTTCCAGTCTATCCCTCACAACATGCATGCAGGAAGAAGTTCAATGGTATAGTTGAATTATATACTTCTGCATTTACTTTAGGTTTATTGCACAATATATGAGACGCAGAGTTTGATAACATTATTTAAGCTCTCAAGCTAGTTCCGTAACATTCTCTATTGACATGGTGAAGGGGATTTTATCTGGAAGCAGGGTTCTTCTGAACTTCGTAGGTTCACATGTAGCTAATTACAATCTCTCCTGCCCCCTCTGTTCATTTTTGACATCATTGATATTCACAAAACACTTGGTCTCTTCAGAAATTAAAATTTCTAACATTGATGTTATTCCTGAGTGATCATAATAAGGTGGGTTCTCTTAATCTGCAGAAGGAGACTAATATTAATTCAGTAAATGGTGATCCATCGTTGAAAAGGGTGGTTGTTACTGAAGAGCGTCCTTCAGTATGGAATGGCATATATCCTAGTTTCTTCCCCAATGAGGTGAATTTCACTTTCTGGTATATTGCTTCACAATCAGAGTTGATTATATTTTTCTCAGTAGGGTGCTTCTAAACAACCTTTAAATTACTTTCTCGCTAGTGTCTTAGTTAGATCTGTGAAGAATGCTTTACTTTTCAATTGACACTAAAATTAAAAGTTGACTTCCATGTTGATAGGTTTTACATATTGAATATTTGTGTTGAGCTTTTGGAGCAATTTATATTTTTGGGATAGTCAACGGAATTCTCTTCATTATTTTTACTTGCTTTAGACCCCTTCTATGGTTGGATTTCTCTCCTGATGCTGCCGAATGTGTGATTACAACATAAAAAAATTTTAATGTGTGATAACAAAAATATTTGGCTATTTTTTGGACGGAAACATTTATGCTGTCATTATATTAGACGAAGCCTTCGTTAACGGACAGGTTAACCCCAATAATGATTTGTTTGATATTTTGATATAGTGATCTGTTCCAAATTTATACATAAAAACATTTGTCGGGGTGGTCAGGTCATAAGTATGTTATGATGATGTATAGATATGCTCATTTTACCGGACTTTATATGAACACTTTAAAATTAGATAACTAATGGAGTATGCTAGGAGTTTGATTGCAAAGTCCCGTACAGCATTGGGATAATATTTCAGCTGGACCTTCCACGCTGCATTCATTTTACCGTACTAGTTCTGTGTAATGCAGCAATGAGAGTAAACAATTATATGATGACATCTTTTTATCTAAGGAAGATCTTTGTAAACCAGTCTTTATGTTGGAAAAATTTGGCAGGAAAAGGTAGAGAGAATCAGCATAGATCCTTCTTCACAAGGACTCCCTCACTGGGCTTGGCAAACGCAAGGCCAGGTTATTGCTACCCCAGTACCACCGTTCTCTACTGCAGCATCATCAGGATTCTCAATTTCAGCTACCTTCCCATTGGCTACCATCTTTCCAACAAAATCTGTGAACTCAATTCCCCAGAATATCTGCTTTGGTCCATCAAGTACAGCTGGCGGCAACACAACTCAACATTATTACCAGATGAAGTCCTCGCAGGCACCACCCTAGCGTCCTGCCTTTGTAATGATATAAGATGAAAAGAAAATCCATCAAAACCGTCTGCGTTCTAAATTCTTTTTATACTTCAGTTACTGATAGATGTATACTGAGAAACGACTTATGATTGATAACTCTTGGCCAAACCATTATGCTTTGTTTTGGACTCAGTCTCTGAAAAAAAAAAAATGAAAATCTTCCAATGAACTAGTTCTCCTAAAGTGCCGGTTCCTACAAATTATCTTTATTCTTCTCTTTTTACACCTCCATATAGGCATTCTCAAACTTGGGCAAAGAATATCGCTCTGCAGCAAGGAGTATCGATATTCTTAGGCATAACGTTATACATAGGATTCTTCTCATTATATGGGTGTAGCCTGTGAGATGAGGAGAGATGGGAGAATCAGAAATGGCAAAGACAGAAACAAGAAAAAGAAAGCAACAACAGAAGGTCGATTATATTTTGGTCAAAATGCATAGAACTTATTTAACTCGGGAGTTTCCTACAACTTACGCCCTCAATTTATATTTTGCTCGTAAACCCCCTCGTGTACATTTCATCTCATTATTGTCAACCGAAACTTGTCCACATTGGAGAAAACACGCCATCCTGTGACTCCAAAATCTCACTTTTGCATTTCTCCTTCTACTCCGTCATGTGAACCATTGTTGAGGGCTTACCGTTCCCAATTGCACTTGCAATTGGCCGACTTGAATCATACAAAGACAATCTTCAAGAATGATGATACTGCGATACGTATATCATTAGAAGAGGCTATAATTAGGATATCATAAGCATTTGAGTTCAAAAATTCTTTTGTTGAGATAGTGCTGCTAGAATTGAAGAAACCCAGTGATGCAAATACTGCTTTCGATTTCTTCCATTGGTCGACAGAGAGGACAAACATTGAACATGGGATTCGATCTTACTGTATCGGAATCCAGATTATGGTTAGATCCAAGTTGCTCATGGATGCTCGAGCATTACTGGGTTCACTTGTGACGATAAATAACAAATATTCTTCGAGATTTTTGGTTGTAACTTCACTTCTAGGTAGCTTAAAGATTTGTGCTTCTCATCCCTTCGTATTTTATTTGTTTATTCAAGCTTGTGCAGAACTAGAATATCTGACGTTGCTTTTGACATGTGCCTCTATGTAGGAGAACGTGGGTTCTCCGTCAGTCTCATAAGTTTCAATACTTAGCTTCATGTCGTTAAAAAATTGGGATATGGGGAAGGAAAAGATCAGAACATAATTATTTTGTCCTATTCGGTTGTTTAAATGTCACGTAGGCATTAAATGATGGTATGATGTGTTTTCCTGCGGACGGATTTTTATAGTTAATTTGATGACTTTGCAAGCAAGAGAAGTAAATTGTCCATTTTCAAGTAGTTTTAAGGATGTACTACTCATAATAGATAATAAAAGAATTAGATTTAGTCCACTTGTTATATATTTGTTATTAGATTTTTCAATTAACACATAACAATTGTATGGTTAATTAATAATAAAATAAAAATGTATAATTTAATTAAAAATTTATTTAATTATTTATAATAATTATACACATATTGTGATAGTATTAAAAAATTATATCTTTATCATGTTTTAATTGAAGAATAATATAATAAAAATAAAATAAATTACATATAAATATATTTTAAGAATAAATTATTACAAGTGCGGACTATAATTTTTAAGATACGGAGCACACATCCTCTTTGACCATTAAGCCAGTTTTTAAGAACTTCTTAAAATATTTATTGTCAATTTTTGGAATTTTCTATTTGACAAAATATGTTCTAGAACCAGGATCTTATGAGTGAGTATCTCCTCCACTAACAGGAATCTGAAACTGAAGAACGTTTAACATTGCCCATGGTTGTCAAATTTTCTGAAATAAAGGTATTAAGTTACATAAACCTGTAATTTGGAGAAGATTACGTGAATTTTAACTTAAAAATTTTACTTCAATTTGCTAAAAATGCCATTATTTTGTACAAAATCTCTTGATAAAAAAGGGCGAAAAGAGTTTTTTTAAAACTAAATATAAGTATAATTTCTCTTAAACGACATAAGTATAATAAATCTGGATTAATGTATTACATAAAAAAATACAAAGGAATGAGAGTATAGCTAAATGGACTGAGTGCGACTAAGGAGAAAATGACGGAAGGTGTGAGTTCATGCAATTTTTAATGTTAAAAGTTTATCATCTTTTTCACTTTGGCTGCACTCCATACACATAGATTGGCTGGTGTCAAGTGAATACGACAAATATCTACCACTTGATTTAAAAAACAATTAAACGTGTGGATGGGAAGAAGACAACCCGACTGGTTGGGGAAACAATGGAACAGTGATGTTTAATATTCGGACGAAGGTAGAAGAGCATACGGTGGCCACATTTGTTTGCTTGCACTTCGTAGCTTTATTTAGAAGTTCTACACCAAAAAGTGCCCTCTCATAAGAAGACCACCAACAACCAATAGATCGCTCATTATAAATATAAATTACTACTCTGCAACCTTGGTAGATGAGGAATTGAATAGCTTATTTAAATATAAAACTAAGCCTGCAAATTTGACAATCCTCAACGGAGATGGATTTAAGAGAGACATAAAAAGCGATCACCTCCCTGAAATTTATAAAAATTTAATTTGTATATAAAATTTTATTTTATACTTATAATTTGATCTCTTAATTAATTTTAACTCACTATTTTTATTTTGTAAAAATTTATCCCCTTACTTCATAATCACAGAATAATTTTGATTTTCTAAATTTAAAATTCTAATATGTAAAGTTGAATTTAATTATTCAATTTTAAAAAGTCTAAAATTTTGTGTGTAAACATTTCAACTCTGAAATGACTATTTTTGAGTTATATTGAGCTCAAATGTTTTATTAGGCCTACTTTTGTATTTTTAGCCCATCAACATAATTTTTTTAGACTATTCTTTTACCATAGAAGTTAAAAAGTTAAATTGAAATAAAAATCATGTTGTTCATTTAAATATAATATAACCTGAAGAACCTAGATGTGTCTGAGATCTTAGACGCATGTAACCCATATGCTAGCATGGTAATTTCATTTTGAGTAAAACACATTAGTTCCTTATTAATTTAGTTTCAATTTAATTTTTTAATTAATTTTTAGTCTTAATTTAATATCTTATTTATAAATATACTTTTAATTTAATCTCTTACTAATATAAACATAATAATATTTAGTTGAGATTAACAGATTAAATGTATTAACTTTTATATTAGTAAAAGATCACATTAAAATTATATTTATAAGTGAAAAACTAAATTAAAACTTGATTTAAAAAGTGAAAGATTAAAATAATGTTTACTTATTTAATTTTAAAAGAGAAATATTTGATTTTCTTTTTTACCGAATAAAGAAATGTTGGCTGGTAGTTGTACCCAGATGGTTGCTAGATTTGTTCAGCCACGTATATACAAATGAGTGGCTTAACAAAATTGTACATCTGTACGCTTAATAGTTCAGCAAGCTAAGAATCTTTTGATATTTCTTATTTGTTTAACTTAGTATTAGACTTAATTGTCCGGACGAGTTTTTAAAATTTAGGTTTAAAAAAAGTTTGAATTTATATTTTAATTAAATTTCTTATTTAAATTTTTATTCATATTTTTTTAAGTTGAATCAATTAAATTTTTATAAATCATGATTAAATTAATTTATTACTTAAAATTTAAAATAAATAGTATAAATAATTATTATTATTACATGTGCGATTATATACAAATAAATATAAATATAAATAAATTATTGTATTGATATAAATTTATTAAATAAAAAGTGTTAATTTTTATTTTTTATTAAAATATTATATTATACTAAATTTTTTTAAATAATAAGTTTTTAATTATTAAAAATTATTTATTTAAATTTTTTGAATTCGAATCAAATTTTTAAAAAAATTTAAACTCGATGTATTTTATAAATTAAATTTTTTTAATTAAAATTTTTTTATTTAACTTTTTTTTTTTTCACTCAAGTCATGAGTACGTGTGCGGAGCCTTAAATCTACCTGGTATAGCTAGTGTGCTACGGTGTACCAAAGTTCTTCCACTATTCTCGTTAGCGCCACCGTCAGCGCCACTCCTAGTTTTGGCACTTTATCTGCTGCGCAACGTAAACCTTCTTTATTTACCTCATCCTCCACTCAGCTCACTTCTGTCAAGTTGGACAAAGGGGATTATCTTCTATAGCGATCGCTAGTTTTACGTCTAATCCGTGGTCAAAAACTTGATGGTTCCATCACTAGTACAACGCCATGTCCTGCACTGTCCCTCTCGGATGACGCAGAGAGGAGACCATACCCCACCTATCAAAAGTGGGTTTCCACTGACCATCTCATTCTCAGGTGGTTGTTTTACTCCATGACTGTAGACATAGCTTCTCAACTACTTCATTGCACCACTTAGCTTTTCAGCTACTTCACTACACCATTTCCAAAGATTATGGACTGCTGCTCAGACTTCCACTGGCACTCATGCTCAATCTCGAATTACTCTGCCCAAGGGTGAGCTTCAGCGAACCGACAAGGGCACTATGAAGATGGCTGATTACCTAGTTAAACTCAAGCACATAGCTGATAATCTCCAGATAGCGGGATCCCCATTTTCTCTGTCGGATCTCATCACCAATACACTAGTTGGACTCAACTCTAAATGTAACCCAATGGTTGTTCCGTTCAGTGATAAAACGGATCTGACTTGGATGGATCTTCAGGCTTCATTATAGACCTATGAGAATCGCTTCGAACAACTCAATAGTTTTACCAATTTAACTCATGGAAATTCTATTGCTCATCTTGTTACATACTCCACTCGTTCTTATCAACACTCAGGGCGTGGTCACTGGTTTCCTAGTGGTAGTTGTGGTAAAGGATGCAATCATGGTAATCGACTAACTTGTTAGGTCTGTGGTTGGTTTGGTCAAAGCGTTGCTGATTGTTTTTATTGCCATGATTAGACTTACATGGGTACCCCTTAAGGGAAAGCCAAGACGAATAATACTAGTTTATCGGCTTATGTTGCGTCTGCTTCTACTGTTAATGATAAAGCCTGGTATTTGGATAGTGGAGTGTCCAATCACGTAACTAACGATCTCAGTCTTCTGCAAGGGTCCACTAAGACAAATGGTAAGGTGAACCTGACAGTGGTAATGGTAAAAAATAACCCATAATGAATACTGACTATTTTGCTCTCAGTGTTTTCATAATATAATACTCATGAAATCTATACAGTAAATGAGTTATTTAGGTTGGATATATATATATAATATTATGAGTTAAAGTAAGGGAGAAAATACATTTGAGGCAAGTAAAAATTTTAATTATGGGAACAGTAAGGAAATTTAAGAAAATATTAAACATGAAATTAGATAGTATTATATTTGAATTAAAAAGTTAGTATGATTGCCTAAGCCATTTCCCATGCATTTTTAACACCTAAAATTGAATCCCATAATATGTAAGTTGGGTATTTTCAAAATTTGTTTGATCTAATAGTGCAAAATATCATCTAAAAAAATTACTTAAATACCTCTAATTGGATTATTTTGTCACTAAAATCCCTTTCCCTTCGCATTTTCTACTCTCCTTGTGTGTCTTCGCTGTGCTTGTACTCAGCAGAGTTCTTCATTGCCTTCTACTACTGTTCATGGTTGCTAGAGGCCGCCCATCACCACTAAAACTTCCCCGGCTTGAGATCATTATCTTCCGCCCCTCCATTTGGCTGAAAAACGCAACTTTTACGGTGAGCTCATGTGTGGCATGATTTCAAAGTAAATTGGGCTAGATTTGATGCGTTTTCTTTTAAATTTGTTTAGGGCCTTGCCTTTAGCATGAATTTTGAACTATTCTCGTTTATTTGCACCAATCAATTGCATCTAATATTCTCATAATCATGAAAACCCTTTTGGCAATGTGTCCTTCACAAATCAGATGGATTTGGCATGATTTCGTGTTATTCTTCCAAAAAAAAGTGTTCAGGTTTCACTTCTTTAAGATTTTCGGACCTCTCTATCATTTTCAATGATTAATTTCAATTAACTTAAAATCAAAGAAACCCCAATTCTGGTATTATTCATGCACAAATTGCATTGTTTATGTGTGAAAGTGGAGAATTTGAGCTTAATTCAATGTAATCTCATCTAATTGAGTTGGAGCTTTATATCCTAAGTAATTTTCGCACCTTTCTCTTTAAAATAATTGTCAATTGTGAGTTTTAATTTTAAAATTGAAAATTTTCAATTTGGAAGTGTTTGTTCATACTTGTTGAGGGATGAAATTCAAAATTTTTGGACTACTCTAGCACCATATCTAGAGGAAGGCTTAAGGTTATTGAAAGTTTTTGTTTTGAATTATAAGTTCAATTACTAATTTTATAAATTTTCTTCAATTTTTCATAGTGAAAAAGGAAGGAAAAATGAAGGGGAAACATTATTGGAGTTGGTTTAGTGACTATGAATAATTATCTCAAGTTAATGACTAATTTTTGAATTTGGTTGGTTAATCTTTAAGCTACCTTGATGGAGTTGATCAATTTACTTAATCGAAAAGGAGTATAAATAAACTATGTTGGAGAAGATTTCATGGTCTTAGACATTGAGTAACATGATGATTTAGAGTTGAATTAAGATTGTATAATTTTCAGAACCCTTAATTAGGTTAGAGAACTTTGGGTCATGGGAAAGGAAGTTAGTTAGGGAAAATCTTTATGGACAATGCCTTAAATGGTATTGGATGACCACATTCTAAATGAATTAAATTTAAGCCATTGCAAATTTATTGGGTTTTCATTTTATGATTAAGTTAAGCATATATTATAATTGATTTAAGGTGGTACTTAGATGAGGTTTGGTTATAAGATTTGAAGGATTGAACCTTGCAATGAAAAGCAACATAACTAAATGGAGCACTCAATGCTGGTGGCTCATCACTTTTAACGAAGTGAATGATTTTGAATATGGAAGTTCACCAGTGGTTTAATAAGTTAATTAATAAATAGAATGACAAAACTTGTTAAAATATTTCCTGATGTTAGAAGTTGAGAGGACTTTATTTGTTTATATAGGTCCTTAGTGAGCTATTTGTGAATAAGTGATTTGAGAAGGCATTAAGAAGAGGTTTGTATACTCCTCCTCAAGTGAGTAAATATTATTAACTATACTTGTTTTATGTGTTTCAATATTTCTTTTGTGAATTAACAATTCTTATACACTCCAGTTCCCTGGGAACAGGCTTCCTAAGAAAGACTATTTCTTTTTTAGAATTATTCTATTTTCTTCAAAATTTTATTGGATTTTATCATAAAGTTTCATTTACAATTATATTGATTTTTATATAGTGATTTAAATACTGTTTAATTTACTATATTGGAAATTTGAAGTTTTACTGTTGAGAAATGACTTTTTTTTTAATTGATTGATTTCCATAAAGATTAAATGAAAAGTCTTTATATGAATTCTATATGCTTTGTTACTATAAACTTTCTGGATTGAAGAACTACTGCTTATATGTTCACAAATTAATTATGTTGTTAATAATGAAAATGTCTTTTAAGGTGTACGTCTAACGCAAAACCCTATAGCTAACGGTAGTAGACATTAACCATGGTGCACCATGTATTGTCTTACTGTACTAAGACCTTGTGCCATATTACTAACTAATTGTGAGCTTACTTGTTTATCACTTATTATTGTATTGTATCGTCATTGCTAGCATATGCTAGCACTTGATTATCGATTTACTGTTGATTTTATGGGATATCTTCCACTTCCATACTTTTAAATTTATGGATTTAAATTGCTTTTAGTGCATTATGTTGAGCAAGAGAAGATTTCGTTATCATTAAATCATGACTTCTCAACTGAAATTCAGGACTTATGATTTTATTTGAAATGATAAAAAATTTGTAAAAAACTCTATCATTCTTGTCTGTTCCCTTCTTAGTATACTTAGTGATATTTGTTCACTGATTGTTTTCACCCATCCTTATTTTATTATGTTTTTCAACGTATAGTGTAGACTTTGGATTCTCATCGGCTGCATAAAGTGAAGTTAGTTATCTGATGGTGAGCCCTGAATTGTTTGTATGGGCAAGGTTGATTTTTATTGTTAATTATTATGTTATTTTGTACTCTAGAAGCTTCTATTGTCACAAGCAGGGTTTAATATTATTTATGTGTGTGTATATATATATATATTAGGTTGTCTAATTATGAATTTTATTGTGAAAGTAGAACTCTCAACCTTTTGATGTATATAATTGTTTGTGAAAATTTTGGAAAGTTCATAATTCAAGAAAGATTTTGTCGCAAATTTTCTCATGAAGGCCACAAAATGAATTTATGTATGATTGATCCATGTGAATTTTATTAAGTGGTCCACTGATATTACTAAGTATGACCCTGATATAAATCAGTGATTAAACTAATTAAGTTGTATGTCTTATTCTGTTCGGTTTACAGAGGTGGGGTTTACTTCAATCTCCGTGTCGTGCACATCTCCTCAACTAAGGCGTGATACATAACAAATGACTTGCTACGAATGAAATATTATATGCTCCTCGTGTTGCAAAGAATTTGCTAAGTGTTTGACAAATTGTTACTAACAATCCTGTTTTCATTGAATTGCATACCAATAGTTGCCTTGTAAAGTACAAGCGGAAGTAGCAGGTGCTATTACAAGGGAGAGTCAATAGTGGAACTTATCAACTAAAAATCTTGATGAGTTTCAACAACATAACTATGGAACATCTTTGAATAATACTACACACACTACCTTTTTTTCCATTAAGGAGACCCGACATAGATGATTAGGTCATCCCTTAAGTAGAGTGTTGTCACAAATTTTATAGAAATGTAACTGATGGGTCCATAAGGCCCAAGATAACTCGGGTCTACTCCAGAAGGCATAAATGACCCGAGAAGGGGGAGGGTGCTGAGGGAAATATTCCTAAGGGTGAGCTGGCATCGGGGGAAGGCTGTTAGTAACTAACTTTGTAGGGGTGCGCCTGGTGAGTTAGTTATGTAAGGGAGTCTGTGAGTGAGGAGGGGGTAGGAAAGGTTTTGATATTCTGGAGAGATCCTAGCCTCTCGAAAGCTAGGAAAGGGTCTTGAATTTTCTGCACTATTGTTTCATTTCCTTTTCTGTATTTCCAGTCTCTCCACTGAAGCTTTTCCAGTAAGGATCGGTTGTTCTTCTTGTCATTCAGTAATAATATTTGAGGGCTCCATCAGTAACATTAAACATAGTGACAATGAGGTCTTTCAATTTTGTAATGCTTGCCAATATGGGAAACTTCATGCCTTGCCATTTAAATAATATGATTCTCGTGCCAAAGCTCCGCTTGATCTTGTGCATACTAACATTTGGGGACCCTTTCTAGGTGTCTCTCAAAGGTTTCAAATATTATATTCATTTTCTCGACGACTCCAGTAGATATATGTGGATACATCCCTTAAAGCTCATAAGTGAAGCTTTACAAGTGTTTAAGCATTTTAAAACTTCGGTGGAAAATCAATTTGATAAAAAAAATTAAGATCCTCTAGAGTAATTGAGGAGGAGAATACCAGAGTTTTTATGAGATTATCACCTTATCAGGAATACATTTTCGGCATTCCTGCACTCACAGATCAACGTAAAATGGTCATGCATAGAAGAAACACTGACATTTGGTGGAAGTTGGATTAACTTCACTGGCTAAATGTGCCCTCAAAGTACCTGTGGGAAGCTTTCTCAATTGCAGCACACCTCATTATTCGATTACCCACTACTATATTACATATTTCAGCCATCTTGGAAGTGATCTGATCATGGCTATTTAAAGACTTTTGGGTGTGCCTACTACTCGTGCTTAAGGCCTTATAACAAGCGCAAATTACAATATCATTCTATGCGATATGTTTTCTGGGATATAGTAGCTGTCACAAGGACTTCAAATGTCTAAGTCCAACGAATTTATTTATTTCGACTTGTGATCCTTAACGAAAGTGAGTTTTTATTTGTGACAAGTTTCCTGAATACTTCAAGACCACCATCCTCAGCTCCTCTCACAATTGAACTTTTTGATCTCAGTCCTCTAGTTGCAATGTGTTGCCTTTAGAACCCTCTTGTGGTTTGAATGCCTCAACATAGAATATTACAGAGCAGCCTATATGTGACTCAAGCTGTGAACATCAATCCACTGCAGTAAACCCCCCTGACATTTCTACACCTCTAAATTCCTTTGCTACAGTTGTACAAGTTGCATCTTGTCTAGCCAAATGTCGCCCTCATGGTCACAAGAAATCAACAAGGAATCTTCAAGCCCAAATACCCCTTCATGGGCTTCACAGCAACAGAACTACAACATGGTGTGGAGCCCTTAAGAGTTAAAGAGGCATTAACAGTCCCTCACTGGAAATCGACTTTGGGGTCCTATCAACAACAAAACTTGGGACGTAGTACCATGTACAGGACAACAGAACATTGTTGATAATGAATGGGTTTTTAAGACCAAGTTCAATGCTAATAGCAGGGTCCAACAATACAAGGCCAAACTAGTAGCCAAGGGTTTCAACAATGCCCTCGTGTGGATTTTGGAGAAACACTCAATCCTATGGTGAAGGCCTCGATTATTGGCATAATCGTTACTCATACAATCTCACTCAACTGGGATATTTGACAAATTGACATTAACAATGCCTTCCTTACTGGGCATTTACAATAAACACTTGTCATAAATTAGCCACTAGGAGTTGAGGGTGTTGTCAACCCAACTCATATTTATAAGTTGCCTAAGGCAATCTATGGCTTGCGCCAGGCCCCAACAGCTTGGTTTGAACAACTACATGCAACTCTGATCAGCTGAAGTTTAAAAACACCAAGTCTAACAGTTCCTTGTTTTTGTTCAGAGAGCATTCCACACTACTATTCCTACAGTTCGATTCTGTTGTTTGCACTTAAAGACTTAGGGAGCTTACACTACTTGCTGGGCATTGTTGTATACCAAGACGCCACTGGTGTGTTTTCAGTCAAAGCAAATATGTTTTGAATCTACTTAAACCATATGGACTTGATGTGTTACTCCCTGTCTAACACCCCATGGATCCTAGAAAGTCTTTCAAAGGAAAGACAACGAACTGATGAAGGATCCCTCACTGTTTTGAAGTCTGTAGGGTGGATTGCAATACTTCAAAAACTCACGCCCTAACAATTCTTTCCCTGTCAACAAGCTCAACCAGTATATTAGCAATCTTGCAACTTCACATTGGCGAGCAGCTCAACAAATACTATGCTATCTTAGAAGTACAATTTATCATGACCTTCACATTAAGCCATCGCAGCATTTGTTGTTTTCTCAGTACTCTGATGCAAATTGGGCAACCTGCTTAGATGACGGAAGATCGGTGACTGGGTACTGTGTATTCCTAGTTGACACATTAGTACCTTGGACATCTAAGAAACAGAAGGTGGTGTCCCGAGTACTGAGTCCAAGTACCACAATCCGAATTTTACGCAATCAACGGGAGAGAGTTGCACTATTTAAAAGACCTTGTCCATTGGCCATTATTGAAAAACATGGTTACGCCACAGGTTAATAAGTTAAGAAACCAGTAAAATTATTATAAATGAATTGAATAGACTCCTTGGTCAATTCTTTATTTATTTGATGTCAAAATCACAATTTTGAGGATAATGGAAAGAGTTGTTGCTAGTATGGGACTATGTGACAGGATTTTATTCAGCACTCAGACCTGAAAAGCGCAAATCACCTACAGGAAAGATCACTTCAAATATCTCCAGTGAAGCTCTTATCCTAGCCATAAGCAGTAACTCCAATCTTCTGTTTTTTAACTTAACAACCAGTTTTAAATCATTGCAGAACCCCACAATCACCTTTCCAGTTCCGCTAATAATGTCTTTCTGCTAGACGTGTCTGCATCAAGCACCAACAGGACCTAACACATGGCGAAGCTTCCCACCAAGCTCCATTTCAGAAGCGTAGAGATGTTTCACGTAGCCACGCTTCAAGTGACAATTTATCTTTTGAAAATAGAAACTAAGAAAATCATATACAAATCAGCAGAGTTATGAATTATTTACATCAGAAAGAAGACAAAATGCCTTCAAAAAACCTAATTAAAAACTATGAACACAGCCCAAATATCCTTGACAAAATATTACAAGAATACAAAACGTTAACAAAAGTATTAATCAGTGGCATGGGTTACTCCGGCCCCACTAGACAAAACAGCAGAGCAAAGCAGGGAAACAACGAAACTACTAAAAAGAACTGAAAAACTAATAATCTAAATAATGCTATGAACAAATAAAATTGATTGACTATTACTTGGAAAGAGAATATATATATATATATATATATATGTATGTATGTATGTATGTATAAATTATATATAGCAATACCATAATATATTAGCTCAGCCCAACCAGTAAATAGTGCTATGCCATATCACAGGGACCTTTCCCAATTACATAGCAACACAATAACATGAATTGCAAACTCTTACCAAGGAACGAAGCTGCAGCCAAAATTATTCCCTCGAATCATTTTCATCAAACGTTTATGCTTTTACTCACTAGGGTTAATACTAAATGTTTAAAAAAATTACCGATAAATAATTGATTCATCTATTTGATTGTGAATTAACCACAAGTTTTCCAGCTCTGTACTCTTGAAAGAAAAACTCAACTAAGATCAACCTGCCGGTTTGATCAACATTGGCAATGGTGACAGATGTCTTAACAACCCAACACAGCTCACTCCTGCAAATTGAGAACTTCAAATAAAAAGGGGGGAAAAAAGAAGAAAAATGAGTGTCCATGGCTCAGAACGTGAAATATAAATTGATGTTCTCGACATATAATGTGAAAAGGTCAAGTACTGGGAACAAAACCATTTTTACTTCTAATATTCAATGGCCAGGGCGTTAGATATTTTACACAAATCTAATGGGCAAAGTAAATATGAACCATATAAAATTAAGGCTTAAGAGATATAGGTAGTTTGAAAAATTACCAGCAGCAGATGGAAATAACGCTTCTTGGGAGTTTCATCATTGGGTAGCCCAATAGACCAGTCATGAGTCAGTCCCACCACTCTCAGCAGCGCAACAAAATTGCACTTGTCCATTACTGTCTTGGATGCACTATAGTCAACCATACAAAAAGATCACATCCCATATGTTCTGCTGTAAAGATCCCCAGAATTTTGCATCCTATATTTTGAATCCTCATATCCTGCATAAACCTTGTTAAGTCCAAGTCTTTCATTTCTCAGAAGCTCGGCCACACCCAGACTGTTTCCATTCTGCACCTCATTCCACCCATTCCACATTCCATTTGACAAGACTGCATTTCGAGACTGCTGCGGAGACAACTGATGAAAAGGGACTAAATTACTGACTTGTGATTGATCTAATCTTGAAGAAAGTCCATAAGAATCACTGCGCTGAGAGAAATTATTTCCAAGTTCAGAAAATCTAAGGTTCTGCTGCTGTGACAGAGATTGTTGCATCAATAATTGAAGTCTAGCCTCATTTTCAAAATAATTCAATTGGGTGAAATTTGATCTCATGTCCAACTCTGGGCTGTTTAGCGCACCTTCAAGTCTCCCCTTACCAACTGCCAATATAGCAGGATCATTAAATTCTATGTCCCCTGCACCACCAATATATCCATTTGTAGGCATCTGATACGAATTTCTCAGCAAGGAAGAAGACTCAACCAAGGAATTCCCTGTGAGGTGGATAGCATCTACAATTAAAACTTAAAAATGACAGACAAGAGAAAATAGAAAGAAACCACAACCAACCAGATATGGAGCCAAAAGCCTGCTCCACTCTCTCATGAGAAGAGAAACCTGGTGGTGGTGCCCTGCTTGAAACAGAAAATCCTGGCGGAGCAGTAATCTGAGCTCTTGAAACAGCTGTACAGCATTATAGCAGGAAAGTAATCAAATGGCTATACACTGCCCAGACACAATAGCAAATTAAAATAAGGCAGCCAATGAATAATTTCAGGAATGCAAACAGGTAACCTAAAAGGTATAACCTAAATTGTCACTTGACCTTTGAAATTTTCTAACTTCTAACTTAAAAATGGGAGTGGTGACCAGGTGGTCCAGTAACAGCATTAGCAGCTGTTCAATTACCTTACCTCAGTGACATAAATCTCATTCACAACTAGTGATCTACTCAATATCTCAACAAACACAAAATTATTATAAGCAGATGCAGTTATAATTTTTTTTTTTTCTGGGGAATGTAATACAAAAGTACAAATGACATATCGAAGCACAGCTATGTAGTCAAGTAGTCAAGTACACAGCTTCCTATTGTAACTCCCTAGAAGAAACATGATCAGGCTGCAGACAAACTTCCAAATAAACCCAACAAGAGTTGAAAATTTAGAACAAGACAATAATTCAAAACAACCAGAAGTGGAAGCCTGCAATTCAGTTCATTTATTACGACTGAAAAATAAAAATGTCTAGAATTTTAGTTCTCTGTAAGTTTTGAAAGGAATTGAAAATAAACCGAACATGTGCAGTAAACAAAACATCATAACCCCATATAGAAGAATTTATGTAAGTAAAATTTAATCAACATTTTAGATCTCCAAGGCAAGATGATAAGAAAACAAAAACTCTAGGATGGTATTGCCAACAGAAGCAAAAAGGACCAAGCATAAGAAATACCAGCAGAAGATTTTATGAAAGCTAAAATTGACAAGCAAGGAGAAGCTATCAATACTCACCAGAAAGCTTATTAGATGAAGCAACAAAGTGACCGCCGCCTAAATTTTTAGATTCCTCAAGGTTACTAGTAGGGAACCCATTTCCAATACCCAACTTATTTAAATACAAGTCTCTTCCTGCAAAATCCTGGATGAGTGCGTGGCTCTTCGGTTGCTCACCAGCACCATAAGATGGAAGTACATCAAATGTTCTAATTCTGGATTCCCCCTGCCTAGCAAAAGAGAATCTTGATTGGTTGTTATTTTGAACTTTCCATGAATTAGTGTTTTTTAATGGACCACACTGGTTATCAGTGTTGTCACCCAACAATTTAGCCAAATTCTGAGGTGATATCAGTGAGTTATTCCACGGATCAAATTCCATGGACAATATATTAGAAATTATACTACTTTCACCCCTATCCATAGCAGCATCACTTTTAACATCAACTGCCTTGGCAGGAAAATTTGCAATACATTGCTCATTTCTTTCATGTTGAAGCAATAAAGAACGTTCAATGGTGCTGTTCAAACCACAAGAGCTGCCACCTACCAATTTCTCAGGGTAACCATCCCATAATATGCTAGATGCATGTAATAAGGAATCCTCCCCAATTTTATCATCTGCAGATAAAGAACCAGCATTTATAGCAGTGCAAGGTTCACCATGCTGCAGAAGATGAGGACTAGAATGGTTAGAAACATTAGCAAAACTTGCAGATTTAAGCAAGTAAGGAGAATGACAAACTTCTGGATCCTTGAGTCTTTGATTATCAAAAGATGCTATATCATCCACTTCAGTTGTATCTGATACTACATAAGCTTGTGAATCCAATCTCCAATCGCATTGTTCCCTACGACTACACACCCCATTATCTGATGTAGCAGCTTTACTAGCCACAGTTGTAATTAGAGCATCTCCAGAGTTGTCAGCTTTATTTGGAGACCCTTGAATCAGAGAAGATTTAATAATTGTACAATCAGATGGGGGGCTACTAGGTTTGGTTGCACCATAGTGTTCATTTTGGACATATCTATCAATGTTAATTGAGGACAAGTCAGAGCACAACTTCTGAATCTCTTCATTGGTTGCAGTACTTGCTTCCTCAGGACCAGACCTGCACAACTGCCTGGTAATGTCAGTAGAATTTGTTGTGTTTGCTGTAGGACAGCTGCCTCCATCATTGCCTCTGGATGACGGTTGAGAAGACAGCTGGCTGTTCAAATTCACAGGTGCAGGAGAAACATAGGATGTTGCAGTTTTTTCACCTGCATTACACAGATTGTCCATGCTATGGTGTTGTTTAACAAAATTCAATAATTCATTTTCTACTCTAGGCAGCACAATATGATTCCCATCACTTGATGTAGGCCTCTTCGTCATGTTATCATGCAATGTAGAAGCCTGAATTGTGCCTGCAACAGCTGAAGAAAAGGCTAGGGTGGTACTGACTGTATCAGGTTTCGGCTTGGTTGGTCCATTTGGACACAACAGACCTCCAATACGGGACTGACAACCTGTAGCCCGTGTACCCCTACCAAACAAAAATAATTTATAAGAGAAATTATACAACTTCAACCTTCAATGCCAGTCACATGAAGGTATGTACCATGCAGCAGCAGCGGGGAGAGCTATAGATCTCCCTGAACTTCCATTTGGAGGTGAATCTTTTATGACGTTAGAAGAGTTCTGCTAAATAATTAAGTAACAAAGTTAGTGCCTTCATATTCAGCTGCTGAGTGTATAAAGTAAATTTTGCTAGCCATATACCCAAACTGAAAAAAGCAACTAAAAGTGGGTTAAGCATTCTGCAACAACAAGATGGTAAAAGCTAGCACCTTAAATTTGGATTTAAAGAAAAAAACTAATTTTTTTTCTTCAAAAAAGAAGCCTTACACTAGAAGCATTTTTTGCAATGGGCTTTCCTGAAGAATGGTTCATATAATCATCCACAGGAGGTGGCAATACATTTCCTGAATGTCTTTGCATATTGTTTGCAGCACCAGTACATTGTTGAACTCGACTTCTTTAAAACCAAAGAGCAAGTGAATATACAGTCATTTGAAAAACACTCAATAAAGTTTAAGACACATAGACAGAAAACTAGCAGCCAGAAAAGCACAAATTCTTCAAACACAGAACCAGCACATAATGCTGACTTACATAAAATGAACTCCAACTAATTCAATTTCACAGCAAAAGCAAAGTCTGAGATACTGCCCATGATGGTGTAAATAGTAGAACTACCTCCCCCCAGTGAACAACTACAATACAAGAAAGACTTTCCAACTCATAACTTGTCGACAAAAGAATCAATTGTCATCAGTCTATACAGTTAGCACCACCCTTAGACTTATCATTTGGAATTCCAATTTCTTTGAGGTTGGAATCCTCATGTTTTAAGTTCTAACCACTTATCCAGAGCCAAAGTAGACTCTACATATGCTTCAGAGATAATGTGTGCTATATTGAAAGAAAAAAAAAATGGAAGGTCAGCCAATGCAAATTAAACTCTAGCTAATCTGGCAAGCTTAAAATGCCAGGAAAGACGTGTTTAATATTTTGGAAAGAAAAGATGAAAGTAAAGTCATGTCCTTCATTTGATCCCTTAAAAACTTGAAATATCAAATTGAAGGGTCACGGTTACCTGTATTTTGCAATAACAAATTTTATCTTGTCACTGTGTCATGTTAGGTCTCGTATGAAAGTTCATTAAGACAAGAAAGTACCTAGTGTATGCTGAAATAATTTCATCTTTTGTAAAACTATCTTCTTGAGAGCCAATCTCGTGCAGATATAGACAATCAGGATTGCCGCAAGGCTGGTCACAAAAATAGCTCCACAATTAAAAGCATAATTGATTCAGGTTAAATTTCAAATAACTCACTTTGAACCTGGCAAATAAACCATGGGCTTTGTTGACTCCCTCACCTAGCTTTCTTTGACTTTTTATCACAAAAAAGGGGCTAATAGCCACAGGTAGAGAGATTTAAGTGGATTATTTGACAAAATTGAAACTACAGGGTCATTTGTTGAAAGCTCTAAGTTGAAGGGCTTTCTGCATTCTAGCCTTCAATTAACTAAGGCACTATCCAAAAATCAATATAGACGGTAATTTTCATACCACATTTCGGAGCCATGCATGACAATATTTCGTGGTTCCAAAACATGCCCTGCAAACGAACAAAGAAAGTTCATATACAAATAATAAGAGTCAAACGCCAAACATCCCATGCATGAAAGGTAAATAAAGATAGATATCAGTACCTTAATGGTCTACCCTCCAAGACAAATCCATGTACACTTTGAATACAACGAATTGCTTCGTCTTCCTTTGAATAAGTTATATATCTGAAACATGATGTTCTTTTAAGTATTGCTACATTATTATAAAAGGATAAAAGGTAACCAAGTAGGACATAGAGTGGAGAAAATTGCATCCAATTCTTTTTGTCAGTATATTACCTAACTTCTACAGACAAAACAGAATGTTTAAGAAGCAAAAAATATGCCAATGTTAAACTATCTTATTCAATTCAATGACAGTGAAACAGTAAAAGGTCTAATTCATGTAGGAACTACTACAACAAGCTAACATTGAAGAGATGCATTACGGAGAGAGCCTCCACAAGCATGATAAGAACATAAACGTACACACTACATGTACTGTTTGGAAACTGTTGAATAACACCAGCTGCCGTTCGAGACATTGATACTTTCAAGACCTTCCCATACTGACCAAAATACTCCCACTGCTGGAGCAGCTGCACAAATGATAATAAAAATATTAATTAACTAGAGGAAAAATATAAAATAGAAGAAAAAAGAATACATCTAATGAGACGGCAATAGCCAAATACTTAGAAGGGAGAAAATTTTACATCTTCATCTGCCAGATTAAGAGGCAATCCAACTATGTATACAAGATTTCGCTGAATCACTCGCACACTGCTGAGTTGCTTCCGTCCTTCAGATGACTTAGACTTTGCTTTCTGGTTCTTCATCTTTCTCTCCATGTTAGTTTCAGCCACCAATCTATTGGGAAAAGGACATCAACAGAGAAACAGAAAGTTCACCAACAGAAAATTTTCTTTTGTTCTATAACATAGAGGAAAATCCTAGACCAGTTTAAAGTTTCCAATAAAGGTCACCAGTTGGAAGTATTAGTTTTGATAAATTTTCATACAAAAACACACACTTAATGAAAAAATAACAGAAAAAAATTTCCTTTAAAACAAATTTTATTTTTGTCCAGCAGAAATAAACTGTTGACAGACTAACCTCTCACAGTTTGCAGCCATCCCTACAATCTTCTCCTTATCATAAGGCGCACGACATGCCGGGCATCGCCCCTCTGTGTCATCCTTATCAGCCATGTCCAATATGTGATGCCAACACCAAACACATATCTGAATTCAATAAAAGATGGAATTAAATAGAATAATAAGTCAACTACTGACCAGGGAATTAATTATACAAATTCACACCATAGTTGAAAGGAACCTAACACAGGAGTAGCTCCATCCCTTCCATTCCATAACCAGCTCCAATTATAATCAAATCAAATAGTTCTAAATTCAAATCAAATTAATTCTTCTCATTTCCTTATATGAGCAGATATTGTCCTGAAAAAAATTTATTATAATGAACGCATACCCCCTGTAATTAGCACATAAAAACACCTCAAATACATGTTGATTTCTAAATGATGAAGTAACTCAACTCTTATGTTAAAACATCGCCTCCAACCTTTAAAGATAACAGGAAAATATTTTCACAAGTGCTAAACAAAATGAAATGTAACCACAAAATTCATTTGATCATCAGTGTATGCTTAGTTCACTTAAAAATGCCAATGTGCAGAGTTAGAGGCTGCATAAAATAGTACTAAGAGTCTAAGAAATGG
The DNA here is from genome assembly GCA_037074485.1 of Delonix regia. Taxonomy (NCBI): domain Eukaryota; kingdom Viridiplantae; phylum Streptophyta; class Magnoliopsida; order Fabales; family Fabaceae; genus Delonix; species Delonix regia. Next base: position 15,331,826 of record CM073456.1, on the reverse strand, counting down.
AAGTTGGAACATAGCAGGGTTGAACTATATTTCAAGAATAATACATGCTAAAAGATGAAGAGAGAAACTTTGAATAGAAGAAATGATTAAACTGACAAGAAATTTGGGTAAACTTGGTAAAACACAATATTATATTGTCCAGGAGGTTAGAAAGAAAAATCTCCAAAATCCAAATCATTGCCAAATAAGAACATAAAAAAAGTCAAACCTCATAACCACATTTGCACGGCTTCAATTGCTGATCTGTCAAATCCATCTCTTCTGCACAGAGAGGACAAGTCCTTTCTCCTTCGTCGCTCATGATTGCACTAAAAAAAATTCAGCAAAGTACAAATCACTACCATTAAGATAACAGATTTAACAGTGTTCCATTCTAGTAGCCAAAGCTGTAACAACAAACAATTTAAATTTTAAAAAGACACAGCCTCATTCATGACCAACAATATGCTAGGTTTTATCACATTCGTAAGCATATACATCACAAACGCATGCATGAGTTTTCTCTTAAAGAATCAAAGAAAAGTGGAGGGACGAAGCATTAAAGCCTACATCCAGTGAACTCATAAATATTATTAAATTAGGTTTAATTTAACAGCTGATTATTTCCTTGTTTATATTATTTGTCTCAGAATATCATGTGTGACAAAAAGGCAACAAGCTGTAACAGTATGAGAAACCATTCACCCTCTTATATAAGACGTATAACAACTTAATAACAATGCCCACTGTCTCCTCACAGTCGACCACATTCAACAGCACCAGAGACTATACCGTCTCTTACAACCTTACCTCTACCATAAGCATTAGGTTACCAAGCAAATTCAGGTCACATTTACTATTCCTTTTCACAGTCATCAGTTACGTTCAGAGAAGATATTAGTATGATTAGCATCGGTAAAAAAGTATATTTAAATATTCAATCTACTTAATCAGGAGGAGATATTAGGTGGTTTCTAACCCATATTTAAATATTTCCCTTACGACTTCTAAACAACTAACAAAATGAGCTGATTGGAAGCTGTGCAGCAGAATTGTGGGATATGGTTCTGCAACTAGCATTTCCCATCCAAATAAAACCCCCACTGTTTTTCCACTAAGAAAGAAATTCAAATATAAATTGCAGCGCGTCATCCGCAATCACCTCAGATCAACGAAACGATCAAGCTGAATATAAATCAGAAAAAGAAATAATAATAATTTGACAATCGAAGACCTCATCATAATTGTTTCCAAGCAACAAAATAAAAATCCTACATGCCAAAATAAACGAAAGGCAAATCTGGGCTGCCACGTCAAAATTTACATCGTAAATGAAACAAATTTGCAACTTATAACAATCAGCAATGATGTCAATAACAGGCATAATTTATGGACCAATTAAGGATCTAGGAAATATTGAATTCGATTGATAAATTAGGTTGCATAGATAGGAACTCTAACACTCACAGTGCTGAGATCGGGAACAAGAACAAACTTTGAGGACGAGATTGTTTAAGAAGGGCACAACAACGAAGACGCAGAAAGGGAGCGAGAGACCAAAGGGGCAAGAGCGGCAGAGAAAACCACAATGAGTATTTCGAAAGGGAGAGTTCGGCTTTGTTTGGATGGATCTTAAGGCTGCTGTCCTGCTACTTCTCTCACGGTGCGTCGCTGTCATCTATGTATCACGGACCTTCGCTCAATACCCTTGGATGAAAACGCCCGCAAGTAGTGGTATTTATGAAAAGAAAAATGGGCTTAATAGACTATATGACCCGTAATCATACTGGATTAGACAAAATTCTCATGTTGATCCCTCTACTCATTCCTCCATTTCTATGTTAATCCTTCACTCTTTCAAAAATCCAAATTGGTCCCTACTCATTCAAACAATTTTCATTGTAGTCTTTTAGTTAAACCCCTATCTAAAAACATCTTATGTACACGTTTAGTGCTGATGTGCCACACAAAGTGATGACATGAAAAATTTGAAGTTTTTCTTTTACCATATTAGCCTCCACCTAAGCCACTTCTTAGCCACATTAACATCCACATGGCCCTAAAACACCCTAACCCAACCCAACCCAACCTTTTGACAATGTCTTCATCCAGTTGCTCCCACCAATCTTGTCCTACATCTCTTGTGAGTCAATCCTCTTTGCTACCATCTTCTCGTTGAGCCTATTTGTTGCCATCTTGCCAGCAATTTTCATTGGCGTCTTTATGCAACTTGTGCTTCTTTTCACAAGTCTTTTTGCATATTGTGGGGAGTTTCCTAGATGTAATTAAGTGGATATTAATTAACCAAAGTATTGTCTAGTGGAAGATCTTTTTTATTGAGGCTAAAAATGGTAGTAGAGAAATTAAGAATTGACAAAGAGAAAACCAAATTTATTGATGAATTTTAGCACTATAAGAGTGAGCTTTCGTTGATGAAAAAGATAAATTCATTTCATAACTAACTCAATTTACATATTGACAAACATTGAGCATGAAGAAATAGAAAACAAACAATATAAATAAAGAAATTGATCTTAGATTTGCTTACCTATAAAGGTAGCCCTTCATCCGTGAAATAAGTAGCAGGAGCACTAATTTATAGTTTGTGTTTACTGGCTTATTTATTGTTTTATTTCAATTCAAACAAAACCTTATCTCTTTACTACCTATAATTGAAACAAAACAAGGATATAGTTTATAGACGTTAGATGAACTAATCTTTTGTTGAGATTTAAGTAGTTCAATGCTATGAATGGCTGCTCGCCAAGAGCTCGAGTCGAGCTCTAATTTTGGCTGCAGGTAAGGGGAACCTATACTAAACACCATGTTGCAACTACATCAGGAAGTTTTTAAATTAGCGTACAAAGCACCTTATTTTTAAATAGAGCATGTAAGACAAAATCAACACAGGGCCAAAGATACACAGTAAATAAGAGTACTATCCTAAAAAGGCCTCTCGTTGCTTAGCAAGATGTAAGGAGGAATGTTTATGTGCTCCAACTTTTATAGATTTGAGTTTGGTCTAACTTTCATTTATTTAAGGAGGAATCAACATAAGTTTTGTCTTACATAAATTCTACTAAGAAACAACCCTAACTATATTGTCTTATGGGGCAAGTATGAAGAAAAATGAAAATTATTAAAAATAACGATGGTTCAAGAAATGAAAGAAAAAATGGATGGTCAAAAAACTAAAGAAAAATGGAAGATATAAAACCAAGAATGAAATACTAAGATATGAATTAGAAAGAGATTTGTTAATGGACGAGGGTAGTAGATGAACAACGGTCGAAAGTTTCAACCATTATATAAAACGTGTTTGGAAAAAAGAAGACGCTTTAAGATTTCTATAGTATTTTACCTTTAAAATTTATAATAACCAATTTACTTTATTCAATTGATTTTATATAAATTTGTTATCATGTACAAAATGTCCTAACTAGTTTTCATATTTTAAATATATAATTTTATATTTTTATTAAATGTATTGAAAAACAAAATACATTTTAAGATTTCTATAATTTCAACGACTCAATTCAATTCATTTTATATAAAATTTTCATATTTTAAAATAAATATTATAACATATCTATATATTATATATTATATTAATTTTAACATATCATACCATTTACTAAGACCAATATATCGGTCAAAAACTTGTGGTTGGATCCGACCAATTAGTGGATTTCACATATGTTTTATTTAAAATAACATTATGCATTTTAAAATTAATTTATAATTTTTCCCTAACTATAAACCTTGTTATTTTACTTTAGACAATTTTAATAAGTAATTTACTCCATTCAATATATTTTATAAAAATTTGTTGTTGTATACAAAATATCTTAACTAGTATATATATTTTAAACTATCATTCTATAATATATTAATTTATGACATTTTAAAAATTTCATATTATATTGATATAAATAAATTGATGAAAAACTAACCTATTGGCGCCTATAGTTTGTAGCAATTTCAATTTAGTCCTCACTGTTTTTTTTTTAATCACTCCTAATAGTTTGTAACTGTGTGAAAAATAGTCCTTATTGTCAAACTAATAAAATTTCATCCAATTAATGATGAGTAGACAAATAGAGATGACATTGTGTAAAATGTGGCATCCTACTAACCATGAAAAAGCCACATAAGCATAAGGGAAGGTTAAAGCACGTTAAGCCTAAGGTTGTACATTAATTTACATTAGGGTTTGGAATCAGGTTTGTTAACATTAATTTATGTTTCAAATGCTTTAGAAGAATGGTTTATGATAACAACTTTCTTCGATTATATTAGGATTTTTAAAAGTCTAATCTTTCTCACCCTGAGAATATAATCCGAATACACTTTCCTTTCATTAATCCAAAATGATTCTACTCAATTCTATTTTCTAATGGGCATGATTGTTCCTTTCTCACCTTGAGAATATTGTTGTTGATGAAATTTTGAAGTAAAATAATCCTATTCAATTTTATTTTCTAATGGGTGTGATTGTTATTAGTGAATTATGAAGGAGATGTTATTTTCACTTAACTTTTTAGATTGAAAAGTTGTTACTGGTTTTTTTTTTTTTTTTTTATCATTTGGTCTTGATATTATTATGGCTTTTACTATTTCAAAAAAGTTCAAGAACACATGGTAGTTTGAATTTCTTTCCATCTTATACAACCTTAGTTATGTTATTTTTCCATCTTAATATTTATTGGTGGTTTTAACATTGTTTGCAGTTGGTGATTCCAATAACATCTAGTAGTTGCATATTAGTAAAATGGTGCTTTTTTAGTGTAATTGAGAATGTATATGCATTCATATTATGTTATAAGAAAAACTTACTTGCAGATACTAATGATAAAGGGGAAGGAAAAATGGGAGGTGAGGGGATAGTGCATATGCCTGGGTTAGTGATATTATTGAGAAACATGATTGCTTTTCTTCTCCATCTCTAGTTGCTTAAAACACCTTGTAGAAGGAAAGAAAGGTAGGTTAAAGATTTGAAGTGCTCATGAGGGAATATAAATTTGTTCACATGGTGTTTAAATATTAGCAAGTGGAGTAGTATGTGGTTAGTTGATGTGTTACAGGGTGCATTTCCTCTCACTATGTACTTCTTTCAATAATGCTTGATCTTTCTTAATATCTTGAATGCACTAATTTATCTTTCATTACATTAAGTTGGGTGTTTCCATGGATGGATTTATATTGATATTATTGAATTATAAATTAAACCTCTAAAGACTTAAAACTCTTCGCAGTTTTACTTTTAACCATCAATTGACCATGTTAGGTATAAAATTCAAATGTATTCTGGTTGATAGCAACTTTGTTTATGCCATTTCTACAAGTATGATTAGAAGATTGATTCTCTTGCAAAAATATTTTTTTGGTTTTTGTTCTTCTTTTTAGATTTCATGCTATTTGGTTTTAATTGTAATGTAAGGTTGTGAGAGTCATTATTGATTATTAAAGGTTTTGAATGCTGAAATGGTTATTCAAGGTGTTGATACAAGAATTTAAAATGACAAAGGCACCTTATAGTGTAGAAAGGACAAATGTTATTCTCTTGCATAAATGGTTTATTTTCTTTTGTTGAGCTACACTTACCATAAGAATAAAGATGCTTTGGTTGTTGTTGTCTTACTATAATATAGTTAAATCAAACTGATTTGTTTTACCTATAATAGAATTTTATAGATAGACTTTGTTTTGCCCATTGTAAAACTTTACAGATTGATTTTGTTTATTGATAATTAAATCAAACTTATAATGCAATTGTTCTACTTGAATGTAAAAGCCTATCGGCGGGATGAACCAATCTATTAGCAACAACAAATTGTGAGAAGGTACCAATAAGCTCTTTCCCACCAATCCATTAGTATTAGCATTTCATGATGGAATTCCAAAAGCAATTAGTTTAGGATATTTTAAAGAAGCTTATTGGTTTTAATATTGCTCTTTAGTTGTTGTAATATTGTTGTGATCAACTATAGAGAAGCAAATTTGTTTTAATACTACTATTTAGGTGCAATAATACTATTGTGATATTATAGAGAAGCAAATTAGGTGATGTTATATTGTAGTGTAAGTGATAAAATATTGCTATAATTTTGCTCTAAGTGTGATTGAGTTATAATGAATTTATTTTTACATTCTCCTTGTATTTATCTCTCGTTATTCTTTAACTATTTAAAATGAGGAACATAAAAGTGAAGTATATAGTGGCAACACAAGGCTGTCATAATCTAATAATTCAACACAAATTAGAAAACACACATATGCCTAAAAGTGAAATAAAAAACTTGACATAAAACCATTATTAATGCTGCATCACAAGGTTGCCAAGTTCCAAAATGTCAAACACAAAGACTATACATGCTACCATAGGCTATTAGTGCTAGCACAAGGTTGATAGAATCCAAAACAACAAATACAAAGACCACAAATGCCATCAGAAGGCTACCGACATCCAAAATAATAAACACAACAACTATAAATGCCATAACAAGCTGGCAACTTTAAAAATAACAAACACAAGATGCATTAACGAGCTCTTATAAGCAAGATACTTTAATTTGTACTGAAGACTACTTGTTGGTTCTTTTATTGTGACCGTAGGTACCGCAAGATGCACATCGAAGGCTAGAACTAGTTCTTTTAAACTTATTTGGCCTAGCATGCTCATTAAAAGATCTTCTTCTGAGTTTTTTGAGTCTTCTTAGTCTGTTATGAAATTTTAGAGGATCAACTAGTTCTTACCCTGTCTAAACCCACATGTTTTCTCCATTTGTTAGTTGTATGATGGAAGAATAACACGTTACATAAGGCTGGATCTTTAAGTACTCATACACATAGTCATGTGGATCTTCCCTTTTAGCATATAAATAGCTAATTATGTGCCTACTAGAGAAACATATTACAATGTCAAATGAAGACTACATTAATCTTGGGTGTAGTCATAACTAAGACATATACCTACATGGTAATTCTGTCAAGCCCTACCACTTACAAGAACAACTCCTTGCATCGAGATCAACCACAAACTTGTAGGGGAACTACAATACTTCAAAGCTTATTACTCTAACTCACTTTGCAACTTACATCCTTGAATCTTGAACTTCCTTGTCCAACTTTCTCTTTGGCTTTAAACACACATCCTCTTTCTCCTTATACTTTTCCATTTTAACTTTATTATCTACAAACTTAGTTATCATGTAAGTTTTGATCCACTCAAACATACTAATAATGGGAACTTCTTATGCCTGTAGTGGTTGGCTATTGAATGACTCTAATATATTGTTCATGATCATATCACATTATGGATAATCTTTAAAATGAGATTTTATCCAACATATGGGAAGGAAGCTTATCAAGTGATCATTTGCTTCTTTTAAGACTCGCTTAAGTTATGTTATTTTTTGTTACCAAGCTTAGACATAGGTTGCTTTGACTGTTCGAAGAACTAAGTCTTTAATGACTGTTCCATCACCATATCTGCTTTTAATATTGGCATGCAAATGGCTAACACAAATGATGTTCAACCCTTTGAAGCACCTTATCGAATGTTGGCATTTACCTTTACACATCAAAGAATGCACTATGTTACCCAAAAAAACAAGTAAGCACAAACAATAACGATTTAAGGTGTGGAAATCAAAGAAATAGACATATTCACCTTCTATTGGTCTAAGATAAATACCCATATCTTCTTTGTCATACTCCTTATGTTACAAAGGCGTTTAAGCAAAAACCATGTCCATAAGTCTCTATTATCCCCCTTTACAATAGCCATAACTAAAGAAAAGTATTGTCCCTTACTACAGTAACAATCAAAATACCACCAAATGCCCTTTTAAGAAAGCATCCATCCAAGCTAATAATTGGTTTGCATGTTATTAAAAAGCCTCTCCTAATACTATCTAAACATAGGTAAAGTCTCTTAAATATAAGGTGTGATCTAAGAACAATATCTTTGTTTGCATTTAGAAGGTTGTTCTAGGGTTTAAAGTCCTCACTTCATTACAATAGTCCAATGTCTTCTTATATTGATCATTGTAACATCCTTTTGATTTGTTCTTTACTTTCCATCTAGACCAATATGCCTTACTGACCAACACATCGACCATGTAATTCTCCCTAACTGAAAAGATGACATTTACTAACTTCATGTTCTTGTTTAATTTCATAGCTGAGAAAAACTTGTTAGCAATCTATTATGAAGTTGTCATTCTCATATTAAATGTGACCCTACATGTACGTGTGTGTGTGTGTGTTTAGGTTGAATGTCTTCAACTGATATGTCATTGACCCTACAACCTTGCTAACATATATTAACCACTAATAATCACCCTTGCAAACCACTTTACACCTCATATTTTTCATTTTTATAGAACTACACATCATACCTATGGAGCAAGGACCACTCTTTTTTGAACTGAGATATTGATGTGAGTTCCACTCCTAATTTAAAGTGGAAATCCTTGCCTATCTTAATGGATTTATATTGGACACACCTACTACTTTAATTGCTTTCATCAAACTCTAAGCCATCATCGGAATGTAATCCATTAGTCTCATAATCAAATGAAATTAAACCTGCATCCACATCAAGCATCACGAATGAAGGAACTATATCAATACATGTAACTTGGCTATTGAACATTGTATCATTTGCACAACCATCTCCACTAACTTGTTCAACTATATCATTGTCAATGAATTGGTCAAAGTAGTCATCATCTGTTTTATCTTCAATGTCATCAAATCGGATACTCCCAGTGCTCTCATATGCATCGATCTCATGATGATATGACATCATTTCATCAATATTGTTATCCATGTTATAGAATTATTGTAGTGTACCTAAAAAGATTTCTTTTGAAACATATAAAAGTAAATGTTAATGTTGACCTCAAGGTTCAGTATTATAAGTTTTGATGATGACAAATATATGACATATGAGTTACAAGTATAATATCAACATGTGTTTAATTAATTAATCATTAACTTGGGGAGTTGTGTGTCTTATTTAACAGTTATTGTGCTCTTTAAACTACAAATAACATGTGATTCCCATTTAAATATATTCAAAATCTCACTCCACAAATATCTAATATATTTATATATTAACATGATTATCTTGATCTAATGATATTTTCATAAATTGAGCATATTTAAAAAAAATAATCAAATTAGTGAGATTGAAAGGGCACAAAAAAGGAAAAAAGAAAAAAAGGAATCACATCAAAATATTTTCTAGATCACTTTGTAAGCAAAGTCAATATAGGATATACTTGCTAAAATCCTACAGGAGAATTTAATACATAAAAAGTGATAATTATAGGAAGATACGAAGTAATCAAGTCCCTTATTTATAAGTAACCTTTGATTATTACTTTTCATGAATGGTTCTTTAATTGATTACAAATAAAGAATGTTTCAAAATTGAACATATAGATATAGTCCATGTTGGTCAAAAGGAGAATCTTACTACAATACACATATTGTTCTGCCACCAATAGAAGTAAAAAACGAACAAGAAATTTAAAAAAAAAAAACTGACGAAGATTTGCATTTAATTCATATTAAGAATAAAAGGCCATTAAAGATAAACTGACAAAGAAACATATAAGGTCAAGCCTTGGACTAAAATAGTGATCAATAAAAGGTATCCCTTAGCATATTTCATAAAGTAACAGCAACATATAAAGTTAGCCAATAAACGAACTAAAATATTATTGCCTGGAGCAAAGACACTAGCTTCATGTAAGTATGTGCAAATTGCACGTTCAGAATATAAGCACAAATAAATCAGCACCAAAATCAAGAATTTATTTTAGATATTACATAATTTACCAAAAGGAAAAAGAATATACATATGCGAAAAAAAGTAAGGGAGAGGCTCACATGGTGTACAAAGGCAAAGGACCACAACTCTAACCTAGTGACTTCTTGTGCTCTGTGGTGTCGATGTCCTCCTCGTGCAGCACAGTGAGACATTAGGTTGTAGTCTTGTTGTGTATATTCTCATGTGCTTAAATCTTTTCTAGAGCTTATATGGACAACAAGGCACTTCATTAGCTAGATCGATGTTTGTTTCATAGTGTCTTCATGGTGAATAACATTGGGGAGAAACTCTCAAATATTGTGAAACTATAGGGAATGATTTGAAGAAAATGAAAGCTATAAGGGCCAATTTGAAAATTGTTACAAACTATAAGGACCAATAGGTTAATTTTCACATAAATTTATGATTTTTTGAATTCATATGATAAATGGGTGGAATTTTGACTACTATAGCAATTGGAATTCTGACTGACATTCTTCCTCATCCAATATGGTTAGGTAGCTTTTTCACATTATCAATCTAACTCAAAATTCTTTTCTTTTTTCTTTTTATCAGTCTAAATCACCAACATTCTTGCAAATTATTTCAATCTTGTTATGTATATTCTTGTTCTATCAGTGGCAATTGACATCATCTTTATATATTGACAAGATCAAAACATTCTTTTCTTTCTTGAAATCTTGAAAAATTACTAGAAATTTAATTTCCATTTCATATATGGCTTGAAAATTGTTTTAAAATTTAAGACATCATATGGATTATATATGACATTACAAAATTTGGTTTTCTCCTCGTTAATTCCCAATTTCTTTGAGGAGGATCTTCCATTAGACAATACTCCATTTAACTAATATCCACTTAACTAGATCTAGAGAACTCCCTACATCATGTAAAGCAACTTAGGAAAAGAAACACAAGTCACAAATGTATAGCTTTAAAAGTCCCACACCAAAGCACAAGTTTGCAAAAATGTTAAAGAAAAATTCTTGTGAGATGGCAGCAGAAAGGATCAACTTACAAAAGATGCAAGACGAGGTAGGTGGGAGCAATTGGATGAAGATAATGTCGAAAGGTTAGGTTGGGGTGTTTTTGGGCCATGTGGATGTTGACATGTTGAGGAATGGCCAGGTGAAGGCTGAAGTGGCAGAGGGAATACTACAAATTTTCGACATCATCACTTAACATGGCACGTCTGCACTAAACGTGCCATATAATCTATTTTTCAATGAGGGGTTAACCGAAGGACCATAATGAAGAATGTTTGGCTGAGTGGGAGACTAATATGGATTTTTAAGGGAATAAGGGACTAAAATGGAAATGGGAGAATGATTGGGGACTAAAATAAGGCTTTTATCATTTTTGACATGATAAAAGAACGGGGATGACAATTTTTTTAGTGAGATGAATAAAACTAAAATGTCTTCATTCATAAAAGTAAACAAATATTATTATATTAAAAAAAATAATTGTCTTTTATTTTCTTCACTTGTCCTTTCATCTTCCTTCGTTGATGGTTAGGATCCTTTAACAGCTAGTAATTGTGCCAAAAGGAGTTCATAATAAGTAAATATCAATATACATAACAAAATCTGTATCCATGTTCTCTGCGCTTTTGTTTTCTTCTCTTTACCTATTCTTCTTCTCTCATAAACCAAGAATTTTTGTTCATTACAATGTAATACTAAGTTGGCCAAGTGATATTGATTAAGTAAATAATTAGTTAAATAAATATTTAAATGAGCTAATTTCTAATTGGTTAATTGAGGAGTAGTTTTCTATGTTATTTGTAATAACCACTTGATGGAAGTGGATAATATAATATCTAATAATTTGAAATTTGAAATGACTGGATAATAAATGCTTATAAGATAATCATGATGGTTATTTGATAATAAATGTTCATTTGGAAATTGGCTCTTATCTCTGCCTATAAATAAGGATTACGTGTTCTCTCCTAATTCATCACTAATGCACACATAGATTAGGAGAACCTAAGAGATAGAAATACAATTTTTCCACTTTCATACTTCTCTTTTAAGTTTTGGAAATTCAAGGGTTTATGCTAATTAAGCGATGAATCAAGGTAGGAATTCTTTCCTAAATTGATAGTATTGTATATTGTATTGCATGTGAAAATTTATAAGTTCCCAAGATTTGGTAAACTATAATTGATTGATGATTTCTATCATTAGGGTTAGATAGAAATTAAGAAAAACTTACATGTGGTATCAGAGCCTAAGTTCAAGAACTCAAAATTTTCCATTAAGAAATTTAATCTTCTAATGATGAACTCTAATTTTTTTAAAAATTACAAAATTAGAATATTTCAAATTTTTTAAAAAAATTCTTGATGTCTTATTAAAGAATTATTGTTTCTATTAATTATAAAGTTTTAGAAATTTATGCTCGTTGCATCAACGAAAGACTCATGCCATGTTTGAATTTTCGACAATTGTATATGACAAATTAAATTATGTACATTGTTTGTTGATACATTAATATTGTGTAGCATTTAAATTAAATCATATTTTAATTTGCTACCTTTGTGTATATTATAAGGATGACTTAGTTATAAAATTTGATATTTATTAAATTTTATAGTATTATGATTTATTTTGATATCTATATTATGGATGATTTGTTAGTTATCAAAGTGGCCAAATTAGAAAGTTTTGACTTATTTCAAATTAAATAAAATTTGAATACGCATAATTATGTGATGTTATGAAAGATCTAATGATCGTTGTTTTATGGGTATATTGAAGTTCATTGATTGTAAAATATTTAAGAATCATCCAAAGGTTGATTAGTCATTTTATAGTCATGAATATAGTTGTAATTAATTTATATACTTGGTGTGTCTAACATATCCAAATATATCAAATATGTCTAATTAAAGTATATATAATTGTTGAGTATGAAAAATTGAAATTCAGCATCAATTATATTTTATGGACTCTAAAATAAGAAGAAAAATATTCAAGAGTGATTATATTAGTTTTCATCATCTTATTATCTCTTTATCATATAAGTGCTTCATTGTATTATTTACTCTATTTAAAGAGTTTATATATCTTTAAATCTTTTCTTTCTTCTAAGAGAGAAACTCAAGGAGATTCCTTGAGAGAGTCAAACTAGATAGTGCTTGTGTTCAGGGGGAATATATCCCTAAAAGAGAGAATGAAAAGAGGTTCCTTGAAGGAGTCAAGCTATGAAAGCTTGAGAATTGGGAAGAGGTTCTCTTGAGTTTTGTATTGATACTTTGAGATAGTGAAAAATCCCAAGAAGTTACCTAGGGACTGGATGTAGGCTTAGGTAGAAGTCAAACTAGGATAAATCTCTGTGTTAATTCTTCTCTCCTTATTCCTTTACATTATACGCATATTTGATTATGCTATTTTTGTTCTTCAAAGAAAGCTTTCAATTAAAATTTTTATAAAACCTAATTCACCCCCTTTTTGGGTTCCAGCCTTACTCAAAAGTGGTATCAGAGTTTGGGCTCTTGATTTAAAGACTTAACCATCTCAAGAGTATAAATGGATGGATATGGTGATAATGTTTTATCCAAAGGCCTGTCCATTACAAAATCTCCTAGTTTCAATGGTGAAAATTTCACCTACTAAAAACTTAGGATGAAAATTTTCTTTAAAGCTATTGACATTAACCTTTGGAATGTAATTAAAGAAGATTCTTATGTGCCTCTGAAAGAGGAAGAAGGCAAGACCATATCCAAACCCAAAAGTGAATGGAATGAGACAAATAGAAGAAAAGTTTTATTAAATAGTAAAGCCAAACTTATTCTTGCTAGTGCACTTAGTTAAGAAGAATATTTTAGAGTTTCAAATTGTGAGAGTGCAAAAGAAATATGGGAGGCTTTAAAAATAACTCATGAGGGAACCTCAGGAGTAAAAGAGTCTAGGATTCATAATCTTACCCAACAATATGAATTATTCAAAATAAATCCTTGAGAAACCATTAAAGAAATGCAAATATATTTGACTCACATTGTTAATCATTTAGAAGCTCTGAAGAAGACATATTCACAAATAGATCAAGCTTACAAGATCATGAAGGCTCTCCCTATAGAATGGTAGCCAAAGGTGACAACAATTGAAGAAGCCAAAGCTCCATCAGTAAAATCAGTTGCTGCACTTTTTGGAAATCTTCAAGAACATGAGCCAAGGTTGAACAGCTTCTTGAAGGGCAAGATAAGAAAAAGATGGCGCATATTTGATTTTGCTATTTTTGTTCTTTAAAGAAAGCTTTCAATTAAAATTTTTATAAAACCCAATTCACCCCGTCTTAGGTTCTAGCCTTGCTTAACAAGGTAAGCTTAATGCTTACATATGTTTCGAATCAAACTTAACTAAAGTTCCTCATAAGGTTTAGTGGATTGACTCAAGATGTATAACTCATGTTTCTAATATGATGTAAGGATTCCATACAATCTGAACCATAATCCTAAATGAGAACTTTGTTGGAATAATTTTAGTGGATTAGCATTCATCGTATTATTTAAACAATTTTGTGCAATAATTAATTAGGCAAACAATATTAATTTAAACCAAGAATGGATTGAGTCCTTGTTAAATAGTGGATAATCAATTATGGGTTAGACTATCCACTAGTCCATTAGGTAGAGACCCAAATTTATAGCCCAAACTTAGTTAGTAATTGCATCATCAGATTACTAAGAAAGAAAGTACTAGACTCAATTTAAATGAGTATTATTATTGGCTTATTTTTAAATTACTAAACTTACTTATTTTAATAAATAAATAAAATAGGATGACTAAATGATTTATAAATAAGACCATCAGTTACTTCATGGTACCTCTAATCCTAAATCCCTTCAAACTCTCTCTTAAAATATGCTAGAGTTTTGTGGGTTGTCACACTTTTTCCTATCTTTTACATTGAAGATTTTCGCCATGTTTATTGCACATTTAGGTCAGATTATTTTTATTTATATATTTCCTATTCTGATCATATTAGGTGTGATATTCTTGCAATTTGGTATCAGAGCCCACTTGAAATTTCATTACTTCTTTTCCAAGCGTTGTAATGCTATATATATGTTGTAAGTAGGGGCTAATCAATATCTATTTTTCATCTAACCTATTTTACATATGAATTACTTGAATAAAAACCTTAATTTTTTTTTTTCAAATTCAAATGTTCAAAACCATGGAGGAATTTTTGGAAATTACATTAGGGTTTCTCTTGGTTATGTTTTTCGAGCAAATTAATGCCTTTTCATAGCCTTAAAACTTTTTAAAATTCTCGACCTCCATCAAAACCCAACTCAAGAAAAACCCTATTTTTTCCAATCAAAATTTCTCTCTTAACGTTGTGATATTTGCGAAATCATTTTAGGGGTTTGATAGATCATTCAAAGGCGAAAAGATTGATGCCAACATCATTCCCTAAAGCCTTAAAACTAATCAGGTCATACATTGGGTCTGAAACCGAGTCGAACTAACTCGTTCAGAGGTTGAAGATGATGACTAGGTGCATGGGGCAAAGCCCACATGTGGGCCTAGCACGTGTAGTTACATGCACCTCACGCACTGGTCTCTGGTCATCTAACCTTCACAGTTTGAGTCCACTCTCTCTTTCCTATTTTTTGGTGCCTTTTTAAAAAATTTTTAAGCCCTAGAAATAGAAATGTCAAAATTTTTTGGAGATTTAGGGTTTAAAAACAATATGTAATTGAGAAATTTTGACCTAAAAAATTTTTCTATGATGAGTATACATGGTGAATAGCAATATATTCTACTCATTCTTCCTTATAATATATGGATAAATTAAATAAATTTATTCCCAATATTGGTAAATTTTATTCTAATTTAAGGAAGTGTTTTAAGGATTACTTGTATATGGAATTTGCTATGGACCTTTTTAAGGTTTAGGATCAATGCTCCACCCCAACCCCTGCACAACTTGGCGGCACCGTGGCCATTCTCAATGTGGGGAATAGATGTGATTGGCCCCATCAACCCAAAGGCATCAAATGGACACCGATTCATCTTGGTAGCCATTGATTATTTTACAAAATGGATAGAAGCATGTTCGTTTTCCAATATTGGCCAAAGAGTCTTCCTCTGATTTTTGAAATCGAACATTATTTGTCGATATGGTATACCAGAGAGGATTATCGCGGATAACGCTCCTAACCTGAATGGAGCTGACATTAAGAAATTGTGTGGTCAATTCAAGATTAAGCACCATAACTCTGCACCCTACCGGCCACAGATGAATGGAGCAGTTGAGGCAGCGAACAACATTATCAAAAAGGTCATTAGCAAGATGGCTATTACTTATAAAGATTGGCATGAGATGCTCCCATATGCTCTTCATGGGTATCGAACGACGGTACGAACATCCAGGGGGGCAACTCCATACTTTTTAGTATATGGCATGGAGGCAGTCACCCCGATTGAAGTTGAGATCCCTTCTCTCCGAGTGTTGATCGAATCCAACCTTGAGGAGAGCGAGTGGGTAAAGACGCGGTATGAGCAGCTGAATATGATCGAAGAAAAGCGATTAATAGCTATGTGTCATGGGCAGCTATACCAAAAAAGGATGGCAAGGGCCTTCAATCAAAATGTTCATCCTAGACAGTTCAGGTCGGGGGAGTTGGTTCTGAAAAAGATCCTCCCAAATCAAGAAGATAATAGAGGCAAATGGGCACCTTCATACGAAGGTCCATATGTGGTGACACGAGCATTCTCTGGAGGGGCCCTGACTCTTGCCGATATGGATGGAAGGGAGCTTGGAAAACCAGTTAACTCCGACGCAATCAAGAAATACTTTGGTTAAACAAGGATGACGAGAAAGAAAGAAGAAGAAAGAAAGGAGAATTCGCAATTAGAGTCAGTTCAAGAAGGAGGTTCAAATAAAGGATAGGGTGGCAAAGGATGGACAAAGTAAGGTGGTATGAAGACTAAATTGCCAACCCGAAAGGATCCTTAGGGGTTGTCTTCATTAGTCAGTTTCGAAATAAGTGTATCCAATGGCAACACTAGGTGTAAGCAACCATTGTTGCTTGGAGCCAAAATTCAGAGTCATCCCAGTTGTATTTTGCTATTCTTTATACTTGCGTTCGGCTTACCACCCATATTCCTTCGGGTCTTTAGTTGTTTACTCATTTAAGATAACTTGCCTTTCATCACTCTTTTCCCCTACATAACCATATTGCCTTTATGATTGTCTCATACATTCAATATGCAAAATAAAACATTTAAGTGAATAGCGCTATTCAAAATATTGTCTGATGATATGCATCCCAGAAATACCCCAATGTGTTTTAAATAAGTGTTTCCATGCAATTACTATGATGAGGCCTAAAGGATGCAGCATATACGCAATTTGGCATTTTCATTACCAATTTACCTTGTATAAAAGGAGATAGAAGCAACTTCAATGTCCTCGGGCTTATTGTAAAGAAGAGAGTATAAGCCTGCTTGTAGTTAAACTGAAGAAGCGAAGTATGTAGATTGTCGACTGTTGAAACGATAGATTTAGGGTCGCAATGAAGGAAGCGTGATTAGACAATTCATTCACTTTGGGCAATATTGACGTTTTTCCAATTGACTTGAATCATAATTTAACATGTCACCCTTCCGATTTCCAAAATAAAAGGTAGAGGTTTTATGCTCACAAGCAGTCTTCTTACTTCTAACACAAAGGGAATAGGTATCATTTTAACATGTATCAAAACCAATAAAATTTTCATTATCCTTTAAGGATGTGCCTTTCTCACGCATACACGTTTGTCCATGTTTGACACCTACCTTGCTCATGCATCATGACCATGCAATTTACATTCCTGCAAAAGTCCTGCATCAAGTCCAGGCAATTTACATTTCTGCAAAAGTCCTACATCAAGTCCAGGCAATTTACATTTCTGCAAAAGTCCTGCATCAAGTCCAGGCAATTTACATTTCTGCAAAAGTCCTGCATCAAGTCCAGGCAATTTACATCTCTGCAAAAGTCCTGCATCAAGTCCAGGCAATTTACGTCTCTGCAAAATTCCTGCATCAAGTCCAGGCAATTTACGTTTCTGCTAAAGTCCTGCATCGTGTCCAGGCCATTTACATTTCTGTCAAAGTCCTGCATCATGTTCAGGCAATTTACATTTATGTCGAAAGCCATGCATTTTGTTCAGGATATTCACCATCATTTCTAAGCACGAATTTACTCCTGTCTCCACCTGTCCTCCCTCGATGTGGAAGGTGGTGTGTTCATGTCTTTGCTTGCTCTTAAGATTAGGTCATTTTTTCACTATTCACTTCCCTAACTTAAGAGACAAGCAAAGAGAGGCAACTGTGAACACCCCACCCGAATTAACAATAATAATAATCATGGTAATAATAATAAATAGAATTAAAAATTCAAAAAAAATTAATTAATTAAAACAAAATTGCAAAAGGCAAAAAAATAGAAGTAATATGGAAAAAACCAAATATAAGAACCAAAAATAATAAAAAGGAAAATTCAAAATATATGTGTGAAGAAGAGACATGGTAATCATTTTGTAAAGAAATAAAATGAATAAGGCCACCTAATTAAAATGAAATTGCAAAACACTCTCACTTGCTCACACTCACACACTCTCACATGCTCACTTGCCCTCACACACATGTCACACATCACTCTCACACACTCACACTCTCACTCATGGACACACATCCTCACACACTCTCACTCACACTCACTCACTCCCACATGCATACACTCATGCACAAGAGGACAAGGAGGACAAAAAAGCAAGAGGGAGCTGGTTTTTCAGAGGAGGCAGAAAGTGGAGCGGCTGGTGCAGAGAAAGGAGAGAGTGGCATGGCTGGAAATGGCAGAAAAAGCAGGGGACCGTGAGCAGTAAGTGGAGTGACTGGAAGTTGCAGAAAAAGTAAGAAGAGAAGGGAGCAACATGGCAGAAAAAGAGAAGTTGGCTGGAGTATAAAGAGGAGAAGGCCTCGGCTGGAAAAGGAAAGTTGAAGAGAAGAGGGAGAGAGCAAGGGAGAAGCAACGCTGGAGAAAAAGAGACAGCAACATGAAGGAGAAGTAGAAACTGAGAGAATAAGAGAGAAACCGAGAGAAAAATGAGAGCTGAAGGGGAGAAGTAGAAATTGAGAGGATAAGAGAGAAATTGAGAGGAAGAGGGAGCTGAACGAGAGGCAGAAACTGAGGAGAAGAAGTAAGCTGAAGCAACGTCCAAAAGGAGGAGAAAAAGTGAGCTGAAGCAACGTCCAAAAGGAGGAGAAGAAGTGAGCTGAAGCAACGTCCAAAAGGAGGAGAAGAAGTGAGCTGAAGCAACGTCCAAAAGGAGGAGGAAAAGTGAGCTGAAGCAACGTCCAAAAGGAGGAGAAAAGTGAACTGAAGCAACGTCCAAAAAGAGGAGAAAAAGTGAGCTGAAGCAACGTCCAAAAGGAGGAGAAAAGTGAATTGAAGCAACGTCCAAACTGTGGAGAGAAAAGGAGCTGAAGTTTAGACAATCCGAGGAGTAGAAAATGGAGAGTTGGATGCCAAAATGATAAGCAGAAACAAGGAGGCCTGAATGCAAAACGAAGTGGCAGCAAAAGGATTGATAGAGGCTGAACCATGGAGGAGAAAAAACTCTGTTTTAAGCCCAGAAAACAGACGTAAACAGAGGAGAATTTAGGGAGCACAAGGAAGAAGAGAAAGTGTAGAGAGGAAGGGAAGATTTCAGCCTTTGCCTTCCAGCTGAGGAGCAGAGACGCGTGAGCACTTCCAACTAAAATTTCCAGCACTGAAACCAACCAGAATTTCCAGCGCTGCCCAACGACGTGCTGTCCGCCATTTCTGCTTACTATCCAGCTGAGACCAGCCACTTCGGGACTGTTGGAGGACCATCTACCATAGGTGAGCGAGGAGGAGAAGGTCATTCTTCATTGGAGCACAAGGGAGAGGCTGAAATCGCACAGGTATGGTTGCACGGGCTGCTTGGCCGATTTTTCTGCATGCATGTTACTGTTCATGCGAGTTGGTTCAAGATAATCTCATGCATTCTGCACTGTTCATGCATTTTGTTCTAAGGTGCTACTGTTCATTTGCCTAAACTTATTTTAATTTTGTTTATTACCATTGTTTAAACATTAACTTTGATTAAATATTGCTAATACGCATAAAATTATCGTGTGAGAATTTTGTTCTCCTCGATTACTGGGGATTAGGTGAGATGTTAATATCCTTAAATCCTTACAATTAATTAAATAATTGGAAGGCAACAATAATATTAATGAAATATTAATGAATGAATGGTTAAAAAAAAAAAATAAGTGAATGATAATTAAGAAATATTGCTATTACGCATAAAATTATCGTGTGAGAATTTTGTTCTCCTCGATTACCGGGGATTATGTGAGATGTTAATCTCCTTAAATAATTACAATTAATTAAATAATTGGAAGACAACAATAATATTAATGAAATATTAATGAATAAATGAATGATAATTAAATATTAATTTTGATTAAATCATAATAGTAATCATAATTAAAATATTTGCTTTAAGGAACTGTCTCCCATTATTTGCAAAATTATCGTGTGAGAATATTGTTCTCCCCGATTATCTGGGATCGTGTGAGATATTAATCTCCTTAGATCCCCGAAGTTAGCATACCTTTGTTTTTTGGTTTTAAAAAAAAAGAATAATAAATAATAAATAATTAAAAGATTTGCTTTAATTAAACATTTCCTATTATTCACAAAATTATCGTGTGAGAATATCGTTCTCCTCGATTGCTTGGGATTATGTGAGATTCTAATCTCCTTAAATCCCTATCATTAATTCAGAAATAATAATAACATTAATGATAATAATAACAATACAAAAAATGAATAAATGGACAATAATTAAATATTAACTTTGATTAAATATTTATATAAAATGTATCTATGAGAATACTTTTCTCTCCTCGACTTCCCGGGCACGTGTGGGATTTTAATCTCCATAGAACCCAAAAATTAGCATATATTCGTTCAAGAATAAACAAATAAACAAATAAATAATGGCACTTGAATTAAATTATTTACCAATAATCAATCATAATGTAAAAATGAACCTTTTAAATAAGGCAAGCCTAAAATTTAATTAATAAAAATGACATACGGAACTTGAGTCTCCATAATTAACAATAAATTCAAAAATTCAAAAAAATATATATTCCTTTCGTTATAAATTATGGATTAATTTCCGAAATATAAACTCCCAAAACTCCCAAAACTCAAAAAAAAAAAATAATAATAATAATAATAAAATTGACAAAAAAATATTAAAAGAGAAAATATGAAGAGGTTAGGAGAACGAGGTTAATCAGATTGTAGTGAATTAAAACATACAAACCAAATTCCAATCCCATTTTGTTTACAATGATCTATTTTAATTAAAATCCTCCTATTCTTATCACAAATCAAAAACCACCAACCCACAAAACATGCCTTTTGGTCGAACTACGTGGACTTTGATCCCTCTCAAGGGGTACGTAGGCCCTAAGCTTTCATCCTAGGTCAAGTCCGCCCTTTGTAAATATCTATCTGTTTGCATGCATCCTCGCTTTTTTTGTCTAACATGCATCCATGTCAATAAAAGGGTAATTGAGATTAATTAACGGCCATATTCTATTTCAACTGACTAGTTTAAGGTAACCGTCCTTATGGGCGGGTGTTGTGGGGTGCCTAACACCTTCCCCACACTCAAATAGACTCCCGAACCCATCTCTGATTTCGTAGACCATTTCGCCTTTTTTGTTTTGTTTTAAATTGATTTTTCAAAGTTTTCCATTAAAAATTTTGGTAGCGACTCCAAATAAATTGATTTTCAAAATTCCGTTTTTGGGAATCGGTTTTAAACTTTTTATTCTATTCCGCCGAAAGGTCGGTTACGACAAGTCCCATAATGAATTCTTTAAGTTTTAGATCTAATTGTGAGTTGAATGTAAGTTTACAAAGAATTAAAAGGTCATCTCCTAATTAAATGATATAAGGGTAGAAACACATCTCACAAAACCAACATTAAAACAATAAACAGATACTAGCATGTGCTAGAAATAATAGTACATTATAGTAATCAGTGGTAAGCAATATGACTCACAAATAGTCAGTAAAGCGGCATAATGCCTTAGTACAGTAATATAGTTCACAGTGCACCATGACTAATACCTACTACTGTTAGCTACAGGGTATTGTGCTAGACGTATTTCCAAGAAACACTTATTTCATAACCATGTAAACAAGTTTTAATTTAAATAGAAATTCTTTGAATATCTAAAAAGTTTTACAATAACTAAAATCAGTCAAAATTCTTTCATAATTGTGGGAATCATTATTGATATACTCAAACAATAAAATTTCAAATTTCAAGAAATCATATAATGGGCCAAACCACTTGGTATAAGCAATTTATTTAGAAAATCTTCAAATTGAAATGCAATACACATTCAATAAGAGTATCTAGGAATCATACAGTATTTAAATGATTATATAGAAGTTAATGCAATTGTAAACAAAACTTTACAATAAAATTTGATGGAATTTTAAAGCAATTAGAATAATTCTTAAGATAGAATCAAACTATCTTAGGAAGTTTGTTTCTAAGGCACTAAAGCGTATAGAAACACTGATTTCAAAAAGGGAAATTTTGAAATATGAAAAACAAGTATAGTTAGTAATATTTGCTCACCTAATGAAGAGTACGCAAACCTTTTCCTAACAACTTTTTCACAAATCCTTTTATCTCTAATCAATGTCCTATAAACCTATATAAACAAGTAAAGCATGTTTATTATCTTATGCCAGGAAAAATTTAGATTCCAATAAAATTTCCATGTGCCTAACCCACAATTATTCAATTATCAAACTACTAAACCATTAATCATATCCTAACTAGTTCTATCATTATTTTATGAATTTATTTAATCACTATTAATCAACTTCTTAACCTTGATATTAACCTCAATGTTAATAACCATTTTGGTTGCTAAACATAATTACCCACAAGCATTTGTCAACTCATTTATAAGCTCCTATCCAATCCTATCTCCTTCTTCAATTCTAACTTCCCATAGTTATAACCTTGTTAATTATTTCTCCAAACCTTCTATGTCATGAGGGAATCATATAAGGTTACCATTGAAACCATTGATCATTTCAGTTATCAATTCCAATGGTAAGGCCTCACACCTTTAGTTTATTCTATCGATCACCAATTCCTCCCTTTTTCCCCTATTTTTTTATTTTTAACCAATCATTATATTTTCATATTTATTGACATTAAATGAGCTCTTCTCCATAATCATAGCTTGTTCAACCTCATCAATATGGCTTGTAAATTTAAGCTAACAAAATTTCAAAATTTAGTCTTTGAATTATAATAATTATCTAAGGCTATGTCATCCCTAACAAGTTTTTCCATTCATTTTTCTTCCTCTCTCAACAATGAAATTCAAGAAATTTGAGGAAAATTATCTACTCAACTTATCGCTATAAACAAAAACTCCTAATTACCTTAATTCTTCCGGTTGAGGCTCCATGATGTTAGAAGAGCTCAAAAACTTTGGATTTCAACATACTACAAGTATCAATACACTTAGCCAAGTTAAGGCTTTTCAATTTAAGGACTAAAGTGCGAAATTGATCACTAAAACTAGGGTGAAAGTGTTCGAATCGACTAATTCATGCCTAAATCAAGCTCTGATACCAAAATTTCATTATTTTCGCACTACAGCAAGGGGGTTTTCAATTTAGAGCTTAAATCTTGTAATTGAATGTAGAAATCAGATAAGAAATGGTTATGGTACCTTAAGGAAGCAAAGCCCTCTTGAAAAATGATGAGGAATGCATCAAATTGCAATCAATTTCAAGCTTAAGATCATGACTGGCTATGCAAACCCTAACGTGACTTCTTTCGACCAAACGACGACAAAAATGTGACAGAGCTTGGCCGGCAAAGATGAGGAAACACCAACGACCCATGAATGAACACTATTGTGGAAAAAGATGGATGAATGATGTTTCCCTTGTCACATGAAGAACATCATGCATGAAAGGAAGAGAGCCTGATTCAAATGATAATATCATGAAGGGCATTTTAGTATTTTCAAATAGGGGGACATGTGTCAACATTAGAGTAAAAAGAATAAAAAGAAATCCCTAACTTGCACAATTTGAGATTCAAACACTAGTTCTAGGAATGCGTAGGATGAGGCTTAGCCACTATTCACAGCCTCAATTCAAGTATAATCCTAATTCATATTATATTTAAGTCTTCTTTAATTCCTTTTCCAATATTGTGTTCATTTTTTTTAATTTTTTCCTAATTTTATTTTATTTTATTATTATTATTTTTGCATGAATGTTACACTGATGATTAATCTTTGATCCCTAGAATGTGTTTGACATTGAAGTCTCCTTTCTAGCGACATTTAGGTTATGTTTAGTGTATTAGAATAATTTGTATAAAAATGAAAATAAAAATTAAAATGAATCCTGAGGAATGAAATCTCGTAGTCTATAATTATGTAATAAACACTTTATTCCATTTGTATGTTCTGTTGGATGAAATGAGCAGAATAAAAAGTTTAGAAATTGACTACAATATCCTTAGTTTAAAAAATATTAAAATAATCCTTTTTGTTAAAAATATTTTTAATCATCATATAAAATATTAAAATATTTATTTTTAATTAATTAATTTGTAATAAATATTTTTTAAATATATCAAAATACTATATCATGTTCCTCGTCTTCATCCAATATGGCATCCAAGATCCAATTCCATAAGCTTTCAAACATCGCCTCCCAATGGAGACTCCTTTAACAAGTAATGTTTATAAGGAAGAGGTGGTGATGAGCCTCAAGTTGAACAAAAGGCTAACTTAGGCCAAGGAGCTCCATCTGTGCCGATTACACATTTTATGGCCAAGAAGATTCAGGCTATGGTTGTCCAGCAATTCAAAATGGAATCAGCCCATTTAGGATCTAAGCCCAATTTCTATATGGAGCCCAAGTTCGAGTGGCCCAAGTCGATCATGTGCATTAGATTTGAATAAATTGTGAAAAGTCAATTATGCATGTGATGAATGTATGTGATGAAAGTTGAAAAGTCTAAGTTAGGTGAGCTATATTTCTTTAAAAGTCTAAGTTAGATAAGTTAGGTGATCTACATTAGATGAAAAGTCTATGTTAGGTAAATTTCTATGCATGTTTTTTCAAATTAGGTAAGAATTAGATAAATCTTATACTTATGCCATGAGAGTTGTTCTTGGCTATAAATATGGAAGTTATCAATGAGAAATGCAACCTTGAATGCTTTGAAAATTGGCTTAGCCTCTTATATGCAAATTTCTTATCTAAATTTTCTAAACTTAGTGACGAAATTATCTCTGATCCTTATCACTCTCTCTCTTTTATTCTAGAGTGTGGCGAATCAAATCTAGTATTCTTGAGTGTGGCGTGCAAACTTATCATTTGAAATTGCTAGTTCTTCTGTCTTTTCTTCTTTTCATTTACTTGTGTTTAGAGATTGTTCCATCTGAATTTCCTTGAAACATATCAGGTGGCAGGTCCAATCATGACTTAATGGGCATAATTTCTGTAAGTATCCTCATGTGTCCTCCTTATCTTCCTCAACACCTTCTTCACCTTCTACAGGTAAAACAATATATCTTCTTAGATAGTGATAACGAAGAAGCTGGAACAAATCTTCTGGGCTTTATTCCCAATAGCTTCTGTCAGGTGTTAAGGGAGGGTAGCTTCAATGTTAGCATTTGTATGACGTTTATACATCTATGGCTCGCAAAAGAAGAATAATAAAGGAAAAAGAAAGGACCAGATGTGGTGTTGATAGGGTTGTTCTGATTTCCTTTCCTTGGGCTTGATTCATCACAATCTCGTGGAAAGATGATTTCCATATTTGATGGAATGGACAGGTGCAAAGAAATAGGAAGAATGCTCAAAACTCCCGCAAAACAAAATTGGTGATGACTAAAATAACTATATTTGGATCCATATTAACTTGTTTAATCACCCAAAAATAAATAATTAGAAACTTCATTGCAATAATAAAGATATTTCAAGACTAAAATAATTATTTTAAATAATTAAACCTAAACTTCAAACATTCAAACTTTTTTTTTTTAAATTTCAATAATCAAATAAAAATAATATTTTAGCTAGTTCAAATTTCATCAAACAATTATCGAGGAGTTAATTTTTGTGGTCAGTGTTAGAAATATCTTCACAATTCTTAAAATTATTAAAATAGTTAAAAAAAAAAAACCAGCAAGTTGTGTGCTTTAATCCACTTTATCCGGAGTCAGGGTAACATGATTATTTTTTTTTCAATAAAAAGTAACATCATCTTAAAATAATATAAAATGACATAATTAAACTCAATATAAAATTTTAATAGATTAAACAGATAATCTAACAAAATTAGCTTATTTTCACACCAATTTCTATATTTAAGAGTTTAATAAACAGAGTGAGAATCATCATTAATAGAATAAAATATCTTATATATTATTTTTGCAATATTAGTTTTATAATTAAAAGATTATTATAGTAAATTTTTTATTAAAGAATATAACATTATAATTACACTATTTGACTATTCCTTTCTATTATTGACCTTCAAATTGAAATAAACAAAAAAAAAAAAAAGGAATTTTAGATAACTGGGGAGAAAGTAGAAGAGACTCTGGGTGCGAATAGAACCCTCTCCCTGGTGAGTGAAGAGAGTCATTGTCGCAGACTCGCAGTAGCTAATTATTTACGTAGGGTATTGGTGAAAAAACGTGTTGATGGATCCTGTACGAGATTGTGGACTTGACGAAGGAGAAATTATATCTTTGAACTGGGATGAAGGGAACGTGCAGGAAGGTAAGGACCTTGTCTTGATCGAAAAGCTATACGCTAATAAATCAGTCAACAGAACAACGGTTAAGACGTTGATTTTGAGAAACTGGAATGCAAAGGGCAACGTGAGAGTATCTGATGTTACAAACAACACCTTCATCTTCAGTTTTGAAAGAAGAGATGACTTTGAAAGAATCATTAGAGACAGCCCGTGGACAGTGATGGGATACCTATTGGTAACTCGTTTATGGTTACCTCTGTTTTCCATAGATGAAGTTAACTTAGGTAAATGCTTATTTTGGGTCCAACTACATGGTCTCCTTAAGGAAGGAAGAACAAGAAACAATATTTTGAAAATGCGTGGCAAACTTGGTGAGATGATTGCTTATGAGGAGCCTCAGCAGTGGTGTTGCCAGAAGTTATGTTCGTATAAGGGTGGAATTAGATTTGTCTAAAGCATTGATGGTGGGCTTTTGGACTTCGACACCCGGTTTATCAAGGATATGGGTATCACTCAAATATCAAAAGCTTCAACATCTCTGTTACGATTGTGGTAAGGTTGGACATGATATAAAGTCTTGTTCTGAGGATAGAATTATGTCATCAGGAATCCATCAGAATCTGAAATATGGCCCTTCACTGGGAGCTCCGCCAGTTAGACCAATCGCAAGTATCATTTCACAAATCGAAAATTCTGATCGGTGGAACGGAGAAGACACTAACGAGCTGGTGCGCGGAACTCACTCTAGGTAAGAAAGCGTGCGATATACGGCCTTACATGGTGGGATTATACAAGGTAGTTATGAGCAAAGAATGCATGCACATGATGGAGATTCTGAGCAATATATGGCAGAAGATGTGGGTCAACTAACGGATACTGGGGATATCTCGAGAAGATTAGTAGGCGAACATAACAACTCTGATAGAAGCTGGGCTGGAACCCAATATGACAAGAGGCGTAATAATATCACAACTGGCCCACAGGTGACAACTAGCCCAAATGTTAATGCTGAGGTTTGGTTGACTCAGATGGCTAATATTGGCCCAATTAGTGGCAAACGAGAAATCCAAGTAACGGAAATTGAAGCTGGGGGGCACGCTGATAGAAAGAAGGACGACATTAATGAGGGAGGAAAAGAGGCAGACGAGGAAGAAGATTCCAGACTCACTCGATCGGTGAGGGGACAACAACAATATTTTGTAGAACTACCATCGGACGGAGAGGAGGATATGAATGCGAATGCAATCATTATACATTCTAGTACGTCCTACGAAGCTGCGATTATAGAGGGCCTGAAGCAGGTAAGTTTAAAACAGTGTAGAGGACGAAGCAGAGCACCCTGAGTCAAAACGACCAAAAAGGGAACAAATTTGCAAAGAGACCATAAATCCGAGACCATATGGAGTTCAGAATGGAAGGGGCAGAGTTAAAAGACGAAGGCGGAATGCAAATAAATGGAATATCCAGGCAGAAACTGAGAACAAGCGTAAGGTGGAAACATCAGCGAGCAGCCGAGCACTGAGGGGCAAGGTGGCTGGCCGTCAATAGCCACCGGGAGGCCATGAGTTTTATAGCTTGGAACTGCCAGGCTTGGGGATGGCCCTGACAGTGAAGATGCTACGAATCATCTGCAGGAAATTCAACCCTGGTCTAGTCTTCCTCAAAGACACTAGAATGAAGAAACAAAAGGTAGAAAGAATACAAAGAAGGCTCTCATTCCATAATTCTATCATGGTGGACCCAAAAGGATTATCTAGTAGATTAACGTTGTGGTGGAAACATGGAATCCAATGTGATGTGCTGCTGTCCTCTAAGAATATAATCCTTGTGGAAATTAAAGGAGGTCTGGGGGATATCAATGGCCTTATATCCTTCGTTTATGGCCCTCCAATTAAGCAAGGGGAAAGGGAATTCTAGGAGATGTTAAAATGCTGCATTCCAGGCGACAACAAGCCATGGCTATGTGTTGGAGACTTCAATGAGTTAATGGCAAACTCAGAGAAGGGGGTCAGATTAGATCACCAAGGAGCTTCAAGGAGTTTCATAACTTCATTTCTACTTGTGGAATGGTTGATATGGGTTTTAAAGGAACAAGGTTCACATGGTCAAATAAGAGGCTGGGAGCAGTATTTATAAAAGAAAGAATTGACCAAGCGGTATGTAATACCCAATGGAGAAGTGTGTTTGAAAGGACACAGATATTGCATCTTGAGCCACTGGGATCTGATCACACACCACTTGTCATACTTAATCCTAACGAGACCAGAGGGGTAAGAAGTTTTAAATTTGAATTAATGTGGCTTAATCATGCTGAGTGCGTTCCTCTGATTCGACGAAACTGGAGACGGGCTAGAGAAACTCCTCATCCGGAGCTTAATAAATTCCTGGATAATTTGAGCAACATCAGAACAGTCCTATTAAAATGGAGTAAAAAAGAGTTCCCAAACAACAGGAAAGTTATAGACAGACGGATGAAGAGCTACGAGGAATGTGTATCAATGGAGTGGAATGAAGAGACTGCTAGAATGGTTGACAGGCAAAGGCTTCAATTGGAGGAAATATGGAACAGAGGGGAGAAATATTGGGCATAAAGGTCCAGAATACATTGGCTGCAATGGGGAGATAAAAATACTAGATTCTTTCATATCTCTACCACGTTAAGAAGACAAAAAAACAGGGTATTGATGCTAAAGACTAATACAGGTGGGTGGACAGACCGGGAACATGAAATAACTGGATGCTTCACAAATTTCTACAGAGAGCTATTCATATCCAGTGGCAACAGAGATTTCTCCGAAGCCTTGGGTGCCGTCAGAGCTGTAGTTTTAGATGCAAATAATCTTCTTCTGATGTCCCTAATATCTAATGATAAAGTTAAAAAGGTTGCATTTGATATGGGGGCGTTGAAAGCCCCTGGGCCGGATGGTTTTGGAGGACTTTTCTACCAACAGACATGGCGAACAGTAGGTGAGCAGATCTGTCATTTGGTGAAACAGTTCTTTGATAAAGGATTCAGTCTTGTGGAGCCCTAACCTATTCGTAATTGTGGTTGATGTCTTATCTAACATGATGACTGATGCAATAAGGAGCGGAAAATTCAGGGAGTTAAATTGGCAAGAAGATACCCCACCATTTCCCACTATTTCTTTGTGGATGACTCAATCTTCTTCATGAAAGGAAAGGAAGTGGGCTGTAGGGAACTAAAACGAATTTTAGGTGTTTATGGAAATGTCCCTGGCCACAAAGTAAACTTGGAAAATCCTGTCTTTTTCTCTAACAGTACACCATTGGAGGTTCAAAATGTGATGAGTGGCATCCTTGAAATTGATAAAGTTGAACCACCGAGGAAATATTTAGGCCTACCCACTATCTGGGGGAGATCAAAAGTTGCTGCCTTGAATTGGGTATGGGATAAAATCAGAGGTAAATTACAGGGATGGAAGAAAGGTGCCTCATCGTATGCGGGTAGGGAAACACTAATAAAGTCTGTAGCTAATGCAATCCCAACATTCCTTATGACTTTTTTCTATTCCCAAAAAAAGTATGTAGTGAATTGCATTGTATGTTAGCTGCGTTTTGCTGGGGACAGGAAAAGGAAGAAGGTAAAATACATTGGCTGTCACGGAGGAAAAATAACTAATTTATGGCTAATAACTAATTTATATTTATTATTTTTCTATATTTAGTTGTATAATAACAGTATAATAACTAATTTATATTTATTATTTTTCTATATTTAATTGTATAAATAATTTATATCAAATTTTAAGTAATACATAAAATTATTTATGACTTAAAAAAATTTATTAAGCTCAAAAAATTGGATAAAAATTCAAATAAAATATTTTGATAAGGAGAGCATGATAACATTTTAAAACAACAACAATATTATGTACTAAATAAATCAATCTAAATTCATCGCATAACTTGGAATATTAAAAATTGTCGAGGGTGTTTAGAACTATTAAAATTATCTGAATTGCATTATTAATTTGAAAATTTGAAATATAATTATAAGTACAATTCTTTGATGTGATCTTTCATGAATTTTAAATTTAATGTAAATTAATAGATTTTAAAATTTTTCGCACTATTTGAAGCATAATTAAACATTTAAATATTGTCACAGTCATGCACAATCTTTTAATCTGTTAATGTGGCAATTTTACATTTCTATATTAAATGATATACATTACCAAAAAAAAAATATTGTGAGAGTGATGATTTATTAAAACTTTGAAAGTGTAACAAATTAAAAAACGTTTAATAAATAGTGTTATTTTTAAAATAGAAATTAACTACATTCCTCTCTTAAGAATGTAGTCCAAATAATGTATATGCTAAAAAATTTGGGAAATTATAATAAATACAAATAAATAATCAGTGTGAAATAAAACTTATATGAAATGTAGATTTTTATTATAGCCATAAATTTTGTAGTAGAGATAGTATTACGCTTTTCCTAAAGCCTTTTTTATTCAGTACGTTAAAAAAATGAGAGTCAAAGAGGATTTTAAAATAAGCCAAAGGAGTTATTTTGTGAATTCTCAAAATATGAGAAGTTATCACCTATTTTAATAAATAAAATTGTTGAATTATTTTAAAATAGTAACTTCCCACTTCTCAATTACTCAGATTCAAAAATTGAATATGCTTATAAAATATCCTACTCTTATTATTTCATGCAACAATATGATAGAATAATTACTGGCAAGATTTAGGCTACAAGTTGGGGCCTCTACCCAATTGATATGTGGGTAATCTAATCTATCACTGATTATCCACAATTAGCTCAAACCCAATTTATTCTTGGTTTATATCAAAATTGGTTACTTAATTAATTAACCTAGTAATTTGAACTAATAGTAAATTAATGTTAATATATAATATTTAAAAAATTATTTCAACAATCTCCCACTTAGATAGCATTAATCGATTATTAGGACAATTAATTAAATAAATATCAATTTAAATTAAGCAACCAACATATATATAAAAAACCATACAAAGTCCAAAAACATAATAGGAAACAAATGATATTAATATGATCATACACATAGTTTCAAAATCTGAATAGAATGGACATTTAAATGTCAAATTACATTACAAAAGTCCATTACAGACTCAACTTATACTCCCACTAGACCAAGGCAACATTATAATTGAACATGACCTATAAAGCTCCTATGGGTGGCCTTTACTTAACTAATCCGCAAGCAAATGTTTACAGAGGATGTGAACCACATGAGTCTGATATAAAGAGAAAATTCATAAATGAAACAATGAATCAAGAACATTAAATTCGATAGGGAAAACAATTCTATAAATGTCAGCAAAATTTCAATTCTAAATTATATCTAAAATTTTGGCATAACTAAGAACATTAAATCTGATAAAGAAACAAATATTATAGATGCCAAATTATGTCAAAATGTCCCTTAAAAATACAATTTAGACTCCTACTAAACCAAGACATCAAAATTTTAAAAAATACCTAAGAGTAATAAGTTTTCAAAACTTTAGTAGGTAAATTTTTGGTAAATAGATCAGCTAAATGTTCAATATGGGACTAATCTTCTCTCTTTAATGAACAAGAACTGAGAATTAAAATATTTGATTCAATAAAATTCTTGTAATTCTAAGAGAAGCCCATATCAAAGTCACTGTTGCAATAAAAGCGGTAAAAGATCAAAATATGTGCACAACAAAAGTTCATCCCTTTAACCACTTTCTCTGACAAATGGCCACAAAACAAGTGACATACTTTTCACTCATATATATGAGGTAGTTGTAAATGTCCAATTGACACTTCTTAAACAACTCCTCCAAAACATCATATAGATGTAATCAGAGGTGGATTTACAATCATTAACACATAATGCATAATCTGAATCAAAATATCACACTATCATAAATGATTCAATTTATTGAAAGTCAACATTTTGTACCTTGAAGGTACCTCATGACTTTCTTTATAGCCTTCCAATGATTATACCCAGAAGAAATGTCTACCAAGCATACCAATAGGAAATGCAATGTCTAAACGTGTGCATACCTGATCTTATATTAGGCTACCAACAACAGATGCACATGGAACTTTGTTCATCAAAGTCATTTTATCATCATTTTGGGACACAATGATTTAAATAACCTATCACCACTTTGTATAGATGCAGCACAAGGAGTACAAAAACACATATAAAAATTCTTTAGCACTCATTCAATATAGGTTGCCTAAGACAAACCAAGAATGCCACAAAATCAATCACGGTGAATCTGAATTCCTAGAACAAAAGAAGTTTCACCTAAATCTTTCATATCAAAGTGGCATGATAAATATATGCTTTGTCTTATTTAATAAGCACACTGAGTTACTGACCAATAGAATGTCATCCACATATAGCACATGGATCATAAAAATTATTTATTTACTAGATTTAGTAAATCCATCAGGTTGCTTCATATAAACATCCTTATGCAAGTCTTCATCCAGAGATGTTATTTTCAA
The DNA here is from genome assembly GCA_037074485.1 of Delonix regia. Taxonomy (NCBI): domain Eukaryota; kingdom Viridiplantae; phylum Streptophyta; class Magnoliopsida; order Fabales; family Fabaceae; genus Delonix; species Delonix regia. The sequence continues at coordinate 15,298,616 of CM073456.1, read as the reverse complement.
CATTCATTTGGTAACTCAGCAAGTTCCAACTCATTATTATGGTGTACATAGATAACTTCATCATTCACAACCACCAACCATGAGGACCTGACACAGCTTCATCAAATGAGGCAAAATATGTGTCACAAACAATTTTTAACTTGAACTCTTGCAATTATACATCATAATCATCAGGAATTGCAGACTTACAAATCCTCAGTGAATAACTAGTTTCTCCGTATCAACTGTTGGAGGCTTCACAGTAGGATCAAATGGATTTTCAGTGTCATCTTTATGATTGCAAACAAAGGTGAAGATGACAAAACTGGTATAGGTAATACAGTGTCTTTATTATGCAAATTCTAGGAGAATTACTCTTACTATCCAAGTCATTCTCAAAACAAAATGCTCCATCAGACTCAATGACCTTAGTGATATGAGTAGGATAATAAAATGCATCCTCTTGATCCAGAACAATACCCAATATAGAATCCATTGACGATCCTTGAATCAAGTTTCTTAAGTTATGGATTACAAGGTCTTACTTCTGCTTTATAAGCCCTATAACAGCACCAATTAGACTTCTTTCCAATAAAAATTCATACGAGGCTGTGAACACCCCATCTCATAAATAAATAAATGAAAATGAAAATGAAAATTAATTAATTTATCAACTAATTAATTAATTAATTGACCAATAAAAAGCAAGATGAAAATGAAAATGGCAAAAATAAATTCATCATTTAATATGAAGAATTTAACAAAAATAAAAGAAGAGGAAATTAGAACATCTTTTTAAATTCACTAGTTAAATAAAGAGATTAATTAAGTAAAGCAACAAAGCAAAAACCTAAAAGATATGTATAATAATAATAATGGTAAACCTATATATATATATATATATATATATTTTATGTATAATAACAACAATAAGATAAAAAAAGAACCCAAAACATTACGTTGCTGCCTATCACTGCACCCTATGTATGACTGTAGCAACAGTTATATGAGTAAGGAACTTAGGACAAAAATAAGCTTTCTTCATTGGCCAAAAGCGAAGGAGAATAGAGGAAACTGTAGGTTGTATGCTTGCAGCGTTAACCCACCTCCCAGTCACTGTCACATGGCAGTTCAAAAGGGGAAAGGCATGAAATAAGGGGACTGCTGCATTGGTTTCATTATCCATTTGGGCTGCTAGCTACACAAGGGGAAGTGGCTTTAATGTATGAAAGGGATACCACAAGGAAGAAATAGAAAGTGTTTCGAAAGAAAGGAGAGATGTTAAAGAATTATGGCTCTACTCTTATACTCAGGAACAGGGATAAAAAGAAGGAGTAGAGCAATAGAGAGTAAAAAAATTGAAAGAAGAGAAAAAGAGAAAAGAAGAAGGAGTGCAGAAGAGAGAAACTGAAGAGAAGGCAACAAGGAGAGAGGGGCAGAAAGATAAGGCAACTGTGAACCTACCTCTATTCTACACTTTTGGAACAGAGGCTAACAAAGGAACAACATGGATTAATAAAGGAAAAACTAAAGAACGCCACAAGAGAAATTAAACAAAGGTAGGAGGTGGGGGTGTCAACGTTAGTGTTTCTCCATCTCCTATTTTGCTGCTATAGATATATGTTGTTACTACTCTGTGTCAGTATCATGATTGTCATGAGGTCTTTCCTATTATGTTTCGACTTAACCCTTTTACCATTTAGCTGTCACGATTTATGTGGTCTTGGTTGCATGTTTTTCTTACGTTTTCCATCAAAAGGATACATTAAGACTTAGCTACATCATTCACTGCACTTTGCTGTCAAGTTTTTATTGAAGATTGGTTACATAATACCTCGGTTTTGGTTGTTTAAATATGGCTGAAACAGGCGATATTATTTCACTTCATTTTATTGTCCAATGACGCTTAAAATCTACTGTATAACACTTTTATTTTTGCTGTTTAAATATTGTTGAAGGTTGATGCACTATTGCACTTCGTTTTGCTGTCCAAAGGTGTTGGAAATAAGTTGCATGATACCGCTGTTGTGCTATTCATGTTGCACTCCTAATGTGTTGTATCATTTAACTTTGATTGGTTGTGCTATACGCCTCTTTTTACAGCCAAACTTAGCTGAAAGTGTGCTGCGTAATTACCATTTCTTGCTATAGAAAAGAACTGAAAGTGTGTTGCATTAATACCCTTTTTTTTTAATCATGTTTATATATATATATATATGTATGTATGCATATATGTGTGTGTGTGTGTGTATGTGTGTGTGTACATATATATATATATATATATATATATAAATGGGTGCATGCAAAGTCAGTTGGACATGGGTGTCTTTCCTTTCCTGATGTACCCTTTTTTTTATCATGTTTATATACATATATATATATATATATGTGTGTGTGTGTGTGTGTGTGTGTGTGTGTGTGTGTGTGTAGGTGCATGTAAAATATGTGAGACGCGGGTGCCAACCCTTTCCTGATGTAGCCCCCCCTTTTTTTATCATGTTTATATGTATATATGTGTATATATATGTGTGTGTGTGTGTGTGTATATATATATATATATATATATAGGTGCATGTAAAGTCTGTCGAATGTTGGTGTCTTTCTTTTTTTGATATACCTCCTTTTTTTTATTTTTATTATTTCATCATGTTTTATATATGTGTGTGTATATATAGAGATATAGATATATAGGTGTATATGCATGTAAGGATGTGAGACGTGATTGTTCTTTCATTTCTCGATGCATTTTTTTAATATTTATTTATTCATTTTTTTTTTCTGTTTTATTTTTATCACCATTAGTATTATTATCTTGTCTTAATTTTCAACATTGTCACGTGAAAACATTAATCTCCTTAGGCACTTAGATAAAAGTCATATGAGATTTTTTTAATCTCCTTAGGTTTCGAAGTATAATATCTAATTTTGCACAACTTCAAAACAAAAGTTTTAGGTCATCAAAATAATCTAACTTTACGATTTTTTTATTAATCACTGCGTGTGGTTTTTCTCCTTTGGCACTTAGGGAGTAGATCGACACGGCCATGTGAGATTTTTAATCTCTTTAGGCTTTAAAAGTTAATATGATTTCGAAATAAAAAATCATAAAAATAAAAATCCCAAGAAATCCCAAATAATCTCTTCCATATTTTGGGATACTGCTTGAAATTGTTGATCTCCTTAAGCACTCAAAAGTTAAACTAGTAGAGGTCGTGTGAGATTCTTAGTCTCCTCAAGCCTTGAAAATACAAAGATAAAATAAGTTAAAAAAAAGGGGGGGTTATTTTACATGTTATTTGTAATTAAAATCCTAAAAAATTCTTTCTTCATTATGATCTCATTTTCAAAATTAAAACAAAATCCAAAAATAAGAAAAACATAAAGTCAAAAATCCCAAAAAATGGGTTTTCATTATAATTTCATTCCAATTCAACAATAAATTCCAATTTTGAAAATCTAAAAAAAAAATTCAAAAATTCAAAAATATTTTTTCATTATAATTTCACTTCAATTCCAAACAATATAAACTCCTAAAAAATCCTAAAATCTTTTCCCATTCTCATTTCATTTAAATTTCAAAATAAAGGTTAAAATTCCAAAAATAAACCAAAAAAATTAAAAGGAAAGAAAATGAAGAGGGCAAGAAAGTGAGATTACGTTGATTTCATAAATTAAAACATACCAACCCAAATTCAAGCTCATTTTGTTTACGAAAATCAATTTAATTTCAACCATCTTGCTCCTTTCACAAAAATTAAAAGTCACCAACCAACTGCACGCCTTTTTTGGTCGAACAACGTGGACTTTGATTTGTATTATAGGGTACATAAACCCTAGGCTTTCGCCTTAGGTCAAGTTCTCCCTTTGTAAATATCTATTTGTTTGCTTTTATTATTGTTATTTTTGTCTTCTTTGTTTAACGAGCATGCATGTCAATAAAGGGTAATTAAGATAAATTTAAGGTCATATTCTATCTCATATGAATAGTTTAAGGTAACTGTCCTTATGGACAGGTGTTGTGGGGTGCCTAACACCTTTCTCACACTCAAATAGATTCCTGAACTTATCTCTGTATTCACAGACTAGTTTGCCTTTTTCTTTTTTGTTTTGAATTGGTTTTCCAAAGTTTTCCGTTAAAAATTTTGGTGGCGACTCTAATCAATTGATTTTCAAGATTCATTTTAGGAATCAATTTAAACCAATTTTTATTCTCTCTGTCGAAAGGTCGATTACGACAATTTGGCAACTCCACTGGGGACTTTGAGAGTCAAGCTTGTTTAACTAGTCAGTGGAAATGATATGACATTCTGTTAGCTTGATTACCCTTGCTGTGTTTTGTTTATTTTAATTTTTTTTTTTAATTTGCTTTCTTGTTTATTTCTCTCATGTGGTTGTATGATGTGCCTTTATGTTCCTTTGTATTTGTTATTTCTTTTTATTGTTATTTCTCTTTATTAGTACATATGTATTTGCCATATAGTTTTATTTGTTCATTTGTAATGCATGTGCTAGGATAGATAACATGTCGAATAAAACCTTAGGGTAGACGACTCCTATCTGTATTATAAATTCTTGACTTCTCTTGTAGTTTATTTGTTTGACAGATGAAGGTTGGGTAGACTATAGGTTTAAAGGTTTGTATGCTCTCCTCACACACTAAGCATATTGACATTCCACCTCACAAACTTTTTGGGCTCTATACTCAGGTCCTTACTTACCTTAGGTTAGCTGAGGTTTATATCAGTTTTCCTGTGAAGTTTCTTACTTCCAGAGATTACCATGATGACCTCGCTCAGGTTGTACCTCGTTGTGTGGATTTGACTAGAGTGGGATTCTGTCCTCTTTTAGTTTGGTTCATGTCGCAATATCCTCACTCTTTTGAGTAGGGACAATCTAGGGACCAATAACCCTATAAGATGATTAAACCTACCTTCGGAACCGTGCACAGTAATTTACCGAACTCAATAGACAACCTTTCTAGAGCCTGCCATCTTTAAGGTAATATCTCTCCACTTAGGGTTGACCCAAGTTAGAACACCAAAGAAGCATATTTCATTCTCATTTTACATGTTATCACATCATTCATGGCATAATTACATGTTTCTTTAAAAAATTTTATATGGTTTTAATTATCACAACGTCTCCATTCAATGCATTATTAGCTAAACAAAATAATCTAAAATTGAAGGCTTCTTTCACATGGTTAGTTTGGCCTAATGATGTATCAATAGGGTTGTGAACCGTTGAAAATCGATGATGTTTTGTGAAAATAATATATCAAGGGGTTATCTGGTTCACTTATTTAAGTCTTGCCTATGTGAGGGCCTCCTCCTCCTTGGGTTGAGAGCTACATCTATTATTTCCAATGAATCAATAAGGCTTTTGGTGATTAATAGTGAATAAAGTGTCAAGTAATACATTTATTAAAAAAGTTATATGTCCATTTCATTTTTGTTTCTAACCAATAGACTTGTTACAACACGAATTGTCATTTTAATTGATTGGCATAACGATATGATGGAACTGTTGTAAACCACACAACCTCAAGACACAAGCTTGATAGGGATAGCCATGACTGGGAAAAGAGTTAAAGTGAAGATGGAAGCTGAATCAATCGAAAGTTTAATCGTTATAAGTGGGAAACTCAAAGAGGAACAACTTCGTCATTTTCAAAAAGATTATGGGGATATCTTAGATTTGTTATCAGTCCCTATCTTGCCTGATGCACTTGTGACCCTAGCACAACATTAGGATGATTCATTGAGATGCTTCACATTTTTGACCTTCTAGCTTGCGTCCACATTAGAATAATATGGGGGGTTGACAAAAATGCCTGTTACAATAGATAGCCTTGTCTACTTATACCCTAAACACCTCCCCTCGAAACATATTGTAGCCCAAATTCTGGGAGAGGAGCCTACACGAATACAGTTATGCCGCTCGGGGGACAACAGAAGGCTTTTCTAGAAAGTACCTAAAGAAAAAGGTTAAAAACCTTAGCTGATAAGGGAAATTGGGTTGTTTTCATAAGAGTTCTTCCTCTGGTAGTATATAGATTAGTATTATTTCCCTAGGCAGTAAGAGCGATTGATCTTGTGGTAGTGAGTGTTCTGTGGATGGTAGAGAACCACTGTATGAATCCAGTACCAGTACTTTTAGCAAAAACGTTTTTGACATTAAGTTTCTGCCACCAAGAAAAGAAGGGAAAGTTGAAGTGTTGTTTGCTACTTTTAAATATATGGTGGGTCAATCACATTTATGGTAGAGAATATCAGCTTGGTACTAAATTTGACACCATACATCACCAAATCAAAGATTACCCATGTCGCGAAGGATAACCCCACTACAAGCAAAAATGAATTGCGATAAATGGATGGAAAAGATAGAAAAGTTGAATGATACCACCATTTGGTGAAAGCTTACCTAGTAGGAAAGTGAAGATATTATTTACTGTTACGAGAATTTCCCAAATGTGCCCTTTATAGGTGCTCGAGGGTGTATTAATTATAACCTTGCAATCATACATTACCAATTTGCATATGAATAGGACGTCCTATCTAAAGAGGCTATATGGAAAATCAGTTTCTACTACAGTGATCCACTGAAGGTGGAAATGATCCATGAAATAAAGAATGCATAGAACCAAGTGGTCTGTAAAGGGAGGTTTGAGTTTGGGAAACATACTGTGGTAATTACAAAAGGATATGAGGCTTGACTCAAGGAAAGAACTGGTGGGATCAATCCACCCTTCAGACCTCGCAACCCTCTATTGAGCAATAACCTACTGGAGGTTAATGAATGTTTCGTTAAGCAAGTAGAAGATAAAAAGGTTGAGTTGATAAATATAGAAGAACTAAGTAAAAGGTGCTTAGAAAGCTTAACAAAGTCTCAGGAAGACGAAAGAGCAAAAAGGAGGAAGGAATTAGAGATGAATACTGAGCTGAAAAGATTGAAAGAGGAAAATGGCAAGCTAAAAGATACCATGGGAAAGATTCAAAAATGGGCTAAAGATAGCAACAAAAAGACTCTCAATTATCAGACTCGACTGTTAAAGGCTGTTAAAGAAAAAGATGCTCTGATGAAACAGGTGGAAGAACTCAAGTCTCCCAATGACCTCCAACGAGAAATTAACATGCTCACCAAACGGTTATAAGAAAAAACAAGGGAGTTGACCATTGTCAATAGTGATAATGCAATAACAGTACAAAACCTAATTGAATAACTCAACCACCAAGTTGAAAAGGCCCAATTGTGGGAGACTCACCATGAAGAGAAAAAAAATATGGCTAGAGTGATTCAAAAGGATGATTTTATACGCCAATGATGCCATCCTTAAATTCATATATACATACAAGCAAACCGAAGGGTACGCCATCCCTACAAAGACTTCCACAGCTATAACAAAAATTTTCACCTTTTATCATAACCTTTTGGAAGATTTGAAGATGTTGATGAAATTTTAGACGATTGAGAAACAGAGCTAATTTCAATATTTTATAACGTGAACTCATAGGCTAGGTCATTTTTTATGTATGATCTTAAATCAAATGATGTAATTAAACATTTTGTTCTTAGTAAAATGCATGGTTTCTTCTTTTAGTTATCAAGTACACCAATTACTACATATGTGGAATGTCAAATTCATGCGAAGGATGAATAGGTTATGTGGTGCAAAATAGACCTACACATATGGGTATTAAATGTCCCTTGCGTTAGCGGTTAACCTTGATTCTTGAGTGATACAATACGTACCCTCAAAGAATCAAGGGCCCAACGTTCTTATGTCCTTTATGCCAAATCAACATACTAACGAATCAAAAACCTAAGTAATTGTTTTATTATTAAGATATATTTTATTTATTTTTTTTTTCAAAATAGGTAATAAATAAACATTGCCCGAGGGAGAAAGAATCTATCTTACCAAGCTCAGCCGTCAAGCCAAACATATCTGACTCGAGCATGTGTCAGAGCCATGTCTATTGAAAACAGCCGACTAGAGTCTAAGCAAAGGTTAGAGGCTGAAGTAGGGGCCTTAAAAGACCAAATGAGGATTATGCTGTTTCAAATGCTAGAAATGATGAAGTTATTGTAAAATATGAGCTCAAGCGTGGTTTCCAATAATACTTCACTAATGTTGCGAATGTAGACCATGGGGTTCCTAATGCAATTGTTGAGATTCCAGGTGCAACTTCAAGTAGTTCGTCCACCATTGAAGTACCAGAACCTACACAAAGGCTTGCAACAGTAAGTTGGCTACAAAATCATTTGACTTCAAGGGCAGAAGGATGAATGTATCAAGACTGAAATCAAGAGGCGTTTTTACTTACGGCCTTCCAAGAAGAGAACCAACTGTTGTCTTCACCGGTCTTACACAACCTGCTGCCAATACGTTCCCTAAGGTAAAAGAGGACAATGAGAGGAAGGATTGGGAAAAAGAAAAAACTGAAGTTAAGGACTGGTTGTGAACTTTACAAGGGTCAGTTAATTGGAAATCTGTCAAGCTATAAGAGCTATGTTTAGCCCCAGAGGTGCCAATCCTTAAAAAGTTTAAAGTGCCTAAATTCACCAAGTATAATGGTAGTGGAGATCCACACTATCATATGAAATCATACTACACCAAGATGTCAATGTGGTCTAGGGATGAAAGATTCCTCATAAATTTTTTCCACGAAAGCTTAACTGGCTCAGTGTTGCACTGGTTTATGAAACTAGATCACTATAAACTAAAGAAGTGAAAGGATTTTACTAACGTATTCATGAAGCAATATAAGTTCAACTTGGATACAGCTTCCACATGGGAGCACTTAAAGGGATAGAAGAAGAAAGGAATTGAAACCTTTAAGGAATATGCCCAATGGTGGAAAGCCATGGTAGCTGAGGTCCAATCACCACTTTTAGCCTTTGAATTATATTCTTATTTCATTTGCATCTTGAGGGATCTATATTGTAAAATCATGCTAGGAACCCACGTGAATGAATTTATTGACCTTATCCAGGTTGGGGAAAGAATAGATGCTGATGTACATGATGGATTATTTAAAGGTACATCCTAAAAAACCAATAGGCCCGTAAGCAATCGAAAGAAGGAAAGGGATGTTAGTCACATCCACATTACGTACTAACACCCTCACCCTATACATAATCAGTATCCCCAAGCACCATTTAATGGCTAAAACCTAGCCACATCCTACCAACTGTGAGGTCAAGCTATGAATAACCATATGAACTACCTAACATTGTTGCAATCCCATATTAGACTATAACAAATGATGGCTCAAAATAGAAGGCTTAGGCCTACGCAACAACCTCGCGACGATAAGTCATTATCTGATTTTAATGTCAGCTAATTAGAATTCTTCTGTGACTTAGTGTCGAAAAAGCTTATGGGTCCTAAGCCTATCAAATCCCTTCAGCCACCAATCCTTGGATGGTATGATTCTAATGCTACTTGTGAATACCATATAGGAGCTATGAGACATAACATTGATAAGTGTGATGCCTTTAGGAGGCATGTTCTGGCATTATTAGATAACAATCATATTGGCATAAAGACAGGTAATGACCCTAACATTATCACTAACCCCTTGCCAAATCATGACAAAAGGAAGCAAGTGTCTATGATAGACAGGGAGTAGTTCACCTTGAAAAACTTGAAAGATGTGTTGTACACCATGCATTAGTTATATAAAAGCCTAAAAGACACTGATTATATCTTCACCAAGGATGAGGAGCAAAACATGCCCAAAAAGCTACCAAACAATTACTATGAATTTTATAAAGGAGACATGAAGCATGACATCGAAGATTGTGATCAGTTTAAAGAATTGGCTCAAAGGATGATAACACTTGGAGTTTTGACCATCGAGGGAACCCAAGAATGATTAGAGGAGGACATATGCATTATAGAGAAAGATGGCCCTAAAATAAAGGGATCGTATGACCTAACAAGGCCCATGGTTCTTTCTTGGTAATTAATAAGCCAATTTATGAGGTCAAAGAGGTTACTCCAACCAAGGGCAACCATGACTCATAAAATATGACGAGAGGATCCTTACTCATTGTACTTGCACTAGTGCCCATAAAAAATCCAATAGCCATTATTCATATGTCAACTCCATTCCCATATTAGAGCAATCACGTGGTACAGTGGAATTACGGTATGAAGATAGAGTGTTCTCAGAATAATGAGACACTAAAGGAAAGGCCCATCACAAAAATGAGTCATTCAAAAATTGTAGGTGGAATTACTTGGAGTGGTCGGGTTTACTCCAAGGAGTTAAAAGGAATTCCCAACCTAAACCTAGAAGTAGGGGAAAGCTTAAACCTAAAAGAAGCCCCTAAGAGAGGGGAGTGAGAGGAAATAAAGGATTTTTTGAAGATAATGAAGCAGAGCAGTATAACGTGGTCAATCAACTGCAAAAAACACTGGCACGAATTTCTATCTTGACACTTATAATGAATTCAGAAGCCCATCGGAAGGCATTACAAAGCATGTTGGATAAAGCTTATACGTGTCCTAAAATAACCCTAGAGAAGGTAGTAAACATAATAAATGCGATGAAGAACTCTACCTTAATCGCCTTTTTAGAAAACGAGATATACCCCGCATTAGCTAGAAAACCTAAAGCCCTTCACATCATTTTAAAATGCTATGGGTATGTGATTGCCAAAGTATTCATTGATGGAAGGTCAGCCCTGAATGTCCTACTGTTATCCACTTTAGGGCAATTATTGATTGAGAAATCACGTATTGAGTATAATGACTTAGTAGTTAGGACCTTCGATGGAACAAGGAGGGAAGTAATCGAAAAGATTGAGCTCCTATTATAAATTGGGCAGAATATATTCACCATCAAGTTCTAGGTCATAGACATCGATGTAGCATATACCATGCTCCTGAGAAGGCCCTGGATTCATGTGGCTGGTGCAGTCCTATCAACCTTGCACCATAAGATCAAGTACATTGATAAAGGTAGACTCATCACTATAAAAAGGTGAAAATGAGATTATGATAAGCAAGTCGAGAGCAGTGCTATACATTAAGAATGTAGAACAGGTCGTAGACAGTTTCAACCAGAGTTTAAAGGTGTTAGAAATTGAGAAGTTTACGAAAGGCGCCAGCCGAAGTATATTGGGAACTAGAGAGTCTATTAAAGACTTTAACTAAGTAGTGCCCAAGATTATGAGGAATAATGGATATAAGAAGGGAAAAAGATTAGGTGCAAAGCTGCAAGGCATAAGAGAACTAGTCGAGCTAACTGAAAATTTAGGATGATAAAGGTTGGGATATGAGCTATCTATAGAGACCCACATGACTAAAAGGGCATGGTGGAAGGAGGGTAAGCCAAGAGGAAAAATAGAAATACCCCACATCTAGGAGACATTTCCTATTTTTGCCAAGATAATCCACCAGAGTGACCTTATTGTAATGATGAATGAAGAAGAAGGAGAATGCAAGAAAGCAATATGGATCTAGTTAGACAAGTTAGGAGAAGCACTTAACAACTAGGAATCTAAAATGTTATTAGATGTCATGTCATTAGAGTAATGTTTTGAATGTTGTTTTAAGAGCTTTTGTAATAGCTAACAATTTGAACCTTATTTTGAATATAGAATGAATGTAGTAATTTTAATCTTTTTTTTCATAATCTTGTTCAAATCCTGCCTTTTCATATTTAGTCTTGCATTCTCTACTCACTTTCTAGGGAGTTTGAATCCATAGAACTCTTGTCTGAAGCAGAAGCACCTGGGTACTATTTGAATGAACCGCATGTTATCATGAATATGAATGATTTAGAAACTAATAATAATGATAAGTTATCTCGAACCTTTACTAAAATAATAGAATCTTCGAAAATGGTTATCCATCCACATGAAAAAATCATCGAAGTAATTAATATGGGGACAGAGAATGATAAAAAAGAGTTAAAAATAGTTAATAACCCGGAAAGGGAAGAAATGATTAATCTGTTTAAAGAATATATGGATATGTTTGCTTAGTTATATCAAGATATGCCAGGAATAGATCTTGAAATTGTTGCTCATAAAATACCCTTGTATCTTAATATGGGGGCCAGGAAACAAAAATAAAGAAGGATAAGCCCAGAGATGTCCCTTAAAATCAAGGAGGAAGTAACGAAGCAATGGGATGCTGACTTTTTAAAAGTTGCTAAGTACCCTCATTGGGTTGCAAACATAGTTCCCGTACCAAAGAAAGATGGGCGAGTGAAAATGTGCATTGATTATCAAGACTTAAACCAAGTCAGCCTAAAAGATGACTTTTCCTTACCTCATATTGATGTTTTAGTTGACAATACAACAAGAAGCTTCAGGTATTCCTTTATGGATGGGTACTCTAGCTATAATCAAACCCTTATGTAGCTCGATGATAAAGAGAAAACCACCTTCATCACTCAATGGGGAATCTTTTGCTACAAAGTAATGCCCTTCGAACTTAAAAATACTAGGGCTACCTATCAGTGTGCGATGGTAGTCCGGTTCTATGACTTGATGCATAAGGAAATAGAGGTATACGTGGATGAGATGGTTGCTAAATCAATTAAAGAAGAGAGTCACATGGCTATGTTACAAAGGCTCCTTGAAAGGTTGTAGAAGTATAAACTCTGGTTAAGCCCTAGTAAGTGAGTATTTGGGGCTACATCAGGGAAACTTTTGGGATTCATCATCAATAAATAGGGAATAGAAGTGGACCCTGATAAAATTAAGGCAATTTGGGACATGCCACCACTTCATATAGAAATAGAAGTTCGAGGGTTCTTAGGGCATTTAAATTACATAGCTAGGTTAATTGCAAACCTAACTGCCACTTAAGAACCAATATTCAAATTATTACGTAAGAACCAACTAGGAGAATAGGATGAGACCTGCCAGTTGGCATTTAACAAGATAAAAGAATACCTCTTGAATCCCTCTATCTTAGTGCTACCTACGCCAGGATGGCCCCTTATCCATTATCTGACAATTCGACCGAGGTCTATGGGTGCTGTATTAGGCATGATGAGTCAGGAAGAAAAGAACAAGCAATTTATTACCTAAGTAAGAAGTTTAATGAATATGAGTCACGATATCCATTAATTGAGAAGATTTGTTATGGCCTCGTGTGGATCATAAAAAGACTGAGGCAGTACATGTTATACCATGTCACGTGATTGATCTCTAGGATGGATCTAATCAAATACATTTTTTAGAGTCCTCGCATATTAGGAGAGTCTCTAAGTGGCAAGTGATATTCTCGAAATACGATGTGAAGTATATGACCAGCAAGTCAGTCAAGGGAAGCATTATAGCCAAACATTTAACGACTAGTCCCTTGGATGAATACCAACCATTAGACTTTCAGTTCCCAGATGAGGATATTCTAATAGTGGAGGAAGATGAACCAAAGAAGGTTAAGTGCACAATGTATTTTGATAGGGCCGTTAATGTACACGACAGCGGATTAAGGGTTATGATAACATCCTTTAAGGGTAAGTAGTACCCAATGGCAGTCAAGCTTAATTTTGACTGCATGAATAATGTGGCGAAATATAAGGCTTGTGTCAATGGCTTGCAAGCAACCTTAACATTAGGTGTCAAAGATCTTGATGTGTTTGGAGATTCAACCCTTATAATTTATTAAGTAAAGGGAGAATGGCAAACCAAAGATCCCAAATGGATCCCATACTAAAAGTACCTAATGGAACTGATGTCAAAGTTTGAGGAGATAACCTTCACACATTTGACCCGTGATAAAAATTAGTTTGTTGATGCGTTGGCTATTCTCGCCGTAATGATCAAGCTAAACTATGGCATTAACATGCTACCAATACGTGTTGAGACCTGAGACACCCTAGCTTACTGCCTGAATGTAGAGGAAGAAAGCGATGGGCAACCATGGTTCTATGACATAAAAAACTATGTCTAGAGTCAGCGATAACCAGTTAGGGCCAGAAGACTATTCGTCGATTGATAATGAACTTTTTTCTTAGTGAATAAGTGTTGTATAAAAGGTCAGGGGATAACATGCTACTCAAATGCATGGACGCATCGGAAGCATGAAGAATCATGGCAGAGATTCATGAAAGGACGTGCGGGACTCATGCTAATGGCCATACCATGACTAGACAGATTCAAAGGTGTGGATACTTCTGGCTAACCATGGAGAAGGACTGCGTTGATTGTATAAGGAAATGTCATAAGTGTCAGACGTATGCCAATAGGATCAATGCTCCACCCCAACCCCTACATAACCTTGTGGCTCCTTGGCCATTCCCGATGTGAGGAATTGATGTGATTGGTCCTCTTAATCTAAAGGCATTTAATGGACACTAATTCATTTTGGTAGCCATCAATTAGTACATAAAATGGATAGAGGCATGTTCGATCTCTAATATTACTTAAAGGGTCTTTCTTTGATTATGAAATCAAACATCATATGTCGACATAAGATACTAGAAATGATCATCATTGATAATGCTCCCAATCGAAATAGAGCTGACATTAAGAAGTTGTGTGAACAATTTAAGATTAAGCATAACAATTCTGCACCCTATCGACCATAGATGAATGGGGTAGTTGAGGCAACAAATAAGAATATCAAAAAGATTATTAGCAAGATGGCCATCACTTATAAACATTGGCATGAGATGCTTCCCTATGCTCTCAATGGGTATTATACAACAATACAAACATTCATAGGGGTAACTCCTTACTCTTTAGTATATGGCATGGAGGTTTCACCTTAGTTGAAGTTGAGATCCCTTATCTCTGAATGTTGATAGAATCTAACCTAGAGGAAAGTGAGTGGATCAAGATACTACACAAGTAACTAAATATGATTGAAGAAAAGTGACTAGTAGCTATGTGTCATGGGCAACTATACTAGAAAAGGATGGCAAGGGCTTTCAATAAAAAGCTTTATGCTAAGGAATTTGAACCAGAGGACTTGGTTCTAAAAAAGATCCTCCCAAATCAGGAGGATAATAGGGGCAAATAGACTCCTTCATATGAGGGTCCATATATTGTGGTATAAGCATCTTTGGAGGTGTATTGGTCCTCGCCAATATGGATGGAAGAGAGCTTAGAAAACTAATTAACTTAGATGAAGTGAAGAAATACTTTGTGCAGAAAAGAAAATGATGAAGAAAATAAAAGGAAGAAAGCAAGAAGATCTTACAATCGAGGCTTGTTAAGTCAAAAACTTAAGAAGGCAACTTAAACAAAAGTTAAGGCAATAGACAACGAATGAATATGAGCCACACAAGGACCAAATCACTTACTTGGAAGGATCCTTAGAGATATCTTCATCAATTAGTTTCAAAATATGTGTATCCGTGGCAGCACCAGGCGTAGGTAACCAGTGCCACCCGAAGCTGAAAGTCAAAGACGTTCTATTTGCCATTTTTGTTTTTCTTTTCATTTGATTCCAACTTATCACCCATTTCCCTTGGAACCATATAATCTATCTTTAAGATAAAGCCATTTATTCATTTAATAGACTTGCTTATTATTACTCATTTTCTCTCTGCACAATTGTATTGTTTTTATAATTGCTCCATTCAGTCAATATGCAAAATATGTATTCAAGTGAATATGCCATTCGAGATATTGTTTATTGATACGCATTCTAGAATCATTCACAATTTTTAAGTAAGTGTCTCCACACAGTTATTGGAGATGAAGTTTAAAGTGCAAAACATATACACGTCTAGGCCATTCTGTTTTTGTTACCAGACTACTTTGTAAAAAGAGACGAAGCATTTTCAAAATGCCCCGGTCAATTGTAAGGAAAGGAAGCTAAGTCTGATAGGTATTGGTCAAAAGAGATAAAGTAGTGCTAACCATTGGCTATTAAAACAACGAATTAAAGAGAAGTTTGGTTAGACAATTCTTTCTTTCGCTCCGGGCAATGCGATTTTCTTTTGAGCCAAAATAAGCAATAACTTGGTATATTACTCCTCTGGTTTCCAAAAGAAAATGTAAAAATTCAATTCCTGCACAACGTTCTCTTACCTTATTTCTGGGATTAATGCCCTAGGAATAGGTATCACTTTTGGAATATGTCTAAGTGAACAAAATTTTTATTCTCTTACAAAAACTTGCATGTCTCATTTACCATGCATACAAGACCCTCCATGTCCATCATATGTCCCACTCGTGTGCATACATCACACTGCACCCACCACACATTCAGAATTGATGTTTTAAAGACAAAAACAAGCATATTCATCATGCATTTAGCATATGAACATGTGTCATATCACATCTTACATATGACCAAGAGATGCTTCCCAGAGAATCACATCCCCTCTTGGCACAACCACTTTTAGTGTTCAAGAAAAATCGTGCTGAAGGTTCACAAGGTAGCGATCCAAATGTCGAGGACAAAAACATGGTAGAATTTAGGATCCATTCACTTTAGAGGAACAATATGTCCACAAAGATATTAAGCTTAGCATATAGTCCATTAGACGAATCATGCTGCGATCTAAATACAATGATGAAGGTGAACACCTGCATCTTACATGTGTGGCACTGTATGATGGCATATACCAGCATGGCGAATACCCTTCTTCAAATCAATGCAAAAGCCTTACATTGGGTCCAACCAATATGCATTTTCTACAAAAGTCCTACATCATGTCTAGGCAATTTACATTCCTATCAAAAGTCCAGCATCACGTCTAAGCAATCTACATTTTCTATAAAAATCCTGCATCATGTCCAAGCAATTTACATTTTCTGTCAAAAGTCCTGCATCGTGTCCAGGCAATTTTCTTTCAAAAAGCCCTGCATCATGTCCAAACAATTTACGTTTCTATCTTGCATTGTGTCCAGGCAATTTATATTTTTGTTAAAAGTCTTGCATCATGTCTAGACAATTTACATTTTTGTCAAAAGACCTACATCACAACCAGGCAATTTATATTTCTGTCAAAAGTCTTGCATCGTGTCTAGGCAATTTACTTTTCTACAAAAGTTCTACATCATGCCCAAGCAATTTACATTTTCTGTCAAAAGTCCTACATCATGTCCAGGTAATTTATATTTTTTTGACAAAAGCCTTGTATCATTTCCAAGCAATTTACATTTTTTGTTAAAAGTCCTGCATCGTGTCCAGGCAGGCTATTTTCTTTCAAAAATCCTGTATTATATCCAGGTAATTTACTGTCCTATCTAGACTCTGATTCACGTGAAGACCCTTTCCATTTGTTTTCCCTTGGCATGAGAAATGGTATTCAGGTATTTGCTTGCTCTTAAGTTAGGATATCTCTTCACAATATTCACTTCCTTAACCTAAGAGACAAGCAAAGAAAGGCAACTATGAATACCCTATCTCATAAATAAATAAATGAGAATAATGAAAATGAAAATTTATTAATTAATCAATTAATTGACCAATAAAAAGCAAGATGAAAATGAAAATAACAAAAATAAATTCATCATCAAATATGAAGAGTTTAACAAAAATAAAAGAAGAGGAAATTAGAACATCTATTTAAATTCACTAGTTAAATAAAGAAATTAATTAAGTAAAGCAACAAAGCAAAAACCCAAAAGATATATATGATAATAATGGCAAATATATATATATATATATATATATATATATATAAAATAACAATAACAAGACAAAAAAAAAAAAAGAATCAGAAGGGGACCCAAGGCATTATGTTTTGTTGCCTATCATTGCATCTTATGTATGATTGATGCAGCAGTTTTATGAACGAGGAACTTAAGATAAAAATAAGCTTTCTTCATCGGCCAGAAACGAAGGAGAATAGAGGAAATTTTAGGTGGTGTGCATGTAGCATTGACCCACCTTTCAGTCACTGTCATATGACAATCCAAGAGGGGGAAGGCATGAAATAAAAGGATTGTTGCACTGGTTCCATTGTCCATTTGGCCTGCTAGCTACATGAGAATGGAAAGCTACACTAAGGAGTTCAAACCATCAAGGAGGAGCAAAGGGACAAGCTTGCATGTTTTTAGTTAGTGAATCTCTTGCACAAAAAGGGGAAGTGGCTTTAATGGATGAGAGGGACACCATAGAGAAGGAGCTGAGAGAGGTGGAGATAGGGGTAGGTTCTCTTTTTGACATTAAAAACCGAGTGCAATGAGAATTGAAGGGGAAGGTTACATGCATGGTTTTAGTCATTCTTTTTACGTTAAAGATTGAGGAAGAGTAGGAGGCTGAGGACGAAGGAAATAAGAGGAGAAAGAGGGAGTCGAAGAGAAAAAAAAAAAAAAATAAAGCCAGAGAGGAAAAGTGTGAGGCAGAGGAAGAATGAAAGAAAAGGAGAGAGAGAGGGAGTCAAAAAGAAAAAATTGAAGCCAAAGAGGAAGATTAGGAGGTTGAGGAAGACAAAAAGAAAAGGAGAGAGAGGGAGTCAAAGAGAAAAAAATGAAGTCAGAGAGGAAAGGAAGGCTAACGGAGAACGGATGAGGGAGTGGCTACATTTAGAAAGCAAGAAGAGAGAAGGAGCCGAGGAAGAAGAGAATAGCAGAGAGAGAAGTAGAGAGAGAAAAAAAAGGAGAAGAGGCTGACAAAGAATGAAGGAGGGAACGACTACATTTAAAGAGCAAGAAGAGAGAAGGAGCAGAGGGAGGAGAAAGTAACAGAGAGATAAAAAGAGGATAGGAAGGCTGACAGAGAACAAAGGAAGGAGAGGCTACATTTAGAGAGCAAGAAGAGAGAAGAAGCCTTGGGAAAAGAGAGTAGCAGAGAAAGAAGTAGAAAGAGAAAAAGTGGAGAGGAAGGCTGATAGAGAACGAAGGATAAAGTAATAGAGAGAGAAGATTTAAGAAAGAGAGAGGGAGAAGAGGAGAAAGCTTCAAGGGAGAAAGGTAATGGGAGATGAGAAAGAATAAGGAGGCCGAAAGCAGGAAGAGAACCATGAAAGCAACAAAGACCCTGGTTGTTCTAATCATCCTTGTTTTACCCAACCAAAAGTAAAGAAGGAAGAGGTAGTTCAAAAGATGTAGAATAATGCTAAGGTTGTGTTTCTCTAAGATTCCCTAACTGGTACGTTCTTTATTCTTTTTACTGCATCCTTCTCCCAACCTCCATAAAAATGGATGATAGCATGCCTCAAGGCTAACTAAGAAAAGATGCGTAACATTCAACATATAATGAACTTGAAACTAGGAGTCAAACCATGACGTGATCCTCAAAACCAAAGAGGAAGTGTTGAATCCTTTAGGAGTCTGGTAGAGCATTTGGGTTAAGATTAAAAACTTATACTTATGTTTTTTGGGTGTGGGTTTATTGTATACATAATTTGAGTTTATAAGTATTTGTCTTAAGGAGTGGTTTATTTCTTTATAGTAAACTGTATTGCTTGAGTAAACTACAGCTTTTGCACTCCTTCCAGTGTGTTCCTACTCCAACACAATAGCATAGCTCCATTTCAAATTATAAAATAAAAAAAATCCTAAGGAAAAAACTCTGAAAACATGAGATTGAAAAATCCAAAAAAATACTTTTCCCTTAATATTTCTTGTCCACTATTGGTTGTGAAATAAATTCAAATTCCAAAAATCCATAAAACTAAAAAGACAGAAAATGGAAATAGCAAGAGAGTGAGATTAAGCTGGTTTTGTAAGTTAAAACACACCAATCAAATTCCAATTCGTTTTGTTTACAAAAATCTATTTAATGTTAGATATCTTGTTCTTCTCAAAAAAATAATACATTTCTTAGTCGAACTACGTGGACTTTGATCTCTATTACGGCGTACGTATGTCCTAGGCTTTCATTCTAAGTCAAGTCCGCCCTTTGTAAATATTTATTTGTTTGCTTGTAGTATTGTTGTTTTTGTCTTCTGTGCTTAATATGCATCCATGTCAATAAAAAGGGTAATTGAGATGAATTTAAGGTCATATCCTATTTCATTTGACTAGTTTAAGGTAACCATATTCATAGACGGGTGCTATGGGGTGCCTAACACTTTCCATACTCAAATAGACTCCTAAACTCATATTTGTTTTCGTATACCACTTTGACTTTTCTTTTGTTTTAAATTGGTTTCCCAAAATTTTCTATTAAAAATTTTGGTGGCGACTCCTATAAATTGATTTTCAATTTGATCTCTTTTTATTCTTTTTGCCAAAAAGGTTGGTTATGACAAAGGCTTTGCTAGAAGAACTATGTGAAATGTAGTTCACATATTGCACATGAGCATTTGTCTTATTTATTGACACTTCCTTTTGAGTCACTATAGAGATCATCTGATCAATAGTCTACTCTATCTCTTGGGAAATGATGTGGTTCTTAAGACCCCATATTCTATTGAAAGCGATTGGTGAATTCTATAAACTAGGTAGCTTTTACCCAAATTTACATTGTAGGATTTCAACTTGTTGTAGTAGCTAATAAGCTTCATTATATGCTTATGCACTCATGATACTCTGTCATAGTAAGTATTATCTAACAAAGAAAGATAATACGCCTTTTTTTTAGTTCAAGTTTCTTGAATTTCTTATTAATCGCTTTCAAGTACTCAATTGCGGTGTCCTTCTCTAGAATGCTTTGTCTGATTGTCTTCTCAATTGTGTACTTTATGATAGTTAGACAAACTCTATTGGACTCATATAACTATTTATGATAAGCCTTGTTAGCAGCGCTAGACTTAGCAATGAGGTCTGTTGGCTTAGGTTCTTTCATAGCCAAATCTTCCTTGGTGATCGTCAGATACATATCAAGGGACTTAATCCAATCATCATAATTTGTTCCATTCATAGTTTTCACCATAGATAGTTGCTAGAACTAAAAAGTTGAGGGAAAACAAATAGGAAACATTAATTATACCCTAAACACATAATTATAGAACAGTGTTTCCATAACAAGACTCAATTTTAGCAACTGTGTAACAAAATGTTCATCATAATCCAGCCTAATGGCTCAAACTATAATAAATCAAGAAAACATATACACACTGAGGAAGCATATTATTGATAGAAACAACATAGAATGCACCCACAGTCTCTATATCGATAGGATACAGGAAACTATGAATACATCAATCAATGAATCGCTGATGACAAGTTGCAAATAGACTTTATTCACAAAATTATATGAACAATGTTACATCGATAGGACATGTCCATTGCCAGCACAATTATACTCTCTTCTACTGGTTATCTCAACGGAAACCTCTCCCTTAATGATTCAATACGTACTTTCAAGAGTAAACAGACAATAACCATTACAATGGTGGTTTGCAAAGCCAACACCCTCTTGATTGGGGCCATGATAAGTGAACACATAACTACTAGGTATAGATGCCCTATAAGGCCCAAAACAGAGTATATTTACTCATTTTATCATTTTGCATTGAATTAGGAATAAAATATTCACTAATTATACAAATAAATTTGTTTTAATTCCTTTGAGTATTGTTAGAGAGAGTGAGCAATATATATTGTCCCTTATTATATATAATTGACTCAAATTTTTTCTAGTCAAAATAGTGTTATTACATTGTATTTTGAGGTCTTAAATCTTTAAGAAATTTAAGAACTCATATTTTTGGATTTCAAAAAATGCTGGAAAAATTACCATTAAATAGAAAATGAAAAATTAATGTTGGAACTAAAATTTTGGGCCTTGGAAGTAGGCTTATGTGCCCTTGCGCGCTAAAGACATGAGTAGGCTTCATCTCCACACACTGTTCATAGTATTCTTCCTCTAGATGGGTTAACTTGACCCATTTTGCAACTTAATTTTTGATACGATGAAAAATACTATTTTAAGGTGTAAGATAGGTACTAAAATGTTCACCATGTCATGATCTACAAGTCCTACATGGTAATTTTGATAAAAAAAAAAATGAAGCAATAAAGAGGAATGAGGCTCAAAAAATTTGGGGCTTTTTATGCTTGTGGAGCTTCAATGGCAGTTTTGGATATCATGGGTGTTAGGGGTTGAACTAGGTATCAAAATGATTATTGTGCAATGATCTACAAATCCCATAAGTTGCTTTTGGCTAACTATGAAGCATTTGAGAGCATTTTAGTTCAAAATGTTAAAAAGTTTTAAGCTTTAATGGTAGATCCTCCATTCGAGTACGTTAGGCTTTAAAACATGTCTCATTTTGTTCAAAATTTCTTAAGGAATAAAGCCCCTAAATTCATTTTGGCCAACTCCATCTATACATGGAGTAATTTAATTCAAAATTTTTTCTGTAGCTAAATGTTAATAGAGGTGTATTTTTATTATGGGTACCAAGTTTAAAATTTATGAATCAACAATAACCCAAACTATTTTCAAAAAAAGAAATTCCATATACATGTGACAAATTCCATCCAAATAACTTAAATTCATACTGACTTCATCAACTGATGCAAACTCAGTAGATCAACAATTGTTAGATCTAGAGCTTAGGCTCTGATATCAGTTGGAAATTTTAGGAGATTATAATGAATACAAATAAATAATCAATGTAAAAGAAAATTTATATAGAATGTAGATCTTTATTGTAACTATAAATTTTGTAGTAGAGATAGCAGCTTACTTTCCCTAAAGCCTTTTCTTTAGTACGTTAAAAGAATGAGAGTTACAAAGGATTTAAAAATAAGCCAAATGAGTTATCTTGTGAGTTATCAGAATATGAGAAGTTATTACACATTCAAAGTACTTGTCTATTTTAATAAATAAAATTGTTAAATTATTTTAAAATGGTAACTTCTCACTTCTCAACTACTTAAATTCAAATATTGAATATGCTTATAGAATATCCCATTCTTATCCTTTCAGTCAACAATATGATTGGATAATTACTGACAAAATTCGAGCTACAGGTTAAGGCCTTTGTCTAATGGGTTTGTGGCTAATTTAATTTATTATTGATTAACCAAAATTAACTCAGACTCAATCTATTATTTGTTTATGTCAAAATTGGTTACTTAATTAATTAACCCAATAAATTAAACTAATAATGAATTAATACTAATCCATAATATTTTAAAAATTATTTCAACAGTATATCAGTTAATTTGTACAAATATTTAAATTTGTTCTAAAGAAAAAAAATTCAGTAAATTATTTAGTGATATATTTAATCTCCATCATCATTAAAGCCATTTTTCCTTGCTGAATTTGTATTTATTTTGATTTTTTTTTGTTTTAAATTGACTTTTATAAAAATTATTATAAAAACGATGAGATTTCTATGTGATTAATTAATTTGAGAAACTGCTTAATTGATATTTGAGAAGCAGTTGTTAATTATTTTAAAATTTTTTTTACTATCATATTATTTAAAAAGACTTGCATTTAAGAGGATAAAAAATGGTAAAAATAACGATAATAATTAATGATTTTGAATAAGGCTATTTTTTATTTTAATTTCTACTTTAAAAGAGTAATTTTACTTTTTCACTTTATTTTTACTGTATAAAATATCTTTTGTAACTATTTTAGTTTATACTTTTTTTAAAAACCAAGCCAAATATTTTATTTGACTAAAAAATAAAAAAAACAATTATTTGTTCACTGAAAGTAGTTTTGTTCTTTTTGTTATTTTGAAATATAAAACGGGCACTTACGGTGTTGCATTTTTCTGGTGTAAGCTCCGTCTACCATCTAACGTGGTATAGTTCATTAATTTTCAATTGGCTGCTTGAGCTTCGTACCAATGAAAATTAATTCCGGGAGGGAGAAGGTGCAAGGACCGGTGCCTCTATGGGTAATCTTAGTTTTGCCCAAAAAGGGAATCTTTCCCTAGCAGATCGTGTTCACACTGTGGATGTGAAAGATATTTTTTTGGATCCTCGGAACATTTTCACCCCGTTTATATGGTGAATTACGTAAATAGCCTTCACTCTCGTGTGCTCCTCTTTTTTCACTCTAATGCAAGGAACACTGTCAGTATGAATATATAATTTAAAATAATTGGAATTATAATTGTGTCAGTCAGAAATCAAAACTAAAAAATATCCTTATTAAAGTCTAATGAAAACAAATAATATTTAATAAAATATAAAATTTATGTATTTAAAAATATCAAATTTAAAGTTTAAACTTATTGTAGTCTTTCAATAAACTCTAAATAAGCCCATAAAATAAAAAATTAAAACAAAGAACTTTCCAAGTTCAAAAGGATCAAAAGACTTTAAAAAGAATTTTTTTTTTAGTAAGTCAATAGCATCATGTTCAAAATTTTTTTTTTATTTACAATGTATGAAGTTTTCATTATCATTTTATTTTGATATACAATTTATCTACAAAATAAGAGAAATATATGTGTGTGTATATATATATATAATTTAGTAGCATTTAAATAAAGTAAAAGGCATATATATATATATATATATATAATTGTGTTTAAATAAAATTAAAGGAGGCTAATGGGCGGGAAGCTTATAATATTTATCTTTATCTTCAGAACAGATTTTATTTATAATAGTCTATTCTTAAAAGAAAGATAAAATTGTATTTATAAAATAAAGTGCACTGATATATTTATTATATGACACATAAAAAAATATGTGACAAAATTTTAAATAAAATCTACATACAGAATCTCTAAATTTTAAAATCTTTGTCATCCTTGTTTTTTGGGGACCCAAAAAATCTTTGTCATCCTTATTCCTGGCCAGTTTTTGTGAAAACAGAATAATCAGTGACATTATTCCTTACCGATCGTTTAATTGTTTCGAGTAAATTAATAAAATTGTCAACTCAAGAAGGCCAAAAAGTAATAAAATTAGTGGCCAAATAATAAAAAACCCAAGAGGGTACTTTTGACATTAGATACCCAAAAAGGCACAAAGTGGGCCACATAATCTCGCTAATGGCCTATCGCCACGTAATGTGATTTCGTTCACTCCGATATTCTTGACCTTTTCGTATTCAGCAATTCTTCACATTAGTTCCCATTTCCATGTGGCCCAACTGATCAAAATTATCTTTTTTCCTTGTCTGTGACTAAAGAAGACATCCATTCCATCCTAGCCATCGAGCTTCAAGTCAACAGCAACCACTAAAACGAAGACATCCAACGGCTCATAATAATCTACTAGAACTTTCCTAGCCTCGCAACCCCTATATTTCCACTCACAATTTCTCAATCTCGGCTTGTGTTCTGCTCGTGTCATCCTCGTGCTAGGGTTGTGCGCTCCATTTTCTGGTCTCAGCTCCACTCTCAGTTTCCAAGGTTGGTGAACCTTCTTCCACTGTTGTCACCGGATCTAACTTTGAAATCTCATTTCGTTCTTAGCTCAAATGTCTGCTACTATTTCAGTATCAATTCTTGTATTTGAACTTCGATCAGATTTATGGGTCAAGTGAGTTTGATTTTGTTGACTGGTTTTTGGTTTTGGTTTCTGCTTGGTTTTAGCCATGGGAAAGTCATACCCGACCGTTAGTCCCGATTACCTCAAGGGCGTGGAGAAGGCCAAGAAGAAGCTCAGGGGTTTGATCGCCGAGAAGAACTGTGCTCCGATCATGCTCCGTTTAGCGTATGTCTCTGCTCTTCATCTTGTATTAAGAGGATAAACTCAGATGCACGACCTGTTTTACTTACGTGATTGTGCTGTAGTAGATTGCTGACAGTTTGTGATGTGACTTTTTTTTCCCCCTTCTGTAGGTGGCACTCGGCTGGGACCTATGACGTGAAGACGAAGACCGGTGGTCCCTTCGGAACCATGAAGCACCCAGCTGAACTTGCCCACGGGGCTAACAATGGGCTTGATATTGCTGTTAGGCTGTTGGAGCCCATCAAGGAGCAGTTCCCAATCTTGACTTACGCTGATTTCTACCAGGTAAGAACTTAGTGGATATCTTGTGATTTATATTGTTAATTCGTTTCTTATCTAACATTTACTTATATATCAATGGCACCGCAGTTGGCTGGGGTAGTTGCTGTTGAGGTCACCGGTGGGCCTGAAATTCCTTTCCACCCTGGAAGAGAGGTATGAGCGGTTTTTTTGGTCGTCCACACAAATCTCTCTTATGGATTGATGGTTGTATATAAGCTATACATGTGTATAAGCGGCTCTTTATTTCTCTCATTTTTTTGGTTTTTATTTGTACATTTTCATTGATTTCTTAACTTAGTCAATGTCGCAAACATTTATTGTTGTTCTTTCCTCCCTTCTTTTGCGAGGCAATGGGAACGTGTTTTGATAATTTACTTGGTACACTATTCTAATTAAGAACTTTTCATGAATGAGAATATCATAGTTTCTGAAATATTATTTTTCATACTCGCGAGTGATTCTCAACGTTGCCTTTAGAAGTGTTTAGGAGTTGGTTCTTGAACTAATTTTCTCGTCTAGGAGGAGGGTAAGGTTCGTTAGGCAAAAGCTCTTCTACGGGAATTGATGTAAAATTTCATTCATTTTTAGGTATATTCGCATACGTAATTATAATTTTACTTGAGTTGGGCAACATTTGTCTTCTAAATCTCTTATACAATTCCGTTTTATTTGCTTGCTTGACACTCGGGTAGCACATATTTTAGTTTCGTATATGGAGGCTAATGTTGGTCTTTTCTTTTTTAATAGGACAAGCCTGAGCCACCTCCGGAGGGCCGCTTGCCCGATGCAACAAAAGGTAAGTTCTCAGGACTTGAAAATGTTGAAGAATTGCTTAAATTGATAAATGGATGGTGCTTAACTCTTGATTGCTGTAGGTTCTGACCATTTGAGGGATGTGTTTGGCACTATGGGGCTTAGCGATCAAGATATTGTTGCTCTCTCTGGAGGTCACACCCTTGTATGTATTCTAAAATTACTATTATGATTGTTGATCTAGATACATGTGTCTGTGTGAATGTAGTCCACTTAGATACATGTTGACCTTATTCTCCAGTTGCCATAATTTTCTTTTCCAACAGGGAAGGTGCCACAAGGAGCGTTCTGGATTTGAGGGTGCCTGGACTTACAACCCTCTGATTTTTGACAACTCATACTTCAAGTCAGTGTGTTTACACTCTTTGACAAGCTTATTTTCTGTTGTTATATTTCTCATTGATGTCTTTTATTGCAGGGAACTCTTGAGTGGAGAGAAAGAAGGCCTCCTGCAGCTGCCGTCTGACAAGGCACTCCTGAGTGACCCAGTATTCCGCCCTCTTGTTGAGAAATATGCAGTGGTGTGTATATTGGCCATATTTTTCTTTTACAGTAATGGCATTGATCTACTAATACGTCTTTACCATTAAGCCACTAGTACCCGCTGATTTGTTCCTGTATTTCAGGATGAAGATGCTTTCTTCGCTGATTATGCCGAGGCACATCTAAAACTCTCTGAACTTGGGTTAGTCTCATCTAATTGGTCATATCTCTTTTATTGTTGGATTAGGTTAACAGTGCTACTTTGGATGTCCTGAGCTTCGGTGACTTTAGTTTTAGGACTACCTTTAAATTTATACCAATACTGAGGATTTGAAGTTTGAGCGTCACTGTAAAAGTATAAGCGTTGAATAGAAATGCACACGACATTTGATTGTTGAAATTTAAAAAGATGTTCCAATTTATTACGTTAATAACATATCTTTGAACCCGTAAGATGAGGAACAAATAATTGGAAATGATAATTTATTTGACTAGGCATACTTTGTAAGATTTTTGCTGAGGATTACGATTATATTTACAACTACAAACTAATATATATCGCTTTACCTTGCAGGTTTGCCGAGGCCTAAGTAGCCGGGCTGGAGAGCTGTCCGCTGTAGTGGTGGCCCATGTGCCTGTCATCATTTCTTTGTTATTATTTCTCAGTCTTGGTTTTAAGAAAATGTGGTTGCTCCCTTTGAGATACGGATTTTGCTGGATCTGAACAATGGAAAGCATGGTAGTTTTCTTTGGTGTTCACTCTCTGTTATATGAAATATGTGGTAATATTTTGCATACTTCAAAAGATTGGCATTTAAACCTGGATTAACCGAATAACGACTATCGAGGGTGTTATATTTTATTAAGTGATAATTTATTTTATTAAATTACAGCTAATTTCTTTTTCCCGAAGGACATTCTCCGACATCATATATTGATTGACAAATAAGATGGGAATTATTAACTAAATATTACCCGACGAACCTAGGGGAATAAGATCTAGTGTAATACTAGCTCATGGTATAAAAAATAAAACGTTCTGAATTTAAATATTTAAATAATCACGGATTGACATTCGGTTACTGTAATTTTTAATTAATTTAAATTTTAAAATTAATTTTAACTATTCATAATTTTATATTATTGTTATTTTATGTTAAAAAATTAATTTTTATTATTTATATTATTTATATATTGTAAACAAAAATTTGGAGGTTAAAATTAATTTTGAAAATAAATTTTTGAACCCCTGGAAACGGCAATATTACAATATTAGCAGGTAAACTCTAAACCAACATGAAGCAGCGTTACAAAGTTGGTAAGTGTGCTAATCACGACATACTTGGTCGATGCTTGGGGCTTGGGAGTCGTTGTAGCCCGGTCGAAAATTCGACATTTATAGAGGAGAAGAATATCAGTTTAAACTTTTAAATTTGATTTTATTTGAATTTTGTAAAAATTTACAAGTTTAAAATAATATATCATGTTTTAATATTGTATTTTTATTTTTATAAATTAAAAAAGTGTTATTAATATTTTTTTACTTTTTAATATTTAATTTTAAATATTTCTTTTAATTTTATTTAAATAGAAATTACTTTAAATTAAATATTAAAAATAAATAATCATTTTTATATTTATGACTTGTGAAGGATTAAAATAATAGTAATTAAGTTAAAGCTTAAAAGATAAAACGTTGTTTTGAAATTTTGAGAATGAAAATGATATTAAGTTAAAAAAGAAAAAAATTTTAAAATTTATAAAAAATTAAAATAAAATTGAACTTAACTTTGAAAAATTAAAATAATATTTTTCTCTTTCTAAACAAGAATTTCAACTAGCACCAGACACACAGAAACATCATCCCGAAATGCTGTTAGTTAGGCAGAGTTTACAAGCCCAATATCTCTGTCAATTTTTAATACAAGCTTGACTATTCATTAATTTTTTTCGGAGAATTTAATTAAGTATTAGAATTTTAAAATATTCATCATAAAAAATTTAATTTTTAAAATTATTTTAAAAATATAAAAATTAATTCTTTTAATACAAAGAACTCTATCTTAAGACTTTAAAAATATATAATAAAAGAGTTTTAGAATACAATTTTAGGATTTCAGAATAATTTTTTTCTAAATTAAAAAAATTTAATTATTTTTGAATAATTTAATATGATATTTTAAATTTATATTTATTAACTTCAGTTTTTCTAATTTTCCTCTTTGACGTGTTTGAAATTATTTAGCTGGAATAGACTTTGACAGGTAGTACTGACCATTGACATAGAGAGTGCGTGATTCTGAGAGTCCGGAAGAAAAGGCTTGGAAGACTTCTGGTTTCCCGTCCAATTTGCCTACCATATACCATCAGGGTCGGAACTATAGTGAACTGGACATTAATCCAGGACTTTTACTACTTTTTGAATGAAAGAGAAATTTTTTCTACAAATTTTCAAGTTCAATGAATCGTTTTGCTTTCATATAATGTCAGGTCTTATCTTCCAGAACTACAAAAGAAAGGGATTGGTTGACAAGTTTCCACTCGTCATAAATATTATTAATTCAAATGGGCAATAGCCCTAAAAAAATAATTAATACCATGAAAAAATCTAATTCCATAAATATTCTTGAACGACTTAATGATAATGAATATTGCACTTGAGCATTTCAATCACACGGCGCTACGAACATAACGGGCGTTGCAATTTTTTCTTACAATGGAAGCTGTCTGTAATGTTAAATATTTTCTGACTTTATCATAGTTTTTTGGCCTCAGACTTTATCATAATATTAAACATATAAATTTAAGTTATAATTGAAGTAATTCAATAAAAAATAGTAAAAAATGCATATTCAATTTTTATCAATGATAGTTTGACAAAATTTTGCAATATAATAAGAAGTATCCAGTTTATTTACGTGATTTGAAGAACTTCCTTGAGTTGCACGTAAACTCCTTGATCGGACTTTACTAGTTTACTTGTTTTTAGATAAAAGATACGGTTCTACTGTACTAAAAAAATAAAAATACAAATAACACTTTAAGTTAAAATTTTGAGCAATTCATTTTTAAAATTTTCAATTTTGTCCTAATATAAACCAATTAAATCTTTGATTTCGTTCAACATGACTTTTCTTTTCATTATCGATAAAAAATACAACTAATTTGGAAATTTTTTAATTTATTTCTGTATAAAATTTTTATACAAAATAATCATTGATTATTACTTAGAGATAGATTGGATTATTTTTTTGGTTAGTTTTATAACTTTTAACTTACACGAACAAATGGTATTAAAGTTTTGGATGAAAACAAAAAATTATGACAGCAGTTGAAATAATTTAACAAATGTGGACCGTGGATGAGAGGTGGCTGCAATCTGAGCCCTTCGATTCCCTCCAGGAGGCGTAGCTGTTTTCCCCTCTCGTGCGTTTTCGCATCAGGTCCGAACTAAAACTGTAAGACGACGAAACACACAATTTCCTGTTATAATATTGTAATCTTCGCCTGCTTATTCAACAGACATCGTCTTCGTCTTCCTACTTCAACCATTTCTAGGCAGAGAAATTACAGCTGCAAAGTCTTGAGAGAGAAAGCAGAGACATTCAGCTTCTTCTACTGCTGTTCGTAAGTGAGGCGCTAAGGGAGATGGCTGACGTCAATCCGAACACGGTCAACGATTTTCCGGCTGCTCCGACGCACGGAGGAAAGTTCATTCAGTACAATGTATTCGGCAACCTCTTTGAAGTTACGGCTAAGTACCGCCCTCCGATCATGCCTATTGGTCGCGGCGCCTATGGAATCGTCTGGTACTCCTTCATCTGCCATATTTTTACCACAACTTTCCACTGCTCCAGAGAATTTCATTTTTCTTTAGTATTGGTTTAGGTGCAGATTTCCTATTTTGAAATTATCTAATTAGTTGGCTGTTGCGATTTCGAAGCTCGCTGTTGAATACGGTAACTAACGAGATGGTGGCTATTAAGAAGATAGCGAACGCTTTTGACAATCATATGGAGGCTAAGCGTACCCTCCGTGAGATTAAGCTGCTTCGGCACTTGGATCATGAAAATGTGGGTCTATTTCCTTTCCATAGTGAATTTAAATATCGTAAAAAAACGAATTATTGCTTGGAACTGTTCCACTTATTCTGACGCGTAAGATATAAGTCTTCTGTTTTCGTTCTTCTATAATTGATTAAAATTATAGAACGATTTTTTAGTAAGGTTGCAGCCGCATAGATGTCTATGAAAAAAATGTGGTGGCAAAGTTGGCTGCCAGCCTTTTTTTGGATTTTAATTCAGAGTCAAGTCATCTCCTACAGTTGGAGTTGACAATCCTCACCTTGGCTTTCTAATTTGAGGTCACGAAATTATGTTTTTAAAAATTTATTGCTCTATATAAGAAATTAGATTCTTACATGGTAAATTTGGCCTATTTTTGGCCTTTCCAGGGTTTGTTTTTTACTTGGAATTAACTCTGTTTATGTAAAACAGGTAATTGCTTTGAGAGATGTGATTCCTCCACCCTTGAGTGGAGAGTTTAATGATGTCTACATAGCCACGGAGCTCATGGATATTGACCTTCACCACGTCATTCGCTCCAATCAAAATCTTTCAGAGGAGCACTGCCAGGTGAGTGCTTTCCTTTATTTTATGTATGAATTATTATAATCATTTACACAATATTCTATTGTTAAAACTGTAACTAATATTTTACCAATTAATGGATGCTCTTGCAGTATTTCTTGTATCAGATTCTTCGGGGACTAAAGTATATACATTCTGCAAATATTATCCATAGAGATTTGAAACCAAGCAACCTGTTGCTGAATGCAAACTGCGATTTGAAGATCTGTGATTTTGGGCTTGCGCGCCCAACTTCACAAAATGATTTCATGACCGAATATGTCGTCACAAGATGGTATAGGGCTCCGGAATTATTGTTGAACTCCTCAGACTACACATCTGCAATAGATGTGTGGTCCGTAGGTTGCATCTTTATGGAGCTTATGAATAAAAAGCCTCTATTTCCAGGCAAAGATCATGTGCATCAGATGCACATATTAACAGAGGTGGGATAAGGGATGAACATGAGCACACTTATGTAAACTAAATTTGATAATTTGATAATCAATATATGTATTTCATGTTAATTAATAGATTTGTTCTTATCTTTAGCTTCTTGGCACTCCAACTGAGGCTGACCTCGGACTAGTGAAAAATGAGAACGCAAGAAGATATATCCGACAACTTCCCCAATATCCTCGTCAACCATTAGCTAGAGTGTTTCCCCATGTTCATCCCTTAGCCATTGACCTCATCGATAAAATGTTGACAATTGATCCTACTAGAAGAATTACAGGTAATTTTCTCATTCCTTGTAGCTCATTTATTCTGGTGTTTCTAGATTAAGCATTATGCAGGCTTAATTTGAAGTTTGAATTCCCATGGTAGCTGCATCAGCATGGAAAATTTGAAGCGAACATAATTGCTTGCGAGGTGTGATAATATGGTTCTGTGATATATCTTCTCTTTTATCTTTAATTGTATATTATGCAACTTGAAGAACACTTGCAAATGATGTCCAGTCTATAACTAGCTTCAGTCTGCTTGATATAATGATGAGCAAGAAGTTTTGGATGAGGGGAGTCTGGAAAATCCTTTGTATCTAAAAGAAGGAAAAAAGGTAAATAAAACTTTCATATATGTGTGTGTGTGTGTGTGTACTTTGACCCGACTTATTGAACTTATTAAGCCCACATAATGTTTTATTTGCTTACCAACATGCGCAGGATATTGCTGATTATACCTTCTGTTTGTAATCATTTAGTATAGCCTAAATGTCTAACCACCTAAAACATGGGACTCATTTAAATCAGAAGAACTATGAAGAGATCACCATTTTCGTTAGGTCGCGTTACAGATTTTTATGTAGTTTAACTGGAGTAGAATTACTGAAGAGCAGCAACCCAAAAGGTATATACTGAATAAATGTGAAAAATTTTCATTACACTTTGTTCAATTATGGGCAGTTGAAGAGGCATTAGCACATCCCTACCTTGCAAATTTACATGATGTCACTGATGAACCAGTCTGTCCAGAAGCATTTTCATTTGATTTTGAGCAACAACCCTTGGAAGAAGAACAGATAAAAGATATGATCTACAAGGAGGCATTGGCATTCAATCCAGAGCATGCGTGAAGCAAAAAGCTCAAGGTGTTTAAAATTCAATGAAAGTGAGGGGCTTTCAGAATTTTCATGTCAACAATGAAATATTTACAAGAAGGAAAAAATCAGGTTGAGTGACTGACCCTCATTCTTGTTGCTGAACAAGCCTTGTAGGTAATCCTATTCTGTCACTCAGGCGCAGAATTGCAGATACTGCTTTTGCGCTAATGAGCCTACCTATCATAAAATACCTCCTACTGTGTTGAATTTAAATCTCCATAAATTGTTTTATCCAGTTTTCTTCATTTTTTTTTTCCCTTTTTCTATTGGGGAATGACCTGTTATCATACTTGTATTTTGATTATAACTTGCTCCCACTACGTACAGCTTTTGAGCCTTTTCTGTTATATAACCTGTACAGTTGACTAAGTTAAGTGAGAAAAACTCTCAGAGAACTAATTCCTTTATGTTTCATATAATCTGATGCATTGACATTGTATGACTGGCTACTTCATAAGCCTGATTTATAGATCTTTTGCGCTGTTTCTGTAATCTGGTGAGTGTCCTCACATTAAATTGGTAGCTTTGGTAGTCATTTGGAAGAACTGTAAGCTATCTCTTCATTATCTCCACCCCTACCCAAAAAGAAAAAAAAAGGAATCTCTGATGTAAATAATAAAAAAAAAGACGGCCAGTATCTATACAAAATTCATAGTATGTTGAAAAAACTCGTAATTTAGGGAAATTTTTTTGGAATTCTAGTTGTATCGGGCGTGTTGACCATAGCTTTTACCAAGAACTATGATATGTTGATAAGGGGGTGGCTGATAGTTCAAGTCAGAATTCATGCTGTAATAATAAATTGATAAGTTTAAAGCACTAGATGTCAGCTAATGCAATATCTGAAAGTAAATTAAAATAACTTTATTTTTCACAATGTAGAAGACAAAATGCAATATTTTGAAATGGGAATTCCTGCAAATTTCTGGCATTCATTTAGCATAAATGATTTTTATAACACTTAACTTCTCTACAATTAAAATTTTATGTATGTCTAGTCCTTTAAATAAAAATATAATAATAATTATAATATTCTTGGTAGTAAGGAATCTCCTTTATTTATTAAAATTTATTATGTGTTTAGTTTCTATTTTTCTAAGTTTAGATTTATTTAGGAGCCTTTAGTATGGTTTATGTTTTAGAATATTTATGGCAGAGAAACTAAAGTAACTCACATTTTTTAGTGATAATTTAGGCGGTATAATTTTACTATAAATCTCAAGAGTTATGGGATAAATTGCTTTGCCTATGAGCTCATAGTATTTAAATTAGTCATTTAGGTGACATAACCTGTTATAATTTTACATGTACAAAACCCATAAGGACTACATCAAAGTACAATTTTTACTCATTCTATTAAATAAGATTTCACCACCATTATATACATAGTATGCAGAAGTTTGTTGGGGAAAAAATAAATCAATACTCATAAAAGACTATATATATATAATGCCATTAAATATTTTATTTGAATGAAAATGCATATAAAAAATATTCATAGAAAACACATTAAGCAATTTATATGAAAACATATTTATAAATACAAATAAAGTCACAATAGTCACGTAATACACTCATATTATGCATATTAACTTTATAATATAATACAAACAATAATGGTATCTTAGTTCTATAGCCTATTACGTGGTTTGTTTTTCTCTATTTTCAGAGAAATGTTCACCTAAAAAATGTTTATCAACTTGGGTGAGATTATAAATCTCATTAGCCATATACCTTATACAAAATATATAAGCATCATTATCATTTATACGGTAAAAACTAGGAGTATTAATTTGAGCTATGTAACTCAATGTATATTTGGTTTCTTTTGTAACCACAATTTCATACTTGTAGCCATCTCATCATATCATCATCATGTTAGAATATTAGCCAACTCATCATCATGATGAGTTTTAAAAACTCAAGAGTTCAATCTGTCTATAGAAATTATCCTGTGACAATTTACAAATTAATAAAACTAACCAAATGCATCCATAGTAATACATATTGAAATATATTAATAATCTAATTCTCAACAAGTATATAGAAAATAAAAGTATTGACTATCTCTTAAGCAAATTAAGAAATATTCACAAACACTTCTTCCAGTTTCTCTTTTTTTTTTCCCCCTTTCTTTCAACTTTAAATGTAAAAAATTAAGAAATATTCATGTTATTTATAGAAGTTTTCAAATTACTATATAAGTTATTATCTGATATTGTGCAAATAGTAGCCACATGTTTTTGTTTGCATTTATTATTCAAATTATATGCAATGGTTAAAATTATAATTTTATCTCAGATAATATTTTTTTTTCATTTTAGTCCATTAAAAAGTTAAAATTATAATTTCTACCCTAAACATTATTTTCTAATGTTATTCTTAAAATCATCTTAAATTTAACCAGAAGACTATATTATTATTTATTCCTCACAAAAATCATATATATCTAGTTATATACATTTTGGGATGTTACAATTTTTGCAAGCAGTGTGCCCTTATTTGAATTCATCCTTGCCAACATACACAGAGTCGAAAGTGCCTTCCTATAAGCCACTGATGCAAACTTTTCATCGGTAGTGCACAAACAATAATGACTCTTATACCAAAACACTCCATGGTGTTATCTAAACCACAGTGAGAATCACTGAAAAAATCTGGATGCTCGTGGTAGAGACAGGTAAGCCATATGTATGGAGACCAGAGAGGGTCCCACATTATGGAGACTGTCAAGTGGGCATCAGGCATCAGGCATCAGGCTTCAGTGGCTTGTAATTGGAGAATAATTAAGATTAATCAGGCAGTCTAATCAAGATCTGCAGACAAAATAAAATGCCTATAAAACTACTAACTGGAGTTTTGAAACAAGCACAGAGCAGGCGCAAAGAATGGATGGCACAATCTCATCCCAAGGAGGAGCCCAGATTCCGAATTGTAGGAGCAAACGCGGCGGATGGATAACTTTTCCCTTCATAATTGGTCTCTCTTTCACACACACGCACATGCTATCCTTTCATTCTTAATAACAAAGAAGAGGCATAGATAATTATTAATGCATATAAGTTTGTATTGTCAAGCAGGGACAGTGGCGGGGTTGTCACTTGCTGCTGCAGGAGTCACGGGGAACTTGATCGTTTATCTCATACGAGAATTCAACATAAAGAGCATTACAGCAGCTCAGATTTCAAACGTTGTTAGTGGCACCTTTTGCCTCTTTCCTATTGTTGGGGCCATTATGGCTGACTCCTTCTTCGGCTCTTTCACTGTTGCCTTCATCTCTTCTTGTGTTTCTTTCCTGGTATTTAACATCCAACACGATTTTTTTTATGTCGGGACTATTCTGTTATTACATGATTGATGCATTGATTTAATAGCCATGACTTTCTTCTTAAAACACTGATCATGATCCATGGTTTTCCCTTGATCTCGCTCCTCTACACGAGTTGACGGCTCATTCTTTCCAGACGAGTCGAAGATAAACATGATTTAAGAACGCTTTCAAATAATTTATTTATGTTTAGTTTGGTGTCTAAAAACCTTAAAAGCCCACTTGTATATTAAAATAAGAAGTTTGTCTTATAGAGAGCATTGTTTAGATTTAAGATTTAGAATTTGTATTGTAATAAAAAGTTTGTCTTATATAGAGTGTTGTCTTATAGAGAGCATTACATACCTGATGTTGAAGTTTTTTTAAATTGTTTTTCTTTCAAATTTCTGGTTATAAGTTAAAAGAAACCTGCATTTGTTTTTATAACTTTTCAAACATCAATTACAGTTATGTAAATTTATTTTTAATCAAAATTAAATTTGCAAATCGTAAATTAAATTTATCCTTCTCTTATCTAAGCACACACTTTAAGTTAATCTACTTGCGTGCCATTATATAATAGTTAAAAAAATGTAAAGTATCAATATAAAGCAAATGAACAACTGTGTTTGTTTTTTTTTTAATTTTTTTTTTTCAGTTTCACATCATTTACTCTGGTAAGGAGTCACTTGTTGCAGGGCACTACTCTGTTCATATTGACCGCGACTCTAAATTCCCTGAGGCCTGAACCCTGTGACGGTGGATCGAAGTTGTGCAAAACTCCTTCGAAACTCCAATATGGTGTCCTTTATTTGGGTACAGGTCTGGCAGTTACAGGGTTTGGGGGTTCACGTTTCACCATTGCAACACTGGGAGCAAATCAATTTGACAAGGCAGAGCACCAAGGCATCTATTTCAATTGGTTCTTCTTCACTCTGTACACTGCCACTGTGGTTGGCATCACTGCCCTTGTGTACATTGAGGATGAAGTAAATTGGGGTTTGGGGTTTGGCCTTTGTGGTGTGGCTAACTTGATTGCTCTGGCCATTTTGTCACTGGGATTTCGCCTTTATCGCACTGATATTCCACAAGGAAGCCCATTCTTGGATCTGGCTCGTGTTCTTGTTGCTACTGTTCGGAAGTGGAAATCCCAGCTCCCTTCCAGAATTGAGGATTATTATGGTGCTCATGATCTACCTGCAGCACCAGGAGATAGACTGAGGTACCAACTTGAGTTTTTTATGATTCAGTACTTTGGGTCCCTTCCTATTTGGCATGTTAGACCATTAAAAACCACAATGACCTATACAAAATGTGCACGGCCATCAATGTTTTGAACTATATAATGCGCTTCAAGTTGGCCTCCATAATTAGTGCATATACCATAAATTCACTCTAGATGTTGAAAGAAGCACAATGCTGTACTATTTTACTTTCTTTCATAAACAGAGAACCCCACTTTGTTTGTGTAGTGGAAAAATCCGGCTGTATCCCATATCATATTCTTTCTCTCACCATTCTTATTCAACGGTGTGAATGCTTAAATTTAAATTAAATATGCTAGCATTCAAATAAATAAAAAATCTAAAGTAGTAATTCATAAAAGATCAAATTAATTATAAAAATTAATAAAGAAATAAATTTAAAAATAAAGTGAGGCATTTAAATGATGTTTGCTTGCTAATATATACACATTGACAAATGCTGCTTCCTGATTGTGAACAGTGGAGACATGTTGTGGTGGTGCTATAAAGCTTACAGCTTCGGTGTCAATTTGGAATTGCTGTGAATTTCTGACTGTCTTGCATCGACTTTTTATCAATATTATTATATTTGAGAAATCTTAATAAAATATTCTTATTGTGTAATATTACTAAAAAGAATAAGTATTTAAGAGAATAAATACTAAATGTTAGATGATGGTAAATAATGATTTTGATCAAGAGTACCATTATCTCCAAAAGAACGGTTTTTTGTTTTTACTCTAAAGGTACTTTTTGTTGCCGCATTAAAATAGTTTTTTTTTAAGTAGACTCTGGGCCAAATCTCAACCTAGGTTAAGTACTTTCTGAAAGCACCTCCTCCACCAAATTTAGCCAAACAGACTAAAAATCCTTCTAGTCTCAATCAATGAAATCATGATTGAATTATTGGACCGAGGCTCCGTCATGAACCATTCCTTTCCTTTTATTACTCTGTTTACACTCATACAGAAACTTGAATTGTAGACTATAAATTTCGAGAAGTTTTTGAATTAACAGTTCACCTTTTAGTTGGTTGATGGGGATGTATATACTTCGCTATCTACTCTCAATTACTCAAGCAAAAAACTCTTAATGTGGAATGAGAAAATTAGTCTTTTTACTCTAAACATTAAAGAAAGAGGCAGATCAATTTGGTGTTTGACAGTATGTAAGTAACGCAGGGGCCTATATACAAATGCAGGTTTTTCAACCGTGCTGCTCTTATAACAGAGGAAGACCTTGCATCAAATGGCTCAACTGCAAAACCATGGAGGCTTTGCACAGTTCAACAAGTTGAAGATTTCAAAACTCTAATTGGGATCCTTCCACTATGGTCTTCTAGTATATTCCTATCCATTCCAATTGCAGTCCAATCCAGCTTGACAGTTCTTCAAGCTCTAACCATGGACCGTCGTTTCGGCTTCCATTTCAAAATGCCACCTGCCTCTGTTACTGTTGTAGTTTTTATATCCACTTCCATTTTTCTTTTTCTTCTTGACAGGGTGATATATCCTACGTGGCAGAAGCTCACTGGCAAATTTCCTAGACCTCTCCAACGATTAGGAGTTGGCCACGTGTTCAATGTGCTTGGAATGATAGTCTCAGCCCTAGTTGAATCAAAGAGGCTCAAAATAGCCCACACACACCTACTGAATGCCACAGATCAGAGAGTAGTGGCCATGTCGGCTCTCTGGTTGTTTCCACAGTTAACTCTGGTTGGGATAGGAGAAGCATTTCACTTTCCAGGACAGGTTTCATTTTACTACCAACAGTTTCCTGAGCCACTGAAGAGTACATCAATAGCTATGATCTCCATGATCATGGGGATAGCTTATTATTTGAGCACTGCCATAATTGACCTTGTTCGTAGGGTTACTCATTGGTTACCTGATGACTTAAACCATGGAAGACTTAATAATGTGTACTGGATGTTAGTCGTCCTCGGGGTCGTCAACTTTGGTTATTACTTGCTATGTTCTAGTTTGTACAAGAATCGAAAAGTTTAAAAGGAGGAATTGAGTGTTCTGGATATAGTGCATGCAATGTATCGAATGGGAACTCAACTACGAAATAAATGTGTTTAATTAGCTAAAAATAAGAAGGGTATCTGTTTTGCTAGCTTCTATATGTATTTACATGTGCGTGTGGTTATATGTTACATGATTCATATATATGCGTATGCAAACATGTATTCGCACGCATATATATATATATATATATATATAACATATTCATTATATATGCATTTGTATTTTATGGGTTAAAGTACATGTGCGTTTGTATTACATTTTTGTAGTATTTGTGTGTGAGTGCACACGTGTTACATTGTTGGTATATATGTATGTGATGCAAGTATGCGTCTGTATTATGTGCGTCATTTATGTATATGTATATGTATATTTTATTAATTAAAAAATATTAAAAAATAAAAAATTTAATTATTTTATAATTATATTAATATTAAAACTTAAAAATATAATATTTGAAGCTAAATATTAGAAATAACTTTTAAAAATATAAATTATTGTGTTAGAAGTAGAAGAGTCTTACATCAATTTTAACATTTGAAATTGTAATTTTTGAAGTTGGAGATAAAAATTGGAAATGATTTTTACTAGTTATAGTTCAATTCCATGAAATTGGTATTAAATTAAAAATGCAATTTTATAAGATCATTCAAATAAAAAAATTGGAATTATTGGGTCCAATTTTAATTATATACCCTAATTCTAGACTTAATTCTTGATGCCAAATGACACTAAGAATTTAATTTATTAATTGATAGAGATAATTAATTACAAAATCAAATTCAATATGTTATTGTATAGTTTTACACAGAGACAAATTTAAGATTTGATTCTAAAATAGGTGAAAGTATTCAATTTTAAGATTTGATTCTAAAATAGATGAAAGTATTCAATTTTAAGATTTGAATCACATAGGGTGAATTCTTACTACGTAAGAAAGAAAAGTTCTTACCAATTAAGAACTAACTCAATAATATAAAATAAAAGTATATATAAAAATTTTAAAAAGTCTAAAGGGGTGAATCCTCTAAATCCATTCCTAGTTTTCTATGTCAATTCTAATGGAAACCAATTCATTCATATATTCTAAAATGTCTTTACACTTTACATGTGATTTATATTGAAAGAAATGTGTAACCTAACAATATGTATTTAAAATTTAGTTACTGAAATAGGTAAAATGTAAAAATTTGATCCAACGATTTATATTAAGCTAACTTTCTAATGCTGAAATTGCTGCACTATAAAGACACTTTAGAGGGAGCCATTTTGGATTGAAACCGATATGCATATTTCTCTATTTTAATATAGAAATCCATGAGGGATGATCCAATCTCTTCTCTATGAAATGACGGATCATAGAAATTTGTGAAAAATATGAGTGGTTATCCCTCCATCTCTTGTCAAAACAAGCCAACACCCACCTCGTTGCAATAATATCTTTAAGGTGAAATTTCTCCATCACAAATTCATAAAAAATGATTAATAAATCTAAGATTAATTGAATAATTGACATTAATAAAAACATTGATGATATTTTTTTAATTATATCTTACGTCTGTAACACTTCTCCTTATCAGCATTTGGAATGTTCTTTCAACCATAATAGCTAATGAGAAATAGTGACATTTGAACCAAGTATTGATCATAAGAATCCAGCCAAAAGGCCAGTTGGTACTATGGGTCGGTAATCACTATTGAAAGAAACAACTATACGATGTCATGGCAGCATAACCCATAGATCTTTTACCTTGAACTACACTTAGTTTGTGACATTTTTCTCATCTATAACATGAACTTAACATGACGTTAAAGTAAACTTAAAT
The DNA here is from genome assembly GCA_037074485.1 of Delonix regia. Taxonomy (NCBI): domain Eukaryota; kingdom Viridiplantae; phylum Streptophyta; class Magnoliopsida; order Fabales; family Fabaceae; genus Delonix; species Delonix regia. Next base: position 15,256,945 of record CM073456.1, on the reverse strand, counting down.
GCAAAAACAATTATAAAAGATTCATTTGTACTTTTGACGTCCACAGTCCAACATCAGATTCACACCTTGAGTTGGTAGATGAATCAATAGCTGGAGGGGCAGGTGGCATGAGCAGTTATTCTAGAGTTGGTGGAGCATATGTTGGTCTTGATAGAGTAAGTGTGTGCACAGCTCGCACGAAAGTATTGTGTTTGCCAATACTGCCATATCTTTTAGTTCTTTGCATTATGGAATATTACTTCACATAACTAAAACAATTATGGCATATGTTTGACATACTAGATAAACAGTATAAGTAAAATAAACAACCCCAAGAGCTGATTAAATAAATTTTAGAAATTAGAAGACTCCAGCAGAAACGTTTAACAGCATTGAATGCCAATGGCTTGGATTCACTAATTATTTGCTATTAGTTTGATATGTCAAATTGGCCAATTGACTTGACAAAAAAATTTAAATGAAGTGAGACCATCTAGCATAATTACATGTTTCTCCTAATTCAAAAATAATTTTTCTTCCAGTAATCATACCAGTATTAGAATGCTTTGTCATGTTTCTCAATAATTAGGAGCAACACAATTTGCCTGACTCATTAAGCGACATACCAGAAATCTATGAATCTCAGAACATGGCATCCCCTTCCTTCATACCAAACTCTAAACCATATATAGAAGCAAAGATCCAGAATAATATTATATAATAAAATCAAAAGTGGCTTAAGTTGTTTTTTCCAATCTTCCCAAAACACAAGCTAATGACAGAGCAATTTGGTAGAAAGATGCTCCATTCTTTAAGAATTAAGAAGTAAAAAATGTAGATTCTCCACTCTTAATTAATCAATGCTTTATGTCATCTCTCCTGATTTTATGCCGCAAAAATCAGTAAAAACACTTCCTAAGCGATACCTAGAGCAGACAGCTCAAGTAGCAAAGTCCTAGATTGTTTTCAAAGATTCTTGTGTCCAGCCATTTAATATTGAGTTGTATAACATTACATGAAGATATGTGATCAATCATTGATGAAACCTGAACGTAATGCCTTGTTTGAATTGTTATGTTTCACAAAGCCATTTCTTGCTTTCTTTGTTATTCATTATAAGTTCTGAGGAGAAATCAGCATACAATTCTCTTTTAACTTCCTTCTACAAGGTTTATTGACTGCCAGATTAATATGTTTGGATGTATCTGTTAATAGAATTAACATTCATAAAAGTAATGCATCAAATTACCAAAATGTATGGAGGGACTTTAAAGACTCGGACATTTGACAGCAAGCTAAGCCCACCAAAGATAAAGTTTCTTTAAATCCCATATTTGGGTTTCGCTCTCCCACGCCAAGAGACTCCTTTTTTTCTTTTTTTGTTTTTTCTTGTCAGCTAGTATGTCATACTTTTTTATTTCATCTATGTTTATTTGGTGAGACATCAACTTATACTTATATTCATTGATTGACCTAGACATTTATTCAACCGAAAATTGGCATTTTAAATATGCCAAAAAAGAAATTTTATTATTCACATTAAATCTCATATTTGACTACCAACAAAAAAATCATACCTCATACAATAATAATTTTGTGAAATTCCACGTAACTAAATTATTAATTTTCTGATTTTTTTATTAAATTATTTTATATTTTATGACTCTTTTAATCATTGAATTTTAGTTAATGAAAGGTTATATACATATATATAGTCGTATTGCTTCTTTACTCCAAGAGCTAATATATCTTTTCTACCTGATTTTTTTCTGCCCTGGAAAAAGAGAGGAAAAGAAAGAATTAAGTTGACAGTCAAATTACCTTGACAATAAAGATCTACACTCCAGACGTAGAATTGGTAGTGAAAGTGAATTGGTGGTTGGAGAGCATAGCTCTTGTGAAGAACATCTTAGACAAACGAAATCAAATAATTGTCGGAATAATCATTGTGGCTTTACTCTTAGGCTGACTGCACATTTAGGTATGCATGTGGAAGCATTTAAGCTCGTTATTTGGAACCAGAGTGAGAGAAGTGAAATTCTTGATGTGAATATAGAAAACACAACAATGGAAAATTGAAGGACACTGAAAAGAAGAATTGAGAGAGCAATGGTGAATGTGGCCGGCCGGTGCGTATGTAGAAGATGGTTCCGTACAATGATGAAGGAATTAGAACCCCACATTTTGAATCACACGTTCTGAGAACCCGAATTTTTTCTTGTTACTAGAGAATCTCTAGTAGGAGAAAATAAAACATTATTATTTTTATTGATATTCAATTAAAAACAGTAAAATATATAATTTTTTTTTTTATATGCCTAGTTGTTGTAGATTCTCTAGTAATTGGAGTTGATCTGGAGGGCACGTTCTGGATGTGAGACATGCAATGTATGGAATGGGAACTCAACTATGAAATAAAAATGTGTTTAATTAGCTAAATATAAGAAATATGGTTCTGTTTAATTTGCTAATTTCTATTTGTACTTGGTTTCTTAATTTGGGTTGAAGAAATGCTTGTAGGACCCCGGAGGAAAAATCTTAAAGAATTTAATTAATTAATTATTAGAGATGATTAATTACGAAATAAAATTTAATATGTTATTGTATAATTTTATATGTGGACGAATTTAAAATTTGTTTATAAAAGTAGTTAAAATCTTCAATTTTAATATTTGAATCATATAAAAATTAAAATTCCTCCTAAATCCATCCTCTCTCTCTCTCTCTCTCTCTCTCTCTCTCTCTCTCTCTATATATATATATATATATATATATTAATTTTGATTGAATCCGTTATATGCATATCTCCATATTTTTGAAAGATGTAATATCTAGAAACCTTATTATTTTTCTATTCCATGAAGGGCTCTTACACCACAAACAGACTCTATATTATTAGCCATTACCAAATCCATGTGATCACTTGCATTTAAAGGTAGTTAATGCTCAGTTCTCACGCAAAGATGGATTATTGACATTGACTAGTTTTAATTGAATCTATGGTACGCCATCGGTCAAGGTGCAGTTGGGTACTTTGTTAGATTTAATTAAGTGTTCTACCTTACGGTGCCGTTGGTTTGAAGAATAGGACGGAGAGAGAGTAGGGATTAAGACACATTTCATATTTGGTAAGATATTTGTCAAGGGATCTCATTCCTTGACAATCTTTATTTCCATAAATGTAAGAATGAACTTTCTATTTTTCATACTAATAATTCAAAATTTACTAAAATTAAAAATTATTATTTTACAAATTAAATATTTTTATCAATAATAATTTTAATAAAAATAATGATTAATTTTTTGATAAGGATATCATGATCATTTGTCTTATCTTACTTTCCTTTCTTATTTTCCTTTTCAATATTATATATGTTAAAATATCTTATCATATATAGGGTTTAAATATGTTAAGATATTATACATTGTCTACTTATAAGGATTACTCAGTAAATAAGGGTAAAATGGTAATTACATAAATTACTACTAAACACTAATTTTAGTTAACCTTTATAAAAAGTGCTAAGTTATTATACGATAGAGGATAGATATATTGAAAATATATTTAATAGAGACTTAAAACGTTCTAAGATAATACTTGCGAGTATTCAGAAGTCGTAATTTGAGAGGAAATTTAGTTTATGAAAACTTGAGATACACCTAAAACATTGTAGGTATCTCGTACGATTAGTTATCCCAACTAAAATCAAATTAGTTTCCGCAACTAAAGAGAAATATGTAAATTTTTTAACTTGAATTAAATTATGAATGTGTTTTTTATTTAATTCTTTCAATATCTAACATGATATATGCGGCTAAGATTTTATTTTATCAAAACCTTAATTCATTTTCATTTTCATTTTCATTCTTTCTCTTGAACCATACGAGATAATTGTAGGTGCTATATATAAAGAAACGCTAGGTTAGCACTTTAGTCAGAGTGCAAACAATATATAAAGGCTAGCTTAGCACTTTAGTGAGAGTGCAGCATCTTGAGTTTTGAAACGAGCAGAGTATGTGGAGAAAAATGGATAGCACAGTCTCAACCCAAGAAGAAGCCCAAATTCCGAGTCTTAAGAGCAAACGAAGCGGATGGATAACCTTTCCCTTCACTATTGGTCTCTCTCTCTCTCTCTCTTACGCACACACACACACCACACACCACACACCACACACCTATGTATAATTTGATTCTTTATGATAATATTGAAGAGGCATATATAACTGTAAATGTGTGTGTACATATATATATATATATTATATGTATATCACGTTTGCATTGTTAAACAGGGACGGTGGTAGGGTTGTCACTGGCAGGCTCAGGAGTTATGGGGAACTTGACTGTATATCTGATGCAAGAATTCAATGTAAAGAGCATTAAAGCGACACAGATTTCCAACGTGGCTTTTGGCAGCTTTTGCCTTTTTCCAATTTTTGGGGCCATCATAGCTGATTCCTTCTTTGGCTCTTTTATCGTTGCCCTCGTTTCTTCTTGTGTTTCTTTTCTGGTATGACTATCTCTGAACGCTTGCATGCTTGCATTCGTTTCTTTTGCTAACTCTGAACTTTCTTCAGTCTTGTTTGCCCTTATTTTAGTGGTACGTGAGGTAATGTCCCATAAATAAACACTTATCGGTGATGAGACTTAAGAAGATAAAGATAATTTAACTAAGAGACTCAATCTCGCTTTCAATCATTGTCAGATTAATATATAGTTGCTGCAGTTGTGGCAAATAAACGTAAGTTATAAGGCTGCAAGAATGAGTTTATTATAAACTTCAATATATAATAAATAATTAAAATATAAAATTCAACTTTAGTCTTTTATTCAATATTACATCATAATTTATAGTATTTGTTTGTATTAAAATTTAAACTCAAAACCACTCGAACAAGCATAAAGAATTTTATTATTGGACTACTCTTATTATGCTCATTTTAATCATTTATTATAATGCAAATATTAACATATTTTATTAAATTTTATTTAAATATAAAAAATAAAAAATTAAATATATAACTTTTATAATAATAACCCATCAAATTGAGATTTGTTTATGAGTAAAAGACTAACATAGTATTTTATTTAAATTATTAAATATAAATTAAAATTTTATTCAATGCTATTTATTCTTCATATAGTTATTATATATTAAACAATATAATAATAAAGACATAAAAATGTAAGTACTAATTAATCAAGAGGAAATTTAACACAATCAAGAGGAAATTTAACACTTGCAGGGCACAGCTATTTTAGCGTTGACTGCGAGGCTAAGATCTCTGAGGCCTCAACCCTGTAGCGATGGTGTATGCGAACCTCCTTCGGAACTCCAATATGGTGTGCTCTATCTGGGTATAGCGCTGGCTGCTATAGGGTATGGAGGTGCACGTTTCACTACTCCAACGTTCGGAGCATTTCAATTTGATAAGGCAGAGCTTCAAGCCTTCTATGTCAACGCCTTCTCTTTCACTCTATACATTGGCGCTGTGTTAGGTTTCACTGTCATTATCTACGTTGAGGATAGTGTGAGTTGGGGTTTGGGGTTCGTCCTTTGTGGTGTGGTTAACTTGTGTGCTTTAGCCATTTTCTTATCGGGATATCCAATTTATCGTCCTGATATTCCACAAGGCCCATTCGCGGACATGGCTCGTGTTCTTGTTGCTACTGCTCGTAAATGGAAATCCCAGCTTTCTTCCAGAATTGAGGATTATTATGGTGCTCATGATGTGCCTGCATCATCAGGACAGAGATTGAGGTACGAAATTCAGTACTTTCTGTGATTCACTTTTACTTTGGTAATAGAACTGAAATTGTTAAAGCGGATGATGTATATATACTTCACTATTTACTCTCTCAATTGTTACCATGGACATCGAGGATAAAGAGATTAACGTGCAGGTTTTTCAACCGTGCTGCTCTTATAACTGAGGGAGACCTTGTAGCAGCTGATGGCTCAATTGCGAAACCATGGAGGCTATGCACATTGCAACAAGTTGAAGATTTGAAATCTGTAATTCGGATCCTTCCACTGTGGTGTTCTAGTATATTCCTATCCACTCCAATTGCAATTCAATCCAGCTTGACAATCCTTCAAGCTCTCACCATGGACCGTCATGTGGGGTCCCACTTTAAAATCCCAGCTGCCTCTACTACTGTTGTAGTCCTTGCAGCAGCAGCTATATTTCTCATCCCTATTAATTTGGTGCTTTGTCCTGCGTGGCAGAAGCTGACTGGTAAAGCTCCTAGACCTCTCCAACGAATAGGAGTTGGCCACGTGTTCAATATTCTTGGCATGGTGGTCTCAGCCCTAGTTGAATCAAAGAGGCTCAAAATAGCCCACACACACCAGTTAAATCCCACCGATGGAACAGTGCCCATGTCGGTCCTCTGGTTGTTTCCACAGTTAACTCTGGTTGGGATAGGAGAAGCATTTCACTTTCCCGGACAGGTTTCGTTTTACTACCAACAGTTTCCAGAGTCACTCAAGAGTACATCAACAGCTATGATCTCCGTGACGATAGGGGTAGCTTTTTTTGTGAGCACTGCCATAATCGACCTTGCTCGTAGGGTTACGGAGTGGATGCCTGATGATATAAACCATGGAAGAATAGATAATGTGTACTGGATGGTAGTCATCTCGGGGATCATCAACTTTGCCTATTACTTGCTGTGTTCTAGCCTATACAAGTATCGAAATGTTTGATATTGCTTTCTGTGTTCTAGTTTGTCGAAGTATCGAAATGTTTAATATTACTTGCTGTGTTCTAGTTTGTACAAGTGAAATGTTTGAAGTTAAGGACGAAGCCGTGTTCTGGTTGTAATACATGCAATAACGTATTGTGTTTGAATGGAAACTGTAGTATTGTGTTTGAATGGAAACTGTACTATCTGCCACAGTGGTTCAATGGTGAGGGCCCTCTCAATTCTGTCAATTTTGCATATATTTGTCTGAAAATTTTGATATGGCATTCTTTTAAAAAAAAAAAACTTACACAATCTCTTTCAAAAATTAAAATTTATGTCTATAAAAAAGTGTAAAATATAATTTACTAATTTACATAATAATTCAGTATATTTCATAATTCAAATAATAAAATATAGTTAATTATTACTTACTTTTACAAATAACAAGTTACTTTAATAATTTTATAAGTTTTTGAGGATAGTAATATTGAAAATGAAAAATTTTTAGAAAAATTGTTACCTAAATTTGAAAATTTGAAGTACGCTTCTCGTTATAGTTTTATATCAATAGATTAAAAATTTTAAATGTGAAAGAGTGCAAACAACCATTTTCTCAATCTTTTATCTTTAAACATTTTCAACTTTGTCTTGCTTATAATTACAGGCTCTTCTCATCTATTAATTTGATAAAATAACTTACTTGATTATCATTATTGTCAAATTATCAATAGATCTTAACTTTTTTCTTATTTGAAAATTAGTTCATAATTCATAGAAAGATAGCCAATTAATTTCAATCACATAAAATATTAATTATTTATGAAATATGTTCTCTTCCAGGTAATTTTGCTCTATTATATATCTTATTTATTTTTACTATAATATATTATCTTTTAATATATTTATATATAATATAATTTTTTCTTCAACCAAGGTTTGGGGAAATTTGAGCTAAATAAGTGAAATTTTTATATTAATTACTTCTTTGACCAAAAAAAGACTCAAACACATAATTTAATTATTTTTTAAAATATTAAGAATTCACCTTCAATGAGGACAAATCCCTAATAGATGTTGGCTATATATAGAAATATAGAAATATATATATATATTAAAAATTTGAATCATATAATTTCTTCCTTTGTTCTTTCACCGTAAAGTAAATTAAAAAAAAAAAAAAAAAAAGAAACCTGCAATTGCAATTTTTTTTTTTCCATATCCCAACGACCTCTTTCCTTTGGTTCTAATTATTACGCGGAAATAACAAATTGAGTTCATATAGGCATTTTGGATGTTGTTATTATAATAGTTGTTCTGACTATATTTTCTGTGACTCTGCCCATTTCAAAAAGTATTTTACCTAGTTTAACAACAGTTATCCAATATTCGGGAGATCCTTTTCCCGACCCCAGACGTATTTCCATGGGTCTTAATGTAACCTGTTCATTTGGAAATATGTGTACATTAATAAAAATTTATATTAAAATAATGAAAATAAATAAATATTATATATATATATATATATATGTATGTATGTATGTATGTATGTGTGTGTGTGTTTATGCATATTATGTCTTTTAGAAGTATTGAAAAAATTAATCTATTGATAAAGTAAAAAATTTCAATTTGTGATATTCATGAGAATTGTTTTATTTAGTTTATTTTTTATAAAATTAAAAAAATTTACATTAATTAAAAAATTATTTTTTATTTATTGGTATGATTGTTAAAATATGAGAATATGGCTTGAGTATTTTAAATTTAGATTTAATTATTTTGATATATTTTTCTGTATTTTTTATCATTTCAATTATTAATTTAATTTACAACCATTTAAAATAAACTTTAGTTATTATTATATATTAGTATTTTTCTATTACAATAAGGTTGTTTTTCAAATAACTTAGTGCTGCAAACATGATGTCTTTTTTTTTTTTTTTTTCTAAATCTCTTCTTATGATTGAATTATAATAATTCATACTTTAAATTTTGAAATTTTGTAGTTTTTCATGTATTTATAATAATTCATTTAAAGACCAATTATTTTGTACAAGTTTATGTGAGTTATGTAACAAATTTAAAATGTGAAAAAGTGTTAATATATTTAAAGTTATAGTTTATAATATTTATATACGAATGGACATGACTATTATTTTTTGTGCTCTCAGTGAGAAGGAAGTAAACAACAAACCCAAAAGATCCATAATTTGTACAGCATTAGTTTCTACATATTTTGTTTCTCATATTAATTATATATATATATATGTGTGTGTGTGTGTGTGTGTGTGTGTGTGTATATATATGTATATATATAAGCCACACTATGGCATATTGGGGAGTGTGAATATTAAAATATAATGAGTAAAATTGATATGTTTATTTTAGATGGTTCTAAATCAAAATAATTTAAATAATAAAAAATACAAACAAATGTATCAAATTATTAAATCTAAACTTAAAATATTCAAGCAATATCTTCTTGTTTTAATAATGAAATCAATAAATAAAAAATAAAATTTTAATTAATGAAAATTTTTTAATTTTCTTAACAAATAAACTAAATAAAACAATTCTTATAAATATCACAAATTAAAATAATTTTTTAAACTTTTTTATAGATTAAATTTTTTAATATTTCTAAAAGACATAATTTACATAAATATATATATGTTTTTATATATAAAAATATAACATATATATATATATATATATATAATTTTTATTTACTCAATGCAAGGCGTGCTCCCAATGTAAAAGTAAGGTTCTAATTAATTTTTTTTTTAAATTGTTAGATCGAATTTGTCATCAATAATGGCAAATTGGTTTGAACAATTTAGGTATTTAGATGTAATAACTTTGTTAGATTAGGATTTGAAAAATTAATTTTATAAATTATAATATTTAGATTAAAAAAGTCCAAGGTTTGGTACCAATCCCCTTTTTCCAAAAGGTGGATTTTGTTTCTTTTATGTGACTGGAATTATGAAAATATGAATCTATGATACAGCACTTGTTTTATATTCTCCTGTTCAGATCAGAACATTTCATATGGAAAAGCAATGGAACTTTTTTACCAAATGTTGATGTAAAGTATCCCACGTGAGTTTGAAACTCTTCAACGGGAGTCAAGAGTGTACTGTAACTTGCTTAAGTTGTTATCGTGAAACTTTAGCAGGGGAATTATTTCTCACTCGCGGCTTTACGCGACACGAGAGGTATCTTTTGCCAATGCCTTGCTAGAGACTTCTAATCGGTACAGATTTTTTTTTTTTTTTTTGACATTCTAAAATATCCTTTAGCCAGATATTTATAATCCTAGTAGAAATATAAATAAAAAATATTAGTAAATTAGGTCATATGGGTTTCTAATCAAAATCTAAGATAATTTTAAGAATAATCTTAGTAAAATAAAATAAATTTTTATGATGCATATTTTATATAAAAAGAATTAAAAATAGAATTAGAGAAACTAAAATGAATTTTTTTTTTTTTAGAAATTATAATTTCAACATTTTGTAGAACTTCAGGTGGGTGAGGCGTAAAGAACTGAGGTGAGGTGAAGTGAAAGTGGGGTCCATATATTATAATTTATAAACATGAGTAGTACATCAATCCAAAGATTATGATAAATTCTAGTTAAATTTGATTTGAAACATGCATAAATATTATGTTTACCTTTTTTTTTAAATGCTCAAACTTATAAAAATAATATTTGTCATTCTTTCATCTTTTGTTATGGATTTAATAAAAATGTTCATTTAGTTTTACTGGCCGTTTACTTTAGTTATATTTCTTTCCTTTCTTCTTTCTAGCTCATTAATGATTCTTATAATGGACATAATGGTTTTCTTGATTCTTAAACCTTGTTTCCTCTCAAACTAAGATTCAGTGTAGTTCATGAACACTCCGTTTATCTTTCATGATGTTATAATTTATTTGGAAGGGGTCAAACTCAAACAATAATGAATTAATTATAAATTATACAATGAAATTTTTATCCATATTCATTCCTATGGACTTAAGTTTTACTACCATATTTGTCATCTCTATGACATGTTTGTGCATGGTACAAGAATCATCAAATTTTATGGAGGTTAGCTACCCATTAATGTCCTAGTAATTTGTACTTTTAGTTTTAAAAAAAACTAATTTAATATTATTGACTATATTTATTTGCATAAGCATTAGGCTTCATTAGTTTGTCCTATCCCAATTCTTATAATAGGCCTTCTCTTCATTGCTACTTGCATCAGTAATAGCAACAAGCTACTTAACCTGAAATGTTAAATCAAGATCCAATACACCAAGGTGAATTAGACTTATTTGCTCTAGTTAAAAAAATTTAACCCATTAAAATTGGAATAGACAAAACATGCAAATGAAACAAATTAAAAATATATACTACAATAAATAATATGCCTAATATTAATGCTTTAAGTTATATTCTATAGATTCTCAAAACAATTCAATTAACAATCAATTGCATACTAATGTTTAACTTTGGGTAATACACTGATATACAACTACAAAATATAATTAATGCTAAAGTTCAATTTCACATAATTAGTAATTATATATACTTTAATTAGACATATTTGCTATCTTTGGATAAGTTAAATATGTCTAACTAGGTATATAAATTAACTACAATTATGTTCATGATTATAAAATGACTAATCAACTTTTGGGTGATCCTTAAATATTTTACAATCAATGAATTTTAATATATCCATAAAACAAAGATAATTAAACAATTCATAACATCACATAATTATGGGTATTTGAATTTTACTTAATTTGAAATCTATCCAAACTTTTAATTTGGCCACTTTGATAACTAACAAATTATCCATAATATAGGTATCAAAATAAATCATAATGCTATATAATTTGATAAAATCAAATTTTATAACTTGGTCATTTGATGAATGATAAGTAATCCATATAATATACACAAATGTAGCAATTTAAAATAAAATTTAATTTAAATGCTACACAATATTAATGTATCCACAATGATGTATAAAACTTAATTTTCCATATATATAGCTTGTGAAAATTCAAACATGGCATGAGTTTTTCAATGATGCAACGAACATAAATTTCTAAAACTTTGTAATTGGTAGAAATAATAATTCTTTAATGGGACATAACTAATTATTGAATTTTTTCCATGTATACGTCAATATTGTACATTGATTTGCAATCTGCAAAGATTATCATGTTTCTTGCTAGATCTTAATATTCTAATAAAAATTAGAATTCATAATTGAAAAATCAAGTTTCCTAATGGAAAATTATTAGTTCCTGTACCTATGCTCTGATAGGACATGCAAGTTTTTTTAAATTTCTATCTAACCCTAACGATAAAATCATCAATCAGTTATAGTTTTCCAAATTTTGGGATCTCATAAATTTTCACAAAATACAAGACTGTCAAATTAGGAAAGAAATCATACCTTGATCCATCGCTTAATATATGTAAACCCTTAGATTCCTATAGGAGAATTGAGAGAAAGAAAAAAATGAGTTTCCATCTCCTGACCTTTCTTAATTTATGTGTGCATTAGTGATGGATTAATAGAAAATAAATAACCTTATTTATAGGCAGAAATAGAGATAAGTTTCCAAATAAACATTTATTATCATATAATGATAACGATAATATGATAACCACTTATTATCTAATAATTTGAAATTTGAAATTGCAAATTATAAGATATTCGGTTAACCACTCTTATCAAGTGGATATTAGAAATTAGTCCATTTAATTATTTATATAACAAATTAATTACTTAATCAATATCACTTGGAGCTTAAATCTTATAATAAGTTGCTATTTTGGAAGGATAGACTGGTCATAACATCTTCCAACACAGACTTCATCAACAAAATTCCAATTGAGTTTCATACTACACTAGTAGGGGGACGTGGAGGGATCCTTCGCACATATGCTCGGATTTCAGCTCAATTCTTTTGGAAAGGTATGAAGGATGACATCTCAACATTTGTCCAACGGTGCCAAGTTTGTCAGCAAGCAAAGACTCTTCATCTTAGTCGAGCGGGTTTACTCCAGCCATTACCCATTCCCACACAAGTTTGGGAGGATGTGGCGATGGATTTCATTACCAATCTTCTTCTTTTATTTAGGTTTACTATTATAATGGTGGTGATTGATCGCCTTTCCAAGTATGCCCACTTTGGTGTACTTAGTCATCCATGCTCAGACCGCATCTAAGTTTGTGGAAATGGTGAAGCTTCATGCCGTACACCAATCTATAGTATCGAATTGTGATAAGGTGTTCACCCGTTCATTTTGGCAGCACTTGTTCAAGTTGCAGGGCACAACCCTGAAAACGTGTTCAGCATACCATCCACAAACACATGGCCAATCTGAGGCCTTAAACAAATGCTTGGAGATGTTTCTGCGTTGTTTTGTCCATGACTGCCCTTGCTCTTGGTTTAAGTCTCTGCCTTGGGTAGAATTTTTGGTATAATACAAGTTACCTTACTGCAACGGGCATGATGCCCTTCCAAGAAGTTTATGGTAGAGCTCCTCCAACTCTGACTCGATATATGCCTTCACCAAATGATGATCCCATGATTCAGCAACTGGGTTTTCAATACTTTAGGGCCATTCCCAATTGTGGCTAAGGTGGGTCTTGTAGCTTATATGTTGGCATTACCTTCAGTAGCTCGAATTCACCTTGTCTTCCTTGTTTCGTTCCTGAAGAAGTGTATAGGCGATCCCAGCTCTCAGTATGTATCATTGCCATTACTGACTATAGAAGAGGGGCCTGCGTTATAACCTCATAGCATACTGCAAGTTTGCCAAATTTCCCTTGGCAACACCTATAAGACTCAAGTTTTGGTTCAATGGGACGGATTGGAGCCCAATAAGGCCACACAGGAGGACGTTGGGCAGTTTCAACTCACCTTTCCTAACGTTGACCTTGAGGGCAAGGTCAATGTTAGTGGGGGAAGTAGTGTTATGGATTCGAGCCCAGTAGATGGTAATAAGATCAATCCAATAGCTGCTAATGAGGCAACTGGACAGCTGGTAGAGAATGAGGCTAGTCAGTTAGCTGAGGGACACATGCAAGCTGGAGGGCTGCGGAGGAGTAACAGAAAGAAGATTCCCAACTGGTGTGTGCTTGAAATGGAGGAGGCCTAATGATTGGGAGGCTGTGAATGTTCAAGTGGATTTTCTTACTCTTTCCCTTACTGTCATTTTATTTATTCTCCTCAGCTTTGCATTTGGACTATCTCTTCTGGATAATAATGTGTTGCAGAATTCGTTCATCTTGTTCGTGTTAATTTCTAATTGTTAAGAAGTCATAACAGTAAGCAAAAATCAACATTGCAGAATTGCCAATGAAAATGAATTCCAATCGACGTTTTTATGCGACGCGATCATGATGGATTTGGAGGAGCAAAATCACCGTCATATCTCTAAAATATTATTTAGAAAATAACTTTTTTGGGTTATTTTCATTTTCCATCAAATATCACCTTAAATTTGTTAGAGAAAATATTTTCAGAAATTATAAAAGATAACAGTTGCGTCTAGAAACGTGTATTAATTATACTATTCTTAAAATAATATTTGTCTTTATTATGTTTGCTATATGCCTATTGCAAATCACTTCTAAGATTTACCTCAAGTATATTGAAATTGATAAATAACAACTTCTGAATTCTCTCAAAAAAACTTTTTGAAATTTTTTCTACAAAACGTATGGATGCCTTATCAACTCCTTTCTAATCTGTTATCTAGTTTTGTTTATAATATAACTTTGTACATGTATAATTCTTTTTAAAAAGTCATATATTTTTAAAAGAGTTGTACTTATATATAAAGTCATATATTTTCAAATTTAAAATTTAAAATAAATTTAAAAATTAAAATTAATTTAGCTATTAAATCTATTTTAATCCAACATATGCATAACATCTTAATTTTTTTACATTAGTTATTCCCAAAATTCTGTTGTCTTTCTTTTAAACGCACAAAGTGCTTTATTCTCACGCAAATGAACGATAGCTATATTGACTATTGAGTATTGACAATGACGCAGATTCCGTATAGTAGCGTTAACCTTATGCTATATAGTATAATCATTAAGAAAATTCGTTGTCTTCCATTTTTGTTTGAAAAATATAGGTGTAGCTAAAAAGGTTGTCGGCCATGAACATTTTTCACAATCTTTCCCTTTCAAATGGAGAGAGATACGCACATGAAGTGAATGACGCTTTTCTCTTAAGCAAATATAAATAAGACAAGAAGCCTTGGGTTACAAATGGTTCATTATAAGGTTTCAAAGTGCCCAGAGAAACACCATTAAAGAGTATAGTGTGCTTGAGTAGAGCAACAACAATGGAGGAAACTCCTTCACAAAGCCCGAAGATGTTGAGTCGTGGGAGAAAAAGAGGGGCTGGATAACATTATCCTTTGTTAGGGTTAAGTATAAGGCCAGTCAATTCAATAAATTCGGTTTGGCTTGATCACATTAGAATAGTTATGATCAGATCAAATAAAATTTTTTATAAATTTTACATGTTTAGCCTAATATTTATTTTTAAATTTTTATGATATATTTTTTATATGATTTAAAATAAATTTTATTTATAAGTAAATTTTAAAATATTAATTTTTTTCAACATTTTATTATTTTTTATTTTAAATTTTGAAATTTTTTTAATTCTATTTTATTTACTTTCAAACCTTATTTTTTTTATTTTTTGGTTTAAAAAGATTATTTTCACAAAATAATTTATATTTTACTTTTATTTTTTAAAAAAAGGACTCAACCTATATCCATTTTAATTTAATTCGATCTAATCAATAACTAAATCTAATAAAGCAAAATCGAGCCTAGGGTTCACAAATCTAACCCAATATAAAACCGATCGGTCGACAAAAAATTTAGAGACCTGTGCTCACCCCTGCCTTCACCACTTGTCTCGCTCTCTCTCATCTGTTTCTCTCTCATACAAAACCATAATATGTAGATGACACATCAAATCAAATCACGACAAATTCTTATAGTGTACGTATGACAAGCATGCAGGGGCGGTGGCAGGGCTGTCAGTGGGAAGCACAGGGATGATAGAGAACGTGTTGGTATATCTGATAAGGGAATTCAATATAAAGAGCATAGCTGCAGCTCAGACTTCAAACATAGTGAATGGGTGTAGCAGTCTGTTTCCAATGCTTGCAGCTATCATCGCTGACTCTTTCTTAGGCTGCTTCACTGTTGCTTCCATTTCTTCTTGTGTCTCTTTCCTGGTAAGTAGTAACTATTTTTATCAATTAGGATGTGACCATGTGATCTATGAACCCCATCTCTCGTTTTGCGTTTGAATTGTTGCTCCTCTCAATTATTAGATTAATTACCCTCTCTTCTAGAGAGTTTTATATTATTGGTCTCTCAATTTTTCTATTAACATGTATATTTACTTTCTCTAAAATTAATATATATATGTACTATATTTATCTCTATTGCAGTAAAATATAAGTTACATATAATTATATATATTTTATTCAAAATATTTTTATATTTATTATTTATATAATATAACAAGCACATTAAATACATATATGACTAATATATAAAATAGTAACATTTCTATACTGATTGCAAATTGTAAAATTATCTGATAAAGAATAAAAATGACTGATAAATATATATTTATTATATATTTTTTTGTATGATTCACCAATTTATAAATAATAATTTAATTTTAACAATAACATTTGTACATTGATAAATATAAACCTTGTCGTAATTTAATAAATTTTTAGAATGATTAAACTTATAGTTTTTAAAATACAAAATAATAATAGATAAAATTTTAATAAATATATTTTATAATATTTTAATTTTTAATAAAATAAATTAATATTGTTGTTGAGCGAAATTTTTTCCATTTTTTAATTGTAAGAAAAATGTGTATATTTTCAAAACAAAAAATATATAATTTAAACATTTTTTAAAAAGTATAATTTACTTTTAATTATTTGCATGATCCATTTCATTTGGTACTTAATTACAACTACTTGCAATTTTAAGGGAAAACAAAATTAAAGGTTTGGAACTCTCTCTCTCTGTATATAAACACACACACATGCACACATACATGCTAAAATACGCTCGCCTAACTTTTATCACTTGACTCCTTAAAAGTTTAAACTTGTACAAATAACACAGCTAGTATGCTTAATAAAAGAGTAACACGTAGCACCTAATTAAAATTTTTCGTGTAAATAATTTATTTAAATTTGAAATTACTTATAGATAATTCTTTTAAATTTTGAAGTAATACAAATGGTCCTTCTTAGATTTATAATTAGTATTTTAAGAATTTCAATTTCAATCTACTTAACAATCTAAGATAACTTGTAGTAGACAGAAAAAAAAAACGCCGCTTTAACTTATTGAGTGACGTACAATTTATATCTTTTTAACTTTAAAAATTAATTACATCTTAAACTTTTAGTTTTGCACAATATACCTTCCTTTAATATTTTTGCTTAAAATCCTAATCATACTTATTCTCGTCAATAAATTATACTATTATTTTATATCTAATAGTTATTTTGTTAGAATATATTATTATTATTATTATTAATTAGCATTGATTTTATTATTGGATCAATATCTTAATTTATTAATTGGGAAGTTAATATTATTAAACTAAATTAAGGATGAATTGACGTTATGTTAATAGTGGATAATCAATTATAGATTAGATTATCTATCTCAAGTTTAGTTTGTAATTATCACATCAAATTATTAAAAAAAATAGGGTACTTGACCCAATTTAAGTAAGTATTATCATAGGCATATTTTAAAATTATTAAACTTATCTATTTTAATAAATAAATAAAATAGAGTGACTAAATAAGATAGGGTTTTGTACAAGGAAGCAGGGATGTGCCAAAATCACATGCGCACCCGTGTTCGATGCATTTCCGGTATGAAGACGCATACGGTGTGCCGAAACACTGGGTACCTTCCTATTTTGTATATGTTTGTATGAGCATAATTTTTTATAGCTTATTTTTCATTCATAATATACCAGAATTAGTAATATTATCACTCTAAATTATACATATATCTTCCTCGAATCAAAAGTTAATTGGCAAATATGATAGTAACCTTCAATTTTCAGGGAACAATTATATCAACCATATGAAGATGGTCCTCCAGACTCATGCAAGCCCCCTTCGGGACTCCAATACGCAGTTTTATATGTGGGTTTATCCCTAACTGCAATAGGGTTTGGACGAACACGTTTTACGCTAGCAACATTAGGAGCAAACCAGTACGATAAGCCAGAAGAGCAAGGAGTGTTCTTTAACTGGTTCTTCTTCACTCTTAACGTTGGATCCGTCATTAGCATGATTGCCATTTTCTACATTGAGGATGACGTCAGTTGGACTTTAGGGTTTGGGCTGTGTGCTGTGGCTAACTTCATCGCTATAGCCATTATCACTCTGATAAGCCACAGGGAAGCCTTTTTGTGGATCTGGCTCGCGTTCTTGTCGCTACACTTTGTAAGTGGAACATATCACAACTTTCATCCAGCGTTAAGGATTATTATGAGGATCATGATGCCATACTAGCCACAAGATTAAGGTACAAGTTTGAGATTTAAATGTTTTTAGATTGGTTTCTTATATATTACTGTAACTGATATTGTCAAAATTGCAATTTTAGGTAGACTCAGAAAAAGGAAATGAACTCGTAACGTAGAATCATAAAAGTTTAACTATACTTGTTATTTAAGCTATTGAACATAATCTTATTACAAAATCATATGAAATTTCATACATAAGTATTTATTTTATAATCGATAATCCATATTACATACTTCTAACTTCTTATTCAAATCAATATACAAAATTCAATAAAAACAAATAATCTATAATACAAAATACAATAGTACTAATTCATTTAATATAACTAAGTTTAAAAAACAAATAAAAAATCAATAAACATCTATCATCACTTTTAGAGTCTTAGATCATTATCTTCATCATCTCCACCTATCTCATTCTCATCACT
Organism: Delonix regia; assembly: GCA_037074485.1. Classification (NCBI taxonomy): domain Eukaryota; kingdom Viridiplantae; phylum Streptophyta; class Magnoliopsida; order Fabales; family Fabaceae; genus Delonix; species Delonix regia. The sequence continues at coordinate 15,238,207 of CM073456.1, read as the reverse complement.
ATTATTATCTTCTTCCTCATCCAAAAAATCATAATTCAAATATCTTAATTTTAGATTAGCTATAGAGAAATCTTAATTATGTAACTATTGCAACAAATGTCACACCTTGGTAGACTCATAAAACAATATGCTTATAATATCATTGAATACTTCCCCTTAAGAATATACACAAAGCAGTAAAGAAAGGCGATTTAACAGGTAATATTTTGCAAAGTATGTTCATTTTTTTCTACTTATTAATCATTTATCATCCTTTGATTAATTAATGACTGAAGAAAGTAACAGAGTTGCACTGATGAAGAATGCATTCATGTAATGGCAATATACAATAGAAGCCTAACTTGAGACATAAGCAAAGATGTAACAGCAAATGCATTCATGAAGAATATGTAACAAAAAAACAAACTATAATAGAAAACCCCAGATATTGATATATAATATATCCTAACCAGATACATAAGCAAATATATAATAGCAAATGCATTCAACATTGAATATACTTTTCATTGAAGAAAATGGAACAATGAAGCCAAAGCAAATACATTCACGAAGAATACCTAACAATGAAACCAAAATGTAACAGAGAGTCCCAGCTATTGACATACAATAAGTCCCCAAACTCATTATAACCAAGTTTTATTCAATAAATCACCACAGAAATTAAAATACACAGAGTCACAAACAGATCACAAAATCACAGCATAAGTGGACGTGATTTGCAGAAGAAATTAAATGAAAATACAATCACAAAACCATAGCTCACATTCACAACTCACAAGTGGGAATCAAACATGTGCTTCGTCGACTGTAAAATGGAAGAAAGGAAGAGCAAATCAGAGACTTATAGATTGGATTGCAGTGAGTCTAGCGACGTTGTGGGAAGAACTCTAGCATGCTGTTGACGAAGCACTTGCAACTCCATAGGTGGTGAACAAACAACGTCACTCCACTCGTAATCAGGTGAATGAAGCTGTCGACCACTACGTCGATGAATGTTGGTCGAGCGTTGCATTTGTGAGTGTGAGTGACAGCTTGAGAGGCTCCTTGTGGCTAAGTACGTGATAGCTGGCGTAAGAGAGGATGCTACTAAGGTTAATAGAAGCTTTTTTTTTTTTTTGCTTTTGTCTAGGCTAAAGTCTATTTTTGGGTTGGGCTTCATTAATGGTGTGTTAAACAAAAAAAAAATGGTTGGACTACAAGATTTTGGGTTGAAAAAACTGAGCCTTCCAAACTCGGTTCACTCGTGCAAACTCAGCAATTCTACTGATTCTATACGAGTCACCAATGAGTCTGAGCGAGTTTGTATCGATTCCGAGTCTATCATCGATTTAACTCAAAATCCCCACCTAAGATAGTTAAATCGACGATTTTATCGAGTTGAATTGCGATTTTGACAACATTGACTATAACTTCATTTTGAAGTTGGTTCTTACTTATCATAAATTTAAAAATATGAGTTAATCTTACTGCTAAACTTTTGTAAGATTTTGCATGATTTGACTAATATTATATCTTTACATGTCTATGATTCCTCAGTATAGTCCACATGTTAAAACAAGCAATACTATTTTGTGTATATCTGTCATGTATTTTATGCTTGCTTTAGTGTGCACATACTACCTGTTGGAATAATGATGTTTTTCAGAAAATAATGTTGGCCTCATCAAATGGAAAAGGAAAAATAAGAATGATATTTTGTGGAGGAGATTTTGTCTCCAATTAAATAAGTTTAGTGGGGCGTAGTGATCAGCAACCATAAAAAGCGGGAAATAGCCCAAAGCATATGATGGGGTTTCGTATGTTAGGTTTCCTTAACCCATAGATCCTTGACATATTGGTATTTGGCGATACCTAATTAACAAGCTCAATGCTAACTTTTATTCACCCTGCACTAGTGGTCGATCTGGTAACACTGCATAATTCTATTTGTTTTTTCTTTTTTCCATGTGCTAAAGTTGATTATGTTGGTAATTATTTATTACTACCTTCTAAAACAAGAGAAATAAGTCTAAGATTTTCTAATACAAGGAAACATTTAATTTGATTCTTAAAAGAAATACAATTTAATTTTTATTTATTTATTTATGGCAGAAGTTAATCCTTCAAAGTTTTATAGCCTGTTGTACATAAATACTTTCGTTGAGTAAATGATATATTTACTTACAAATTTTAGTGATTATTTTGTCTAGCGAAATATATTAAAAATAATAAGCTAGAAATATCAAGTCTCTAGCCTAGCTAATCTAGGCTGCAGAAAACATTAATGCAAGTTACTTAAGCTATAGCGGCACATATAATGTAGAGTAGAAGACAACAGATTTGGTGTGGAAATTAGAAGATCCTAGCGTACTATAGGTGCGGTGGTTTCATGAATTTAGGCTGCATGATTATCAAGTAATAACAAGGGAATATTGTAGAGTGTCGACAAAAGGAAAATGACCAATTTAATGCATTTATATATATATGTGTGTGTGTGTGTGTGTGTGTGTGAGATGACAGTGTTATGAATGTGTATTAGAAAATAAACTTGTAGGTCCAATATTCTGAAGTAATTGCTTTCATTTCTTCTCCCTTCCTCTTCCATTTTACCTGTTGCATTATCTTATTCTTTCGTTTGCCGAAAAAAAATAAAAATAAACTCAAATACTAAAGAACAAGAAGCTATATTTTTTTGGAACAAATTATATATGTACTCTCGTATTTCAATTAGTTATGAAGTCCACCCTTAATGGAAAGAAAGGAGATGTAAAAAAATGATTTTATTTCTGTTAATGCAGGTTCTTCAATCGAGCAGCACTGATAACTGAGGGAGACATAGAGTCAGATGGTACCAATGCAAAACCATGGAGGCTATGCTCAGTGCAACAAGTGGAAAACTTCAAAACTGTGATTGGGATCCTTCCCCTCTGGTCTACAAGTATATTTTTAAGTACACCAATGGTGGTCCTGATAAGCATGGTAATCCTTCAGGCTCTTACCATGGACTGTCACATAGGGCACCGCTTCACATTCCCACCTGGCTCTATTCCTGTTGTAATCGTAACATCCACCTCCATGTCTCTCACCCTATTTGACAGGCTACTGTATCCTATGGGGCAGAAGCTAACTGGTAAGTCAGCAACCACTCTCCAACGAATTGCAGTAGGCCATGTGTTAAATGTGGCGGGCATGGCAGTTGCAGCTTTAGTTGAGTCGAAGAGGCTAAATTCCAAGGCGACCATGTCTGCCTTTTGGTTGTGTCCACAACTAGTCTTGGTTGGCAGAGGAATGGCATTTCATTTTCCAGGTGTGGTTGGATTGTTATACCAAGAATTTCCAGAGTCACTTAGGAGTAATTCAAGTGCCATGATGTCTTTGATTATAGCGATTGGTAATTACATAAGCACAGCCATAATTGATGTTGTTCGGAGGAGTACAGGTTGGCTACCAGATGACATTAATAAGGGGGAGGGTGGATAATATGTACTGGGTGTTAGTGGTGATGGGGGCCATCAACTTTGTGTATTATGTGGTATGTGCTAGTTCGTACAAGTTTCAGAAAGTATAAATATGGACTAGCTGATCCCTAAAGGCAACAACTTTAGGCTATCAAGGGAGGTAAATGCACCAAATGCATTAAGAATTTCTTTGTGATATTCCTTCATGAATGTTTGTTTGAACGATTGACATTCTGTATGGTTATTTTGGGAATTTTTATTAATGATTTTGTTACTATTTGGATTTTGAGAAATTTGGAATTTTGTCATTTTGCCAATTTTCAATTATTTATATTATTATGGAAAAATATTGTTTTTGTGAAAATTCATTTAATATAGGACTCTGTAACTAACAATAATAGACTTTAGCCTTAGTGCACCATGATTTTCTTCGTTATTCTAAGCATTCTCAGCCTTTAATTACGTGCAAGGCTTATTGTTTGATTTCGATTATTATGGATTGTGATTCTTAGCCTTGAGCTAGCATTCATTTATGGATTTGTGACTGGACTTATGAGATGTTTTCTACTTTAGAGTTATTCTTTAAATGTTTTTATTTCTCTTGTGAATTTTGAACATCTATTAGTATATTTTGTTTTACAAGCTTTTCTATATTTGTTTAAGCCTTAAGAATTATATTTTATGATTTATGATCTTCTTATATTGGAATAATTTCGTAGTCTGTGTTTGATGTGTTTTGAACTAGAAAACAATATGGTTGTGAAAAACTTCCGTTTTTGCCTATTCCCTTCTAGTATGGTTAGTAATGTTTACTCACTAAGCATGGTCACTCGTCCCTTCTCTCTTTAATTTTTTTTTCTCAGAGAATAATGCCGGTCCATGTTATCATTATGTAGTTTAAGGCATTGAGAGATTAGTTAGTGAGCCTTGCATTGTTTGCAAAGGCGAAGAGTCGAATTCATTTCTTTTTTTCCCATGGTTAAATAGGTGATATCTTATGTACTCTAATAGCTCCTTTTTGGATGCATGTTCTTTTATATTTTGTGTCATGAGAAGAAAGTAGAGCTCTCTTTTCTTTTGTAGTAAATAAATTTTCAACATAGACTTTTGGGAAGACCCATATTTTGTAGGAGATTCTGCCATAATTACCACATTGGAGCCCTGTAGAAGAGTTTTAGCAATGGATTTACTTAATGTCATTTGTATTAGTTGTGGTTAACTCCTAGCATAGGTTGGATTCTTCTGTTGGTGTTTGCTCTTTAAGTAGATAGTTAGCTATGGTTATAAGGCTTGCAAAGACAGGGTTTACTTTGCCCTCTTGCCGATCACCCTCTGTGGTTAAAGGCATGACAATAGGGAACTTAGCTGTATATTTGGAGCATAAATTCAATATACAGGGCATTAAGCCAACACAAATTTCCAATGTGGCTTTTGGCAGCTTTTGCCTATTTCCAATTTTTAGGTTTATCATAGCTCACTCCTTCTTCAACTCTTTTATTATTGCCTTTGTTTCATTTTATGTTTTTTTTCCTATTATAAATATATCTGCATGCTCGCATGCATGTATTCATTTCTTTTGCAAATTATGATCTTTCTTTAGTCCTGTTTGCCTTTTTCCTGTAGATTTTTCTTTTGGTCATTATTTTATTATTACATGAGGTAATGTCCCATAAATAAACACTTATAGGTGATGGAACTTAAAAGATAGACATAATTTAAGTAAGTGACTAAAACTCTCTATAATAACCTAATTAATGGAGAATTAGAGGGATACATTATAATTAATAATTTAGTTAATGAAAAATTAAAGGAGAGAAATTTTTGTAAGAAATTTGACTGAGGTATATTATCTTATCAAGTGAAACCTTACATTGAGATTGAGGTTGGCTCAGTGGTTAGGCTCCATGTGCTTATTCAAAAAGCCACGGGTTTGAGACTTGACTTCCCCAACTTTCCTTGTTTTTTTAGGAGCTAACATATGTCCCCTTCCAGCGTAAAAAGACGAAATTGCCCTTAACTATTTTACTTCTTCTTTCCCGGCATCATGAAGCAAAGAAGGAGGGAGAGAGTGTTGGACCTCTTATCATCACTGGAGCTGCCCATTGCCTTGCTGGAGCTATGCCTTATCACCCCCTAAGAGTCGCCGGCTAGGAATCGCCACATTTCCTGCGAGAAGAGCACAATTCTGTTGAAAAAATCGCGATCTTGGCTGGAGCTCTGGTAAGTCCCTTTACCTTCATTTCTTGGGTGGGTTTTTTTCCTTACATCCTTGCCATCACTTTCCAACTAACCTCGAGCTCTGTTGACCATCGATGATGTAGGAATTCCTTTAAGTTGCTTTGGACCATGGAATGTGAGCTTCTTGGCCAAATTTGCTCAAATTGGTGAGTCTTTGAGCCAAATCTTGATATACATTATGATTGTTAGCTTATTTTCAGCCCTTAGCTGCTATCAATTGCTTGGAATTAGGTCTTAGATGGAAAACCCCAATTTTAGCCGAGATTTAGGGTTCTTAGGGACCAAGCTGAAAATTTTTAGGACTTGAGGTGTAATTACCAACTTCAAGGCAATAATTAGGATATTTAGAAATTGTTGATTAGTTAGGAATGATAATTTGGAATTTATTCATATTTTTCTTGAATTTTTTGCATGTATGAAATTGCTCTAAGGAGATTTTGGATAGGTAAGAATGACCTATGGCCTATGCAAGTTGGATAAATATAATCATAGGAGTTATTGAAAGTCAATGAATGAGATTTAAATGGGTGAGAATAGGAAAATTCATGGTTGCTTGATATTATGCCTAAGAGGGGAAAACTTAGCTGGGTGAGATGATTGGGACTTGGTTTTCCATTGTGGTAAGCCTTTTAGGAGTAGGAGGACTCTTTAATGTTAAATTATAGGTTAGGAGATAATTTCTCATAGTTTGTGCTTAATGCTTAATTGGTTGAGGGAGAAGGAAGAGGAATAATTCCTTTCTTTTCAAATGGCGTAGATAGCTCGTCGGGGTAAGACGGTCACCCAAGGGAAGACATTGGGTTGCTAGTAGTTAATGGTACTCAAGTACATAGATAGCACTCTCTAACACTTTTCATTGCATATTTTACTTTTTAGTATTTAGAAATGTTTCATAATTATCAATTTGATTTTGTTATGACTTTATTTTGTTGGAATTTGTAATTATGGGTAATTGAAAGTCTTAACATGTTTAGATTACATCATATGCGGTTTGAACAAACTTTTGAGAATCATCATACGTACAGTTATGAATGACCACCAGTAAATCATTATTGCAAAGCAATTTGATTTCATGCATACTGGTTGTATTCCCTTATGCATGTTTGTTTTAAATTCCACTACCCTTGGAAGGACTAGTTAGGACACTAACTGCCAACAGCAGTACTGTTAGCCCTTGGTGCACCTAGGTAATTACCCAGCTAGTAGGATTAATGAAAGTGCTAGCTTTGTGTGACGGCCATCACACGAGGACCGATGAGAGATAAACTTTTGTAAGTTATGACCTCACACCTGTTAGTTATTTGCCCTCGAGGATTGTGTGTCCTCACCTGTTGAGATTTATCCTTGTGATTGTGTGCCACACCGAATTAGTCCATAGTAGTCCATCCCCTGAAATGATATTCAGAAACTTATTGATTCCTTGTGTATAGCATTTTAAATTCAATGTTTTGAAATGTGCGTTTTCTAGCTGAAACTGTTTATTTGTAACGATGATTACTCGTAGTTTAAATGTTATTCCATTTCATTCAAATCTTGATTCACACTTGACTGAAATTTATATTTGAAATCTTATTATTGATTTTGGGGTTCTATTTGCTGGAAAAATTTTGTCTTAGATAGGGAGATAGGTGACTTCCCAGAGGCAGCGGAGTAATGACGAGAATTCTGTTGGTGAGCCGCTTGGGATTTGTGGGATCATGTTTTGATTATTTTGTTGTGCATGGCTTATTCTTTTTTAGATGTGTATAGTTAAGGTGATAGCCATTGTTTTACTATTCTGGGATTGTATAGTGACCACAGTGAACTTTCCTTATTGTTGTAAATTGCGATATGCTCTATTAGGTTGTGCTAGTGAGAGCGAAGCTCTCTTATATGTATATGTTGCCTGACAGAATATTGTAGGAATTTCGGGATGTCCTGAGGAGGTTCTGGCGAAATTTTTACAAAACTCCTTATTTTGTATTAACCCCTTATTTATATATAAAGGAAAAACTATTATATATATGGTGTGAATTGTATAGTTTGGCATGGTATTGAATGTCCATCTAGTGTAGGCTTGTAGGTTCAGGAATTTTCCTCGTATCCTATGCCGGTTCCACTCCAGGGATTTTGGGGTGTGACACTCTCTTTCAATCATTGTAAAATTATAGTTGTTGTAGCCATTAATAAGCTAGAGTTTATCTATATCTGGCAAATAAACATAAGTTATAAAGGTATGAAAATGAGTTCATTATAAATTTTAATTATGATATAATAAATTATTAAAGATATAATGCCATTTTGGTCCCTCAAAATTTGATTACTAATTTTTAGTCTAAGTTCTTCACTAATATGAATATTAGCATGCGTAATCCAAATTTAGTTGAAATTAAGGGACTAATATATCAACTTTCATATTAGTGAGCGGCCAAATTGAGATTGGACCAATAAGCAAAAGACCAAAATGATATTTTACTCTAATTATTAAAAACAAAATAATATTTTGTAAAATTTATAATTATATAATTAAAAAGTATGATTATATTAATAAATAATTGTTATATCCATGTTACTAATAACAAACTTAGTTTATTTTGTATTAAACAATTTAATAATAAAAAAAATGTAAGTACTCATTAAAAGGAAATTCAAGCAATTTGCAGGGCGCAACAATTTTAACGTTGATTGCAACGCTAAGATCTCTGAGGCCTCAACCATGTGAGTGCAATGACGGTGCATGCGAACCTCTTTCGGAACTCCAATACGATGTGCTCTATCTGGGTATAACAGTGGCTGCTATGGGGATTGGGGGTGCACGTTTCACTACTCTGACGTTCGGAGTAAATCAATTTGATAAGGTAGAGTTTCAGGCCTTATGTTTCAACTCCTTCTCTTTCACTCTATTCATTGGCGCTGTGTTAGGCTTTACTGTCATTGTCTACGTTGAGGATGATATGAGTTAGGGTTCGGGGATTTGTCCTTTGTGTTGTGGCTAATTGTGTGCTTTAGCCATTTTGTTATCGGGATATCCATTTTATCGTCCTGATATTCCACAAGGCCCATTTTCAGACATGGCTAGTGTTCTTGTTGCTATTGTTTGTAAATGGAATCTCAGCTCTCTTCCAAAATTGAGGATTATTATAGTGCTCATGATGTGCCTGCATCACCAGGAGAGAGGTTGAGGTAAAATTTAGTACTTTCGATGACTCACATATACTTTGGCAATAGAACTACAATTGTTAAAGAGGATGATATATATATATATATATATATATATATACACACTCCACAATCTGCTCTCTAAATTGTTCCTATGAACGTCGAAGATAAAGAGATTCCCGTGCATGCTTTTCAACCATGTTGCTCTTACAACTGAGGTAGACCATGTACCAGATGACTCAATTACGAAATTATGGAGGTTATCCACAGTGCAACAATTTGAAATTTAGATCCTTCTTTTAGTAATTTCTATCCACTCCAATTGTAATTCAATCCAACTTGATAATCCTTCAAACTTTCACCGTAGATCGCCATTTGGTCCCACTTTAAAATCCCAGTTGCCTTTACTATTGTTGTAGTCGTGATGGCAGCAACTATATTTCTAATCCTTATCAACATGGTTCTATGTCCTATGTGCAAGATAATTTGGGAGATTCAAGAAAATGAAAAACTTATCGGAGAACTAAAAAAATCGAAATTCAACCTTGATTAAGTAGTAGAGTTAGCAATTTGCAACACTCAAACTTTTCACAAAAAGGGGGAGGCTCATGAAGAGTATTTGGAATATTGGGCCACCCACTATGGGTTGGCCCATAATTGAATATCCCAAACCCGTCAAACTAATTAATTGATTTAAATTTGAAATGGATTATCAATTATTGCAAAAGAAAAACTAACATAAAACATGGGATAGAGAGAAGTTTTTAAGATAACACAATTTTGTCAGAGTGTAAGCATAAAAAAATAGATGAGTCTCTCTTCTTCTCCAATATATGGAAAACAAAAAATTCTTTCTCCTTTTCAGTGTTTTCTATTGTGGAAAAGCGATTGGAGTCCATCTCATGATTCCATTGTGAAGGTATGTACCCATTAAACTTTTCCTTTATTAGTGTCAGAGCTAGGCTAGCTCAATTTTATTTCTCCATGTTGATTGTGTATTAGAGTAGTCCAATTTATGAATTTGATGCAAAAACACGAAGAAAATGGAATTTTTTTACATAATGGACCTTAGAGGCCTTTAATGGTAGGTTCAGATAAAGACCATCTTAGGCCATAAAAATTATATTGTATGATGCCTATAACAAGAGGAACTTATGGTTAAAATTTGAGACAAATTAGAAAAGAAATCGTAGAGATATTGCAACTCAAATTTTTGAACAAAATATGGTTAAACAACCATATTACTAAGTCTGGCATTCTCTATACAAACAACCATACTAAGGAAACTTTAAATGACTAGAAAGCTTGTTGAATAATATTTCCAAAGCCACCAAGTTGTCCATATTGGATGAGAAATGAGTAAGATATGATCATTCGATGTATGAGGTTAAAATCAAGAATTTTTGGAGAACATTGCTAAACAACATATTTTCGAGGACTATTTCTCTCTCCATACACCACCAAATTGTGAAAAATATACATCATTGGAAAGCTTGATGAATAAGCTTTTTAACAAGACAAATTTAACTCTAATATGATGCAAGAGGAGCTAGATATCACTGTTCCAAGGTAGAACTTTGTATCTGAAATTTTTGCAAATCTAAATTTTTTTCCAAGTCTAAAGGTTGAAGATGATGAGTGAATCCCACACGCACTAGCATGTAGCTCCTCTTTTGCACCATTGGCCCACCTTTTAAATCTAAAAGATAGAACAAGACATGGGAAGACTAATTGTGTATGCATGATAGCCCAAATCTACCAGGAAAGTGGGAGGAGGATTACACATGCCACCTTAGGATAGTGGGCTTATTGAAATTTCGAATTTTTCAGCATTTTCTAAAATAGCAGGCTTTCTATGGCGTGTGCCATGTATTTTTGGGATTATTTTAATGTAAAAAATTTTCTAAATTCATGCTCTAAATTTGGATATATAATATAGCTATATTTAAACAAATTTGGACAACTTTTCAATAAGATTTAAGTCTTATTATGGTTTATTTAATTGTCAAATATACATAACATTATATTTAGTGGATTAATAAATTTATTTTGAAGAGAGAAACTAATAAACATACATAAATAATTATAAGAATCTAAATTATAATATTCAATCACATGTCTTCTATACATATAGGAAATTCTATAACCAACTAGAAGACAAATGACATCCTATTCCCTTAAAATCTCATGGGACATGTATGGGTTTGATCAAATTATTCCTAAATGATGTTTTACAGACACTAGTCATGGAAGAACGAAGAGAAAAACTTAAGGCAATAGTGATTTGAGCTTAGTTTTTCCTATTGTATTGCAAAAATAAAAACTAATAGTAGAACATCGTATTGTCATGAACGTTAGGCTATCAGTTCTTCTATCCCAATTCCCAAATATGAGAAGTGTGCAACATTTAGAGCATTGCACACATAAAAAGGGAACATATATTTAAGGATTGATCATACATATGAATTACATTTACAATGACCCACAAGAAGTCACTTGCAATTATAGAACGACCCTTAACTAAAGGCAAATAAAAAATTATTTGATAAAACAAGACATCCATTAAAATAATTCCTTAGATTATTTTACTAGTGTTAGTGTGAAACCATTAGTGATGATGTGACAAAGGCTATGTTATTACTTTATTTGTTTGTGATTTTTTTATACAAAATTCTTTTAAAATTGAATGTTAGTATAGTATACGTATTGATATATGCATTGATGAGTGGGAGTTCTTTGATTAGTGGAAATGTGATCTTTAAAGAACTACAATTTGAACAATATTTGTATATAAATTTGATAGAAAGATAAAGACATTCTTAGGATACATGTGATGGAAGTAAGACAAATGTTTACTTCTGATCATGTACCTAACAGTGACATTATTGGTCTGGTCGAAGTTTATTGAAAATTCATATAGTATTATGTATATGTAATGATTATATGTTATGTCTATGTAGAGGTCTAATAGTGATTATGACTATTAAAATATCATTGCTTAACTTAATCAGAGTGATAGGAAGATGTCAATTAGACAATTTGACATCCTAAGACTCTTACATTCTTGAAGAGCAAATGTTAAAAGGCCCAAACAATGTTATGTTGGAATTTGAGCATGGAAATTAACTACTATATAGGAGAGATTTATAGTATCGCTTGCATACTACTGTTAAGTAACATGGCTGATGAACTCATATATGTCAATATGAGTCTTATCTAACTATTCCAACCATGATGATAATTCTCACAAAAAGGTTTAGAGGTATTACTACAACCAAACTAAGAAAGTAACTTGTTATAAGATCTCATCCTACTAGTTAGAAGCATATGAAAGTAAACTTAACCTATAGTGAGAGTATCGCTACTTTTAATTATGCTTTTCGTCAATAAGGGCTTGAAGATGAGCATATAGGAGTTGCAAATCCTCTGTACAAGCCTATAAGTGTTCAAGTTGTTTAAACTTCAATGTACAAAGGCAATATGGACAATACTTTCGTATGAAGAAAAAATTTGGCTAATGTTTTAAGAAGGCTAAGATAGAATTCAAAAGGAGAGTAAAGAGTTCTAAAAAAGAACTTAATAAGATTAAGGTCAAATATTACACTTGTCAGAGAAGTGTTATGAAAAGGAACTTGACATGATTAAGGTTGAGTATTACACTTGTCAGATGATGGTCAATTTGCTTATAATTGCATTAAGCAAAATAAAATTTCAAGAAAGCATTTAGCTAGAGATTAAAGGTCAATTATGAATGTCATTGGCAGCTTTTAGAAGTAGATAGCCTTATGTAGGAAATGAGTCAAGATTTTACATCTAAATGGACTGTAAAATAAGTTCTCGTCCTACATGATGTATTGTAAACCAAATGAATCTAACGAAATTTAATCTCTATCATTTCTCTTCTTAAATCAAGATTTAGTTTTAATTTCCATGGCAACTCTATTAACATTTGAAATGAGACAATATATGTGATTTTGGTTTCCATTCGATAGTTTTATCGTGCTGGGTAAACTAATGACAATTCCTATAACAAGAATAACCATGATTGCTTTGCTTCATTCTCTGCTTCCAAATTAGTTATGGATATAAATGTTGGTATGTTAGGCAAAGCTCTTAAGGACAAGAGAGAGTAAGTAAACAAAAAAAGAAAAGGATGAACTGATCCAATTCTAGTTTAGAAATATCTCTGTAAGGATATTGCCTAGCTAGTAAAGCAATTAGAAAACTATTTGGAAAAATGAGCTATAACTAAAATCCATTGTTGTAAATTCATTTCGATTCATGTGGTCTAATAAGTGTGAGGGCAAGACATGGAGGTTAGTCATTCATTATGTTCATTGATGTTTACTCACAACATTGTTAACTTAATTTAATCTCCCACAAGTCAAAAGAACCTAAGTGCTATAGACATTATATATATATATGATTAAGAATCAAATAGATAAATAAATCGAGACTTTAAAGACTAACTATGGATATGAATATTTATTAGAATGATCTAAAGGCTCTATGAAGAGAACGAAATCATTAGACAGTTGATGACTCATGACTCTTCATAACATCTTCCTGTTACATTCGAGGAACAATAGATCCAAAAGTGAGTACTATTTTAATTGAATTATGCACATTATTTCGAGTGCTTTGCAACAAAGTGCTTAAAGTAGAGTTATATTTACTTGAAGAAAAAGTTGCACTAACACTATGTCATATGTAGAAACTCTTTCTACCATTATTTTTCACAGTCATGATACATTTGGTATACACTTGGCAACTGAGGCTAAGGTTGCTGGGCCTATACATTATCGTTGTAAGTACCTAATTGAAAGGTAAGAAAATTCAACATAAGTTTGTTTTATATCATAAGTTGTATGTAACTACTAAAATATTACATTACTACCATTATTTTGTACATAGGTCCTTAATACTTTAAAATCATATGTTTATAGTCGTGCATACCCAGAAGGTTAAATAGCATAAGCATATCTTACAAATGAGTGTTTAACATTTTGCTTAAGATATATAGAAGGTAGAGATTTAAGGTCATATTGATCAGGAAACCATGGAAATGAGCTAGAGCATAAGTCACATAAAGAAATGTCTTTTCCTTTCTATTGGGCAACCATATGGCAAATTGGAAGCATTCATATAGAATGAGAAAACATGTTTGCCAGCACATCAATAAAAGAAGTTCATGATTCCAGCATGTGGTGAAGAATTTGTCAAAGAGTCACTAAGGAAGAAATGGAAAGATTACAAATATGATTTGAAGAATATGTATTTACCAAAGTATAAGACCAAAAATGTCTTATTAAAAGAAAGACCCAATCGTGTACTAAGAGACTAACAAACTGGTCTTGTTTCTTATTGGTTTTCTGATAAAGCAAAGGAATTAACATTGGACACTTCAGAAAAAAAAGGACACACATACTACTTACTGTTTACCTTGTTTTTACATTTTATATTTGTTTTATAATGACAGAAGCCCAGCCATTTAAATGGAATCAATAGGGCAAAGTAAAAGATGCCTCACACAGGAAGATCTAAAAGCATTGCATGTTTAATGGATGAAAAGGTATTCACATGTAAATTATTAACAATATATGTCTTAAGAATTTATCTAATATCAATTCAATTGTAATAGGCTAAAGATGGGATAGAGCCTATACGGGCAGAAATATTCATAGAAACTCCTAAGAGGCGTAAAGATGGTAAACCATTAGATGTTGAGTCTACGAAAAAAATTAAAAGATTTCTTACCAAAACCATTTTTTCTTATTTGGTTTAGCCATGCTAAAGTGTGGCCTATGTATATGTTTGACTTACTGAGCTTTAAATAGCATGGACTTTTTGTGTAGTGTAATGATTATTGATGTCATTATGAATATTGTGAAAAGTAAGCTATCAATTTGATTATTTTTTAATGTAATTATGCTTAGGACATGTTGAAAGAAAAATTAAGCAATTGTGAAACATTTAATGAACAAACTCGTGGAAGTGTTGCTTGGGAAGGAGATATGTACTCCCAAGTGTTAGGAAGTAAAAGAAGTGGTCATGTCCGTGGCCTAGGACTTAGTCCAACTCCTTCTCTCTTATGGGGTAATAGATCTTCTCATAGAGATGCTACTATGGATGATTTGTCTAATGAGGCAATTCAAAGGTTAGAACAATAAATAAAGGATTTAAAGGAAAAGCATGTTGAAGAAATGAATGTGATGAAAGAAAGTCAGGGGAAGTTATTTTCTAAATTATCTTTCATATGCCAAATTATGTGTAAATTTCTTCCAACATAATTATCAATGCTTAAAACTTTAGTGGAAGCTCATCTAGATAGGTCATGCTTTCAAAGTTGTTAAACTATTAAAATTTTTACTTTTGAGACAATTTTATTATGTTATTTCTTAATATTCATTAGGTCTCGGATGCTAATAGCGGCCATAACAGAGTATTACAAATACAATAATTGTCATTTCATTTACCTTGTGCAGATAAAAATGCTGGAGCTCACTACAGTATTTCGTTTGCATTTAAATATGTAAATGTTAATTTTTAAGAGATACCAATTCATGTTTTTGGTTTTATTTGTATGTTACTTGGAATGGGTTTTTTTAACGGATGTTTTAAATATATTTTGTATCCATTTGGTTAATGTCATTTATTTAAATGACATTCTTTTTATTTTATTGTTTCAGGTCATACATTATGATCAATCTTCAAATCATTGCAAAACTGCACTTCATGATCAAGCTTAAGAGTTGAAGAAATGATCATATTGTTGTTATGTATTATGACTCAATTTGATGACATTAACTAGTTATTAGTCTTTAGTTAGCCAAAAAAAAACCCAGTTATTAGACTAATGGTGAATTTTTTTGTATTTTGTTATTGACTCTTATGATAAAATTAATGACTAAATTGTTCTTCTAATTGTAAATTTAATAAAATATATTTTTTCTTAGAATAAATTTTCTTTTGATTGGGGGCAAATATAATTGCATTGGAAAAGTTTTTAATTCTAAGTTTTACAGGCAATAACAAGGTCTATCAATTTTTAGTATAAGTTAATTACTAAACCAGATTTAATGATCATAGCAGTTGCCAACATAAAATAGACACTAAAGCAATAAAAAAGGCTGTTAAATGTTAACTTTTGCTTGTTATAGAACTTGTTTTAATGGCCATAACAATTACCGTTGAGGGATTGCTGCTATATGACGATCTCTTTAGCGGCAATTAATTCAATCTTTACTAGTTGTTGCTGTAATGGTCGGTAAAGCTTTTACTGACCGCAAATACGTTGGCCATTTATTAATTGTTGGTAAAATGTTTAGCAGTAATTTTTATTGCCATTAATGTACAAAGTAATAACCGATAAAAATGTGTTTTGAGGCAGTGACCATAGTATGCAATTCATACTACATTTGCTTAATGACCACAATTGGGAAGCAAGTGAATATATCTATGCTTCATTGCTAGGTGAGTCCTAAAAAGGAATAAATCCTTTCATTGATGCCCTTATGAATTTGACATTGTCATGAGGAGATGAGTCAGTGTATGCTACTTTAGTATACATCCTATGGTTATAATAATTCAACCTAAATGAGTTTTTCTAGGAAAACAGTTAACTCATATCTAAATGGTATGTAGGCAAAAGAAAGATTACCTAAAATATACACAATTATGCTAGTATCTTAGGCATGCCCATTATAAAGTTATTTTGATAACTTCGTAAGTTCAGATACTACGCATATGGAAAGGTAATCTAAGTAAGATTATACTCGAGAGGGACTAGATTTACTATGATTAAAATGTATATGACTAAATCTAGGGCATCTAAGGAACTTTATTATATATGTAATAAATATATAAGGGTTGTACTCTCTTATGTTGGTCCTATAATAGGGTTCCTAATATAAGAGCTCTCAAATGTTATGCCCAAGTGGTCACGACAAAACATTTAATATGAAAGTTCAAGAGGAGTAAAGAATTCTATGTTATTTATCCCATCATGTATAAGTGGGAGATGTTGGAATATTGGGCTACCCATGATGGGTTGACCCATAATCTAATAACCCAAACCTATCAAATTAATTAATTAATTTGAATTTGAAATAGGTTGTTAGATATTGGAAAAGAAAAACTGACATAAAATGATAAAGGGAAGTTTTATTAAAATAACATAGATTTTGGAGAGTGAGAGCACAGAAAAATAGATGAGTTTCTCTTCTTCTCTAATATATAGAAAAAAAAATTCTTTTTCCTTTTCAATGTTTTCTACTGTGAAAAAGAGATTAGAGTTCGTCTCATGATTCCAATCCAAACCGTGAAGGACAACAAAATCGACAAGATCTGAATTACACTGTAAAGGTATGTACCCATTAAACTTTTCCTTTAGACAGAAAAGAAAAACCTTAGAATTTTCTTCTCTAATATTGTATAAAATCTACCCATTTGGGGTGATCATTAAGTAAGGGTAAGATATTAATTTGAGGAATTACCACTAAACCCCAGTTAGCCCATTATGTAAGGCAAGCTTAATATACAACAAAAAGTAATCCTATCAGTCTATGACATCAAATACGTTGAGTTAAAATACCTACAACTATACTGCAATCAAATAAAGGAATTTTGGCTGTGGAAACCTTGAGATATCTTCAACATACTGTGAAAATCTCAATCAATCAATGATCTCAGTCCTTATCAGATCCAGTTATCACTACAAAGGAGAAATCAGTAAGTCTCCTTAATTCAACTAATTTAATTTATTTCTTTCTCCCTCAATGGTATCTGAGCTAAAATTTTGACTAGTTTCCTAATTAGATTTGTATAATCTATTGAAATCTAATAATATTATTTAGGGCTTTATTAATTAGGGTTTTAAAATTAAAAACAATTTGAAAAATTTTCAAAATTCCCTTTTTGTCTTCTTCAAATGAATAATGAAAAAGCTCAAGGCTCTCCATGCCCGCCGCACACTACAGGAAGCGCCCACTGCCACTAGTAACACTCGTCACTAGCACCACTTGCCCAGAAAAAGTTAGTTAGCAGCATGACAAAGCTCCATGATGGAGCCTTAAAATTGCGCCTTCCAGCACCTTTAATGGTGGCGTTCATTGCTGGCCACTGCGTCGCGAAATGCAAGAAGAGGAAGGAAAAGCTAGGGTTTCCTTCTATTTTTTGTTGTTTTTTTTTTTAATAAAAAAAATTTTTAGATAATTAATTCTAAACTGTAATTTTTTTTTTAGAAATTTTAGGAGTTTCATTTCTTTAAGAGAACCTAAGCCCTTTTCATTTCAGAATAGATTTTAGGCCTTTCATATTTTTAAAGAGATTCTAAGCCTTTCACTTTTTTTGAAGGGTTCTGGCCTTACATTTTTTTTAACATGAACATTTAGACATGTTCAAAAATATAATTGTGTATTTATAATTTAGCCCTAAATAAATGCAATTAATTAATTTTTTGGTGAAAAATTAAATGATATGTTCTAATAAATTTAGATTATGTAATATGTGATTACTTACTATTTCTTTATGTTAAAAAGTTTAACATTGTTTTATTAATTTTTTCTTGTTAAATTTCTTTCCTTAGAAAATTTAGAAATAAAATGTTAATTAGTTTAACATGTTTGTTGATAATTGTTAATTAGTTTAATATTATATGTTTGTTTTATTAATATGTTAATTAGTTTAACATATGATAAATTTATTTGTTAAACATGAGTTGCATGTCTTAATCATAAGCTAATTAGTTTAATATTATTCATGATTTTCTTAAATGATAAGTGATGTAAAATTCAAAATGTTAATTTGTTTAACATTTGTATAATCATGCTTTACAATTTATTTGTAGTATGATTAAGACACTTAGCTGTGTTTTTTATTTTATTAATTTTCACTTGCATACTACCTTAGGATGATGATTAGCAGTTTGTGCTCTTTCAACTCTAGGTTATGCATAGATTAATTAGCTTAATCAAATAATACTTAGTGTCATGATGTGTCTTGCATATTTTTATTTTTAATATTATATCCCTTTTTTTTGTCTTTCTTTTTGTAAAGAATGACTACTGCTTCCAAAAATATTGTTGTTCAGCTTAACAAGGGGTAGAAGCTAAATGGTGACAATTATAAGATGTGGAGTATGAAAGTCTAATACCTTCTGGAAGAGCAAAAGGCCTTTGAGGCTTTGAATCTTGTCATGGAAGGGCCACAAAATGGTAACACGACCCAACATAGGCAAGATCGTGAGGCTTATGACACTATGAGTATTTTGGATTATGACATCCTAAGAGAGTTCAAAAATCACCAAATCACTAAAGGGCTTTGGAATGCACTAAGAACGAGGTTCAAAATGATGTCCATATACAAGTTATATTCTTTGACAATTAAGTTTGATTCTTATAAGGAACGCCCAGAATATTGTATGATGAAACATCTGAGGCTAATGATAAATAAGATCACAGAGATAAGGGAGGCTAAAAATGTCTTAACAAATAAGCAACAATCCATGTTATTATTTACTCTTTACCTAGTTCATGGTAGCATATGAAGATGCATCTCACCCATAGTGACAGAATCATAAGTCAAGAATATGTTTGAAAGTACCTTGAACTCGAGGAAGAAAGGCTTGAATCAACTAAGCTTATACCTGAGTTGAATATGGCAACCTTAGGCAGAAGACAAGATTCAAAGAGAAAGAAATAAGGAAAATTAAAAGACCAACTCAACTTAAGAAAAAGACAAAGACAAATTAGCAAGGTAAAAAGAAGCAAAGAAAAGTGAATATAGCAAAAATTAAGTGCTACCATTGCCAGAAAAAGGGTCACTACGTGAGTGATTCCCCTAAGTCTTCTAAAAAAGCAACTTATACTACTTAAGCTAGTGAACTTTGTGTTTTTAGCTTTGTTATGCTAATTGAATCTTATCTTATATGGATTTTTGACTCAAGAGTGGGATGATTATGGTAGATGATGAATTAGTTTCTCATCAGTAACCTTCTTCATAATTAGATTTGAAAAAAAAAAGTGTTCCTAAACCAGTTGCTCTAAGTAGGAATGACTAAATGGGTCTTGATCCAAGTAGGAGCAAGACCATTGTTCTTGATCCCAATAGGAGCTACGTTAATCCAAAGGAAAGCAGCGAAGATTCAATAAATCACAACTAAGACATAGTTCACGTAAAAAGATTCTTTGTCGATGATACGAGATTGAATATAGCAAAGTTTTTACAATGCTCTTGAAAATAAAGATGAGTTGAAAAATCTAAAGGAGGCTTTCTTATCCCATTCTAGGGACAAATGGACTAGAGTTATGGAAGAAGAAATAGAGTTTATGAGAGTCAACAATGTTTAAAAACTTGTTGACCTCCCAAATGAACACATGGTTTATGTGAACAAGTAGGTACTTATAATCAAGAAAAGTGCTAATGGCACAACCAAAAGATTTAAGGCTTGACTGGTGGTAAAGGGGTATACACAGTAGGAAAAAATTGACTATGAGGAGACTTTTTCCCCTGTTGTACAATTTACCACTGTTTGCCTACTTCTAGTTATAGTAGTATGTTTAGATGTTGAAATATATCAAATGGATGTAAAGACTACCTTTCTCAATGGAAAATTAAATGAAGAGACTTATGTGGAAAAACATGATGGTTTCACTAAAGAAGGCCAAAAAGAGAAAGCTTGTAGACTTTTGAAGTCTATTTATGGCATCAAACAATCATCAAAGCAATGGTATATTTGTTTATATAATACTATCATTTCTAGTGTTTTCACTATGATGAGTGAAGACAGTTGCATATACACCAAAAGATCTTAAGACAAGTTTATGATTGTGACATTTTGTATTAATGACATACTCATCGTTAGAAATGATATGGAGTTAATCAATGAGGTAAAGACCTGGTTGTCATCTCATTTTGAGATAAAAGATATACGTGAAGTTGCATACATTAAGTTAAGATTTCAAGAAATCATTCTAAGAAATTGTTATATGTCTCACAAGAGAATTACATTAAAAAAGTTCTAGAACATTTTAGTATGGATGGTTTTAAACCTGTAAACACTCATATCAACACAAGTAGGGCTTTGAGTGTTGACATGAGTCTCAAGACTGGCAAAAAAAGAGAGTATATAAGTTGAACTCCTTATAAGAATGTAGTTGACTATATAATGTTTGCTATAATATGTACTAGACCTGATATCTATCAAGTAGTTAGCTTGGTAAATGGATATCAAATCGACCTAGGCTCTAAACATGAGGAAGTAGTAAAAATGATTTTAAGATATTTGAAGGAGACTACTAATTACATTCTTTACTTTTAAGGCAATAGATATATGTAATGCGTAAGATACATGGATGGATCATGCAAGAGACTTAGATAAGCAAAAGTCTACCTCAGGATTTGTTTTTAACTTAATGATGGCACTATATCATGAAGTAGTAAAAAATAATCTTGTATAACCTTGTCCATGATGAAGGCACAATTCATAACCCTTTCTTTAGCAACTCAAAAAGTTGTTTAATTAAAAAGGTTCTTCGAACATTTGTTGTGCAAAGTAGAAAACACTGAACCAGTGTTAGGTTATTGTGATTGTGAGGTAGTAATTACATACACCAAGGACCCAAAGTATCATTGCAAAACCAAATATATAGAAATCAAATATCACTATATGAAAGACATGGTTGCACGTAAGACTATGAATATAAAGCATATATCTTTGCATGAAATGTTGGCAAATTCATTGACCAAGCCTATTTCTAGACATTTGTTTGAGAAACACATTAAGTTTCTAGGATTACATAGAATTTAAGATACTTCATTTGTTTTACTTTGACATTTTCCCATTTTTCACTGAGATAGTTATTTCAATGTTCTTTTACAATCAATAAAGTTTGATTTCCATGCTTACATATCTTTATTTGAATGTTGTGTACATTCTTTGTTTGTTAGTTATTGTTAAGTGTATCGAGTAAGTAAAAAGGTTAGTCTTCTCACATAGGTAACCACCTTAATGTCTTTACGAGATGAAAGATTAGACATGATTTTAAGTCAAATTATCATGAGGATAATTTGATAGCAACTTTACTTCAAATCATTTAAGTTGCCTAATTAATGACATAGGGCCATTATGATTGATTTGGTGAAATGAGTTCATCATCTCTAGTCTACTTTAATTACATATATGAGTTCAAGGCATTTTATAGATCAAGGAACTCATTTTTGGACTTATGGTGTGTAAATGTCATATGTACAAAATTACTTGTGAAATAGACATACACTTTATTAGAAAAAGAGAAATGTTGTAGCACATGTTTCATACCGTGTATGCAAGTAATGAAAATATGGGTTAACATAAGTGTAATCTTAACTTATGTTGTGTGAGATCCTTAAGCCATTGTGTTGACTCTATATTTGTACCCTCAAACTCCGATCAAGTACTTAAGATATAACTTAGTGTTCACTATCTTATCATGTTTCCTAAGGACTATGTGTAATGATTCAATCTGACAAGACATGTCTAAAAAAGTGAGCTAAGTCTGTGTTGATAGGATGGAATATCATAAAGAGAATTTCATTATTTTGTATTCACTGCTATACAAGATATGACTTATGTGTTATGATTGTGAATATAAGATATTATAATAGATGAGATTGTTACGAGATATTTGAATGTGAATCTTCTGATTTAGGGTGCACGCATACTTTATGATTTACAAACAGGTTCATTTTTAATGAAAGGCTATATACTCGTGACATATGTGTAGCATCAATGCTCTCACAGTATGTTGGTCGGACAGTCTACTTTCCTTATATGAACGATTAAATATTATAAAAAAAAAAGTGTTCTATTGGTTTACTAAGAGTATTTTCTTGAGTTTAGAGCTTACGAGCACTCCTAATATGCATGAGTGGGAGATGTTAGGTATTGTATAAAATTCACCCATAATGGGTGCTCATTAAGTAAAGCTAGAATAGTAATTTAAAGAATTACCACTGAACCCTAGCTAGCCCATTATATAAGGCAAGCCTGATATACAATAAAAAATAATCCTATCAGTCTACAACCTTAAATACGCTTTGTTACATGTAACTATACTATAATTAGATAAAGGAATTTAGGATGTGGAAACCTTAAGATATCTCCGACATATCATGAGAATCTCATTTGATCAATTATCTTAGTCCTTACCAAATCGAACTTCTATTTCGAAGGAAAAATCTATAAGTCTCCTTAATTCAACTAATTTAATTTATTTCTTTTCCGTTCAATTAGAATACTATATTTCATTAAGTAACTGATGAAATATATGAAATAATTAATTTATTCATTTTTCAAAAATAACTCATATTTCCCTTAACTCTTCAAAATTAATAATTAATTAAATAATAACCAAATGGCTTAAAATCTCTCTTTTAACCCTCAGCCAGTAATTTGATAGGATAATAAATGACAAGTCTTAAGCTGTAGGTTGGGGCCTCTACCCAATAATCTTGTGGATAGTCCAACCTATCATGATTACTTACAGTTAACATAAACACAATCCATTCTATGGCTTAGATTAAGATTGATTGCTTAGTTAATAACCATAAGAGAATTGTACTAATAATAAGGTTAATGCTAATTTAGAAAATAATATAAAATTATTCCAACAATCTCCCACTTGGATAGCATTAATCTATTATTAAGACAAACAATAAACTAATAAAACTAACTAATCAATATTTGCATAAATACATAGGTATGTGTATATACAAAACCCTGCCAAGTTCATAAATGAAACTATACAAGATCACTAGATCTGATAGGGAAACAAGTGAAGTTAACGTCATCATTGACTTAGTTTCAATACAATGACATTCTTGATGACTTATTCCATCCCAAAAGCCTTTTAAAGACTCAACTTATACTTCCACTATACCAAGGCTATATCAATGATTCAACAAGACCCATATAAGTTGCATGATTTTGAAATTTTACTATGGGTAGGCCTTTGGTCACCAGAATGTGAATTACATAATAAAGAAAAATTAGAAATGAAATCATAAATCAAAAACAAAAAATCTGATAAGGAAAACAATGTTATAAATGTTAGCTAAGTTTCAATTATGAATTATATCTAAATTTTGGCACAATTAAAAACATTGAATTTGATAGGGAGACAAATGGAAAAATACCCTAAAATGTGCCCTTAAAACACAATTCAGACTCCCACTAAACCAATACATCAAAGTTTTTCCAAATACCTAAGAGTTAAAAGTTTCTAAAAACTCTAATAGGTTAGTCTAGGTGAATGAATCTCCTAAAATGTTCAATATGAGTTTGAGATTCACAAATCTTCTCTTCAATGAATAGGAATTTAGTATCAATTGTTCAATGGAACAGATACTCCTATGATTTTGAGATAAGCATGTAGCAAAGCCACTATCATAACAAAAATGGTCAAAACTTAAAATATATGCACAACATAAACTCATTTCCTTAACCATATTCCTTAACAAATGGCCATCATAAACAAGCGACATACTCTTCACTCATATATATGAGGTAGTTGTAAGTGTCCATTTAACAATTCTCAATAGAATAGCTCTTCCAAACACCTTAGAGATACATGCAAAGATTGATAGCTTTTAGTGTTTACATAACAATTTCCAATTAGATAATTCCTTTAAAACATCATATAAATGTATACACAAGTTGAGATAAACAGCTTTAAGTGTCTCTTTGATACTTTACCACAAATTAGCTTGCCTAAAACATCATAATTCTTAAGTTGAGGCAACTATAAATGTCTATTTGACACTTTACCACAAAATATCTCCTCCCAAAACATCTAAATAGATGTTCCACTAAAGGAACAAGAATACTTTTGAATTTTATTAACACTCAATCAATAAGAGCTCCTTGAAGGCCATGAGACCTGTCACGATAAAAAAGAAAAAAAAAATCTGAATTCCAAGAATACAAGTGGTAAACGTCACATAAAAGTTGATGTCACTTTAAGCTAATATTATATCATTTAACATACATTACAAAAATAAAGTTATGGCTATATACAACTTCATCAAATTGAAGATAACATTGCCCATAAGCATGTTTCAACTCAAGATGGATTATTTAATTTACACATCAAGTTCTTAATACATGATTTCATAAAGCCATCTATTGAAGTTCGCTGATCTCTAATAAAAAATCCAGTTAACTTTATAATCATTCCAAGAGTGTCTTTCAATGAACACTAATGAAAAGTATAGGAATAATCAATTCCTTCTACCTTATTACAACTACCATGAATATATTTCTTTTGTAACCCCATGTTGTGTCCTAAAGGCCTACTTATAATTAACAGTTTGAAAATCTAAATGTGAATTCCAAAATTTCTCAAACATGATGATATATTAGGAACAATTCTTAATGAGAGGAAAAGAAATTTGAATCATCAGTCACAAAAAAATATGTTCTGCAAATAAATCATGCCAGTAGCTAAAAATGTTAAAGATTTTGCATATCATACTATAATCTAGTAGAAACATAAGAAATGGCTTAGAGTTACAAACTTTCATGTCAATGGTTATCTCAATAATCTTAGACTCCTACTTATCCTTTGGCATCCAGCTTTAGCAAGGAACAATTACTAATATCATCTATATAAATCCAAAATTCAATACCGTGTAAGATGTATGTTATTTAATCTCATCAACCTCTCTTTCTAGAATTATGACTCAAATGATTACTCCATAACACTTAAAAGTACTATAATATCATATCCAGTGGTGGAATCACAAAATTCAAGATCATTGAGAAAGACAAACTCAACAATATTAAATTCAAATTAGCTAAAGTTAAATGGACAATCCGTTATGATCTAATTGTTATTAAAAAATTCTTTTACCCTAACGAGGTTCCAAAAAAGCAGTTAAGTTAAATATTACATAACTTGCCATCCACCATTCTTATTAATGACTTAGGACATAAGCTTTTAGTACATTGCAAACTTACATTCTACTCACAACTATACCCATAATATGAAGAATTCACTATGGGAGTATTATGGTTTTCCTTTAAATTCCTCCTTTTAAGGAATAACTTCAATCAGTTCATCAATTATATGGTTATTTAGCTGGGTATAATATGAAGTCTTTTAATAGTTAAACTGAGACAGGAGATAACCCATAAATGTTTTAGATTTGAAGGTTACCTCTTAAAACAAGATTGAAGGATTTAAGCTCTTTAATTATATATACAAGCTTCAGTATGTCTTCTTTTAACAACAAACAATCCTTCAAATCAAAAGTTTTCAAATTGAGAGAGGTCATGACCCTTTTCTAGACTTATCAAGTTGTCTAAACCTTTTTCGTAATGGCCCTTACATATTCCACTATCATTTTCATTAATTTTTTCTTACAAAAACACATACCTAATTGGGTGGTGTTACAGTTCAAGAATGACTCTAAAATAGTGGAATTATTGCTAAGTGTAATAGGTGTATCCACCTAAAGGCCAGGACTATCAATACAATTAACAAAAACATATTTTAAGGGCTTTTCAAGTCATCATGGTATATCCCATTAAGGGTTTTCACTGCTAATAGTTATTGAATACAAAAGCTGAGGTAACAAAATTAGGAAATGTGTATTATATGTATGCACATAATTATAAAACAAAATTTCCTCCAAAAGACTCAACTTATGCAACTATATTCACAAGATTGTTTATCATAATCCCACTTAAGGCCTTGGATTACAATAAACCAAGAAAACTCATTTCATATCAAAGGCCTACATAACCAAACATCTCTAACATCTCTATACTAATAATATATAAGAAATAGTAAGACATCAATTCATTTAGATTTCAATAATATCATATTACATTGTCAGTGCTACACTGATAAGGTGCATTCTCTACCAACACAATTTACCTATCAATAACTATACAATATAATAGTAACAAATGACACAATTAAATTAATCATCAAACACCCCTACAATTGGTCCCATGATAAGTGAGCTCACAATCACAAGGTATCAATTGCCAACGTAATCTTCACGACAAGTGAAGTTACTGAATCATGCCTAAGAGCAAGCAAACATCAACACTTTAGATGTAGTGTTATTTTAGAGGATGCATGATTGACTATCAAGATTATATAATAAATCATGCATTTAATCTTTTATTTTGTTCAAATCAGAGAACATCCAGACAGACAAAATTGGGCTTTGTATAGTCACTATTCTTAAAGGTAATATTAACTACGAGTCATCTCCATTCAACTTTTATATGAAGTTGTTAAGCCTATTTGTCAAAGATTTATGGTTTTGATGATAACAAGCATTATGTGAAAGTTTTTCAATGTAATACATAGGTTCTAGATATTCTTTCATGTATTATCATGTCTTAGGAACCTTTGTAAGTGATATTAAGCTGATAGAAGATGTTTAAAATAATGTAAAATTGATTCTAAGTCTTAAAGGTTGAAGAAAAGTTAATTTGGGGAACTCTAGATATTCCCAGTCGACTAGCAGTAACCCAGCAATCGACTGGCACCTTGCCAGCTAGCTGCTAGGCCTTGTCTCATTGAATGGGAGCTTTTTGTGAGGTCCTAGTCGACTAGGCTCTTGGTCCCAGTCGACTGGCCTCCTTCTAAGAGGTCTCAATCTGCTGCCAGCTTAAGCCTTAATCAACTAGGGGCTCTGTATGACTCACTAGTCAACTAGCCACACCAAGATCAAGTCTAGTCAATTGTCTGCCTCAAGACCAATCAATTGGTAGCTCATTGCAAGAAACCAGTCGACTGGCCATGGTTAAGCAATCAACTATCAAGGTCCTGATTTGAATTTTTTAAGAGGGAAAGAGGAACCAGTTGACTAGCCGTGGAGGAGCAGTCGACTGGCCAGTGATAGAGAAGTCATAATTGCTTTATAACAAACATATTTAGAAATCATTAACTTCTCACTCACTCTCAACAAATCTATTGGACCTCTAGCTATATAAACATGACCTATGGACTCTAAATTAACAAAGAAAAATATTCAAGAGTGATTATTTCATAAGTTATATCTTCTTATTAGCTCTATATTACATAAGTGCTTTACTATTCAATATATTCTATTTCATAAATCATAAAGTTCATTTATCTATAATTCTTTCTTCTTTGAGAAAGATAAGCTCAAGGGGGTTCTTTGAGAGTGTTAAGCAAAGAGTGCTTGAGTTGAGGGAGAGGTTTTCTTTAGAAATAGCACAAGTAGGTTCCTTGAGAGAGTTAAGCAGAGAGTGCTTAAGTTAAAGGGGAGTTTATCCCTGGCTGTATTCAAGGAGGATCCTTGAAGAAGTCAAGCTATGAGTGCTTGAGATTAAGAGATTCTTCCTAGGAATTAAAGGAGAGCTTCTCCTAAGTTATTGTATTTGATTACTAAGATAATGAAAAATTCCAAGAAGTTACTTAGGGATTGAATGTAGGCATGGGTAGAAGCAAAACCAGGATAAATCTCTGTGTCTACTCTCTTCCCTTATCTTCTTTATATTCTACTTTTATTATGTTGAATCACAAAATTTACTCTAATTGTTTTAAATCTTAAAAACCTTTTTAAAGGATTTTAATTTCTGCAAATTTTATATAACACTCAAGTCACCCCATCTTCAGTGCTAGCCTTGCTTAACAGAAGTGTTCATCAAGTTTCCCAAAAAGAAAATAAAACATACAAGTTGCAAAAGGCTCAAAATGGCTTATCTCAATTAAGTTCAAAGAGAAGAAAATGCCTTGAATAGTTAGCAATAATGTAAAAGGTAAAAATGACTTCAAACCTAAAATCAAATTTCTTGAAATTCAAAGGTCCCAAAGTCAATGAAAATGATGCAATTTGGGCTTGAAATTGGACAGAATCGTCTTAGTAATTTACCTAATCATTGAGCTCTAAATAAGCTTTCCAAAATGTTAGTATAAGTCAAAAAACTTTGTCTGTGCTAAAAGTTATGCCTGTTTAAAGTCAGGTTGCCCGTTTAGGCATACACTTGGGCTTCTAGCAATCAATATGGCCCAATTATACTATCGCAACATGTTTTATCTTACTTATAATGGGTGAGTGCATATTTAAGTATGAAATATTTAATGCCATAATTCCAAAATTGAATTGACAAAATTTACTTAGAAATTGAGCTCAAAATTCAAATTTAGTACATTACTGATTTTATAAAGGTATAATTTCTCTAATAAATTATATGGCCCATCAAAGTATTTCACCTTTGAGGGTGTACAAAATATATGGTACTTGGATGCACTTAGAATATGTACAAAAATTTTCAACCCAAGATTCAGAGAATAGCTATCTGAAATCTAGTGTGAAATGTCATGGGAAATTAAGAAATGATATTTAAGGCTTTCAAAAAATTCTAAAATAAATTTTCCATTAAATAAAAAAAATCAAAATTTAATGCAGGAGTAAAAAAAAAATTAGGCCAAAATTGGCCCTATAAGTAGGCCAACATGCCACCACACACCAAGGATCGCGAGTGGGTCAAGTCCTACTTTAATGTTTATCATCCCCCTCACTAAAATAGGTCTGCAAGTGGGTCATTTGACATGTTTCAGATCTGGTTCTCGACCTACTGATTTTTAGTGCATTTTGGGGGTGATCATCGTATCAAATAACTCAAAATTCTATGATCTACAAAACCCTCCAAGATAATTTCAAGTAACCGCACACATTGGTGACCATTTTCAGAATGAAAAATGAAGGGTTTTCTTAAGTTAGAGCTTTAATGAAAGCTGAGTATCTTTTTTTCATGTTATGGGCATGTTTTAGGTACAATTCTACTTGAAAGCTCACATTTTGTGGAACCCCCCAAGGAAATCTCAACTAAAATGCCTCCATTTTTTAGTATTCATGTTCCAAAAATTTATGAAATTTTCAAGCAACAACATTAATGGAGGCCAAGGATACTTCTTGATGTTTTGGCCATGTTTTAGATATCATGTTGTTTGAAATTTCTTGATCTATGAGAACCCCGTACAAATTTTGTAAGAAACCCCTTTAGTAATGGTGTATTTGGTTCAAAATTTTTATGGGGTTTTTGAAGCTTAGGTGTTAATAAAGTCTAACATATTGACATGAGTCAATGTCCAACTGTATATCCAGAATTATGCAAAATTACAAACAACTAGATAGACTTAGTAAAAAACCTGACTCTGATACTAATTGTAAGATAGTTTAAGAGATCCAATAAGATACAAAACTCATCTAGAATGTAGCCATAGTTTGAAGAGCAAAGAATATTGAAATTCGGCCATGATTAAGCAGTATAGCTTGCAAACTACAACACTCAAGTTTTTCATAGAGGGAGAAGCCACACAAAGAGAGAAAAAGGAAACCCTAAAATATCTTTTAAACAAAGTGACAAGAACAGATAACATAGAATACTATTTATTTCATTTATTCATTTTCCAAAGATAACTCACATTTTCTTTAACTCCTCAAAATTGATAATTAATTAAATAATTTTTAAAGGTCTTAAAATCTTTCTTTAACCCTTCACCCGTAATTTAATAAGTCTGTGACGACAAGGATATCATTCTATGTGAGCACCGCCATAATTGACCTTGCTCATAGAGTTATGGATTGCATACCTAATGACATAAACCATGGAAGAATATAGTGTACTGGATGTTAGCCATCTTGGGAATCTTCAACTTTGCCTATTACTTGCTGTGTTCTAGTCTCTGCAAGTATCGAAATGTTTGATATTACTTGTTGTGTTTCAATTTCTACAAGTATCGAATTGTTTGATAATATACTTGCTCTGTTCATGTTTGTATAAGAGTGAAATGTTTGAAGTTAAGGACGAAGAGGTCTTCTGGTTGCGATACAAGCAATAATGGATTGTGTTTGAATGGAAACTGTACTATCTGATGTAATGCAATGGTGGAGAGCCCCTCTCAATTCTGTCTATATTGCATATATGTATCTGAAAATTTTTATATGCCGTTCTTTTAAAAATTAAAACTTACACAACCTCTTTCAAAAATTAAAATTTATGTCTCTAAAAAAGTGTGATAATATAATTACTATTTTATATAATAATTCAATACATTTCATAATTCAAATACTAAATATATAATTAAATTTTACTTATTTTTACAAATAACAAGTTACTTCAATAATTTTATAAGTTTTTAAGAATAGTATAAATGAAAATGACAAATTTTTAGAACAAAATCTTACCTAAATTTGTGAAATTGAAGTAGGCTTCTCGTTATAGCTTTATATTAGCAGCTTAAAAATTTAAAATGTGAAAGAGTGCAAACAACCATTTTCTCAATCTTTCATCTTTCAACATTTTTCAACTTTGTCCTGTTTTTGATTCCAGGCTCTTCTCATCTGTTAATTTGATAAAATGACTTACCTGATTATTATTATTATTATGATTGTCAAATTATCAATAAATATCAACTTTTTTAATTTGAAAATTAGTTTATAATTCATAGAAAGATAGCCAATTAATTTTAATCATATAAAATATTAATTATTTAAGAAATATATTCTCTTCCAGGTATAGTTATGCTCTACAGTATATCTTATTCATTTTTACTAAAATATATTATCTTTTAATATATTTATATATAATATAATTTTTTTTCTCACCCAAGGTTTGGGTACCGATCTTCGTTTTCCAAAATGTGGATTTTATTTTATTTTTTTATGTGACTGGAATTCTGAAAATTTTGAGTCTGATACAGAATTTGTTTTACTTTCTCCTGTTCAAAGAACTTTTCATATGGAAAAGCAATTGAACTTTTTTATCCACTGTTATTGTAAAGTTGCCCACATGAGTGTGAAACTCTTCAAAAAAGAATCCAACATTGTAGTGTCATTTGTTGAATTTGTTATCGTGAAACTTTAGCAAGGAAATTATTTCTCACTCGCGGCTTGACGTGACAGGAGAATCAAGTATCTTTTGCCAATTGCCAAAGCCTTCTAATCGCCAGGGGACCTTTCCAATACTAAATTGTGTTTTTCTGCACTGATAAGATGAAAAAAGATGATATCCCATTGGTGTATGTGAAAACTAAATCTAAGGAGAAACTAAACTTTTCAAAACGTATTATATTTAAAATGTTGGTCAAAATAATAAATTGATCTCTTAATTTTATTTATTGTTTTAAAATAGTCCTCCAAATTTGAAACGTTTCAAATTAATTTTTAAGTTTTCAAACTGTCACATAAAAAGTCCAATTAAGTGAGATTCATTAAAGACGTTAACATTGTTAATAATAATACAAATGTGACAACCACATGTATAATTTAAATAATGAGTTAGCACGTAATCAATATTTAAATTCAAAATGAAAAAGACAAAAGACCCATCTTCATGCTATACTGTACAACAATACCAAGGGAGGGAGAAGGCTTGAATCTCTCTACTGTCATATCCACCAGATATGCACTAATAGTTTTCATGGCATATTTCTAAACAAAATTTGGCCATTTGTGAAAGCAATTGAGGATGGTATTGCCTGGCTGCTTTGATTGTTGGCAAAAATATCTACACCATCGGAGAAAGGACAGAGCAATCGAGCCTTTCTTCTTTATGACTTATTGTAATTGAAGCCGCAATTAATTGGACACTGTACGAGACAATTTAAAATTTTAAGGTTCAAATGTATAGCGCAAATTTATAAAAAGTTAAACTATTATACTAGATTCTGTTTGAAACTGAACTGATCCAGTGTAAAAATAATTTTTTATTCATTTGATTTATAAAATGTAAAGTGTCAGTTTATATAAGAAGTTAAACAACCATATAATAAATAACTAATTTTGTATAATCATATAATCGATAACTAATTTTGAACTCCATCACTGTAAATGTGAAGTGGTAGAATATACAATTAAATTTCTATTGAGTCCTCTGCAGAGGATTTGAATTTGAACCATTAGTACTATATGCAATTCGAATCTGGATTGAATAAAGAATTGATTTTGCACATTGCGACTTTCAGATTTAAATTCGTTCAGTATAGAATCAGTTGTTTATTATACAATTATTTATTTACATTTGATTTATAAAAAAATTAAGAAAAAAAAAATTACAGCAAAAGGGCAACAACATCCTGCTGTTGTGCCATTTCCACTGCAAGGAATGTTAAAGAAAAGTATATTCTAAAAAATATAGAAGTATGAAATTAATATACAAAGTGTGTAAGTCATATTCTTCTTACAGTGATATTTGTCCTACTGTATTTGTTATGGGATATATAGCAAATTAATTCCTCTCAAGTACATCGAGAATGACAGAGAGCAATTTCTAAAATCGTTTCTAGAGAATTTTTAAAGTTAAAAAAAAAAAAAACATATAGATTTCTTATCATATTAATTTTTAATCTCAATTTCTTTTCAAATTGGTAACTAAGCCTTATTCATAATATTACAACCCTATTCTAAAAATTTATCTATTTTTTAAGAAGTTGTGTTTATAAGTAAAATCATATCTTTTTTAAATTTAAATTTTAATCGAAATTAAAATTAATTTAAGCACTTAAATCTATTTTAGTCCAACACATTCATACAACAAAAACAAAACCACGAGGGAACGCATACAGCTAATTCCAATCCCATAAGAAACCTATACGTTTTTCAACAAGGATGAATCCAAAGTTTGATTCTAGTGAGGAAGAAAGCCTTTAGATCAATATTTGAATTAAGGAAGACAAATTCTTATAATTCAAAAAAAGTGAACCCTTATTAATTAAATAGCTAAATTAAAAATATAAAATAAAACTATATATAAAAATTGAAATTTTAAAATCCAATAGGGCAACCGCCCTCCCCTCTCTCAACACTTCCCTTAAATCCATCCTTATTTTTCAACATCATATGTAATTGAATATTCAAATAAATATTGATACCTTCAAATCAAGGATGCAACAGGAGATTCCTCTTCCTAAATGCAATATGGCTTATATATGCCTTCGTTCATTTCTGTAAGAAGCAACAACTAGATTCCCAAAGTTGCTTTTAAGGGTGAACAAATTTTAGGCCTGGCTGAGTTTGACCGCAGCTTGTAGCTTGACTTAGGGATTACACTAGGATAAATAATGTGGTTCGGTCTAGAAACCTGACCTAACTAGACTAGGAACATAATTGAGTTGGGTTGGAGCGTTCGGGTTTCTCTTAATTTTTCTATTTATATTCAACACAATTGAGAAAAAAAATGTAGTAATTTTTAAAAAAAGTATTATTAATTTTATTAAAAATTAAAAAACAAAAATTTATATATATATATATATATGTTGGGTAGGGCCAAGCCAAAGTATTGACTTGGACTCCAACTCAGTACGAGACCAGATTTTACGTGATTGATACCAATCCTGGAAACAGAAAAACCTGAACTACCCCAAAAGCAGATCATGCACAAGCCTAGTTGCATTTATATATATATATATATATATATATATATATATATATATATACATATATATGATTATTCCCATAAATCAATCAGACTTTCATCCTACGTCATTGGATCCGCCGAGATAAAGATGAAATTGAAGGTGCAAAGTCACCATTATATCTCCAAAATATTGTTTTAAAAATAAACATTTTTGAATTATTTTCACCTTCATCAAATATCACTTTAAAATTATTAAAATATATATATTTATAAAATATAAAAATAAAAATTATACTCAAAAACATGTATTAATCACAACTTGTTTAAGATGATATTTATATCTATTATATTTGTTGTAGGGTATATGGCAAATCATTTATATATAAGATTTATCCTAAGCATAGCTAGATAGATAAATAACAACTTCTCAAATTTCTCTTGAAGAATCTTTGAAATTTCAAAAAAGAAAAAAGTAGGGATATCATATTAGTTTTCAATCTCAACTCCTTTCCTAATCTGTAGTGAAGTTTTTATTTATAACATAATTTTTGTACAGATACAACCATTTTTTGAAAAGTCATTCATTTTCTAAAGACTTATATTTATATTTCAAATTTAAATATTAAAACAAATTAAATTTTTTTAAATTTAAATTAATTTAAACTACTAATTCTATTTTAATTCCAACATATACATAAGGTGTGAAAAATAGTTATTTTCAATCCGCTTTTGCTTTTAAAGGCACATAATGCTTTATTCTCACGCAAATAATGAACGATTTAACTATATTGACAATGACGCAGCCGTATAGTAGTGTTAACTTTATGCTAATATAGTACAATTACCAAAAAAAATTCAGTAGTGGTTGAGGATCTCCATTCATCTCCACCATTTTTGTTTGCAAAATATAGGTGTAGCTAAAAAGGTTGTCGGCCATTAACATTTTTCAAAATCTTTCCCTTTCAAATGGAGAGAGATACACACATGAAATGAATGAAGCATTTCTCTTAAGCAAATATAAGACAAGAAGCCTTGGGTTACAAATGGTTCAGTATAAGGTTTCAAAGTGCCTAGAGAAACACCACTACAGAGTTTAGCGTGCTTGAGTAGAGCAACAACAATGGAGGAAACTCCTTCACAAAGTCAGAAGATGTTCAGTTGTGGGAGCAGACGAGGGGGTTGGATAACATTTCCTTTCATCACTGGTCTCTCTCTCATCTCTCTCTCGTCTGTAAAAACATAACATGCACAGGAAACATCGATCTAAATCATACCAATGCTGTAACAACTGGTGCTGTATTCATTTTGCGCTATTGGATCATCAGTGATGTCATACAGTCATTATGATCTAACAATTAAAAATACAAACAGCACCTGCAATATTATAGGGATCCAAATATCAACTTCTTATAGTTGTGTTGGTATAAGCATGCAGGGGCAGTGGCTGGGCTGTCAGTGGGAAGCACAGGGATGATGGAGAACGTGATAGTATATCTGATTAGGGAATTCAATATAAAGAGCATAGCTGCAGCTCAGACTTCAAACGTACTTAATGGGTGTACCAGTCTGTTTTCTGTGCTTGCAGCTATCGTCGCTGACTCTTTCTTTGGCTCCTCCACTGTTGCTTCCATTTCTTCTTGCGTCTCTTTCCTGGTAACTATTTTTATTATTTACGATGTGACCATGTGATCTATGAACCCGGGTCCATCTCTCGTTTTGCGTCTGAATTGTCGCTCCTCAATTGTTAGATAAATTGCGTACCCTTTCTTTTAGAGAAATGTTTTAGATTCGAGGTCTCTCAATTTTTATTTTAAAAATTATATTCACTTTCTCTAACACTAATATATATATATATATATATATGTACTATATTTATCTCTATGGCAGTAAAATATGAGTTATATATAATTATATTTATTTTGATGAAAAAATTTTATACTTGTTATTTATATAACATGACAAGTATAATTTTTGACAAATATATATAAAATAGTTACTTTTCTAAATTTAGCAAGTTGTAAAATTATTTGACAAAAAAATTATTGAAAATATATATTCATAAAATAATCTTTGTGAGATTAACCAATTTATAAATAATAATTTAATTTTATCAATAACATTTGTATTAATAAACTTAAGCATTGAATTAACCTTGAGTGCAGCACTGAAATTGGTAAATATGACAGTAACCTTCAATTTGCACAGGGAACAATTATATTAACCTTGAGTGCAGCACTGAAATCCCTGAGGCCTCAGCCATGTGAAGATGGTCCAGACTCATGCAAACCTCCTTCGGGACTCCAATACGCAGTTCTGTACGTGGGTTTAGCCCTAACAGCAATAGGGTTTGGAGGAACACGTTTCATGCTAGCAACATTGGGAGCAAACCAGTACGACAAGCCAGAAGAGCAAGGAGTGTTCTTTAACTGGTTCTTCTTCACTCTTAACGTTGGCTCTGTCATCAGCATGACTGCCATTTTCTACGTTGAAGGTGACGTCAGTTGGACTCTAGGGTTTGGGCTCTGTGCAGTGGCTAACCTCATTGCTATAGTCATTCTACTGTTAGGGTACCCATTCTATCGCTCTGAAAAGCCAAAGGGAAGCCCTTTTGTGGATCTGGCTCGCGTTCTTGTTGCTACACTTCGTAAGTGGAACATGCCACAGATATCATCCAGTGTTAAGGATTACTATGGTGATCATGACACCGTACTACTACCAGCCACAAGATTAAGGTACAACGTTGAGTTTTTAATGCTTTTAGGTTAGTTCTCATATATAGCGTAACTTCATTTTCAAATTGGTCCTTATTCCTCATAATTTTCAAAATTTTGAGTTAATCTTACTGTTAAACTTTTGTCATATTTTGCTTGATTTGATTTGACTAATATATTATCATTACATGTCTAATAATTCCTCAGTATGTTCGGCATGTTGAATCAAGCAGTACTATTTTGGGTACATCAGGCATATACCTTATGCTTGCTTTAGTATGCACATAAAACTATATAAATTTCGGCCCCACCAAATGAAAAAGTAAATGAGCATGAAAATCCACGGAAGAAGATTTTGTCTCCCATTAAATAAGAAAGTCAGTGGGGCGTAATGATCAGCAACATAAAACGCAGGAAATAGTCCAAAGCATGTGATGGGGTTTGGTATTTTAGGTTTCCTTGACCCACAGATTTTTGTCGTATTGGTGTTTGGAGATATCCAATTAACAAGCTCAGTGCTAACTTTGATGGACACTGTACTAGGGTCGATCTGGTCACAGTCGTCTCCATTTTAAGTATTAGTGCCATGGCAGCACTTGTTGCCAAATTATAGTGGCGTACGTTGCATAAGCCTTTTTTCTTTTCCGTTTTCCATGTGCTAAAGTTAAATTTGTTAATACTTATTTTTTTATACTCTCTAAAACTAGAGAAATAGGTCTCAGGTTTTCTTATAGAAGGAAACATGTAATTTGATTCTTAAAAGAAATACATCAATTTTTTTGACTTATCTATTTACAGAAATTAATACTTCCAAGTTTTATAGCCCGTTATACATTAATCCTTTCGTTGAAGTGAACTGTGTATTTACTTAAAAATTTTGAGTGATTATTTTGTATAGCGAAATAAAGTCAAATATTAAAGAGCAAGAAGCTATATTTTTTATGGAACAAATTATACATCTACTCTAATTTCAATTACTTATGAGTGATTCCACGTTATAATGGAAAGGACGGAGAGATCGAAATATGGTTTTATTTCGTTGATGCAGTTTCTTCAATCGAGCAGCACTGATAACTGAGGGAGACACAGATTCAGATGGTAGGAATGCAAAACCATGGAGGCTATGCTCAGTGCAACAAGTGGAAGACTTCAAAACAGTGATTGGGATCCTTCCCCTCTGGTCTACAAGTATATTTTTGAGTACACCAATAGGGGTCCTAACCAGCATGGCGATCCCTCAGGCTCTTACCATGGACCGTCACATAGAGCACCACTTCTCATTCCCACCTGGCTCTATTCCTGTTGCAATCCTAATATCCACCACCATTTCTCTCACCCTTCTTGACAGGCTACTATATCCTACGTGGCAGAAGCTGACTGGAAAGTCGGCGACCGCTCTCCAACGAATAGCAGTAGGCCACGTGTTCAATGTGGCGGGCTCGGCAGTTGCAGCTTTAGTTGAATCGAAGAGGCTCCTTTCCAAGGCGACCATGTCTGCCCTTTGGCTGTGTCCACAACTAGCTTTGGTTGGCATAGGATTGGCATTTCATTTTCCAGGAATGGTTGGACTGTACTACCAAGAATTTCCAGTGTCACTAAAGAGTACATCAAGTGCTTTGATGTCTTTGGTTATAGCGATTGGTAATTACATAAGCACAGCCATAATCGATGTTGTTCGGAGGAGTACAGGTTGGCTACCAGATGACATTAATAAGGGGAGGGTGGATAACGTGTATTGGGTGTTAGTGGTGATGGGGGCTATCAACTTTGTGTATTATTTGGTATGTGCTACTTCGTACAAGTTTCAGAAAGCATAATTATGTAACAGCTAATCTCTGAAGGGAACAACTTTAGGGTCTTTGTTAAGAATTCGAATCTTCAGTACCAGAGGAAGTAAATGCACCAAATGCATTTAGAATTAGATAAAATAAGTGAGTCTTCTACACTCTTTGTTGTCTCTTTCTCTTCCTCGCTCGTTGCCATTTTAGAAGTTTAAGGTGTATTTAAGTGCACCATAACTTTTGGGATTTGCTTGTTAGTTACATTGTTTTCCTTGCATCGAGATTATGAACTTATATTACTTGTTAGTTACAGTTGTTTCCTTTGCACCTTAACTTATCATTTAAAGTAGGAAATAGGGGGAAAAAATTGTAATTCTACTATAGATATTATTTTCATTGCTCAGAGCATTTAGATTGCAATTATACTTAATTTATGACCCATTTAATTGTTAAAATTAATATAATAAGAATAAAAATAAAAGTGAAAATAAAAATATTAAAATATTATTTGATTGAAAAAGAATGAAAATAAATGTCTCCCTTTCTTTCGTTTGATTAATAAATTATAGATAAAAATCAATTAAATAGTAATATATTTTACTATATTATTTTTTATTATAAAACTAAAAAATATATATATCTCTCTTTCAACTATTATTTAATAATATAATTATATATTAATATATATTTAATTAATAATGTAATAATATATATTTAATAAATTAATAATAAAATAATAATAAATTAAATAAATAATAATAAATTAAAATTTTAATGTGTCAGATATATTTTTGTCAAAAAATTATTATAAATAAAAATACTTTTATCAAATATATTTTTATTCTCAAAAAATTAATCTTATTCCAAAAATTTAGTTAAAGAAAGAACTTTTTTATGGAAAAGCAAATTCTCTAAAGAATGAAAATAAAAACCCACTCTGTCAACCAAATATAAAAATAAGAGTATTTCTTATTCTCATTCTCATTCCCTCGCCTTAATTTTAATAAGCCCTAGATATCAAAACATGAATTCAAAATTTAAATAATGTAGAATTCCATAATGTCTTTCAAATGCAGCGAATAACTTCATAAAGAATTAAAATAATTGTATAAAAGAAAATTCGAGTACATGAAATAGCATTATGCATCATACACAATTTACAAATTTCACAGTCAACCTCCAACACTTATTTTCCCTGAAGCATCTCCACAGCAAGTCATTCGCGTGGTAATCGGTGACTGTATCTGCCAAGCACTTTGCTCTATGCTCGATGGTCGACACAGCGTGTAAAAAGAAAAATTTAAAGTGAGAGGTTCAACGGTTAGTTCAAGAATAAAAGGATCAGATTCCAATGGTTATTATCAACAGGAATCTGGGATATTCAAATTGGTGTATTTGGTACAATCATATGGTCCAATTGCTTGACTTTTACGTCTTACCTGCAAACCAAAACGAAAACATGGAAGTTAAAACAAGGCCCACACCACATTAGGTTGTAGTTACATTCTGCTATCACATTAGGATGATGTTCGGCGAGAAAGACAAAAAAGTAAAATTAAAACGAGATTTGAGAGGTTGTGATGCCCCGACAACTGAGATCAAATAGAAAGGTATTAATAAAAGGCATGCTCAACTTTACAAGACTTAAACAACATTGAAATAGCGAAAAATGACCCTACCGGGGACCATGGACCTGGTTCATGCTGAGGCTTGTCAGGAGGAGAATTTTGAACAGCGCCACATTTAATTGTTAAAATTTCCTGGAATAACAAAAATTGTCAAAGAGTTTATTTAAGCCCAAAATGGGAATAAAAGAATTTCGAACAGAAAAATAACGCTAGAATAGCATGAAACACTTGGATATGCAAGGCAACTCGCTAATCAATGATTAAAATATGTGCATGTGCAGTCAATAAATCTAAGTTACCTCTCCAGCAGCTTCCATTGCAGCTATCCATTCATCAGAGAACGGAGCAGCGTTTGGAGGAGGGATCACTGTGGGAACATCTTGCCTCCTTTTGGTCCCGGATTTCTCGCTGCCATTAAAAATATTAAGATTAAAACTCCCAGTTTGCCAAGCATCAAGACTATCAGCGTCTCAAAGGTCAAAGGAAACAGATATATACCAAGAAATTTTGTCCAAATGTAAGATACTCACAGATAAATTACTTCGCCGCTCTCTTCTTGATTCTGAACGTCGGCATTAGAAATATCATCTTTTCCAGAAATACTACTTTCAGCTCCTTCTGATAAACTTTTCCTCTTCAACGAACTTGCCTCACTGCCCCGTGAAATTATTTTATGGGATGTCAGATTATCTGCAGCTTGCAACTTTAAACTTCCACTTACAGAACAACGCTTATTGCATTTCCAATCAACATCTGTGATCTGATCTTCATTCCCTTGTACTGAAGAAAGTATACTAGCAGCATTAACTTTATGATT
This sequence comes from Delonix regia, assembly GCA_037074485.1. NCBI lineage: Eukaryota > Viridiplantae > Streptophyta > Magnoliopsida > Fabales > Fabaceae > Delonix > Delonix regia. The sequence continues at coordinate 15,197,073 of CM073456.1, read as the reverse complement.
AAGCTCAACAGAAACTTTATCTGTACCATCCATTTGTAAACGCTCTGCCCTTTCATCCAAGTCAAAACTTTCATCTTCAATTTCAGATGTAGCCTGAATATGATGTTTGGAATAATTATCCTCCCCTGCATAGTCATTGCATTGTTCTAGTACACCTTCAAATAAGTTTTCACTCCTGAAATTTTCAGAACAAGCATTGTTTGCAGGCAACAAGTCACCATTCAAGTTAGCATACTGGAAATCAACATCAGCAACAAGACTAGGCCTTTGAAGCTCAAGATGAGATTCTTTATTTATGCTGTCGACCACCAATGAAAAATGGTATTCAACAAGTGAAGTACTGGGGTTATTATCACAGCTGCATGTCACTAGATTTTCATCTGAGGACAGCACTTGTGCATCTTTCACATGTAAATTATTAATTACTCTTGTTGCATAATCTGGTTCTCTGATTGCTTGTGGCAGTAGCTCATGTTCAAGAAGGCCAGAGGGAGTTCCTGCTCCATCTCTAGTAACATCTTTGGCATCTGGGTCAATATTTGCAGACACTTCAAAGGAATCACTCTCATCAAGCAAGTGGCTGTCATTTGCCACTGAACTCTCATTCTCACAAGGCATATGATCCAATTTAGAAGATGTAAGCAACCTAGCTTGCTGCTCAAAGTTTCCATAGACATCATGCTGGGCAATCAACAAATCACAGTGCAATGAAATACCCCTAGAAGAACCATCATCTCTATACTGCAATTCAGATATGCTAGAGCCAATATTAACCGGCATATCATTTCCCCTGGAACCACAATTAGCTTGCTCCACCTGACATAGTTGGGATGCTAAGTTTTGATGTTCTATGTTGTTCACACAAAGGCTTTCTAAAGAAACATTGTTTGCCTCAGTGCTGCAAGCTGTTGTAGGGACAGTTATATCTTCATGCATCCTATCTAATTTTGTGTTAGCTTTAGTTCTATCCTGAATCAACTTTGAGTCTATAAGCTGGTCATATCCATCATCAACTGGTCTTCTATGGGCAACGCCTGATTGAACATCACCTGGATGCAGGCAGTCTTCCGTTTCAGCTATCCTTGATTCACTTCTACAAGCACCAATAAGTTCTTGTACAGGCTTTTTAGGAGACCCTTGAGATGATAAGGTCGTCATATGAACAAGGCAACCATTCACTTGTGTGTTGTAATCAACTGGTATATTGGCATTTAATAAATGTACTGGTGCATCTCCTCCATGTTTATCAAAGTCACCAACACTATCTTTTACCCCTTCAGTACTTTTATTGGGAATTCCTTCTAGAGATGCACCCAACACAGTTTTACTAAAATCCTGAAGAGTTGAATTTACATATGCAATCTTCATACAATGGTATTCCCTGAACTCTCTGGAATGTCTACTATCCTTAGATGAAGTGTCATGCTCTGCTTGTGGCACCAGACTTTCATTAGAAATGTGAGCATCACAAGGGAGAGGCTTCGTTAGCACATCTGCCTCTTGTTCTGTGGAATCCTGTGCAATATTTGACAAATTACCTTTCGCTGTTAGAGCTCCTTGCACGCTAGAAAAGAACACAGACTGTGGTTCTTGGGATACAAATAGATCCTCACCAGCCTTTGTCTCATCCATATTACTCTGTAAAAGAAGATTCTTGTCACCGGTGTGGAATTCCATGCCCTCCATGTTTAGAACATTCTCACTTTTATATGGTTCTACTTGTTCCAAAGATTTTTTGTTCACAAGCTCAAGAATTTTTTCAACCTTTTCGTGCCCAGCTATTTCACCAGAACCCAAAGAATAGCATTGCACTTCTACTTTAGCCTTCTGATTATTTTGTACCTGCAAGCTTGGTTCTGACTTTACATGTGAAAGACTTAAATATGGACTACAATTCTTTACAGCAACATTGACAATTTCAGAACTTTTCATAGGAGTATGTGGAAACCTTGATTCATTAACACAATTTGCCACAATTGTCTTTGATTTATGAATGTTACTCTCAGCAGGTTTGCATGATATTGAGCTTTTATGTAATATGCTATGTGAACTGGAGGCCTTTTGCTGCAAGTTACAGATATGAACGAGAGATCATACAAAAGTGCTATTCTACTGATGCATGAATCAAAATATAGAATATGGAACCAAATAGAGCAATCATACCTGAGAGAAGAATCCCAGTGAGGGAGATGGCATCCGTAGGCCTGATGGTTTTGCTGATTGGAACTGTATCTGTTGCTTCTTGTCACCAGTATTGCAAACATGTAATGGAGGATGAGCTTCAAAGCCCTTATTGGTTTCAGTTACCAGTTTTTGCTGCAATCTGGCTGGTGGATGTGTTTCTGAGATTGACTTATCCTGTAAGATTAAAAATCTTCAAAAGAAGAAGCACATATGCATAGTACTTATACAAAAAGAATCAATAAATTGATAGAGCAAATATTGCATGTTCAAAAACTACAGCCTCTAGAAGGTTCAAGTTCTCACATTATCTTTTCCAGCCTGTCGATTAAGAGTTCTAGCCCTAGAAACTGAACATTTGTCAGCCACATCAAATTTTGCATTAATAGGCACACTTCTTGCATTTTTTGACAGACCTTTTACTCCAGCATTCTTCTGAACTTGAGCAGCTAAACAAGAGATGCAAAATTAGCAGAATATAACTTTGAGTCTGACATTAAAGCTAAACAAAATTAGCATAACTATAAAAAAAAAAATGTATTTATAAATCCACAGAAAGTAGAAACCTCTGTCAAAATTAAAATGGTCGCAGAATCCAATTTTGCTTGATACAAAATGCACATATCTTACCTTTGCCAAAACTCAAATTCACAACAAATGTTTTCAAGCAAAAAGATAGAAGCAGATTGGGAAATTTACTCAATTGAGCGTTCTGATTTCTCCTTGAGTAACCTGTGCTCAATGCTGCACTCCTAGCAGTTGTTGTAATCACAGGGACATGGGTTTTTAAAACTGGTATTTTGGAGACTTTTGACTCTTTGCTTTGTGCTTTTGCTGTGTCAGGTCTTTTCACCTTTCAAAGGAGTTAAAGCAAACTCTCCCAGAATTTATAGATATAAAAATGCAGACAACCCAAATAAACGGGATGAAACAATTTAGATATTCTTAATATTTTGGAAAAGCAACAGCAAGGATATAAAGATGAAGCAATCGGTTGTGGACTGCGTTTAGACCTGTTTCTATTGATATCATTGACAGCAAGCACCTTCCGCTTTGCCTAAGGAGTATCAGTACAATAATATCAAAATGAACAGAAGGATATATAAAGGAAATTAAAAGAATTAGGAAAATTTTACAGCAAAAGTTATTTAAAGAGTAGAGACAAACCAAGGAATTAGAGGCTAAAGTATCTTTGATTAATGCACCAGACTTTCGTGATAAGTAACCGCCAATCTTCCTATCTTCTGGCAATTGCTCAAATAAATTCTCCTCTATTTCCTGTAACTCTGACGAAGCACCAACTATATCTCCTTCACCCACTAATGCATTTTCCTCTTCTTCATGGATAATTGTCAACTCACTATTAGTCCTACTACGATTGCCACTAATCATAGACAGCTCCAAAGGGTTCAAAACACCTGAACAAATACAGCAAGATTTATAACTTGTTTCATTAAGTTCACAATTTATCGGAGGCAAAGCGAGGGTAGGAGAAAATGCCTTCCTCAGTAAAGAAAGCACGATCCCATGCCAAGCTCTTCCGCAAATTGTATCCACTCCATTTCTTCTTCCTCTTCATCTGCTGGGGCTCCACATTCAGCTTTGGTACTTCCAATTTGTTCCCATTTATGTTTTCTTTGTTTATGCCGTCCTGGGCTGGAGAGCTAAGCCTTTCAAAACCCATTGCACCCACTCTACCCTCTGCATGTCACAGTAATCAGTATATACTCGATCCAACAAACAGGATAGAAAAGCTGCATATATCAGGCATGACCTGCATTTTACTATTATTCACTAAAAGCACCCAAAAATTAAAAAGTACTCAGGGTTTATCACATTAATTGTATCATTGAAAAAATTATTAGCATGTAAAATCTCTAAAATTGAAGCTAAGCTTTAAGAACAGGATATTAGGATGTACGCGTGCATTAGAGAATGATGAATAACCGTAGCGTAAGCGTTCAAATAAGACAAAGCGGAAACCAGACTTATCATAGGAGGAACAAACTGAGAGTCAGAAATGAAGAAAGAAAGCCCTAACCAGCTTGAGGGGCATGAGCAGGAACAGATCTGAGGCAATGGAGAGGAGAGCAAGAGAAAATGGCGGAGGTGTTGCTACCGCCGGAATCGTCCCTGGAAATCTGCAGCAGAGAATCGTCTTCTCCAGAGATCTCTAATAGCGAGAGATCGGAATCCATCTCTGATTTTTTCTTTTTCTTTCCCAGAACGATCGATCTATGAAATGTAATGTTCGGACTTCTCACTTCACACTTCAAACTTCAAAGCGCTGGCTGATAGTTGAAAATGGATTTTGCGTCGGTTAGTGTGCGTGCTGATATATCTATATATATATATATATATATATATATATATATTTGAAACGATTGCCAGGCGGGATTCAGTTTAATAGAATTACAAAATTGGACATGTTACTATTTCAGATTTACAGTGGAGTCCTGTATTCTTTGCGAGAAGTCGTTGAAGATGCTTGCGATTGGGCCACGCAAAATGTCATGTGTTAGTTAATCGCTATCCATTCTCTTATTGGGCCCTGCGTTGAAGGAAATAGGGCCCATTTACTTTTACTCTTTGTACTTCAGATGGAAAACGAGAGATGCGCTTCGACTCTATACGACACGTAACTCTATAGTTGGATAATTGGATTCGGCCTTTTCTCTCTCCTAATTTATCAGTATTCAAACCGAAATCCATGTTGGAGTATCCATACTCTGGTTTTAGCTTCTTTGTTGGAGTATCAAACAATCAAACAATATTGTGGCCAAAAAAAAATCAATCAATATATATTAAATTAACATCAGGGTACTTAATATTAAAAATTAAAATTAATAATTTTTTGAAATTTTATTTAACGGCTATAATAATTTAAAATTTTGATACAACAATAATGATTAACTTGACAACACCTGATGTAGTAAAATTTAACAGTGAATCTATTTTAAAAATAATTTGCCTTATTTTAGAGGTTCTCTTGACGGTCATTTTAGTAAATACATGTCTTCTACATTTTTATTGTGTTTAGAAGAATGACAATAAATAAAAGTGGATAAAAATTTTTAAAATGAAATTTTTTATTTAAAATTTTAAAAGATTAAAAAAAGTTGGGAGAAAATGAAAGACAACACTATTAGAAATTATTTTTTTATATATATTATATAAATTAGTATTAATTTTACTATTAGATTAATCTCTTGTTATAACTAATTAGGCAATTAATTATTACAATTGATAAATTAAAAATAGATTGAGTTTATATTCATTGTAAGTAATCAATAATGCGTTGGATTATTTACAAGCCCACTAGATAAAGACCCAGCTCACAACCCAATAACTTTAGTAATTATCTTATTAGATTACTAATTAAGAGTTTATTACTAAAAGAGAGTTAATGGGTTTCTTTTTTTCCTAATAATGAAATAGGAAATTATTTTAAAGGATTTATGAGGATTTTATTTTAATAATATAATTAATTATTATTATTATAATAATAAAACCCTATAAATTACATTGGAATGCCCTAATTTTAAAACAACTGAGATAATAATTCTCTATGACCGTTTTACTACTTTGAGCTCTTTCTTAGATATTGCAAGTTGACTTTTTTTTCATATGACATAACACAACCGATACTATATTATCTTTATTAGAATCTTAATAAATTAAATTTTTCCTATTTTATATTTATATATTATCGATAATTACTATGTAATCTGTTGCAAACACTAAATTTTATTCATGAATTCACATTGTTACACTTAAGTCTTTATAACTTAGTTTGCTATTATCTTTTATCTCAAAGTTATATTTCCGTTTGTTTCAAACCGATTGCGCGCTATTGAAGACGTATGCTCTTCAAACAGGAGTTTTATTCCATTCATTCTTTCACGATTATAAAAATATTATTTTGATTACTTATTTTTGTAATTAGTTTTAATTTAGTTTTGAACTTATTTCATATCTCAAGATAGTCTTTTCCGAATCTAGATGTAATGAATGTAGAATTGTTATCTCAGTTTTTAGATTTACATATGAATTTATTGATCCTACTTTAACTTTTGAACTCATTAATCTTTTTAATTGATATTTTCTAGCATGGCCTCGTTTATTTTCGTTTACATACGTATTACTTCATCCCTTTTCACGTGTATACGAGACTTGCCTAATTAAACAAATTTATTTGATTTCTATAAATTCGGACGGAAGTGAACGTTAAAAACCTATCAGTATCATAAATTACAGATAGTTTTTATATTACTAATCAATTGAGTAACTTGGTTTTCATATTCCTTACTATCTTTCTCTTTCACATGCTGATATTGATAACTATTTACTCTAGTTTTATGATAGTGTTGATCCATTGTAAGGTTTAAAGCACCCAGCTGGCCATCTCTTATACTTGTTCCAACCAGTAATCTATTTAATAGCAGAAAATGGGTGCAGAAGTTATGAAAAATATATACATTATTTTACACAGTGCATTTTTGCTATAAAATTATGGTATTGTTATTGAGAGTTCGAAACTTTTGTTATCATGGATATTAAGAATTTGGAGTTACAAATTGACTCATTTTCATTTAGATTGATATTAAAATACAAATATTGACGCCTATTGAAATTTTATTTTATTTTAAACATAAGGTTTACACGGTAATTTAATATTTATAATAGATCGCCAAAATCTATATATGAATAGATTATTAAATTAAATTAATTCTAATTTTTACAAGAATTTTCTTATAAACAAAATAATCTCTGCCAGTAAGTAACACATTAAATCTTATCATAACTTTAAAAATTCACCCAATCCAAAACTAATAATAATAATAAAGCTCAACTCACAAAAATTTTATTAGAAAAGTATATTTCAAGTTTTTTTTAAAGTTTGACACAAAAGGGCTGAATTAATATTTTTTTAAGAAAAAAATAATTTTTTGACCCCTCACTTATTATAAAATTGTTATTTTAACACCTCACTCATTGAAGTACTCAAAATGATCTGTTACTTGTTTAAAAAATGTTCTACTTGATTTCTCACTTTGAAGAAAATTACCAAATTTAATTTTTCTAATAAACCCTAAACTTTAAATCCAATAAACCATTTGGAATTTTATTGAGTGAAATACTAAATTGACAAATTTATGATAAATGAGGGATCAAAAAGATATTTTACTCATTTCTTAGTATAAAAAATTATTATTTAAAGAAAAACTTAATTTGATTATAAAAAATGTAATGTAAGACTTTAGATATTAAAAATAAAATTATCTAATTTTAAAGATGTAAAAATATAAGTTTATTAGGGTTATTAGTTCATGGTTGTACTTGAAATGATAGATTAATGTGACATACTATCTAAGTTAAAAAATAATAACTAGTGTCATTCATTCATTTCAAGGATTATGAAAGTGATACTCATTTGTATTTATAACATTCTTTTCAAATTTTAAATAATAAATAGATTTATTTATCACTTGAAAAAATCAATCAGACCAAATAAGTCTGATAAAAAAAAAAAAGAATAATAATTCAATTGAAAATCAAATTCAAACTTTGATGTCTATAACGCATGATATCTATCTCTAATAAAGATATCATCTACTAATGAAAAAAAAAAGTTACAGTGCAGTTTCACTTATTTGACTGATTACATATTCAAGGAAGCACAAGAACTTCGTCATTCAGCTTCTAATCATATTTTCGTCAGGTGTTATGTAGTATTTTCATCATAAGTGTGAGCTTCTCTCTATTCTACAGGCGGGCGTGCAATAACATATCAAACCGTAATAAGGAGACGGTGTCAGATTGTCAGTTATTCATAAATTCGATACAGATGACATTATTCAACTGATGTACCTGTATTTTACTCATACTAATCCTTACAAAGAATGGGATTCTATAAATTCTGATTAATCATTACAAGAAAATTCCAGAGGAAATGTTTCGTCCCAGCAAAAGATGTGTGTATTTGTGTGTAACTCCAATCAACCAAAATCCAATCGCTACATTATGAATCCCCAGCTCTACAAAAATTAGTATAAACATTGCCCTCCCTTACCTTTTCCCGTTTCCTATTCTAAGAAATAGGGAAAAAAAAAAAAAAGGAAAATAAAAAACTGAGTAAATGTTCTGCTACAGATGGCTTCCGTAACTGTTGGCAGCAGTCTTTTACGTTAGCATAGCCAAAGGGTAAAGAGCCATAACTTTTGTTGCCAGGTCAACATCGGGCAGCTTACAATCAACCTAACCCAACCATCATAGCCACCTAATTGGATTCCTATAAATTTTCATTTTCTGTTCCTCCTGGTAGTGTAAATAGCCCCATATATGTATTTGAAACGGCTATATCGGGATCAATCATCATCCTCTGTTAAGGAAGCAAAGGAAAAAGGACTGAACTTGTAGCCATCGCCATGGTAGAATTTGTTTTGAAATTCTACCCAGTGAAGACGTAGGGCATGAAGAAAAGCACTAAGGGTCTCCATCATGAGAAGTATAAAGGCAGTTGCAAAGGCAAAAACGGCTAGCCCCACTAACCGGATAACAAGATTGTCATACCTGTAATAATTGCAATTAGCTCTGACATTAATGATTACAAAATATGGGAGAAAAAAGGAAAAAGAATGCAGCCATGAAATCCGGATGTGCAAGCTAAAGCATGGAACAACGAAAGTAGTACTCCCAGCTGAGGGCTTCTATGCACTGTTATCTTAATTAACTCAAACTCAAATTTTTGCAACTTGACTCCAATTACATGAATATGAAGATATATTCATAACATATTCAATTATTTGCAAGATTGATTGTATCTTCACAAGTAATCTTTTATCAGACAGAATTTCAATGTTGATTCCAACAATAGAATAAACCATAACTAATTATCCGTTGAATAAACAGCTCTAGGCCATAAATATATCTCTTAGCAACTGATCCCTAGATTTTAAAAGAACATAAGCCTTGTTACAACATATCATCATCATGATGCTGATTCCAAACTGTTATCTCACAATGGAAAACAACAAATCATACAACAGGAAAATGTTGATTTTCTGTTTTGCGACAATGAAGCAGAGTGATTTTTAACATACACGAGAGTGCAGCAATACCCAAAGCTACAAGCAAAGAACCAGTTTGGTCGCATGTCATGCAATTAAATTGTCAGATCTCATGATGGGATGTTAATGTCACCCAAAACCAAACATACCGCAGCAATAGTTGAACATAAAAAAGAAGAGCTTTGATTTGATCATTAAATTTTAAAATCATATTTCGAGTATCTTGTATAGTCTCTCCCTCCTTTAGTGCCTTTTATGTTCACATAATTATAATATTGCATCATTCACTATAATTGAATTCCTCTATGCTAGATGATCAAGTGAACTTCCATAGGTCCTCGATGTCGAGAGTCATATTCTTTCTATATTATGAAAACCATTTTTATTTAGTATCGTGTGAATTCCTGGCTCACAACTTTTTACTTAGACATAAGCTTAAAAGAAAATCCCATTGCACCCAAGCTTGATTATAAGTGATGACTTTGTCACTAAGGGACACACATCAAATCTATATAAAAGGGTGCCAATAATAACGAAGGAAACAGAAACATCTAAATAAAGAGCTGGAAAGTACAAAAAAGAAGCATTCCCCATTAGAGGCCTAATTAAACTCACCCCCAAGCTAGAAGCAGTACTTTCTCATAAAAAACAGTAGAAAGCTCTGAGTGGGCCAAGCTGCAATGGTGATGACAAACATCAACCAAGGAACAAAAATACAGAAAATAGGTATTCATGACAATGAAGAAAAATTGTTGCTGAACAAACCTTAATGCCCAAAGTCGAAGATATGATGCAGTATTTGAAACTGCACCAAGAACAAATTCAATCGAGTGGATCATTTGGTGAACAAAGATCTCACTGAAATTGAATTCCTCGTGATGTTGCCTAGCAGAATCAAGTTCCACCTCAAGATCTATCTCAGAGGTAGTAAGCATACCATAAGTGCGTCCTTGGAATCTCTGTATAATATCATCAGGAAAAAAGTTAGTAATCTTGATGAACTCGTTAAAATTGCTTCCTTAGTTGGTACCTATCAATGAAACACTAACAAGTAACAACTAAAGCTAGACAAAATCTCTCCACAGCTGATACAAAGTCACAAGCTTTATGTTGTTTAAGCAATTTAATCTGAAGAAAGTTAAAATTTTGACAGTTCTCAGCGAGAATTGAGGTTCACCAACGTCAAGGAGCAATCCACAATCATAAAGAGGAAACTCAACAGACAAGCATATGTTTTTAGACATATGTGCATGTATATCAACTTCCAAGAACAAAAAATCATGTGCAAGGCATGCAAAAGGCTGTACCTCCAAGTGAAGCTTCTTTAGTATAAAAGGTTTTGGAAAAAGCATCCATGGAACTGCAATTAAAGCCAAAAGCAATAACACAATCTGCATATGATGAGCAGTAATTCAGAATGATGAAAAACAGGATACAAAACAATTTAAAAGAAACACTGAAGGAAAGATTCAGAAACATACTTGAAGTGGCCTTTGGCCCCAGAACAACTGGTTCTCACCAAGATTATCAGTGGGGCTAAGAAACATGTAAATCATTACATGATAGAGGTCTACCTGAGAACCAGTACACCACTTAACAACAATGAGAAGAGAAAGATACCCAAACAGACTGTTCAGGAAAATCATCTGTGGCACAAACTGGTACCTAAGAGCAAAATGGAGATTAATTTAAAACATCCTACTAAAGTGATAGATAACACAGTAAAAGCTGTAGGGGCAGGCATAAGAGAGACACCTTATATCCACTGAGTTGCCAAAGTAACGTGCATTGAAGTAACTTAATATAATCCCTAAGTTCATCTGCGCCACACCCAAAAGAATGGACATCTTCATCTTCAGAGAGTTAAGAAAAGCCAATTCTGATCGACTTCCACGCCAGCTGGGGTCCACACCAAATGGGTATGGATCTCGGTACTTGACTAAGCCAGCCGTGTGTGCATCCCTGATAAGAAATGCAGAATGACTTATAACCAAACAGCACCAAAGCCAACATCCTCCCAATGGATACATTCCAAGGTGAAGATGCTCAGCCAAGATAAATACCCAAGATAAGAACAGTTTGGAAAAGGAAATATATCAAAATAATGAAGTAGAACTGTAAAAGAGATGCAAATAAAATAATCCCTGGTATTTAAGTGAACAAGAAGTTAATAATTTCAAGTGAAACAAGAATCAATTCAAATAAACAGCACTATAGTTTTCTTAACAACATTCCCAGGTAAGGGTCAAATTAAAGTGCACTAACAGATACATTCAGGAATCCACAAGTGACAAAAATTCAAAAGAAATATCTCATGAAATCTATCAACTGTCTTTAACAAGAACCACCATAAATGACAAGGCAAAGCTCTTAGAACCATCACCAAATTACATTGATGGTATCAGACTAAGAGATCCTTCCCATGGAATGGCAGTCCAAAACTTAAAGAGCAGAAAAATGATTTGAATCAACATATGTATTCTAGTAAATAATTTGATAATTTGATTAATTACTTCATTGCTGCTTGCAATGTGAAACTGGAAGATATGCATCATTGGAGATGATGTTAGAAGTACATATCAACTCAAAAACTTGAAAGGGACAACATAAGACATGAACAAGTGATGCATCACTATGTAGGAAATAGAACACACAGCACCATCTAGCACCGAAATTATGAGCTGAAAAAAAAGTAAACCGAACATACCTGCACGAAGTATCTCGGCATTTGTAAGCAGACCCACCAAAAATGTGAAAAGGAACAGAGAAGAATTCATTGTAGATTAACCCACAATAGATTGAAAACAGCGACATCAAAAGAAGCACATAGCGCCCACCAAATAACATCTCCGTAAAGCTTCCAAGTCTCTAGCAAAAGTTAAAGAGAACTGTTTGATACTTATATCCAATGACAATATCAGAACAAAATTCTTTAAGTGCACTTGCATGAAATAGCGTAGACTACTAGCATATAACATTTCATTTTCCAACTGATCATAAATAACAGCAAATACTCGTAGGCATCGCTAGCAATAAATGGCTTTTCTGTCAGCATTAATAACGATACCTCTTTTAATAATAAGATGCCAAAAAAACAGACAAATTTGGGAGATTTGAATGAATTCCTATTCACCTAAGATAGACCATAATATCATCAAGCCCATTATGATTTCCCCCCCCATGAATCCTGCCATATATTATATATATGCCAGAGTTCGAATGAAATTACCTGCTTACTGAGCCTGCTTTCACGTGCTATAAGAACCAATGCTCCCAGCAACAAGCAAATTCCATGACCCCAGTCCCCAAACATCACAGCAAAAAGGAATGGAAATGTAATAACTGTGTAAACTGCAGGATTCGCTTCTTGGTATCTTGCAACACTGCCAAGTAAAAGGGCTCATTAGAAATGTTTTCTGTTTTCCAAATTACAAACTTAATAACTTATCTCAGCTATGATACATCCCTGAAATCAATCAAAGAATGCACACCAATATAAGTAAACAAATTACAGTAAGTAAACTTATATAAATCAATAGCTACAAAAATTTTAAAGGATCTAGGATGAACTTTCTGGCTAACAAATAAGTTTAGTAGCACAACAGGGGTGGGAAGGGGCTGATTCTCTCCTCAGAAACTTGCTCATCTGTACAGATAACTTAGTGAAGTCCTGCAAAGGTTGTAAATTTTCCGACTTCATACCCAAAGGTCAAAGTTTAATTTTATTCCTCCATTCACCTAGTCAGCTGAATACAACTTTGAGACAATCCAAGTAGTAGACTTCATGTGGAGATACACAAGAATCTTCGTATAGTTGGTCAATTGCAAAGAGAACTTACTTTTACTGATACTTTATGCATCCAAACAACCAAAGAGTTAGAGCATGCTTGCACAATACATCAAACGAGTTTTCTCCTACTTGCTTGGTGTATGTATTAGCTATGCTATTTGCAAACTAACGTTGCCATTTCCCCATTTGAATGTAAACTTATTAGACATATATCAATTCATAGATATATGTATTGTGATGCGAAACCTCCTCCGAAACAATACTTTAGGAGGAAATTTAAGGCTGCATGTGGGGAGCATGAGGAGGAAAAGTGATTTTTAATGTTTAGTGGTTGTAATGGATAAGGTTTAAGTGTTTGTCAGTTTTATTTTAATGTTGTGGGGCAGTTATTTCAGTCAGTTTACATGTTAGTGGGGTCAATTATTTTATGCTTTGTGTCAGTTACTGCCCATATGGGTATATATCTGTAATTGTTGAATTATATGGTATGCAGAATATTATTTAGTTAACTTCTGGAGTTTTGTCCCCTCTATACAGGAAAGTGGGAGTTTCAGATTCTGGCTCTCACCATTATTAGATTTTTCTTCTCTGTTTGCCTTTTGTTTTCTTTCCTCTGGAAAATAGTGGCTCATATCACATTTCTAACTTTGAGAATAACAACGATCTAGAAAACAATCCAAAAATCAATTTCAACATATAGTATTCATGTTTCCACAACTACACAAAGTAGATATTATGCTTACCCATATGCATCAACAATTTCCTGATATGCACTGGTAAAATGGTTGGTCCTAAAATATGTAGGTGGTGATTCCACTGCATCCATTGGATGGAAGATTATACCCACTTGAGAATTGCTATCAAAAGTTGCACGCTGCAGTGCCTCCTGAATCTGATAAAGCATTAGATGCAATATGTTTATTAGAGTGTACTAATCAGAATGCGTCTTCAATTTCTCAAAAATTATAAGGAAGGAGTGAGTGAGGTTCCAACCAAATTGGGGAAAATTTTAAAAACGAAAAAAGGAGTACCTGTGTTTTTGCAAATACAGGGCACCAGCCCTCTCCAACAAGACATTTTTTTGTGACATCAAAATTTAACATGTTCAGGGTATCATACACAGCCTTCTCTCTTCTTACCTAGGACAAGGTGGTCATCGTGAGATCCATTAGTTCATAATAAATATTGTCAGTTGCACAGCATGATCAGGTAGCTGTTAGCACCATTTGCACCTTATACACAAGGAACAAGAACTTCCTGAACAGGAAGACATAAATGAGCTACATCTTACCATGTTCATCCATTTTGCTAGATGACCCCCAACAGAAGCAAGGGCCTTATTCCGGTGCCTAATCCCAGCATCCAAAGTTGCCTCTAAGTCAGAAAGGCGTGATGAAACCTATCACCAAAATCTAAACTTTCAACCACAAACAAAAGAGCTTGCATATTTACAGTTAGCAATGATGACATATAGAGCAACATCAAACAAATAAAGGACAAGACATAGTTGGTTGCAATTGAATGTAGCACTACTTTCCCCTCACCCCCTCTGGAAAACAGAAGGGTGGCAAAAAACTACACTAGAGTCCATATCTCTAATATGTTGTAAAGAAGACTTAAAAATGTAAATTTATGTATAGCACATTTCACATTTAACAAAAAACTAAGAATCCAGCATGGTTAAATAGGCCAGAAATATTTCTTTTTTTGTGGGACAGATCTAGGAATATCTTTCTAAGCTGAGTATATTTACCTCCCTAGTTATTTGCCTCTGTTTACTAATATCTTCAGGGACAGGGTAACAATTTGCACCAAATGCTTCACAGATCTTAAGAATCTTTGTTCTTGCCTGCCCCCCGGAGAAAAACACAACAAACACTGTTTTCTCCATCTGAAAAGAAAAGTTCAGGAGTCTGAGTCATGGCAAAGACAGAGAAAAAGTTTAATGGTATAATAAGTTAACTGGGCACAGGATAAGCCACAACAATAACAAACTAAAACATCTTTTACAAAGATCATATTTAGATAGGGCATTTCACTAGTAATAAGAAAGAAGAAAACCATCTCATTTGAAACAGGATCCACAATTAGCTCATCAGCTGTTGCCTGATTGAAAAGCATATTGCCTCTTGTTGCACGAAACAACATCCTTTCAAATCTAAGAACCTTCGATTTACAAATTAGTCCACTGATAAATCTTAAACCAGATTGATTTGATGGTCCAGGCCTCATTTCCTGCAAAATAAGCAATTTAGTATAGCGAAGTTAGAAGATAAAATACATGTTATAAAACTAGTAAAAGCAAAAGCATTCACACATTTCACATTAGAAAAGTTCAAGGATGAAAGAAGACTGAAAAACCTGCTCAAGCAAAGATGCTGTCTCAACATAGCCATCATTCGAGTATACATTCTCCTCCAGCTCCATCTCCTCTGAGAATGCATGATTATGATTCGACACAAGAAAACTGCCTGCCTGGAATTTACCCACACAAGAGAAATATCATAATTCATACATAAATTAGAAAGTATATAGAACGCAATTTACATGAAAAGAATCAAATTGTATTATATACCAAGAACAAAGTAACATATTAATATTTGACATTGACATTGTACATAAAAGCAGTAAGATAGTAGAATAACACGAGATGAGGAAAATAACCAAAGCTGTATTATGATCAGAAAGGCCATTCTTTACTGAGTGAACTCAAACATGAAAATTTTATGTAACCAAAATATACAACAGAACACATAAACCTCTGGTACTTCTAAGAACAATAATGGAATACGCTCACCACAAAAAGCCAAGACAAATTACCTTTTGCAAAACAATCTTAAACTCCAAGAGCTCGTTATATGATTGCCGAAGTTTCTCGCTATTAGAGTTCATTTCAATTAGCTCATGTTCATGCTCAGCAAGTTGATACTGGAATAGCAGAAATCCAACAGAACATATTTTGTCAGCTTCAATAGTAAAGAATCTGCATATAGACTGGCCAATTGCTAAGCAACAACTTTTACTGCATCATGTTAATGCTGGCAGCCTAGCATCATATAACTTGAATGCAAAGCCTAGGACATAAATCATTTCTGACAGAAAAGACAGTAAAATAGACAGGGACCTCTAGTTCTTCCAACTCGATATCTGGTTGCAAGACAGGAAGAGAAGAAGACATAAGACCAGCTTTACTGATTTGTTCTTTAAAGAACCGTAGCTTTCTTGACATTTCTGCACATCGCTTTACCTGCCAATGAAGAAATGTGGTTACTATCAGTAATAATGAAAAAAAATTTATATATTGTTGTTATGCATTTATATTGTTTATTTTATATTTGTGGCAGCAACCACTAGAGTTAGGTGTTATCTGATATTTTATTCCTATATTTTAGGGATGTCATTTCTGTTCTGATTGTACAGCAGACTATAAAATAAGAATCCTATACTGCTGCCATTTAGATTTAAGTAAAGGGGACTTCAACCCCAATTTTGTATTCTGAAAATTACTATGAAGTAAACAGAAGTTTCCTCAATTCCTCTAGATTTTCTACATGGTATCAGAGCATTGATCCATCTGCCATGATTGAATTTGGCTTTGGACTCAATGTTGGCAGGACAGAAGGTGCCTCCACAAAACCAGATGGTGATTCCTTGCACACCACTGCCTCCCTCCACCCTGTCCAATTGACTAATTCTAACACCAATCCTGCTATAATCACTGCACACCAGCTAAATGGCCACAACTACCTCTAGTGGTCATCTAGCATCACGCTTTATATCAAAGGAAGGGGCAAAGCTGAGTACCTTACTGGTACAGCTCTCCCTCCTTGGGTTGATGATCCAAAATACAGAACTTGGGAGATTGAAAACAGCATGATTCAATCTTGGCTCATCAACTCAATGACCACCGAAATTGGAGAGAGTTTTCTGCTATATAGTACTACCCATGAGGTGTGGGAAGCAGCCAAGGAGAATTACTCTTCAATTTTGAGATTGAGAGCTTTCTCCATGATTTCCGCTAAAATGATCTGGATGTCACCCAGTATTACAATGTCCAACTTCATCACAGGCACCAATGCATTTAGACCCATCGCTAGCCTTGAGGGAGGTTTTCTCTGAAGTCAAATGGGAGGAGAGCAGAAAAAAATTAACTACCAGCTCACAGTCCCCAGTGACAGCACCTGACTCTTCTGCCCTTCTTACCAAGGGACCTCACTAAAGTGATGGTAAGCACAAAAAGGGTAGTAAAACCTGGTGTGATCACTGTCAAAAAGCTGGACACCTGAGAGACAAATGCTGAGTCCTCCATGGGAAGCCATCCAATTGGGCAAGCAGAAATAAAAATGAAAGTCAAGGGCATGTGGCAGCAGCAAATACTTCCAAGAAAACACAACCAGATCTGAATGATTTCAGTAGAAAACAACTAGAAGTACTGGAAAAATTAATTGGCAGCCAGCTCACCCTAAATCCAAGCAGTGGTAATGGTACCAATCTAATAGTAGAATTAGGTAATTTCCCTTTGGTTCTGACTTCCCAAGTAAATGAAAACAATACTTGGATAGTTGACTCCGGAGCAACTAATCATATGACAAGTAAGCCAGCTCATCTTACAAATTTCTTCCCTTACACTAATGCTTCCTTTGTAAAACTTGCGGATGGTTCCCACTCTAAGGTGCTTGGCCATGGCATGGTCAAGCTATCACACAAATTAATCCTCCATAAAGTTTTACTTGTTCCCAAGTTGTCCTATAATTTGTTGTCCATTAGCAAAATTACACGAGACTCACATTGTCTTACTAAATTCTCTCGTGGTTTGTGTCAATTTCAGGACTTGGAATCAGGGGAGATGATTGGCAATGCTGAGAAATATGCTAGCCTCTATCTCATCAAAAGAATACTCACCACAACTACACTCTATTTTATGTAATGACTTGCTTTTATGGCATTATAGGATGGGACATCCCAATTCTGATTACATGAAGAAAATGTATCCCAAGTTATTTAATAAAAGTTCCTTTCATTTCAATTGTGAAGTATGTCAACAATCCAAACATGTATGAACCGTCTATCCATCCCATAATCACATCTCTTCTTAGCCATTTACCTTGATTCATAGTGATGTCTAGGGACCCTCACCCATAACAACCATAACTGGCACTCGATGGTTCATCACTTTCATAAATGACCATACTAGACTCACCTGGACTTGCTTAATGAAAGAAAAAGCTGAAACCACACAAATTTTTAAACATTTCCATTCCATGATTTACAACCAATACCAAACCACTATAAAAATCCTTCGCACTGATAACAAAATTGAATATTTTAACTCCACACTCAGAGATTTTCTAAAAACACATGGCATAATTCACCAAAGCAAGTGTTAACACCTCACAACAAAATGGAGTCTCCGAACGAAAACATAGACATCTCCTAGAAGTCACCCAAGCCCTCTTAATCGTCTCTAATACTCCAACATTTTATTGGGGGAAAGCCATTCTTACAGCCACCTATCTCATCAACCGTATGCCATCCAAAACATTAACCTACAAAACTCCATTGGCAAAAGTTCAAGAAACTTACCTACTGCCTCCATGATTTTTTCTAATCTCCAAGGTATTTGGGTGCACATCTTTTGTCCATAATTATCATTCTAACAAACTCCAACCCCAATCAGAAAAATGCATTTTTATTGGCTACTCTCCAACTAAAAAGGGTTATAAGTGCTATTCTCCATGCACTAAAAGGTTCTATGTTACAATGGATGTATCCCTCCTTGAAATCCAACCTTATTTCTCGGGTACATCCCTTGAGGGGGGAGAGTTTTGACACTAGACAGCTCAAAATACACCAACAACCACTATCCTTTGAATTCCTACTTCCTGAAGCTGAAAATATACCACCATTGGAAAAAGAACCTACTGCACCTAAACCAACCTTCCTTGGAACTTCACAAACTAGACCTGAAAACAGTCCAGAAAATGACAGACCTGAAACACAGCCCACGAACTATTGTACCACAAAAGACAAATAGGGAAGTGCACAGAAAAAACTCCTGGTATACTCCAAAAGGAAGAAAACATGTGAGGCAAGCATAATTCCAACTAGGCAATGCCAATAGCTCCCCCCAAATCCTTGTAACATTGAGGAACAGCCACATGACATAAGCTCAAATCCTTGTGACAGACATGATCATGAAATTGACATGCCCATTGTCTTAAGGAAAAGGGTAAGATCTTGTACTATGCATCCTACTAGCAACTTTATCTCCTATGATGGTCTATCACCTCAATACTACACTTTTGTTGCTAACATCGCTCATGGGGAAATTCCCAAAGACATTTAAGAAGCATTAAGCAGCCCCAAATGGAGAATTGCAATATAAGAAGAAGTGAATGCCCTTGAAAAGAATGGAACATGGGTGATTACTTATCTACCAAAAGAGAAGAAATCCATGGGGTGCAAATGGATCTTTACTATAAAATACAACCATGATGGGAGCATAAATCATCACAAGGCAAGGTTAGTCGCAAAAGGGTTCACTCAAACCCATGGAATTGATTATCAAAAAGCCTTTGCCCCCGTGGCTAAGTTCAACACTATCAAAGTCTTGTTGTCACTAGTAGCCAACCTTGATTGGAGGCTTCACCAATTTGATGTTAAAAATGCATTCCTTAATGGAAACCTGGAGGAGGAAGTCTACATGGATGTACCCCTTGGAATTGAATGTGAGGGAGGCCCAACAAGATATGTAAACTTTACAGATCCCTTTATGGGCTCAAACAATCACCTCGAGCTTGGTTTGATGAATTCACTACAGTTATTAAGGGGTATGGCTAGATTCAGGGACAGGCTTACCACATGTTATTCACCAAATTCTCACGTGATGGATATCAATTCTAATAGTATATGTGGATGATATAGTTGTTACAGGTGTCTTTGAGGAGGAAATTGAATGTCTCAAGCAAGCACTAGCCAAGGAATTTGAGATCAAAATTCTTGATGATCGATAGTATTTCCTGGGAATGGGGTGGCTAATTCTACAAAAGGCATTATTGTTTCTCAAAGGAAATACACATTAGAACTCTTGGAAGAAACTGGTATGCTTGGTTGCAAACCGGCTAAAACTCCCATGGAAACCAACTATAAAGTGAGATTCAAGGAAGATAGCCCTCCTGTTGATATTAGAAGATATCAACGGCTGGTAGGAAAATTGATATATCTCTCCCACACAAAATCAAATATATGCTTCTCAGTGAGTGTAGTAAGTCAACACATGAGCAATCCTACTAAAGATCACATGGAATTAGTACAACAAATACTCAGGTACCTAAAAAAGGCCCCAAGGAAGGGAATATTCTTTAGGAAAGGTGACAAGAGAAATATTGAAATATATACAAATGCTAATTGGACAAGCTCTATAACTAATAGGAGATCCACCTCTAGGTCTAGTGCACATGTGTGGGGCAATTTAGTTACATGAAGGAGTAAGAAGCAAGAAGTAGTGCAGAAGCAGAATATCAAGCACTCTCTTGAGGAATTTGTGAAGGATTATGGCTAAAACATCTACTTGAAGAGCTTAAGGTAGCAATTGAAGGTCCAATTAACACATTCTATGACAACAAGGTCATCATCAACAAAGTTAAAAATCTAGTCCATCATGACAAAACCAAGCATATAGAACTGGATAGACACTTTATCAAGGAGAAGCTAGATTTCAGCATTATCAAACTCACCTATGTTCCATCACAATGCCAAATTGCCAATATCCTAACATAAGCCCTTGCTAAAGTACAATTTAAAGAATTGAGTTACAAGCTAGGAATGATTGATATCTACTTACCAGCTTGAAGGGGAGTGTTGTTATGCATTTATATTTTTTATGTTATTTATTTTATATTTGCAGCATCAGCCACTAGAGTTACGTGTTATCTGATATTTTATTCCTATATTTTAGGGATGTCAGTCTTCCTGATTTTCTGTTCTAATTGTGCAGCAGAATCCCTATAGAATAGGAACCCTAGACTGCCACCATTTAGGTCTAAATAAAGGGGACTTCAACCCACATTTTGTATTCTGAAAAATACTACTATGAAGTAAACAAAAGTTTCCTCAATTCCTCTAGATTTTCTACATATATATATATATATATATATATATATATATATATTATATCAAGATTTTAGATGATTGATGATAATATATTCCACCATATATACACTATGTTAACCTTTAAAAAAAAAAGAAAGTTAACATGTTGATACATTCACACCAGATTCAGCAGGTACAAATTCTTAAGAAGAATAAAAACCATAGAAGGCAATCTCTTTTCCCAAGTTGAGCCTACTATTAAGCTTGCGCAAAGCAATTTCAAGATTTGATTTACATGAAGCAAGTTCTATTTGACTATCTTTTTCTTTTCCTTTCTAACAAGTAAATCAAGTTGTAAGTTGCTCGATTCAAGTGTGAGAATGGATGAGTCCTACATCCAATAGAAATAGACTAGAAGAGGGATATATAATTAGAAAAATCTTTAGTCCTAATGCCTTAAGGTTTTTAGTCAAGATATGTTGTCAAGTCCATAAAGTATACTCCCTCTTCAAGTCTAATGAAGAAGGCCCACTGAATAAGATCTCTCCTTAGTATTGTAGGTTCCTTGGGCCCCTCCCCAACCCAACAATGGTACTCATCAAGGACAAGCATGGAACGGTGGTCCAAGTGAAGTGGACTGGTAAGGTGTGGGAAACCCAACAATCTCTCCCTCAAGTATGAATCCATCACATAGACATGCTCTCCCTATTCCCCATTTTTCAACAGTAGCCCACAGCCAACAGAACCCACTCCTCTTCACCTAAGTGTGAAAAATGTGGGCCTCTCAATCTCTTCATGACCAAACACCCATTTTAAACCAGGCTCATGCCTACTACTCCTTCCACTTGGGCCATTGTCTCGATACTTGTCCCAACCAACTAGGCTTTGATGCTGCTATTGGGTCGGGGTCTTGGGAGCCTACAACAACAAGTGGAAATCTATTTTGATGGGCCTGCATTGGACTTGAAAGGGAGTATGCTTCACAAACTTAACACCACATATTGAACCAAAACCTTTAGGCATTAAGTCTAAAGAACCTTTCTATTTAAATATAACTCTTCTAGTCTAATTATATTCAATGTGGGCCTTTCCCACCTTTACACAAATACAACACAGTACTTTGGGAACTGGCCATATAAAAGAACCCTTAACTTCAAATACAGACTGACATCGACATTATTATACTAATCAGTTATCATTCAAACAAGATATCAAAATGCAGGGCACTCAGATTTCAGAATAAGTTGGGATTTCTATTTAGTGCAGTGACAATTACCTGATTAACAAATGTTCTCTGGAAAGGACTTTTATTGTCATTTAACTGCAATATAGAAAAGAATGTAGAAAAGAAATGATATGATTAGAGATCATAAAAGCATAGGAAAATTTAAAGCCAACCACATCCAAACCAGAAATTTCCGAAGGCCAAAAAGTACTTCTACAACTTCAGTATGGTAGCAAATAAGAAAGGTTTAAACCAACTTCAAAAACACAGCAGCAATGTTACCATCTAGAGTACCCTTTATAAAGAGACAGTTGATAAAAATGATGATGCAAATGTCCCACTTTAGTCTCTCCAGTTGTAGGCATACATAGGGAAGATCATAGTCATTAAATTTTTGCATATCCAACAAATTCAGATGATGAACAGATAGGTCAAGATCCAATAAGAGCTAAACCTCCTGACTGAAACATATAGCAAGTCTCACAGAAGTGCATGGTTCACCAACTGCTAGTTTGTTACCCATATGATCACAGATAAAGAAGCAGCTACTAATTATTGTCCTTTTAAATCACTAAATGGAAGTATTAGCAGCAAACAAATAATACCAAATGGTAATAATACCGTAACTAGTCCTCTAACACATGACTTCACAGGTACCAATTAAACCAATTTTCAATTTGGTCTCCTGAATCAACACCCTGAAAAAGAAATAAATTAAAGCATGATGCTAGGCAGTCATGACCTAGTTGAAGGAACTCCGGTCATCATGTCTGGCCCACTGTCATTAGATATTACCCACACTAAATGAGGATGAGAAATCTGCATAACTTGAGAAACTAATACTCAACCATAATATAGTTGTCTACATTTTTTATACTCCAAAATCCATCGTACAAACCATCGTACAAACCAACATTGAGCTCAAGCAACTCTATGCAACTAAATTTGCACCTCTCAACACAGAACTTTCATTTAAAAAGAAACTTAAATGTTGGATCAGTTTTCATGAAATGTTGGCATGAGGGGTTAGATCAGCATGCCAGCACTGGATTCCTATTAACTTACATTCAACATTAAATTCTACAATGCTGCAATGTCATCATTTGCAGGGGCCCTCTATGAACCCAACTAATACTGATTCAGCCACCCACAACAGAAAATGCAAAAACTTCACACTATACCTATTCAATACCTCGAACTCAGAAAGTAATATTATTAAGTTTCCATTCGCATTAAACGAAGAAACAGAGGGAAGGAAGAGGAAGGCCAAAAAACATGATTAGTAACAAGCAAGTTAGGATCTGAGTTACATCTCGGAATTGGAGGAGACCGAGTTCGCCCAAATAAGAGACGGCCCGGTGAGCAGACTCGACGGGGATGATGAGTTGAACGAAGGTCATCTTCTCGGAGCGCATCAGATCCATTGGCGTCAAGTTGTCTAAGAACTGTTCCATTTTCGCGGTAACCATCCTGAAAATGGATCTCGGCTTCAGATCTGAAACCGTCTCTCCTCTCTATGTGTGCGTATGTGTGAAGCGCTTTGGCACGTTAATTGGAAGTCTTCGGTTTCAGTTTTACTTGGCAACTGCCATTAGAATCGGAAAATTCATATTGTCTCAAAAACTGCTAACGATATTAAAATGACGCAATTTGTTAAAATTCCTAAGCTATTGAAGCTAACGCTACGGTCATAAGTCATAATCTACCTGGCTGTAATGGTAGAAGTGGATGGCCCAATGTTCTTGGTAGAGGACTATGACAATTATCACCTTCTTGCTTGTTCACAAAACATACAATAATCATTTTCTTTTTCATTCGATATATATGTTTAGTAAAATGGTATCAATTCCAATTGGAAATTTTATAATTATAAATTGTTATTAATAATTTATTTTTCTTTCTTTTATATATGTCTCTTCATTTACTAAGTAAACAAATCACGCCTCATTCAATTTAAATATTGGCTCTCGTGAATTAAAAGAAAACAAAAGCCTTTTGATGAAAAGAATGATTGGAAAGGTCATTTTACCCTAAACACTTTTTATCAACACCATTCAACTTGTTTATTGGTCCAAAAAAAGGCTAAAGAAGTTATAAAGATAACCACATATGGTGGTCACGACGTGCAAGAATATCTCAATGCATTATCGTTCCTTCATACAATATGCCTATGTGCATTCACTTGGTTTGAAAAGAAATGAAGCATTGGACAACTTGGATCCAAAAGATACGTTTTTATGTGAATCAATAATTTTATGAGTAACTTAGAAATGAAGGACACCTTTTTTTACATGAGAAATGAAGGATAATTTACATGTTTAAGTACTGTAAGGTCTAAACATCCACGAAAAGAGCATATATTCTATTTACGGTAAGATTATGTAGTTATTGTTGTCCAAAACCGTTTATGTAAGGATCTAAAGGTTCTTGTTGGGAAGAAGGACAAATTAGTTTCACAAGAAAGTATGTCATATTGGAGCTCGATTCACTATTTGTTGGATTAACAAAGCCGGATAATATTTTACCCATTTGAAGCAGACCCATTTGCTGCTAGAAAAAAACCAAAAAAAAAAAAAAATCACTCTTGTCTCATGAAGTTTTACATTACATATAGCTGGGAGAGGAAAAATAGGAACTTGTCTCCGTTATCCTTGCCACTTGGGTTTGATTGCCCTTATGCATTAGAGAGAGTATATATAACATATATATATATATATAGATAGATATATAACGGAGAAAAAAAAAACCCTTCTAAGGTGGCTAATAGCCATAACTACAAATAGTGCTACAGGGATGCAACCATCCTACAATATCTGCTTAAACATGAGAGCTGCAAAAGGGCACCACTGGAACGATACTGTGAATAGAATCCATCTTCAAGGAAAATTTTGTCAGCACTTGCAACGGAATTAATTTCTCAGTAAATGTGCGTGATCCTACATGCCCATAAATGACTAGCCTGCAAAATTCAGAGATGATTATTTTTTGGAAGAGGTTCGATGGGAACTTAAACATTAGTATCTTGGGATTTTGCAGTATAGCATGGTTCACAAACTAAGAAAATGAAGCTGGTTAAAATCATATGGTATACATTTGCATGGCCCAACAAAAAGTTAAAAAAACCACCAAAGGCTTGGCCCTCCCCACCAAAGTAGATGATTTGACTCGCAATGTAGAATAGGCTTGGATCATATGTATGCCAGCAATTTCAAAGTCACTCTTGCAATGATGGTGAGAGGTCCATGCAATTTTGTAACAACAATCAAGTTCTAAATTAACAGAGGATTAGATTCAGTAAGCTTGTAAATTTAATCTCTAGGATAATCAGATATTTGTTGCTCACCTCTTATGGATTATCCGTCACCACAAAAAAAATTTACCTTCAGTGGCAACAAACATCACCATTAAAGATTGGTTAGTCACCGCTATAAACCTTCAGCAGCAATTGACAAGTCGCCTGTCAGTCGCCGCTAAGTTGCCACAACATGTCCCATAATTAAAAGGATATAGCAGCGACAAAAGAAGTCGCCACTGAAAGGCACAATCAGTGGCAGAAAGAGTCGCTACTAAAAAGTATTAGTGATGACAATTATCGCCACTACATGAAGATAAATTACAAAATTTATCATAATTGCCACAGAATATAAGGTTTCAATGGCAAAATTGTCATTGAACAGTGGGCCAAAACCACCTTTAATGTTGCATGAATCTAGCCAGAAGGATGCCTAACAGTGGCGCACAATGACACAAAAGAAGAACAAAGGTGACAGCTCTTGGGAGAAACAAGTTTGACAAAAGAAGAAAGAGATGTCGAGAATTAGGTTTTATTTTCTGTTTTGTTATCAGATTAGGCAAAAAAAAATAGTGGTAATGTAACCTTGTGGAAAAACTAAATTGTCCATTATTGAATTTCAAATTAGGCAAAACAATAGTGGTAATGTAACCTTGTTTTTTGTTTTTTGTTATTTGATTAGGCAAAACAATAGTGAGAAATTAGGAATGAGAAAATAGTGCAACATCCTCAAGTAGACCATAAACAAGAAATCAAAGAAGAAGTCAACCATAATTATAGTGATGTAACCTTGTGGAAAAACTAGACCGTCTATTATTGAATTTCCAATCCTTATTGATAACTCTAAAAGAAAGTTATCTAGAACAATATTGATTGTAGAAACACTTAATTTATAAATAAAATCTCAGTGATTATAAAGAAATTTCATCTATAACTTGGACACGGACCTTTGACCACTATTAACCAAAGATTTAAGCATTCTCTGTGATGAATTTATA
The DNA here is from genome assembly GCA_037074485.1 of Delonix regia. Classification (NCBI taxonomy): domain Eukaryota; kingdom Viridiplantae; phylum Streptophyta; class Magnoliopsida; order Fabales; family Fabaceae; genus Delonix; species Delonix regia. The sequence goes on along the minus strand of CM073456.1, from coordinate 15,170,426 downwards.
GGAAATGGATTCGAAAAAGTATTAGCAAAGAAGGAAGGAAAAATAAAGATTCCAACGCTCAGGCACCAATTCCAAAGACTCAGCGACCGGGCTTCAAAAATCCAGCATTTGGGTCATAATTGTGCACTTCAAAATTTTACAGTGAATAGTATTGCACCCAAGTGCCAAAATTCCAGCGCCAAGACCCCAGTTTTCCTAAAAAATAGTGCCCAGGCACCAAAATTTCAACGCTAGGGCACCAAAACCAGAGAGTTAGCTTCCACGCGCTATAAAGGCAGCGCTCGGGTGCCATTCTTGCCAAAAAGATGGAATTCAACGATATCATACTCACTTTTTATTACTTTTTGCGGCTACACTTGCGTGTATAGAATTCAGCGAACATTTATCTTTCACATAGCCACTACTCAAGGAATATTTGACTTAGGAAATATTTGTTAACTAGATCAAAAGTTCAAGAAAAATATGATAAGTGTTTGAAAATTATCAAGTTGGATTGTTACTTTACTTTTGGCATAAACCAAGATAAATCATTTTATTTTGGCATTTGTTATCAGATTAGGCAAAAAAATAGTGAGAAAATAGAAATGAGAAAATGATACAGCATCCACAAGTGGACAATAAATGAAAAATTAGAGAAGAAGTCAACCACAATTATGGTTATGTGGAGAAACTAGACTATCAATTATTGAATTTCCAATCCTTATGTTCCACGTAGCCACCACTCAGGGAATATTTGACAATATGGTACAAGAAAGAAAGAAACTAATACATGATTCAGCCATTTTGATGTAGTAGTAGTTGCAAAATAAAAACAAAAAGAAGAACAAGAACAAGATGAAGAACAAGAATAAAAAGAAGATAAACTTGAAGCTTCCTAGTGTAAAGATAGAATGAGCCTTCACTACCATAACCAAAATAAAGGGATTAGTAAAACAAAGAGAGAATAACGTTTAAGCGACAAAAAAAAAAAATGATAATGTTAGAAACTTACCATTTCTCCCTAAGATGAAAATTCACCATAGTTTCTAGAAAGTATGAAATAAATAAATAAATATAAATATAAATATAATAATAATGATGATAAATAATAATAATAAAATAAATAATGCACTATATACAAAGAGACAATGCTAGTAATACACTTATAATTTTAAGATGTGTTTCAATTGGTATATAAGTTTGAGTTTAGTAATTATAAAGTCTTTACAAATTTAAGAATTGCCATAAATAGCTAGCTTAATAGTTAATTTGATATATTTTAATTGTTGACTTATTAATATAAACTAGTTGATTTGATCCAATAAACACGTTTCACCGCAGCAAAATACACAGTAAAGTCATAGGTGGCTTGCTGTGTTTTTTACCGTGGCAAAAGTGAATTTTTACCATGAAAAAAACACAGCAAAGAGAAATCAATGGCAAAAACTCTTTCTAACGTATGAGGAAATCCTATGTTTGAGAAACCCACTACCTAGCAAATTGAAACTAGCCTAAAAGATAAAAAGGACATGGTGAAATCTAACTTCCAATTATTATATCATTCTTTAAGGAAAAAAGAAAGTAATGGAGAAAGAATCAAACAAAATATCGTCATTTGGAGAGTTCTCTATATAGCATATAAAAGTCAACCTTAAACAATAAAAGGACTTGAGCAAGAATGGAAGGGCAATGAGTTACCTGCCTGTCTTCCCAAATCTGCACAACCTAGCAAATTAAAACACATAAGAGAAAGAAGAAGATTTGGGTGTCAGGTGTTGAAAAAAGAGGAAGAAGGAAGGCAAAGGTGGATTAGGGCTCCAGATCAAATAGTACTATGTGTTAAATATATATATATATATATATATATATATATATAACCAAATTGCCTTTAGTGACAAAAACTAAGTTGTCGCCACTAAAAACCATTTAATGGCAACCATCTAGGACTGCCACAAAAGCTATATTGTGGCAACTATGTAAAATCGTTACAAAAAACATTTAGCGGCAAGATATTGTCGCCCCTAAATCATTTTTAGTAGCAACTTCTCCCTGTTATCACTATTTAGATCTTTTGCTCTATGCTTTAGTAGCTGCACATGGAAAGTCACCACAGATGATATACAGTGACGAGTAAAATGGCGACTTTAAGTATCTTGACACTAAATATCTTTTGTGGCGACTAATGTATAGCCACAAAAGCTATTCAGTGACGACACACTTAAAGTCGCCACCAAAGGCATACTTTTAGTGACGACTTTTTTTAGTTGTCATTAAAAATTGCCACTAAAAAGTTAATTTTTTGTAGTGTGTGCCATGCTAGTGTCCACTGGATAACTCCCTAGCATTAGCAAGAATGTCACAAACTCCTGTATCGTGTATAGTTTCATATTATGTTTACTCAGGATTTTTTCAATATGCTTCACAAGGATAAATGTAAGCACACCTTTAGATCCCCTAGGGCATTTTTGTGCATTGTCATCAGCCATTGATGCTTCAAAATCCACATAAAAATTATAATCGAAGAATGTGTATAATTTATAAAGAATAATAAGCAAAAAAATCATAACCAATATAGCAAATAAATTAATCGTCAATCCGAATGAACTAAAAGATGCATGTTGTGAAGGGAAGTAAGCTAGTAAGTAGTTAAGTTTTGTAAGTCTGTTACTATTGTTAGTAACTAAAGTTAGTTGAAGTTAGTTGTTAACGAAGTTAGCTTTGTTAGTAGCAACAGAATAGGAGCTTTATAAATAACAGAAGATATCAAAATGTAAGATGATATTAAAGAATTAATAAAACACAGATCTTCTGAGTACCAGTTGGTGTCAAAGTCGTTCATTCGGAGGATGACGAAAGAGATGCATTCTGTAGCTAATGATCAAACGAGAGATCTCAAGTAAGAGTTGAACCCCAGTCGAGTTAAGATGGGAGAAATGTGTGGCTCAATTCTGAAATTATAAGGATTGGTGGCCGACATAGTGACCAAAATCATTCAATTAACAACAATCATCAACTATTTTAAAGGATGGTCTTTCTAATGCAGGTAGTTCTTTGAGATTGATAGAACACCAATTGAACATCAAATTAGTTTGATTAGCCTACACTAGAAGGGACAAGCTCTCTAATGGCATCAAACCTTCATTGCCACTAAACGATTGTTGGATATTTCATAGATGGACTACATAGCAATGATAAGAGTGCATTTTGGTGATGTGAAGAAGGTGGATCCATTAGCACAGTTGAAGAGGTTGAAGTAGAAGGGAACGGTGCTAGAGTATTAGGAGAAATTTAAAGAACTTTGATCTAAAGTGGTTCTTCCAGAAAATATATAGATTAGCCTATTTCTAGGAGGACTTAAGGATGATATAGAAGCATATGTCAAAATGTTTTAACCCTCAACATTAGTTAATACCATGTATCTAGCGCGCTTGCATGAAGATGTGATGTTTGCTTTTTCTAATCATGCTCAAACTGCTATCTGGTTTTCAAAATCTATTTACATGCCTACTTCAAAACCTTTTAGCAATTCAACTAAACCAAAGGACATGTGCCAGTAGAGAAGAGTATGTTAACATCAGTTAAACTAATTAAACAGCTAACAAAAAAAGAGATGGATGAGAAGAGAATGAAAGGTCTTTGTTATTAGTATGATGAGAAATGTACCAATGATCATAGGTGCAAAGTAACTCAATCTTTTATAATCTCTATTAAGGCAGAGGACTAAAATGATAGTACAGACATATTGGAAGAAGAAGTTGTTAAAGAATCCAATTCACTCCCATTATTGTCTATACATGTTATACATGGATTTGATGGTTTTTTAACCTTACAGTTTTGTGGATTCATAAAGAAATAGCCTATGACAATCTTAGTCGATACAGGGAGCACACACAACTTTATCAATTCTTTTTTAGTTAAGAAACTTAAGCTTCCCATGCAATATTTATCTGGTATTCATGTATCCATTGCGGGTAGTGAAAGGATTAGAGTTGACAACATATGCTCATAGTTAACATGGACTATGCAAGATAGTTAATTCACAACAAACTTTTATATCATGAATTTGAGTACCTATGATGCTATTTTGGGGGTGCAATGGCTTTCAACTCTAGGGAAGATTTAGTTTGATTATCAACAAAGATGTATGAGTTTTGTGTTAATAAGAACATTTCATAATATTTAAGGTATGGATAGCAGATCACACGAGTTATAAGGAATTAATGGGAGAAAAATAAATGTTGAATATTGCAGGATTGTTTCTTGTCTAGTTAAATATGTCCGAGATCAAGCCATCAATTTTAACTGTATAATAAAGCGAGGAGTTACAGGGCTTGTTGACTGAATTTGAAGATGTGTTTCAACCACCAACATCCTTACTTCCTTCTCAGCTTTTCAACCACACCATTCCCTTGAAAGAATATAGACCTATTAGCTTGAAGCCATACCGTTATGGCCCTATTCAGAAGTCAACTATGGAGGCATTAGTCAAAGATATGCTAGATAATGGTATCATTCAGTAAAGTACTAGTTCATTTCCAACTCAAGTAGTTTTAGAGAGGAAAAAAGATGGTACTTGGAGGTTCTATGTCAACTAAGACAACTTAATAACCAAATTATTAAGAATAAATTCCTCATTCTTGTTATTGAGGAGTTTCTTGATGAATTAAATGGGCAAGTTATTTCTCTAAGCTAAACCTTAGAGCAGGCTACCATTAGATTCTAATGAATCCTTCAAATGTCCATAAGATAGCATTTTGTACTCACATGGGTCTTTATGAGTTTTTGGTTATGCCTTTAAAGCTAACCAATGCACTAGTAACTTTTCAAGGACTTATGAATGTTGTGTTTAAACAATACTTAAGGAAAAGCATTTTGGTTTCTTTTTTATGATATCTTGGATTATAATTCTACTTGGAGTAAACACTTGGAGCATCTTCATAAGGCTTTACTAGTCCTCCGACAACATTAATTGTTTGTAAAGAAGTCTAAATGTGAATTTAGAGCTCATCAGATAGACCACTTGAGGCATGTTATCTCAGAAAACAGTGTTAAAGATGATCCTAAAAAAAATTCAGCAATACTCTCTTGACCCATACCTAAGACTGTTAAGGCATTACGTGGGTTTTTAGGTCTAACAGGGTACTAAAAAAGATTTGTGTGAAATTACGGACTTATTTCCAAACCTTTAACTGAGTTATTAAAGAAGAACAGTGACTTTGTTGGGTTTTTGGATGTAGAAAAAGCTTTTAAGCAACTTAAGGAAATGATTAGTTCAATACTAGTCCTCACACTTCCTGATTTTTTCTATTCTTTTCACTATAGAGACAAACGCCTCACAAGATGGAATTAGAGCAGTTTTATCCCAAAATAGGCATACAGTTGCTTATATTAGCAAGGCATTAAGTCCACAAAAGATGGCCCTATGACCGAACCTTCGTCGTTAGGGTGTCAAAAATAAATACCATATACAAGAATGCACTATAGTGGTGTGATCCAAGTCATGTTCACTTCAAAGAGCCAAGTTTATTCCTAAGTAATTTAAATGCAAAAATGTGCAAAGGAATGGGAAAAATTGGAGTTTTGTTTTAGTTTTTGTCAAATGGTTGCAATTTGAATGAAATGCAATAAATATCAATGTTTTTTGGATTATTTTTGTTATAAAATGAGGATTGATAAAATAATTGGATTTAATGCAAATGATAATGAATTGCTTGTCAGAGATTCAATTCGACCTTCCTAGCTTTTTAAAAGATAAATGGAAGTTTCTTTAGAAAACTATTTCCTTATATGGTTTAAAATACTATTCAAACACTAGGTAAATCAATTTGTTTACGAAACCTTTAACCCAAAGGCTCTCAACAACATGAACTACCCTCTTTAATGCACTAATGGGAGATCAATGTAAAGATGTGAGAACAACTTAAGTAACTTAACCAAGTGCTTCCAAGTTACCACAATCAATTATAAGATATCTTGGATTATACCAAACCCAATAATTCTATAATCAAGTGCAGCAATAATCCTTACAAAACATACATCAACACATAAATCCCAAAATCTAGTTTAACATATGAAATTTTACAGTAAAGTAATTCAACCTATCAAAGTAACCAAAATGATTTAACCAAAACACAATGATTACAAGTAGGAAATAATGGAAAAGATTAAGAAAACACCTTAATTGATGCTCCAAGTTCAGACCTCCTCAATTCTCCTCTAAGCAACCGATCTTTAGATGCTCATGGTTGAGAGGGATGCTTCACCAAGCTCTAAAACACCAAGAACACCCATGAAAGTGCAGAAAAATGATGAAAAGATGGAAAATAAGAGGAAAAGATGAAGAAAGAGAGTCTCTAGGACTCCCACTAGCTTACTGGCTACGTCCACTCTGCAAAAACCTTAGTATTTAATGGGAGGCAGGTTGGGTAGAATGTTGCAATTAGATTCGAATCTAAATTAAAAATTGTATAGGTTAGGTAGAGTTTACTATGGCAAAAAATGAAGTTTACCACAGCCAACTACATGGAGATGAAAATGAGACTTTTTGCCACGGCAAACTACACAGCAAGCCAATAAAGGGTCTTTTATGTAATTTTTTGATTTTTCTGGTCCTCAATTGCAATTTCTTCCAATTGGTCTTTGAATTTGGCTTACAATGCAAGAATTTAAATATTGTAATATCTCCAATTCGATTGATTTAAATTAAATTAATACAAAATTACAATTTTACACTTAAAAAGCACATTTTACATGACGTTGACTCTAATCCTAAATTACCACAAAATATTATCAAAATATGCATTTAAGGTCAATAAACCTCATAAAATGTCATGAAATGACATGGTAAAAATGGGTATGATCACCCTTTCAATTTATGAATGTGAACTCAATGCAATTATCTTTGCGGTTAGTCAATGGAAGTAATACTTGCAAGGGCAACATTTTGTGATTAAATCTGATCACTTGACCCTTAAGTACTTATTGGAATATAAGATGATTTCAACTGAACATTGTAGGTGGCTTCATAAACTATAGGAGTTGATGAGCATCAAGATGAACAAGAGGCTAACTTAGGCTAAGGAGTTTTATCTAGGCCAATTACCCATTCTAGCAACTCAAAGTGGAATCAAACCATTTAAGGTTTAAGCCTAACTTCTATACGGAGCCTAAGTTCAAGTAGGGCAATTTGATCATGTACTATAATGAATGAATTGTAAAAAATCAATCATACATGTGATGAAAGTTAAAATAAGTATTGGTTAAAGTATAAGTTAAGTGAGCTTTATTTCTTTAAAACTATAAGTTAGATAAGTTAAGTAAGTTACATTGGATTAAAAGTCTATGTTAGGTTACATTGGATTAAAAGTCTATGTTAGGTATATTTCTGTGCATATTATTCCAAATTAGGTGAGAATTAGGTAAATCTTAAACTTATGCCATGAAAGTTATTCTTAGCTATAAATATAGAACTTATAAATAAGAAATAAAACCTTGAATGCTTTGAAAATTGACTTAGCCTCTTATATGTAAATTTCTTATCTAAGTTTTCTAAACTTAGTGGCAAAATTATCTTCGATTCTTATCACTCTTCCTCTTCTATGTGTGGCAAATCAAACCTAGTATCCTTAAATGTGGTGTACAAACTTACCATTCGAGATTGCTAATTATTCTATCTTTTCTTTTTCATTTATTTGTATTTTGGGATTGTTAAATTTGAACTTCCTTAAAGCACATTAGGGGTTCAATTATACTATTGAATATAGGAAAGGGAAAGATAATAATGTAGTTGATGCTTTATCAAGGCAAGAGCATTCTGACCCTACATGTCTAGCAGTTACATCTGTTTTCTCAGGTCTTGATAGAAGAGTACGAGCATCGTGGGAGGAAGATGATAGGCTGAGACATATGATTACTCAGTTAAAAGCTAATCCTCTTTCATTCAAGAATTATAGTTAGGATCAGAATACATTGAAAAGGAATGGTTAGATAGTAGTAAGAAGTGATCAATAGCTAAGGCATGAACTAATATGTAACTTTCATAACAGTCCTTATAGAGGACATTCATAAGCCACACCTACCCACAAGCAACTTTCATCAGTGTTTTACTAGAAGGGAATGAAACTTAATGCAAGGAAATTTGTATGAGACTGTGATTTGTGTCAATGTTTTAAGTCTGAAACAATAGCATCCCCCAGACTGTTACAACCGTTACCTACTTCTTCTACGATATGGCATGATTTAGCCATGGATTTTATTGTAAGATTGCCTAAGTCCTACAATAAAACAGTCATATTGGTCGGTGTTGATAGATTTTCAAAGGTTGTACATTTTATGGCCTTAAAACACTCGTTCACAATAGTAGATGTGGCTCAACTTTTCTTAAACAATGTTATAAAGTTGCATGGAGTACCTCAGTCTATTGTAATGGACAAAGATATAGTCTTTTATGGTATTTTCTAGAGTGAGTTATTCAAGCATTAACAAGTTAAATTACTATATTCTTCAACTTATCATCCTCAAACAAATGACTAAACCAAGTTTTAAATTGCTCCTTAGAATGTTATCTCTTGTGCATGTTGGGTAATCATCCAAAGCAATAAATGAAATGGTTACCATTAGTAGAGTTTTGGTACAACACCAATTTCCATACCGCAACTAGCATGTCTCCTTTTCAAGTGGTATATAGGGTTCCTCCACCCACTCATATACCATACATGGCCGGGGACTCTTCCAACTTGTGTGTGGACGATGAACTCAAAGAAAGGGAAGTTGTTATTCAAACACTTCATAACATTTACTTAAAGCTAATAACATAATAGTGCAGCAAGCAAATAAAAAAGAATTTAAAGGAAATTTTCAATAGGAGATTTTGTTTATCTGAAGTTACACCTATTTCGAAGGAATACTTTGACAAACAATTCATTACATAAAATGTCTATGAGGTAATTTGGTCCCTATGAGGTATTGGAACATATTAGTATGGTTGCGTATAAGTTGTCCCTACCTGAGAACTACCTTATACACCCAGTTTTCCATGTATCTCTCTTGAAAAAACATCATGGCGGGAATAAGGAAGTTGGTACTGTTCTACCAACAGTACATACAAAAGGGCAATTCTTAATGGAAACCGAGAAGATTCTTTCCAGGCATGCTGTTAAGAGAGGGAACACGCCTATGACTCAGGTTTTGATTCAGTGAAAGCATGTAAGACCGTAGGATGCTACTTGGGAACCCTTAGATTGAAGGATTTTCTTTAAGGGTAAGTTAGTAAGTGGTCGAATTTTGTAAGTATGTTAGTAATATTATACTGAAGTTAGTTGTTAGAGAAGTTAGCTTTGTTAGTAGCAACAGAATATGAGCTTTATAAATAACAAAAGATATTGAAATGTATGATGATATTGAAGAATTAATTAGACAGTAATCTTCTAAGTACCATATCATGCTCTAAGAATTACATATGGCCTTCAGTTATTATACCTAGAAATCTCATTGTTGTAATGATCAAATGCTCGTAAAGTTTACTTCCGCAAAGGAAGACTTGTAAGCACTCATACATAAAAAAGACTAACAAGTTAGTCCAAAATAAGGAAATAATGTGAAAAAAAAAAACCATACCTCTTGCCGTTGTTATTGAACAAAAATTTTGTAAATGTCAGAACTGTCAAACCTGAAAAAATGGATGTTGCTAAGCCTTTATTTCTTACTCTTTGATGATGGTGTGTGAATTGAAAGGTATGAAAAACCAGACTTAGAGACCCAAATTTATAGGAGAGCTTAACTTAACCATTCCATCAATGTTCAATGTTGCAATAGTAAATAGGTAGGAAAAAATGTATGAAAACCATGTGGATTTAGGATGAAAGTTTACAATGGCTAGATATCAACATATCAAAACAAACTACACTTCATGCAGTAGTTGCATACCATATAAATGAAGAGCTACCAAAGTTGACATTAATATGGGAGGATGACATTCTCCCACTTAGTCTATTATACTTAATGATTGCAATATCCTTGAACATACATATTCAAAAAGGGAAAAGTTAAATGCACGAATCAGAGCAGCAAGTCCCTTATAAGTGAATATTACCTTCTGTGTATCACAATGCATATCACATTCTCTTCCTAGCATAACTTAATTTATAAGTCATATGCTTATTATGGATCCTCTTAATGTTGTTTATTCTCTAAATATAAATGTGCACCCAAAATGAGAAAAATAACTCAAATGAATAAGAGCTTTATTATAATTCATGATAACATACATCAAATACTTAAAATGGAACGACGTCCCATTCTTGCTACATGATCCTTAAACTTCATAGGCGGCATGCCTTTTGTTAAGGGACCAACAATCATCAACTCAATTCTTATGTGTTTAATGGAAATTTTATTTTCTCTTACACGTTCCTAAATGGCTAAGTACTTAATATTGATGTGTTTGCTTTGACTTCCACTTTTATTGTTCTTAGCCAGAAAAATTACAAGTGAATTATTGCAATATATTCTTAATGGCCTTTAAATAGAATCCAAAATTCTAAGACTATAAATAAAGCTCTTAAGCCATAGACCATGAGAAGTTACCTCAAAACAAGATATGAACTAAGCCTCCATGGTAGAAGTAGCAGTCAAAGTCTGCTTTGCACTCCTCTAAGACACGGCTCCACCGGCGAACATAAAGATGTACCCAAATGTAGATTTATATGAGTCAATGCAACCAACAAAATCCAAATAAAAGTAGCAAAATATCTCAAGGTTCTTAGTTCGCTTGTACATTAACATGTAATCTTTGGTACCTTTGAGATACCTCATAACCTTCTTTGTAGCTCTCTAGTGATCTATCCCTAGATTGTTCTAAAATCTGCTAACATTCCAACTGCAAATGTCTGGTCTTGTACAAACATGAGCATGCATAAGGCTTGCAACAGATGAAGCATATGGAATGTTACATATATGTTCCCTCTCCAGATTGTTCATCAACCATTAGCTCAAATTAAACCTATCACCTTTAATAATAGGTGCTACACTTAGTTAACAGTCTTTCATCCAAAATCTTTTTAAGACTTTATTGATATAGGTTTGTTGCGATAAACCCAAAATATATTGAGTTCTATTTTTATGGATCTTAATGTCAATGACATAAGATGCCTCACTCATATCCTTCATATCAAAGTTCTTAGAGAGAAATTGTTTCACCTTATATGGAAACCCTTTTATCATTATTGCAAGTAATATGTCATCCACATATAGCACAAGCAAACATATTTTACTCCTACTAACCTTCTGGTATATACATTGATCCATGACATTCCCCATAAATCTAAAAGAGAAGATAATTTCATTAAATTTAAGGTACCATTAGCCGGAGGTTTGTTTCAATCCATATATGGATTTCTAAAGCTTGTAAAGTAAATGTTCATCGACACTATAAGAGAATCCTTCAAGTTATTTCATATATAACTCTTCCTCTTGATTTTCATTAAGGAATGTTGTTTTCACATCCATCTAATATAATTTCAAATCAAAATGGGCAACAAATGCTAGTATACTACGAAGGGAATATTCTTTGATGCAAGAGAAAATGTTCCTTATAATCAATTCCTTCATTTTAAGTAAATCCTTTAGCCACGAGTCATGTTTTATATCTCTCAATCTTGCCAAAGAAGTCTCTTTTTGTCTTAATGACTCATTTACAATCAATGGCCTTTGAACCATTAGGCAACTCAACAAGATCCCAAACTCTATTAGATGCTAATGAATTCATCTCATCCTTTATAGCATTGAGCCATAAATCAGATTCTTTACAATTGATGGCTTGAGAAAATGTTTCAAGATCATTTTTGGCCCCTATATTATAATCAGATTCTTGTAGATGTACAACATAATCACTAGGAATTGCAAACCTTCTAACCCTAATCAATATATGGACTACATATATCTGTATGTAAGATTTCCAACAAGGTAGAACTCCTCTTAACAACTTTCTTAGTCTTATTAGTTAGCTTACCTTTAATGTAGTTTATACAAGTATCAAAGTCAGTGAAGTCAAGGGTATTTAATACTTTTTCATCTACCAACATTTTTACTCTCTCTATTAAGATATAACTAAGTCTATGATGCCACAATATAGGGGAATTTTCATTAGTAACACATCTCTTTATACCTATGCTACTGTACCATTTAATTGAATTATCTTTTAATTGAATTTAGAAAAGATCATCACAAATTGTACAATTTCTAATAGGATTAGATTTATAAAATAACTTCAACATATTATTTGAAAATTCAAAAGAATATCCTAATGGTACAAGTTTTAAAATAGAAATCAAGTTTATAAAGAAACTTGTTACATAAAAGGTCTTATCCAAAATTAAAACAAAATCAGAATTCAAAACTAGTTTGCAAGTTCCTATAGCCTTAACTAGTGAAACCCATCTTGTTTCCTGAGTAGATGTATTACTCACTTCCCATTGACTTCCTTTAGTTTAGAAAGCCATGTAAGGTATATGAAATATGGATTGTAAAACCAGAATCAATCCACCATGTGTTACTAGTAACATCTACCATATTATATTTATAACAAAAGAATGAGATTGAGTTAGGTTTCTTTTCAAGCAAAACCTTGAATTTGTTGCAGTCCTTTTTCATGTGTCCTTTCTTTTTATAGAAAAAACACTTGGACTCCTTAATATTATCTTTTAGTAGTCATATGTACACTTTTTCTCGTTTCCACTAAGAGTCTTCCTTCCTCTTGAACACACATGCTCAGTACTTCATTTGTTGACCATTTTTGTTCATATGTATTGTATGAGTTTTTGAAAGGTCTGTATTAAGGTGGTAAGGAATTTAAAATGGAGTACACTAAGAAAGAATCAGGAATCTTAACCTCAAGTGCCTTTAATTAAGCTGTAATATCCTTAATTTGCATAATGTGCTCTCACACACCCCTTAAGCCATTGAACTTCATGTAGATAATTTTGATATCAAGGTACTTACTAAAGCATTTTCAAAGGATTCAAATTGTTCATCAATGGCTTTCAACAAGTCACGAACATTTTTATGCTCTCTTATTGACCCATGTATACTATTTGATATCTTAGATTTGATATGCTTCATAGTAAGGCAATTAGATAGCTTCATAAAGAGTTATTGTAGATGCACTACTAGTTTCTATAGGTGTAGAAGGTTTATCTTTTATAATGGCATAATCAACGTCCATCCACCCTAATTGGGGAAAAATCTTCTCCTTCTAAATCTTGTAATTATCCCTATTAAGTTTATGAACTTGACAATAAAAAATATTTAGTACTTGGAAAGCTACATAAACATTACATTCATATATCAATATTTGAGACAACTTTGAAAAATCCATATAACATGTTCTACCAATGTAAAACATGGAAAGTAAACATCAACCTAGTAGCAAATAAAATTGCATGTGGGCTAAGTTTTATTTGATTAGGATCATGCACAAATCATAATAAAACTAGCAAATAATACTCCCTTTCCTCAATTCCTATGGACAAATTAAGAAAAATAAAAATTTAATATCTCATCCTAACTAATCATATCAATGTTATAATATTCCTATGGGATGATAATTATGATACTAAAGATGATTAATTATAACTTGATGTCATTTCCCTTTATATAATTTTAAAACTTAATGTATAATTTTAGAATAATTGAAGGTGTTATGGTTAAACTTTAATTATGCCAAAAATCATACTAATTACGTGACATCAATTTTTTTTTTTTAAATGCTTGTAAATGACCAAACAAAATACATAAACAAACAATTTTCATAATGGGATTTTAATTAATTAATTAGTCAACAAAATAAAAATGTGACAAATTAATTAATTAATTATCCCCTTATTAAATTTAACCAAAATGCCATGAATATTATATTGAACTAATGTTCAAGAAATTAAGCATTAAATGCAAAATTTTAACTTTCATAAAATATTGGACAAAATATCTAATAAATATTGCATAGTAAGACTTGAGTTGCCCAAAATAGATTTTCCAAAATCTAAGCAATTTAAATTAAATGCTTCGAGTAATAAATATTGAAGGTTGGTCAAGCATATCTCATGGTAGGAGTTCAAATCCTATTAGAACCAATGTCTTTATTTTAATTTGAACATATAATAATAAACCAAAAACTAAAAGCCCAAAACACATATAAAAGGTTCTGAACACAAATAGGCCCAAAGAATAATCAAAAAACAAATAATGGCCCAAAAAATAAAATCTTGAAGAAAATGGCCCAAAACCATATAACAATTATAGGCTCATAATGAAAATAGTATAAGAGCAGCCAAAGAACAACATATTAAAATAAGTATAATATTTAGTCAAACTTAGTAACAACCAGGTACTAGAAACATGGTTGGAATGTTTCATAAGGCAACCAAATATTTATTATTTTAATGAAGCAAATGGATGGGAAAACGACATGTCTTTTGGGTTGTTTTCAACCTCTTGTCAGGTCACCACGACTCGACTTAACCTAGAACAGACCCAGTTCAAGATCTAGTCATGTTTTATGTTCTAAAGCTCTATTTTTAGCGTTTCAAAAGCTAAAACTGATTAATTTTTCATGAAGATTACATTTTTGAAGTCAAAAATGCAAAAACATGTATAAACATAGACAACCTGAGTCTGAAAGTTTTCAAAATTTTGCAAGGCAGAGGTTTAAAGGCTTTGATACCAAATGTAAGTAATTATACGTAAAATAGACTAATAAGTTAGTCTAAAATAAGGAAATAATATGAAAAAAAGTCATACCTTTAGTCATTGCCATTGAACAAAAATTTCATAAATGTAAAAGTTGTCGAACCCAAAAATGGATACTTCTAAGCCATTGTTTTTCACTTTCTGATGATGGTGTGTGAACTAAAAGGTGTGAGAAACCAGACTTAGGGATCTAAATTTATAAGAGAGCATGAGTTAACCATTCCATCAATGGTCAATGTCGCAATAGTAAGTAGGTAGGAAAAAAATGTATACAAACCATGTGGATTTAAGATGAAAGTTTACAATAACAGGATATCAACTTATCAAAATGGATCACACTTCATGTAATAGTTGCTGACCACATCAATGAAGAGCTACCAAAGCTGACATTAATATAGGAGGCTGACATGACTTTCAATAAGTAAGACATAAACCAACATATAGTACAATTCAAGAACATCTAAAAGACATATTTGCATTATGTAACCTTCCACAAAATATGTAATAGGTGACATCAAGATGACAACAAACCTTTGTAAGGTTAATTTAACACAAAGCAAAAATAGTAAGTGGCTTAAAGAGTATCCCAAGAGTCCATGACCCTCATCTAAAGAAAAGACTATGTTTGTCTGAGAATCAAACACGATAATCAACAGAAAAATTTAGTGCAAACAAAAAGGTAAGCATAAAACTAACCAACTAAGAACGCATATGATATATTGAAATGTAATAATTACCACACCTTAAATGACCTATTTATGCTTGGAATTATAGGTTCTCGTGCCAAAATTAGAAATGGGTTGACATTATCACTATCATCCTACCAACGCAATTCCATGAATGATCAAATCTAACGTCAACCATAAACCATATAAATTAGAACAATGAGAACCTTGGTTCTAAACCTAAACATCTAGTGCGAGTATATTCAAGCCATAGATTTTTGCAGCAGCACAACTAGCAACTGCTCTTGCATCTCGTAGTTTGTTGAATTCAACATGCTATACATTTTACCGATGTTAGGATAAGCACCAATGATCTTCAAGTCAATTGGCTGCAAAGATTGAATTTCCCCCGTCTACTTGATGATGCAATTCCTAATTATCTTTTTTAAAAGATTATAAAACTTAACTATTGTCCAAGCAGATCAGATAAATAGCATAGTCTTAATAACAGAAAGTACAGTTCCAATGTTGTAATGATCATTATACCTCATGAAAATTGGTTGTGATAATTGATTAACAGAAATACCTGGAACTAAACCAGGAAAAATAGCTTCACAGTAAATTTAGGCACACCTTTACATCACTAGCTGTGTCATCTACTGCTTCTTAGACCAATCCCAACCTAGCCTAAAATATGGCCAATCTTGGTTGAGCTTGTTAAAAAGAGGAGGAAATCAAGGTATAAGATCAGTTGTCAGAAGCACACCTGTGGATGACTATAAACCAGCTTCAGATCTTAAAGTTTAACACCATAATTGGCCATTAGACAATGGTGGACTGCATATTTAGCTTCCCCTACTATATGCAGTCTGTGCTGGAGTAACTGGTTATAATTTCGGTGGATGCTTCCACCTAGAGAATTCTTAATTGATAAAACTGCTTTGTCCACAAGCCACCTTTTAACGGCTTAATGAGGAGGAAAACAAGAGAGAAACTAAGAAGGTAACCATCTACATAAGAAGGTAACCATAAAAGCAAACAGTTAATGGAAACTAAGAACTAACACATGCGAATTTTCTTTTTCAGTGGCTAGAGCCGTTATGCAAAACTTAAGGCAATGCGTAAGTTGCTTAATAATGCTACAGGTCAAACATTCGATAAGAAACTAAACTGAACTGAACTGCTTTACAATCCTTGAATCCCAAATATGGGCAAAACGTGACTCTTCTGCATTCCATCACTTTGTTAGGTGAGGAAAAGCATTAATTGACTCAGCGGTAAACAAGCTGTCTCCCATGGTTTGTCCGTATAATGGCCATTTTGGAGATTTGGATTTGGTAAATTTAAAATTTTAAATGCATGTAAGTTTAATAAAATTTGAGTCGTCTGATAAAAATTTAATGGTACAGTATTTAAAAAGTTATTAAAAATTATTTTTTATATATTAAAATTTAAATTATTTAATGAAAATTTAATAACTCATATCTTTTTAAATGCAATAAATTTAAATTTTAAATGTTGAGAATCTGCATCCGGTGCAAGAGATGAGACAATAAGACGTAAACTAATCAAGCTTCAATTAGAGGTGATGCCACTTCTTAATGTGAAACGTAGAACCAACAGCAATGATGGATAGAAGTACAGATATGAAAACATATATTTCCTGGCCCATTTCAATGCATAGGAGCTAGTATAAAGACAAAACCTATGAGCGGCTCTCAAGTCTACTTTAAGTTTTCTAATTAAAAGAAACATGACAATTAGATGCTTTTTATAACTCAGCATCAGAAAATTGAGTCTTTGTAAAGATCCATTCCACATGTCATATGTTTATGGGAACCTAATTGTAAACAGCTAGGGAAGTGTGGATCCTCTCCGACAGCATAAGTTAGTAGAAAATCTAAACTCTAAAATTTAAATTTTAAATGTTAAATTAGATTCAATAGCTCCAAATTTAATAAATATAAAAAAGTAATATAAAAATAAATATTTTTAAAAACAATAAAATATTTAATTTTATTATAATATTTTATTATTAAAAAATAAAATAATTTTTATTATCTTATAATTTATTTTACACATCTCATAATATAATTTAAAAAGACTTGATCATTTCCAATGGAATTTAAAATTTTTAATATATTTTATTTTTTAAAATATTTATTTTTATATTTTTAAATTTTTTTTATGTCTATTAAATTTGGAGCCATTAGATTTGGATCTATTAGTTTCAAATCTTACTAAAAAATCTCTAGTAACGATATTTTATTTCATTATAATATTTTATTATTAAAAAATAAAATAATTTTTAATATCTAATAATTTATTTTACACTTCTCACAGTATAATTCAAAAAGACTAAATTGTCTCAAATAGAATTTAAAATTTTAATATATTTTATTTTTATTATTTAAAAAATATTTATTTTTATATTTTAAAAAAATTTTATATTTATTAAATATGGATCCAATAACTCTAAATATTACTAAAAATGATCCAATCTCACTTTTCATCTCTCGGAGAGGATCCAATCTCAAGTCTATTCGCTAGTATAAATCTTATTTTGAAACCAATCGAATATATAAAAAGCTGCATTTAGTGCCAAAAAAAAAATATTCACCAAGTAACAATAACAAGGGGTAACTGATAAAGAATCTTAGGACAACAAAATTTTACTTCAAATGTGGTGTCACTGTCAAATTGTTGACAAGGCACTGCTTCCCAGTTTGGGTAAGCCCTGTGTGTACAATGAACTATGTAGTATAGATCAACTTGTTACAAAAATATTCTTATGTAGAAAGGCCAACTCCAAAACCCTCCAATTTAAAAGAATGAGACAAAAAGAACAAAATAAATTAAAAAATGCCAGTTTCATTTCCGAACAAGTGTGCGATTAAAATTACAGTGCAAATACTTGGTATGCGATACGGAAATGGGAACCATCAGAGAACTGAGTTGAAGACAAAGCCTCCGAAATGAAATGCAGAAACCAGCAAATCTTTTTCTTTTTTTTTTTTTGACATCAAAAGCAGCAAATCTTACAAAACCAATGAAATTGCCAAAAACGAAACCGTGAGAAACAAAATGATTCGTACGTCGAATATTAAGTATGCCTTTCGAAACTACGTCGCTTGGGAAGTCATCAGCGCATGTTTGGAATTGGAGAGCCTGGGATTTCTTATTTTTATTAATTATCCAAATCGTTGATATTATTTTAAATATTAAATAATTTTGTTTCCTGAGTACATATTATATATAAGTTTATTTTCTTGATAAAAAATAAGTTAACAAATTAAGTGTAAGATATAAAACAATAAACATGGGGAAAATAATTTAATTTTCTTTAATTCCCATTATTTTAAAGTAAGTGATATAGTATAATTCTTTTCCCATTTAATACATTAAAAAAATTTACAAAGGCAATTCTATAAATTGAAGATGTTTGTTTATTTCACTGTTTATAGCTTTCAAGTGTTGTCACATGAAATTATCAACTGTCTACATTATACAATTACAAGATTTAATGATTTGTATTTAAAATTAAATTATTAAACTTGATAATTTTTAAAAATCAAAATCAATCATTCTTAAAAAATTTGATCCAACCGCTGTGAATAACATAACCCCAGCTACCATCAAGACCCTGAAATGAAGAGGGTCCGTTTTGCCAAATCAAAGAAGTAAAACTTGCGACATATGCTATTTTTTTAGAATAAATTAATTTAATTTTATGTAATATATAATTAAATTATCTTTGATTTTTATTTTTTTTTTACTTCAAAATCTGTACTCGACTCTCCTAACCTTTTATATGTGTTGTAAAAATATTTCATTCAAATTACATTTTTTTTTAATGACTCTAACTTTATGCATAATATGAAACTGAGATTTTGATCTTATGAAATGAAGTTAAGTTGATGTTGAACACCAATACAATATTATGAACTTATTTGTTGTACAGCAGTAACTTTATATTGTGCACAAGCTTTATTTTGTTAATTTAAAAGAACTAATAAATATTTTCGCAATGTATATCAAATAGTATGGAGTGGAGTGCCATTTAATCAAATTTCATGGGATGTTAACATAATTTACTATTTCTCATAACATGATTATTTAAGTCAAAAGACTGGAAAATAATTTTTTTTCGTAGTCTTAAATTTGAATAATTCTTCGTTAGCCTGTTCTTAATCCTGATATGCATTTATCTATAATTTATACACTTTTTGTCAATGAATTTAGAATTATATATCGTTTAATTTATTAGAGATAGTGAAGTTTAGGCATTTCATATTTGACAAATATATCGAAATTAAACTCAAGCTTACAAAAATGTGAAAGCTTACAAAGAAATGACGATGTTAAGGAAAATGAAGCTTACAGAAAAATTGAAGTGATAATTTATTTATGATATAATAATTAATAAGTATTATTACATATAAAATAATATTCTTTATTTCAATAAATTTACTACTATAGTCATAGTTACACAAAAATTAATTAATTATTTTAGGAGCAATTGATTATTAAATAAGTAGATATTTTAGCTAATCATTTAATAAAATATTATCCTAAATTCAAAAAACGTGATGAAACATGCTTTCATCTCTCAAATATTAGGTGTAAAAGGAGAAATCAATGTACATTTCAATACAATTTTATTTTATATTTTGATGCAAGTTCTGAGTGACAAATTTTAAATACACTAAGTCGATAGGGAAAAAATGAATTTTCAAAAACTACTAAAATAAGATAAGTAGACCTTTACAATCATAATTAAAATGTCCAACTAAATTTGGAGATGCTCATAAACCAAGATAGCACAATGGCTTTTCAACTAGGGCTTATAAATATTAGGCATTTAAATGGAAGAGTACTATATCAAAATTAATATCATGTCAATATAGAATCTTAAAATCATAAATTTATGTTCTCTAATTATGACATAATAAAATATTCAATATTATTAAATATGGAATAAGATTTTTTTTTTTTTAGCAGATTTATTACTATAATATATAGCAATAAATTTTATAAAATATCATTTTATATTTAATTATCAACTATGTCAAAAATTTGAAATAAACTTGATCATAATTTAAAAAATCTGTCTAACCTGATGAGTCTGGATTAAAAAAATAAAATCTGAATAAAAATGCTCGATTAGAAAAACATGATTTATAAAATGGGTAGAGCTCGAATGTTTTTAAAAGCTCGACTCGAGCTTGAAAAGTGTGAATAAATATTTTTTTTAATGAGTAAAAAATTATTATTTAAATAAAAATTTAGTATAATATGACATTATAATAAAAGAAATAAAAATTAATACCTCTTATTTAAATGATTTATGTTAATACAATAACTTATTTGTATTCATAACTTCTCTATTTATAATATTACATGTAATAATAAAAATTATTTATATTATTTATCTCAAGTTTTAAATAACAAATTAATTTGACTATTTTTTAAAAAACTCGATTAGTTCAGCCCAAAAAATATTGATAAAAGCTTGATTAAAATACAATTTGAATTATTTTTTAGTCAAAATTCAAACTCAATTTTTAAAAATTCAGCCCGATAATCAAATCTACTTTAAAACATAGTATTCTCAAAAATATATAACCACAACTCTTTATTTTGGTCCAAGATAGGTTATACATTTTTTGGGGTCTAAGTATAATACATTGTTGTTTGGCTAAATTTTTATCTTACTTCCTTAACTTACTTTTTTTTTTTTTAATTTATATCATATTTACTTTTAACTTTATTTAATATTTAAAATTGGTCTCTTAACTTTTTTTCTAGTTTTTCAATGTGGTCATTTAATTTTTATTTAGTATCTCAATATTCTTGATAAACATAACAAAAAGAACGAATAGAATATGAATTAAAAGCTATTAATATTAAAATAAAATAATAAAAAAATTTAAATCCAAACAAATAAACATATTAATGACTGAAATGACGATTAAGCCTGCATTATTTTTAACATGCATAGTAAGCCCAAATGCGGAGATGATCATCAGCAATTAACAAAAAAAACAAAAGGGCCACGCGTAGGCATAATGGACCAAAATTACAACCCGAATAGGCCTAACACTAATCGTACAGTGAAACCCGAAGGCACACATACCACTATATGGGCCTGATATTTCAACGCGCTCAAAAGTCCAGCAAATGGCAAACAAGTTAACATATCATTAATTTCTGCTACTAAGTCATTAGGTGATGTAGACTTAGCCAGGAATATTCACTCAATTTCTTTCTTTTAATTTTCTGACAAATTTAGACAGAAAATAAGAAAGTGTGTATGATCTACTTGAACGGTTGATTCTAATTCTACATGAAGATGTGAGATCTATGGTAAATTCTTATTTTGTATTTATCTTTTTTTAAAATTGACAAAAATTTGAAAGAGAGGAAATTGAGATGCTCCAAATTAGATGATTAATATTGAAATATAGATTATTGTTTTGCACACGTCTTCAAAACAGCACTTTTTTTACTTAAAAAAATAATTGACAGATATTAATTCTTTTTAAAAGAAAATTGGTAAAATACCTAAATAAAATGATAATATTTTAGATCATCTCTTGTACATGACACCATCTCCTTAGAAACTTGTTTAGGCTACACAATACTTTTTCAATTTCTCTCCAATAAAACCTAACAGGATGACAACCATATGTGTTCTAAAAATCAATATATTGATATTAAAATGAATTAATATTATTTTTCTGTTTGTATATTTTAATAATTTCCTTTTATATTTGTGAAAAATTAAAATAAGAAATCGTTCAGGCCTTCAGGGGCCAAACACACAGTAGGGCCTCTATTTCCATCAATATCAGTTTAACTATCTAGATATTTGTAAAAGATAAATAAAAGCAAACTTTATGATGTTCTTACAAACGAACTATTATTTAATAATATAATTATATATTAATATATATTGAATTAATAATATAATAATTAATATAATAACATGTATTTAATAAATTAATTATAAAATAATAATAATTTAATAATTAATAATTAATCAATAATAATAAATTAGGATTTTAATGTATCACATACGTATTTTTGTTTCAATAATTATTATAAATAGGGACACTTTTATTAAGTATATTTTCATTCTTAAATGACCAATTACATTTCATAACTTTAGTTAAAGAAAAAAAATTTTCTTACATGAGAGAAAATAAGTTTCCTAATAAATAAAAATGAGAGTCCAATCTATCAACCAAACAAAAAAATAAAAGTGTCTCTCATTCTCATTTCTTCACTTTAATTATAGCAACCAAACAAACTTACGGTGTTCTTACAAACAGAGATGTATTTTGTTGCTATATTTGATATACTTAACCGATCTTATATAAAATAATGTTATTCAGTTTAACAATTGAGTTAAAGAGTAACACTGTAGATTTTCTTTTATCCTGAAATCTAATGTCTATACAGTATATAATTCCATATACATCGAAATTCCATAATCTTTTCGTTGTGGAGTAAGAGAATATTTGTGAAGACATTTTAAAAAATAAAAACATGTTATGGAGGGGTATGATTATTATATAAATCTCACCTACCCTCCTATTATTTGAATTAAACCCATGTGACAGAAAGATTTGTAGTTAAACAATATATCACATCAGCTATGTGACAATAAGCTTATGTTAGAAACGGATACAACAAATCAAGTGGAGCATTCAAAATTTGGAACATTTTTCTTTTTTCCTGAAAAGGATTGATAAAGATGTGTGTATGTATGTTTGGATGCATTTCACTCGACATTATGAATACTTTATTTTTCAATAATTCTATCATGAAAGTATTGCCAAATAGACAATACGCACGCATGCCTAGCCCACAAAATTTGAACTGCTGAAAATTTAAAAACTAATCCAATCAGAGAAAACAAAAATATGTATATTAATTTCTGCGCAATTTGGACCGACGGACATGTATATCATTTTGTTTGAGACCTTTGTGCAGTTGGTCTGATATTTATTCGCATTATAACAATTCTTACCCATATCCTTGAGGGTGCAAAATGATTGGACCACGTAAGATTTTTTAATTATTTTTTGTCCTAATGTGTTCACCAAGTTACCAAATATAGAGTTCAATTTGGACACGAAAATAGTTCGAAGCTGGGTGGTCAGACGGGTATTGACGACAACGCCGTTTCACCAATACGACGTGACTGTTACGAGTGGCTTATTCACATTCATCATTCCGTCCAAATCCGTTGGCCGACGCCCAAACTATGACGTGTCACTTGGATTCGTGGCTGGCGTAACATCCATCATTTTGTCCACCTGACATTTCACCAACTACCCGCCCACTAAGCCCCTCCAATTCTCTCTCCCCCATCTTCTTCTTTTTTTTTTTCCTGTGTAAAATATTTTGTTTTGTCTTATTTTTTCACCAAAGTGTAAAATATTATGTAAAGTTAAGAAAAGACAAAAACATAAAAGTGAATTAGGAAAATAAATAAATTTTATGTATTTTTTATTTATGTTATTATTTTTCTGAAATTTTAAAAAATTTAGAGAATTCATTTTTCACTTTCACTCAGGCTTGTTGGAATACGTTTGATGCAAAAACATAAATATCAAATGTTACGTGCACGTATGTAGTTTATATATCAGATGGTAATTGGAGTATATATAACACTAACAAATTAAGATTCAAAAATTAACAATTTAATTAATGTTTCGATGAAATACTATATGAGACCTTTTATTAATGAAATATTAAAAAGTGAATAAAAATGCATAAATATGAAGAAAATCGTGAAATGCATAAAAAAACTGGCCTAAAAAAAACTTCAACAGAGTAAACCTTAATTGCAATGACATAGAGTTTTGACAGATATTTTATTTGGATAAATAGTAATGCTTATTTTAAATTTGTTTTTGGAATTTATGATAATCAATTCCTTTCATAAACTCTGTGTTATCTTATGGTTCACGAAATATGAATTCCCAACTTTCAAAGGAATGATGCACGAGAAATAGCTGCTTGGTGAGTTTGCCTTCACATTTGGCGTCTATCAAAAAGTTATTTAGAGAACTAAATTTGAGTATGTAAAATTGACTATCCTTAGTTACACATTTTTATAATATTTCTATCAGAAAATTTTAAATAATTTATGACAATTTTATACTTAATTAATAATAATATAATAAGTGTGTAATTTAATTTTAAAATTATATAATTATTTATAATAATTATACACATATAGTAATTTAATAAAAAAATTTAATTAAAGTACAATATAATAAATACATAAGAAATTGAATATTAAATATTTTGATTTTCTGTTTGCGAACTATATATATCTTTTTTTATATAATTTTATATGAAGAAACTAATATTACATTTAATATTTTAAAATGTGTGAACCTAAACACAGCATATAATAGTGAAAGTGAAGTGGTGAGATGGGAAGAGGATAATGTGATGATGCTTTGCTTGGGAAGGGAGGAGAACACTGTGAGGGCCCACTCACACTCCCCACTACCATCCAAGATTTGACGTTGCCGGGGGTCCCCAGTCCCTACCCTACACCCTATGGCCTATATCTCTAACTAATGTGCAATGCTATAGCAGTAGCTATCCATTTTCTTCGTCGTTTCCTCGTAAACTACAATATTCGTCTCCGTCAATTCTCCCACCTGTAATTCTATCGCCACGTGTACATTCACATTTCTGACATGATCCCCAGGTCCCACCACACACCGACCGACCCCCTGCCCCCCCTTCTCTCTCTCTCTCTCTCTCTCGCTTTATCCGCTTTGCTTGCCTCATCCTCCTCACTGTCTCTTTCCACGTCCCGCGTTTTGCTTTCAAACCCACTCTGTCTAATTTCACGTTTCGAACTTCGCGCACATTCCCCGTGTATTACCTTACTATGTTATGTTTTTTTTGCCGTTACTCTTAACAATGTTATTCAACTTATATGAGTGAATTTATACTATTACTTCAGTCACATTTATATCTGTCATGTGTTAGTCATATAAGTAGAATTTAACAAAGCATAAGCACAAAATTTTAATGATGGTGAAAAAAATAAAAATTATGAGGACATGTCTATATATTGTGACACTTAAAATATGTGATATTATTAGTCACAGACGAAAAGATATGATAATTTTCTTGGCAATACAATGTATAGCAGTCATATCAATAGAATTTAAGAATTACAGACAAAAAGTTAATGATAATAACTAAATTTATGAAGACACATAGGTACACGTTTTAAAATTATATGGGCTAAACTTAAGATTAGACGAAAGCAATATAATTATATATAAAATAGTACTCGCTAATTAATATTTAATTTGTTATCGCACAACGCGTGGGCAAGAATTTGTGGTTTGATCTCGACCAATTAGGTCCCGCCCCATGCCATGCATCACGTTGGAGTCGAGACTTAAAAGTTTAGTTAAGAGGCTGATCTGTGAGTCATTAATTTGCCATTAAGAAGAAAACTGTATACTACTGTGTAATTAATGCCTTGGCAATACTACAGCTATAGGGTCCAAATACTCCAAAGTTCCCTTGAACCTTTCACATCGAAGGGCTCTTTTTAATTTTCTTTTAAAGAAAATGAAATCCACCACCACTAACTTGTTAGTTAATGCTGAATGATTGAACTAAAACCAGCACACAAAATCAGACGAAATATCGAATATCAAGCTCCAACAAACAGAGACAAAGATTCTGTGTAAGACAGAAGTGGGAATTAAAGTGAGAACGCCAGATTCTTTTCTTCGAAGAAATGCCCTGGAATGTTGGGCACAGTTTCCCATATCCCTCACTTTTACGTTATTTTCTCTCTGTGTTTCCTTTGACTGAAATAAATTTGACCAGTCAACCACTAATCCCTATGTATGATGTTCATCTTCGTGATGGCCCACCCACCCAGTTATGCACCCTCCAATCTTGGATTAACTTTACCATACATATTTCTCAACACTAGGCATTTTCAAACACCACATGTTTATTTAATTATTCTATATAAATTTAATATTCTTTTAAATGTAAGCTCATGACTTTGAATCGACATATAGGGTGCAACCAACCAAAGCAAAACTTCTCATAGGATCCAATATTGGATCGATACATCTCGATCATAGTGGGATCAATCATTGTTAGCTAATTATTTTGCAAACTTCAAAAGATAATGACACTTCAAAATTAAAGTTATTAGAAACCTAGTTTTTCCCGCCATCCTCATCACTCCAAGAATCCTGCTTCGCATTAGCATTACACCACATTTAGAAACAAATCAAAAGGTGGGTGGAACTTCCAGAGCCCATATTTTCAACCATTCCAGAATTTTTTAGTTCTTTCTCTGTGTTAAAGCTAACCCTATGATGTGTTATTGAATTATTGATCATGGACCACATGCATTGTTATTTTGTCCAATAATTTTTCTGGGATTTGGGCATAATAGCGATGATTTGTTAGGTTAGCGATCACGTTGGGTGGATTGCATGTTCATCTTTATAATAATTAATTAATAGTAACGATTTAGACAACGAATGAATGCTCACTCTATATAGGCAGTTAACTTTTCTCCAAGTAATCTTGATTAGAGAATGGAAGAAGAGTACTTATTTTATTACCCCAACAGCTAAATGACAAATCGCCTAATGTGAGGAATAATCAGATTAGGCTGTAGATCAGGTGAACAATAAGACAAAATTAATTATTCGATCGCTTCTGATCAAATTGACAAATTAATTATGATGGTTAATGTCGTACTATCATGCCGTGTTCGTTGGGCAGTGTAGATGATCGAGCGTCCATTAATATGTCACTAATTTTCTGGATAAGAATTTGAACAGTTCATAAAAAAATTAAAATTCAAAAGATTTGGAGATTGATTAAATTACATTTAATATTTTCCATATTGAATTATCATCTAATTCCCGAATATTTAACATTTATTGTAAAAAATTTCCACAATTTATTTTAATTATATTCAGTAAAAGATGCTAAGTGAATATTAAATTTTAATAAGACTATGATTTTATTTTTAATATAATAATAGAGAAATATAAATAATTTTATTCTTTCAAAAAATATTTCGCATAAATTTAATTATAATAGTTAAAAATATTATGTAATATTTTTAAAATAATAGATATTAAACATAATTAAAATCAATTTAAAAAATTTAAGGTAGATTACTATTGTAAAGGTGAATAATTCATATTCTTCACATTTGAATAAATTGAGCAGATATGATGGTTTGTAGTAAAGGAATTATGTAAATTTAATCATCTGTATTTAAAATTAAAAAATTAAAAGTCTAAATTTTGATTTGACTATTTAATTACCTTTTAACAAATCACACTATGGTGCATAAAACTCTCAACTAAGAAATCCAGATTCTTTTCTTTTTTAGCCACTAAGATATCCAGATCCAACGGTGAAGCATAGTGGGGGGATTTTGCATGCGCGTGCTACGACCTCTTATTGGTAATGCTCAAATGATGTATCCGAATCCTCCGTATAGTAAATTTATTGTACAATAATTTTACATATAAAAACTTATTTTTAATTTTATTTATTTAATTTTTTTAAATTTATTGTCATACAGTGGATCTACTGTACAATAGATCCACTCCCCCCAAATGACAGGCACATTCTTTTTTAGGTTCAAAATTTGGAGTTGGAAGAGAAAAATGGGGAATTGAGTTGGGATCGAGTGAGAATGAAAACAAGCCCTACGTGTTCCAATAAGTGGAAGTTGAGTAAGACAAGACGGTAAAGGGAGAGACTATGATTGGTGACATATAACATAAATACAGGAGGGACCACCATCAGCGACTAGCACCCAAACCAGGTAAAGCAAAATAGAGTGATGAGGTAGGTAGGGAAGGCATGAGGCAACGTGTTCCATGAAAAACGATTAAACGAAGCAAATGGGCGAACAGTGAGCAGGGTACAGTGTACAGTGAGTACTGAGTGTACCAAAAGCTGGACCGAAGAGATGAAGATTATCCTATGTCGCTGTCAACCATGTCCCCTCATTGTCCCCATACATCATTACTCGTCCACATCGATTGTCCCAACATTCAACAAACCACCACAATCCTTCTATTCATTAATATCTATTTAATCATACTTTTTTTTCTCTGGGTCCCACCTCATCATGTAACTCCAAAACTGTAAACATCATCTTCAATTCATCCTCCCTTCTTAGACCAAATCTTTGTTTTTCTTCTCGTCCAAGAATATCTCTCCATTAGTTTTGTAAAATGTTTAGTTATCATCTTTCTTTTAAAAAAAAAAAATATATTGTAATTATGGAAACACGAGTACACGAGGTTTATGTGTGTGGAGGCTGAGCGAGAATCGCAGAGGTTTTGGGGGGATGAATTGGCGGACAAATGGAGGGGAGGTGGTGATGCGTGGGCCCCACAAATGGCCTGGCTAGGCCAAACAGAGGGTATGTCAGGGTGGTCCCCACTAATAGTTGCATCCACGCGAGAGGGGGACCCACTTTCACAGAGACAGAGGATGAGGAGACGAGTGATACAGATTTAGATATCTCAATTTTTTTTTTAATTAAAGTATTGTGAGAATTATTATTGAAGTGAAGTGAGTCTATTTTTTTTAAAAAAAATAATGTTGTTAATTTTGGACCAAAAAAATTGAAAGAGAGAGGGGGGTTCTAAGTGGTTCTTACTAAGTATGAAACCGTTGTCGAACAGAAATGGGTGGAAGGACTCGAATTTTCTAAATGCTTTCTCTGCGTGCAAGCGAAACTCATCCATCATCATCTCGTACGGCACGAACCCCTCATCATTACTCCCTTCTTCTCTCTCTTGGGATTGCTTTATATATCTGGGACCTCTTCTTCTATCACCTCACTTTGCATGACCCCTTCTACCTTCTCTCTTTCTCTCTCTCTCTCTCCCTCTCTCTATCTGTACGCTTCTGTCCTCCCTTTCTTTTCTCTCTAATACAAATACTCGCAGACGCAGATATCCCATACCTGAAAACTCGTCTTTCAGTTTGAGTTCATTGCATGGATGGATCCTTCCAGTGTACACCACCAGGTAGGATGGGTGCTGATCTCTGACATTCGCTTGCCTCTCCTTAATTCTTTTTCTTTACCTAGCCTCTTTCCCTTGAAATATGATTTGAGTATGATTTTGGGTCATGGGCGATAATTGAGTAGTTCTTCATGAGTTGCTATGCAGAAGAGGAATTGATGAATGAACTTCTCAATCAGCATCATTTATTTCTCACCCTTTTTTACAAATCATTTATTTGAAACAAGTATAGGAAAGTTCTGTCCCTCTTCTGTTGATACTGAGAGTGGCTTTTAATCCGAATGGATACGTATAATAAGTCGATCTCTCAATTCCAGCTTGGAGGTTAGGGCAAATTTTCCCATCTTTATACTTGACAACCTTTTTGAGTGCGCCGAAAAAGGTGCAAAATTTGGAAATAAAAAGTCTTTAATTTGTGCTTGTTGGTCCAAATTTATGCTTTTCTTACAGTAATGAAAGAATTGAAAGTGCAATCTCAAGCTCTCCATACTGAATTTCAATTTCAGCTGAGGAGAAATTGTACTGCAGCTCTTGGGTTTCATGCTTACTAATATACTTCAAATTGTATTTTTGTTTGTGCAGCAAATGTCTAGTCAGTCACTGGAGAACATGATAGCTTGCTCAAAAGCACAGCAAGAGAGGAAGCCAAGACCTCAGCCAGAAGAAGCACTGAAATGCCCAAGATGTGAATCCACCAACACCAAATTCTGTTACTACAACAATTACAGTCTTGCTCAGCCAAGATACTTCTGCAAGTCATGCAGGAGATATTGGACCAAAGGAGGAACACTGAGGAATGTTCCAGTGGGTGGAGGCTGCAGGAAGAACAAGAGGTCGTCATCATCAAAGAGGGCTCAAGATCAAACACTCACGACCAGCAACAACCCACTCACTACCCTCCCTCCATTATCTTATGAATCCAATGAACTCACCCTCGCATTAGCGAGGCTCCCCAAGCAATCCTGTACTACTGGGCAATTGGGGTTTGATGACCATGATCTTTCAATTTTGGGGAATCCCACAGGCACCCATTTCGATATTCTTGGCAATCCTACAAATCCAGGCTTTTTAGATGCATTACGGAGTGGATTCATGGAGACCCAGAATAATAATTTGCAGAATCTGTATTGCGGATATGGAATTGGGGACATGGGAGAGGTGGATAATAGCAATGCAGAGGTCATGCTCCCCTATGATCAAGAAATCAGTAATGCCCCCACAACTCAAGCAGTGTCGGTCACTACCATGAAGCAAGAAATAATGTGTAATGGTAGAGAACAAAGCGAAAATAAGGTGCTGTGGGGTCTCCCATGGCAGCCCAATGGAGACATAAACATGGGCGGGCTTGATTCAGGAAGAGCAACTTGGAATTATGGTCACAATTCATCTTGGCATGGTCTCCTCAATAGTCCCCTAATGTAGACAGACACTCAGGTTTCTCCATTCACGAGAAGGAACAGACAAAACAGAAGGCACTGATTTCCTCTCATGACTGATATATCAGTTTTAAACTTTCAATTTTCTGGAGTTTTGGGTTCATAGAGATTTGATTCACTTGAATCACCTCTCTTTTCATAATTTCTGGTTTGCTGTTTTTTATTTTCCATTTAGAAAATGTCAAATTTTTTGTACTACCATGTTATTGTTGAATAGACTAATGAATTTTCTGATTTGTTTGCTTTGGAAAATTAGAGACTAATGAAAACAAAACTCGCTCATTTAACAATTTCCATATGGAAGTGAGAGAGACAGCATGAGAACGATGTTTCGTAGTTCTGTGCGGTCCGAGTGTGAACTCTCTGACCAGTTTTGGTCATTGCGATGGTCGTGGTTTCAAGATACGACAGCGTCGTATTTTCACCAGGTAGATTCCTAGAATTAAAGTAGTTTCTATATCGGAGCCCGACGAGAATTTCACGTTTCCCCAAGAATTAAAAATTTCACTGAAGCATGAGCACCAACTTCGGGAAGGATTTTTGTCTCTCTTGGCGCCTAGCAGACCAAATCCAACTTAGGATTTGGGCATGAGAAAACAGTAAGAGACAGAGTGAAAATTATTTGAATAGGCCTCAGTATTCAATGAAGACCAAGCTTTGCTGCATCATAGTTTGAATTTTTCTTAGGGATTAGTACTTTAAAGTATAAAAAATCAACAGCTAGCTTTGGAGAAGTAATGCATGCGTACTTGTCCTTCAGAAATTCTGCTGTGCCAGATGCTGACGTATTTATATATCACACAAAACGAACAGTCTCTGCATCCAATGATAGTTTTGTTCATATAACTAGACAGTCACATTTTACCTCAAAGCTCAATACTACCACTTCTTCAGTTATTTGTCACCTAAATATGGCGTCCAATCAGAACCTATTTTAAATCTGCTGGTCAACTGTCAAACTTGTCTTCCATTGGTTTTTGGTAAAAATAGGAAAAAGGTTTTATGCCCAAAAGGCAGGAGAACCTCTGGGCACGGGCAATGTTTAAATGAAAACGGATTGCTAAAAATGAATCTCTTTTCATTTGTGTAAATACGAATATAGTTATAGGCATTATAACAAGAAAAAGGGTAAGGTTCAGAATATTCGTATCTGACTAAAAAGTACACCTATTTATACGGTATATTATTGTCACGCTGGTTAAGCCTCGTTCCGTCGATATCTAGGATTTATGTACAAACTAGTGTGCAAATAGCTATCTGAATTATAATATTACCTCACACTTTGGTCTATTACCCCAATAATTGGTTTTTCTTGTTGCTTCGGCTTTTTGCCCCTATTGCTTTTTCTCATTTTAAAAATTGGACCTTGTTCTCTTGATATTTCAATATATACTGTAAAAGTTTTATAAAATTATTTTCTACTAAACGAGTTAACTTTCTGCACAACAAGATAACTTAATTTTATTCTGCAAAACAAGATATTTTTATTTTAATTTAAATTTCATTCCAATTTGAGATTGTATTTTATTCTTTAAATAATATCTAAAATAAATGTAATTTACTCTAAAAGTGATTGGACTTGTTGATTCTTAATTATGCCCTTCAAAGGAGGCCCAAACTCATTCCAAGAAACCGAATAATGGCAAATTTAGGCGCATCAATACGCTAATACGTGGTTCAACGATAGCGTGAGATCTAAGCGCTGCGCGGATTATTATGCCAACTACGCAAGTTTTCCCAACAAATAGAATTAATTTCATTTTATTCCAACTTCTTCTTCGTAAATAATGAATTAATTCATAATATTTTCATTTGAATCGCTCTTATATTATAAAATTGCCATATCTTCTCCACTTTTTCAACATATCCCACATAAATTGACTAAATAATAAAATTTTGTGACCCGCTGACATCAGTGATGGCATCCACCGTTTATGGGTCTGCTGAAATTTTGATTCTTACTGTATCTACCTTTCCTCCAAAATCCTCCACAGTTAATATGTAAATATTTTATTTTTTTAATCATTTATTATCTTTTTTTTTTGTCAAAAAATTTAAATACTACAAATCCTATTTGCAGACTGAGACAGCGGTAGTGACGAGCTCCAGTGATGCAAAGATTTCAAAAAAAATAAATTAATATTTTTTAAACACAATATATTAATAATTTAGATTTTTTTTATACAATATAATATTTTATTAAAAAACTGAATTATATTGCAAGATATGTAAAATAGAAGGTGAGATATTAAAAAAAAATTAGTCTTTTTTTTAATAAAATATCATCCTATATAATAAAAATCCAAAATATTAATATATTATGTTTTAAAATTTTGAAAAATATTTAATTTTTCTTTTTTGGGAAAAAACTTCAAATTTAATCCAATGACCCTAACTTTACAATAGAGATAAAAGTTCCCTCCAATTAGAGGAGGGGATCCACTCTCCGGTGGTGACACAAAGAATTGTGAGAATCGAATTATATGTAATTGAAATATGAAATGTTTCATTGACCACGGTTCATATAATTTTTGACAATTAGCCAGTTTAGTCTAATGGAGACAATGACCCGACTATATTGTTGGGATTGATACATTTGGGCTTTTGAGATTTTTGGTCACATGGATATACAGGTTAGGCCAGAAAACAGTTTGAATTTTGGATTCTTAAAATTCAAAATAAGGTTGTTTAGTTTCATACCCCAACTCAATTTTCTCAGCCTAAGATAAGATGGCTTTGTGGGCCATTTAATCTCTGCGTACGATATTATGATTTCTGTGTAAGTTTCCTGAATTGTTCAGCTTGGTGAAATTAATTTGAGTAAGGTGCTGCCTTCTAAATCACTGGCTGTTGTAATATTTTCATATTATTTTGTGGGTTAGTGTTAATTAAATTATTAAAATAATTTTACATAATTATTAGTTAGGTAATTAATTTAAAATAAACAAAGAATAGGTCAAATTTTTATTGATTTTGTGAATAATTCATGATGAATTAAATTGCTCTTAAGTTTATTTGGATGGAAACTATAATCTACCACTATTGTTAATTAATGATTACCTCATCGAATTACTAACAAAAAGTTGATGAGAAGAATTAAGTAATTGGTCTCGATTGATCGGTTAAACAATAGCCAGCACATTATTGACTTTAAATTTGTGTTTATTAATATGTAATCTCTTATTTCAAACATTATTATTATTATATAATGTCACTTTAGCATTGATCCCATTTAATTGTTAACATTAATTATTATAAAAATCCAACACTTTACGTTTAAAGTTGAATTAGCAAAATCAATTAGGCCTGAAAACCGAATTTGATAAAAATTAACGATCAGAATTCACTAATAAAAAAATTTGAATGGTTCATGTTGAAATTAATGAGTGAGATGCTGCCTTCTGAAGCACTGACCCCATTCATGTGTTAAAAACAATAAAGTGCTTTGCCAACCAGAGGAGGCATCTTGCAGAGATGGTACCTCGGAGCTCTGATATATTCATTAATGTGATACTTAATATGGTCTCTGCGCTGTCATTCATATCGGAAGGGTAGTTATATTTTTAATATTGTTCTTTTAATAAAATTTAATTGTCAATATTAATTATTATAAAAATTTAATTATTTAGATTCAAAGTTGACTTCGTAAAATTAAAAAAATAGAATTCAATAATAAATAAAATTTTTAATCTAACTATCAGAATTTATTAATTCAAATGATTCAGGTTAGGAATAAATTCAGAATTTGGATTTAAAAGAAACAACAATTTTAAAAATTTAAATTAAAAATAAATAAATACTTACCAATTACGGGTGGACTCCTACAAATTTAAAATATATAATTTAAATATTCAAAAGCGACGGCTCCGTACTCCTTGAATCTATCCTGCTTTATATATGTTATTAAAAAATTTACAGTAATTTTTGTGACAGATGATGCTGTGGGGATTTTTCACTTGCTTTTACCATAAAATTATAAAGTAATTCAATTTAATCTAAAATAAATATAATGGTACGTCTATGCAAGATTGCATTATACTTGTCGTATAGTTATAGTTAGGGGTGTGTATGGTTAGGCGAAGTTTTTTGTCAATCTTAAATAAGCCTGATTTAAAATTGGGCTATAATTTTTAGTTTTAGACTTGGGTCAATTCGGTTAGACTTAATTACTGATTGAATCTGGCTAAATTCAATTGAGTCTGGCTTGGGCCTCCATTTTCTTTTACAAAATTAAAATATACATTTATTATTTAAAATAATTTTTAACAAAAAAAAAAAAAAGATTAAGATTTGGAAAACAATAAAATGAAATGAAAAAAAATTAAGATTTAAAATGAAAAATAATAAAAATTTAAAAAATTAACATTTTAAAATTTAATCTATATTAAATTTAAAATATAATATAAAAAAAAAAATAAAGTTCGACCTTGCCTTATGTTTGTTAAGTACCAGGTCAAAAGACAAATATTTTTATTTGATCTCGTTATAATCTAATTCAATTTGACCAGATCGGCCAAATCGTCCAGGTGAGTGCCTACCCCAACCCCTAACTCTCTGTTGCAATGACCAAACACTTGTTAATTACTAGCTTCACTCAAATGACACTGTAATAATGGGAGCTTGGAAGAGTGACATGTTATCTTGTACCAATTTTCTAGTCATAAAAACCACTTTTATATGCAATATTATTATATTTTCCATAATATAATTTAACTCATACTCTGGTAAAACTCGGCCTCTCTACGACAACAGCGTTACTCCGACAATCGTAAACCGAGAGTTGTAGAATCCACGTACAAGAACAAGGATAGTTTTGTCATTTCCGTCCAATAGACACCTGTCTGTACAGCAGAGCGAGTTATAGTGGCTATATGTAGGCGCACCTGAATTGTTCAGCTTTGTGAAATTAATTTGAGTGAGATGCTGCCTTCTAAAACGCACCGGCTGTTGTAATATTTTTATGTTATTTTGTGATTAGTATTAATTGAATTTTTATAATAATTTAATATGATTATTAGTTAAGTAATTCATATTAAATTAAACAAATAATATATCAAAATTTTATTAAAATTATGAGTAATTCATGATGAATTAAATTATTCTCAAATTTATTTGGGTGAGAATTCTATTTTACAATTTATTGTTGATTAATTATTATTTCATCAAATTATTAACAAAAAGCTAATGGGAGAAATTAAGCTCATTTATTGAGTTAATTAAACAGTAATCATATATTTTATAAATTAATATTTATTTATTATTTTTTAAAAATTGCTATATAAGGAAGTGGATAGAACATTTTATATATGAATTAAGCCACTTTTTTATTTTAGCAACTTTTTTCTCTTTGTGTCGCTCTCTCTTTGCACCTTTTTCTTATGTGCTTGAAGCTCTTGTTTTATAAATATTGGATACTATTGTTTATTCATCTCTATCAATCAGTTAAACAATGACCAGCATATTATTGACTTTAAATTCGTGTTTATTAATATACAATCTCTCGTTCGAAACATTATTATTATTATATAATATCACTTTAGCATTGATCCCATGTAATTGTTAATATTAATTATTATAAAAATCCAACACTTTACGTTTAAAGTTGAATTAGCAAAATCAGTAAGGCTTGAAAACCGAATTCGACAAAAATTAACGATCATAACTCACTAATAAAAAAATTGAATGGTTCATGTTGAAATTAATGAGTGAGATGCTGCCTTCTGAAGCACTGACCCCATTCATGTGTTAAAAACAATAAAGTGCTTTGCCAACCAGAGGAGGCATCTTGCAGACATGGTATCTCTGAGCTCTGATATATTCATTAATGTGATACTTAATAAAGTATCTGCGCTGTCATTCATATCAGAAGGGTAGTTATATTTTTAATGTTGTTCTTTTAAAAATATAGAATAAAATTAATATAAAATTTAAAATTTCAAAAGCGACGGTTCTGTACCCCTTGAATCTATCCTACTTTATATATGCTATTAAAAAATTTACAGTAATTTTTGTGACTGATGATGCTATGGGGATTTTTCATTTGCTTTTACTGTAAAATTATAATGTAATTTAATTTAATCTAAAATAAATATAATAGTACGTCCATGCGAGATTGCATTGTACTTGCCCCGTAACTAGGGGTACCTGATTTAAAATTGGGTTATAATTTTTGGCCTTAGACTTGGGTTGAGTCGATTAGACTCAATTATTGATAAGATCAAGTCAAGTTTAATTGAATTTGGCTTGAATCTCTATTTTTGTTTACAAAATTAAAATATAAATTTGTTACCAAAAATAATTTTTAACAAAAAATAAAAAAAATAAAGATTTGAAAGAAAATAAAATGAAATAGAAAAATTTAGAATTTGAAATAAAAAATAAAAGTTAAAACAATTAATATTTTAAATTTAAATTCAAATTAAATTAAAAATATAATTAAAAAATAAATACCATCCCAGACTATGCTTTTATGTCCCTCAAAAACTAAGTTTAGCCTAGTTAAAAAGACATTATTTTATTTTAACCTGAAATCTAGTTTGATGTGACCAGATAGGCCAAATTGTCCAGGTGAGTGCCTACCCCAACCCCTAACTCTCTATTTCAATAATCAAAGGCTTGTTAATTAGTGGCTTCACTCAAATGACACTGTAATAATGGGAGCTTGGAAGAGTAACATGTTATCTTGTACCAATTTTCTCGTCATAAAAACCACTTTTATATGCAATATTATTATATTTTCCATAATATAATTTAACTCATATTCTGGAAAAAACTCAGCCTTTCTACGACAACAGCGTTACTCTGTCAATCGTAAACCAAGAGTTGTAGAATCCACAGTCAAGAACAAGGTTATTTAAGTCATTTTCCATCCAATAGACACCTGTCTGTACAGTAGAGCGAGTTATAGTGGCTATATGTAGGCGCATTCGAAACCCCATACAATAAATACAACATTACGGCCTCTGCATCT
Organism: Delonix regia; assembly: GCA_037074485.1. Classification (NCBI taxonomy): domain Eukaryota; kingdom Viridiplantae; phylum Streptophyta; class Magnoliopsida; order Fabales; family Fabaceae; genus Delonix; species Delonix regia. Next base: position 15,132,550 of record CM073456.1, on the reverse strand, counting down.
ACGATACACACAAGATTCAAAAGTGGAGAAGAAGAAGAGGGAGCCGGAGGAGGAGGAGATTCCATTAGAAAGATGAGAACAAGCAACCACTTGATTGGCTTACTGAACTTCTTGACGTTCTTGCTGTCAATTCCAATACTGGGAGGCGGCATATGGCTGAGCAGCAGAGCGAACAGCACAGACTGCCTCAGGTTCCTCCAGTGGCCTCTCATCGTCATCGGAATCTGCATCATGGTCATCTCTCTTGCCGGCTTCGCCGGCGCGTGCTACCGCAACACCTTCCTAATGCGGCTCTACCTCGTTGTCATGTTCTTCGTCATCGCAGCTCTCATCGGCTTCATCATCTTCGCCTACGCCGTCACGGACAAGGGCTCCGGTCGAGTTCTCATGAACCGGGTTTATCTGGATTATTATCTGCAGGATTACTCTGGTTGGCTGGAGGAGCGAGTGGCGAGTGATAGCTACTGGGGAAAGATAAGCTCTTGCATTAGAGACTCCAAGGTGTGCAGTAAGATGTCCAGAACTGTTGGTGGGATGCCTGAAACTGCTGATACGTTCTACCACAGAAGGCTCACTCCTATTCAGGTAACTTTCCTTTCCATTTTACAAGATTTATACTTTATAACACTGAAAAGAGTTGCCTATGTGTGGCATCTTGTGCAAATGATAAATCAGACAATTTTGGTTTTGAAATATCTGTTCTACAGACCTTCATCTCATGATATTTTGGATATCAATATGCTAAAGTATAAAATACCCACAATATACTAAAATACTCTTTCATGTCTCATGAAAAACTTAGTGCTAGCTTTTGGATAGCCTATGGGTCGAAGAGGAAAATATTCATAAGAATATGGTTAGATCTAACTTTGTAGGATAATTTGTATATCGTAAGGGACACTGCGCCATGTGGGGGTGAAATGGGTGTTGAATACTCAAGCCCTGGAAAATGTGGTCCCTGTGCCAATCAAACGCAAGTCATGTTTGACCGACGACATAAAGAAAAAGGGGGGATAATTTGTTGAAAAAAATTGCATTTTATCCTCCAACTACAATCTGATTAGTTATTGTCTGAAGATCAAATGTAAATATTGTTATGATGATAACTGATGTTTTCTACAGTTTTAATCAAATAGGTTTACGACAGTGATGTGCTGTGGGTGGGCGTAGTCCGATGAGATTTTATATTATCTGATTTGATTACACCTTTAAGGTCTATAACAACATTAGTGCCAATTACCTCCTGTATCAAAACGACATCTATCTTCATGATTCTTGGCCACATCTTCAAATTAACATTGCTTACAGCTCTATTATCATGATTTTTGGGATTTTGGTGGGGTTCATTTAACCTTCATCTTTTCGGCAGTGGCAAACATGATATAACCTAACACTCGCGCGTCGCTTTCTGCTTTCAATGAGGTCATACATTTTTTATTAATTCACAAGAATGTTTTCTGGGATACAGTTTGGACTTGGGATCTGGATATTGTAGGCGGTGGGTAAATACACTTTTTCTTATTTATTTATTTTTGTGTTTTCTAGTGTGTATGAGTGAGGCTGGAAAGACAACTTCTATATGTAAAGTCACATAGGAGACTAATAATTGATACAGTATTTTTTAAAAAAATTTTAGTGTGATATTTTTTAATTTAGTTGCTCATAAATAAAAAATACCATATATATATATCATAATAATTTATTCTCGTGTTGTGTGTGCACACAAACACACATCTAAAAGCTAGTGGCTTTTGTTTAACTTTGGGCTGGCTTTATAATTTAAGACATTTTCTGAGATAGTCACTAATCAAGATGTCAAAGAAACTCTTAGTAGTAAAAAAAAGTCAAGTTTTCATACTCATAATCATTCAAAGGAGGGGCACAAGGTCGTTGTTCTGTCTCACTCAGCCTTATCGTTACAGAGCCCTAGAGGTAGGGTTTCATGTTTCAGATCGACTAGATGTTTTTCTTATCCTATATCTCTGCCTGTATAGCTTCAATTGGTTGATGAAGGTTGATGAAGACATAGATAGTTTGGACACCTTGACAGTTGACACCAACCCATCCGCATAAACTATAATATTATATCTATATATATATATATATATATAAAATTTCTAACAACTTATAAAATCTATTTAATTTGTAAAATTTATAATGATATCTTCTTTAATAATCATTTTTAAGATTTAAATTAATCTTATTCATTTGTTTGTTAATTTTATTGTTATTGATATTACTGTAAACTCTATTATTTGACACATGACACATTCTTATTTGTTTTAAAATAACGAATTATGTAGAGTTGAGGTAAAATATCTATGACATAAAAATTAAAAAAAAAAAAAAAGATAAAGTGTTTGCCAATGACTTCAAATTTATGTTAGAATGGAGAACCCACTGATGATTATACTTAGACTTAACATAGCTTCTTATCCTAAAACTATAGTTATAAGCATGTGGGTTTAGGATTATATAGACTGTAGAATCTATAATTTTAAATTTATATCTTTCCAGTATCAGACTTTCCTATCGCACTTAACACCAACCGTTTGATGATGGCTAGAACTTGCATCTTTCCCCCACAAACTAAACACAATCACTGGTCAACCTCTGATCAATGTATTGAAGGAAGTTAAGTGAAGATTGTGTGGTTGATATGTGTGCAGTCTGGATGCTGCAAGCCTCCAACCGAGTGTGGGTTCGCGTACGAGAAGGAGACAGTGTGGAACTCAGGAGGAGGAGTGGTGGGAGCCAACCCAGACTGCACCAGGTGGAGCAACGATCAAGACCAGCTCTGCTACGCCTGTGACTCTTGCAAGGCTGGGGTTCTGGCCAGCCTCAAGAGAAGCTGGAGGAAGGTGTCTGTCATCAACATAGTCGTCATGATCATCCTCGTCATCGCCTACATTGTTGCTTATGCTGCGTTCAAGAACAATCGCAAAATCGATAACGATGAACCCTCCGGGGAAGCCAGAATGACCAAAGCACACCCCACCAGGATTCATTTTTGATTGTTCACCATCACCCAAAGAGTTATATATATATATAAATATGTCATATGGCTTTTCCTGTGTTCATATTTTGTTTGGTATCAGACATTATTGTACCTTTGATTTTGAAGAAGGGCTGCTTGTACTTGTTATGTAGTTGAACTGAGTATTGATAGCTTTGTGAATAAGCATAAGTGTTTACGGTTTAATTATAGTTGAGACTTGTGATTGACCTTCAGCTAGCACGCATGCTAGTTAGTAATTAAAAGCTCACTGAATTTGTAGAAATAGAATAAGCAAATTAATTACAGAAAAAACAAATCTTATTCTGATCATTGACATATATGTGAATTTTCAATTTAGTAATTTATAAATTATTTTAATTTTGTTAAGTAATCGTCAAATAATTGTAATGTTACCATTTTATCACCTTTGTATCTAAAAGTTAAGCACAACCTTTAGCAGTACAGGTAATTTAATTTGTTTATCTAGAATGTTAGATTAGGTGCTAAATTTTAGATAAAAATATTATATTAGAACAAAACTGAATGAAATTAACGAAGACCAAATTGAAAATTTATCTGCATATGAGAGACTAAAATATTTTTTTTTTCTTCGAATTGAATTATATGTTGGTGCATGCAAGAACAGCTTTAAAAATCAACCACTACAAGTTATAACGTCGACATTAAAGTAGCACATCCTTTTTACTAGGAGATGCTTAATTTTTTCAAAATTCTTTTATAAGTGAAGTTTTAAGTCATTTATACATTGTCTAAAAAAGAGAATAAGTAATACTTTGTTGTAATACTGGGTCTCATTAAATCACGTCACTATAATATTAATATGCAAATTTAATTTAATAGTATGTAGATATCGCAGAACTCCTAAGACATGTCATCAACAAATTGGAAAAGCCTAGCATCTACTTATAACTCCAAATAGAAGTAATAAAGTAACATTGATCTTACCAAAAGATATGTACCAAACCAAAGCACATGAAAATTATTTTTATAAGTTCGACTGGTTTTATAATCATCAATTGATTTATTCAAAAGATTTTGGTAAATCAAATTACGTCTTCATTACAAATCCCAAATACAAATTTCGTCTAACGGATCTCAGTCCCATTGCTTATAGTTATTCCCTTACCTCACCATCCCAGTTTGGTCCAGTTTGCAGGGCCCATTTCTTCAATGTTCTTTGATCTAACTTTAAACTGTTTAATGTCCCCCTTGGCCCCAAAAAAAAAAGGGTCTTTACTGTACCCCAAAGAAACTTTTTTATGGTTTTATCCGCGATAGTTTCATTATCTGATGTATGTATATATTTAAATTTAACTCTTTTTGGTAGTGGGGCTCTATTCTATTGTTGAAAGTTCTTTTTTTATTATTATTCTTTTAACTCTTTATAGGATAATTTTTAGTATTATATATATATATATATATATCGAAAATTTTTTAAATTTTGTCAATTTTGTAGAGTTGACAAAAAAGTAATAAACTAATTATTTGATGAATTAATAAATTACTTCTTAATTTAAAAATTATTTTTAGAAGTTTAAAAATAATTTGGAGTGAACAAATAAATTAATAAATTAATTAACTACTCGTTAAATTGAGAAATATTTGAAGTTTAAATATTTTTTTGAAATAAATAAAAAAATTGATAAATTAATTAATTACCACTTAAATTTATTGATATGGGGTTAGGGATGAACAAAAACCCACAAATCCAAGCAACCTAACATGGCTAAATTAAAATTAAAAAAATTTGTAAAATTTTCAAGGCAAGCTAGTCTTAATTCAACTTTTATTTAGCCTGCTTATATATATATATATATATATATATATATATATATATATATATATATATATATATATTATTTTTAAATATTATTTATAACTTAATTAATTTATTTTTATTTATAATAAATAATAGAAAAATTAATGATTTAGTCCTTATACTTTACATCAGTTTTCAATTTAGTCCTTGCACTTTATTTTTTTTTCAAACAACTCCTTATACTTTGCAAAAGCTTTAAAAATGGTCCCTACTGTTAAGTTCCGTCACAACACTGTTAACAAGCATGCTAAAGCGGCTAATGTGATAATGTGGCATGCCTACTTGGAAGTAAACACGGATGGTGGAGGAGATAGTTCTGGTGATGATGTGGCAGCCATGACAGCTGCTGTATCGACGACAAGAAGAGGAGGAGGAGCACTCCATGATGATGGTGAGAGCCGTTGCTGAAGAGGAGGAGGAGGAGCACTCCATAACGATGGTGAGAACAGTTGCTGCAGCGGCAGCTGGTGGTGGTGGTGGAGGATGAATTGGATCGAATTCTGGTGAAGAGGGTGGTGGTGACTGGAGCTTTGATGGCAACCGATGGCCCTGACAGGAGACTTTGGTACCCTTGAAGATATGCTCCACATAAATGTGGCGTTTCGAGTTGCCTACATTAAGGGTCTCTTGTATGGAAAAGTTTCCAAGTACCATGAATTTTTTTTTATATTTCTTCGTTAGAAAGAGATGATGTTTCAAACTTCGACACGATGCTGGTGTCTAATAATCTAATGCAGATTCAAACTAAGGGGATTCATTTCATTGGTTTGAGATTTAAGCAAACACTCTTTTCCTCAGCGTTTTCGGCTTCAATTTCACATCAAATTCCTCTTTCTCACTCTTTTTCCCTCTTTTATTTTATTTAAGGTAAAAGTAAGAAATAATTTCCTCAGGCCAAAATTTTGATGCCATAATTCCATTTGTTCAGATAATTATAGTGTAATTATAAGCTAATAGAACTCCATGTAGCAAGTCTAATCTCCACGATGCTTGTTGCTTGAATTATTTTTCAGATTCACCTTACTTAGAACCTTCTCAAATGCAATCTCCAATAGTGCAATTTCGTAATTTATGATTTGTTTGAATTGGATTAGCTAAGCTATGGAGGCATTGCGGGCTTCTTATATCACTTATGTAGAGGCCTCTGCTCTAATGGTTTCTAGTGCTAAGCGAAAGAGTTGGCGTGTGTTTATATATATATATATATATATATATATATATATATATGCCATGTTTGCTTCCAAGTAGGCATGCCACATCATCACAGTCAGCCACTTCAGCATGCTTTTAATAGTGTTATGATGGAGCTTAACATCAGGGACCATTCTAGAAGCTTTCGCAAAATATAGGGAAATGTTTGAAAAAAATAAAATGTAAGGACTAAATTCAAAATTGAGGCAAAAATAAGAATCAAATGATTAATTTTTTCAAAAATAATTAAAAAAATATAGACCCAAGCTGACCACTTACTAGGCCACACTAGGATGGGCCACATCCAATGACAAAGTTTTATCGCTTGTTTTTTATGGGTTGGGACTTAGGTTATGTTCAAAATCAACCCAATTCAATATTAAATATGATATTCAATAATTTAAATCGTCTATTATTATATATTACTTAAAGTTAAAAGTAAAATTAAATGTGATTTTATCAATTTATAAAATTTAAAGTTTCGTTAAGTACGCAAAAAGAAATAAGATGAGAATAAAAATGAAAATGAGAATAAAAATAATAATAAAAATGTAAATAAGATAAAAAAAAAATAGATTTAGTATGCAATAGAAAAGAAGGGAGTAATAGAGAGGAATGAGAAATAAAAAGACCAAACTATCTTTAAATTCAAAATAATAATATTATTCTTATTATTATAATTATTTTATTTATTATTATTGTTAATATTATGATTTATTATTTATTACTATTATTTTTATATAAGGTATTTTCATCATTATCTTCTTATTCAAATGAAATGAGTCTTAATTCTGTCCACCTTTAAGAAAGATGTTTGCTTCAAAATGATAGAATCTTCATTTCTGTAAAAACCATCATCCATGCTACTAAACAAGACTAAGAGGATTTTTAAAAAACAACAATAAGAATTATTTCGTACAATAAGATCAATAATTTTATTATCATTATTTTTCTCTTATTAATCTTATAGAACTATATATTTTTTTCAATTTATCATGTTTTTTTAATATCATAATATAGTACTAAATTTAATTTTTTTATTAATACATTCAAACACTATTAATCTAAAATTTATTAGGATATAACAAAATAGACAAAATTTTTATAAAACTTCGTGCAATGCAAGAATAAATAAACTAATATTCTGTGGACTCACATATCTTGTATTACTATGTGTGTGCGGCCCTACTTTTAAGAGGGGGAAATTGCATTTTTTATTTAAAAAGGTACTTATTTTGAAAAAGTGACATCTTTAATCAAATTTTTGTTAAAATAAAATCTATTTTTGAATAATAACTTAAGTACTTTTTTTAAAATAAAAGGTAGGTGTTTTTAGTGATTTGTTAAATTTTTTTTATTTAATCAAACACAATAATATTAATAAAAGTATTTATCAAATAATTTTGTCTAATACAAATTACTCTACTCTGACAATATTTCTAATAAAACTTTATTTTATATAAATTGTTTTAAAATAAAAAATCTGCAACAATACTAATTTGATTGTTAAAGAGCTCATAAAAAGTGTTCATACAAGGGCGCTAAGAGGGGCTTCTTGGATGTATATAAGGAATTCAAATAATTTATGGTTGAGTAATTGAAACTGAATATGATTGAATAATTAATTACGTATAGTTTGTCACGTTAGTGCTATGGAAAAACGAGGATATCCGCCTCTATTGATTACCTCTCATCATTCCTTGCAATTAGAGAAATATGAACATCAAATTCTCATTAGTTTTGAAGAACAAGATTGCCTAAACTTTAAGTGTCCATTCAATTTATAGAATTTAAGAGGAAATGAGGAGACACATTTCTATGTTTTGGTATGATTTTTGACATGATAATCTTACTTGTTTGGGAATCTTCATTTTAATAGATATTAGAACGGGCAAACCCTCCAAACCTAGGGAGAATTTTGGAATGAAATTGACTTTACCATAATACTTTAATCTCTTTTTACTATTCTCTTCCCTCAGTCATCATCTTCCTAGTCCTAAACAACCTTTGAACATATCAACATAGATGTGATTTCCTTCAATCGTCATCTTTCCAAACTCTAGCCGTCATCTTTCTAAATGTAATAGTACAAGTGTTTGAAGAGGATGCAATCAAAAGAAAATTGGAAGATTAAATGAGTGTTTCGAATAGAATTATATAAGCTTTACATTGGATAAATAATATTGAGTTGTAAAAGAAATTTTGGTTAGAAGTGAATAATCTTGTTACTGAAATTTATGTTTAAAAATTTTTATTTAAAAAGTGATTTTAACTATCAAGGTAACTCATTCATTGTAAAAATAATTTTTTAATTTTTATATAAAATAGAAACTTGGACAACAAAGTTAATTTTGAAAAAAAAATTTTAACACCAAATTAAATAAAAATATTTATAAAGCAAACTCATGTTATGATGTTGAAACAAACATTTAACCTTATGAAATGCCCAAACCAGATACACTGTAATATTAATTTCCTTTGAAGCTAATATGTTTATGAATTAGTATATGTTTGAGTTAGAGTTGGATAAAAATAAATTTGGATTAACTTAATTTTTAAAATTAATTTTAATTAAATATTATTTTGTTAAAATTTAAATTTCGCTATCAATATCGTTTACTAAATGTAAAAATAAATTTTATTCCACTTCCATACAAATATAAATTTGGAAGTCGAAAGTAATTTTAAAATAAAAATCAAACATTAAATTAAACAAAAGTATTTATAAGATAAATTTTTATTTTAAAATACAAATAAGAATTTTTGAGCCTGCGTCATTCAAAACCATAATTGTATAAGATTGGTGTGGTGGAGGACAAGGCAAATGTTCCATCATAATTACTGGCCATCCATGTGTATATATGTCATAAGAGGAGTCTCGTGTCATGATCCATGCGTCTTTGCTAACCTTAGGAGATAAGAGCCCTGTCAATTCGGCTTTTTGGCGCCACCCATTTTGCTTTTTCCAATAAAGGCATCTAACCTACCCGTTGCTTATGGGCCTATTTATTCCAAAAGCATCTAACAGATGTACTATTTCAATTGGATGTTGGGTTATCCATAACCACTTGAATCAAGTGGGTATTCTTCGAAAATAATGGCTTTCAATTTTTTTAATATAATTTATAATATTAATATAGGAAAATTACTGTTTCATTTCTATTATTTAATTTTTTCGGTTTACAAATATTATAATTTAGTCCCGAAAATTAAAATTTTATTATTATTTTATTTAATTTTGTTGATATAATTAATTGTATATTATTTTAACTCTCAAAACATGCATAATTTATAAAGATAAAAATAGATAATAAGTAATATTAACTCATATATATGTGATAAAAATTAATAAAAATATAATGACAGCTATTAAATAAAAAATTTAGTAATTTTCTATTAGAAATATAAATATATATAGAATGAGTCTCACTAGATGGCGAAATCCTACTTAAATTACTAGTCACGACAATCTTTATTCATCTCTTTTGAAAATTAATTGAATTAATTTTAAAAAAATAAACCTATTTTTATTCTCATTTTGATGTGCTAGCTACTATAATATGTCTATCAAAATGAGACTCACACGTAAAAGGATTTTTTTGCCATATAGCTTTCCGGACTATGTGACAGGAACCCCTAGATTATATATGACCAACATGATCCAGTGGTTCCTATTATACAACCTGGTGAGCCATACAATAAGGGACCAAAACTCGACTGATACTGAGTGGAGATTGCAATGTCTAACTTGCACTTAGTAAATTTGCTTTCTAGAAAATATCATATAATATATATATATATATATATATATATATTTATCTAGTACATTTAAAATTTTATTTATGTAATATTCTTCAAATGAATTAAACGCAAATTATCAATGAGATATATCATCTCTTTACATCAATTCATATAATCCATTTTATATATTTTTTAATAGTTTGCATACTGGCCATTTTGGGTATGACAAAATCCTTTTTCTTTTTTGTCCAAAGATTAAGACAAAACCTAAGAACATGCCTTCCACAAAAATAAATAAATAAACTAAGAACACGCCAACCGCGTTTTGGCCGATAATTGCGAATAATTCTTGTCACAATTGAAGGACCACTGCAATGGAAGGGGAACTTTTGTGATACCATAAAGTATTCGTACGAAATTGTTATTAAATTATTATGAAAAGTTTTAATTTATTTTTAATTTAACGAGCTGCCAATAATTTATCCAAAAAGAGTCCTGTCTCACTGAAGATCTTATCATTCATTCTATCACAAAATTATATTTATGTGATCGTTAAACCCGTTAAACCCGTTATTTGCAGATGATGTGGTGTAAAGCTACCACCACTATTATTTATCGCTTAGAAAGTTACGACTTTATTTCATAAATTGTTTCATTATAAAACTATAGAATTAATTATCATTTTTTTTTTACCTCAACAGTCTCACTGAAGTATCTATATTAAATTACTTTATGGCAAGTTGAAAGCAACTTAATATTTTTATTAAATGATTTATTTTTAAATTATTTAACCTAGTTAGTTTGGAGGCTTTTTGTCTAAAAATTCACAATTTTAAGTATATTTGTACATTTATTTATAATATAGGGATGTAATTATATAATATTAATTTAAAAAGTAATATTATTATTATAATTATATTCATACATTATAATTAAATGCACTAGAGTGCACTAAAAATTTTATCAAAATTTAATCAAGTAAAATTTTCTTATGAGATCTAGATCTTAACAAAAAATATATTTCAAAATGAAATTAATTAGTCATGGTTTTAATTATTTTTCGTTTTGTAAAAAGAAAGTAGTTTTGGCTTAGCACAATTTGTTAGAGTTAAATTAAAAAAATACGAATACAAAATGTAGAGAAAATGCATTAGTCGAGTAAGATTAAAGATTTTTGTTTTTGTTTTTGTTTTTTTTTCAATTTGTGGGTAAAAAGTGATAATGAATATGTCATGATCTGAGCTGATAAGATGCGACTGGTATAGGAAATTGTGTATCTCTCATCTTCGTGAGCCTATTAGATATCTTTAAACAGCAAAACTTTAACAAATACATATACCAATATCTGATAAACATCAAGACTAATACATCTGCATATAATAACCAAAATAATCAATTAAATTTGTGTAGAAATTTTGGCAGAGACTTCCCTAAATTATGGACCCCCCAAAATTTCTATAACGAGTTATCTGACATACAACATATCATATATTTACAACACTGCATTTAACCTATATACAAGGGAGTCACTATATCTAATTACAAATGTACCACAAAAAATTATTGCTTTGACAACAGGTTAGACTTATAAAAAAAATAAAAAACACTGAATACTTCTAATAATACAAGGAGAAGGACAAATTGACAACGGGAAAGTTTATCACTAAAACTGTCTTTATTCAAGACTGAATAATTTACAAAGATAACTTAACAATTCCAAAAGTAAATGGAAAACCATTTATTGTCAAATAAGTCCAACCTTAATTTTCAAGTTTCTTCATTCAACAAATTAATATCTATTAAGAATTCAAAATATCCAATTTAATAGAATATATTGGGAGTATCTTACAGAACCATCATATGTTCAGAACACAAAATTAGCCCAAAGCTAGTGTAATTAGATCAGAGAAATAATCCATGATCAACTATAGGCTTTGAATAAATATAATAATGGTCTTAGGCCTCAAATAAAATATAGAGGTTAAACATCAAACCCAAATATATCAAAATATCAATCACAGTGCACTACGACTAATGTTTATTGCCATTAGTTATAGGGTTTTGTTTTGGATACATTCCCAAAATTTTGAAAATATATAAACATTCATATTCAGAAATCAAAATTTCAAAGTCATACTACTTTAGAGTTCCAAATTTCAATAATTCAAAATGCATAATCATAAAGCTCATAAACCAACAAATTTTTGAATCTTATAATACGAAATAAAATTTATAAATTTAGAAGTCTGCCCAAAATACTAGAGATAACAAACATTTATAGTGAAGAATAGATAATTTGAAACAAATCTCTACATAATTAGGATTATCTACTCAAACAAGAAGAGTATACCAACCTCTTATTAATATTGTTTATAATCCCCTTGTCGACAATTATCCTAGTTACTTATAACATTATATAAAATGTTCTTAACCTTTAATGTTCATGAATAATTTCAACCATTTTATCATGTTACCAATCTATTTATCTAGTCATTTATTCACCTTTAACTAATCACTTCTTCAACTCCACTTGCCCTTCCTACTTCACACAATTTTATGAAATCAACAATTTGGCCTACATTTCTTGATAATGCCCCATAATACTTATGGCCTTTATTTTTATTCAATCTACTCTATTATGTACTTATTAAAATTCCAACACCTACCATCAACGCCAATGTCACCTTAGAGGTTATTCAATTAAATTTCAAAATCCTTCATTCAACTTGCATTCTTGTTCATTGCTATTTAATCAAGCTAGATAAGGTTCCCCATTCAGATTTCCTATCTTTTTCTCTATGTAAAATCTAGGAAAAACAAGGCAAATTAGCAATTCAACTTATAATTCAAATTAAAATTTTCTAAAATCTTAAATCATTTCCTAAAGGCATAATAATATTTGAGAAGCCCCAAAAATTCAAATTTCACGTCCTTGCAAGATCACACATACACATATAATTTGGGCTTTTTCAATTCGAAAGCTAAAACTTACAATTGATCAGTAGTTTCATGGGAGAATGATGCAAATTTTACTTATAATATGAAGTTCTATATCAATTTGAAGCAATCACCTCAGATTAAGCTCAAATTTGCCTATTTTTTGAGCGAACAGTGCTGCAAGTTGGGTTCTTCAATTTGAGGATATTCAGACCAAATTGATCGAGGATTAGGATAGAGAATTGGTCGAAATACATAGGGGAATTGAAATCCTAAGCTAAATTAGAGTACAACACACTAATTTCACAGAATTTTTAGATGGAAAATGCATCATGATGTTCCATCGGTGAAGTTGCATTTTTGGGCAATGTGGTGGCCAATGGGGGTCGCTGGGACACCGGTAAGTGTGCTAGGTTGTTGGATGACCACCAGCGAGGGGGAATGGTGGCCAGAAATGGTCAAAAACGTGGAAGACCGATCTGCACATTGAAGACACAGGAGGGAGGAAAAATGAGATGAGATGAGTTGGTATAAAGAGAATTAGTCCACTTAGGTGTTTTTGATAATTTAATTAGGAATACTTTGCATTATCAAGTCAAAATTTTCCTTTGTATATACTTAGTTTCCATACGTTGTTTAGTTATAAATACTAGAAATGTACAAGATAAAGTTTAAGTACTTGCATTAGTTACTATCTTAAATAAAATTTTATCAGCATATATATTTAGTATTGCTTGAAGTCCTCTTTTGAATATTATATTATCATGTAAATATTATCCCTATCCCAAATAAATTTTTTTTTCTATTCTTCAACTCTTAAAATAAAATAAATGATTTATTATTATTATTTTTCTTGGTTATTAAAGAATATATTTAACTCTCTTTGTTGGCTGGATTAATTTTTTTAAAAAGCAAGAATAAATTCAAATAAACTTCCATGTTAAATGAGCTTAAATTTTTATAATTAACAATAAAGATTCACTTTCTACACTAATTTAATACTTTTATTAAAAATTAACTTAGTCTAAATATTAATACCAAAATTTAAACCCCAATAGTCACCATAAAAAACAGAAATACATGACAAATTCGGAATAATTCTTTTGCATTGTAAGAAAATAAAGATGGCCTATTAAATTAATTTTAAGTAATATCTAATTTATTTAAGAAAATTCAGCTTTATTTTTTATTTTCTATTTTTTTTACAAAAGTATACGCACTATCAGACTACAGTAGGGTTACAAAATCATGGATGGGGCATCTATTCCCCTTACCAAAATATTCTGTCTTCGACTATGCAAAAACCCTAAGCTTTACGCCCACCCAGCTTCGAAGCTATAACCCTGTCTTTTCCTCTTCACCTCAACCCTATTCGGAGAACAGAGTGTTACGGAGAGTGTCTTACACTTCCAAGAATTAGACTGATTCACAATGGGTTTTGGCTATTGCATCAGCCATTGTGATAAACTTTCATTGCCTCTTTGTTCGCATTCATCTTTAATCATCGCTTCGTCTAAACGCACTTTGTCAAAACCCAACTCCTTAAACCCTACCAGGTTGGGAGCGACGAAGAATTTAGCTTCCATTTGCTTCCGGCCATGGTTGTCTCCGTTCGCAGGGGTTCGCTGTTCTCGAAAACAGGGGGGCTTATCTGCTAGTGCCATTGCCAGTCCCACAATTGAAGATGTGAGCATAACATCTTCCAAAGTAGGGAAAAGGACGGACTTGAAGAAGATTTTGATACTTGGAGCTGGACCTATTGTGATTGGCCAAGCATGCGAGTTCGACTACTCAGGGACTCAAGCTTGTAAGGCGCTCAGAGAAGAAGGTTATGAAGTGATACTGATTAATTCGAATCCGGCAACGATAATGACTGATCCTGAGATGGCTAATAGGACGTACATTACACCGATGACGCCTGACTTGGTTGAGCAGGTTCTTGAAAAGGAGCGTCCGGATGCTCTGTTGCCAACCATGGGTGGGCAGACTGCGCTTAATCTCGCGGTGGCTCTGGCTGAGAGCGGTGCTTTAGAGAAGTATGGGGTCGAGTTGATCGGAGCGAAGCTTGACGCAATTAAGAAGGCGGAAGATAGAGATTTGTTTAAACAGGCGATGAAGAACATTGGGATTAAGACGCCTCCTTCTGGCATTGGTACGACACTTAAGAGGTGTATGGAAATCGCTAATGAGATTGGCGAATTCCCTTTAATTATAAGGCCAGCCTTTACTTTGGGTGGAACAGGAGGAGGGATTGCATATAATAGGGAAGAATTTGAGGAAATTTGCAAGGCCGGGCTTGCAGCTAGCTTAACCAGTCAAGTTTTAATTGAGAAGTCTTTGTTAGGTTGGAAAGAGTATGAACTTGAGGTTATGAGAGATTTGGCGGACAATGTGGTCATCATTTGTTCCATTGAGAATATTGATCCAATGGGAGTTCACACTGGAGATTCTATCACTGTTGCACCTGCACAAACTTTGACCGACAAGGAGTATCAGCGACTTCGGGATTACTCAATTGCTATAATAAGAGAAATTGGGGTGGAATGTGGAGGTTCTAATGTGCAGTTTGCCATCAATCCAGAAAATGGTGAGGTGATGGTAATTGAGATGAACCCAAGAGTTTCTAGGTCGTCAGCTCTGGCATCAAAGGCAACTGGGTTTCCGATAGCAAAAATGGCTGCAAAGTTATCTGTAGGTTATTCATTGGATCAAATCCCAAATGATATAACGAAAAAGACACCAGCCAGTTTTGAGCCATCTATAGATTATGTGGTTACAAAGGTAAGTAACTCATTATAATGCTATCTATGAGCTCTTTGTGCAGCAAGACATATTTATTTTTTAACTTTGCATTTACTTTTTCCTTGGCTATTCATGTTGCAGATTCCTCGGTTTGCGTTCGAAAAATTCCCTGGTTCTCAGCCCATATTGACAACACAGATGAAATCAGTTGGAGAGGCAATGGCAGTGGGGAGAACGTTCCAAGAGTCCTTTCAAAAAGCGGTACGCTCTCTAGAATATGGCTTTTCTGGGTGGGGTTGTGGACAATTGAAGGAGCTGGACTATGATTGGGACCAATTGAAGTATAGCCTCCGAGTTCCTAACCCGGATCGAATCCATGCCATATACGCTGCAATGAAGAAAGGAATGAAAGTTGACGACATTCATGAACTAAGTTACATTGATAAATGGTTTCTTACGCAGCTTAAGGAGCTACTTGATGTGGAAAATTTTCTGTTGTCTCATAATTTGATGGATTTGACAAAGGATGACTTCTATGAGGTGAAGAGGAGAGGATTTAGTGATAAACAAATAGCATTTGCAACAAAATCCACAGAGAAGGAAGTCCGTTTTAGGCGACTGTCTATGGGTGTTACTCCAGCATATAAGCGAGTTGACACTTGTGCTGCTGAGTTTGAAGCTAATACGCCTTATATGTACTCTTCTTATGATATTGAGTGCGAATCAGCTCCTACTCAAAGAAAGAAGGTTTTAATTTTGGGTGGAGGACCAAATCGAATTGGTCAAGGGATTGAATTTGACTACTGTTGTTGTCATGCATCTTTTGCTCTACAGGTTTGTTTTCTTCTCATGATGTGATTGAGATTCCAATGTTTTAAGTATTCATGCTCCCCCAGCTGTGGATTTGTTTGCGTACAACCAATTTAACTGAGGAAATAGATCAATTTTTCGGTGTCTCTTTCTCCTTTGTACCTCTTATATTTATGAGAAATTGTAACTTAGGGGTGGACATGGTGCTTACATTGCTGCACGATGCCATTGTGGTTCTCTGAAAGTAAGCCTTTTCATGATAAAATTTTAGATTATATATGCTTCTAGTGTGTACTGGATATATACGACTGATATGGCTTTGTTCTACTTTGCACTTCTACAAGAGAGGAACGTTCTTTCTTGATTATCTAAAATCTGCTTATACTCTTATAACTTGTTAATTTGTCTTATGCTTTTGCAGGAAGCAAGGTATGAGACAATCATGGTGAATTCAAATCCTGAGACAGTCTCCACAGATTATGACACTAGTGATCGTCTATACTTTGAACCTTTGACTGTTGAAGATGTCTTGAACATTATTGATTTGGAAAAGCCTGATGGTATCATTGTACAATTTGGTGGTCAAACACCCTTGAAGTTGGCTCTACCTATACAGCAATACCTGGACGAACACAAGCCAGTGTCTGCCAGTGGGAATCTTCGTGTAGGCATTTGGGGAACATCTCCTGATTCAATAGATGCTGCTGAGGACAGAGAGAGGTTCAATGTGATGCTTAGGGAATTAAAAATTGAACAGCCAAAAGGAGGAATTGCAAGGAGTGAAGCAGATGCACTTGCCATTGCATCAGATATTGGATATCCAGTTGTTGTTCGTCCTTCCTATGTTTTGGGTGGTCGGGCAATGGAAATTGTTTATAGTGATGATAAACTTGTAACTTACCTTGAAAATGCTGTTGAGGTGGATCCAGATCGTCCTGTATTAATTGACAAATATTTATCTGATGCTATAGAGATTGATGTTGATGCTCTTGCTGACTCACAAGGCAATGTGGTCATTGGTGGGATAATGGAGCACATTGAACAGGCTGGGGTCCATTCTGGTGACTCTGCTTGCTCAATTCCCACAAGAACTGTTCCATCCTCTTGCTTGGAGACAATTAGATCATGGACCCAAAAATTGGCCAAAAAACTGAATGTCTGTGGGCTCATGAATTGTCAGTATGCAATTACAGCATCAGGGGAGGTGTTTTTGCTTGAGGCCAACCCTCGAGCTTCCCGTACAGTTCCATTTGTGTCGAAAGCAATTGGGCACCCATTGGCTAAGTATGCTTCACTTGTCATGTCTGGAAAGTCTCTTTACGATATAAATTTTACAAAAGAGGTCATCCCTAAATATGTGTCAGTCAAAGAAGCAGTTCTTCCTTTTGCAAAGTTCCCGGGCTGTGATGTTCTTCTGAGCCCTGAGATGCGTAGCACTGGTGAGGTCATGGGCATTGACTCTATGTATAATACTGCATTTGCTAAGGCTCAAATTGCCGCTGGCCAGAAGTTACCACTTTCTGGTACTGTTTTCCTGAGCTTGAATGACTTAACAAAACCTCACCTTGAGAAGATTGCCAAGGCTTTTGTTGAGACTGGGTTTCGGATTGTTGCAACTTCTGGAACTGCTCACGTTCTTGAATTAGCAAAAATCCCAGCTGAACCAGTGCTGAAAATGCATGAAGGGAGGCCACATGCTGGTGACATGATAGCTAATGGAGACATTCAGTTGATGGTGATAACCAGTTCAGGTGATGCACTTGATCAGATAGATGGTCGGGCTCTGAGAAGGATGGCATTGGATTACAAGGTTCCTATTGTGACCACAGTTAATGGAGCTATGGCAACTGCTGAAGCAATAAAGAGCTTGAAGTCCAATTCTATTAAAATGATTGCTCTTCAAGATTTCATTGAAGACGAGATTAAAGAGTGAGAAAATACTTGCAGATAGCCTCTTCTCTTTCAATTGCTCATGTTATACTAGTAACTAGTAAGCATTCTACTTCATCTCTATATTTGGAATTGTTGATGTTTCTTTTTTTTCCCCTACCAAAACTTGTCTGTTTTTGTTTCTTTTCAGATAAGCTAAATTATGAGATACTATTGCTAGGAGTGCGAAGAATATTTTGAAGGACCATAACAATAATAATTTGGTAATTTTGGCTGTATTTACTGTAAGGTCGTATGCATACTTTACTCTTATTAAGACATTTCTGGTACATATTGCCATGAAGCAGCTGTATTTATTCAACAAGAGAATTAAGTTTTGCATGTTATGATTGTGATTTATCTTTCTAACTATCTCCATACTTGTTTTAATTCAAAGTGAAAACTACATAAACTATCGAACAATCTTCAATTGTGTTTAGTCATTTTAGATTGCTGTACTTCATTAAGCATAAACCCATATCTTTAACTTATTTGTTTTGTGTTTTTAGTATTGACTTGCTTAAACTTGGCATGTTGCAGATTGCTTTGAGCTTGTACAACTTGCTAGATTTGGTAGAGTAGCAGATAAATTTAGATGGAATGCTTTCATTTGTAGAGTAAGAGTGAACAAAACTAATGTGGACGGTCATGTAGTCTGTATCCTCACTCTAAAGAAAGCACCTGTTCTTTTGATTAAAAATTTTGTAGGCTGTTGGATTTCTACTGCTCATATTAAGTTTTTAAATTGTTACGATTCAAATGGCATGATTCTCGTTAGCTGTAAAGTATTTTTACATCCCTGGTGGGGCCATTTCAGTATCCAGCACTAACTCCCAACCAAGACTTTGTGCTGCATACATAAATGCTGAGAAATAAGTTTCTATCAACTATCTGCTTAGCTTTTACCACATTGAGTGTTTGAAGGTAGTATATAGCTCTGATGCTTTTGAATTTTTAGAATTCAGTCTTGTAAAAGAAATAATTGCTGATGCACTGGAGTCCTGGCTTTCCTGAGCCTACTGGTATTTGTAAAATTAGGTGTAGTTCAGCCTTGTAAATCCAATTATTTCGTTGTGTTAGGTGTAGTTCAGTCCTTGGAAACAGAAAGAAATGCTATAGTGCGCTCCAGCATCAGTTTTCTAAATATCTTCCCATTGCCAAGCTGATTCGATAGATTGCTTGCAGAGGGAAGCCGTCTGATAAAAGGTTCAATAACGTTTAATATTAAGCTTCCATTGAACCAAAAAGAAAAAGAACAGATTCCTTAGATAAATGAGACCAAAGTTCTGCTCATTCAATCTGGATTTTTCTAAACATCCGAAGCAATTTTGCACCAATAGGATTATTGTTAATTTACAACATCTATTTGTCCTTCCAACGGCTAGATTGTGCAATCATGTATCACCTACAAAAACAGAATGGAAATATGAAACACTTCCAGATAACATTCATTAGGTTAGATATATATAATTTTTTCTTCAAAAAGCATTGGTGCTTGATGGTCCTCGACAGTACCATCAACTGAAACTCTGCTTTATATCGTCATTCGATTTGGATGCCTGGAAATTCTACAAGAACAAGTCAAAAAGTGTTTGTCATTGTATAAAGAAGCAGAATGCCAGCATGTCTAACAATATTATATTTTACCTTTGGCCTCTGAAATAACTATAGCGGTCTGAGTGCGGAACTGATTCGCAGGTCATTTCCTTCTACCCTTAACCGCGTGGACTTAACTAAAAGTTATATAGCTTCGTGAATTTGGCAGCACTAGTTTTAACTCTTTCTAAAGCGACAACTAGCACCCATTATGGATTATGCATAATAAATCTTTGACAGCTTATCACTTATCTTCCCTCCCTATATGGGTCATGATCCTGGTGTATCTATGGGTTTGGAAGTCCTTGGTCAAGCATAGAGAATGTCCTTGAATTGGAATCATGGTCTTCTTCACTCATCATCCTCCAGCTAAGCTTAGTGCCTTGCGGATCACGATTTAGAGTTTGAAGTTTGAACCATGTTTCAATATTTGATCAAAGACCAATTTAAATGACTAGTGGAATTTGCATTTATTGAGTGTGCGGAGTGCGAACCAACCTTCCGCTGTTGAACTTGCTAAAGAGTAAAGAAAGGGATGATCCAGAAGGTACGGATGCCTTAGAACATTATTAATAAATGCTCTAACAAATTTAGAAGGACATACGTCATAAACTTATAATGTAGCAGTATGACCATTCAACAATATCATTAATTTCTACATTCCTTGCATGGCAGGACAAGTGATGATCCATGAATAAGTAGGGACCCATCAACTAATAATTCTGACTGGTTTCAGATGCAACATTCATTTATATCACTTGTGAACCTATTTTGGATATTTCGCTTTAATTGGTTGTGTAATGATCATGTATGACCATACTGGCAAACTATTGGAAGGCATGTTAGGTCAGTGATGTATTACTTCAGAAAATGTCACAACAAACATGTTCATACTTGCAGGTAAAGCCTATCCTCTAGGATCACTGAACATGATGCCATAAAGAAGGAAAAATATCACCACCAATAAGATGGTTTACTGCATATTTTCTAATAATAGAGTAGAATCAGTATATCAACATTCAATTCAATGACTTAAATTTACGGATAATAAATTTAACCTATGACTACATGCGACTACAACTAAAAATTTAAGTTATTGAATTTTGATCAACAGTCTCTATCATTACTATAGAAATTATTACTGTAGGCTTTCCTGATCCCCATAAAGAATGCATAGTAGAGCACGATAGGGTAGGAATGGAGCTAATAAATTTCCTAGTGTCTACACTTTGCACTGCTTCACCATTAAAACGAACACACTTTTGAGTGGGAAGGGAAAAAATAAAAAGCTTAGTTATGGTGGGAGTAAGCCGTAAAGTGTAGTGGGCTATTGTTCTTCTTTTCATAATACCAAGGTCAACACGCTAAAGACTCTTTGCGAAGGCTAGAAAGCAATTAGAATAGAACCCCAAAATTTAAAAATATTACTTCAGATTACAAAGGTCCAACCACTTCCACCACAAAGTTGAAAGCTCACATTTTTTTTGTGGAAAACTTGATCAAAAGATAAGCTAGCCTTGAACCCAAAACGAAAATAATAATTTTAGAAGCTTAATATGCAGTATGTATCGTAGAATAGAATACAGTAGCTATAAAATATAGTTAACTTTTTCAAGATTTGAAAGGTCGCAATCGTTTATGGCAGCTTAAGACTTCTTATCACAGAGTCTCTTTTTCTAACTTAGTGTGTCCAACGAGCTGACCAGCTCTGCACCAACCTTGCCCCCACCTCGTGCCGTATTAATTCTCTCACACACATATAAACACTTAGGAAAACTTTATATAAATATATACATTTATAAACAAGTGATTTTAGAATAAATTACTAAAAACTTAATAAAATGGGTTTTAGGGTCTTTGTGGAGAAATGGAAGAGTCACTGGGTGGTGGTTAAAGGGTAGAAACATAGCACTGTCTATGGTGGCAGCAACAGCAACCCCAATAACTCTCACTCTAAAAACAAACCGTTTTCCCAACTGATCTGCGCCACTTGGCACCAACGTAAAACGTTCAGACAAGAACTAGTTACGTGTGGACCATGTTCATAGATCGATGTTGTCCTTGCTGGATTTAACCACAACCGGGTATTATGGGATATGCTTCAATGGATAACCATTGCAGTTTCATGGAAGTTGTCAATCAGAGTAAGTAGGTAAGATGTTTAGTCCATCGATTATGTCAGTTTAGTGACTAGATTTTTCGTAAGAGGAAAATATGTTTATTTTTGCTTTGTCCTCCGAGGCTGCTATAATATGATACGGTTTAACCTGGCTAGAGGAAAATCAGCAAAAAAAACAAAGTGGGGATGGATAATTCTAATCCCCTAACGTCTAATCTGCATAACCCTTATTCTGCACGTAAATTACTTTCAGGAGGATCTTAATTAGAGTGACGAATTAGCAGTTGCTGAGTCTCTAAGCTAACTAATTGAATCACTGATTATGACTTTTCGGGACGGCTTGGGTCCAAGAAAGCTGGAAACTGAGAAAGACATGTTGATGTCGTAGTTTAATTTCTTAATGCCTTCCTTCTCATCAGGGAAAGACAAATCTGCTTTGAAATTTTGGCAAACCAAAGGAAAATATGAAATTCCTTCCTATGGTAAGAAATTAATTGCAGTGACAATCATTATTCAAAGTCAATAAAAAAAAAAAAATACAAAGAAAACGAATACATTAAGGACACGTTTGGCTGGCATATAAATTTTCTTTCACTATATACCGCCAAACTTTGTTTAAATAGTAGAGTTTGGATCCTTTAAAATATGAGACAGAAGAGAAAGTAGATAAAAAGAGAGAATAAACTTCCATAATGTCACTCACTTTATAACAGTATAGACATTTTACAAGCATCATAAGAATTCACAATGAAAAATTAATGTCCAGTAATTATCCACAAATGTGTTTGGAATATCCATAAAAATATAATTACTTTTCCCTAATACAGAAAAGTCAAAGAGTAATAAACTGCATGGGAAATCTAAAATCTCATTGGTTATATTTAGAAAAAAGTTGCAAGCATTTCATTGGTAACTAGAAATTTCAAAGAAAACTGTAGTTAAAAACTTGCATCACGAACTAGTAACAAAATGTTCGAAGTGTGTAGACGGGGGGGTTTATAGTCAAAGAGGAAGGGTTTTGATACAGTGTGCCAAAACGCATCGCAATCCACAACACCTAACGAAGGAGAAATGGGAAAACGCCGCGCACGCAGCCAACGAATTTCAACAGTGACATCATTTTTCCAAGAGATGACGCTGTTGCTTGGCTTCTCCTTCGCTATAAATGACCCCTTCCCCTACGCTCTCTCTGTGTCTCAAACACAAAAACAGAACAGCCAAACAGAACACAACAATTTTTAAGGTTAATCTTTGCTGAGAATCATGGAGTGCAGTGACGCAAACACTCCCACTTCCTCTCCTCCTCTTTCTCAATCTCCCACTAATTCTTCATCTTCCACACCACATGTTATTGCAAGTCCTTGTGCTGCTTGTAAGCTTTTGAGGCGTCGATGTGCTGAGAAATGTGTTCTGGCTCCTTATTTCCCTCCCACTGAGCCTGCCAAGTTCACCATCGCTCATCGAGTTTTCGGTGCCAGCAACATCATCAAATTCTTGCAGGTACCTTCTTACAGCACAAAATTTTCATTTTTCTTGTATGTTTTCTTGTCTCTAATATACACGCACCAAAATCGTTTCAGACTTTCTTTCCTTTCCTTTACATTTTGTTAGTGAGGAATCGATCCCAGGATGTTCCTTCTTTCTTTTAATGAATTTTCATGTATAGGAAGCTGCTTGATCCACCATAATCATTGAATGACATTTATATGTACATCCCAAGGATCGACGCTAATTGTCCAATAGTTGGAGAAGTTTGAACACTCAAATACTGGAGCTTTCTACGAGTATAACCCAATTTTTTGTAACTATCTGATGGAAAGAGTGGACCTAAAAATTTCCATGCACTCTAGTGCCTCTAATAAATGCATTTTCAACCACCTAATCTTAACGAATACCAAATGGTGGTGGGCCTTCTGGTACCAAATGGTGTAGCCTATAGGATCCCAATTATATTCACCTTAAAAAAACGAATGAATAGAGGTACTTAATTATTGGGTGAAGGCTTATGTGGGTATTCGGATATTCAAACTTACATTTAGGTATTGATTTTCAGGAACTTCCAGAGAGTCAAAGAGCTGATGCAGTGAGCAGTATGGTGTACGAGGCAAGTGCAAGAATAAGAGACCCAATATATGGGTGTGCTGGAGCAATATGCCAGCTTCAGAAGCAAGTGAATGAGCTTCAAGCACAGCTAGCCAAGGCACAAGCCGAGCTTGTGAACATGCAATTCCAGCAGGCCAATCTGGTGGCTCTGATTTGCATGGAAATGTCACAAACTCCTCCTCCTCCTCAGGAATCTGAATCGCCACAGCATTCAGTGGATAATTTCATTTCAACTCCTCACACCTTCGCCTATCAGAACAATTTCAACTTCTTTGAGGACAACACTAGCCTGAATTCTCTCTGGGAGCCTCTTTGGACATGAACACCCACAAAGATTTATTAATAACTTACAAGTTACACTATATATGTATACATATTATAGAGCCATTTGATAAGTGTTCCCATGACAATCTCCTAAGGAGAAGTTGAAGGGATCAATTAGAAGGAAGCTGCTAGATAGTATCTGTATGCAGTTAGGTTCATTCCCTTTGTGAGGCAAAATTTGGAGGAAAGAGTGTAATGCGGGATTCGATCTTGTATTGAAAAGCAATGAATTGGTTTTTCCTCAATGTAACCTCTGCAATATTGGAGAAAAGAAAAAGGGGTTATCATGTTTCAGAGTCTCTTTCGTGCATTGATTTTTTTTTATTCTTAAACACCTTTTTGGTCACCTACTATAATCATTTTTCATAAGTCGATGTTTCACAAATGCCCAATTCCTTGTCAAAGTAACTTTTGACCATCTCTTGGCTTTGAATCATAGTGGCTCTGTCATAGCCCTGTTTTTCATTTCTGGATTTTGTCTTCAAATACGTATCTCTCATTATTATTATTATTTTTAATTGAAAGCTACAGAAAAGGGTGACTGATCTCTCTTCCATAATCCTTATTCAACCTAGTTCTAACGAGATTCTAATGTGAAACCCTTTCAAGACAAAGTGAATTAAGAGCGAATTGTTGAAACATTCCATTGGAAGAGAAAAAGAGATGGAAGTTAATGATCAACAAAAGCGAAAAAGAAGCCTCCTTAATTGAATAAACTTAATCAAGGAGTGATAAAATACGGTGACAAAGAATCTTCTGTTTGATTTTGTTCCCCCTCTTCTGTTTCTCTTTTCGGTGAATGCATTATTAATCGTAGTAGTCTAATCCAAAGACTAATAATTAAGATGATCCTAAAATAACAGAGATCGAGAATTACCTTATATCAAAGTCGTTAATTTCATTGTCAAGGTGTTAACCAACTCTTCTAATTCTTTGCATTGCTCATTTTCCACACAGGATTGAGAATAGTAAACTTCAAATGTAAGTGAAATTAAAAGGAAAACAGGGGATTGGTCAGTTCATGAATTTATGAAATGTACTCCTTCGTTCCTAAAAAATGCATTACGTGACAGATTTAGAAAGATTTTGATTCACTATTGGTTTATCTTGAAAGTATATATATTTATTTTATTTTTATTCTTGTTTTTGTTGACAAAAGACGAATAAGTTAAAAAGTTGAAGAGTTGGATCACATATAACTAGAAGGATTAATATTAAAATTTCTAAAAATTTATATTATGTATCAAATAGCTTTAGTTACTGATCATTTCACTGTCAAGGCCTAAGACGTTAGTGAACCCTACAAATATTTAAGTACATCATTTTCCACACAGGATTGAGAACTTCACGTCTAAAAGGAGGAAAAAAAGGGTCGGAGTTGACCAGTTATATTAATTTTATGGAAGTAATTCTTGCTTCCTAGACATACGTGAAATGTATCTAAATTTTAGACATATCTTAAAAGACTTTAACTTACTACTCGTTATGTGCATTCACTTTATTTTTACTCTCAACTAACAAAATTGAATCATATAATTCTTATAATTTAAAAATAAGAGAGTTAAAATATATTCCTCCAAAGATAGGGCCAGAAGAGGAGCCCAAACTGTCTAAAGTGGGGCTATATGAATTTGCACTATTATATTACGCAATTATGAATATTAATTATCGAATCAATTTTTTATGTTATTAATTTTAATTCTCGTAATTTTAAATATAAATGATTAAGTTTACGTAATTATTTTAATATTAATCGTTGAATTTACAAATTTAATATATTAATGTAGACAATTCAAATTAACGAGAAGAGAGTGGTTGGGAGTAGGGGTCGCAAGCTTTCTGCAATTTATAATATATGCATTAAAATTTTAAGTAAGAAATTTTACATGGCTTTTTAAATTAGAATATTTATATAAATTCTTATAAAATTACATATAACGTCTATTAAAAAAAATATATAAAACTTCTATCAAAATAATTCTTCTAAACTTCGATTTTCCTTTTTTAAAAAAATTTTCTCTGAATTTTGTTAATATTTTTCCATAAATATGCAAGTTAAATGTTTAGTATTAAAGAATTGTGTAAATCTAATGTTCAAAATTCAAAATTAAGATATTAAAATGAATAAATATAATGATTAATTCAATAATTTACATCAATTGGCTATAAAAAATTAACCCGTGTACGGTCTTGTGTTCCTCATTTTGGAAAGCATTTACATCTAAATGCTTAAGTTGGCAATAAGCATTTAAATGAACAACGCACGTGCCAGTGTGGAACTGTGATGATGACATTTGTCTCCCTTAAACGCGTCTTTGGGGTTATAATTCAAATCATGTGCTGCCCACGTGAGTTGATCTCAAGCAGCCCAACCTCATTCTCAATTGTCGCCAATTCATCGTCTTTCTTTTCCGCGACAAAACCTCGTTCCTCTCACCCAACATATCCCATTCTTTTTCAATGCCCCTTGATTGAACCCAAACCCATTGTCTCCCTTATTGACTTCAATTCTTGCCCTATGCCCTCCCTCTGCTTTGCATACCCTAATGACATCATACTACTCCTCATCTTTTCTCCATAATCAATCTGTTTAATAGTCTATTTTAATATTGTCTTTTTTTTTTCCCCCCGATTAAGAGGGCGATAATTTCTTTTGGACGTCATTTCATGATGAACTGTAAAAATAAAGACAATACCAAAGGTAAGTAGGAATTTCTAGAAGCATCGTTCGTATTCAACTTTATGGAAAGCATGGGATGCTTGAGTTTGAAGGAGGAGGATAATTATAAGCGAAGATATGTATTTTGGTTGGACGATATGCAATTTTTCGACTAATTCTTTTTTCTTTTCCTATTTTTTTCCCCTAAAGTCTCTTTTGGATTTTTGTCATTTATAAGTCCAGCTTAATTAATTAGCATCCACCAAATGTCAATATATAAACGATTTGCTCGTTCCCATTAATTCCCCATTGATATATGAAACAATTTAATTAAGTTACCTTTTTAGTTTTTCTGCATTTTTATTTCTGTTTTAATTTGTTATGTCAGGAGTCACACTCTTCTATCACAAACTAACCCATTTTCGTTTATTCAAGATACTCTATGCTTGAAGTACGACTATGAAGCTCACAAATTGCCGACATTAATTGACATTAGATGATGTTCGTCTCTTCCTTGTTTTGTTACCGACACGAAATTGCTTATTGTTTCGAAATGTACAATGTGATGTATATATATAGACACACATACAAACATACCCATGCAGATTACAGTATCATTGCAAGGAAGTGAATCAGACAAAATAGAGTTCAAAAACCAGAACCACGGGAAAGTTGAAAGTGAGATTCATGAGTGAGCCTTTGCATGTGCTTGGTATATTGGCATGCATCACTAGGGATCCAACGAAAGCGATCATAACTTTGAACACGCGTGCAGGATCGAAACGGTGCCGTCACTTAACGAGCACGTTGGTCTTTGACGTAGATTCATTCAAAATAACAACACTGAAAAATTTTAATTATTTAATTTAGCAAATATCAATTAAGAAATAAAGGGAACAACCATAAATGCGACATTTGGACATATATCAGAAAAGTATAATATAATGTACCCAAAATTTTATTCAAAATCCTAATTCTCTAAATTTGTACCTTAATTCTCAAATTAAAAACCTTGATCGTAGCAATATCAAATTAGAAGTATTCGTTAAAGAAGCATCTGCATCGTCATTGGTCTAACTCTCTTTTGTCCTTGAGAAATTTGAGATGGGCATTTGATATCTATTTTGGCAGCTTCTTCAACTACTGCCCAAGGAACGTGATTCTTCGCTTGAAATTCCAAAATTGAGGGCCACCGTTGTACCAAAAAATAACGAAAGCTACTTTGGCAGGTCACAGCGCTCGGTGTGCATTATTGGATTTGAATAGGGTAAATTTAAAATTTTAAATGTACGTGAATTTAATAAAATTTGAGTTATTAGATAAAAATTTAATAGTATAAATTTTAAAAAGTTGTTAAAAATTATTTTATATGTATTAAAATTTGAATTGTTTGATAAAAATTTAATAATTTAATTTTTTTAAAATACAATAAATTTGAATTTTCAAATGCAAAAAATAAAATATTGTGCATAATAATTAATAAATTTAAATTATTAAAATTTGATCTCATTTATATTTTATCACCGTAAATTCTCCAATAAAATTTATTATGGGAAGTGATCAGCTGTCCAAAACTGACAGTTCAAATAGTTACTTTTAACTTTTTCTCCGTACCCAAACCTTAGTAATTGGAAACAACTCTGGTATGCCAACTAAGAATCGTCAGATCCAAAATGCACGTTATATATTGGGGACGCCCATTGGCGCAACGGTACTCTATACAGTCACAAAATGACACGTACAGACCATAGTGGCATTTCATAACTATTGTCACATGCTCGCTTTCCCTTAAAGTTAATATATTTTCACAGAACAAAGAAATGCTCAACCTTAGAATAAATATATTAATAACCAATGGAACTAAATAACTAGAATAGTGGGTTAGTTCCATCTGCGTCAAAAAGTGAAGAGTACATAATCTGTATCTCAATGGCGCGCCAATCTTTATTTTCTTATACTTAGAGAGAGAGAGAGAGAGAGAGAGATATATATATATATATATATATATTTAAGTACTATATATGGAGGACAAATGAGGTAAAGTGATTAGGGGTAGTGGGTTAAGGTTTGATTGAATGGCCATGCACCAAATTAAAGAAGAAAAGCCACGTTTGAAAGCAGAAGCTACACGTAAAGTTATAGATTTTGTAATAAATTAAAATGCTATCATACAGAAACGTTTCGCTGTGGGAAGTGGGAACTAAGTAAGACGCTGATTTTGAAATTATGCAATCGGAAACATGCGCATATACCATCGACAAAACCCCTTTCCTTGATCTTTTTGGTGTAGCTAATTATGTGTTTCTGGGTGGAAATTTGATTTAGAGGTGATGTGATTTTTTAATTTTCATTTTAGTTCAATATTAATTTATATAACTGTGATTCATGTTTAAAAATTTTTATACGAAAAATGAATTTTACTGTTAATATAATTCTATTTATTTATATACAAAAAATTTTAACGCTAAACGAAATAAAATCTCTGTGCAAATAAATTTTTCAACCATTCAAGTACTGATCTAAAATATACTGTAATCAAATTGTGTGTCAATACGACAGAACATATAAAATGAGCGAATTGAATACAAAAATTAAGAGATTAAAATTAAAAAAATTTTAGTCATGAAAATTATCGTTAAAATAAGATGGACATTTTTGATACGTTTGTTTTGATTAATTTTTAAAATAAGATTATAGGAATTGGCCGTGAATTGATCTGCCACCCACTTTCTTCATTAATGCGCAGTCATGTTGGCATACCCATTTACATATGCATGCAAGAATTGATAAAGCGAAACCGACACCCCCATGGATTCCCATCTTCCGCTATCCATA
Source organism: Delonix regia (assembly GCA_037074485.1). Lineage (NCBI taxonomy): Eukaryota > Viridiplantae > Streptophyta > Magnoliopsida > Fabales > Fabaceae > Delonix > Delonix regia. The sequence continues at coordinate 15,102,726 of CM073456.1, read as the reverse complement.
TTTTTGCATTGCTGTTCGCATATTTATATTTAATTAACTGTCAAATTTAATGATTTGTATTTAAAATTTAAATATTTAAATAGATAATTTAAAAAAAAAATAGACGCAATCAATATTTTATTGGAGAAAAAAATTTATAGTAGCTTGCTGGGAGGATAACTTTTCATTGTTATAGACATGCCAATATGGGTAGGTAAAGGTTTGTTCAAGTATTTTATCAATTTGAGATTTGACTCAATTTTATATTTGGGTTGATTTTTTAATCCTAGATTCAACTTGGTTAAATTAAATTTGAGTATTAATCGGTTCAGGCTGAGTCTGTTTTTTATTTTTTAAAAATAAAATGTAAATTATTTTGTAAAAATAATTTTTTTAAACAAAAGATAAAAAAATGAAAGAAAATAAAAGGAAATTAAAAAAATTTTAAGATTTAGAATAAAAAATAATAAAAAGTTGAAAATAATTGATATTTTAAAATTTAGTTATAAATAAAATTTATTTTAAATCAAATTAAAAATATATTATAAAAAATAAAAAAATAAAAAATAAATATCAGGTTAGGTTGACCTGAATCTTATGTCACCTTAAAAACTTGACTCGGTTTGATTAAAGTTACAATTCTTTTATTTAACTCAGTTATAATTTAACTTAATATAACTAAATCAAACTAAAATTATCGAATTGACTAAATCAATACCCACCCTTATTTGCCAATTTAAATGCTTTCCACTTTCTACAATTACGGTTTATTTGACATGCAATACATTGGGCCTTATTTAAGTTTTGTCTTTTGTGAGATCTCAATCTTGGGAATTTTTTTAACAAGGATTGATATTGATATTGGTATTGATATTGTCTCCAAATAGTAAATTCGTTCCGTTCCGGTTTCAATGAATAGTACTTGTGTAGCTTAATTTATGTCAATTAAATCTGATAATTAGTAAATAAATGAATGTAATGCAAAGCACTTTAAACAGTGAAGTGCTACTTAAGAAGCGCCGTTAAAAAATTATATGCCTATATTAGAGTAATTAAATTCAATATTATTGGCATTTTAAATTCAATTTTAATTATTAATTTTTTTTATAAAATTTTGTTGTAATAGACAAAGATATATTAATATTTTATATCATTTATTATACAAAATAATACTTTATTGAAGGAAATAAAAATGAACACTTCCAACAGCTATTCTTCACACTTTGCAGTTTATTTTTATTTATATTCAACGAGATATTATTATGTATAAAAAAAAGGATTTAAATATTAATATATTTTTTTTATATTATAATAATTTTTTCAAAAAGATAAGTCTTTATTAAAATTAAATGAAAATCTTTGAATAAAAAATTTAAACTTAAATAACTTCTTATCATTTAAAGAGGATAAGAATTTTTAATGATAAAGGATTCATGCTATTAAAATATATTAAAAATTAAACAAGTTATGAGTTGGTAAAAGACTTAGAAGCTAGAAGATGGAATTCGGATCAACGACTGTATAATAGATTTGTTGTATGACTGTTATATACATAATTTATTTTTTCATTAATATATTATTATATAGCACGTCTGTTGTACAGCGATATATCCGCGTTCTAGAAACCGAGGTATTTGGGCATCAAACTAAGCAATGACTTGTAGAATATGCAGAGTCAAAATAAGGCAGTGTTAGTGAGTTGTGTTTGGAATTAGAAGGCCTTCGTTTGAAATTTTGAGAATGAAACGTGCAAAACGTCTCCCTCGTTTCATTTAGATTGCGTGCCACAGGGTAGCATTAACACTCCTTTATGCCAGTTTTGGGATGGTAAAAAATAGTCTAGTCTTCATTCCAGTTTTGCAAAACCGGCACGTGCCTTTCGCTTTGGTCTTATGAGTCTAGCTTAAAAAACAGCTGTTAATTTAGAAAATAAACTTTGACTACAAAATTAACTCCTTTAGACAAAGCCTGTAAACTAGGTTAGGTTTGGACTCATATTTTAAGCTTGGCCTACCCTCCTGACTCAATTTTTTTTTAACCAAAATCTAATCTATCTTTAAATGAGCCTTATATGCAATTAGGTCTATTTATAGTCTTGATTTTGTATCTTTGTATATTCATATCCTTCCACGTATAAAAGACGTATAATTATTGATTCTATTAAATAAAAAATTTATCATTTTATATAATACTTCATATCACAAAATGTTATAGGATCTAATTCATTAAAATTTTAGTTTAATTAGTTTAATAAAATATTATCGTGTCTCTTAATAGATGACGTTATGATATTGAATAAATTACAACTTACCGCTCTATTAACTATCTTGTAACCTTTTTGTTCTTAATTATATCTAAAATAACTATGTAAAAGTTAAAATAATAAATAATTTCATTGAACCTATTGACGTAAGAATGAAGTAAAATATATCTTATTACATAAAAGGTGAAATTTATCTAATAATATTTAAGGTATTAATAAATTATAAAGTGTGATCATTAGAGCAAAGAATTCCGGTGCAATTCTCGTTAGGTAACTGAAGTTAGCATTTGGACATCCAACAGACGCCTTCGCATTTGAATTTGAAGATATCGTTAAATTCTGTCCTTTTCTGATTATTTTCAATTTTTCCAACCCTTAATGTCTTCTTGCGTTGAATGAACTGAACATCACATTACTTGCCCTCCCTGTTTTTTCTGCTTTTTCCTTCTCTTTATTTTGATGTATAGCGAATGATAGAATCCCATGGGGTGGAGTTAGTAATTTAAAGTGTCATCATATTTAAAAACTTTTTTTAAGAATAGAATAGAGTGATGTTATTATAATGATACCCTTTTATTTAAAAATTTATAATAATAATATTTTATTTATATTAATAATAATATGTAAACTCTTCTATTTCATTAAAAATAATATATAAGCTATTTCATTTCATTAATTACCTTTTTTTTTTTATTAAAATTTCAAACAAGAGAATAACACATTTTGTCATTTTACTCTATTATCATTCTATTTTTTTTTTAAATTAAAACTCTCAAATATAACCTAACAGTTTTGCAGTGGCAACAACTTAGACTTGGAAATTCTCTATTTTTTTTTCAAATATTATTTCAATCACTTAATTAATTAATTTAACTTTGATAAGATTTCTTATTTTTCTTTGGTTTCTAAATTTACTTCTTTAATTTTTTTTTATTTATAACAATGTTGATAAAAATGCTTATGAATTAATTTCGTCAAATATAAATTACTTCTCTCTCATAACATTTATATTTTTAAACAAGGACCTATTTATTTATTTATTTTCTCTCTTTCCGAGTGAAAGATCCTCAATTGTTCATTATTTTTTGGTGTCACGTGCTTTAGCGTGAATAACTAGTTAAGCATTTTCATGAATAATGAATAGTGGAAGATTGAATAGGTGGGCTAAAACAATTAATGCAGGGCTACTTTTAAGGCCGGGTCAGGCCCAGACGGAATGGGCCATACACCTTGATAGCAAGCCTTTGTGTTAATTGCATTTCAAGTGTCAAGACCCATAGAAAGAAAAAGAGTAAAACTGATGAGGGCTCCTTCTTTCTTCTTAAAATTATGAGGATGACACCTGTATTGCTCTGTAATCTGTGGGCTTTCACTTGTTAACTTTTTAAGCCCGGGAATATTTAACCGGAAACTATTTGTTAACCTTGGCCCATACTCACCAATGTATATATTTGTAAAAGGATTAAACTTGATTACTCTTTGATATTAAGTGTTGATAAATATATAATTAAATAATCATAATATTAAATGTGTTTAATTTAATTCAATAATTATGTAATTATTTATAAAAACTATACAAAAATTGTGATATTATTGAAAAAGTATATTTTATTATCTTTTAATTAAATAATAGCATAGTAAAAATACAAATATTATTTAAATATTATTCCAATATTTGCTTGTTGCAAGCCGCAAATAAGTATAAGAAGTTTGTCATCAACTTATCATAGAGATATAGTCATCAATTTAAGTCAAATTCATAAAAGTTATAGTTTAGAACCAAACAAAATTTATTTTGATAAACTCTTTATATTTGGCAAGCTACAATAGTCGAATTATTCATTCTGTTTTATATGATCTTTTAATTTATCATTCACAACGGATTTGGAAGATTTTATCTTATTGAAGAATTTAATTGATTTAATATGAAAAGAGGATAGAGATAATTGTTCTGTTGATTATAATTAAGTATTATATTTTATATTTCTGTTAATATTTATATAGTAATATCAAATCAAAGGATTGACGCGACGAAAGAATGTTGACTGAGGTAAGGTTTTTTATTTCCTTCATGTGCCCTCTTGGCTTGATTCCTACGCTGAAGATATAGCATTTTACGTCGCAGAGCTTGAGACTATCCAGCATGGAGAATCGTACGCAGGACGAAGACGAACTGCAAACCCTCATTTCTGAGCTAAGCCAAGCCTTCATGATGGCTACAACCCTAGCGTCCGATTCGGACTTGGCCTTCCAACTACAAATGCAAGAAGCAGTTAATGCTTCTCTCGCTTCCCGAACCCCGGCTTCACCGTCGCCTGCCGCCGTTTTCACCGATGAAGATGACGCTGGCGGTGTTCTGGACTTGGCGCTTATGCTGGAAAACTTGCAGAGGTTCACCCTAGAGCTTAAGGACCGCGAGCAATGCCTAGCGGAGATGGCGAAAATGAGGGAAGATCTGGACCGTCGGATTTTTGATCAGGACTTCGCAGGGGACATTCTGAGAATTCCCGAGGATCAGTGGATAAAAAATGGTGACAATTACTGTAGGCCCTACAATGCTGACGGTGCATCGTCATCTTCGTCGTCGTCCGGGAGCCGTTATTTGGCCTCAGAGCTTTTCAAAGTTTATTGCAAGGGTTTGGTGAGCGAAGAATGGGTTAAAGATACGAGGGTAAAGGTGGCTGCCATTGGGGTTGCCATTTGTGATTCGAGGGATTGTCTGATTTTTGAAGTTAGGAAGCCTCTGGAAACGTTGAATGCTGGTGGTGTCTTGTTGAGTACTGAGTGTGCTGAGCTGCACGCAATGATTGAAGGCCTTGAAAGCGCTCTTAGCTTGGGATTACAAAGGCTTACCATTTTCTGCGATGATTATATGCTTTACCAATATGTGAGTTATATCACACATATTATTATAACGCTTTACTGCTCCTGTCTGTTATGTCGTTCCTTTCGATGACTATAGGCCTTCCCAATATCTCTTATTCTATTCCAATGCTTTAATGTTCCTATTGTTGTGTCGTTCCCTGCTTAAGAAAACCACACACGCGAAAGAGGAGAAAATTTCCAAAAGAAGAAGAAACAGAGAGAGAAGGACGATGAATGAATATATTCTTGGTCATTTCTGAATTTTTTTGGTCGTTAGACCGCGAAACAGTAATATTAAACAATTTACCGTGGTAGCATTTTTGACTTGCTGATGTAAATATCCGTCGTTACTACTTGCTATTTTAGAAGTTCAAGTTTACTCTCATCCGCGGCCCTTGTGATCTGGATACAATTTAGTAAGGTTTGCATTCTGAAAATATCATTATTATTTCCCACTTCGTGACGTGCATCATTAATGTTTCGTGCTTAATGTTGAATAAGATGTGATTTGAACTTGCTCAATATCAATGGCCCATGTATTTGACTATTAGCTGTTATTTTTTATTTTGGCCAATAACTATTTGCTGTTATTATTTGTAGACACTAATAGTTATTTGCAGATGCCGTGAATTTGTGTCATTTTCAGCAATTAAGGTAGTTGTAGTTGGTTGACAACGGTCTTTGAACAGGTTACAGGCAGAGTGCAAGCAAGCGAGCATAGTAAGTTAGGTGCGCTACTCATTCAGGTGTCTTATCTTCAAAAACAATTTGCATATTGTGAACCATCGCTTGTTATACGAAGCATTATCAGACATGCTTTTAAATCTGCAAGAGATTCAATAGTTTCCCAAATCAAATGGTCATCAGAAAAGGATAAAGGTAGAAGCTTTAAGGAGACCTGTGCTATTTGTTTTGAAGATACTGATGTTGACAAAATGTTTTCGGTGGATCACTGCTTGCATAGATATTGTTTTTCATGTATGAAGCAGCATGTGGAGGTGAAGCTGCTTAATGGAATGATGGCTAACTGCCCTCATGAAGGTTGTAGATCTGAGGTTGCTGTTGATAGCTGCAGAAAATTTTTAGCACCAGAATTGGTAGAACTCATTCATGAACGGATGAAGGAATCTGTTATCCCTGCTACAGAGAAAGTGTATTGCCCATTTCCTAGGTGTTCAGCATTGATGTCAAAGCACGAGGTCTTAAAGTACACTAAGGCTACCTCTTTTGGAGCTGATAACCATGGATACAGGAAATGCTTGAAATGTCATCAATATTTCTGTATCAATTGCAGGGTTCCCTGGCATTTCAGTATGACATGCTATGACTATAAAAATTCCAGTCTTTATCTTCATGCAGAAGATGCTAAGCTGAAGTCTCTTGCTGCCATGAAATTGTGGCGGCAGTGTGTGAAGTGCAATAACATAATTGAACTCGCTGAAGGTTGCTATCATATTATGTGCAGGTAATGCCATTCGCACTCCTCTTTACTTCTCAGTGTCTCCACCATTTTACAATTAGAGAGAGAGCGAGAGAGAGGGAGAGATCTAGAAGCAACGTGATATGTATAAGCATAATTATTTACTACATTACAGTTAGAATCAAATTTTAACCAGTGAAAGTCTGCTTTATTGCATTTCTTTGTAGATGTGGGTATGAATTTTGCTACACATGTGGAGCACAGTGGAAGGACAAGAAAGCAACTTGCTCTTGTCCGCTCTGGGATGAGCGTTACATCATACGTGATCAACGTTGACAAAGAGGACGATGAATATATATAGCTGGGCCAACCCCTTGCGTTGCTCCACCACTCAGAAAAAGTTGCTTTGTCTAGATTCTGCGCAAAGGCATAGATGTTGATTAGGTTCTCTTGCAAACTTGTCTTAATTTTGGTTAGACATAATTTTTCAAGCAGTGACTATGATCTGCTTGGCTTTGAAACTCATCAAACTGCATATACAATTTTGTTTTCTCGGGGCAAGATTTAATTATAAACTTTAATTTAAAATTTTATTTATTATTGAACCTTTTCAAAGTCTGTATAAAATATTTTTTATTATTATATACATAGATGTGAAAGTAATATAGTTCGACCAAAAGAAAAATATGATGGTGAAGTGTTCACCTTAAAAGAAAAATCGAGCTTTTTATTGTAAAATCTTGAAAAAAGAAAAACGATAAGATGCTTGCTTTTTATTTTTTATTTTTATTTTTTTTCCTATTTTTAGGTGAAACGTTTAGAGTAATGAGTAATTGTGCTCCTGATTTTTGGCATGGAAGCTGTAATAGGAAATAAACTGCTATCACTAGCTATTCTGGTCTATATTGCTTGAAGCTTTTCAATACGGCTGCAAATTTAGTCCCAAAAATAAATAAATATAGTTCCGATGATGTGCTAAATGTGTTCAGATGTGGTGCATTTGAGGAAAAATATATGCATTTAACGACTTTTATCGAAGCAAATGCATAAATTTAACAAACTAAATTAAGAATAACTGATCGCATTTGATTAAAAGTTTTGATGTATCAAAAGTCTTAAAAATTTATTCAACAATCTATATTGCGTAAACTGTACAATCCAACAATTCTTTGGACCTAAATCTCTTATTAATACGAGCTCAAGTATTGTCTGTTTCACTGTTGTGAAATGTTTTTATTAAAACACAAATGTAATTGCCTCAAAAGCATCATGCATTGTAGAATATGTTTCTTTATTTTGAATAAATTTTATCATAATTTAAAATGTTCATTTGACTAAAAAAATAAAATCTAATTAAAATAATTTATATGGTAAAACAAGTCAAACTTAGATATTTTTACAGATTAGTCAAAACATAAAGGGCGTTAATGAATTATTTTAGTAAGAATAAAAATTAATATTTTAAAAAAATAATACGTTCATAAAAATTAAAAACTAATATTTTTATTTAAAATATTTATATCAATATAACAATTTATTTATGTTTACAATTTTGTTATATAAAATTTTATAAGTAATAATAACAATTAATTACGTTATATATCTTAAATCTTAAAGTAGTAAATAAATTTATTATAACTTTAAAAATCTACTTAACTTGAAAGATTTAGTTCAAAAAATATAAATAAAAACTTAAATAAAAAAAATTTGACAAAAAAAGAGCTCAAATTTTTTTTAAAACTTAAATTAAAGCTCAATTTCTTAAGATGTAACTCGATGATCAAATTGTGAATAAAAGACATTTCCTTTGTCGTCAATTACAAGACAATGCTGCTTCGTTTTTTTTTTTGTTTTTTGTCTTTTTTCTTACTGTCAAACAAGAAAATGCTTTCAAAACAAAAGAAAAGTACAAAACAATGACCCTCCCACGAACATCCCAGCTAATATCTTAAAAGCGCTAAGCAGTTGCTTGAGGGGTTCAACTAATCAATTCAAGTACATTTTTTGTTTCTTTTTCATGTACGTAAATGCACAAATCCACCCCTTCGTGTCCCTCTATAGCCAAAATCTGGGAGTAAGTCAGATTCAAAACTCAAAATATACAGCTACATATGTGTTATAATTACATTTGCTGCAAATTTCACAGACAAGCACGTTAATAATTACACACGTTTATAAGAAATATAGTTTTTTCTCATACAACAATTGAGCAGTGGCTGAAACAATAGCACCTAAGCAAAATATCCCAGATGGAGGAGATACCTATTGTCCGTCAGTGTCATTTTAGCAGCTTGGTAAAAAATCTATGCGTCTCTGAAGGAAGCCGCAATCATTCGCTTCTGTTTTGGTTTTCTTTGATATTAGAATCATTGCTAGGAAGGGCTACTGTGCCCTCAGTATTAGTGTATGCAGGACAGACAGAAGCAAATTGACAGAATTTACATTTCCAGCGCTCGTCCTCAGGGGCATAGCTAGCTTCTTCCTCACCAAGCCAAAACTTGATACATGTTTGAATCTGATGCTTTAGCCACTTCGAATCATATGTGAATTTATCTTCACCAAGCAGTGAATGATCCTTCTGAGACTCATATCTGCCGCGAAGCAAACAAAAGAATGTCATTCTTGGACATTTAAGTGTTTTTTTTTTGTTCAAATTCATCCTCTTTTACTTTATTCATCCTTTGCACTCTCGAGGAAGAACTTTCAAATAGGAGCCATCCCACGAAAAAAGAACAAGTCTCCAATGGAAGGCAAAAGGCAAAATTCACATGTTTCACAAAGTCAAAACTTATTATCCACAGCAGCTTTGGATATCAATAAATAAATACTACTACGACATACAAATCTGTATTGAGAGCTTTTGTACTCACCTCAATAGGAGCTGATCATGAGCAGAGCCCAGTCCTTTATGTGGAATCTTGTAATGTCTTACCACATCGCCAAGAGTCTGCATTTACCAATTTAAAAATAATTATTAAAAAATCCGTACAGCATGCTTCACCTATCAATCAATTGAAACTACACCATATTAATATAGTTGGTTGTTCCACAATTGTGATAATAACCCCAATATTAACCCAAAGGCAAAATTATATCGAGCAATGCTCTAGTTACACTTGACACGGTGGGTAATTCACAAACTTTTTTAGTCCTTTCTTAGTTAATCAATAAATGAAGTGAAAGGTATCCTTTTGTGCAATAGGGCAAATTACATATCCATATAAATACAATGACCAAGGGAATATTACGAACTTAGGAACCTGATTTTGACTTATCGACGCAGAGAATCCAGAGTCAACACTTTCCACTAGCAGATCTTCACATAGAGTATGTTGAGAATTTAAGTGAAAAGAATCAAAAAAATGTTTAATGGGGAATTTACGAGCAACTAAACTGTCCCATATATACTTATAACACATTAACTGAAGCCTGCCAAAAAAAAAAAAAGTAAAGTAAATTATAATTTAACTAAATGCATCAGTAGCTTGCAATTCTGCATTCCAATGGAATGAAATAAAAGCTAGAAGCCTATAATAATAAACACACCTTCCATTTCTTCGTTGTGGTTCAGAAGGAAGTGTATCATGGGAACGAGTCTTTGTATCTATTAGTATGGGTTTGCAATCACTTAACGTCGTTGGCAACTGAATCTCATCAATCGCACCCACCACCCATACACCTTCTGCAAAGCCTATTCTGATATCAGAAGAAAATTCCATCATGACCATAAGTGCTACAAATTCTACCATGGCAAGAATGAGGTGAGTCTAAACTCTAAAGTAAATGGTATAACTGGCCAGATTTCACTGAAACCTAATATCTCAGTAGAAACATAAAGCTGGCTTTGCTCCTTGTAGCATTTTTTGAATTCAGTGCGTGCAAAATTCAGGGTTTTTCCCTTAGGATGTAGTTTCCAGCATTAAGGTTCCAGAAAAAGGAAAAAACAGAGCTTACATATCAGGTGTTGGAACTCAATGCAACTAAATAAATCTATTGAGCTTCTTATAACTTAGTACTAGTGAAGGAATTGTGTCATTAAAAGAAAATGCTGACTTCTCCTAGAAGAGTCAAACCAAGTTCAATAAGAACCCAGGCCAAGTTTCATTGAATTCTAGAAAACATTGTGATGAATAACTCAACGCTTCCACCAATCACTCAGCAATACACAAAGGATGCACTTAGAAATAATCCTTCCAAAAGGCTACCAATCTGAGTCCAGTTCTATCTTTTAAATAGAATCTTGTTCCAAGGCAAATTAAAATAGGCTGTCCAATACAATATGTATTGCATGTAAAGTTTGACAAATATATTCATGCAATTTGGCTTAATAACCATACCATAGAAACTAAAGACAACAAGAGCATAATTGCACAATAACATTGTTATGTTTGGACTTTGATTCCAACTCCAAAAATACAAAAATAACAACCACTGACCAACTGCTTTTAATACATTGCAGTGCCTCAAAGGAAAAACGGGAAGCAACCAAACATCATTTCTCCGTGGTATCAAAACCTAATCAAACTACGAAAATTTGAGGATAGAGTCACAAAATATTAACTTACATGGGCAGTTCACGAGTTACTCCTTCAAACAGTAATTGGTTCACACCATTTCTAAAATTAATAAACTTCAAGGCCCAAAAATCTTCGCGTGATTTGACGTCCACTTCCACCCATTTTATCACCTGCAAAACAGCATTTATAGATATGACTTAAGGGGATACCAAAGTTTAACGATGATAAGAAAATGAACTATGGGTAGACTGATGATTAGAAATTTTTGCGAGTAAAATTTTGACAATGACATCATATTGTGTTACGTATATAAGCTCAATACTTTTGTAAAGAAACTATATTTAGTTGAATCTCATCACCCATAAACTTGGGAGTTTTCAGTTGCCAAGCTTTTAATTGTTCTAACTAAATATTACAATGTGTGTGAAATTCTGTTCTATGGGTCCAATCATCAATTGGCATTGGAGGTACTACATTGTGACCATCAAAACATTAGTCAGCAGTTATTGTTAAATCAAAATTTATATCGCAGATATGAAAAATCCACATGAGCAGCATTATATGAACATTATTGGAGACTTGGGGATTTTAGCTTTTCATAAATTCCAGGCTACATAACAGTTTTAAAGAGTAAATTGCCATAAATTCCACCAGCATCCAATATTTTAGTAGCAGCTCATCAGTTTAGCAACAAATATATGTAATATTTGTAACTAAAACAATGTATAATTAATTATACAAATGTTACATTTATAGGGAAAAAAATCTACTTGAAAGGAAAAAAGAAAAGAAAATATCTGCAACGCACATCTCTTAAAATAACTCGGCCAAAATTTAGAACACAGTGGAATCTCTCGATCTGAAATGATCTTTAGAACCAAATCATACAATGCTTGCATTTGATGTTCATACGCCGGATTAATATATCAGTCACATCACCAGATGATAGCATACCCATAAGAATAGTAATGAATTCTAACAGCTATTAGGCTTCGACTTTAAAACAAAGAAAGTTGGCATTTTTGAATCACCTAATATTCTTATATGAATCCAGCATAATTAAAAGGACCATGTAAGATGCCCAAAGTTAGAATTCAAGTAATCGATTTGAGATAACAGTAAAATACCTCTTCTTCAAGTTTTATGTGTCGAGCAATACCTGCTCTCATAGCTTCAGTGGTCTTCTGTGCTCCATAAAGGAGAGTAAACTCCATTTGTTTTTGGCACCATTCCTATCATAACATATAATAAGACAAAGTTAAGACAATTGTGACCCTAATTCCATGGAATGGACAAATCAGTGATGGCATCAATAAAATTACTATAACAAACTATGTAATATACATGAAAGGGAAAACCTGACACCGAATGAGACCTCATATAACGTTAACTGGTAAGCAAAACCCCAAAATAAGTTCAAACCACACCCCAGCACAGAAAAGATAGAAATTTGATACCGTAGATGTAATATCAGTGACAGTCAAGCCCCTATTTTTCCTAAAGCGGTGCAGATACGACTCAGTCACTCTTCTCCTTTTCTGGGTGTTTACCAAATTGCCGGAATCCTCAATGTCTGGCTGGGTACACTTGGATAGCCTCCTGTTGGATTGAAGGGCAATTGATTGAACTGGGGATTTGGTATTCCTGCGAAACTGAGGAGAAAAACTGGGTGAAACTATGGCAGGGACAGCAGAAAAAGCGAAAGAACGAGCAGAGGCTAGAGCAGCTTCAATAAGAGCCATCTCCTCATCACTGACGATCTCGATCGGGATCTTGGGAACATTATCGTTCTTTTTAACAGGTAAGTCGGAGGATGTTTCGCCCATGTCGCTATTTCAGCAATTCGTGGTAAAGTGGCCGTTGGAATCGCCACAGTTGACGGAGAAGTGATGCACCAATATGGTGTAATTGCACTGCAAGTATTTGATTCAGCAAGTTCGTGGTAACAAAACGTAAAATGGCCGTTGGAATCGCCACATTTGATGGAGGAGCGATGCCCCAATATGAAGTAAATTGCATAGCAAGTGTTTGGAGGCCTAGGTGGGGGGATAATTTGGGCATGCGGGTCAATAGGGAGGCTTTTTATTTTGACTAAAGCAAGCCAACTTCTTGGGCTAATTGATATAAGATACTATAGAAACTTTTTAAATTAATCTTTTATGCATTGAACCCAAAAAAAAATAATTTTTTATGCATTATGATAATTTTAATTTAATATTATAAGAAAAGTAGTAAATTTATCCTTGATATAATAACAAAAAATTAAATAATTTTACTTTCGGAAGAAATATATATAGTGCAAAAAATTAATTTTATTAAAAATAAATTAATAAATTTAGCATAATCTAAATAACTAGACAAATATTAAGTTTAAATTAGATAAATCTAAAGAGTTAGTATAATCTATATTTTAATTGGTTCTGGATGCTCTTTTTTCTCCGAAGAAAAGAAATTGAAAGAGGATTAGATTTAGGATAAAAAAGTTCTTTGGTTTTTCTAATCAAAGTCTCAAATAAATCTATAATAATAAAAGAAAAGTTATTTTAAAATAGCCAATTTTTTTATACTTTGTTGCAAAGAAGATATAAATTTTTTATATTGTTATTAAAAATTTTAATTATAAACAATTACACCTAATTTTTTTCATTGAATTAATATATTTATTCCAACTTCCTTGTGATTCGAGGATAATTCTTTAAAATGATCGCGGAGAAAACTAAAACAGCCTTGTATTTGTATTACTCATAGACTGTTTAGTTGTGGCCATACTTTCAGCTGCCAGCTAGCTTCTTTATTTAATTATTATTTTCGGGTAAAGAAAAAACAAAAGCCAATTAAAAAAAAACACCATATTACAGAGAGGGGACGGAGTTGAAACTTGAAAACGTCATTACAGTGAACAGTAGACATGTTCAACTTTCAACTGCAAGTACGGCATTAATTTGCGTCCTTAACCGGATGTTTCTCGTCGGATCTCATGTGTGTCTGTTGGTACCATGAATAGCCAGCAAAGCCCTTAAATTCTACATGAACGACACGTGTCTGCCCTCTTTCCTTCATATCCCATTCCACACTCGTCCCTTTCCCTCTCCCTCTCCCTCTCCCTCGTTCTCAGTTCACACTAGCATTGTGTCAGAAATACAAGGTATGGAAAAGAGAGCGACACTTGCGGTGTTGCTTCTTGTGATTTGCAATGGAGTTATGGGTATGGCAGTGTGGTCGTTGGAAGATGAAGAATGGAGTGGAGAGAGAGAAGAGAGAAGAGAGAAGGGGAGGTTCAGAGCCGTGGTTCCTGATGCAGTCGAAGCGCATTGTGAAGACAGATGCAGGAGAAATGAGAGTGCTTGAAAGCCATGGGAATGGAGGTTGGATTTTGGAGAGACCCTTGCACATTGGGTTCATCACTATGGAGCCAATGTCCCTTTTTATTCCTCAGTATCTTGACTCTACTTTGATCCTCTTCGTCCATATAGGTATATCACAAACACGTTTCTCAATCATTCTATTTCTCTATATTACTCACACTCACTATACAAAAATTAATCTCATTTCAATCACCATTAAGGTATAATATTGTTTCTGGAAGGTCGATGAAACACAAGGACTGTTTGGTATAATGATTTTGGGCTATTCTATGGAAGGGTTGGGGTTGTTAAGAGGCGGACTTTTATACTATTGAATTTTTTTTTGAAAATGTATAAATTAATATATATATATATATATATTTAACATAACATTTAACTTTATGGGGGATTGAATTCTCCATAATAAAATTGAAAACTTTTTCCGAATATAAATGTAATGTTTGGTACGTGATTTTTACTAAAAGCTTTTGAAAGTTATAATTTCTCTTGAAATTTAGCATACTAAAGTATAACTATTGAGATAGATTTTTCATCTATTTTATCACTCCTGCTTTTGTATTTGACTTTTTTTTTTTCTGGTTAAAGAAAGCTTATAATGTTTGTTAGATAAATCAAGCACATTGAGGATAATTATAGAAGAAATACCTGGACAAAAATTACTAAGAAAATTAAATATGTATGGTAAATGTCACGTGACAACAAGGAAAATCCTAGATTTTGCAAGTTCACATTGGTAAGAACATAAATCACAAATGAAAAACTTAATAAGGCAACATATAACATACTAATTATCCTTTCTGAATTAACAATGATCATGCACATTAGGCCTAGATCTTGTAGAAATTTTAGTAGAATCTCCCTTAAAATTAAGACCTATCAAAATTTCTACAAGTAACTGTCAATCCAACCAATCAATATAATAGAGTGTTACCTCTCAAATATAATCAAAAGAAACAAATACACCAGAAGGGTTAAGGATACATAACCTGTGGTCATCAAGATATATAACTAGAAAAGTCCAAAGAAGTCTCAAAACTTTACAACCCAGATAGATACAACACAAAGTAATTACCCTTTGCAGAATAATGTGGGGCTCACCAAATGGAGTCAACAATCACTCTTCCACTCCCTCACTCTTCCACTCCCTCTGGCAAATTAATTTTACTAACTGAGACAACAATTTTTTGACAAATAACATCCTAGAATAATCAGTAATTAGTAAATATATAATCAACAATCAAATATGGGAAAATAACTAAATAAATCAAGATAAAATGTCAAATTATGTAAAAGTCTCCAAGGATAGGAACTGGTTATCTAATGAACATAAAAATCCTAATTTTTACATGGATCAATATACACTTAATAGCTCTTCTCATTTAAAACAATTAGAATTTTCTTTTCTAAACTCTTGGTAAGCAATTTAACTTAAAATGCACAAGTTTAATAGTAAAGCATAAAAAATAATGGGTTTTTAAAATTTGTTCTGAGAAAGGATTACAATGGACTAATATCTAGATATCTGGCGTGGGCACATAACCCACAAAGGTAAATTACAACTGGCAAGAACACATAGTCTACGAGGAAAAGTAACCAATAGGTATGAGATATGATCTCACAAAAAATCAACCATCCCTCTGTCTATGTGTGATGACTGTCACATTGAGCTAGCACCTCCACTAATCATACTAGTTGGGTATTCCTAATGTGCACCAAAGACTAACAAAATTATTGTTAGCTTCAAGTGTCCTAACTAGTCCCTCCAAGACTAATGGAAAGTGAAACAAACATGTATGGAATCAATTAACTTTACAAATACTAGCTTATCTAGCAGTTGCACATAATTGTACTCATGAATTTCTCAACGGTCCTTAACAATCCATACATGATTTAATTATGTAATTCACCTTTGGAAAACTATCTAATAGGAATCAACAATATCAAATAATTATAATAATAAAAAGCAATATTCAAATAAAGAAAAAGAAACATAAATCATGTAAAAGAGTTAGGAATGCTATTTGCACACCTAAATGTTTGTAACTAATAGGCAACCTAATCTCTTTTAATTCGGGTGAAACTCACACCACTAAGAATTCCCTATGACAATAAGAAACTTAAATGACTTTCCTTCTCTTATTCCAGACACTCTTGACATAAAGTTTATAATGGAAGTATTGTTGGAAATACTATAATAACCTTATAAGTCCACAATTATTCAATTAAGCCTTAATCTCATTAATTTAACATCTTAATTTAGAACTTAAGAGTTTCTTTTACCTTAATCCGAACACCCTCAACATCAAATTCTCGTAAAAACCTTCACAACTCACAAGGAAATGAAATCCTATAAATATATCCAATTAAGAACTTTTATTCCTACATATATTCAAGTAACAAAAGAATTTCTCAATTCACTAATTGTTAAAACCCAAACCAAGCATTCTCTTTATATAAATTCCATTATTGAATTTCTAACATGTTTAGACAATTAGTCATTCACAATAGACCTATCCAACATGATTGTCCTTCTTAATAACCTTTCCATAAGTATGAGATTCAAGGAAAAATATTAATTCATGTTACCTCTCAAAACGATAACTTCCAACTACTCCAACTATTTCCCCCATACTGTTAATTGAAGCCCCAATTCTCAAAAAGTTTGATTAGGTCCTTTAAGAACCCAAAATTTGCTACAAATTGGGGATTTTCCTAATTAACCTAGAATTCTTAATGTAACTTCAAGTTGAGAGAGAGTAATAGCCAAAAATCATATAAAGAGGAAAAGGCGCAAGTTAATTTTGAAAATCACTCACTAATCTGTGCCCAATTTGAAAAAATTTGAATTTACCCCCTAAGTTCAAACCTTAACGCAAACCTATGGGTAATTCACCAAATCTGAAGCAAATTTCATGATGTTAATGCATGAAATTGAAGAGGAAAGGATGAAAATAGAGTAATGAACAGAAAACATAACAAAAACATTGAAGAAATTCATCAATCGCACTACATTTTTACTTCTCATCCTACGGCTAGCTTCAACGAATGACAAGAAGGAGTTTTTCGTTAGAATAACAATGATCTCCAACCAAGTCTCCACCGCCAATGATGGTGAGAATGACAGAGAACAATGCCAGTGGAGTAAAATTGAAGAATAAAGAGAGTGTGGTGAGGGAAGCTCCTCTGCAATGAAGAGCATAAGGGTATCATGGAAAAAGGAAAATGAAGTTGGGGGCATTTTTGTCTTTTCAACTCTTAGTGCCACTTGTCAGGTCTAACTATTGTGTCATCCTTAATTTCAAAATATTTCTCCACCTTATATAATGTTATACCTTACTAAACTTTTTTGAAAATTTCCCTATACTTATTTTAACATTATTTATTTTACTTCATCTTTAATCAAATGGTTTATAACTTAATTTATTACTACTAATCAAAATTATTGGGTTATTACAGTAACATGAAAAACCATGTAGCATAAGTGAATTTTAAAATTTAGGAGTTATCATGGACATTGGGCCTCAATTGCAGGGAAAGCAATGGTGGGATATGTATAAAAACATAAAATGGCAGAAAGGAAATTGATGAGTGGGGATGTGTATCGAATTCCGCTGGTTCTGCATTCTATTTGGTGAATACTCAGAATGATCACACACTCCACATCATCTGCAGCATCGACTCCTCTCAGAGCTTAGGAGTTAGTCTTTTCCAGGTCCACTCTTACATATACCTGCACGCATCCATGTTGTCCTGCTCTACTCAGATCAGTGTTTCTGTATATGTTACATTCTCTAATAATGTCTTGTCGGGCTATGCATGCAGTCCTTCTATATCGGAGGAGGCATTTATCCAGCTTCAGTACTTTCTGGGTTCGAGCCTGATGTCATCGAAGTTGCATTAAACGTAAGCTGATAACTTTATATAGATTCATTTCATTCTATTGTGTTGTTCGTCTACCCAGCATATTCGTTATCGCACAGGTATCGCGAGGTGACTTAAGCAAAATCTTCAGAGGGCAAAATGAGGGGCCAATTGTATTCGTGGGTGATTCTCGTGCTCCTAGCCAGTGGACTAAATTTCTTCGACTCAAAGAGCAAGACAGACTCCAAAACCTCAAGACCATCGTGGAAGTTCGGGACGACGAAGCTGATGTAGAACAAGTGCAAACAAGCTGGTCATGGAGGAAGCTCTTGGAAACTCTGTTCGGAAACGACAACTGCAAGATAGGCGAAAAGGGTACCGCTAGATTCCCTCACTCTTACAACCTCTACCACAGAAAACCTGATTTCAAGAACAGTTACGGTTGGAGCGTCGTTTTGGACGGTTCCCATTATTCCCCACTCAAAAGCTCCTGCGTCGGAGTTTATCTCGTCAATCTCACTACGGTACGAGAACATATTCCTCGCAGCTCGAGCTCTTCATAGCATTATTACGCTCATAAAGCTTCATATCTTTCATTGGTATATGGCAGGGATCTATGATGGCTCCACACGTGAATCCAAGAGCAACAGAGTATAGTGTAGTGCTGAGGGGATCAGGTAGAATTCAAATAGCGTTTCCAAACGGAACCAATGCGATAAACACTGAAGTGAGAGAAGGGGATGTGTTCTTCGTTCCGAGATACTTCCCGTTCTGTCAAATCGCAGCTACGGGTGACGATTTGGAGTTATTTGGGTTCATAACAATGGCAAAGAAGAACAGACCGCAGTTTCTGGTGGGTGCGACGTCGCTTCTTAAAACGATGATGGGACCTGAGCTGGCAGCTTCATTGGTGTTAACGAGGAGACGTTGAAGACAGTGGCTAATGCTCAGCGTGAGTCTGTAATACTACCCGCGAGTCACAAGAAGAAGCTCGACCTGGAAGAGAAGGTGGTGAATGATGAAAGGATGGGTAGTGACTAGTGAGAATAAGATGGAAAACGAAGTTGGTAACGGGGGGTTTTCAGCTTTTCTGATTCTCTTCTTTCTTGTCCTCAGCTGTTCTTGTTCATTTTGGCATCATTTTCCCTTCGATCGGAGTAGTGAATAAATGCTATTTCTTTGTACAGATTGGATTGATATACGTCTGGCCTCTTTTCAATATTTGCTTTCTGGGTGGATCTTTGATTCTCTGTTCATTTTTTAACGGCGAAAAGTGAGAGAAATGTTTCTGGTTATTGATACAGAGTATTCAACTAATCTTGTGGGACGTAGTTTAGTTGCTCTCCTAACTAGAAGTCTCGTTGAGTTTTTTCAAGTGCCGTTCATATAAACATAATTGTTGGATGAAGTTTTCAGAAAAAAAAAATAGAAAGTTACCTGATTTTACTTTTTAAAAATTACTGATTTTAATTTTTAAATTCAGGAAATAGGCTATCATGATGGTGTTGTTAATTTAATATGCATCATTAGATATTATAGCAAATGAACGAGATCTGGATTAGAAAAATTATAGGTAAGTTACAGTAACTTTTTGATATCTATGATGCAAAATGCATCACTTGCTGTAGTCTATTACAATAGCAAGTGTTGCAAAATTATTTATGACTCTTAGATTAAGTTTTTTAAATGATTTGTAAATGTAAGGTTAAATTTTAAAAAATTACTCATTTTGGTTTTTGAAAATTACTAATTTCAGTTTTCAAATTTTAAATACAAGTTATTTGATGATCTTGTTAATTTAATATAAAGCATTGAATGACTTCTAAAACAACATCAAGAGATTTGGATTAATTATTTAAATTTTAAAGTTATTTAAAAGATTTATGAATTATTATTTCTATTTTGAAAGATATGTCTGTGAAACTCTAGGACCTGAGAATTTAGTCTAATTTTAGGGTTAAAATCTTTTAAAGTAAAAAGCTTTAAATAATTAAAATTTTTAAATATTTTATAGTAACTATTTTAATTATATAATTTATAATTGTGATTGTATTAATCAGCTTAAAAATATAGTTTTCTGCTCTTGACATTTTTTATAAAGATGTTATAAATCATATAATTGTATGAATATCTATAACCCCAAAATGTGCCTCTTTAGATTCATATATCATAGAACCCCCAAATTATTTATGTTGTACAATTATATATATATATTAATTTTTAATTATATTAATGTAACCTATAAATCTACTTTTATAAACTAAAAATCTATAAATAGAATTATGTACGAAGGAAGAAAGACCTGAATGAACGAGAATAATCCTCTTATTTCACTACTCAACTTTTTCTCTTATTCTCTATTATATTTTTCACTAGTTTTATAACATCTTATAAGCACAATTTTGCTTTAAGATCTCTATTCAAATTAAACTTGTTCCTTTCTCATTTAATTTGAGATAATTTCTTTACCCCCACTATTTTATTAAGATATCATATTGTTGAAATAATCTCATAATAATTAAATTTATTTTGGTATTTAGTTTAATAAATATTATGTATTATACATAGTGGCATTTTTTTTATGATAAACTTTTTAAATACATGGCCATGCATCTAGCTTATAATGTTCATTGGCAAACTATTAAAAATTATTCTTGTGTAACATCAATTTTTAAAATAGTTCTTGTCATCACGATAAGGTAAGGAACTTTTGTTCGTATTTTATATTATCTATTAATTCAAGATTTATTTATATTTATATGGTTATCAATTTGATATTTGAAAATGCCATTACAAAAAAAAAAAAAAAGCTTTTGCGATGGTTTTTCAAGGGTTTCGACGGTTGTAGAGTTGTTCTATGACAGTTGATGAAAATATTGCAGAAATCACCATCACAAATGAAACAACAATGCTTTTTGTTAACCTTTGTATAAGTCATATCTATAGCATGTTCTTGTGATGGTCAAAAAATCCTTGTTAAAGTCGTCGCAAAAACATGTTATATCCAGGGTCAAAAAAGTGTTGTAGTGTTATGTTTTTGCAACAATTTTTATGACCTTTGCAATAACATACCACTATGATGGTAAAAAAAGGAGTCATAATGTCATGATTTTGCAACAGTTTCTTATTATCGTCTTAATCATGTGCTAATACAATGATCAACAAAAATTGTCGTAACGTCTCATCCTTGTGACGGTTTACTAAAATCATTGTTCATGATTCTATATTCTTTATGGAAACAATTTAAATCGTCACTGATAGGTTTTTTAAAAAAATATTCTACTTTAATTTTTTATGTCAATTTTTTTCTTGAACCAATATCTTATAAATATGATAAATCACCAATCATAACAACACAATTTGATATTTAAAGCCAACAAGGCCTACTTGATAATCAACTCTAAACATAATTAGATACAAAGTCTAGTATGAAACCATAATCAACTATAAACATGATGAGATACTAAATAATTACAAAGTCTAACAACAAATATTGATAAAATATCCTAACCAGTTAATTGTTCCTACTAGAATGACTTGACAATTGATTTGATGGCGGGTTTCAACTCCCTTGTTCACTAAGTACTTACAAATTAAAGACAAACTATGATAAGCATTAAAGTGAACAATAAAAATAAAAGAATATTATAACATAAGACTTATACAAATGAAAATGTTTAGAGAAATACCTAACAAGATAGTATGGATGTGAGTTTTGGTGGCAAATCTCCCTAGACATTTCTGAGAAGAAAATACATGATTACATTTGTTTGTTGTTGTTCTACTACCATCTCAACAATTTGAGCTTTTTGTTATGCATATCTTATGTCTCTTTCTGCCAATTCTGCTCTAAGTGTTGCAACTTCATTCTATATTTCACGGTAGGATGGTCCAGGTGGCGGAACTCCACTAGTACAACGTCTAAACACTTAGTAAAGGCAAACATCCATTCCCATTCCTCAAACTTTCCCAAAATGCTCCTGAGTCCTTAAATCCAATGCTAATGAGTCATGCATACAAGAGCCAGATACCTCTAACTCAACTATCTTTTCCTACACATTGGTTCAAAATAAAAGAACAATAAATCATGTCAATATTAAACCATTTAGAGTGAATATGAAATCAATAATATAACATGAAAAAGTTTATAAAAGTACACCAATAACTTAAGCATCCTCATTGATAAATGTTTTATCAGCCTTCTTATGCATTGCGATCTAAACCTTTCCTTGGGAAACTATACCCTCGCGCTCTTCTTCCTACATTTGTTTTCCATAATGTAGCATCTCAAACAGTCATACAACATTTCAATGCAATACTTTTTACTAATATATACTCAAGATCTCAGCTTTTTTTTGTACAAGACTCTTTGATCCACTAATGAGTGAAATCGTTTGCTTCCTTTTATTTTCCTTATTTTTTTGCAATAGCGATATTGTATTTGACCAAAGTATATTAATTAGATTATCAGAAATTGATCTAAAGACAAACTAGGGAAGGAAAACTATATAGTTTTATTGTACCTTAGTTTTTGGGTCGAGTTAGTAATTAACAAATGATGCCCATTGCTCCCTTTAAATGCCCTCTAGGGCCGCGACAACAATTAATACGTCTCTTGTTTTAGTTCTATCATCTAAGTATGTAAATAACCGAGAGTGAGAATCTTGCCACTTGCATCCCAAGGACTCAAGAATATTTTTCTTATGAACCTCTTTAACAACAAACTATGCCTACTAGATATATATATATATATATATATATGATATAACAATGATTAAAGAAATTATTGAATTCATTTGGGAATAAAATAGTATTGCCTAATTTGGTCTCTAAAGATATCATCTTTGCATTCAGTAGGAACTAACTTCCTTGTCTAGTAACTTATTGGTAACTTGTTGAAGTCTTTCACATACTCTTAAGAAAAATAGCCATCAATCCACCTCATTTTCTAATGGGTTAATTGTTGGGGTTAAATAATACAACCACCCTTTTCACTCCTTGGAAGAAACCAAACATCATGAACTGTAAGGTCATTATATGCCTTCGCTTAACAACGATCATTATATGGCCGTCGTTAGGCCAACCGGTGGACTTCTACTTCGAGAGGTCCACGCACCTAATATTTATGATACTCATTTGGCTGTCATAAGTTCGTGGTTTTATGACAATAAAAAATGACCATAGTAAAATCCAAAAATTAATGATAGTCGGAGTACCTATCATAATGCTTCATTTTACAACGATTAACAACGATTGTCGCAAATTTTTTTATCACAAAAGCATTCAGTTTTGTAGTGTGCTTTAGAAATCAAGAGACTACACATGATTGGATGGCCAAAAGTCACATTATTGTTAGTTATTTCATAGTTAGCAACTCCGTCTTCAAATAGATATTGTTCATAGATAATTGTTTGTCTTGTTTTGATGAATTGTAAAAAAGCTAAGTGGCTATGAAATTGTTATTATTTTTTCACTATAGCCTTGAAGGTTGTATGCTTTATGCCACTAAAAAGAATTGGAAGCTCTTCATTTCAATATGTTTTTGAGCAAATTATTGACTACTTATGTGAACAACCCATCCCAAAGTAACTAATGATTTAATCAATTGATTTATCAATTAATTAATAATAAAATAGGGAAAATTAAGAATTATAAGATTCAAATAACATCTTCAAGTGAGGGCAATTTGAAATTGAAAATAGCTAATTAGGAACTTTAAAATAAATAAATATTAGCAAAATCAAAATCAAAATAAAAAATTTAAAAATAATAAAAATAAAAAATAAAATAAAAAATAAAAAATAAAATAAAATAATAAAAAATTAAAAATTCAATATAAAAATAGAAAATAAAAAAATAAAAAAATGTGAAAATCTAAAAATAAAAATGAAACAAAAACAAAAAATAAAAAAAATGAAGAAATATAGAAAAGAAAAAGTGAATATTAATTTTAAAAAAAAGAGCAAACAAAGAAAACAAAACAAAATAAAAAATATGTATATGAACAAAGATAACTTGGGACGCAAGAGGGAGAATTCAATAGCTCCCTCCTTGTTGACAAAAGCCACCTTTCTGTAACCACACTCATCCTCTGTAATCCCGTACTTACTAGCCTACTAAGGGAAAGGATAGGAGAAAATCATAATGGCAAAAGCATCTGTAAAAGAGAAAGAAAGGGAGACGTGAGATAGGGGAGCATAAAGAAAGAAATGAAAGACTTAAGGGAGAGCTTTGAAAATGAGAAGAGGCATTAAGAAAGGAAAGAATGAGAGGTGCAAAGGAAGAATGGTAGAGGTGAACTAACTGATGGAGATTGCATGGGAATGAAGGGGACGAAAGGTAGAGAGAAGGAGGAAATCGAGAGAAAAAAATAGAAGAGGGGAGAATGAGTGAGTGTGAATAAGAAGGAAAGACGAGAAGAAAGACCAGGCGGAGTGAAAAAGAGTGTTAACAAAGGAGGAAAAGGTAAAAAAAGCTAGAAAAAAAAGGAGAAAATTATGCTATTTCTTTTTCTCTATCATAAAGGGTCAAGAAACCAGAGAGTGAGTGAGAGAGCTGAGACCACAGAAAGGGAAACAGATTAATAGAAAAAGGGGATTGACATGAAGAAACTAAAAAATGAGAAGGAGAGAAAAAGAAAGAAAAATATATCAGAGACGCTAAGAAAAGAGGGGTAGGGTGATAATAAAGAGAAGATACGAAGGAGAGATTAGAGAACCGAGCAAAAAGAAAACTAGGCCAGATGTTTGAAAAGCTCTGCCCTATGAGCACAAAAATAGAGTTCTGTATGTGTTAGTGACCTAAAGAGACTGAAGCACAGAGAGCAAAAACAAATAGAGAAAAGAAATTAAGAGATTAGAGAATGAAATAGGGTGAGCTCGTGAGAGAGAAAGGGAGATCGAGTGGAAGAGACCAAGGTGAAAGCTCTTTTCTGCTCTTAGCTTCCAAAATAAAAGAAATGAAAAGCTAAAGAGACTAGGAAGGGATAGACGTAGAAGGGAGAAACTTAAGAAAAAAAAAATCATATTTTCACATTAGAAGTATAGACAAGAGAATGAGCTCGAGAAGGTGCTCAAGCGTCGACATTAAAAGGGGAGCTAGTCACAAAGTTCCTCTCTATATTTGTGTGTGAGGAATAAAACATCACCTAACGATGAAAAAAAAAAGATATATAAGAGAGAGATTGAAGGAAAAGGGTGATGGTGAATGAAGCGCACAAAAGCTGAGGTTGAGAATTATTATTGGAGGAAGAGGAAAACACTAAGCATGGAAAAGAAGAATGGTAAGAGGATTTGGAGAATACAAATATGCCATCAAAGCTAATCAAGAAATTTGGAAGTCAGCAAGTGAGTGGTGACCAAACAAGAAGAAACAAGTGGAGATCATGTTTTTAAGGTAAGCCACGCATCTTCAACTATTCTTATGTTGTGTAGCCTTGTTACATAATTTAACTCTAGTTGGTCAAGGTTTGATAGGTATAGGTATTAGTACTTTAGTGGTTTTATGGAGTGACGTGTAAAGGTGGAGAAGCTCCACCAGTCTGAACTATTGGAACTAAGTTTGTTTGGTTGCCATGAAAACATGTTGAAATGCATTAATTATGTGAAAATAAGGGCGTTGTGTATGTGGGACAACTTCTTTCTTTCCTAAACTTAATCTATAATCCTTTTATTTCCCTGCTTGCATGTTGCTAGCAATTATTATATATTAGACATTTGAGCAAGGTGTTGGAAAAAGGATTTTGTATCCTTTTTTTGGCTTAATTCTAATGGCTTAGTCTTGTCATTGATGATATGTGAATATTCCCATTTAGATGGTATGTTAAAAGAAGCACTAACATGATGTTGTATACATATATAAAATAAATAACCAACAACAATAAATGAAATTATATATAGAATAAATAAATAAATGAATGATAATAAATAAAAAAATAAAATAATAATCTTGAAATAATGAAACCTCACTATAATAGAAAGGATAAGAAAACAAAAATGTTTTAATAAGCCTTGAGTTAATACCCTTGGATTGCTAATTGAATAACTTAAGAATTGACCAGATGCTAGCATAGAACCACTTTGGGTACTACACATTTGAATTTTCTTATTCTTAAAGTCATCATTTCAAAGTTAAAATACGTTGTCTCCAATTTTGAAAATCACAAAAATAATTTATTTTAAAGGATGCCTTGTGAGACACTTTGTCTCCTTAGGCACGTAAAAGTTAATTTGTAATGGTGATGTGAGATTTTTAATCTCCTTAAATTTTAAAATTTAATATCAATTTTTCAAAAATGTAAAAATGAAATAATTTATAAATTATAAAATTTAATTTATTTTGGTCTTTAATTTAAGAGTTATCATGTGAGCTTGTTGGCCTTTTCAAGCATACAAAAAATTGATCGGTAAAGGCCATGTAAAATCTTAAACCTCTTTAGGCTTTGAAAATTTGATATTAATTTTCAAAATACGAAGGTTAAATAATTTCTAAATTATATGAAATAATTTATTTTGATCTTTATTGAAAAAGTTGTTGCATGAGCTTGTCAGTCTACAGGTACTTAAGAGTTAATAGATAGAGGTGTGAGATTTCTAATCTCCTTAGGCATTGAAAGTTAAAATATGGTTTCCAAAAATATAAAAAAAAATCCTTAAATTCAAAACTCTTAAAAATCCTTCTCCTTTATAATTTCTTTTCGCTTTCAAAATTAAAATAAAATGCATAATCCCAAAAATTCAAAAATTTAAAAAGAGAAAATAAAGAAAGCAAATGAAGTGGGATTATGCTGATTTTTTGAATTAAAACACACACCAACAAAATTCCAAATCATTTTGTTTATTAAAATTTACCTGATTTCAACTATTTGGGCTCCTTTCGCAAAATTAAAAAATACCAACCCACTGACATGTATCTCTAGTTGAACTATGTAGATTTTAATCCCTATCGCAGGGTATATAGGCCCTAGGTTCTTATCCTATGTCAAGTCCGTCTTTTGTAATTATTCATTTGTTTGTTTTCATTATTTCTATTTTTGTTTTCTCTATTTACTATGTGTGCATTTAATATAGGTAATCAATATAAATTTAAGGTCATATTACATTAATTTTACTTGACTAGTTTAGGATAACCGTCCTTATAGACAAGGGTTGTGGGGTGTCTAACACCTTTTCCACACTCAAATAGATTCACGAACCCATCTCTATTTTCTTATACCACATTGTCTTTTCATTTTGCTTTAAAACTTGGTTTTCCAAAGTTTTCATTTAAAAATTTTAGTGGCAACTCCTAAATTAATTGGTTTTTAAATTGCTTTGAGAGCTGATTTGTTTCTCTTTCCTTTTTCGATTATTTGGGTCATGCTCGACCCTCTGACAAGATGTCAGGTGCAACAACTTATAATCCATAAGCTAAATGGGTGTTAAAAATAATAATGACCCGCTATATATATATATATATATATATTAAAATAGCATAAAATGATTTTATAGCTAGTGGTTACAATTTATGATATTACTATAAGTCATATGAAAAAGCTAAAGTTATTTTAAAACCTAGAAGTTACAAAAGGTTGAAGGGACACGTTATTATAATATATTTTATTATGGTTGATTACCCACTCAACAAGTATATTGAATCGCTCAAGTAATATAAAAGTGAGAACGTATCGTCTTACGAGGATTTTAACTACCAATTACTAAACTCACTAAATTAACATTACTTAAACTATGAAAAGTTGGGATCAAAGGGACGTTAATGAAAATAATAAGAAGCACTAGTAACAAAAAGCAATTGGTTTATATTTTTAGTTTTTTTGGTCAACAAACAAGAATACTTAAGACTAAAAAGGAACATAAAAATTAATAATAATTAGAAACCTAATTTCACTTAACCTTCCATGCAATGAACCTTAGAATTCCTACTTACCCAAGATCTAATCCATAATTAATAGTTAAATTTTTTAAATTAACTAGCAACTAATTCCTTGGAATGCTAGCCATCTTTTAACTAATTGAGATTCTTTAATCCCTTAGACAAATCCCAATTAGAAAAGGTTTTACAAAGAAGCAAGGAAATTTAACAAAATCCACACAATCAACAATATTTATTCCTAAATAGAGTAAAATTATGGTGTTTGTCATGTAAGTAAGAACAAACATGAATTTCCTAATTCTATATATGAACCCTAAATCAACCTATGAGTTATCAAGTCATAAAAAACATTAAGAATCATGATAAGCACTCGATTAATGGAACTGGAAACTTGTATTAAGTAAGAAAACTAAGAAAACATCATCCAAGTTAAGCTACATCTTTACCCTAGCTCTTTTCTAGCAAAAGTTGCCTTAGAAAGTGAAAATTTTCTATTTATAGTCCAATTTTGCACATGTCAGAATAACAACAAATGCTTGGGCATTACTTTAGATGTTTGGGCATTGAGTGACTTGAACAAAATATAAAAGTTGTATTGGATGCACATTAGGTTGGATACTTAAGTAATGGGTGACCAAAACATACAATTTCCAATAACAGTGAATGTTTGGGCATTGCTTTAAATGCTCGAGGCAATTAAAAATCTAAACACACTTATCTAAAATTAGAATCCAAGAGTCTCTTAGGTTTCCAAATCTAAATTTAATTGGTAAAACACTTAGATTTAGTGCATTAAAATTAAGATAGAAGAGTTTACTAACTTGAAATCAAAATTACAATGGTAAGAGCACTTGAAATTCATAAACACTTACTGTATAAACAACTATTGTTAATGAGGGAAGTTAAAGATAAAATCAAAGTTATCAATGTCGAATTATGTAGATACTGAGAATTTTATCTTACTTATGCATATTATTTATTCATAAATAATTAATTAATTATAAGAAAATTTTACAATCATAAAAGACAATGTCGAATGCAATTTCTTATCTACCCATAATAAATACTTACTCACAACATTTGAAAAAAAAAAAAGTAGTTTGTATTTTGGTTACTTATTTATAAGCTTTTTTTTATTTCTTATCCAATTTCTAATATAAAATATTTTAAAAAGAAGGTACACAATATGAAAATAATTTTGATTTACTAAATTGATAATACATTTAATGGATTTACTGACATAACATGTTAGTTATATTTGCATTAAAAATTTTGCATAATATGGATAAGTCCAAAGAAATCATCTATCAAATTTTAATATAAATTTTCCCTGAAATAAATAATGCATTATATTACATGAATATTTATTAATTTTGCCACATACCAATTTTCAAAAGTTAATTGGGTTATAGTTTTTTGCTTGCACATCCTGTATAGTGACTATACATGAAATAAGAAAGGGTGAAGGAATTTGTTTTCCCTTGAATTTTTGACCAAATGATATTAAATACCGTATATCATATTTAGACATTTCCTTAAAAAAATGTCAGTATTTTCATAATATTTGACCATAGATGACAATATAGTGACAAATTGTCATATTTTCTACCCAAAGTAGAACAATGAGAAACAATTATGAAATTTTACAAGAGCATAAAGAGTTATCACAATATGTAAATATAAGTATAAAGATAAAATTGTTGATTGTCAAATTATTGGTTTTGTGAAATACTAGAAATGATGGAACCAAAAATATTATAGCAAAATTGAAATTGAGATATATGATATTAAAATAGATGTTCAAATCACAAACTTCATTCAGACCTATTGTAATGAGCTTTGTGTCTTCATGATGGGATTGTTCTATCAATGTATTAGTCAAATGCTTAAAAATGCTAATCAAATTATCATTATGCTTAAAATGGATTTTAGTGATCCAATAGTTATCATCCACAAAATGCAATAAAAGTACAATATTGTGAGATAAAATAAAGCTCATAATGTTAAGTTGTTATTTTTGCATGTGTTTCATCATTGTTTTGGCTTTGATTTAATGTTTTTAGTTAGGAAATAAAGCTTTAAATGGTTGTTTTGGGTTGGTGCAGGTTTTGGAATATGCTTGGATTATGTGTTGAAGCACGGAATGTGTGTATCCTTTAACGCATAAGAGCTATAAATTGAAAAGTAAATCGTGAACATGATTTAATTTCCTATTTCAAGTTAGTAACAAATTAAACAACTCATCTTGCAACCATTTTCTCTCTCTTGGACGTTGAATGCACACAAAGAAAGGGGGGAAAAAAAGCTTATTGTGGATTTTGGACGAATTTTACTATTTCTTTTTGGGGAAAAGTTGAAAAGTTATATAGGAAAAGGGGGGAAAGGCCCATTAGGTTAGATTTCATCATCTCTCTTTAAGGTAGCGTTCTTCATCTTCTTCTT
This sequence comes from Delonix regia, assembly GCA_037074485.1. NCBI lineage: Eukaryota > Viridiplantae > Streptophyta > Magnoliopsida > Fabales > Fabaceae > Delonix > Delonix regia. The sequence goes on along the minus strand of CM073456.1, from coordinate 15,072,144 downwards.
CATCCATATTCTAGTTTAAAGAGAGAAATACTGTAAAAATTATTTTTCCAGCATTGTAACTCTTTTTTATTGAAGATTATGGGGTATTCATTTATGTATAGCTAATTTCTTCCATCAAGCTAAGGACTATGAGTTTTGGATTCTTCAATGGTTATAAGATTTACTTAAACCTTCTCATTATCTTTCCTTTTAGGTATTTTTACATTCTCAATTTATTTGTACTATCTTTGAGCAAGTAGATAATAAGACCCATTATTTATCTTACTTGAGGATGCTCATTCTTCATTTAGTTTGGTTGAATCTATAATTGTTTAATTAAACCAAAAATTAATGGAAGAGCTTGTAATCTTATAATTTTAATGCTATTAACTAATTAAATTTTAAAAGCTTATTTAAGGTTGTTAGTTAATTAGGAATTGATTAAAGGATACTTCTTAACCAATGAACTTAGGAAAATTTATGGCCCGTTTGGTATGTAAAATCTCTGGGCATGGGAATAGGAATGGAAAGGAACCATTGGATTCAAATTTCTGTTTGGTATGATTTGGAAAGTATTCATTTTTATAACTCATTGTTGGCTCTTTTTTTTACTAAAATAGGAGAGGATTGGAAAACAATACAAATCCAAAGACAATTTTACTCCTGATTAAAAGAAATAAAAAAAAATTAGCCAAATAACTTTAACTTTTTTGCTCGACATCATCTCTCACCATTTTTGCTTCAAGAAGTAGCAAACCATTATGGAGGATGACGAACAAGCAATGACTGGCATTCCTAAGAGAAGGTCAACATCTATTAGAGCAATGCCGCACACAAACTTTCTAGAAGACATAAAACTTACAGACTCACAAACCCTAAAACTAGATCAAAGGTCAATTTTGAAAAAAAACCATAACAAAGGAAAAATTTAGAAATGGGGTATATCTGTGGATTATATGGAAATGTTTGCTACTAACCAATCACATAAGAAAAGAAATGGGTAGGAGAATGCTTTACTAGCATCAATAAGGGTGGTTACTGGCTTTAGCTTTTTCTCTTTCGATTTCTTCCATTTTATTGCATAGGAAATGAATTTTTCTTATTTCCATTGTTGTTTTTTCTTTCATTTCTTCTTTTACGTTTCTGAGATGAAATATTAAGAGATAAATTTGTGACAACTCATCGGATATGCTAGCATGAAAATGAGGTACCACTGACAACTCATTGGGGATGCTAGCAATGATGTCAAGTTCACGAATAATGGTCGCTACTAATAGTGGACTTTGGCCAAGGTTGAAGGTCATGCACCCCTTTGCAGCTCCAACATTGGTCTAAGTGGTCACAAGCATCTTAAGTCATCAAGGGCAATTTGGTTTAAAAAATGTCATTCCTAGGGGGTAAAAACTTATATGTTATTCCTTATATACTTATATCAGGTTCACATAATTAGCTAATGACATGTGTATAATTTTTTAAAAGGTAAGAGTTAACAATGTTAATAAGAAAGTGAATGAGGTACAAAAAATTATCCAGATGTCATTAACTAATTAGGGAACTTGATTTAAGTATATAAGAAACAACATATAAGTTTTCTCTTTCCCAGGGAAGAAAGGCTATTCCTTCAACAAACTAAAAGAATAGCCACCCATAATTTTTTTTTTGAAATAGGTTTCCTTTAGGAATGCTCTTTCCCATTCTAGAGGCATTACCAAACGATGGAATTAGCGACTATTTATCTCTCTCCCTTTCTATTACTTGTTACCCAGCACGTCTTTAGGTTGTTAGAACTTGTTAACAATTATAACCATTTGCCATAAAAAGAGAGTTTTTTTTTTTTATATCAATGATCAATCCTTAAAAGACCAAAATAGAACATTCCTCAACTAAGTGCCTTATTTCTTAGTTTAAATCCCTTTTAGTTTATTTTTATATATTTGAAACAATTGTTGTTTGTTTAATTTCTTTACATTTGATTGTTGTTTCTTGTTATATGTTTGTCAAAACACCCTCATTTTTTTTTCTTTCTTTTCGTGTTTATTTCTTGGATTTTCAAAAGTATTGAAATCGTCAGTTCTCGTGGGTATGAACATACTCACCTTAGTTGTAAATCCTTTATTTAAGAGTAGGCTATTTTTAATTTGGTAGAATCAACACTCATCACTTGAAGAGCAATTATGTTTACCATAGATTACACAAATATTATACCAATTAGATCATATTTACATAAAAAAAAAAAAAATCGCTTTAAAGCTTTATTTCATAATGGTTTTGAGTGAAAAACATGGATAAGAATATTGAAAAGTATATAGATCATTCCCCAAAAATGATATTATACAAATTTGATAAAATTAAATGAGAAAGTAAACCTGAAGTTCATATATGTTTGGCATGATAGGTTAGGCCATCAAGAGTCAATGATGTGAAAGAAATTAAGAATTCACTAGAATTGTTAGTAAAGAACCTGGAGTTTTTTATTTAATGAAATCTCCTATATTACTTATCTCAAGGCAAATTGGTCATTAAACCATCACTAATTAAAGCTATAATTACATCTCTCGTATCTATAGACTATATTCAATTCATAAATTAGCTCATTCATCAATATTGATGACTAAACTATTATAAATAGATGCATATTTAGTATAGTTATAATTTTGTTATCAATGTGAAATCTAAAGTTTGTAAAACTGCATGTGTGCAATTCTTGATTATACAATAAGGCAAATTTTCACTGACAAACTGGTGAAATTATATCTCAAATTTAACTATTAGAATATTTAATTGGAATACTTGTTGAGAAGTCTAAATTACCCATGTTATCACACTTTTATGGTCTAATAGAACATTTGTTTAAGGCTTCTAGTTACTTATTAGACCAATTCTTTGGTGAGCATATTATACGCATAAGGCCAACAAGTTATATTTAAAAGTATCTCCAATGAAATTGAGTTTTCAGTTATATTCCAAACATTACCTATTTATGAATTTTCTAACATGCAATTAATAATCTTGTTAGTTCACCATAATGTACTAAGATGGGTCCTTATTTCAGGTTAAGAAAGTGTTCTAAGAAAAATTTTGAAAATAAAGAGGAGCATATAATTTAGATGACCTAATCATAGATGCAGGTACTCTGAAAAAACCTTCGTATAACTAAATCTCTAAAAGAAGTTTAAGCACCTAAAATTAATAATGTTGAGAGATCTCAATAAAATATGTCATTATATGAAAATATGAATTTTGGAAAGAAATAGTTGTTGACAACATTATAATATATTGCACTATTATGAAATTAAGTGAGGATTATGAATTATTGAGAAGTATTAATATGAAAATACTTGGTCAAAATAGAAGGACACAATGATATTGTTATGTGAAAATCAATTAGACATGCAGTCCAAACATTTACAGGTGTAAAGCTAATGGAGTACAAATGATATCATGAGAACATAAAATGATAATGATATATCATAAATTATTACGCATGGATTTTTGCAAAATTTGGCATTTGATTATGGGATGTATTATATTAAGGTAGATACAATTAGTTAATCTGTTGCATATGAAATATATATGATGCGTCTAACAAATGTGATTATAAGTTATATATAAAAATTATTTCATGATATTATGTAAATGAAAATTCTATAGGGATTTAATATGCTTAAAACATGAAATTCAAGTTCGTTATACTCTTATTGAAATCACTTATTGATACAAGTAATCAAAGTTTTGAAAAAAAATTTATAAATGATTCTATTTGCCCATACGATATAAAATAAACTTGGAAATAAGTTATTTACCATTGCCGGAAATAAGTTATTTATCATTGCTCATTAGTAGTTAGGATTCTAGAAGAATTTCCAAGAGCATTAAATAATTTGAAATAAAGATTTTTAGAAAATAAAGTTATGTCTTATAGATTGAGCACATAAGATAAAATTTGTTTTCATTAATTAAATTGCGACTTTACATAGATAATGCACATTTATTGAATACCCCAGTAATTGTGAGATTGCTTGACATAAATAAAGCATCATTCCAATCTTAAGAAGATTTAAGAATTTCTTGATCCCTAGATACCATATCTTTATATTATTGGGACTCTAATGTTTCTTGTTGATAATGCATAACTAGATATAACATTTTCTTTATGTTAAAGCAAGACGTGGTTCCTCTCAAACATGATAATATTGGATTCAATTCAAGCATTTTTTTTTATATATATTTAAAGAATTATTAATACTGATTTATTTTATTCAAATTTTGTAGACATCAACTAACTAGCTATGTAGATGCAGAAATTTATTTAATATACATAAAGCTTGATAACTTAATCCCAAATAAGTTATTTATTTATATGCAGGGATACAACTATATCATGAAGCTTTAAAAAACAAATTTTAGCTACTACTTCTTTATATCAAACTGATTAATTATAATGCATAAGATTGACTTAAGAAAATGACCCAATATATCTATAGGATGAGTGGTTTTCTTTCCAAAAAAAAAAAGTTCTAACTATATTATACGAAGTTAATGTAACATGTAGAGCTTAAATATGAAGGTACATAAAAAAGGACAGAATAAAACGTATTTCATCAAAATTCGTTTTTTTTCACTCAAGATCTTCAAAGAATGACAATGTACAATATATTCATGTATGTGATAACCTAGCGCTTTTATACATTAAGACATCACCAACAACCACATTTAAGAAGTTGGTCAAAGGATGCGTCAATTGAAAGACATTAAATGATGTTGGCGTCATGAGAGTAAAAACATGTTACATTCTTTTTTCTTAACTAATGTTTTCCCTAGTAAGGTTTTTTTTTCTTTTTAATGAGGCAACTTACAATAAGTGTTATAATTATTATGTACTCTTTTTCTTTCAATAAGTTTTTTGTTCTTAGTAAAGTTTTAACAAGACATATTATTTATTAATAGACATCCAAGGGGAGTGTTATAAATCATATCATTGTGTGGACATCCATCACCCCCTTAATAATGACTTTTTAGGTTCATATACCTTATAATCCCCAAATTATTTATATGGTACAATTATGTAGATTAATATTTAATTATCTAAATATAACCTATAATCCGTAAATTATTTATATTGTACAATTCTATAGATTAATTTTTAATTATGTCAATGTAATCTTTCAGTTTACCTTTATGGGCTAATGCCCTTTTAATAATACTTTGTACTAAGGAAGAAAGATCTAAATGAATGAGAATGATTCTCCCATTCCACTTCTTAATTTTCACTCTTATTATCTTTTATTTTTTTATTAGTATTATAACAAAGGAGGATATATAATTTGAATTTTAATACATATTACAACAAAATTTCAGCTTCCCTTATGAAATAGAAAATTTAAGAATTAAGGTGTTATAAGATTTTTATAGAGAGTATCTCAAGATTAAAACTTTTAAACATACCAAATCAAGATTTTTGACAAAAAATATTGAGATTTAAAATTTTAAAGATATCAAATTAAAATAAATTGTAATTTAACAATATATTAGTTAAATAATTAAGAAGTTAAAAATTTTTTTAATGAAACATACTCTTTTATTAATTGATAATGAATAGAAATAGGTAAAAGTCCCACACCCTAGGGCAAGCATTACAGACAAGAACTCTAGCTAGCATATGAGCTTCGAGAGTGGATCCATCATTGTACAACAATTCTACTATATAGTGGTGTATTGTTGAAAATAAAATTAACAATAAAAAATAAAAAAAAATTGTGTGAGTGGTGGTCGTACGACTGTAGATCCAAATTCATAAGCTTCTGTATTCATTTGCTTTGGAATCCACTTACATTCAACAATCTTAAGTCCCTTAAGTAGTATGCAATAACCACCCCATACTCAATATTGTCATGATTAGTGGCATTAAGGGCAAAGTAAAGTTCCTGAGCATTTGTGTATATGACTTATGGCCTCAACAAATGGTCCTTTGCCTAAGACAGAGTAGCACATAGGGCTATAGAGCCTCCGTAATACTAGATGAAGGATACCTTATTATTAAACCAGTAATCGCAGTGATGGCTTCGTTGTTACTGTGTTTGAAAAGTATGCCATATCTAGCCTTTTGTTCCTCTTGGAAGATTAGTGCATTAGTATTTGTAGTCCAGGTTGGCTCGTCCACATGTTGCCCACACACTAGTCTGTCCTTAAGATCCTTGATTAGGTTTATTCTTTTGATAACCCTGTTTGCTTCTATCCATTCCTTCTTGAAATTTAAAGCCCTTGTTAAAACCTGGTTAGGCATCTGACTCAAGTTTTTCCAAACCTTCAAGTTCCTGACACCTTACACCCTAAACAGATATAACTGAATTGTTCCAAGACATGTTAGGGACAATTCTCTTATAGGCTCTTGAAGGTTTCCTATAAGTTATTCCTCACCACCTTGTCTCTTTTTAACTAAACATTCCAATATGAATGTGTGAATGGATAGTGTAAAAGAACATAAATGATATCTTCCTCCTAATCGCAGAAGACGCATCTCATATCATTAAGGATACATTTACATGCTAGCTTGGTTTAAACAGGAAGAATGTCCTTGCATGATCTCCACATACATTCCTTTACTTTGGTTGGTATCTTCATTCCCCATATAGGACCTCATTCAATATATTAGCTATCCTCAGTCAACATTTAGAGGTTCAAGAAGTCAAAATGCCAAATTTGCTTATCTCTATTGTCTCCCAGCCCCAGAGTGATCTTGAAAATGACTCTTGATTCCTCTTAAAAGAACATAATTTGGATTCTACTAGTGTCCCATTCCTTCCTCCCAGGAATAAATAAATGTTCAACCCTCATATCTTCATCTTCTTCATTATAAATGCTGCTGACAAAACATTTCCCTTTTAATAGCAACCATGAGTCCCTCCAAATCCTTATATCTCCTCCATTTCCCATTCACCATTTCTTGCCTTTCTTAAGCAGATCTTGGGCTACCATGATACTCCTTTAAGTGTAGCTCAGATTGTGACCTAACCAAGTGAACCAAAAACCTTCTTGAGGGAAGTATTTAGCTTTTAGAACCTTATAAGAGAGAGAATTTGATGAAGGGACAAGTTTCCATCCTTGCTTACCTAAGATAGCTAAGTTGAAGGCCTGTAGGTTTTGAATCCCTATTCCTTCATGCTTTTACTAGCACACATCTGATCCTATGCCATCAATTTGATTCCTTGACCATCACCTATGCTTTTACACCACTAAAATGAGTTCATAATTCTTTGGAGCTCATTGCTTGTGTATGTTGATATAAGGAAAACATTCGTAAGGTATAAAGGTATAGCCTAAACCACAGATTTATGAAAGATTTATTTGCCTGCACATAAGAGGAATTTATTTTTCCAATTATGAATTATCTTCTAAAACTTGTCTTTCAAATAGGGAAATATTGCCTTCTTGCTTCTGCTAATGAGGGAAGGAAGCCCTAAGAATCTTCCATGATCTAATAGTGTATGAACGTCCATCATGTCATTAATCACTTCCCTAACATCCCTCACCACATTTGCACTAAAGAAAAAACCTGACTTTTTGAAGTGTAGAGCTTACCCTAATGCCACTTCATACATTTTAAGGATGGATTTCAACACCAAAGCTTTGTCATTATCTACCTTATAGAAGAAAATTACATCGTCTACAAATAAGAGGTCAAACACTCTATGTCCTCCTATGTTGGCTCAGGTACCATGAATCTTGCCTCTTTCTTCTACCTTCCTAAGAGGTGCAGTAAGCCCCTCTGCACAAAGAATATATAGATAGGATAAAAGTGGGTCCGCTTATCGAAGTCCTCTAAAAGAGTCATCAGTCCCATTTCATCCTAATTCATTAGGAAAAGTATATATTTTTTTAAACACACAAATTGTGAGTTTTAAATTTTTTTCTTTAGGAATAAAAAAAATTTGTTTTCCAATTTTTGGTTTTGCCAAGTATATCAAAGGAGATTTGCTCTTGTAAAGCTGTTTTATAGGAACAGGTCCTATAAAGCATCCTAACTGTCCGTGCCATCCGATGGCCTCCACACAGCCACACGTCTTTTGCCCCAAAACGCACCATTTTAGGTTAGTGAAATAGTATGTTTTGGAGCAATTTTTTACCAATTGCTTTAAACGACGTTGTTCCGAATGGTTAAAAATGCTACGTTTGGTTAATAGTTAAATGCTGTATTTTATTAACTCAAAATGATGCGTTTCAAGTTGAAATTTTTTGGTGCTAGGGCACGACGAAACTGCGTCATTTTGGCTGTGATTGGTAAGACACGCTATCGTCTTCTTCCTCATGCTCGACATTGTACCATTAATCACAGAGGCTATTTTGCTCGCCTGTCTCAGCTTCATTATCTAGTACATTGATAAGGAAGAAGACGATGTTGTGAGAAGACGTTATACAGTGACCAACTACAAGAAAACAATCATCTTCCTCCTCTTCCTACACGAACACACCTGTGGCATTGCAGAGACTCGTTTTGCTGTAAAGCTTGGGTCCACTCTACAGACCATTGACAAGGAAAAAGATGATGTTTTTATGGATTTTATACGGTGAACAACATGCAATGTGATATGGTTTAATGGCAATGAACATCGAGAACCACACATAGGTAAATTATGATGTTTCAAAAGTGGGTTTTTGGTGTGGAATGCTTCAGCCCAGGCGACGAATTGGCCTTTAAAGCTATAATATGGTGTATCTGAAAGTGAAACATGAATGGAATGAACCATGATTTGTTGATGAAAATGGGGGTGAAAACATAGAGGAAAAAAAAATAGGGGGAGGAATAATGACACGTGGATTTTTAGTATAGTTGTCTAGCTTTGTGTGGGCTCGTGATGCATCAGTTATTACATATGCTTATAAACATCTAAACATGATTCTAGTTGTTGCTTTGTTCACTGGCTTGTTATTAGTATAATAGATCTGTCAGGCAACTAAAGCTATGGTTTCATTTTACAATGTAATGCTTGTATCGGGAAAATATATTAACTGATATCAACTTATTCTATCAAGAAATTGATGCTGTGCAAATTCTTGTAATTTAGCCCATTTGTCCCAATTTAAAATGATATCAACTTATTCTGTCAGAAAAATATAAGAATGCATGGTGTCAGGGAAACTTATTGGTTGCAAATTCTTGCTTTGCAGATTCATGTTCAATGAGTATAAAAATTATGCTTGCAGTTTGATATTGATTACATATTTCTACAAGTAAAATAATAATTAACAAACTAATGCTTACAGATTCATGGTTTGCTTTAATATAGCATATTACTACTTAATCATTTCTAAAGTTTGCCCTATTTAAAAAAATATGAATGGTATTAAAGTGGGGACATAATTAAAAAAAAATCTAGGATTGATATGCATTTGACTAAATATTGTTGATTTGTCCAAAAGTAAGGACAAAAAAAAAATATTAATGGTATTACTTGCATTTTACTATTATGGACTCTATTTTTTATGTTGTCATGTTTTTTCAGTCTTGTAAGTTAACTATTAACAACAATGGACCCAAAGCCTAAGCTTGGTATGCAATTTGGCAGTGCAACGGAAGCATGGCAGTTTTGGGTTAACTACGGTAGGAAGGTGGGTTTTGGGGTGAGGAAGCAATACCTTAACAAGAATAAGAAAGACAGATCAGTAACTTCTTGCAAGTTTGTTTGTTGCAAGGAAGGAGTTCAGAAGTTAGACAAAAGAGATAGAGTAGTTATGAACCCTAGGCTTGAAACTAGAACTAATTGTGATGCCTAAATCAACCTTGTGACAGTGAATGGAAAGTTGACAATTAATGAGTTCATAGAGCTCCATAACCACCTGCTGTAACTTCCAGAGACCACATATATGTTAGCCTCACAATGGAAGATATTTGAAGTTCAAGGACATGAGCTTCAAATGGCCGATGACTCTAGATCACAGCAAAAAGCATTATTTCAGTTGATGAGCACACAGGCAGGAGGTAGAACCAATCTTGGGTTCACCAAGTTGGACGCAAAAAATTATTTACGATCAAGGAGGCAGCGTCACATGGTTTATGGGGATGTTGGTTATCTTCTACAATATTTCCAATGAGAGTTGTTGGAAAACGCATCCTTTTTTCATGCCTATCAGGTTGATGCAGCAAATCACAAATGTTTTTTGGGTTGATGCGCATATGATTATTGATTATGAATATTTTGGTGATGTTGTCTCCCTAGACACAACTTACTGTACAAATCAAGTGCATAGGTCGATTGCCTTATTCTCTATATTCAATCAATATAGGCAAACAATCATGTTTGGCACTGCATTGTTTTACGATGAGACCGTTGAGTCATTCAGATGGTTAGTCGAAACCTTCTTGGAAACTCACAGCTAGAAAAGGCCACTAACTATGTTCATCAATCAAGATGTTGCAATGGCAAAAGCTTTAGGTGATTAAATTTTTTTGAAAATATAAGTGAATATATACTCTAATTTTAATTAATTTTATTGTTCACTTTGGATTCTTATTCTTGTAGGTGAGGTGATCCTTGATAGGCGTCACGGACTTTGTACGTGGCATCTGATGCAAAACGGGATCAAGCATCTAGGCTATTTGATGAAAGATGGATCCAACTTCTTATCTAATTTTAAAAGGTGTTTGTATAGCTACATTGATGAGGCTCAATTTGACTCAGCTTGGAAGAAGATGTTGACAGATTATAACATTAACGAGAACAGTTAGTTAAAGACACTTTATGCGATACAAGAAAAATAGGCAGTGTGTTATATGAAACATGCATTCACCTTGGGACTTAAGAGCACTCAACTAAATGAGAGGTTGAACTCCAACTTCAAAGCATGCATGAAACCAACGTTGAACCTTATACAATTCTTTAAGGTGTATAAACGAGTGGTTGTGGAGAAGTGGTATAACGAGTTGAAAAGTGAGTTTAATGCTCAGCATAAGTTGCCCAGGTTGAATTACCCACACTCAACGATTCTACATCAAGCTGCAAAGGTATACATATTTCCAATATTTGACCTCTTCCAAAAAGAGTTTGATTTGTTGTTTGCAATGTTCATCTAGAACATAAATGAAATTCATTCTGTGTTTGAGTATACAGTGTCCATGACCAATTAGGATAGAGAATATAGAGTTTTATTTAATCCTGTCATAAAGACCATCTCTTGCAACTGTATGAAGTTCGAGTCGTACAGTATTCTGTGTAGCCATGCGTTGAACGTATTTATTGTGATGGATGTAGACAAGGTGCCTAACTAATATATATTAAAGAGGTGGATGGAAAACACACGTAATGGTGTTGTACATGATTTAAAGGGGAATGAAGTTGAAGGAGACCCTAAATTGGATAGCACATAACGATACAAGCAACTTTGCTCGAAGATGGTTAGATTGACATCGGAGGTTGCAACATGCTAGAAACTGTATTCCATGGTTGAGAAGGAGGTGGATGACTTGTTGAAGAGAGTTATAGAGGTTTAATCAGGTGCATGTACCGTAGACAATGCACGTGATCATGCCATCATACTTATAAGTGATGGAGTGGGTGAAGCAAATGGTTTCAAACAACGAGATAGGACAAAAAGACAACGACGACACAAAGGTTGTGTTAAACTTCATAGCTGTAAGAGAAGAAAGGCTTTGTTTGTCATTTAATTCCAAATCCTACAGCGTGAGGTAAATGCTTGGTGCCTTTAATCATTGGTACTATCCTTATATGTACTTACTAGTATTAGGCTATATTGTGCAGGTTTATGCATCATCAAGTAATGTGTAGGTTGGAGTGTCTTGTTTAGCTCCCCCGGTATACCACGATGACTATCAAACACGTGGAAGTCAATTTAGCTTTACAAGATTGTTGACAGTACATAAAATTCCTAAAAAATGTATTTACTTGTATTATTGGCTGCCTATTTGGCTAACTGATACAGTTGTTTGATTATGTAGGAGCAACTAGGCGGCCCCACACAATCACTTAATGATCTTAATTGTTAGTGTGCAGGTTTATGCAAGAATCATCAACACATTATTTTTTGAGTTATTTTGCCATTTTTTGTCTCCTTCTATGCTTACGTAACGATGTAAGTAGTCAAAGGAAGGACTAGATTGAAATTGTCACACACATTGTATCATTTTGCTATAATCAAATGTAATTTTATTTCTTTGGAATAGTCATGTACAATGTATTGACAAGTATAACTATACAATCCATGTTATTTGGTTCAATACAATCACTTGGTACATGTATTTTGCAATACAATCACTTGTTTGGATCAATAGCCTAGTCTTGACTCATCTTCATAATGCTTCTGATGGATGCATCATGCTTCATATTTCTCTATCTTCATTCACCTTGCTTGATGTTGATTCCTTTCCCCATGACACAACTTTATCATATTGCATTTTGCTTCATCTGGATTACTTCCTTCTTGCTCCCTCAACCTGACAACTTTTAGGGTCATTTGGTAACACCTGCAACATCCAACTCAGGCAACATCTCAACACTGCATAAGCCAGTCATTTATGCAAATCCAATAAAATAGTAATTGTAAACCAAGAGACACAACACCCAGCTAGGAAACCATGAAAAGAGACACAACAAGTATTGCATTGAACTCCACAGAAAGTGACAGAACTTTTCAAATATGATCACCTAAAACCCACTATTCAAATCCAATGAAACAGTAAATGACTAACTAGCTAGGGAAACCACATGAAATAGAACCATTCCAGATAAAAAAAACCAGGTGAAATAGAGACAGTCATGCTGAAATAGAAATAGGTCTCTGCCACTCATATTGGTCTTTATGGTTGTACTTTTCATGTCCAAGAAGAAGCTTAAGTCAATTTTGAACCATCTCTGCCGAATACTGTTGCATCTATTACCCAAAGTGGCAAGCTTCAAAACCTCATCTTCATCAATGTCCAGATCTTATACTCTACATTGTAGACCATAAACCCAGTAAGTAAGAAAGAAAAAATGGGAAACAGGGGTTGTCAATCAGAGACATTTCTTTCTGCATTGTGCAACTCCACTCACAATTTGAAGGCTGCAAGGGAGTTAGCCAATTTTGCCTGCTCTTTGCAAGCACAGAGCTGGAAAAAAGACTTGTTTAACAACCAAAAGATAGCATAATGACATTATTTAGAACCTTTCAAAACAAGACATAAATCAATGAATAAACATTCCAAAATACAATGGACTCCTAGTTCCATCTTGGATTGCATTTGACACTTATTTCAAGCTAAAATATCAACACGCATTACATCTGCCTAGATATAATATGATGCTTATAACAAGAAAATCAATAGCTAAATGTAACAGCACTTCTTAGTTTTTTTCCCCCTTGAATTCTATACTCTGAAAGTGTAACAACGTCAAACATACCTTCATGCCACCCATTGTTGAGCCAATCAAAACTCCACATTGCTCTTTACTTAACTCTTCCATTACAATAGTTGTAATCCTACCATCAATTAAGGCTTTTTTTTTTCCAGTTTTTAGCAAATAAAGTTATAGCACAACTTTATCCATCCTCTCAGGAAGGAGTTTCGGTGCTACCTATCCATTATTTCAGAAAGACTTCATCCTGCCGACATATTCAGCATAGTTGGTGAGAACAACAACAACAGTAGGCAACAAGGGAAAATACAAAAAATGAAATATAACATACCGTCAACAGTCTCAACCTCACTCATGCCACTGACACCATCAACTAACCAAGGGAAGGTTGATGGAGGTTGAGGCTCGACGATAAGGCACCCTTAGATTCAATGGCAGCAGCAATCTCACGAGAAATAAGGAAGGCAAGGCTATGTTGATAGAGGTTGCATCTTGGTCCAACCAAGAAGGAAATTAAAATCTGCATAGGCAAGGCTGACGGAGGTTGCAGCTCGACGGTGAGGAACCCTTTGATTTAACGACAACAAGCAGTAGGAGATTCAAGGAGAATGAGGAGGGCAAGTCTGCATTGATTCACTGCATCTCGGTCTAACCAAGAAGAAATGGCAAACACAACATTTTTAACCATATGAAATGACGTCGTTTGAAGCAACCGATTAAAAAAAAAAAATTGTTCCAAAACGCACTGTTTCACTAACGGCGAAAGACGTGTGAGTGTGTGGGGGCCGTCGAATGACGCGAACAGGATGTTTTACATGATCCGCTCCGGTAAAACAGCTTTACAGGAGCGGATCTCCTTCGCAAGCATATGTTCATCATGTGCAAAACCACGTGCCTTTAAGAAGGTCTCTCGACAAGTATTCGGTGCTGCGGAGTGCACAGAGATCTCGGCACTAACTGAAGGGCGGAGATCAGCGATGAGAAACCAGCGCTCTTCCTGTCTTCTGCTCACGTTTATTCTTCTTCTCAGCTTAGCTCTTCGCTCTGAATCCGAAGTTATAACCCTAACATCTGACACTTTCTCTGATAAGGCATGTCTTCCTTGAGTAAAATCCTATCGCAACTTTTCTTTTTGTTACGATTCTTCGTTTCTGTTAAACTTGATATTTGAACGGAAATCCTCGCTTTTTTCTGCTTCTTTTTACTTAATTCCTTGAGTTCATTGCTCTTTATACTTGACCGACCGTAGTTGTCTTCCAAAGGTTGAAATTTTTGGACCCGTATGAGATTTTCTTTTAGTAAATTTTTCTTGTAATGAAAGGGAACCCCTTTCGAATCCATGGAGATAATAATTTTTCTTTCTAGTTCCTTCTGGTTGACGTTTGCCTCTGTGAATGATGATTGGGATAGGACATGTTGTATTTTAGGGGTTGTGAGGGGTTATGTATCTGTTCAATAGGAGGTGTTTTTCATAAAGTTATTACTGAATTGCACCTTGGACATTATTGTAATGGTCTCATCTGTCAATTATGTTCCTTTTGTGTTTTAATCAGGTTAAGGAGAAAGATACTGTATGGTTGGTGAAATTCTGCGTTCCCTGGTGCAAGCATTGGTAATTTTTTTTCTTTAATCAACTCTGCAATAAACTAGACTTGATTTTGAACCTGCTCTTTTAAACTGTTTACTAACTTCTTATAGTAACAATGGTTTTCAGTAAGAACTTGGGGTCATTGTGGGATGATTTGGGACAGTTGATGGAGGGAGAAGATGAAATAGAGATTGGAGAAGTCGATTGTGGCATGAACAAACCAGTATGTAGTAAAGTTGACATTCATTCATATCCTACCTTTAAGCTCTTTTATAATGGCGAAGAAGTTGCCAAATATAAAGGTGATTAGATTTTTTCCTTTCGTGCGAAAGATAAATTTTGTGGATTCCACTCAGTTCCTGTTTAACCATAGGCAATTATGACAAGTTGATATTTCGTATTTGCTAATATATCTTGCTGCCTGTATATGTTTTAGCCTGGATTAAATCAAGTTAAAACATCTTCGGAATTCTTATAATAGGAGTTTGGAATATTTCAACAAAATGCTTCTGATTTATTGTCAGCTCAATTATTGCATCTATGAAATTTAGGTGGTTGTAATGGTACAGACCCTTACTTCCTATTTATAGATGTGGAGGTGCAGGATTGCACCTATCTCCCGTGAGATAGTGATGATGATCAGATGAGTTTATTAGTTATGGAAGATTGTGATGTATGGTATTAAGGGACAGTAACATGTATGGCCTACTTCTAAGTTTCATTATAAATTCTGGAATTCAGAACCTTTTATTGTGAATTGTTACTGTTATTTTTGAAAAATTATAGTCACATGTAGTTAAAGGAAGTGAAGTTGTAGATATAAAATTTGTTTTATTCATTCATGTTATATTTCATCTGTTCCAGTCGAAGCAATGTATACATTTTTTATTGGGAAGCAAACCGTGATCTTTTCATCATTGTTCAATATCTTTTTATCCTTACTAGTTTTTTCTGATATTTTTATTTAGTTGGAGGATACACGTTATAAGTTTTAACTATCTTTCCCCTCCCATCCTTCCCCCCAAACAAAAGCTAGAGGGATGAATCACAAATGAAGTCTAATATTTTTAATGTTGTGCAAATGTTCAGGTCCAAGGGATGTTGAATCATTGAAAACTTTCGTTTTGGAGGAAGCTGAAAAGGCTGCGGCAAAAGCTCAACTTGACAGTGATCAAGAATTGTAATGATGTTTAAGGTGTGCTACCAATATCCATCCCCTTTGCAGGTTTGTCATTCTGTTCGTCATCCTGAGTCTTTCTAGTTGCACTGCATAATGGAGGACTTCAAATTTCCGAGGATGGTGTTACATCATTCACGGTTTGGCATCCATTTTGTTTTAAATTACTTTTCTGGTTTTATTTTTTTTCCCTCTAAGTAGTCAACTATGTTTTCATGTGTTGTGGTAATTGATTGATAATTACATCTCGTGCTGTCATTACCAGGAGGGTCACCAGTTTTTTTTGCTGCAGTTCGCGCCTCCCAGATTAGCAATCACCTTGAAATTTGGGCTGAGATTAGTGAAGATCTATTTTGCTATGTATTTCCGACGTAGTTGTGAATTTAAAACTGATTTTGTATACTACCTCGTTTCATTTTGTCACATCTTGAAGTTTACAAGACTGGTTACATCTTGTTAATTGAATGGTTCAATTTTGAATACCAATGGTGGTGGGTTGACCGGTTGAAAATATTTGCAGGAAGCATTTCATCTTTTTGTCTTTTAAATGCACAACATTTACGGGATCAAAATATGTTATCAAGTATAAGAATTTCCGTATAGAACTGAGATACAGCATTTACAGGATCGAAATATGTCAGATGAGCTAATGAAATCTACAGGCATTGAGGATTTATATTCCGAATCTGAGAAAAATTGTAGAAGGTGGCTACCAGCAAGTGCTCCAAAAAACTGAAACCTTGAAGCAACTCGTATTTGTTATTCTCTTTCAGATTACATGTGGATCTTAGTACCTTTCTGATTGATTCTGTTTCACTAGTGTACTTTAAAGCAATTTCTGCCGTACCTCGGTCCCTAGTAGTTCAGTATGTTGGAGTCTTTTTGCTTAAATAATTGTGTATGCAGACTTTGATTCACGACTCACGAGTTGCTTTAGCAGTATTGGCAAGGCACCGGAAGTCTTGGACTCAGGAAAGCACTCTGACCAGCGAATCACCCCATCAATCATACTGAAGAAATCTAGTAACCTCTTATCAATTCGGGCTGCTTCCATTAGAAGATCAAAAGATTACTATTGAACTTTTAGCATGTTAGAGAAGCCAAAACAACCATGTGATTATTAGAGAAGAGGGATTCAAGAAGAACAGAGAGCATTCAAGTTAGATACTTGAGAACTGTCTCATAACGAGAACCACTTAGGGCATAGCATAGTTACATGCATAGAATGTCAAAAGAAATTCCGCTTGGAAGCAAGAAGGGAAACCTGAAACCTACGTACCTCAGCTTCTGCTTCCTTTTGTTTTGTCATTTGTAAGTATGAGTGTTCACTGTGCATATGGAAGGTTAACTATGCAAGAGAAATGATGCCAAGAGCCCTGCTTCGTCCTGCTCTTCGAGGTTAGGATTGACACAAGTGACGGCGTCATCTCTCCTGCGTAGTAAACCTTTCAATGCCATTATTCCATCCATCTTCACCGTCACTGCTTCTTCGATTCTGGGCCAGGCAGCCTATCTATTATATATGGACCAGAATTGTGTGTGCGTGTTTTGGTTTAAATGCAGATTGACAACCAACTAGGACGCTCTCATTATATGGTAATAATTAAATTGTAACCAATTGTAACCACAAAGCAGAGCAGCCTTATTCGAACAGTCTTTCGCTGCATTATTGGTGTCTGCATTTGTTTTCATGTGATTGGGATTCCATCACTTCCAAATAGGTGACATGCAGATGAGGTCACTGTTCTGACGTCAGCTGCTTCCCTCCAGCCAATTGCTGGTGCATGTTCTTGTTCGTTGACTCTTTCAATCTCATCAGCCTGGGTTTACTGAAATCACACGAAAATATTGTTTATGGTGATGAGGAAAATGAAATTGGGAATAGAAAATGTATAACATGAGAAACATATATCCTGGCCATATATGTCGAATTTCAAACACAGCATTTCGAGAATTATGACTTGTGTTGGCTCATTTTCCCTGGTCTGGCCTGTTAAAAATGAATGCAGGTGCTACCTTGAAGAATATATCTTGTGTATACTTAATTACACGAATTTTTTTTTCATGGCATAGCCTGTTTTTTAGAATCTTCCAATAGGATATAGCTGCAGAATGTGAGAGTGACGGCAATGGCGGTGAGTTACTAAGGTGGTGTTTTCAGAGCGTAGAACCAATAGGGAGTTAGGGACAACTTGCAGAAAACACTGCAAACTCAAAACTTAATATCAATATTATTTATGATTAAGAAAGGGCAAATAGACAACGAGCTCTTCGTTTTATCTATAGGCATATAAACTAAAAAATTGTAAATTAAATAAAACTCTCTAACTTTATTAAAACTTCAGATAAAGGTATAAGTACTCTAAAATCTAAATATGGATCACGACTATCTAAATAATTTAAAATAAAAATAAAACTAAATTTTTAAACCAAATTCTTTTCACTTTCTATTTTATTATTAATTTAATCTTTTACAAATTTATAGTGTAAAAACTATTATTAACAAGTTTAACATTAATAAAGGCAACTTCTCAACAAACAAAGTACAAGTTGATCATAAAAATGTAGTTTCTCAATAAGCAGAGTACAAGTCAATTATAATTATTTTAAGAGACTACTTTTTATGGCTATTAAAATTTTTAAAAGCAATTTTGGTATTATAAATTTGTAAAAGACTAAATTAATAATGAAATAAAAAGTGAGACACTAAAATGGTTGTTTTTTCTAAATTAAAATATAATTAAATAATTAAAATAGTAAATTACACTAATCACTCAATGCTACAAAAACTTTTCTTTTAATTTATTTTCTATCAAAGAAATTAATATTTATATATTATAAAAATGTGATTTTATGCTTAATGCAACTAAATTTATGTTAAAATTTAGTATAAGACTTTAGTTTTATTATTAATATGATAACAAAGATAATTTTATAATTTTATTTTTTTAAAGATATATATATTATACAAAAATATAATTTATTGATAACTAAGTTTAAAGAAGAATACATACAACATTCTCTAATTATAAGACAACCGTGTAATGCAAATATGAGATGGGATTAAGAAATTTTTTTAATGTAATAGTACCATTTGAGATTTTGAGTTATCCCATATAGTTAATGTAGATTCCTTGGTCATCAAATTAAAGATTTTATTGTTTATGAATTTCAATTTACTAATTTTAGTAATTGAATATTAATATAAGCTATTAGATATTTATCATAATTAATATTAACTGTTAAATTCTACCAAATATATTTCTGCAGGAATCTCAATGACATGCAACGTTTTCTTAGTAACCCAAATTGTAGCCCAACCGCTGTGTCTGTCACTTTCACACCTACAGAATTAGACCCAATGTGTCTGTATTTCGTGTCCTCTGAAATAAATTTTACTAATTTCCTTCACTTGCCTTCGCTCCAGCCAAAAGAAGACACAGTGAAACTTTGTTTATTTTATGGCCACGAAAGTACAAGAAAATTAATTACTAACATTGTCTTGTTTTGAAATTTATTACAATACAGTGACCCAAAAAAGAAATTTACTAAACATGATATTAATATTTTATATTCTTTTTATACAGAATATTATTTTAATGAAAAGCAAAATAATTAAATAATTTTTAATATAAGAAGTTATTAAACTTCACATCCTATCTTATCATTTTTTTTAATAGAATACATCTTATTTATGTACTAACAATGTGCCAAATTACATACTAAAATGATAACGATATTTAAAAAATTTAATTTTAATACAAAAAAAGTTAATACCATGTTCTTGTTTTTTCAAAAGAATTAATCCCTTTTCTTATATAAATGATATCTGGTTAAATCTTTATTTCGAGTCACATGACATTCCTTCATTCTATTTCGCCATTTTTGTAAGACTAATCTAAATCATCCACTTTTCTATTGATGCTTTTTAAAACCATTTTATTTTGATAGGAATACGGTGGCACGTGACTATTGTTTAGCCTTTAGGGACATTGAAGTTACCTTTTTGGGTGATTTTATTTGTTCGGGTATATATGTTACTTTTTAACAATAAAAGAGTATTTCTTTTTTTCTTTAAGAGATGATTAAATTATATAAAATTTTATTTATTATAAAAATTTATACAAATATTTCTAAAATTAAAATAAAATCAAAATACAGTCAAAAATAATGTTCTTTCTTATTAAAATATAACTTATTAAAAATATTTTTAAACTTTAATTTCAATGATATTGATTTATGTTACAAACTACAAATTTAATTTATTTTAAAATTCAAGAATTTGACATTTTTTATATTGATTAAATAAATATTTAATACTTTTTATATTATATGAATAATGAATATAAAAATATTTTAATCAAAAATAATGTTATTATAATTTTTTATTTTTTTACTGTAACAGATATCCATATAAACCTCTTTTGATTTCATAAATGAGTGTAAATTTGGAAAACAGAAGAAAAGACATTGTAATTTGAATATATTTTTAAAAAATATAATTTATCCAAAAATATAATTAATAGAAGGTATTTCACTCTTTTATTAATGGCACTTAAACATAATCATGAAAAAATGATCTAAATATATAAATATATTTCAATTAATGTTAGGTCATAAATTTGACTTTTTTTTATCTTTTTTTTATTTTATTTTTAGTATTTTTCTAAAGGAATCAAGTTGTTTATAATTATTTTGGTTAATTTTATGTTAAGGAGGTGATTTTGTTGAAATGGTTGAAATTTGGACAAAAGTAAAGCATAGACAAAGTTTACATTGTAGATGAGTTAGATATAAGGAGATAATTGTGGGCACGACATGAAATACTATTTTTTAAATTGCAAATGTATAACTGAGCATTTCTAACTACGTTATCTCTTTAAGGTGTTGGAAAATAAAGAAAGAAACATGAGAGGTTCCAAAACTAATTTTGGGGTGATTTCTATATTTGTATTTGAGAAATTAGGAGGAGCTAAAAGATTTTTATTATTAAGTTATTTTATTTTCTGTTTGGAGGCACACTTTTTTAGATCTAAGTTATTCTCTTCTTCTTCTTTATTTCTCTCTCTTTTGAATTTAGTAAGAGAAAGTGATTCAAATTCGAATTACAATTGTGTAATATAGATTTAGATCATGGGTTTTGGATTTTTACAATCATAAATAGTTATTTTTTACATTCTAACTAAGGAGTTTTGTATAGGTTCTTCGATATTGCAAGACTTTCTTAACTCTCCCTTCTATTTTCCTCTTATTGGTTGTTTATATTGCCATTTTAATTACATCATTGTGGGTAGATGAATGATTTAGACCTATTATTTGTCTTGCTCAAACTTGATTGTATTCCAATTGGTTGAAGTAAATTCATAATTATTTATTTTGACTAATATTAGTGGTAAGGGTGAGCATGAGCTGGGTTTTTGCAAGACTCATGACCTCACCTAGTTTTAGATTGGGTTTCTTTTTAGAGACCCGAGACCTGGCTCGACCCAATTTGGGCCGTCAAGTGACCGAGTCAGGCCGAGTCTATATAATATTTTATTTATGAAAAAACTTTTTTTTTAATAAAAACTAATTTTTTAAGGAAAAAATAAAAAAAATTTTAAGTTTTGAAATATAAAAAAATGGAATGAAAAGAAAATTTAAGATTTAGAAGAAAAATTGATTAATATTTTAAAATTTTAGTTTAAATAAAAGTTATTATAAATAAAATAAAATAAATTTTAAAAAATAAAAATGGTGGCTATGACAAGCCGATCGAGCCCATGAACATCCATAATTTTGTAGAGATTGTTAGATAACTTTCTTCTATATTAATGAAATGTGAATAATAATTTGTTAAACATGCTTCATGCTTTAGTAAATTATAAATTGTGACTTTTTATTTTTAAAACAGTTAGTTAATTAAATTTTAAGTGTTTACTTAGGGTTAGATGACTAACTAAAGATTGAGTTAAGAGCTTCTCTTGGCTAACATACTTAAGAAAATCTATATTGCTAAAGTTTTTTTAACAATCATAGTCATTTGCCAAGGAGTAAAAAAAATTTATTTTGAGTCATGCTCACGCTTAAGATCAACTTAAAAAAAACATACATTATTTCCCTTAGTTGAAAACTTATCTCTCATATAAGTTTCTTTCATTTTAACTTGTTTCATATTTGAATTATTTGTTCTAAATTTATTTGTTTAATTTTTTTTTGTTTATTTGTTGTTATAGTTGTTTTTTATTTGATGATTCTCATTTTTTTTCATTCTTTTACATATTATTCTCAATTGGTCAAATTATTAGAATTATCAATTCTTATAAATTCAACCCTACTTATCATTATTCCAATATATATATTTACATGAGAATAGAAAATTTAAGTTCGGTGAATTCCCCACCCATCAATTAAATTATACATGATTCCCTTGAACTCTAAGCTATTGACAAAAAATATCGTAAGTCTGTTTGGTACCCAGTAGAGACTACTAACGGAATGGGAAGGGCTGAGAGAAAGGGTCGATTAAGTGTTTGGTCTTCCTCAGGAGAGCACTTTCTCGTGTCAAAAGGAAGAGGGCTTTCCATCAGAGGAGCTAAGGAGAGATGTATGATGCTTGTGAATGGAAGGTGAAATCACAAAATTACCCTCAAATGCCAAAATCCCTGAACCATTTGAGCAGCAACCAGAAGCCACACGAGGGGATGACCAGAAGTTAATGTTCATTGGTGAATCCATTTGACGACTGTCGTCAGTCCTCTGACAACAATAATATCCTTTGGTAACATCAAAAGACTCGATGAAGGAAAGACGTTTGCACTCAATGCCAAAATCCCTCAACCATTCGAGCATCAACTAGATGCCACATGAGGGGAAGACCAGAAGCTAATGTTTGCTAGCGAACCCATAGGACAAATAGCGTCAGTCCTCCAACGACAATAATACCCTTCAGTGACATCAGAAGACTCGATGAAGGAATGACGTCCTCTGGTGATGATAATTGCTCATTTTTTTATTTATAATAAATATTTCAAAAAATATTAAAAAATATTAATATTGAATATTTTTTGAATTTCTATTATTAATAATTTAAAATTTTTATTACAATTACCCTAACAATATCTTTAAAAATATATAAATTTAATAGGGATATTTCAATCTTTTTATCCTATTATCATTCTCATTTTATCATTATTGTTACTTTACAAAACTTTATAACTCTATTCCTTTTTTCATTCCTAACATATCAAATAGGTTTTCACATTAAAACTTTCCTTTTCATTTATTTCATTCTCATTCACTTCTTACCAAAATCTATTACGGCCTATATGTGAGTTTATGTACAAATAGTTTTACTATTATCAAATAGACCGCTTTAAAGTTTAATTTTTTTTGTATAAATAATTTCTTAAGGTTTAGGGCAAATATAAACAATTCCTTTAATTTTAAGTCATGAACAAATAATAATCTTCTTGCACATAATATCAGATTTAAGAGAGTTTAATAACAAGTTTTAAAATTACTTAAAATTGGAAGGAGTTCCGTGTACCTTGATTATATATTTCAACCTCCAGTAAATGAATGGAGGAAAAGTTTGATCATGCTATTGCCATCCGTCTACCATAAATGGCTGATGGACAGGCCGAGAGAGAAGTCACCCAAATAGTCTTAAAAGCAGGTCTTGCCTTTGTCTTCTATATTTCTGGGTCTTTTTCTGTTCAATCTTCAAAAAATTGGCAAAACGCAGTCCATGTTAAACCTTAATGCCACTTACGGTCTTCCCATTTGCCTTTCGGGGATCTCTTGCCCCCTCCCTCTTTCTGCAGAGTAATTCATTATATATTTCGTTCTACCTCTTCAACCATTATTTGTCCATTATTTCTTATCCCAATCCTTTACACTCCAATTAAGTTGGTGTTCTTAATGTTGTAGGATGGCAGATCATGATCGCAGGAGGCTAGCCATTCAAAAGCAGAGATCAGAGGGTGTGCATGCAAATCCAGAGATGTGTACCCACACAAATTCTGAGCCAAAGTTTGTGGAGATCAAAGGTCCAACTGCAAAAGCTGCATAGCTTCAACCATAACTCTCCACTTGTACGGGACGCAGTCTTACTCTTTTTTCTCTTTCTCAGTAATTGCACAGTATGCAGTTTCTGCAGAGAACCAGATTATATTTTGTAAACTCGATTATGTGTGTTCTACAATAGTCTATTATGATTTCTCATTTGACTCTTCTTTGTTCACTTCTAGGTCGTTTTCTTTGCTCAGTCTCCCAGCATAATTAAGACTTGGCTATGAATTTTCATTTTCTATTTTTGAGGCTTACTCGGATGCTGCCTGCCATTGACATGGTTCTTGTACTAGCTCCATTTACGGTTCTTGAAATCTCAAATTTTCTAGCTCAAGCTAAGCTACCCTCTCTATTGTTGTTGTTATTATTTTCAATTTTGAGCTACAGGACACTGATCACAAACACTGGACTGATTGATCAACGAGAAGTAAGTGGAGAAGAATACATGACTGATGAACAATTTTTGATGAAATAATTCATAAACATAGTCCACTCAGTTGAATAAAATTGGACTAAGAAGAATGATACTTAGAAAGAACCCATAACTTAGCTTAAGGTTTTGGGCGTGTGGTGTCAAAATCATTTCTCAAGTTTAATAAAGATGATATATTAAAAAGGATCTCTTCTTGTAGTCGTAAGCTCCTTAAACTTCCAATCCAACACTTATTTTTGTATGCTTAATCTTCCAGTGACTTGTATTAGCACCTTATATACGTTAGCATAACTATGCAGAAATAGGTAAACTCAGACGACTGAAGAAAAACTCCAAATCCAGGCCAAAAGGAAAAAGAAGGAAAACTTCAAATAAAGGATGTGGTAAAGGATCCTTTGAACGCCCAGAAAATTTTCTCAACTGTTTTTTTCTTCACTATGTCGGTGAGGTCAGGTTCCTTAGACATGCCCGTGAAAGAATTAACTGTAGTGGACCGTAAGCAGACGGCTGAAGAGTTCAAAAAAAGTGATAATTTATGGCTGATTCTACAAAGCCAAGCTAATTTAATGTGTTCCATTTTGACTGGATGTGGGCTTTATATGGTACACAAGTAACTAGTATGGTGGGAATAATTGATTAGAACAGTGCCTACAAGGAGTCAGAAATTCCTGCTGTTAAGATAAATTCATCTCGAGAAGACTCTTATTTCTCCATTTTCTATTAAAGGGATCAAAATGACCATCGATGAGAATAATGGAGAAAAAAGATGACAGGTGCACTTCAGGGATAATCAGAAAGAGGAAAAAAACAGTGTTGGGCATCACTCCTGCTCAATACAGCTAATGGCGGGAACCTTGGTCGGTGAATGATTTGACACATATATGTTCATAGCAAGACATACTAATATAGGTTGGAAGTCATCTTTTCGCCAGGATATAATTTGGCAAGCCCATTGACCGAGTCATATTAGGTTAAGTTAGTTAAGTTGGATTTTAATAAAAGAATTTGTAAATTTATCATGTTAGATTAGGTCTTAAAATTGGACTAAACTGAATTTTGGATTTACTATCTATCTAGTCTAATTATATTTTTTTTATTTTTAAAATATAATTTTTATGAATTAATTTGATTTATTTTTTATTTATAATAAACTTGTAATATATTAATTATTTTTAAATATTAATTCTTTTCATTTAAATTCTTAATTTTTATTCATTGTTATTTTTACATTCAAATCATAATTTTTTTGTTTTTCTTTTTTAAAAACTATTTTATTAATTAAAAAAATAATTTTTATAAATAAAAATTATTTAAAATATAGATGAATTCAGTTGGTCCAATCAAACTCAATTTGACCTAATTACTTATCAAATCATACAAAGTCAAACTAAGTCTCGAGATACAAATTTTTACCCTAATGTTAAACCAAGCTTAATTTTGAGTCTATTTCAAACTCAACCTAGTTCCAAACCTTATGAAATAGTCTAACCTGTTGTTGATCAGCCTATTGTTTCATTGTCTGCTACATAGCTCTGTGAATAATGTGCAGGTGGATCGAGAATGAGCTTCTTCTTTTTTTCCAATTCCTTTTACAAATTTTAAAGAGAGTAATACAAAACAACTTGAGAATATCAATACATGAAACTCATTTTTTTCATTTTATTTTTTAAAAAAATCTCCAAATTTGTAAAAGAATTTACATAAAAAATTTTAAAAAATCCAGACTCTAAGTGAATCACATTGGTAGATGTTGCTAGGTAGAATATTTTTAATTAAAATTTAAACAATTTTTTAGATAAAAATTAAATTATAATATGCTTCTATATCTTGAAATAAAAAAAAAAAAGTTCAATAATCTTTTTACCCTTTCACATATATTCTGATTTCTTTTAATTCTCAATTTGGTTTGAAATTAAAGAGTCCAAAACCGTATAGATAAAGCTCACTTCTTGTTAAGCTTTTGAATACTTGCGGAATATTTGTTTCTACATGTGTGTTGATATTTTTTCTAGAATCGCCCGCACCAAAACCATTGTATACATACTAAAAGACATTGCTGACTCATCCACCCGTCTAGAGTCAATATAGACGGGCAAGGAAAGGAAGATGATGGTGATGTCATGACAAAGGCGAAAACTAAAAAGGTAAAATGAAAATGGTACCTTTCTCAGTTACGGCAGAATTTTCAGTAAAAAATAAAAAAATAAAATAATAATAATAAAAGATAATATTTTATTAATATTAAATTAATAACAATATATTATATTAATAAAAATTATTATTTTATTTATAAACAATAACTAGAGATTCTTCTATTACTGCAGGTGATCTGCTACTGCTCACCCTTTTCTGCGATACAGGTGGACTACCAGTCTACCACCTCTTGCCGAAATGAAGGTAGTCAACAACTATGAGAAATAATGAAGGATATAGACACGGTATCAATTTAAATATTAACTCCAGATTGGTTGCTTCAAGACATATCAGATTAATACAACCAACCGATTTGTTGGCAAGTTCCACTTAAGCTATAAAAATTGCCAGCCAGCTACCATGAACCTTCAGCACCCGCTGTTGGGTTCTTAAAAGCAGTGAACTCCCAGGATGTTTTAAACAAAACGGTGGAAAAGCAGCGGTACCTCCTTCCATAATATTAGCTATCTGCAAATTCAACATTATAGATTTATTAAATATCTTAATGCAGTAGATAACCCGCACAATTAATTTGAAAAGTAAAATTAAGAATAGTAATCCAACAATGAAAGAAGGAGGCAATGTTATCTAGTTCAAATCAAGGCCTATTCTACATGATAGAAAGGATGCAATAAAAGTTCATAGCTCACCCCTAATTTAGCATGTTAAACGTGCATAACTCAAGTTTCAAAGGATAACAATATAAACCGTCTCCAAACTAGAGACATAAAACATAAAATATTAAGTGCCGAAGCCGTCATAATGATCACCAAGACCCGACTGAATAGGTACAGCAAAACAGAATGAAACCGTTTACACTTCATTGAAAACAAAACAATGGTTAGTTGTTCAACCTTCCAGTTTGCTCTGGAAATCATTTGTAAATCATTCATTGGATTCTCTCTTTTACAGTAATATGATCAAGTATTAAACACGTGTACTGCAATTACTCATGATCATCTAATATTTAAATCTCAGATTTTGATTTAATTTCTCAACACCATCACAAAACAATGGCTACATTATCATATCAGATAATCCATCTCCCTTCTTTCCTGCCAATACAGTGTTGTTAGACCTTCACTTCTCAGATGGTCAAGATTCTAATGCCAAGCTACATTGAGCAGAGCCAGCCAACATTAATAACTATTTTACCCATCCGAAGCAAACTTTGCTTATTACTACTGAATCCTGATTCATGAGAATTCTCACATAAGCGTAATTAAGCTATCTGCCATCTAGGAACCTACCAACTCCATCAGGGGCAAACAGGCATTAGATCTCACGAGCATCCAACTCATGGTAGAAAAGTTCACAGAGACCATGGTACCATGCAAGTTACTATTTATCAGCTAAAAGTCAACGAATTGAACTGCCTTACAAATGCTTAGGCCTGTGCCAATTACTTCTGAAGCAATTTATAAATTCTGATTGAAATGTAAATGATGTTTTCTAAAGAGTTACAGTGATGAAGAGATTGAAAGAATCAAAGAACTGTAGACAAAGTGCTAAAAGACACCCAGGAGGATCAAATCAGAAGTTACTCACCCTCTCATAAATTCAATTGATAATTATAATCAACCAAAGTTTTGGGAAGTGTCAGTAGAGAAAGATGCATGTAATATATAAAGTAAAAGAGAGCTGTAACAACACATATAGATAAGGGAAGAACCATAGAAATCTATCAGGAAATTTGAGGAGAAAAAATTCAGGGATATCAGGAAATTTGATAAGAATATACTCAGGGATGAGCATAGCACGTACTCTCTGGTCAAGCATGCCAGTGCCAAGGGAAGGTGTGCCAGACGCCAGTCACAGTCACAGGCATAGGAGTAGAAGACTATTGTGTAATTCACTCCCATTCCTTTTAATTAAGACCAAGACAGAGTGCATACTTCTAGTTCTAAATCCTATAAGATTTCAAATCACTTAGCTAATTGTATTCGGTTTTTCTTGTTTTATCTTCTCCACTTTCTGGGTATCAGGAGGGAAGCAATAAGAGTAAGGGAAAAAGAACAAGACCCGAATCTTGTTGACCGCAGACCTATCATGATATAAAAGCACCCGCATACATTTTCTAGTAACTGAATCCCTTCAAATGTCAAATTTTCATGCCACTCATTGCGGAGAATTGGCCTTGCAAGATGATTTCCAAGCCCAGTTGCTACATGGTTGTTTTCAAAATTAATGGCGATCATATTGACCTGGATAAGATTCACATGTGCGGAAACTGAATGAACTTGCTAGTAAGTCACTGCTGAACAAAGGTAAAAGGCATACATGGCAAGGTACCTCTGTCCATTTCTCACACCACCAAGTACAAGAATGTTCCAAATTGGATTGAACTTGTTACGCCTATTGTACATCACATGTGTTGAATAGTTGTGTACCTCCCTAGGCCCTTGAGAATATCCATCATCCCACATGGTGTCATAAAGGCTACAGAAGTTAATGCTAAAAAATAACAGTTAATTGAACAT
Source organism: Delonix regia (assembly GCA_037074485.1). Taxonomy (NCBI): domain Eukaryota; kingdom Viridiplantae; phylum Streptophyta; class Magnoliopsida; order Fabales; family Fabaceae; genus Delonix; species Delonix regia. The sequence continues at coordinate 15,042,896 of CM073456.1, read as the reverse complement.
GTCACAGTAATCATATCTGCAATAGTTTGGGAGAAGATACTGAGAAAACACACAGATGGAATTTTTTCGTTAGCACTTGAATCAAAATAAATTAAAACAAGCCAATCAACGGAAACAAAAGCAGATGCAAAGTTTCCGACTGAGCAAATGCTTCTATCCTCCCATTTAAATAGAGGAGGCTTACATAAGCTCATCAAGGTAGCGTAGAATCTCCTGAAAATCACTTATTTCCGCATTGGCACCCATAAGAGTGTTTTCTAATAGAATTCAAACGCTCAATAGTCTTGTATCACAGGGTAGACCCGTAGGAACCTATCAGTAAATCCACCACTGACATATATAGAATGAGGCCAATATTTTTAAAAGTTTGAATTACTCAGAGCTTACACATTAATGAATCAGAATGTGAATACTAAAAGTAGCACATCAAAGAAATGACTACTTATGTGTCATTTTTTTAACGTAAAAAGCAAAAAGCTCTTGAAAAATAATGTCGACATGAACAGGTTCAACTCAGATGTCATAGAACAATGTGGTGTGAGGATATGTTGAAAATCGAAGGGAGCAATCTCTACTTCTAACAATACATCAAGAAAGATAACTACAAACAGTCACATTAACTACTAGAGATCCTGAGCTCAGATACAATAGTCAACAATGATGAGATACGTTTGATTCTTACAATAGTATACAAATAAAATACTACGGATAAAAATCCAATCATACTATTCCAGCAAAGAAGCTAAAGATGGCTCTAACAAATCAAACAATGCATATAATGGATTACATTTTTGGAAGCTAAATTTTAATTGGAAAGTTTGCATCTGACCTCCCATATCAGCAGCCAGAAGAATCCCGTCTTTGAAGTTGAGAGCGACTACAGAGGATCCGCTTACGTATGGGTACCTTACATCGAAAACAAATTGTAGGGTTAATAGCACATGAGTACAACTCGCTAAATACAAAATTCAGGGTCAAAATGAAAATCAATTTGCTCAATGTCAGCAGCGCACAAGCCCTAAACTCTGTACACTAAAGTAAAAGAAAAACATGGATTCGGATCGCCTCTCGTAGGTTTCCGTAGTTTTTTTCTCCTGTGAAATCTCAGCCGTTGCCTTTTGCTGAGATCACGCCACGTCGTCCCGAGGCCAAAACGCACCGTTTGACTTAATCAAAATGGTGCGTTTTGAAATATTTTTTTTGACCTTCTCACATCGTTAAACGACGTCATTTTGCGGCATTGTTTTTTGTCTCACAGCTCCTCCATACTCAGGCCTTCATTTTTGTCAAGCACTGGACTCCACTCTGCCTTAGCAAAAGCAGCATAGGCCGAGTCTCAAAGGGATAATGCGAGTGGTGGGGGTAGGCCAAGTCTCTGGAGATTTGCAGAAAGTTGACGTAAACCCTCCCAAGAGGATGCACCATTCCCCCCCTCCCGAAGATTTGCGGTTGCGTAGCTGGCTTTTCAACAATTTCAAAGAGGTGAAGAGATTTGAATTATTTCAGATGTAAACATCTATGATGTTTGCGGATTGTTGATCAATTTTTGATTTTTTTTTCCACTCACGGATTGTTGGTTTACTAGAATGTCTAGGTTTTGTGGATTGTTGATCATTTTTTTTTTTTGTATGGGTTCGAGGATGTTGATTTCCCAGTGCTTGAGCCAGAGGCATTGTTCACTATGAAAGCAGGGGAGGAGATTAATGACCAGGTGACTGTTCTACTTTATTGTTTCCTTTTACAGTTACATGAATTGAAAGAGCATACATGCAGTGGTCAATTTTCTAATTGTTCAGTACTTAATTTTCTAGATGTATAATCCATGGTCATACCGAGGCTTGATATGAGATGAGCAATCCTACATAATGTAGCCAACTTAGCATGTATATATGCCTGTATGATTCGAGTATCCAACATATGGTATATTGTGGGCTTTGTGTTATTGGCTTATTCTGTTGATTTTATAGAGTGGCTATAGTATGGTGCTAAAAGTGGTATTAGAGCCTGACATTCTTGTGATATGAGGGCCATAGAGAGAGTTTGGAAGGATTTTGGAGGTGGTTATGGAGATAGTTTTTAGTAAGTTGTTTGGGCAATATTCAAGACTTTTTAAACATTTGCTTAAAATGGTTCAGATGACGAAGATGGATGCAATTGTACACTATCTGAAACGATAGGATTGGAGTACATAATCATTTTTATTATTTATTTGAACAAAAAAAAAATCATATATTATTATTTTGCATAGCCCTATTTTCCTTTTTCTTTTTCTTTTTGTTTTATTTCCAAAATTTATTCAATTGTCCTAAACATTTCATTATACCCTTTTGTTGTGTTTCGGAAATGTTTTCAAGTTCTGAAACATGTCAGAAACAAATCAGGTCACTTTTTTTGGATACAGTGAGCAAGATTATAAGTGATTAAACAACGTAAGAGTTAAAAGCCAAAAACTCCAAATCAACCATATAATAAGGATGGTTGATATAATATGTTATTTCAATTAAGTCATTTCATTAATAAATGTTTGCTACTATGTGTGAGATTTTTACTGTTTTTTATAAAATATTTGTTTTGACTAGTCCTTTAAAAAGTAGGAACCTTTTACCATGCAATCCACTGAGGTGCGCAGCAAGGATCCACAGAGGTTTAACTGTTCCTGCTGCATAACCCGGTGGGTTGTACAGTAAGGAATCTTCGTTAATGCATTGAACTGCACTAATACATGTGTTTATTACTACTGATCAATATTTTTGTCCTATAACACCTTATTGCCGCTTTCTGTTGAGGTGGCAGTGACATCATCACCTTCACTGCAAGAAACTGATTGGCCTTATGCCAAATCTAACAACTAACATGCAGTGAGTAGAAAGAGCCATAAATGATGAATGAAATAATGGGGTTAAAATGACATCTTAGTGCATGCTGAAGTGAATCGAATATCAAGCTTCTTCCAAATAATCTTGCAATCTAGAATTATGCTTTTTATGAATCCAACACGATAGTCGTATTAGTTTTAATTGAAACTAAACATAAGATGTTTAACTGTTTGTTTACTACTAAGGAGAGGAGGACACAAATTGTCAATAGGCATATAATGACATTGCATAATATCATAAAGCAGAAGAGAATTGGTCAATAATTCCCACCCAAATAAAAGAATTTAAAATGGTATTTGAATCTTCCCAAATTAGTACCACACTTGAATTTCTTGTATAGTCAGTTGAATCAATAAATTTCGTTTGCATGAAGATTATAATGTCTTACAGTTACTGCTTTCTGGTATATTTGTGACAGGGGGAGATTAGTTCATGTGTGTATTTTTGTGCACATTATTTTTCTCAGGCTAAAGGGATAAATTATGTGCACTGTTTGAACCCTCCCATTGTGGACTAGGATTTGAAATCCCCAAACCTGTTAGTGGACAAAAATTGGACTGCAAAGGTAGGATGAAATAGATTAGGCAATTTCTGTAATTATTTTTCTTGCTATTAGATGATTTAATTTGTATTTCATACTCAGTTGGGTGATCTTGGATTGTCAAGATTCAAGGTGAACACTTTCATATCATCTAAATCTGTTACTAGAACAGTAAGTGTCTCTCACTTTGTGTGAACAAGTGTAATGGCACCAACTTGTTAGTGTTTTAGTTCTCTTCATAAACACTGAATTGTTCCACTGCTTCTTGGCAGGTTTAGTCTTTGTTCTCTTGAGGGGCTCTCCATGTCATTTCTGCAAACTTCCTTCTCTATAAGTAAATTCTGCATAATACTGCTGAATTGCTTTTTGACAATTAATAGTGTGAGATGCAGACTATATATTATATACTTTGAGTCTTGTTTGCATCATTTTCTAGTGTGGCTTCATAAGTAAGTAATATATTGTAATAATAGGCCATGATGAGGCCTTGAGATGCTTAAAGGATAGACAATCAATATCTCAATTTTATTTATGATGCTTGACTTGGACTTATGATTCAGATTATGACAGATAAAGCATGTGAAAAATAACACCATTAGAATATGACAAAATCAGTACACTTAACTTCTGCAGCTTTATTGTTTTGAAGGTCTAGGTAATCGTCAAGTTGCATTGAGGCCTGAACTTACTCCTTCTTTGGCAAGGCTTGTGATACAAAATTTCTCTTGATTTGTTGATTAAAGGCCTGAACTTACTCTTTATTTTTCTTAGGCTAAAGGGTATCAAAATTTTTCTTGATTTGTTGATTAAAGGGTTTAGGGTATTTATACTTCTGATGTTAAGTCCATGAAGCTTTCAGTTTGACCTAAAGGGTTTTCTTGATTTGTTGCATTGAGGCCTGAACTTACTCCTGCTGATAGTGTTTGTTCATAATTATCCAAAAAATTTGTGTCCCTCCCACTGAAGTGGTTCATCCTCCTTTTGATGTTATTTCTAATTCTGATAGTTCCTGGTGCTGCTAACAAATAATAAAATCAATTAAATAATAATCTTTTGCAATCTTTTTTGTCTTCATATTTCTTCTCTCTATGTTATAAACTGAAGCTGAACTCAGATATTCTATTGTCACATTGTTCAAGTAGTTGGTTATGTGTGCTTTTACAATCCTGATACACACACACACACTTAATTATTAACATGCCAAGACATATGATGGAATATATGCTGCATTTGTGGTTGATAAGTTAGTATAATAGATCTTCTTCGTACCATTTTATCTCCAAGATTGTTCTTATAATTTTGTTTGTATTCTATGTTCAGAAAATACTTTTAAACCTATATGAAGGGAAGCACTAAATCTACTTTTCAACACATTACAAACCTAGTCTTTACCCTTAATCATTGCTATATACATATATTAACACTGTACAGGCATGTGAGTTGGACCATATACAGGTACAAAAAAGGTAAAGACAGCCACTTACAGTCTTTAAAAAGTAACCAGATAGATCTACACATACAACTTTCCTAACAAAAACAATTAGGTAGAACAGAACTAGCAAAATAGATACTAAGTCTAACTTTTCTAATGAGATTGGTGAGTCTGGAAGTCATTCAGCACCACTTTAGAGTTCTGCAACTGAATATTGAGGGTTTAGGACTCATCTAGAATGTCATATGTGCTATGTGTGTGGACCATAATTACTAACCTGAATTGCTATGTGCTGTGTGTGCATACCTGAATTGCTATGTGCTGTGTGTTCAAACCTGAATTGCTAACCTGAACTGCTATGTGCTGTATGTGCATATCTGAATTGCTAACCTGAATTGCTATATGCTGTGTGTGCAGACCTGAATTGCTAGGTGCTATGTGTGCAGAATTGCCTGTTGCAGACTAGGTCCATAAAGTAGAAAGCAAAATAGATGGAAGACATATGGAGGGTCCAACTGCAGTAGCAGACACACGATGGAATCAAATCAACCTAAAACAAGCAGAATACACATGCATCAACTCACCTGGGATTGAAGACACATGAACTTTGTTGTAATTGTAGTGAAATAGGATCCAAGATGGTAGAGTGTCATGTAATTTGTTGTATATTCATATTGACGTTGTAATTGTAGTGAAATGGTACTATAAATGTCATAATAGGCATTCTTACTTTACTCAAATACTGTCTGAACAATATTTGTATTTTATCATTGAACAGTAATACATGAGCCTGTTACTTACATCTGTGCGAAACTTAATTGTTCCAAAAAATTATAGGTATCATTTGCCTATAACTGTAACATAAGCTAGTGGCAAATAAACGCAAAAAATACAATCGTTGAGCCTTTATAACAAAATATCGAATGAAGCTTAACCCAAAAAATTAACAATTGTTGGTGTATTGTTATGTCAAAAAATGTTGAAGGAGTGCAACTACCTCTACATATCTTCATGTTCGAGTGACTGTGTAAAAATGTCCAATGGCTCCTAAAATCACACAACGACAAAAGTAAACGTGTGAGAATTAAATACCAAGCACACATACATGTATATTTTAATACAAATACCATTAAAAATCTTGTGAAACTGAAGTGATCCTTGTTGTTCTGATGGTCATCATAAGGTGCTGGCGGTGCTGAGCATGTCACCTCGCACGGTAACAAACTTGACGAGCCATTACCCTACAACCAATATTGTTACACTTGTTTACAAATAATCAAACCAACAACTGTGTGACTGGATAAATTAGTTCGGTATACGTACCCGATACGGTGGATATCATGAACGTGCTGTGGTCACATCCTTCCTTTTCTTAGCACGCTGGAGTTCGACCCAACTCTTTGGTTGTCTTCGCCTTACAAGTCCAACTTTCGTCTTCAATCCTCTTACTTGACATACACCATCATATTCTGAGGTGCTGGGCCTACTAGGTTCATCACCATGAATCTGCTAACCCAAACGAACACCCATCACCTGTTTGCACAAGCCATCTATCCCTTTGTCCACAAGAGCGCGCAATTCCTCACACAAAGCCACCTCAGATGCTAGTCTAATAGCCTTCGAGCATATGTGCCTATACCATCGTGAGCTCTCCAGCTTAGGGTCTTTGTCTACTCCCTTTCCCTTTACATCATGCACGATGTCGTTACGTGCATTCTTTGTCCATTGTATGAGTACATAATGATCAGACACCTTTTCAACTTCTAATACAACAAAAATTTTCAACACATGGCAACATAATATCTTATATGTCTCAAACTTCCTGCAAGTACAAGACACAAACATCTGACCAGGGTCAAATAAGACAGTCCATTCGCCTTCTTGGTTAGCCATGGACAAAACATAAGCTTTGATAGGTTGATCCTACTTTCTTTATCAGATTGAAACAACAAAGAGTAAGTCAAACTCTTGTTGGAACACGACAAAAATTAAGTGTGTGTAGATTCGTGCGGCTTGATTTAGAATCGACGAATGCTGGTAACTCAAACGTGGGAGCTTGTGCTGAGCATCATACTCTGCCTTCAGCTTATTATATCGTTTTTCTTCAACTACTCGCTCGAAGAGTCTGAAAAACTGGGTAATATTCACGGTTGGTTTCATCGTCGCTTTGAAATCAGAATTCAGGCTCTCACTCAATTGCGTGCTTCGCATGCCCAATGTGAATGCTTGTTTCATATAACACGCAGCCTATTTCTCTTGCAGTACGTATACAAACTTCAACCAAGTATTCTCTTGAACACTATGGTCCAATAACATTTTTTCCCAACCTGCCTCAAAGTGACCTTCATTCTCATACTGATACATGCATTTCTTGAAGTCAGTTAGGAAATGAGACCCATCTTTCATCAAATTGCCAAGATATTTGATCCCATTCTGCATCAAGTGCCAAGTACAAAGACCGTGACGAGTCTCCGGCATCACCTCACCTGCAAGAAACTTGACTTAGAAAACTAGTGTTTAGTAGATAAATTAATACATCAATGCACCATAAAAATACTGAAAGCTCACCTAACGCTTTCGACATTACTTGGTCCTGATCGGTGAACATGGTCTGTGGTTTCTTGTTCCTATGGGCTTCCAGAAATGTCTCAAACAACCACTTGAATGAATCAGTTGTTTCATTGTACATTAATGCTGCTTCAAACACAACTACCCGCCTATAGTGGTTGAACCTAGAGAACAATGCAAGCGATCTTTGTGCACGATTTGTGTAATAAGTTGTATCAAGCGATACCACATCACCGAAATAGCCATAGTCAACGATCATACGTGCGTTCGCCCAAAACACATTTGTTATCTGCTCATCCGCATCCATTTGGTAAGTGTGAAAAAAATGAAGGGTTATCCAACAATTGTTGCTGAAAGTATTGCTGTAGGCAACCCACTTCTCCGTAGACCATTTTGCATTGCCGTTTGGACCACAGATAGTTCTTGGCATCCAACCGAGTAAAGCCAAGGTTGGATCTACCTCCAACATGTGTGCTCATCAACTGAAATGTAGCTTTTTGTGTTAATCTTGAGTTTTCAACCAATTCAATCTCCTCCATTTGAACTTCATATATGTTACGGTGGGAAGCCAACATATGTGCTGTCTTTGGGAGCTGGAACGGGTGATTATGACTGTCCACAAATTCATTAATGATTAATTTCCCCTTCCTTAATACAAAGGTCACCCTAACTTTACAATTTGTTCTCGTTTCAAGTTTATGATTTGTGCTTGGAGTGTTTCTCTTGTCTTCTTTCCGAACACCCTCCTTACAACAAACAAACCTACATGATGTCACAGTTCTATCCTTCCTATTCTTATTAAAGTATTGCTTTTTTACTCCAAATCCCACTCGAAACCCATAGTCACACCAAAATTGCCAAGCTATATCAGCATTATCGAATTCCATACCAATTGCAGGCTTCCTTCCAACTTCAACATTGTCCTCATTGGTCAAATTTGTACTAGAGGTCCCTAATTCCCTGCAATTCACTAATTAAATTAGATTTAGAATATCCTTTCATGTCAGTAAATTTTTTCTTTTATGGTTATATACTTACATTGCTTAGGCTGCCATCACTTTCCAAGTGCCCTAAACTTTAATTCTCTAATATGTATTTAGGTCTAATGCATCAGGTTGATAAGGCAATTCACTGGAAAAGTCATACGACACATTTTAAAAGTCTATCCAATTGCGATAAAACCTATGCTACAAGTGTATAACTAATAAGCTAACAACATAAACAAAAGTTCATTTATTGCAGCTTTCAATTATTGATCAGGAATCACAGGAGAGAAAAATGGTCAAATATCAAAATAGAATATATATTCCAAACCTTATTTAAATACATATTTGACCCAAAAAAAGTATTTAAATGCTCAGTATAACTTTATATTCCAAACTTTATGATGAATACACAAATAATGCCACTTACTACTCACTATAACTTTAACTACAATGAACAAGGCTGCTTCAACTACATCATACACATTGTCTTTGTCCCTAAACCAAGGATTTATTGCTTGAATACAAAAGCAAGGCGTTTAGCACAATGTTTTCCTAACGGGCAGAGATTTTCTAATCTTACAACAATTTATCAGATAAATACTTTTTGTTTTTCCTTCTTTGATAAGTTTTTGCACAACCATAACACCAAAGCTCCACTCTAATATATCCTCCAAAACAATGCAATTAGAAGATAGAGTCAGCCAGCACTGCAATATCTCAGTGTGTACACTTGAAGATGGAGTGAGCTAGTGCTGCTTCGTTGAGTCAGACCACAATGCAAATTAGCACCTCAAGTGTCGATGTAATCTGAAACAAAAAACAGAGTAACCTTTATCCCCTTTCTGCTTCTCCATCGTTCACATTAAACAATTGATCATTCAGTCCTTTTCTGCAGCACAGACCACCGCGTTTTAAGCTCCGGTTGCCACCAACGACTACGCACCTCCACTGCCTTCAGTTTCTGCAACAGAGCCCGCCACTTTCTCTGACCAGTTTGGCGCCAACATTGCAAACAAGGAAGAAGGTGAAGACGAAGCTCCTTAGTTCAAACGCCTGCGTTTTCAACTCCGGTTGCCACTAACGACTACGTACCTCCACTGCCTCCAGTTTCTGCAACACAGTCGGAGTCCTCATAGGAGTTTGGCGCCAATTTGCAGAGAATGACGAAGATGAAGACTGCAACCTGAAGGCGAAGCTCTTAGTTCAAACGCCTGCGTTTTCAGCTCCGATTGTCACCAACAACTACGCACCTCCACTGCCTCCAGTTTCTACAACACAGCCGGAGTTCTCGTATGAGTTTCGCGCCAAATTGCAGAGAATGACGAAGATGAAGACTACAACTCTCAATTTCACGTTCTGCCTATAATGAAAAATAAATGACCAAAACGGTGCGTTTTATCAAATGACGCGGCTTCATCTCAGCTGCACACAGGACAGACAACTGCAATGTCATTGGAGAAAAAAACTGCAGAAACCTACGGGGGGAATCGCGAGCGGAAAAACATGCACATATTAGGCAATGCAGTGAGAAAACATACAGGGTTCTCTGTTTCTACAACAGTATCCATAATAGTGAAAATGCGAGCTGGAAGATCCACTCTAGTAGAGTGATTTTACTGAATTTTCTTCAATAAAAATCTCAACCTTTCATTTAATCTCAGCCATTCATTTAATGACACGTGGATTTTTAAAATTTTACTCCTCTAATCTAAACTGCAGCATTTTGGTTACTAGTTTTTTTAAAAAATATATATATATATATTCCCATTCTTCGTCTTCTTCATTCTACAAACACGTACCTTCATGCACCAGCTTTCCCTTTACTGAACGATGCAATTAGATAAGCTTATTTACATGATTTTACATGTTATTTCTCCTCTTCTCTCTTTAAGCTTTAGCGTCCCTATTATTCTTATCCCTTCAAAACAAGAAGCCATATTTTAATATCAAATAATATCAAATCTCAAAAAGTCATGGCAAAAATAGTAGGAAATATGAAGCAGCGGAACCATAACTCAAGTCTGTTTTTATGATTCAAGACCCATGTCAAAATGGTTTTGTCAGAGCAATCATTCACCGTTTTGTGCTTCAAATCCAAGATAGTTAGATTTCTCAAATATTTATCTAATTGTTACATATCAGAAATCAAAGCAAAAGAAATAGGGGTACTAGAAGATAGCATGGAAAATCATGTAAATAAGCTTATTTAATTGCATTCTATAAGTAGAAGAATATTACGGAAGTTGGTGAAAGAAGATCAATTCGAATCATAACTAGAGATCCTTTGGTGATTATAATATTAAATTTTTTAAAAAAATATATTTTATTCATCAAAAATATCTAAATGAACATGACCTATTTTAAAAAAAGACAGCATCTGCAGAATGAAGAAGACTTAAACCGATATTTTTTTTTTGAAAAAAAACCAATAACCAAACGTTGTTGTTTAGAATAGAAGGAAAAGTTAAAAATAAACCACGTGTCATAAAATGGATGGCTGAGATTAGATGAACGATTGATATTTTAACAAGAAAAAATTCAATAAAATCGACTTGAGTGAATCTAACCCATCTGGTTTTCACCTAAGATTATGTTTGAAAGTTTAAAAGATAATAAAAAAGAGTGGTCATTAATAGAATAATATAAAATGGAATGAAATGAGGTGGAATGAATTGTTTAGAAATTTTAATAAGAAAAAAAATAAACTCATAAAGTTTTTATTTGAAAGTTATAATTAAATGAATAGAATTGAATAACTTATTAATTTTTTTTAATATTATTCTCTATATTATAAACATATAACTAATATTTTTTTTGTTCAATATATAAAATAAGAATGTGACTTATTTTTCTATTTATTCTTTTAATTTCTCAATTCACAAAATGCAACATAATTATGAAATAAAAAAAAATATATCTTATGTAAATAGTTTATAATATGTAAAAATTATTTATTTTAAAATTTTTTAAATAGTAAATTTGATATTTTAATTAATAATTCAATAGAAAAAAGGAATAAAGATTAAATTTGTTATTCACGATGCAAATATTTGATAAATTTGTAATTTTAAGAAATATAAAAAGGTATAATAATATTTTTAATTAGTGAGTCACTTCTTTCTATCCTTAATCCCACAATTTGAGGGGACAATAAAAATAATATTTTGAATGGCTAAAGAAGGTATTAGAAGTCATTCCTTGCCATTTCATTTTCTACTAATAAAAATATCTAAATATACATTCATTTAAATTTAACCATTTTACTCTTTACGACTCTCTTCCTGATCTTCCATTCAAACATAACCTAAGAAATATAAATGCTAAATAATAAACACTTTGGGTTAGGATTAAATTGTATGTTTCTTTTAATTTGAAGAACTAATATAATATACCAGAATTAAAATTTATGACTTTTGATTAACTAAACTGTATAATTATATTAATTCAAAGACTTCGATGTATGAAAGTATTTTCTTCAAATATCTATATACAAATTTACTTTAAAATATTAAATGTAGGTAAAATCATGTCCGGCCCAAATCATTATAGTAGCTTTAGTTTGTTGAAGTTACATATAATACCTTAACAAGTTTCATTCACATTTAAAAAATTTGATTACAATTTACTTTTTGTTTTTTTTTAATTTCAAACGTATTATCTTATTATTCAAAGTTTTGATATATTGAAAATTTTTATTCATTGCTTTTATCAATAAAATTAATTTAAGTGTTAATCTCATGAAAAAAGCATGAATATGAAGTTAGAGAAAAAAAAAAAAATTAGAGAGAATAAGTAATACAAAGAAATGAAAATGTATATAGTATTTTTTTTTTTTTCACAAAACGGCAAAAGTTAAAAATCTAAAAATAAGAGTATCTCTTAATGTAAAGCGTGAAAGAACTAGTTTATTTTATCGTTCTTCAAAACATCGCTACTTTTCTTTATTATGCGTGCTTGGGTTTTTTTTTTTTTTTTTGCCAGCATTATGCATTCTACCTTATAACCTCCTGATGCACGGCACTCGCATATACTCTTTTTATAACTAACTCCGAGTAAAATATAATTTCGAAGGAAAAAACCCGCGTCTTCCCTGTAATTTACACGTGAGAGCACCGTAGCCCAACCCGGACCTGTTCCCGCAAAAAAACCGGATTGGATAATCCGCGACAGGTCCGAACTTTGTAAGTGGAGATTAGTTCTGGTTGGGACTCGGTCAAAAAGAGACGTAAACCAGCCACCGTAGATTAGTGGAAAGTCGACGTAACCTACCAAAACCCTAATCATCATCGTCTATTTCAATTTTCTTTAGTGTCCCAAGATTTTGATTTGTTTCTATGGTTGGTCTTCCGTAATTTGAGCTCAAATTCCCCTTGCCCTATTTGATTGTAACGATCAATTTTCAGTTTGAGTTTGGTCCTTCATTGTAATTCGACTGATTGCTCGTCTTTTACACGGTTTATCTGGTGGTATCGGTTACTGCTGGGGGCAGCCTGCTCTAGCTTCCGTGGCTTTGCTTGCTGATTATCCGTTGTTCTTGCTGAAGATAAACTGCTAAATAATTGGGATCGATAAAATGGATTTAGTCAATAGTTGCAAGGTATATCTTTGACTTTCTCTGCCTTCTAATTTCTTTGTGATGGTGGATTTTGAAAATTACAATAGTTTCTTATTTCTGGACCAATCCTCTAGTTACAGTAAACCTTTCCGCATCATTTTCAATGACCTTGTATTCCTGGAACTTATAAATTCTACGGGTCCCGGAAAAGTAGCTCTTTATGGTAGCACTTAGTGTTGTGCAGTTTACTTTTGTGATTTTATTAATCAGCTATCATGAATTGTTTCTCACATATCTGGTCTCGGAAGTTGATGTTAGTTATTCAGCAGGGTGGTTGAGTAGATAATTGTTTAACGGAATTTTTCTTTTTCATTTTTTGGGAACTTGTTGCTGTAAATTTTGTTAGTTTACGATTGACTACTTGTTGATTAATTTATGGTGAAGAAAAATGGTTTTCTTCAAACCTCAAGTCACCATTTGCTTGTGTAATGTGTTTTAGAAGTTCAGAGACTGGATAACTATTAGTTTCTGCATTGTAAAGTTGCTTGGCCAATCTGGAATATATTGTTTGTTAGCCTTAATGAAAGTTGGGTTTGTCCAGATGTTCTATAGGTCTTTCTAGCCAGCAGCTATTAAGTTTATTGATTTTGGGAGGAAAAAGAAGCAGAAAGCGCTCTGGCAATGTGGTGTATTTGCAGGATTTTGGAGTCTTGTTAGAAAGATGCAACAATTTTTAATCAGTAGCTTCTTCCATTGCATCTTCTGTGGCAGAGAAATATTTATTTGGTCTTCCCCGTGGGTTTTTGCTAATGGTTTATGATAGGGTGCCCAGGGCTGTCCCTTGTGGATTTGCCACAGGAGTGGAATGCTCTTATGAGCTGAAGATGTTATCATTTTTTCCCTTTATTTACTGAGGTCTACTCGACCTCCATTTTTGTATTGTTTTTCCTTCTTTTCAATAAATGTTTTTTTTCAATTAAAAAAAGAGACTTTAGATGTTTTTGGTCATTAGTAATTAATGTTTTACATGCCAAAAGAAGTTGGAAGAGAATGAAAATTTCAAATTTTTGAAGGAGGACAGGTTATATTTTCTAGTCTCATCACATTTTACAGCAGTGCTACATTCCTTCCACTTGCCTTCAGTAAATAAAATTGGTGATTCTGTTCAATAATTCATGATCTACATGATGACTAGATTCTTTTCTTGTTTCTTCTGGTTACTGTGAAAATACTATGGGCTGAGATGCGATATTCATAGACTACATATCAGGACCCTTGAATTTATTTGCATGGCTTCATTTGGCATGCTTGTTTCATTCTTCTTTGGGGTGAGGAGTGAGGTATATCTAATAAGATTTCAATTGTTGGTTATACTATTCTACTCTACTGATCTAATGACATCTTTTGTAGGAACAATTGACATATTTCCGTATAAAGGAGCTCAAAGATGTGCTCACCCAGTTAGGTCTTTCAAAGCAGGGAAAGAAGCAGGTGAACTATAAAATTCTCACGGATTAGGCTTTTTTATATAAAATCAAAATGCTAGTATTGAGTCTGTGGACACTCCATTTGGCATAGTTCATTCCCTGGTTAATTGTTCTTGTTGATGCTGAGTACCACTCGTTTCTTGTTAAGAGTGATCAAGAATATCAGTTTGCAACTCTTAAAATGGATGGATTTAGTCAACGTGTGTCTTGAATGTTTGTGATGGTTATAATTTTTTTGGTCAAGGGTAATTAGATAGCCAGGTTGAGCTCCTCTAATATTTATTTAAAGATCTAGGATGATGTAATGATGTCAATGCTTCATCTTATGTAGGATCTTGTTGATCGGATATTAGACATTCTCACAGATGAACAAGGTAAGTGTGTGTGGATGGGTTTGTAGGTCGGCATGACTCAAACTTTGACTGTATGCTATTTTGTATTTCTGGAATTATTTTCATAATTTTCTTCCTGGGTTGAAAAAAATATTGTTATTGGAAGTTTAGATTATATCTGTATATGAAATGGTCCAGAGAGCTGTTGTAATCTAAATTCTTTTGAGTATATATAGCAAATGTTATAATTTATTGCAATTGGCAATTGCAGTATGTGCAGTAAACTTCCTTCAATCAAATTTAGACGTAAATCATATGAAATGCATAGGCGTTAGTGATTCGAACGAATAGTATATTCTCCTTTTAGATTGTTGAATTTGTGCTATTTCTTTTCAAGTTGGCTCTGTTGGACCTGGGCCTATGTTCTGCAGACTTTCTTTTTTCTTGGTCCTGCACTTTGTTGTTATTGATTAACTGGTTTGGCTTATTCTTTCTCCGATGGAAGAGCTGGAAACTTTTATGTGAGCATCAACATTTGGAATTTTTAATTATCTTGTGTTCAATTAATGTTGATGAAATTGAATGTGAAAGTCGGTTTTGCTGGGTTCCTTCTTTCCAGATATCTAAGCAAATTAGTTTTCACCTTTGTACTCAGTTTCAAAAATGTGGACTAAGAAGCATGCTGTTGGAAAAGAACAGGTGGCAAAATTAGTGGATGACACGTATAGGTCAGTGTTAAAGACCATATTGTTCTTGATATTTTATTCTACTGGATTTTCATATGTTTCAGATAGATGTAATGACCTGAGTTTCTTAATACAGTGAACTTATATGATATGACGCTTTGCTTTTAGATCTGGTTTAGGTTGAGTATGATTGGACCCTCTACTACTCCTCAGAAAATTAAAACAGGAAAATATGAAAAGAGATGGAAAGTAACACTGAATAACATCCCTTCATTCAATAAACACTCGACAATACAACACTGACACAGCAGCACAACAGCATTAAAATAGCAACACAGTGACATAGACTCCTTTAAGAGGCTAGCACTCTCCCACAGACTAATTCTCTAATTTTTTTCCCAACCCATTCTCCCACAGAAATGAAGAAAATGTGAGAAAAGAATCTGATATTTCTTTCCAGCTTCAAGCATCCAAATAAGCACCTAGGAATCATTCTCAGCAATAATCCTTTAATTTCGTTATTCCAAGAAACTTGCCAAGCCGATCAACAGACCCCACAATTCAACCTCCACAGTATTACAGGCTGCCAATCAGTGCTGTAAAAACATAGATAATAATCCCAGACTTGCATTCGAGGGGCTAGCTCCCACAGGCTCTTATTTTTTTCGCACCCCCTTCCACAGAAATGAAGCAACACATTGATAATATTCCCTCACTAGCATTCGAGAAGCTAGCACTCTCCCACTGACACCTGATTTTTCCATCCTCCTATTCACAGTAACCCCCTCTAAGGTATCCTCTACCTGACACTTCTCTCTCTCTCTCTCTCTTCCCACTCACCCCTTGAACTTTTTAACTCAGTCAGTTAATATTTTGTATCTCTATTTCTCACTTCCATCCTCACTGCCTTTTACTCCAAATTCTCATCCAAAACATACCAGGGATTCATCATCATACAGTTTTATGTCTGCTGTAATCTCTTGCTCTTTTTTGTTTTTTTTTTTTTTTCTGGTTTCTCTGTTGAAATGGTGTATTTTTTGGTTGGTCAGAAAGATGAAGATATCTGGGGCCACTGAGCTGGCATCAAAGGGACAGGGTATGTCAGATAGCAGTACTGCAAAAATCAAAGGTGAAATTGAGGATTCCTTGCTGTCAGATACAAAGATTCGCTGTCTCTGTGGAAGTTCATTGGAAACAGATGCATTAATCAAGGTTTAATATTCAATGTCCCCCTGTGTTTTTAAACATTCTTTTCAATTTTTTGCATTTGTACATGCACAGATGTCACATAATTTAATTGATAATTGACTGAAATTTACATTTGATGGCCCCCTTTTTTCTTTGATGACACAGTTTTCTTTAGGGCCTTCAACATGTTGCTTGTATTTGATGATTACAGCATTTTTTTTATCATGTAATTGCAGTGTGAGGACACAAGATGTCATGTGTGGCAACACATGAGTTGTGTTATAATTCCAGATAAACCTGTGGAAGGCATCCCGCCAGTTCCTGATAAATTTTATTGTGAGATCTGTCGACTCAGTCATGCTGACCCGTATGTCATGTTCCTTTCTAATTTTAGCTATATATTTGTTGTGGGCAAAAGTGGATTGTTTAAATGTTTTAGTTTAGTTCTCAATATTTCCATGCTCTTGCAAAGGCCTACTCGTCTATATGTGCCTGTGTCTTCAGGTGCTTGTACTGGTTGACATGATTTGTTAGTGAATTTCACTTTGGCAGCATTTACATCCTCTGTTGGTGCTATGAGCTAGGCTTGGTGTAGTGACGTAGTACAGTGTTGCACTGTTGGATTTAATGATTTTTAAGATAATTCCTGTATGTCGCCCTTAATAGTTGTAGAGTTACTCAATTTGTATATTATCATTACCCTATCAAAACCTTGTTGCATCTTTACAAAAAGAACCTATGTGAAGCGACAATGTTATGGTGTGATGGGTGGAAGTGGAACTCTTCACTTTGAGTTACTGGATGTTCAAGGGGTTTATTTGATAAAAAAATAATACCTGATGAAGTAAGGAGTTGTTTATTATATTGATTTATTGAGTGAAAATTTAATGATATGGTTTTACTGATTTCTGACTTACGGTGCATATATAGTTGCTTTTGCATGCTTTGTGTTAAACTGGTTTGTTTAGATAGAAGTGTGAATCAATATGCAATAATAGGTTGTTAATATAAGGTGTTATTTCCATGTAAAATGTTATTATTAAGGTGAGTCTGTGGAAATTGATAGAAATAAATGGTCAATTGAAGGAGGGTTGATCATCAATAGTACCTAAAAGTCTGTTATACTTGTAAAACAGCTAAAAATATATGATTTTTCATTTAGAATAGACAAATTCTTGAGTTCGTTAAGTTGAGGTGGTTCCAATATGGTGTGGTTGCTTGGAAGTGTAAATTCAATTCTGTTTGGGGTATCATGGTGTCTCATGAATCATTCTGTAATTTGCTATGTTTGCTGTATGTTTCTCAAATGGCTCCTGCCTCATTTTATCTGACATGTCATATATTTGATCATAATTGAAATAGATGTTAAATCCTTTCAATTATATAGCATTTTCTTTTCCTCAGTCATCACTCACATTTTTGTTTTCTGATGTTTTATTGCAGGTTTTGGGAAGCAGTGGCACACCCTCTGTTTCCTGTGAAGTTGACCACGACCAGTGTTCCAACAGATGGGTGAGTACGCAGTTAGTCTAGATCTGTTGATGAGACATAATGTTCATAATTTTTGAGCAAAAAGATTGTATTCTGTAACTATGTTTTGGTTTTTTGGAGTATATAAATGGCTCATTGTTGCCTATTATGCTTTGAGGATAACACATCGCATTGGGGCAACCCCCCCCCCCCCCCCCCAAAAGAAAAAAAGTTTGGGGTTTCTTGTTAATGTGTTTGGTTTAGCGTTTGAAAGGCTCAAAATCTCGTTTGCATATCTAAATGGGAATTTGCTTTGCAAATATTGTCGTTTGGTTTGCTGTTAGATTTCTTCTAAAATTAATTTTGCTCCCTAATATCTCGTTTACATAGAAGTAAAAAATAGTTATTTTTGCCTTGAATGAATGTATACATGGCAGAAATCAATTTTCAAACAAAAATCTCCAAATATAAACCGTAGTGATGCAAAATCACTTTGACCAAAATTAATTTTGAAAATTAAGTTGACCCAAAATCACGTTAGCCCAATGCCAATATGAATATACTCTATGTCTGTCATGACTCATGAATTCAATTTCCATCATGTGATGTTCTGCTTTTATTGCTAGATGTCTTTCAAACAGGATTTGTGGTATTTGCAGTTATGATCCATTATGATAGTGCCATTTACTATTAAGATATTGTGTGATTAAAATTGTTTTGGTGTTGGGTCTTCTTGTCTGGGGAGGAGTTTTGCTCAAGAAAACTAATTTATTGGGAAGTTTTCTTCTTTTTCTTTGTTTTTCTTGTTCTTAGCAGGTGGAGCTCACTTCGGAAACTAAAATTTTATTCTTTAGACTCATTCTGAAGATTACATGCAAAGAATTATCTGTTTCCTTGTTTAAAATCAGTATTCAATGTGGCTTTTTGCTTGATTGACTTAATCATTTTCCTGCTTGTTTTGCTCAGCACCAACCCAGTGCAGAGTGTGGAGAGATCATTTCAACTTACAAGAGCAGACAAGGATTTGGTATCAAAACCAGAATTTGATGTTCAGGTTAATTTGGTCCTCAAGCTAGTATATTAATTTTTATTTGTAACCTATCTGGAGAGTGTGTTGATTTAAGCAAAATGACATCATATGTAGGTTTGGTGTATGCTTCTGAACGACAAGGTTTCATTCAGGATGCAGTGGCCACAATATACAGATCTACAGGTCAATGGTAATTTAAATCATAATCTCCTCTTCTGCCTGTTTTTGGTTTCAACATGACAGAATATGTGGGCTTGTTGTATGCTTCTGAGCTTGATGCTTCATGTTATATTTGTTTTCGGAGAACTTCAATTTTGTGTAAATCGAAAATTATTTGTTTCCTGAATGCATGCCATTGGTTGCGGTTGTATTTGAATTCCTGTTTGCCATATAGGTGTGGCTGTTCGTGCAATTAACAGACCTGGTTCACAATTACTTGGGGCTAATGGTCGTGATGATGGTCCAATTGTGAGTTTATTTTCATTTATGGTTGTAAATATGAAAGATCTGGGCTCAATGATTTTTCCTTTAGAAACAAAGTAAAGTCACTTTAGCAAAATTTGTCCCATTCTATAAATAGCTTTTATTCAGTTGCTTATTTTATTTCTCCTTTGTCAGATCACGCCATATACAAAAGAGGGAATTAATAAGATTTCCTTAACAGGATGTGATGCTCGCATTTTCTGTTTAGGAGTTCGAATTGTCAAAAGGCGCACTGTGCAACAGGTAGTTTGCATTAGAAAGTTGCTTAATTTCTAAAGATACAATCACTGTTGGTTCTATTAACCATGCCTTGTAGTTTTGGAATAATAGAAGTTTGATTTTAATAAACTCCCTATATAGTCTCAGTCCTATGTTCCCAAGGTTGGTCCCTTTTAGTTGATCTGATAGAACATTGAAATGTAACAATTTTGATATTACCCCTTATTGCTTTGGCCAGATGGTATATTCCTTGATCTCATGGCATTGGGAACTTCTGAATAATCAAATATATAGGCCATGTTATTGTATCTGGAAAGAGGATTATCTTTCCCTTTGGCATGTGTTCATATGTTTTTTTGCTCACGTGCTATTTTGTTTGTGTGAGTGCTTTGTAAGTTTCCATGATGTATCTTACTATTCAATCATATAAAATAATTAATCGGGATTTGCTGTATTAAGCTGATACAGTAATTTTAACGAATCTTAAGTCATTGTTCTGTTTGCCCATTCTCAGTTTCCAATATGCATTAAGTACAATCAATGAAGCACAGATACGTCTGGCAGCCCAATGTATCTGATACAGATACGCGTCCCGTATTCGTATCGTGTGAGTGTCGGGCTGTACGAAATGCGTCAAAATGTTTCAAAACACGTTTTGTACATTTCAAAATGCTTCTGGTAAGTTTCAAAATGTCTTCGAAACGGCCAGAAACGTTCATTGCTGTCTGAGACACTGGTCTGAGATTTATACCTTATTTCCCTTCGTTTTTGATGTTCCTGTTGCTTATAAGCTGGTTTGAACTCAAACTGTTCTGGTGCGTCATTTCTGTCGTGTTGGTCTGGTGCTTCATTCTGGCAGTTCTGTCACGGCGTTCAGGTGTAGTTTCTGGTGCATTGTTTCTGTCAGTTCAGTGCTTCATCTGATTTCTTCTTGTATTGACGCATGCTTAGCTTTTTTGTGTGTCTTGTGCCATTGTTATTGAGATTTCCCTTCTGATTTGCTCTCCTCTTCTTTTCTGTGTGCACCTTGCTAATTTGGCCCTGAACATGTCTCTCTCTTGCGCCATTTTTTGTTGCTGACTTATGTCTTAAGTGCTGTGAATTATATTTTTGTTGGCCTTCAAAAAGAATGTGTTTCAAAGGAAGTAGGTAGAGGTAGAGAAATATGTGAAGTATGTGATAGAAAATTGTCATTTGCAATTAACCTTCTGATTTTACAAAGGAAGTAGAGGTAGAGAAATATGTGAATTTGGCCTTGTTTGGGAAATATGTTCAGATCTTTCTTTGGCATAATTATGTCAGGCAAGATCTGAATTGGTTTTCCCTTCGCCTCAGCCAGATTATTCTTATGGTTTTGATCATGCTATTTCTTCCTTTATGGTTTTGATCATGCGTTTCTGTTTTCCACTTTTTGATGCCCTTTTCTGCTGCGTTTTCTTGCTGCATTATGTTGTTGGGTTTTCCTAAATTTCTTTTTTTTTTTTTTTAGTGATAATAGGTATCACATCTAGTTTGATATACAATTGTTATATCATCAATTTATTTTACTTTGTTTAATCATTTGTGCTTTAATTTGTAACTCTTTATGGACATCTTTTACAAATGCATATGGCTTGTTTAATTATTTTGTATTGTTCATTTTTTACGTGTTAATATATATATATTTTTATATTACCATACCCGTATCCTAAAATTTCAAAAATTGACGTATTCTATATATTATATCATATTGTATCCGATACGCATATCCATATCGATGTTTCTTAGAGTACTATGCTAGGAAGCACAGATGCAGTATGAATACAGGGATACAATGACTTCTATAAAAACATATGACGCAACACTTCTGGGATACTGATGCGTCTGGTGGTGTTAATGGGCAGGAGAAAGAAGGGAAGGGCAGAAAAGGGACGTTGACAGTTATTAGCAGCAGACTTTCTCTCAAGTTTGTTGTTGGGGGGGGGGGGGGGGGGGAGTTAGTGACAGTTATGGAGTTAGTGTGGATGTGGGGGGCATTGGAGAAAAATATTGGAGGATTGACTGTGGGAGAGCCCTAGCCTCTTGAAAGCTAGGAGATTTATGTTGTGCATTGTTTCTCATGTGTCTTAGTGTGGTTTCCGGTTGTGTCTTGTTCTGTCATATTGGTGTTTGTATTCTGCAGTTGTGTATCTATTTCTGTGACTGTCTATGTTATTTCCTTCACTCATATATAAAAGTTTCGTGGTGGATTTCGTGTTTCTGTGGGTTCCAACAGGTACATTACTAAAATTTATATAAAATAATTGAATATATATTTTTTCATTACCAATGATGTCAAATATGCATCAAATTATATTTAAGATAGAATGCATTGATTAACATTTAACAATATCTTATATTGGGGAATAACACCTAAGATATACCATATTGAAATAATGCTTAAATTAATAATATTTGAGAAATAATAGTATCTAAATAAATTTTATGAGTAGCCCCTTATATATATATGAAATCACCACTTACCAGCCACAAGTAAAGGATGGCTCATGTTTGATATTAAAAAAATTGATGGCAAGTGGCCGCAATTGACTTGGCTTCAGCCTTTGGCAAATGGTAAAAAGTGATACACCGAGAGAGTTGAGACTTTAAGAGCAGAGCAAACTTGAATATCATAAGCTGCAGAGTAGATCAACTCAAAAAGAAAGAGGTGAACAGTATGAAAACTTGACATCGAAATCAAAGATGGAAATTGAAATTATAGTTCTGAATCAAAATGAGAATCAAAATCTAAGATGAAGATAGAAATCTGAACCAACTTGGAGCCTTGTAGTTTCAGAAAAGAGCAGCAAAAATTTCGTTCCAAATCTCAGAACCCAAATGGTGAGTTTTGAATTCAAGTTGTCGTTGCTTGTCAAGCCATATCAGGGCTGTGAAGAGCTATATTCCAGCTCTGTCCTACTAGTATCTGCTGCATAATTTTATTCTATGATAAAATAACACGGTCGATACACTTGGAATATATATCTATTCACATCCAAGTCTGATACATGGGCATTCACAGATATTGGTGCCTC
Organism: Delonix regia; assembly: GCA_037074485.1. NCBI lineage: Eukaryota > Viridiplantae > Streptophyta > Magnoliopsida > Fabales > Fabaceae > Delonix > Delonix regia. The sequence continues at coordinate 15,019,990 of CM073456.1, read as the reverse complement.
CAAGGTACCTACTCACATGTTGGAGAGAGAAAATGTCTTTGCCATTTTGGATACTACTTGGTGTGAGTATGTCAAACTTGACTGTAATTGAAATTATAATTCGCAATGGATGTGATATTTAGATTTATAGCTGCTTTGTATAAGATTAATATTTCTTCAAAAAAGTTGGGCATGTAATGATACTTTATTGTATTGTAAATAATTTCTGTTGTTGCAAAATTTTGCTTGTATGCTTAGTTTCCAAACTTGTTGCATCCAGCATGAAGATTTCTATATAGTTGAACCACAGTTCATTTGTCATTGCCACAAATTTGTTAATATTTATTTTTCTTATTCAGATTCTAAACCTGATTCCAAGGGAGTCTGATGGTGAGTGTTTTGAAGATGCTCTTGCACGTGTCTGTCGATGTGTTGGAGGAGGAAATGCAGCTGATAATGCTGATAGTGACAGTGATTTAGAAGTTGTTTCAGATACCTTTAGCATTAACCTCCGTTGTCCGGTAAGACTTTCATGTGTTGAGTCATTTTGGCAATGCATTCTGTGTTACTTGAAATTTTGCTAATCATTTCTGACATCTTTGTTAATGTTTTTCACTTGTGGAATTCATTAGATGAGTGGCTCAAGGATGAAGGTTGCTGGAAGGTTCAAACCTTGTCTTCACATGGGCTGTTTTGATCTTGAGGTTTTTGTGGAAATGAATCAACGTTCAAGGAAGGTTAATTTCCAACAAATGGCTCTTGATTTGTCTGATCCTCTGCATGGTGATTTTTTATATTTGATTAAGTGTTCACTTATTTATGCAGTGGCAATGCCCTATCTGTCTCAAAAATTACACATTGGAGAATATCATTATTGACCCTTATTTCAACCGACTCACATCTATGGTATCCTCTTTTTTATGTTCACTTCTCTCTTCAGAGAGTCTGCATCTGGTGAATTAGTGGTTTTTACTTAATTTTGTTTGCTGGTATAGATGATAAATTGCGGTGAAGATGTTACGGAGGTTGAGGTGAAGCCTGATGGTTCTTGGCGTGTCAAGGCTAAGAGTGAAATTGAACGCCGAGATTTAGGGAGTCTTGCACAATGGCACCTTCCTGATGGATCCCTATGTGTTTCTACTGATGAAGTTGAAAGAGTGGAGGCAATAAAGCAGATCAAACTGGAAGGTGTTTCAGACAGCCCTACTGGTTTAAAACTTGGCATTAGGAAGAATCACAATGGAGTTTGGGTTGTTAGCAAACCTGAGGACACAAACACCTCTTCAGGTAATAGGTTGAGAGAGAACTTTGTAAGTCATGAACAGGTGGTTATTCCAATGAGCAGTAGTGCCACCGGAAGTGGCCGCGAGGGTGATGATCCCAGTGTAAATCAGGGTGGTGGTGAGCAAGCTGATTTCAATGGGATGGAAATGGATTCTCTCTGTCTCAACATTGTTGATTCAGCATATGGATTTATTGAGAATCACACTTCTGCTCCAGTTGGGGATGCAGAAGTTATTGTTTTAAGTGATTCAGAGGAAGAGAATGAAATGTTGGTATCTTCTGCAACTGCTTACAATAATAATCGCACTGATGCTGGGGAAATGGATTACCCTATGCCACCCCCTGGAATTGCTGATCCATATGCAGATGATCCCACCCTAGGTGGCTTGGGACTTTTCAATACCAATGAAGATGAATTTGGGATGCCTTCCCTCTGGTCTTTGCCTTCTGGAACTCAAGCAGGTGCAGGATTTCAATTATTCACTTCTGATGCTGAGGTTTCAGATGCATTGATCCATCTACAGCATGGTCCTATTAATTGCTCCACGTCACTGAACGATTTTGCATTGGCTCCGGATGCAGCTCTGGGATCTAGTACTCTCATACCAGATACCTCTGCTGGTAGGACTGATACTGATTTAAATGGTGGATTAGTTGACAATCCACTGGCATTGGCTGGAGATGATCCCTCGCTTAAAATATTTCTCCCCACAAGACCAGCAGAATCAGCATCGCAGCATGAATTGAGAGACCAAACAGATGTGTCCACCGGTGTCTTCACTGAGGATTGGATTTCGCTTAGGCTTGGTGGTGGTGCAAGTGGCAGTAATGGCAGTGCTACCGCTCCAAATGGTCTGAATTCTAGAGAGCATATTCCCTCCAGAGAAGCTGCCACAGATGCTATGACTGATACTGGTTGGTTATCTTCTGTACCTAGACTGCAAATATGTTTTTTCCTTATTGGCAGTGGTTAATCTTGGTAGTATGTTGATTGATTACTAATCTTTTTCACTTTATGGAGCTGTTTTGAATATATTGAATAAGTGGCGCTAATGATATTAGCTATGGGAGATTTTTTTATTCAATTTACCTTCATAGGGCACTATGGAATTTTTTCTCTCTCCAACTTTCTTGACTGATTATTCCTCCTTACGCAGCTTCTTTGCTTCTTGGTATGAATGATGCTAGATCTGACAAGGCAAATAGGGAAAGATCAGATAGCCCTTTCTCATTTCCCCGCCAGAAACGTTCAGTAAGACCCCGACTATATCTTTCTATTGATTCAGGTTCGGAATAGAGGCCTCAGACCTTATTACCCAAGAATGTTGGTGCTCTTCTAAAGGCCACGTTTTATACTTAGCAGTTGAAGGCAGTTGATGAGCATCTGTGGTCTTTGCGAAAGGGAAATTGATGTTGTCTAAGGCCAATCCAGCAGAACAGAGTTACAGAATTCACCCCTGCCAAAATGCTTGCATCTGTAGGGTATTTTTCCCCTATTGGTGAAGACAATGGCTGTAAAGATTTTCAATTCTTTATACTTGATATTTAAGTTTTCCCTGACACACGTTGACAGCACAGGCAGAAGCTGTTATTCTCCTAAATTCCATGAGGATCTGGTGGTATAGTGCCAGTACATTGTACAGAAGATGGTTATTCAAATCTGTTGGTTTAAACTTGTTAATGTGGTGGGGAATTACCCGTAGGAATATAATATATATGCATTTTTGTCTCTGCTGAGAGCCAACACCTTGCAAATGTAAGCCATCAGATGCAATAGTAAAAATCAGAAGATTGTTACTTATTCAAATGGGTACTCCTGCCAGGATATTTTGCTTGCTTTCAGCATCGTGGTCTATAATTCACCCAGGTAGATGCCTTCTTATGGACTGTGATTTCTGACTATCTCTTATCCCTTTGCATGTGCTTTTGTTATATTCCATGAGTATTATTTTGTGCATTCTGGGGTGTTATGTACAACGATGTTTAGGAGATGAAAAATTAGGGGCTGAGCCAATTATTTACATTAATGCAATTTTCGAATATTAGTTACTTATGTCTGCTTCTATTCTCTCCTTGGGATAGTGTCAGCATTAACTTGAAAAAAAATGCCCGTGTGGACTCTAGATTTTCCATCAGATCAGGATCTGTCGTATGTCCTTTGTAATTTTTGAAGCTCGATTTGTTCTTTTGCTGGTAGTGGATGAGTCCTACTCGTCATTCGATTCAGTTTCAGGTCATTAGTGTGCGCCAAGAGATTTCAGTTTGATTCATTGATTCTGATTGGAAGTGGTTGGCCATCCTAAGTCTGTTCCACGGATGAAAAGCCCTCGAAGGTAAGTGTAGAGTTGAGATAGCAGGTATTGGAGTCTTCGTTTTCAGGATGCTGCTGGGAAAACTGGTCATGTACATGAAATGCCTTGCTTTTGGAGGTTGTAAACCAGAATACTCTAGTATTCTATTAGCAGTTATGTAGTCTTTTTTTTCTAGTTTGGCATTATTAAAATGGGAAAAACTTATTTCTTTGTTATGCTATTCTCGAATCAAAATATGTTAAGTATATATATATGTATTTAATTTATATTAAGACACATATATGATTATTACATAGGACTAAATTATGTATTTTTTATTTTATTATTAATTAATTAAGCACATGTTATATGTTAATTGAAAAGCCTGATATAAAAAACATAGATAATGCTATTAAAATATAATTAATCAATCTCCCAGTTTGGAAATGCTCAGTCTTTTAAAATTCTTAGTTCTTGATAATCTAAAATTTTCTAAATGATTCTTTATAATTAGAAAGTTTTATATGTAGAATTTCCCGTCGTCATTTTCATCGTATCTCTATAAAATTGTTGAGATTGTTGAATGTAATTTTCACCCCTAACGTCACGTGCTAGAAACATGACATACAAAGGTTCCCTTCTTCGTGTGAACCTTGATTAAAATCTAAATCTGAGACGTGGTCCCTCTTTTTCCTTGTCCTCATTCCGCGTATAGGCGCTAAAGGTGAGATCCCCAAGTAGGATCCAAATTAGCCACAGCCCACAACGTACTATTAAACGACACTCCCTTCCCTATCTGGGTCTTGGCTACGCATTGTCGTCTACTACATTAGCTTGTAGGGGTGAGCGAGGCTACGTTGGGATTGAAAAGACTGGGGACTCGATTATTGAGATAAAACAATTTACCTCGACACCTAACTTAGCCTAGTATGACTCGATAAGATAAATGGTTAAATTAGGTTTAATTGGGGGCGGGGTTGGTTGGGTTCATTTTTATTTTTTTATAATTTTTTTATTTACAATTTTTTTAATTAATAAAAAATTATTTCCAAAATGAAAATTTGTAAAAAAAAAATTAAGATTTGAATGTAAAAGAAATACAATGAATAAAAATTAAGATTTTGAATGAAAAAAAATTAAGATCTGAAAATAATTAATATGTTAAAATTTTATTATAAATAAAAAATGAATTAAAGTAAATTATAAAGAAAATATTTTTAAAATAAAAATATAACTGAACCAAGTTGGGGGAGTTGGGTTCATTTTGATTTTTTTTATAATTTTTTTATTTACAAAATTTTTTTAATTAATAAAAACATATTTCTAAAATGAAAAAGTATTAAAAAAAATTAAGATTTGAATGTAAAAGAAAAACAATGAATAAAAATTAAGATTTTGAATGAAAAAAAAATAAGATTTGAAAATATTTAATATATTAAAATTTTATTATAAATAAAAAATGAATTAAAGTATATTATAAAAAAAATATTTTTAAAATAAAAATATAACTGAACCTGATAGCAACCCTAAGATCTTGTTGTGAATTTGTAAATATTTTATTTAAACTTGGCTCATCTGACATAATTAGGCCGCGTTACTCCTGTAAGCTTACATGTGGCGTGCGCCTTATCTTTAAGAATAGCAAAGTCTCTCGACTAATCCAAATGGCTTTTGCTTCTTGATTGACCAACGTCGTGTGTCCAACAATTCGAGGGTAAAGAACAAAAAGAACTTCCTTGTTAATGTGTTCTTTATTGATTATTTTATAAAATTAAAAAAATAGAAAAATGTTTTTTCAAATAAAAAATAAAAATAATTTTTAGATTTTTTTCTTGCTTCTCGAAATTGAAATTTTGTAAAAGAGATATTTAAATAGTGTTGTAGATTAAATTTAAACAAGATTTGAGATTTAATTAATGAGTAATTGACTAAGTCGGATCATCTCTTTTTTAAAAAAAGAATATTATTTTATTAAAAATAATATTTATTAAGATTTAACATAAGTAATGAAAATAAAAAAATTATGATTTAAAATAAAAAAATAATTAGAATTTAAAAAGAATTTATATTTTAAAATTTTATTATAAATAATAATAAAAATTAATATTTAAAAATACTACCTAGTTGGATGAGGAAAGAACTAATACCTAAATTAAGTTAATTAAAATTGCCGCGCATGCACTTACTATACATGCAAATAACAAATGTACACATATACATATAAACCGAATACTAAATATATACAAATACATATAATAAACATGTAACACATGCATGTATATGAGTGAATTGATATTTAAATTAACTTAATTAAAATGCCCACGCACATTCCTACATACATATTTTTATATCAAACATGTAACTTATGCACACAATTACATATATATATATATATATATATATATGTATGTATGTATAAATGAATATGTGATATATGCATAAATACATATATATATATGTATACACACATGCACACATATACACTAAATTTATAATACACACCAATACACATAATAAATATATATTATATAAATGCACATGCAAGTGTATACATATGCACACGACATAAATCCAAATGTATATAATAAATATGTTACATATATATGCATATACACAAACTTATATTTTTCTTTTAATTTTTTAATATTTTTATGAAAACAAATTATTCAAATGAGTTTGTTAAGTTTTTTATTTTTAAAATCTATTCTAAAAAAACAATTTTACAAAATTATTCTAAGAATATATAAAAACGAACAAATAGAATCAAACTAATCCCTAATTTTAAATGTTTTGTGATTATAGGAACATAATTATAAAATTTAATTTTTAATTTTAAATGAAAATTGTGTCAAAAGTTTTTTAGCATTTTTTAAAATAAAGTTGAGATCAAATATCTATGCTTTTCCAACGAATCTGATTACTCTTCCTTAGTCGCCCTAGCATTTAGTTATCTGCATCTTGAACCATACCAAATAAAAGTTAATGGCCTGCTAATCCTTTGGTTATATAGGTTTGTAAAATTAAGATTAATTTATCCTATTAGTTGTTAGAATTTTATTTATTTTATTAATATAAGATTTATCATTTAAAAGTTTATCAATTGCTTATAATTAAAAGTATTATGTTTGTTCATGTTTTTAAATATTTATTGATAAGTCAAGTGTTGTTGGCATGACTAATTAAGTTCCCTTTTGACATTTTAAATGTAAATAATTCATTTTAATTCACTTTAATTATATAACAAAGATGAACGTTACATGGCACATATGCAGATATTACTCTATAATTTACTTTTATTTTAATAAATCACATATAGAAGGAGTATGATCTATCTAACTCGGTCAACTTAGTCCAATCTAATTGTTTCGATTCGGATTATACACAACATTTCAAGTCGAGATTGGAGTCAAAATACAAAACCTGATCGCAAGCCAATCAATTGGGTGGCCTTGCCCGATATATATATTTATTATTATTTTTTTTTAATTATTTTTTGTTTTCTAATAAAATTATTGATATTTACAAAAATAACTAATTTTTTCTATTTGCATTAAATATAAATAATTTTTGCCGATATAGGATATTTTATTTGTCAAATGTAAACCAAAATTTGTTCTTTTTACAAAAAAAAATTAAATTTAAATTTATAAAAAAATTTTAAAAAAGAAAAACATGATTAAACTAATTCGATTATTTGTCAAGACATGTTTAATGTCTTCGTATGAACCTCTGACCTCAAGTTTGTGCACCCCTAATCATGCATATGTAAAATGACATATAATTGGTAATGTCACGAAATCATAAGAACTTAAAAATAATATATTAGCCAGATTAGTAAAATCACTTTCTATTCAACCCAAACCTTTTTCCTTGTTAGTACACAAAATTCATAATTTTGGTGAAATTTCAGAAATACTTTGAGTAAAAATAAACTTTTATCATGCAAAATTTAATTTAATTATCAAAATTTTAAAATTATTATAAATGTAAATACATTTTACCAAATAATAAGTCATTTATATTCGTGCCTCTAACAACGAAGCATTCCAATGCACATAGAAAAAGTATATTTAGTAAAACTTCTTATCATTAAAAAACAAAGAATCTAATATTTGTCAAATTCTGATTATCAATCCTAAATTTTTTTCCGTTTAACACAGTCAACGAATGACATGCAATTGGAATGCTAACTTCACGGTCGGTAAATTCTAACCATCAAATTAAGAATACTGATTTTAGTTTTCAAGAGTTATAATTTTGATAATTTAATTTTAAATACAGAATTTTGAAACTACACAAATATTTTAATATTAATAATCAAATACGAATGGAAAAATAAACTAAAAAGAATCCAAATGAATCAAGATAGGTTTTGGATTTGACCAGATTAGCCCCAACTTAGACGTAAAAAAGATTCTTTTTTTTTTTTTTGGTTAGAAGTGTTAACCCCATTTTAAAAGACCAAAAAAAGAAGCCGTCCATGGGAGCAGTGTCTTGTCTTCTAAGTTGAACGCAGTTTGCACGTGAGCGCACCGAAACCCAACCCGGACCTGTTGCCGTGAAAAAACCGGATTGGATAATCGGCGACAGGTCCGAACTTTGTTAGTGGAGATTGGTTCTGGGTCAAAAAGAAACGCTAACCTGCCAACGCAGACGAGCGGAAAGTCGGCGTAAGGTTCCAAAACCCTAATCATCACCGTTCATTTCCATTTTCCTTGGTGCACCAAGATTTCGACTTGTTTCTATGGTTGGTCTTTCGCAATTTGAGCTCAAATTTTCTTCCCCCTGCCTGATTTTAACGATCAGTTGTTGGTTGAATTCAATATTGAGCTTTGTGATTCGACTGATTGCTCTTTTCTTTTTTTACTTGGTTGGTTTATTTGATTTTATCCATGACTGCTGGGGGTAGCCTGCTCTAGCGTCCGTTGCATTTCTCGCCGATTACCCGCTGTTCTTGCTGAAGATTCTGTACTAAATAATTGGGCTCGAGGAAATGGATTTAATCAATAGTTCCAAGGTATATATTTGACCTTTCTTGTCTTTCTGTTTCATGTGTTAACTGGATAATGGTGGGCTTTGAAATTTACTGAGGTTTCTTATTTCTGCCCCAACTTCCAGTTAGCAAGCCTTTTGGCATAATTTTCAAGGACCTTGTAACCGTGGAGCGATTTTGCAGGTCCCGGCAAAGTAGCTTTTTATGATACCGCGTAGTGTAGCTTTTGTGATTCTATTAATACCGTGGAATGTTACTTATTCAGCAATCCTTGGTTGAGTAGTTCACGAATCTGGATCTCTAAAGTTCTTGGAGTAAATTACTATGTGAAGTTGGAGAGAGATAGAGAGAAAAGAGAGAATGGGTAGAAAGAGAAAAAATGGACCCTATACACCCTCACTCCTATCTGTGTTTATATCTCTCTGAAATTTACAGAAGATTTACAAGAAAGAAATGTAGAGGATCCATTTTAATAGTTCACTGTATAGCAGACTCTTGCAACTTTTTGGTTGTAAATCGTATTGCCTTAGTGACCCGTGACTAGTCATTACAATGTGATGAAGAGGGCACAGTTGATGTTCTCGGTCTATAGTATACTAGTTGAACAATGTTTTAGATGACAAAAGCACGTAGTTAGAGTAAGGAAATTACAAATTTTGTAATTGGATTTACACAGCTAGTTGAGAGACAATTTTAATGACGAGCTATAGTTTGTGCCCTGTCCATTGGAGTGAAATTCAGTCTTTGTTTAGGTTATATTTTAAAGTCTGATAATTAGATTCTCAAGTTTTAAATGCTTTTTTTTTTTGTAGGAGAAGTTGACATATTTTCGTATAAAAGAGCTCAAAGATGTCCTCACCCAGTTAGGTCTTTCAAAGCAGGGAAAAAAGCAGGTGAGACAGAAAATTACAACTAATTAGGGTTTTCCTGTGAAACCCAAGTGCTAATGCATTCCCATTAACAAAGTCCATTGCCTGGTAATTGGTTCTTGTTGATGATGATACTATCTTGTTTACTTATTGATAAATGATTAAAAAAAAAAAAAAAAAAAGAGTTTGCATTTTGCATGTGTTAGAACAGATGGATTTAATCAAGCTATGTTGTCAATTTTCATGATTTTTATAACTTTCTTCTGTCAAGGTATGAATTAGGATTGGTTGTGAGTTGTGCGTGTGTTTAAACTCTATTCAGCTAGCCAAGTTGAGTCGATGCGTTGTTTATTCAATGATGTTTAATTTCCCTCTTTCTTCTTGGAGATATCAGATGATTTAATGATCAGTGCTTCATCTTCTGTAGGATCTTGTTGACCGGATATCAGCCATGCTCTCAGATGAACAAGGTAAGCGTATGTGGCTAGGTGTGTATGTTGGTGCTGCAAGACTCAACCTTTGGTTGTATGCTATCTTGTAGTTCTGTTTTATTTTCGTAATTTTGCTTTTTGGGTTGGAAGAAATCTTATATGTTTGAAGTGTAGATTATATCTGCTAATTAAATGGTCCAGAGAATGGAAAGGAGTCATTATGGAAGTTCTTGGGCTTATATGTCAGGCAAATGTATGATTTATTTCAATTTGCAATTAGCATTTAGCAATTGTAGTGTATGCAGTAATCTTCCTTCAATCATGTTCAGATTGAAATCTTAGGGAATGCAAAGGTATTATTGTTTTGAACCAAAATTAAATTCTCCTTGTAAATGGTTGGATTTGAGCTGTTTCTTTTCAAGCTGAATCTGTTGGGCCGGTGCTCTTGTTTGTTCCCCTGATTTTCTTTCTTCTTGCCCTGCTCTCTATTGTTATTGATTAACTGGTTTGGCTTATTCTTCCTCTGATGAAAGAGTTGGAATTGTCGATGTGAGCTTCTTTTGTTCTTTCAAATACATTAGGAATTTTTTTATTACTGGGCATCTAATTTATTTTGATCATTTTGAATGTGGTGTTGGTTTTCCTGGATTCCATTTTTGTTGTATCTGAGTGATTTTGTTTCCTTCTTTGTCCTCAGCTTCCAAAATGTGGGCTAGGAAGAATGCTATTGGAAAAGAACAGGTGGCAAAATTAGTGGATGACACATATAGGTCAGTGTTAAAGACGAATTGTTGATGATACTTTTTTCTTCTGAATTTTTATTATGTTATAGAAACATGTATTGACCTGAAAATCTTAATCCAGTGAATTTTTTTTTAAAAATGGTAATATACTTTTATCTGAATTAGTTTGAGTCTACAGGTCCATTTATGCTGTAATTTCTTGACTTTTAATGTTCAGTTATTGATATTGTGCATTTTCTGATTGGTCAGAAAGATGCAGACAACTGGAGCTACTGAGCTGGCATCAAAGGGACAGGGTATGTCAGATAGCTGTAATGTGAAAATTAAAGGTGAAATTGACGATTCCTTGGAGCCGGGTATAAAGATTCGCTGTCTCTGTGGAAGTTCATTGGAAACAGAGGCATTGATCAAGGTTTAATATTCAATAGGGCTCTACCCATTTTTTTTTTTGCTTAAATGTTCTTTTTAATTCTAACTTTGTGTATATGCACACATTGCTTGATTGATAATTAGCAGAAGTATACATTTGATGTACCCCTTTTTTCTTTGATGACACAGTTTTCTTTTGGGTCTTCAGCATGTTCCTTATATTTTATTGTTGTTGCATTTTTTAATCTAATTGCAGTGTGAGGACACAAGATGTCGTGCGTGGCAACACATGAGTTGTGTTGTAATTCCAGATAAACCTGTGGAAGGCATGCTGCCGGTTCCTGATAAATTTTATTGTGAAATCTGTCGACTCAGTCGTGCTGACCCGTATGTCATGTTCCTTTCTAATTTTAGCTATTTTCTGGTGTGGGCAGTGGTGAATTGTCTGGATGTTTTTCTGTCTTAGTTTAGTGCTGAATATTTCTATGCTCTTGCTAGGGTCTGTGCGCCTGTATTTGCATTTGGCTTCAAGTGTTTGTATTGCTTGTCATGATTTGTTTTTTATTTTCACTTTATTAGCTAGGTGATAAATTCCAAACATGATGGCCCTCGGCCCAACCCAAAGAGGGACAGTTAGGGGTGGTTATTGTTCTGCATAGGAAGATGGGTATTTTATTGGCAAGAAACAGAGACAAGACAGGGAAATTGTCAAATGGTCTTAGGGAGAGATTCTGACCTCTCGAATGCCTAAAATATGGTGTTCTTTTTTAGTTTCTGTTGTGGGTCTGATGTGTATGGCTGTGTCAAGTGATGTAGAGAGGTTAATTTGCTGTAAATTCAGTCCAGTGTCTGCTGTTGGTGTGTTTGACTGTATTTTTGTTTATGCGTCATTAGGGGAAGTTATTTGTGTTGGATAGAGGCTGTGTGAGTAATTTTGACTCTAGTTTTTCACCAAACAGTATAGTGATTTTACCAATAAAAAATATTAATCAGAATCTGGGTTCCAACACTGTGGCATCCCTTGCTGGTGCTATGAACATGGCTACGTTGTTGATGTAGTACCATGCTGCACTTTTGTGTTTTAACTAGCTATATGGTAGTTTCTATATGTGGCCCACCGAGGTTAGACACTGAAATTGTGTATGTTTCATCACCCTATGAAACTGTTGTTTATTTACAAAGATAAGTTAGTTAAAGGAACAACTTAATGACTTTGACTGTGATGGTTTCTTTGAAGTGAAGCATAGTATATAACATCAAGTGGAAACTTTCATGATATTGGCTGTATGACTGATTTGTTAATTAGGAGGCATGATATATGGTCTTAAATGTTGCTTATAGCATGCCTTGTGTTAAATGAATTTTGTTAGAAAGAAGTGTGAATTGATATGCAAGATTTTTAGTTAATTTTGTCAAAAAGTAGTGTGAATTAATATGAAAGATTTAAAGTGTTGTTGACATGTAAATTATTTATTTATTTATTCTGAGGAAATAGATAGAACTGATGAATGATCAATTGAAGGAGGTTTGGTCGTAAATAGTCTCAATTCTTATGAAATGGCTAAAAATAGATGATCATTGATGAGGAAGGGACAACTGTTGAAGTTTGCTAAATTCAAGGTGCTTATGTTTCTGTTAATTTCATTTTCAACTATTTTATTGCAATATTCTGTTATTTGCTAAGTCTACTGTATGTTTCCTCGAATGGCTCTACCTCATTTTATTTGATGTATAATATATTAACATTGACTTAGTTGACCATGCATTTTCTTTTTCTCAGTTGTCACTCACGTTTGTATTTTCTGGTGTCCTCTTGCAGGTTTTGGGTTTCAGTGGCACACCCCTTGTTTCCTGTGAAGTTGACCACAACCAATGTTCCAACAGATGGGTGAGTATGTGGTTGGTGTGGATTTGTTGCAGTCAGACATAATGTTTCTATTGTTCAGTGGTTTTTAGCAAAAAGATTGTGTAGTCTAACTGTTTCGTTTTTTCTACTTGATAAATACCTTTCTGTTGTCTATTATGTATTTAAGATTCTAAGATGTCCTTCAGTTGAACACATTTTACTTTTTCTTGAGGCGGGTTTTCTGGGAGGTGGATGTCTAGCGTGTGTCATGAATACAGGTTTTGCTGCGTATGCTGTCCTGCTTTTAATTACTTTCTGTAGATGTCTGTCAGACAGATTGTTGTATTTGCATTTATCATCCTTTATCATAGTGCTATGGAGTATGGACTACTTAGCGTATTGTGTGATTATAATTTTTGGTGTTGGTTTGTTTCTCTGAGGTGCAGTTTTGCTCAGGAAAATCAATTTATTGAGAAGTTTTCAGATTTTTTTTTTTTTTTTTTTTTTTTCTTAGCAGGTGGAGCTCCCTCCATAAGCTAAGGTTTCATTCTAGAGACGCACTTTGATAATCACATGCAAACATCTATATTTTTCTATGATTAAAACCTAGTATTCAATGCAGCTTTCTGCTTGATTGACTTGACCATATTCTTGGTTTGTACAGCACCAACCCAGTGCAGAGTGTGGAGAGATCATTTCAACTAACAAGAGCAGACAAGGACTTGGTATCCAAACCCGAATTTGATGTTCAGGTTAATTTGGTTTTGCAGTGCCTGTAAATTCACGAGTATTAAGACAGTGAGTTTGTTCGTTTAAGCTGAATGATATTGTATGTAGGCTTGGTGTATGCTTCTGAACGATAAGGTTCCATTCAGGATGCAGTGGCCACAATATACAGATCTACAAGTCAATGGTACATAAATTTATGTCGTGATCCCCCCTCTCACCTTTTCAGGTTGCAAAATGGCATCATATGATGCTTGGTGCATGCTTCTGATAGTCATGTTTTATGGTGTAAAACAAATACTTTTGTTTTTAGAACGGAATGCATGGTCATTTTTGTCATTTTATTTTAATTTCTGTTTGTCATATAGGTGTACCTGTTCGGGCAATTAACAGACCTGGTTCACAATTACTTGGGGCTAATGGTCGTGATGATGGTCCAGTTGTGAGTTTCTTGTCATCTATGGTTGTGACTATTTAAGTTCTGCTGATGCTCAATTATTGTTCTGTCCTTCTAGACTAGTATAATCATTTTACCAAATTTTATCACATTCTATTACATATGTGTCATTCAATCTCTTATTTTATTTCTCCCCTGTCAGATCACGCCTTATACAAAAGACGGAATTAACAAGATTTCTTTAACTGGATGTGATGCTCGCACTTTTTGTTTGGGGGTTCGTATAGTGAAAAGGCGCACCATGCAACAGGTAGCTTGCATTTAAATTTGCTTCCTTTCTAAGCTTACAATCACTGTTGGTTCCTTAAACCATTCCTTGTGGTTTTGCAATATATAAGTTTGCTCTTAAGAAACTCCCTGTATTTATACCTACGTTCCCAAGGTAGGCTCCCTTCGGTTTGATTTGTTAGAAAATTGGAATTAGATTTTTTTTTGGCCCTTTGTCATTTTTGAAGTAACACATATGATTCAGGCAATCTTGAAGGACATTTTATTCCAGCTTATTACTTGGACTTGATGATACCCCCCTGATCTCTTGCCATTTTGCTCAATTGAATAATCAAATATATCATTGTATCTGGCCAAAGGAATGTCCTGTTTGCCTTTGTCAGTGTGTTCATACGTTTTTTTGTTGCATGCTATATTGTTATTTGGCAAATGATTTTAAAGTTTCTATCATATATCTTACTTTTCAAATATATAACAGAGGTTAGGCAGGATTGGATGCAGTAATTTTAACAAACTTTAGTTGATTTGCCACTTTGTTAATGAAGCCAATTGATTGACTGCTTGTTGAAGATATATTAGCTTATATCTCTTCTCTGCATATATTTACATTCTAATCTATGTTTAGTTGATTGTATTTGTCATGACGGTTGCCTTCAAGCTGCACATTGGTCATAATTTTGTTGTGATGAAATTCTGGATGTTTCCAACACAGTAAATATTGTATTATTCATTATCCAGATCCTAAACATAATTCCAAAGGAGTCTGATGGTGAGTGTTTTGAAGATGCTCTTGTACGTGTCTGTCGATGTGTTGGAGGTGGTAATGCAGCCAATAATGCTGATAGTGACAGTGATTTAGAAGTTGTTTCAGATACCTTTAGCATCAACCTCCGTTGTCCAGTAAGCCTTTCATGTGTTGGGTCAATTTAGTGATGCAATATTTGTAATCTAGAAGTTTTGCTAATCAATTCAGAATTTTTTTTCCCACGTTTCTACGCATGAAATCTGTAGATGAGTGGTTCAAGGATGAAGGTTGCTGGAAGATTTAAACCTTGTGTTCACATGGGCTGTTTTGATCTTGAAGTTTTTGTGGAAATGAATCAACGTTCAAGGAAGGTAAGTTTCCAACAAATGGCTCTTGATTTATCTGATCCTCTGCATGGTGATCTTTTATGTTTGATTAAAGTCTTCACTTATTTATGCAGTGGCAATGTCCTATCTGTCTCAAAAATTATGCATTGGAGAATATCATTGTTGACCCTTATTTCAACCGAATCACATCTATGGTATCCTTTTTTATGTTCACTTCTATCATCAGAAAGCTTGCATCTGGTGAATTAGGGGTTTTATTTAGATTTGTTTGCTGGTACAGATGATAAATTGTGGCGAAGATGTTACAGAGATTGAGGTGAAGCCTGATGGTTCTTGGCGTGTCAAGTCTAAGAGTGAAATTGAACGCCGAGATTTAGGGATTCTTGCACAGTGGCACCTTCCTGATGGATCGATATGTGTTTCTACTGATGAAGAAGTCAAAAGAGCAGAAACATTGAAGCAGATCAAACAAGAAGGTGTTTCTGACAGTCCTACTGGTTTAAAACTTGGCATTAGAAAGAATAACAATGGAGTTTGGGTTGTCAGCAAACCCAATGACACAAATACATCTTCTGATAATAGATTGAAAGAGAACTTTGGAAATCAGGAACAGGTGGTTATTCCAATGAGCAGCAGTGCCACCGGAAGTGGCTGTGAGGGTGATGATCCTAGTGTAAACCAGGATGGCGGTGGACATAATTATATTTCTAACAACGGGATGGAAATGGATTCTTTCTGTTTCAATAATGTTGATTCGGCATATGGATTTACTGAGAATAACACCTCTGCTCCAGTTGGGGATGCAGAAGTTATTGTTCTAAGCGATTCTGAGGAAGAGAATGAAATGTTGGTATCTTCTGCAGCTGACTTCAAGAATAACCGAGCAGATGCTGGGGTTGTAGGGTATCCTATGCCACCTCCTGGAATTGCTGATTCATATGCAGAAGATCCCACCCTCGGTGGCTTTGGACTTTTTAATCCCAATGAAGATGAGTTTGGGATGCCTTCCCTCTGGTCATTGCCTTCTGGGACTCAGGCAGGTGCAGGATTTCAGCTATTCACTTCTGATGCAGAAGTGTCAGATGCATTGGTGCATTTGCAGCATGGTCCTATTAATTGCTCCACGTCACTGAATGGTTATACATTGGCACCAGATACTGCATTGGGATCTAACACTCTCATACCAGATACCTCTGCAGGTCGGTCTGATGCTGACTTAAATGGTGGTTTAGTTGACAATCCACTGGCATTTGCTGGAGATGATCCCTCACTTCAAATATTTCTCCCGACGAGACCCGCGGAGTCATCGGGGCAGCATGAATTGAGAGACCAAGCAGATGTAACCAATGGTGTCTTCACTGAGGATTGGATTTCTCTTAGGCTAGGAGACGGTGCTAGTGGTAATAATGGCCATGCTACCACTTCAAATGGTCTGAATTCAAGACAACAAATTCCATCAAGAGAAGCTTCCACAGATGCTATGGCTGATACTGGTTTGTTACCTTCTCAACATAAACCACAACTGTTTTTTTCTTGTTTTTTGGCAGAGGTTGATCTTATTAGAAAGTTGATTGGCAACCTTTTTTTACTTACGTGGATGCTGTTTTGGATATATTGGGAGATTTGCACTAATTGGCTGTTGGGTACTTATTCAACTTACCCTTTTAACATCTCAGGAAGTTGTAATTCTATATATATAAATATGAGAGAGAACGTAGGTGCAATGTTATATTTCTTTGTTATCAGGTTCTGTCAAAGCATAACATGGAAATTTGTTAAGCTCGGCACATGATTGTTTTTTTTCAGGGTCATTCCAAATATAATATTTTTATTGGAGAATTGGATAGGAATTATCTAATATGCTTCACCAAAGTTTTATTGTAAATTTCTTGCTTTCTCTTTTTTTTTTTTTTTTTTCTCCTTTTTTTCCAGAAGTTTTCTTTGATGCACTCAATCTGTGTCATTAGATGCTGAATATGTTCACACCTCATCAGCCTTTTAACTACACTAGAGTAATGACTTACCAAGCCTTAAAATTGACATTTTTACTTCAATGTTTTTGACTGATTATTCCTCCTTGTGCAGCTTCTTTGCTTCTTGGTATGAACGATGCTAGATCTGACAAGGCAAGTAGGCAAAGATCGGATAGCCCTTTCTCATTTCCCCGCCAAAAACGTTCAGTAAGGCCCCGCCTGTATCTTTCTATTGATTCAGATTCAGAGTAGAGGTATCAGACCGTGTAAAATCAAGAATTTTAGGTGCTCTTCTTATGGCCACATTTTATTCTTAAAAGATTGAAGGGAGGTTGACAAGCATTTTTGGTCTTAATGAAATGGAAGTTGGTGTGGTGTGAGGCATCTCCAGTGGAACAGATTCACATAATTTGCCCTTCCAAAATGCTTGCACCCGTAGGGGTATCGTTTCCCTATATGTAAAGATGATGGCTGTAAAGTTCTTCAATTCTTTATACTTGATATTTTAAGGTTCCCGACACATGTTAGCAGGACTGGCGCAAGCTGTTATTCCCATCAACGAGGATCTGATGGTATAGTGTCGGTACATTGTACAGAAGTTGGTCATATATATCTGTTAGGTTAAACTTGTTGAAGTGGTGGGGACTGGGGAGTTCCCCCTTAGGAATACAATATATGCATTTTTGTCTCTGCTGAGAGCGAATAACCTGTACATGTTACGCCATCAGATTCAATAGTAAAATTGTTATTTTATTTTCTTGTTCAAATGGGTACTTCTTTCAGGGTATTTGGTTGCTCTCGGCATCGTGGTCTGTAATTCACCGAGGTAGATGCCTTCTAATGGTTTGTCCTCTTTGATTATCTCGACCGTTCGCATGGGTTTCATTGAGTTATAGGAATAGTTTTTTGTGCATCAGAGTATCAGGTACAGCTATGTTGAAGAGATGAAATATTAGTTAAGCTTATATCTGACTATTGTACTACTTTGGACCACTAGTTATCGATGTCTGCTTCCGAGGTCTGTTCTGATATAGACTAGTGACTGTTTTATCAATATCAGTGGAGGTTTCTGGGTAATTTGGACACTAGACTAGCCCCTTATCTTTTGTGGCCTGATAGTGGAGGAGTATCACTTGATTCAGTTTCAAGAGAGATTAAGGGGCCGATTGAGGGTACCGTAAATTATTATGGATTTCAAAATTGTTCTCTCTTTTCTAGTAGAGGTTTACTTCAAGTGGTGTAATGAAAAATCAAATTAGTGTTCTAAGAACTTATTTGATAATTATTTTTATTGATATCTTTGTGTTTGATTAAATTTTCAGAAAGAAGAATTTCTGGTCAAATTACTGCCAAGGATATATATAGAAATGATTTGTATTCAGTATTATTTAAGTGAACGGATAACTCAAGTATTTTTTTTAATTTCTATTTTATTAAAAAATTAAAATGGGATCACATTAAATATGTAGCATTGAGTCAACTAGATGTCTTTTAAAAGATGATTTAATCATACGGCATTTCATTTTTGTTATTGAAATTATTTTCACTTATTTTAAAATAATATAAATATTCGAAAATTAATTTTTAAAAGTTAACAAGTTATAGAATAACCAATTACTACAAATTTTGAAGTTGTCTGATATAAATAAATAATACTAACTAAATGAACTTTGCGTGATTTAAGAGAATTACATGGTCAAATGTTATGCACGAACTGTTTAGGGTAAAGTACTAACAAAATGTTATTACAAAATATATGTCCAAACTCCAACCCCTTGGTGTCAATGTGTAATCAATCCAAATCATAAGGGATAAAATTGCATTTTACCTTAACTTTTTTAAATAAAAGTTACAAATCTCAAAAACAATCTCGTGGACATTTTGGTTATATAAATAGTTTTAAAGGAGCTTCATGTTTACTGAGAAAAGTAGCGTAATTAAGTGATACTTAAGATTCACCTTAAAACATCTTAATTATAATATATTAAAAAGAAATATATAGAGAGCCAGTAATAGGTGGGGGTTTTAGTGTTGTGAAAGAATGAGAAAAGAGCACAATGAGGTCAAAATAGTAAATTGATAAAATTGTAATTCTGTTTTTTAATCTCAAAATAATTTTCAACTTTTGTTATAAAAGAGAAATTTCTGCTCCTTTGGGCAAAAAAAACAAAAAAAAGAAAAAAGAAACTTTATTACTACTCAAAAGCAACTTTAAATATGGGCCAAACACAACAAAAACTAAATGAACGTATTTCTTAAAATAAACAACTTACTTTTTTGGGGAATGGTTAGGTTTAAATTATGAGTTGAGATGCAAACGGCACTCATATATTAAAAGTCCATTTGATACAAACTGAATTATATAAGTTTATATAATATAATTCATTTTTATTATATGTTTGGTATTCACAATGAATTGTATAAGTTTATATAGTCATTCATATTTAATATGGTGAAGCATTGTATTAGTAATATAGAATCTCTTAAACTAATTAGGTCTGATTATATTAATAAAATATTTAGTCTTTTTTAGTAAATTTTTTTTCAAGTCCCTCACATATAAAATATTTCTCAATTTAATCTTATAAAAATATTTTTTCAGTTTAGTCCCTCATAGATAAAATATTTTTCAATTTCATCCATTTGTCTTTTTAAACCTAGTTCCTCACATAAATGTCTTTTCAATTTAATCACTTATATTTATACATTTTTTCATTGATCCCTCAATTAAAATGTTACTAACAATATCCTAAAAATTAAGTTAATTTAATAAATTCTAACTCATAAAAAAAAATTTTCAATTTTGGTCCCTATTATATAAGATATTTTCAATATGATCTCTAATAAAATTGTCTCACAATTTAGTCCCTTACATATTTATCGATTTGATCCCTCATAAATAAAGTTATTATCAATAATATCATCAAAAGACATTAATTTAATAATTACAAAATTTTAAAAAAAATTTTTAATTTGGTCCCTTACTTATAAGATATTTTTCAATTGATCCCTTATAGAATTTTCTTCTCAATTTAGTCCCTCACATATGTAAATTTCTCCATTTAATCCCTTGCAAATAAAATTATTATCAATAATATCCTCAAAAAAATTAATTTAATAAATATGAACTTAAAATATTTTCTCAATTTGGTCCTTTACATATAAGATATTTTTTAGTTTGATTCATTATAGAATTATCTTCTAAATTTACTCCCTCTCATATATACATTTTTCCATTTAATCCCTCATAAATAAATTATTATCAATAATATCCTAAAAAAAGTATGTTAACGTAAAATATATAAACTTGTAGAATTTTTTTTCAATTTGGTCCCTTGCAAATAAAATATTTTTCAATTTTTTTCCTCATAGAATTTTTCTATTAATTCAGTCTCTCACAAAATTGTTTTCTTAATTCAGTCCTTCAAATATGAATATTTCTCTATTTAATCCTTACAAATAAATTTGTTATCAATAATATCCTTAAAAAAAAGTTAATTTCAAAAATATGAATGACATCATTGATTTTGATTTTATTTATGAGATATTAAATAGAGAAATATATATATATATATATATGTTACAGATTAAATTGAGAAATATTATATTTATGGAGACCGAATTTACAAAAAATTCATGTGGGACCAAATCCGTCTCCACCGACTGAGCTAGACGGGCAACACTACTTGAACAACCAATTGGTTTAATATTATGTTACATTGGTTATAAGATCTTCAAATTTAGTCGCAATTACAAGAATTGACATATTTTTACTAGCTCAATCCTTAAAATAATTGATAGATAATATTAGAAAATAATCTAACATGGAGTCAAAATATATGCAAAATGAGAATGAGAACGATGATAACCAATCAAAAACAACACATCCTTTTAACGATTGATTTGGCTAGTCCATTTGCTGCCACATTTATTTAGCGATGAGTCCATATTTTTGCCGTCAATAGTGCTTTTTCATTGCTAAATTCACCATTGAATTGCTCTCATGATATCAACTATCATTATTGGTTTTAACATAATCAAGTAGAGGTGGCCCCTGAGGAATGCTATAAAAAATGAATTGAACATGATATAAATGCTACTGTTAGTAGTAGAATTTTTTTTCGTTTTCAAATGTGAAAAGGCACCAAGTTTCAGGACTTCGCTTATTCCACTATGAACTCGCAATTTGTCCAAAAAAAACAAACTCACAATGTCGTCTTCCTCACCACTCTTGCTAAGTATGGTTTGTATTAATCGCACATCAAATTGTACCAATCTATGACGTAATTTACAATTAGCTAAACTAAATAAAGTTAAATGTGTATTATCTGGAATATTTTACATTTTCTTGGCAAAAGGTTTATAATACATTTTATGAGAAAATCAGTACGCTTCAATATGAGTAGAACATTTCTCTGAATTTCCTTCAAATATTATGGTTTGAATTTGATATGAAACAAGTAGTGATGATAACAAACAAGAATTATGAGCTGGACCGACGATCAGATTAATTAAGATTAAGAAGCGTTTTCAATTTGAAGGTATTGTTTACAGCAAATTGGAATGATTGCACTCTATGCAGAGCAAATATCAGGCATTGCTTCGCGTCTCCATACATGAAAGCTGCTTTAAGGCACAACGTCGACCATGAGTTATATTCCGTACGGCCATAAATGCTCACATTTGAACCAGGAATTTAGACTAACAGAATTACAATTACCATACATAAATTCATAAAATATACAACTACGCTGCGCTTGAATCTTTTGGTACAGGTTCTCAAAGTCTGAATCCTTACAAAATTGGAGCTAGAACCGAGAAACAATGAAATCAGTGACACAGGCATTCTAAGGAGGCACTCGATTAGTCATCCAAGACAAATCAGCACACAATCCCCAAAACCAGGCGAAATTCACCTCCAACAAGGACTTATTTGAATTGTCCGAGGATGCAGTGAGAATGTCAGTTTTTCTCTGGATAATGTTGATGTCAGCATATAGAATGGTTTATCAGTAAAGCAGCTTAACCTTCACCTTCCGTTTCGAACACTGGAAGAATGATTAAGGCAGAAGAACCAAGATGCATGCCTCGAACAATACCTCCATAGCCAATCTTAATCTTGTGGCACAAAAGTAAGATGGAATCCCAAAGCGCCGTTCTTCCCTGAGAATAAAAGTTACGACAGTTAGCAAATCAACTTCATAAACTAACCATCTCGCTGGTTGATAGGTACATTATTGGCCACAAGTATTTCACGTAGCATTCTCAGAGAGCAATGAGAATATTTATATAAGGAAAAGAATAACTTTGAAGGTTTAACAGTATTTAATTTGTGTTCAAAGCCTGACGGTGGGTATTTCAGCCATTACCAACCTGAAGAGAAAACTGCAGCTTCTTATCCCAATACAAGGCAAAAATTGGGGGGCTCTGCCTTCCAACTACCAATATACAAGCTCCAGGATGCAGAACAGAAGGGACAGTAGATATAACAGCAATGTATTTCTCAGGAAACCTTTCCTTTGGAGGAAGGACTCCCAAGAATAGAGGGTTCTTGCTAGACTGAGCTCCAGCATATGACGTGGCATCCACATGTAGCATCCACTTGGGATGCTCTAGGAAAGCACAGAACAGATATAAGAGCAAGTGAGAATCAGAGGGCAGCTCAGATGTCCACTTTTTGTTCTTTGTATCATAAACCTCCCCACTTCCAAGATACTCATAATTCTTCAAGCATGTTCCTTCTGCAAGCTCTGTTTAAATAGAAACAAGATAATTCTAGATTATATGGATGTATGCTGCCCCTAAACCCTAAACCTCTGATTAGCAGTCTGCTACATTTTGTTAGGGAGAATCTTATGAAGATAACTAACTAAATCCATTTTTATGATTACCTCGAATCCTTTGCACAGTGTAATCAGCTCGAACAGTGCTTTGAGGCAGTAAACCTTTAACCCACTCTCCTTTAACCAAGGCTTGAAGTTTTTGGTGTTCAGAGATAGCATCCAAGCAATCCTGCATGATAGGAACCAAAGCATTCTGCTGCGTCTGAGGGCCCTGTAAATTTGATACAGGCAACTTGGCTATATGCAAACAAACAGGAAATTGTAAAATCTCAAGACTCAGAAATCATCAGCGCTTGTAACCAAAATTTAAAAATAGATACATTCAACTGAACAATGTGAAGCAACATACGTGTGGAACTCTCTATAGCTTGCACAAGAGTAGAACGTAACTGATGAAGAAGTCCATCTTCATTCAGAGTCAATGTTGGTTGCCAGTCTCTAGTCTTATCAATTGCTGGCAAGGTAGCAGGGGTTCCAGGAGATGGCATATCATTGCCCACTTGATTAATTATGACTGAAATACCAAGTTTAGCAGCTGCTTGCATAACCTACAAATATGAAAATCTCAGGGCCCGGGAAAGAGAAGCAAATTAGCTGGAGCTTGATATTGATGTTATGTGCCCCCCACCCCATCCCCCCTTCGGAAAAAAGAAAAGACAAAAGCAGGAAGGAAAAAATCATAAAGAAAGCATGCCAATGAATTATGTATCAACTCAATTAATCTAACCTTCAGTTGCCTCTAACTCAAAATTTTTCCCTAGAACTTGAAATACACTGTATTGGATTATAGGCTTCAAAATATCAGAATGAAGTACCATGAAATTTTTACATCAAACATTCCCACATGGTAATGGATAATTTCATTTTTCAACCATCATTGACTCCCACTTTCAACATTTCTCCTGCTTTGACTCTCCTTTTTTTCTTTGTGTGGGAAGGGAATCCAAGCAAACAACATAATGACACTGGTGCTTCCAACATAAAAGAAAAAATTATGAATGAACCTGAATATGGCTGGTCTCAATCTTGCTAAGCAAAGGGTTCAGCAAAACTGAAGAAAACCATTGCCTAAGGTGGTCACGCCACTGTTCAATTTGAGGATAGATGCCCAGATGTTCAAAAGCTTCAATCGATTCTTCCATAGACATTGGCGAAGGGAGGTCACTCTCTCCTTTCTTTGGTGGGGTGCTAAATTTTTGGGAACCTGGAGACATCCTCACAGGCCTCAATGGTGTCAGCCTTGTAGTTCCAGAGGTATTAGCTGAACCAGTAGCTGTATTAGGGCTCACAATGCCAAAACCAGATATGGTAGGGGGTGGAGTAGACAGCCTCCCTGCTGATTCAGTGAGTTTTTCATCGACTTCTGCTAAGAACTGTTCAAGTTTTTCTTCTGATGTTATCTTACCGGCAGAGGAGGCCCACCTACTAGACCAGGGGCTTGAGGCCAGTGAATCCCTTCCAGCTGAATTCTGAAGAGAAGGTGGGGGTGAAACTACCCCGGGGACAAGATATAGAGATGATAAAGAAGGTGACTTTGTCGGGGTGCTAATAGAGCGTCCCTTACCTACCCGATTGGAATTTGAACCATCAGCATCAATACGAGATGAACGACTAGGACTGGGAATTGGCTGATGAAGGGGCACAAGCATATCTGAAGATATGGACTGTGATTTAGACTTGGGTGGCTTTTTCACCGATTCAACACGTTCAACCTTTGGCTTCACTCCTAAAAGCCCTAATTGATGATTAGTGAGAAACATCTCATTCTTACTAACTTTGGAAGTAGGCATCCCTGGAACACCAGCAGTATATCTAATTTTACGCAGAATGATAGCTTTAAATAGGGCAAATATAGCTCCAGCGAAGATGAGACCCACTAAAGTCTGTAGTGTCTTAGCAATCCAATCTGAAGTTCAAGACATTTATTAGAAGAGCTATAGCAGTCGAAGGAGTCATGTCAAAGGATTTTAAACAAAAATATGCTAATTGAGCTGGAGAGCTTACAAGCTGTCAGTAGGGAAAGATTTTTCAGCCTCAAGAAATCAATGAACCCATTTTCCCTACAACATGTCAAGATAGCTAGATATATGAGTCACTTATAACAGATCATTAAGTAACAATTGCAGTATAGGATGACAATTATTTTACCTATGTAATCCATGGTCGTCTGACAAGAACCATAACAGAATTGAGTAAAACTTATAAATTATCTTCTCAAGAAAGAACTACTTTGGTTCTCAATACTCATACTAAATTGATTCCAGAAGATGTAGGAGGTAAATCATGAATACTAACGAGCAGAAGAACTTGAAATTTCTTATTCACTACACTTCTATGACAACTACACAAGAAATTGTCTCTTTCCAGTCTCCACTGGAGATATATGTTTCCTTCTCATCGACCACATGATGAATTGACAATTTCAAGCTGTGAGAAGTAAAAATAACTACTTGTAGAACACGCGATTGATAGAGTCCGTGAAAAACATCTACTGATCAACTAAACATAAACATGCTCTCCATAATATCAACAGCAGCAATTTAACAGCGCCACTGATATGAAAAGAAAAATATAGCAACTCGTTCATATCTAGCTATTTTCTTTTCTTTTTCCAGTTCCTTCTTGCTGCTAAGGGGCGGGGAAAGTGGTGTGCATAGTGATAGTCAAAATGCAGCAAAGTACCTGAAAAAAACAGCGAGAAAAGCGAAAGCCGAGGCAGAGAAGAAGGACAGTATGCAGAGGACAGTGTAACTAGAGGGTTGAAGACTGTTGGCAGTGAGAACGGCAGAGAATGAGGGATTTTGGTAGACGGAGAACTTGGAGGGCTTCGATGCAGGCGAAGTCTTGTCTCCAGTGGCCCCTGAATCCATGGCGGATTAGGGTTTTACGCGTCGGGACAGAGAGAGACGAGGATTCTTAGTGGAAATTCTGGGCAACAGGCAGTCCCGCCTGACGAGCATCGAGGTTTAAGAATTCTACACTGACACAGATTCAAACTCCTGAACACACAAAGCCAAAGCCCAAGAACGGTGCGCGAGTTAAATGCATAGAAATTTCTTTGTGAAATGTGTAATATATAGATAATTTCACTGTTTGTAACTTTATCAATTTTTTTAAAAATATTGATATGTCAAATGGATTTTTAAAATTTTTTTTTTTTACTAATAATCCTTTAAATTTTAAATCGTGTAGATTTTCTAAAATGTATCGAGTCTGTGTTAGTAATATAAGAGAGTAATTATAATTACTTACACATAACATTAATTTTATAAAATTTATTATTAAATTATGAAAGTTAGAGGAATTGTTTAATCTAAATCTTTGCATCTATATATATATATAGAAAAATAATAGTAGTACAAATATCACTCCTATTCTAGTGGTGCTCTTTTACTAGCACTAACCACACTATTCAAAATTACATTTAAGTGTAATGTCTTTTAAACCAAAAAATAAGAATGAATATTTTTTAGTTAGAACTATTAAATTTTTCTAAATGTTATCTCCACATATCATTTTTTAAGCAAAATTTAATTATAAATATTTAGACAAGTAATCTAGGTCGTTTTTCTTTATTACCTTGTATACCTATTCATTTACCCTTAGAAAATCCTGGCTTTTGAAAAGATATGACATGATGGAACACAATGGCTAGGCAAACAAGCTTCAATAGGCATCCTGCAATATACCCCTCAAAAATCCAAACCAGGTTACGAAGCTAAGCCATGCTACTTGCTTTAGGGCTGGCCATACTGAATTTTGGCTAGTTACAGACTCTATCTTCGAGATTTAAGGCTGGCTGAAGAATAAGTGGCTTGAAAATATTGATATATAATTAGTGGGAGCTTTGCCAACCAGTGAGCCCAGTGGTCACTCATGAGACCTAAGAATATATGTATCTTACATTCTATTTTTATATACCTGGTAGGAAATTTAAAAACTTTAACATTATACCACACAGTATGCATAATCCTCAGGCAGTAATGGTTTATTATTACATAATGCTAACACAATTTGCCCTTATTCAGCAACTTTGGTCTGCTTGGCTGGGCTTACGAGCTCTAAAGTTGATAATCAAATCAAACATATGCACGTGTGATTAAATTACATAGAAAGAAAGGCAACATATTCTTAGGATTCAGGACAACCCTGAAACTTAGACTCTAACTTCTGTTGGAGAAGAATCTGGCTGGCCCACTGATGAAGATTTTGAAGCCTCCATTAACACTGGCGCCTGTTCCAAACAGCTCTGGGTATCATCACTGATCATTCCAATCGTCATCTTCTCCACTTCTTCTTGGGTATATATATGGATCTTGGACACCACGTTGCAGAACTCACTGCACCCAAAGGAATTAAGCATTTTTTTCAGTATTACCTAGAGAAATACAGGAGAAGCAGGTAATGGCTATTGATAACTGACTAAAAGGGGGCAAAGCAATGTAACAAATGTAGAGAGTCCATGATAATGGGCACTTACTGCCATGGGTCATCTCCCACAACCATTATGTCATTTTCGCTGTCAGTGTACAGGACCCTCCATCCTTTATCAGGATCTTTTATAAGGCCTTCCATGCCAAATAGTCGCTCTAGTTCACTCAACAGGTCATTGTAGCCGCTCAGTCTTGAGAGATCAATGGCTCTTCCAACTAAGCTACCTTGCTTGTGAACCTTCATTCAGTGTATGTTATATAGGTGGGCAAAACATCAAAGGAAGAGAAAAAGGCATATCATAATATAACTCTGTTGCTATCATCGCTCACCTTTGTGCAACTCCTTTTAGCAGAGTTCTGTAAATTCTGAGAGTTGGCTTCCCCGGACAAGGGAAACCCAAATAATTTACAGGCATTTACCTTCCCCTCAAAATTGTCATCAGTTGGAATCCTTATACTTGCCCCTAAAGAAGCAGCAGCAGAAATACTATCCTGCAGTTTCTCTTTGTTTGGGAGATCTGACCGTCCAACTTCCTTTGTTATGATCTCTGCCTGAGTGGAAGGTGTGTGGACATTATCTCTCTGGAAATTTGCAGGTTTAGAGCACAAAATGCTACCTTGACCAGCTCTGTGGATGTCACCATAAGGAAAATAAGCAGTTTGAAGGACTTCTGATCCTAAAGAGGGAAAGTTGGGTTTGGATGCCTGATGAAAATTGAAAGTTGTGCAACTGGCATTGGGTTTACCCCAAGCTCCAAGGTTAAAATCAGCCTTTCCTTTCAAGGATCTCAATGGACATATTTCTTGACCTTGCAAGACCCTCAGAAACTTATTAGTTTCCGCAAAGCTTGCATAACTAGAAGGGTGAACCCTCATAAGCTCAGCAGCACTAGCCTTCCTTACTCCAGCGGATGCAAGATTTGGATGACTTGGAGGACTCATCTCAAAATCTGGCTGGTTGGTTACTGCATCACATCCAAAATATTGTGACACAAAACCTGTTTTTTCTTGACCTTGCAAGACCTTGGGCGATATTACAGACTCCTCAAAGTCCATAAATCTACTGCCACCTGCCCCGACCACAAGCCAAATATGATATACAGAAGAGAAAGATCGTGATTAGGATGTGCAAGATACTGAGCAGTAAAAATTTATACCAGTCATGAGCATTAGGATTTATAAGCCATCTCAGCATTAGGACTCATACCAGTCATGAGGTGACTAGGTGTGGCAGCTTGCAGACCTGTCCGCAATTTCTTTAGTCTTGGGGATGACTGAATGCTCAAGGGAGGGAGAGAAACAGAAGGCTCAATCTCCCACGGAGAAATTCGATCTGGATGATTAGGACCAATATCCTCATCCCATCTGACCTGTTGGATGCCATAGCAAGCTTTCGTTATTGAAGTCATCACCACATGCTCAATACTCAGTTTAAATACATTAGGCTTCGCATGGAACTACTGCAGCTTAATTGAAAGATATTATGATGAAGTCCAGCAGTATAGGCAACTACATCAAGCATGAAGAAAATAATAGACTGTGCAAGCAGATTTACGTAGAAAATAAAGTGAAGTGAGATTACATTTCCAAAAGACGTTCCAAAAGTGGCTTCTCAAAATTTCATGTCAATGCTGCCAATAAACATATATCTAAATCCAACTTCAATGTCATTAAGAACTCATGAAAAAAGGGGATTGAATAGCTTGTGTTATTTTAGATTAAATTGATTTGGGTAAGAAATGGTTTGGGAACAGTAAAATTGTCAGGATACTGTCAAAAACTACTACATGTATATAAAGCATAATTGCAAATGTACCATTAAGCACCTCCATTTTGAATTAGGCCATTTATAGGGATCCAAGTCACGCATCCCAGTCACTATACCGCCATTACACCTGCAAGATAGGAAGACACTGTTATATTCCTTACAAGAAAATGTTTGTAAAGGAAGACATATTAGTACAGATTTATAAGTATATAGTAGTTTACCTTCTTTCTGGAGATTCATCCATTTCAAATTTCATCTTGAACCTTGTCCCAATGGTAATTGGATTCTTAATGCTTTTGACATAATTTTGGTAGGGAACAACAAACTCTGCATGACTTGCTCTGTATTGTAGTAAATTCAAACATAGTAAGTTGCTAAGTGTGGTCTAGTCATGAGGGGCTTAAATAATTTGCAAGAAGTCTTTGGTTGAAACCTCTATGACTAAAAGGGAAAAAAAACACACGCACAAATCGTTTGCTTGAATCATATGCCAATCATATAAAAGTTGCAAGCCTCAGAGAGAATGAACAAAGAACTATCCATAAAAGCACAAGTCACCTTATGTCTAATGAGAGCAAGGCAAGGGGCATGGTTCTAATCAGGAATATGGACACAGTCAAATATCTTCTTAGAACACATTAATCTACATTTGTTAGAGTATAGATCTGATTATAGTCACCTATACACGGTGACTGGTGACTTCTTCAAGGATTTTGATTCCCTATCTCAGGATGCCAAAGTACTTAGAACAATCTGTTCCCTGATATGAAGTCTTAAAGCTTCTACTATCATCCTATAATGGTGAAAAGAATATGTAGAAAGGTTGAACATATATCTTATGCTATATATAGTTATTCCAGCCTTTTAGGCCCATTATAAGCAATGTTCAGCATGAGGCAAGGAAAACGTTTCCAAACCAAATATACCACGTCGAAATGACATCCATGATTCAATCTGTATAAACACAATGCTGATTTCTCACATCACTGCGTTGGAAGTCTTTTGGTAATAAACCAATTGCCTAATTGCAGGCATTACATATTTCTGCTTTAAGACATATCGTAAAGCACTTTTCTGAATACTTCTATTTCATTCTTCCCAAATCATCAAGTGTTCCAGCAAAATTTTTCAGCGCAAGTACAGCAGTACTAACTCATTCTTTGCAGAAGCAAAAATTTTTCAATCCCAACAAACAAAAGCCATTGGCTCCTTTTCATTTTACACAATTCACAGAATGTAACAAAACAACTCAAAGTTACAGGTTAAGATAAGAGAGTTTCCATTTTTTCATTGAAAGATTATTGATAAAAGAAGAATCAATTAAGATAGGAGATAAGCAAGTAGCAGGAGTAGGTATCCTCCAAAAGGATCTCATCATCTGAATTTCCAGAAAGCCCATAAGCCAGTTCTGTCCAAATCAAAGTGTACCTTTTTAACCATTGACATATATATGATAGTAATCTTCACCAGCCAGCGTGAGGGCCAAATGCTTGACTGTGTGTGTCATATTATTGAGGGAAATTAAATTGAAGAACCATTTCAGAAGTACATATTCACCTATGACTATTTTTAAGGACAAATATTTATCACCTTATATTCTTATTTTCTCAACACTTTGTCATGTTTTTTGGAGAAATTAACTTAATTGAAATTTTGGTAACCATATTCCCTTCAATTTCATTTCTCACATATTTCCCAATGTTTCCTAAACAAAATATGCAGCTTTCATTTCCAGGTTTCATTCCTCCCCTTTCACCACTTAAAAGTTACAAAGAAAGTGAAAATGTCACTCCAGTTGATGAGTTTAGAAAGGATCCATCAGCGTCATATATGGTATCACAGCCAATCTAACCATGGCAGATGTAATTCTATCCAAAGCTGTCCATCCACCCCATGTAAAGTTTGGGCAGTATTTTGGACATTACATTCAGCTGATTTTGGACATTACAAAGTCATTTTATGTATGACCATTACCCTCTTACTAGATGAGGACAAAAAGCTTTGAAGTGGATTTGGATCCTCTAAAGTATGGAGCTTTTAAGGTGCCTCTAAAGTAGAGAGAGACCAAGAGAAAAGAGGGAGTGAATGGAAACAAAGGAAGTGGACCCCATATACATTGCCATTCCTTGTATCACTCTCTCTATTTTAGAGGTACTTTACACTTTAAAGGTGATTTTCCGTCATAGCTGCTACACCAGATTGGAAGCATAATAGACTACTAGAAAACATTAGATAAACATGTGGGCAAAAGTAATCCCTTTTCACATCTATCTATCACTCCTTGAATGATAACAAATATTATTTGCTAAACATATGTCATATAACCCCTAAAAATACTTCACTTGGTTCTCCATCACTTACCTTGTCAAGAACCTAATAATCCCAAAAGCTTAAATTATTAGGAGAAGGCCGAAGAAGGAGTTTTATCATTATCACTTATAAATTGATACTGATAGAAATAATAGGACAACAGTGTTTCATCTCATTTGCAATTTCCATTTTAAAATTAAATATGTAGGTTAAATTATAGATGTCTAAACTTACACATACAAAGAGATCTATTAGTATTTGTACCTTGGACTATAGAAAACATGAAACACGCTTTGGGTGGATATAGCGTTAGCCACTGAAGAGAGGATATTGGGATAACAATTCTGATCGCCAACAATTGATTCAGGAAGACCATTTCTAGGTCGAGCAGCTCTCCTGATTCCCAATCTCAATTCTCCACTTTCACCCCTACAATGGCATTTGTAAGCAGTGAGGGATCTGAAGGATATGAGAACAATGAACTCATCTTCCATAGAAACTGGATAGTGCCAATAGCAATTTGACTCATTAGCATTCAGATATTATTAATACTCCTTTTTTAATGCTTTGGCAACATGTAAAATGCATATAATCATGTAGAAAAAATCACAGGTTTTGAGATATATTCCCATATTAGATTAGACTTTTTCTTTTAATTTCTTTTGTTAGTTTGGTACTTGCCCATTACTTTGACAAGAAACAAAATTAACCGTGTCCAAAGATAGTCAGCTGACAATTACGCTTCTGCTAAATTATGTCAACAAGACACATAATGAAAAATGCCATTTTAAAAAAAGCCCAAATCAACATATATGCACCTTAGAAAGAGCACGGCATCACCAGAAACAAGATTCTTTTGGCTAACAAAAATACTCCAGCCAGTTGTAAGCAGATGCCGCCTTGGCTGACCTGAAAAATTGTAATTCGGATCTTAATCAATTAATCTATTGATGATGCCACTCTATGCTAAGCTATACAAACTACCTCTATAAATATGGCGAAATTTCCACTCTACTCCATGAAGGTCTTTTGCAACAAGTTCTTGGGAGGGTCTCTGCTGCTTATAATCCTGCACAAAGAAATTTGTCACCTCAAAGGAGACTACAAAAAATAATTTTATGTATCATTGAAAATGAGAGGGAGATATTGAACCAAAGGAGGAAAACAGTCTTCAGCAGCTCTGCGAGGAACAGAGAACCCCCCGTGGGTGCTGGTATCAGATGCAGTAAGCGTTTTGCAGAACATGTGAGGAGTTGATTTTGTGGGGGATCCTCCATTTTCCTCCTCATATGCTCCCAATTCCTCAAGTTCTTGGCCCTCCCCATGCATCCCTGCTAACTGAGGAAGACCCAAGACTTTAGACTTGGTGAGTAAATAAACTAACATCACGACCCTAAAATCATTAAATCAAGCTAATTCCTATATATAAACGAATATTCCAACAAATAATGAAGTCCGCAGCAATTAGAATATAATGATTTACGTAGAATATCACTACTTCCTATTCCTACAAAGAAGACACAATTTTTTCCCCTAACATACTACAGATTCATCAAAATAGAAATAACTTGAAATAAAGACCGACCTCTGCCTGGGGAAGCAAAGTAACCTGTGTATAAACCTCATCATTCTCCTTATTGGCCTGTTCCGGGAAAACAATTGTAAAAATTAAAAACCAACCAAATTGAATCAAATTACATAAATGAAGCAGATATAATTCAATATTTGAAGATAAGTTGATACTCACAAGAAGCTGGACGTTGACGACCCTGCAAAAGATTTGTGGTTGAAGGTCATAGGTGGGCATGTCCATGGGCGAGAAAGGAGAGAAAGAGGCAAGCTGTTCAAGGTGACCTTGGGGAAAGTAGACTACTACATTTCCTTTCTTAGGGAGGGAAGTGAGGGGGCCGGCACAAGCATGCCAAAGCTCGAGATAGGAAGAAGACACATGAGCTGAAGGCGAATTGGAAGATGAAGAAGTTGAAGAGGAGAAACAAGAAGCACAAGCACAAGCACCTTTCTCACAGTGCCCATTACAGAATGCATTCTTTTCAACCTCAGTCACCGCATGGTTCAGATCAATTTCCATGAACACCCAGCGTAGCTCTGGTGAGACACAATGGAAGTAGAAGGAGTGACAGAATATCAAAAGTTAGAAGGAGGGAGGGAAGGAGAGTGATTAAGTGATTAAAAAGAACATCCGGAAAGCGAAAACTAAATAAAATGGAAAGGAGGGTCAAATCATATAAAGGAATTCATATTTGGAGGGGCACCACAAAGTTAAAAACCGGGGTGGGATGAACAGAAAACAACAAGAAAGTCATGTTCGTAAGGAAAACCCAGCCTAGACGGAGAAAGAAAAAGAAAATAGTGTCAAATAATAACAAGAAATTCAAAGTCTGATTCCTCCCCCATTTGCAGGTACTGAGAAGAGGGAGCAGAAGCACCAGACATAGGAAGCACAGAAACAAAAGGCAAGAAAAGCCAATGTGGTAGTGGCTTTTGGACTTACCGACTAAGACTGTTAGAGATAGAGCGAGAGAGAAAGAAAGGGAGAGGGACTGTGTAGGGTGGGGGGGACAGGCTTTGACAGTACAGAACCCACATACCTCCCACCCTTGTCTCCTTTGCTTTGCCTTACCTTTATCTTTTCTCTATTAATAATTCCCCTCACTGTTAGGGAGGCCCTCCACCAAGACAAAAGGGGGTTTTCATTCAACTCAGAAACACCGTCTACCATTTTTTTCCCCCTTTAGAAACAAATAGTAAAAAAAAGGTATTTATTTTTGGTGAATTTGCAATTCATATCTTGAACAAGATAATGGGCTTCAAAAGAAAAATCTGACAACTCAATGAAGTTGTCAATGTCCTTTGTTCAGGATGATTAACAGTGGCTCATGTGTGAGATGCTCAGTTTCAATGGATTCCAAATATGTGGAAATGGTTATATATGGGGTAAGGTTGGGTTGAGGGTTAAGAGGTGAAATTTTAAAATGAAAGTGACAGAGCAACTATGGTGGGCGTGTTGTTAGTTGTTAGGACTCAGTGACTCAGATGAGCCTCGCAGCAGTCCACACTCCACTCCTTTACATATCTTACGTCTCATCACTCTGTCCTCTACTAATTTTTTTCTACCCATCATGTTTCAGCTACCTCAAACGCGCCTGCACCCACTCTTTTTTTTTTTTTTTTTTTTCACTTGGCCTCAAGTTTTTATATCATCACGTGAAGAAG
The DNA here is from genome assembly GCA_037074485.1 of Delonix regia. Classification (NCBI taxonomy): domain Eukaryota; kingdom Viridiplantae; phylum Streptophyta; class Magnoliopsida; order Fabales; family Fabaceae; genus Delonix; species Delonix regia. The sequence continues at coordinate 14,985,121 of CM073456.1, read as the reverse complement.
TAAGATTAATAAATAAAACCTATGTTTCTAAAAAAAATTAAGTATAGTTTTCCTATTTTTACTGTCAATTTACTTTAATCAAAATATATCAAACGTACGTGACTAAATGTATTGCTGAAGTATCAGCATTTTTAACTTGATGACTTATTAAATTTTGTCTGTGTTTTGTAGTTTTGTATCTACATAATATATCAATTTGAGTATTGGATAATGATTTTATAAAGCATTGATTGGATAACGAAAAGGAAAGTATGTGATATAAAGATGAAAACCATGTCAATATAAGTTTTATTAGCTAATTATAATCATTTATTTACACGTATCATATATAAAGTTTAAATCCTCCTTCAATTTGTAATCTTATTAAATAATTAACATTTCTAAATAGAGTAATTAATATAAAGTAATATAAAATTTTTGGTGTCTGTATGTACTAAAACATATCTAATAAAAGAAATCAATAAGTTACTATTTGATCTATTTTAAATCTGATTTACTAAATTTTTTACAATAAAATCTTCATTTCTTCTCAAAGTTCTTACAAAATTATATTTTTATTAAAAATAAATATAATTTTGCATCAAATTGATTTTAGTCATCTAATTATTCATGTCTAAGTACTAAAAAATAATTTTTTATTATACAAAAATTTATATAAGAATTTAATTCTAATTTTTTAATTTAATATATATTTACAAATTAATTAGATATAAATTTTAAATTTATTAAATAATTTAAAATAATGTATATTAATTATATATATAATTAATATACTATGATTTGAATTTCATTTGAATTCCCAGTTTTACATGATGATTTATATTTAAACTATTGAGTTTAGATATTAATACAGTTTGCCAAAGGTAAAATTACTTTTTTCACTTGCTTATTTTAGGAGGCTTAGGGGATATAAGTAATTTTTTTTAGAATAATTAAAAATTAGATGAGATTATTTATAAATCAAACTCCTATTTTAAAATAAAAAACGGATTTTTAAAATTTAACTTTCGATAATTCAACTGCTATAAAATCGCAACGGGAATAATTTATTATTACTAATTTTTTGGTTGGATGAAAAAGTGACAGGCACGCATGGGAAGAGCGAGTGGGATGGAAGGAGAGGGTGTGTTGCGAGCAGTCGGAGCAGAGAAAGTGATAGATTGAAGGTGGCCTGCGCCTTTGGCGCTGCCTCTCAGCCCCACCACATACATTCTTTCTCTCTCCCTCTCTCTACACCCTCGGTATCCCCGACCTCATTTGCCCTCCTTTTTCCCTTTATTACCCAACCTACCCTCTCTCTATGTCCCCCATCAAAACGCAACGTCGTAAGCACCCTTGTCGTCGCTCCCCCCAAACATGCCGCGCTCTAAACTGCAATTTTAGCAATAATTCCCATTAATTAATTGCACTGAACCGAACAAAGAAATGTATTACGATGATAAATGATGAGTGTGAGGCAGAAGTTGCATTTATACATACGTTCCCTTCACATGCCTACAAATGGATAATAGACAATTCGAAATGGACATTTTGAGGGTCTTGCCTGTCCTACACTGCTCTCCTCTCCTCGTGCTAAAGTCATGCAAGTTTCATGAAAAAATAAAGTTGGTTTAGTCCCCATCAAAAGTGGGGTTATTGACCCTAACATTGGAGTGCCCCTTTCGTTTTTCTCTTTTCACACCCCCATTGCCCACCCTAAGGGCCAAATTAGATAGATCAAAGCCCTAACCGACAGCAAGTATCTTACTATTTCCTTAATTTCATTTAGCATCTGTTTAATTCTCAACACAAGCTTTTTACATGCATGCTTTAATCACTTGTTTGTCTTTAATGTTTTGTCGCTTATACTATTTGGTCCAAGGGTATATTTAGATGGATAGTGAAGTAATAGTGGCAAAAGATAAAATGATTAAATTAAAATAAATATTTTATTTTGAAATTGAATGAAATAACTAAAGAGAGATTCCAAAGCCACTTATTATCATTTAAATCTTTATTTTTATTGTTTTTTTAAATTATGAAATCAATAATAAAATAAAATGATCTAATGATATAATTACTATAATATATTTTTTGGCTAAAAGCTTATTATGATAATATTTTATTTATAAAAATAGTATTATAAAAATAATATGTAAGCCACTATATGAAAGACAATCATCTTTTTTTTTTATTAAGTTTGAAAACAACATAGTAATATATATTTTGTTATTCTAATTTTTGTCACTCAACTTTATTTTATTAATAATTATTTTATTTTATTATCTTCTAAACTTTTAAACATAATTTAAATGTTCCTTGGGTTTGCAAACTAATAATGCGCGATCGTTATAACTCTTATTTATTTTCGATTATTAGTTGTATGTTTTTTACCTTAATTTTAAAAATGTTCTTTTCAGAACCATGTTCTCTCAATTAATTCGTGATTGATGTGTAAAATATAAGTTTGACAGATTTAAACATTCAATTGGAAATAAATTTTGTTTATGTTGTTAATGTTCATGGATCCTTCTAACTTTAGGCACAAATTACGCAACATATGATTACAGTGGTAGAAAACAAAAAGAATGAATGACATAAAATAATGAAAGAATGTGTATGAAATCCATTTTATCTCTTTCCATTCACTTTTTTTATTATTATTATTTATATTTTTCTATAATGACATGTCATACAATTTTTGCTTAAACTGGAAAACATTCAGACTCATCTTTAATGTTAATATTTATTCTCAAACTTTTATAATATTAAAATTCCATTTACTAATTTTAAAACCAAAAATTTAATTATTTCTCTTTTTTTTTATTATCAGTTTAAAATTGACTTGCTATCATAATTATTCTTATTAAAAAGGGGGTGGGGGGGTGAGGGAGGGTAGAGTATTTCTCAAGTCAAACTTTAATTATGCAAAGAATGTGAATAATGCAACTTTAAGGAATCCTTTGTCTAGCCACATGTGATGGCAAGTTTAATCTTTTGATAATTAACTTCATTTTGTAGTTTGTACATATTCTTCTTACTTCCTTTTTTGTTTTACATGGATTCTTCACTATATGATTAGAATTTGCCTAAGGAGTGCTCAAGTTTCATGTTTATTATGAAAGACAATTTGTAAAAGGTTCCAGCTAAAATTTCCCAACAACAAATCAGGATAATATAATAATGAGAATTTAGTCAAAGTATACCAATAATTGCCAGATATTAAATATTCAAGTATAGGGTTGACTTATAGTCAAAACATAGTATTTAAATTCATATTAAATTAATAATATTATCTTACGATTATTGGTAAAATAACAATAGTTAATATAAATATCTTCTATGGTAGGATCCATTCTAAAACAAATTTATTTCAACTACCAATTATAATTAAATGTGGAGAAAAGCAGTATATAAATGAGATGTACATTAGTTTTTTTATTTTTTAAAGAAAAAAGGAGGTGTAAATATTAATCAACAGCTATGATTACAAAGTTGAATCATGATTTCATGCACTTTATTTGGTTTTTCACGAAAATTGAGGATGTTTCACGGAGCGGTTGGTTGGGGCAGTGCACGTGGGCGGTAAAATTTGAGAGAAAATCTTTTGATGAGTAGAAAGCTAGGTAACATTGTGACACAGACATTGACATGTCACACCCCCATATATATATATATATATATATATAATGACTTTATTAAAGTCTATCTCTATTCTCATATCCTTTTCTTCCATTGCCAAAGAGCAAAAGAGAGAGTTTGACAAAGCTTCATGTTCCCTTACCGTTTTGAACTCCCCAAAGTCGTAAAAAGAATCCAAAATTTTACATTCATTCTCAAAATAATATTTGAAATTAAAACATTCACTTATTAATTTATTAACAATTCGGTCCCTGGTTTATTGTAATTTTTTAAATTAGTCCTTCCAATTTAGTTAAAATTACAAGAGGGGCTTGATTGGTCACCCTGAATAGCCTCACGCAGTTTACTTTTGTTCACATCCACTCAGTACAGCATAGAAACGCTTTCTCTTTCTGGACTTTAATCAAAGTGGGGGTTGTCTGGTGGGTTGATTTTGTTTGTGTATGGCATTGGCAATAAGCGACTTTTGGTGATTCTTTCTTAGGCTTCGTAATCACCCGCATTCATCGTACCCTCCTTCATCATATGTTGGTGTCTCCCTTCTCCACCATTTTTGCGTACAATTAAGGACCCTACTCCCATTAATTCATCCTCCAAATAGCCCACTCTTCTTATTTAGCCCCCCCCCCCCCCACACACATATATATAAAGGGTATTGTTTTGATTATGCCATACAATTTGTTCAGCTCTGTAACTACATGTAAAAACATGGTACCAAGGTTGTGTTGCAAATGCGGTGAATAGGGGATCATTTATAAAAGATAAAAATTATGTTTGATAGAAATTAATGTTAATATATTGGATTGCTTGATGGACTTTGAATAACTCAGTAAACTAATTTAAGTTAATTAATATTTAATTTATTTTACTCAAATTTTGAAATTGAGTTGTCAGTTAAAAAAAGAAGTAACAAAAAAATTGGAAGAAAGGTTGTTACTTATAATTTTAATATACACTGAAAACTCTTCTGAAGAGGTCAAATTCATATATGTAAATTATACAGAGATGAAAATTAAGGACTCATGAAGTCAACAATTCAAGAATCTTAAACAAAAATTAAATTAAAATAGTATGTCTTCATGATAATAATTGAAGAAATATCTAAGAGTTATGTATTTGATATTTAGAAAAAGATTGCAGTAATATTGTGTTTTAGTGAGAACTAAGTATATTCAAGACAATAGATTTGCATTAAAAATATGTATGGAGTTTGATTTGAAATAAGAAGACTGTTTTTAAACAGGTTAAATTTCCAATAGCCTTTATTACTTTTAAAAGCATACCCAATAGGCCAATATAGTTTCCCAAAAGCCATTGTTAGCTGTGGGTTTTGAAAAGTAATAGAAGGAACATAATAAAATTACATATATAAAAAACACGAGCTACAACAATTATAATCCAAACCTAATTTGGCGTGTGTGGATAGACTGAAAAGTGAGTTTCATATGATTTATATATGTTTGAAATACTAACCTAATTTATCTAATAAAAATATAAATGGAAATTTAAAAGATCAACATGGTTGTGAAAAAATATTTAATGTTGGATTAAACAAATTATTTATAAAACAGACTCTTATTATAACGTATAAACAAAATTTTAAGAAACATTTTCGGTTGAAAATTGAATATTATTATCACTTATTTTAACAGGTTGATGTATGTTGGAGAAGGCAGGAGAAAATTACCATTTCAAATTCTCACAATTTAACTTTGTTACAACATTGTCATTTACAAATTTAAAGTGACAAAATAAATTTATAAAAATTTATCAATAAATTAAATAATTTTTTTTATTAAAAAACACTGAGATATAAATTATTTTTTATTGACATAGAGATTAGATATATATAGAAGATAAGTTTTTTTTCACCACCACCGAGCCTCAGTGAGTGTGAAGTAATTTTAAAGTTTTTTTTTCAATCAAATATGTATCATATTCATGATTTATTCTTTTAATTTCAATAAAAAAAAAGATTTTAAAAATATGTTACATTTAATAAAATGTTAATAATAATGATGAAAAAAATTATTTTACATATGCATTTAATTTTTAAATAATATAAAATAACTCATTTCAATATTTTTTTAACCAAAAAATAATATAAAGATTTGTTTAATTTATTAATAAATTTTTATTTTATCACACTAACTTAAATTTGAAAAACCAAAATGATAATTTTTCGTGGAAGGAAGCGTTGGTATGGCTTGTAAAAGGGTGGGATTCTGGTACGCCTAGTTCAAAAAGATAAAGGAGGAGGGTGGGTCCCTTATAGGGGACAAAGGGTATCCCCATGATTACTGACCTGCAATTTGGGGTATATCACAGGCGCACACACACACACCCAAAACCAGTGCCTTTTTTTTCTTGGCCTTGCAAGAAACATCAAGAAAAGGAGGGGGGGTGCCCATTATCTTTTTGGGAATAATGCTAATTTCGGCAAACATAATTATACACCCAAGATTTTAATCAGATTCAAAGGCTTCCATATGCTTCAACACCCTCCATTATTGTCCCTAATTTCTCATAACCTTATCTTAATCAAACCCCCCCGACCCTACTGCCTCATCCTGTTCTGTCCTCCAATTCTTCTCTTCTCTCAAGCGTCTCTTCATATTACTAACATTAATTGTCTCCTCCCACCACCCAGACGTCAAAAGATTAGATGATAACCCACATGATCAATTTTTACTGACACTGACTAAACGTAATTAATCACTCCCACTCACATTTTCTTTCGCAACACGACAAACACCTATATTGACTGTGTTTTGTGTCTAATTAAATGATGTGGGGCTTAATAATGCTACTTGCGACATTCAAAATTTTGCATCATCATCCGGGGAAAGAAAGTTACAAGCTTTTCGCGAAAAGTTTTAACATCTTCATAATAATTTGTTTTACATAGTGGGAGTTAATTAATCGGGGGAAAAAAGAAGGAGAAAGAGTTAGTGTGTAGTTTTGCTATGTGGTAAATGTGAAAAAGTTGCACTGAGTATCATTGTTCTTTGAAAATTAACAACAATTTGTCCACAAGTGAAGATGAAAATTTGCAGACACACACATACACACAGTAGTTTTGTTTATTTGGCTTGAATTGGAGAGGATTACTTTAAAGCCACTGAAATTTTGCTCTCTACTGGACCCCGTTATTGGGTCCCCTAGACATATGATGAAGAGATTTAAATTAAAAAGAAAAAGTCTTGTACTTTGGTCCATCTGTAAATGTTCATATATTTTTTGAAATCTGGATAAGAGATTCATATATATATATATATATATATATATATATATATATATACTCTTTCATTTATAAGTTTTCGTTTGAAAATCTTTGAATCTAATAGCCCTGTGATTTTGACTCAAACAGCCATGATTCAATTTTGTTTCTAGCTTGAACTGTTCTTTTTATGCTATGATTTTTAACCCAGGCACTTTTCTTCTTTTACTTAATTTTCGTTTGTGATTTCAAAGTAAAACAACAGCAATTGCGGCTTAAACAAGCACAATTTCTTTTTTTTCGTTTTCGTTGTGATTTTAATTTGGAGCCTTAAATATTTCATATTTGCAATTTCAAAACACCCTTTTCTCCCGCATGTCCGTTAATTATCTCAAGAAATATGAATGACATAAATTTGATAGTGTACAGAAGACTGAGTCAAAGGAAAAATTTTCGAAGGGTTGAGGTTTTGTTATTGGCCTCGAAAGTTATATTTGGGAGTTTAAAGAATGATGAAATGAAGTAGTTATTAATGAAATTATATAGAATGGATTGAGAAAATATGTTGTTTGAAAGTTTTAATGAAGAAAGAAAGAGATTCTTAAATTTTTTGTTTAAAAGTTACAATTAAATAAATATAATGAAATGATTAATTGAGTGCTTTTTCTAATATTATCTCTTATATAATATAAAATCTTTGTTTATAAAAGTAAAAAATGGGTATAATAATAATTTTAAATAATTGGGCAATTTCTTTTCACTCTTGACCCTCCAATTTAAGGGGATAGAAAAAAATCATTTTGGATGGTCAATGAAAGTCTTAAAAGTCCTCCTTTATCATTCCACTCCTTTTAAAAAAAATTTATTTAAACATATTTTTTATTTAAATTAGTCATTTCACTCTTTGCCATTCAATCAATAATGCCCTATCCAAACATACCCTAAAGATGAACAGAAATTTGATATTACAGTCATAGTTTTCAACTCCAATATACATCGCTTCCTCTAGTTATTTCAAAAGGAAGTGTTGTTACTTTAATTTTAATTGATATGTTTAAATCTTTGATACACTTATAATTTTATGTGTATCAGTGTATTAGGGATATAATTTTAATATTATTTTTTTTGTTAGTATTATTACAATTATATTCTTACATTATAGTTAGGTATATTAATGCACTTGAAATTGTGAGTGTATCAAAGATGATATCTAATTTAAATTGTTTATATTTATTAAATAAGTTTTATAAAAAATTTAATTTAATTTTTTAAAAATGATTAATTTTAGATTTTAAATTTTTAAATACTATCAAATTCTGCTGTTATTTTAATAAGGATCATTGAATAAGTATAACAAATTAGTGACAGCAGAGAATTTCGATTAATTTCAACTCAAAATTTTAGGACTTTTTTCATTTATATATTTTATTTAACATATACAATTATAAATTAATATTTTACTATACATTTTTATGTTAAAAAGATTAAATTTTGAGACGATGGAGTAATAAAGAATCCAAACCATAAAGAGCTCAAGTTTTCCGTATCATTTTGGTCTCGTTTGATGCAACTAGGATGCAGGGTAGTTAGAACATCAGATTCAAAGGGCTGAAACACGTATGGTTGGCTAAGGACATGTGTGTCTGATGCCAAAACATTAATCACTTCCTCTATATGTCAGAAGTGTGTGTGTGTGTGTGTGTTTTTTTTTTAAATATTTATGTATATGGCACTATTATTAATTTTACTAGTATTAATGACTAGATTGGTTCTATCAGTTTTTTGGTAAATTGCATACATAAAAAGAGAACAAGATTCCACAAAAGACGATTTGCTAGAGCTTATAAAAAGATTGAGGCGTGAAAGAAACAAAACTAGGGTATGGTTTGATTGATCAGCTTTAACTTTGTTAAAGCTTAAGGGTATAACTCAAATCATAGAAACTCATCTGTACTTTTCTTTTTTTGTCAAATTAATACTACTATTCATATGATGATTTTTCTTTTTTTTTTTTTGCCCTTTTGTTTTCCTTCGAGAAAGAGACACAAACTGCGGTTGGTACTCTGTCTTGTCCATATCTTAATCTGCGGGAGAAGGCAAGGAAATGTAGGCGAATTTAAATGTAATTTAGAAAGAATTAATTGAATTAAAGTACGATATAGTGGAATAAATGGCTTATAATGTTAGGAGATAATTTTGATTAATCAGCGTTGTGACTTACTAATGAGATGGGACAACGGATTGAGTGCATGTGCAATGTGAGGCAGGAGTGAAGTGGTGGGACGCAGCGTTTTGAGGAAAATAAGCAAAATAGTACAACTTTAACAGCATCCACTAAATGGGACAAACATGTTGGAGATAATATTGAGTATGAGAGCATCCATGTTTAACTTGTTTGGGGAGTTGTCATGTCTCTAATTAGTTCGATTTTAATTTAATGTTGTGGGTGAAAGGACTCCGTCTCAAATTTTTTATTTACGTTAAGTGAAAAATCTTGTCATCTAATTTACATTAAGGGACAAAAGACGTAGCTTCACACTCACGTTGGGCTTAGTCTTATAAGATCCCAGGCCTTCCCATTAAATCCATGTGTCCAACATCCAAACCCGTCTTCCCTAGTTAAGCAAAAGAACCCCAAAAAAAAAAAAAAACCAAGGAAACTCATAAGGTTTTGAGTAAATTAATTTCTTTTTAACTTTGTTTGAATTACATTTAACACTTTTTTTTTTAGAGTAAAATACATTTTCAGTTCTTCACTCATTAAAATATTTAAAATAATTCTTCATTTATTAAAAAATGTCTTATTTAATTTTTCACTTTTTTAAAAAATATCAAATTTAATATTTTAGATTAAGATTTAGAGTTTAGTAGATGGACTAAATTTAGTAATTCTTTAAAAAATAAAAAATTAAATGTAAATTTTTTAATGAATGAAAAATTATTTTAAGCATTTCAATATGTAAGAGACTAAAATGACACTTTTGTAATAAGCGAGAAACCAAAAATGTATTTTTATACTTCTTTTTATTATAATAACACAATATAAATTTAAGAATCTAACTTTCTTGACATTTAATATATATTGTGAAAACCTTTTTTTTATCATTTATTATTTTTTGATGATATTAACTTTTCGCACAACGTATATTTTCTTTAGAACGAAGTACTTTAACTGCTTTCATACTTCATGTTAGAATTTAGAAGCAGTTTAATTGTTTTTATTATCATATTACAAATCAAAATATGGACACATGTTGTAAAATTATTTTTTATTGCAATATATATTAAACATCAGATAACCTAATAATATTTTTAAGAAAAAAATTAGGTGAGATTCAACTAAATCTTAAGAGAGATTAATTAATGCAATTTACTCTATTTTTTAAATTTTAATTACTGTTCAAAGCTATTGCAATAAGATTATAAAATACTTCCTATATATAATTGTCAAAACAGGTTCAATCCACCGGGTCGAGCCTATTTAACCTATCTAAGAGGTGAGTTAGGTTGAGGGGTTCCTTTGAGAACCCGTTTAATATATTTCTATCAACTTTGTCCGTTTAACCCGCGAGTTAAACGAGCCAATTCGCGGGTTAAATGAGTTGCCCGTCACTCAGTCAGTCTAATGCTCCATTCCACTGCACTTTTTTATTTAAAAAATTAATCATAATGTATATGTTGTATTATTTTTATTATTTTGTAATTTGTCATATTTAAATATTTTACTCATAATCATATTTTTATTATTAATAAATCATTGAATTATTGAATTACTCTATTTTTTTAATTTGTTTAAACTTACTTTTTATTTAGTTATTTTTTTGTTTATTTATATTGATATAGAAATTGATTGATTAAACAAAACATATGCTTAAAAAAAGTCACATTTGAATTTTTATAATTTTTATTTTATTTTTTAAAACTTTTTTAGTGGATTAAATGGATCAGCTCGCTTAACCCACTAGGTAAGATGGGTTGAAATTTTTAACCCACCACTTTATGGTGGATTAAATAAACTGACTCGTTTAACCAACTAATTTGGGTAGATCAGCTTGAATGAGTCAAACTTACCCACTTTAATAACTATACTTATACTTATATATATACATATATGAGCCAAAATGAAAAAGAGTACGGACAACAAACAAGCTCTAACTATACGCTTCCAGAACAGTAGTGAGATATTTTCTGCTTCCTGGTATATATCTAACCCAGATTACTGTCATTTTCTCTGCTCATGCTGGATTTCTGATTATTCTCAGTGCTTGAATCCACTTCGCAATTGTTGTCTTCAACCTTCAATACTCCATACTTGATAACAGTCTCCCTCCATTCCTTCTGCTCAGACAGATACGCATGTCTCTTCAAATACCTTTTAAGCTCAATCCGCAGGTTCCTCATGGGCTACCCAACATGCCAAATCCTAAACATCAGATATACAGAGGCAAATACCACGTCGTTTTGAACTATGTAAACCTTAAAACACTTGTACTATCAAAACTTTAAAAAAAAAAAAAAAAAAAAAAGATATGAGAGAAACAGCGAACCTCGGCCTGGGATTCAATAGCAAGCCTGAAAAAATCAACGGCCACAAAGTGCTTGCCCACAGACTCTGCCAACTTGATCTGGGCTATCCAGTACGACGACGTCTCGAGCCTATCCAAACGACATTTGCTACAATGGAGTGCACTATAAAACGGTGTGGCTGACAGTTTAGACTTCGTGGTTCTGAAATGTGACGCCGCAGGAGTTCGTGGCTCCGCAGAGTCCCTCTCCTCCTTAGTAGAGTTCTTCGGTGTTTTCTCTGTCTGTCGTTTTAGGAAGGCCTCACATTTCTTATTCAATCTGGGATTGGCATTTTCATGGAACTCTTTCTCAGTGGGCTCTGATTTGGGTTGTTTCTGTGGAACTACAAGTTTGGGTTCGATCATAAACTTGTGTGTTAAAGGTCTTGTTGGAATGTTCGTGCTTCTGGCTGCACCAAAAACCCGTTTTTGCCTGAAACCAAAGCGGATAAGTAAGAAAAAGGTTTAGTTTTGCGAAAATGGTGAAATCTGGGGAATAGAGAAATTAATTACCTGAAAATTTGGGGTAGAAGCGTCCCCATTTTGGGTGCTTGATTGAGCTTTGTGTTAGTTTTTGGTTTTGAGTCGTTGGGTTTAACTGTTACAGGAAAGCAATTTGCATTAACTGATAGATATTCAATCAAACCCAGAAATGGTATGCATCAGAAGAGATTTAAACAACGAAGTATAAAACTGTTAATGGCCAAAAAAGAAAAGAAGAAAAAAACAACGAAGTGGAAATTAGTACCTGATAAAGGCGAGGCATGATGGTCCATCATTCATGGAAAGGAATCACAAGAGGACTGTGTTCGAAGGAGATTTAAAGGATCTGAAATTGTGAATGCGAGGAGTACGAGGGTGGGAAGTTGTGACGGTTGAAAAAAAGTGCGGGAACAGGTTTGTACACGGCTTTTTTCTTGTTAGGCCAAAGGGCTTCCAAATGGGCCAGGATCCCGTACAGAAAAAGCCCATCTTACTTAAATAGTGCCCAAAAATTAAAAGCAACTACATCTCATTCTCACAATTTTAAATATATTAATAGTTTAATTTGGTTCAGATGAAGTCTTTCCATTATTAATCTCTCAAATATTTTTTTATATTCAAAATTATTCATTCATGATGTAATAATGAGATTTTATGTAACTATTAATTAATTATATAAATTTTTAAATATTTTTAAACCCAAAGTAATGTAATTTCTGTTTCAGAGCCCAGAAACTTTCTGGACATCAATAATTTTGATTGTAAGAAAATATTTAGGAACTAAATTGATGTACTTTATTTTTGAAGTACCAAATTGATAGGAGAGTGATCTTTCAATGACTAAATTAAGATACTTTATTTTTAAAAAACTAAATTGAGAGGAATGCAATATGTTGAGAACAAAATTATAATTTACTATGCATTTAATTTTTAATAATAAGCTAGACTTAAGTACAATTTATTAGATTTTAATTATCGTATTTTTCAAACATAATAATCATGATATGTTAAGAAATTTTTTATAAAGATCCAAATTATATATTGTTATATTGACAAAATATATGATAATAAAACATAAAAAACTGCACATAAATGATTTCCTTTTAACAAAATATCAACTGAATTTTCTTTTTCAGAAAAACGAAGACAAACACAGTAATAATTGGGGAATCAAACAAACCAAATCCTGGAATCCATCACTGCTGGGATGTTCATGTTAATTCCAGAAATTAAATACTGAGAAAATAAAGTGGTCTGAAGTCATTCTCGTGATAAATTGTGCTCGATATTGGGTCTGTTCTGCTGATCCCATCTGTTATTTCTATGTTCATTGAACTAAAATATTTTTTTAATTTATTATCTTATAATTTTTTGTATTTAGTGCTTTACCGATAAGGAATATTTCAAATGAGAAACTAATTTAACAAAATCCAAAGAAAAAAGTATATTTTCTATAAGAAATTATATTAAAAATTTAATACAAGAAAACGAAATTTAAAAAAAAAAAGTTTCAATTATCAGTGATCAAAATAAAATCTTACTGACTGTGTTAAGACTTGACTCTAGTTGAACCTGGGTGGCACCAAATGTGTAATATAAGACATAACGTACGAAAGAGGAAGTAATATTTTATGATGAACTACTTTCCTTCACGCAAGAAATGCAAAATATTCATATAAAAAGGTAACTTTGATTTCTATTTCATTTATTTTTGTTCTACAACGTGTCGGTTTCTGATTGTCTTCATTTGATTGTACAAATGTACTCCGGTCGTACTGTCCTCATTTTAACTGCCTAGTGAATCATAGTTCGTCAATACACCATAATAATATAAATAAATAAATAAATCATATACCAAAATTCAATTTAGTTTATGCATCGGTTAATCGGCTTTTGAAACCTGGCTAATACAATTAAATACTTTTCACTCTCTCCCTCACGCACACAAGTTTTTAAATTTAAAAGATAAAAAAAGTTGTGAAAAAAATTAAATAAATTCTTAATATTTAATGTACAATAATTATGGTAATTATTGGATGATGATGCTATACGTAAAATGGATTATCTATATTTTTTTTATAAAAATTTTATAAATTTTGGAGAGAGATTCAAAAGTAAAAATATGTGTAGATTTTTTTTTTCATCAATTTCTTTTTTTAAAATAAAAAAATTACAAAAATAAGATTTAAAGCATTCCCTTGTGCTGTCCATGCATGCATGCATGAAGCGTGCATAATTTAATTTTAGCTTTTTCTCATATTCATATTATATTTCAGAGAGATAAAAACAAGTAAATAATAGTCTAAATCACCACTAAAGTTCTTTTCTTTAAACTTTAAATCATTCAATTCTTTTAGTTCATCTTTATTATTTAACGCTCAAATGCCCCACCACTCAAGTGAACTAAAATAATGAAAACAAAATTACAAAGCAATATGAATCAATTAATCATATACGAAATTAGCAACCAATAATTAAAGAAGTTTACCTGATGCAATTCTTCAAGAAGAAGATGAGATAAAAACATCAACTTACAATACTCTTGCTTGATTTAGAGAGAAATGAGAAAGATTGAGAGTTTATTAAAAATTGTTTAATTAGTTTGAGAAGACTAATAAATATCCTATTTATAAACACTTCAATATCCTTCCAAATAAAATAATTAGGCCTAAAATTAAATCAATAATCTCTCTTCCTATTAGTAATCTAATAGGATAATTACCAAGCTTGAGGTGCAAGTTGGGGTTTTTACCCAATGAATCAGTAAATAATTTTACCCATTATTAATTATCTACTGTTAATATAGATCTAATCCATCCTTGATTTAACCTAATTATATTAATGCTCAATTAAGTAACCAAAATTATATGTATTGATCCAATGACAAATTAATGCTAATCCATCATTTATTCTAACAATTATCCACTTGGATAGTATTAATTAATTATTAAATCAATTTAAAGACAATAAAATTAAGCAATTAATGTTCATACAAGTACACAAATATGTATATATTCTAAATCATACAATATTCAGAAATAAACCTATACAAAGATCACTGGATCCGATAAGAAAACAAGTGATATTATAACCATCATAATAAGTTTCAATGTTTAAATAGTTTGGAATATAAATATCATAATTATCACATTACAATGCAAAAGTCATTTCTTTGAAACTTAACTCAGACTTTCATTAAACCAAAGCTATATCAAAGCTCTCAACAACACTCATGTGAGTCATATGAGATTTGAAGATTCCCACAAACAAGCCTTTGGTCAATAGATCTGCCAACATGTGTTCACTAAGGATGTGAACTAAACAAGTTTGAAATTCAACAATATTTTCTCTAATAAACAAGAGCTTCACATCAAAATGCTTAGTATGACTGGAGTTCCCGTGAGTCTGAAAAAAACTAATAGCAGACGAACTATTGTAATATATGATCAGAGGGCGTGATATAGAATCAACATGATGCATGCCAGATATTAAACTCCTCGACCATATGGCCTGGTGAGTGGCTTCATAACAAGCAATATACTTTACTTTCATAGTTGAGGTAGTTGTCATTGATTGTTTACAATTCTTCCACTAAACAACCCCTTCAGACATCATAAAGATGTATTTAGAAGTGAATTTAGGATCATCTACACAAGATGCATAATCTAAATTAGAATAACCCACTATTTCAAATGGTCCAGACTTCCTAAAAGTAAGTATATAATGCTTTGTACCTTGAATGTACCTCAGGACTTTTTTTGTAGCCTTCCAATGATCATGGCCAGGGTTTCTTAAGTATTTGCCAAGCACACTAACAACAAATGTAATATCGGGTTGCGTGCATACTTAAACATATATTAGGTTGTCAATAATTGACGTATATAAAATCTTGTCTATTGCAGTTTTTTCATTATCATTTTTGAGACATGATCATTTAGACAACCTTTCACCCTTCTGAACAGGTGTAGTGCTTGGAACGCAATAGTGCATATTAAATTTCTTCAATACTTGATCTATATACGTTACTTGAGACAAACCAAAAATGTCACATGATCTATCTCAGTGAATTAGTATTCCCAAAATAATAAATGCTTTACCTAGATCCTTCATATCAAATTGGCAAGACAAAACTCATTCAATAAACACACTGAGTTACTCGCTAACAGGATGTCATCAACATATAATACGAGAATCACAAAGTTATTTCCATCAAACTTTTGATAGATGCATTAATAAGAAGCATTCTTTATGAAGCTTAATGAGGTGATAATCTCATCAAACTTTAAATACCACTGTCTTGAGGCTTGTTTAAGCCAATAGATGGACTTTTTCAACTTACACACTAAATATTCCTTCCCTATTTCAACAAATCCACTGGGCTATCTCACATAGACGGAACTCAAGTAAATCACCATTCAAGAACACTATTTTGACATCCATTTAGTGAAGTTCAAGATCCAACTTGCAACTAAACCCATTACAAGTTTGAAGGCATTTTTAGTTGATATTGGTGAAAAAGTTTTATTATAATTTATGCCTTCCTTCTGATTAAACCTTTAGCTGCAAGTCTAGCTTTGAATCTTTCAACTTCACTAGTGGCTCCTTTCTTGGTCTTGAAGAGCCATTTGCAACCAACAGATTTACATCCATTTGGTAACTTAGTTAATTCCTATACGTGATTACAATACATGGAGGTCATCTCATCTTTCATGGCCTCTAACCACTCAAATGAATGGAAACCTGACCCGACTTCATCATAAGTGATTAGATCCATTCTATTAATGGTATCTGACTCGCACTTTTATAGATACATTATAAAATCATCTGGTATCGTAGATATACAAATCCTCTATGATAGTTTCAATTTAACCACCTATTCCTACATACTAGCTGCAGCTGATCCCCCAATAAGATTTATTGGATTTTCAATAGTAATATTATCTCCAATAACTTGTTCAGTCGGTGGAAATGATATGGATGGTATGGGTAATATAGTGTCTTCAGTATGCAAATTAATAGCCCTAGGAACATCACTCACACTAGCCAAGTCATCCTCAAAATAAAATGTTCGATTTGATTTAATGACTCTAATGGTGTGAGTAGGGCAATAAAATCTGCATCCTTTGGATCTGAAACAATATCTAATGAAAAATCTGCTAATGGTCCTTGAATCAAGTTTTTTTAAGCTAAGGATTATAAGTTCTCACCTCTACTTTGCACTCTCATACTTGAATGTGTCTTAGACTGGGCTTGCTAATGAAGAGTTTATATGGGGCCTTTTCAATTGACTTGCTTAGAACTTGATTCAAAATGTAAGTTGTCGTTTTAAGGGTATCACCCTGTAGAAATTCTGGTAGGGAAGAATGATTGATCATACTCCTGACCATGTCTATCAAGGTACGATTATACCTTTCAGCAACTCTATTTTGTTATAGAATGCCAAGCATAATATACTGAGCTTCAATTCTATGTTCCTGTAGGGATAATGCAAAAGGTTATGGGTTTCTACCCGTTTTATTATACCTCCCATAATATTGACCTCCTTTATCAGATCTTACATATTTGATTGTTTGCCCAGATTTTAACTTAACAGCAGCTTTAAAATTCTTAAAAGCATCCGATTATCTGGATTTTTATTGTAGCAGGTCAACCCATCCAAATCTAGAATGATCATTTATGAATGTGATGAAATATTTGTAATCACCCATGGCAGCAAGAGTAATTAGTCTGATAATATCTGTGTGGATCAATTCCAAAATACCTTTGCATCTATTTGCCCCATTTCTTCTTGCTTTTGTAGGAAGTTTTCCTTTAATACAATCAATGCAGGAATTAAACTCAGAGAAATTTAGGTCATGTAAAATTCCTTGTTTGATTATTCTTTCAAACCTTTCTTTTGATTTATGCCTTAAACATTGATGCTATAACATAGATGAATCTTCATTAATCCTTCAACATTTTTTGTCCAGTAACAGTACTAGTAGACACCTTAATGGAAGAATTCAAATTAGTATTCGCATCCAAGCAGTATAAACCATCCATCAAATTTGCAAAACTAATGATGATAGAATTAAAGTAAATGTCAATTCTTTCATTTCCTTGCCAAAAGGAATATCCTTCTTTGTTTAACACAGAAGTATAAATTAAATTCCTCCTAGAGGAAGGTACAAGGACAGTGTTACTTTGACCCTTATTATTCTTATGCTTCTTGGGTCCAAAGTATTTCTTACCATCACCCTTATTCTAATGCTTCTTTCCTTTATGTATATCATTTCTACCTTTACTTGATGAATCATCATATATGAGGTTCGTTGATTGGCCACGTGAGTTTATTTTCTTTACCGACTTCCCCTCCTGAGTCACTATAGAGATCATTTGATTGACAGTCCATTTAGCTTCTTGAGAGTTATATATGGTCCTAAGGACTCCATATTCAACAAGAAGAGACTACAGCAATCGGTAGACCAAATAGCTCTATCTCAAATCCACATTCAGTGATTTTAACTTGTTGAAATAGTTTGCTAGCTTTATCACGTGTTCATATACACCAGACACTCCATTATAATGAGTGTTATCTAGCAGGGAGAGGTAATAAGCTTTTTGAGTTTTGTCAAATTTCTTGAACTTTTTACTTATAGTCTTGAGATATTTTACTGTAGCGTCATTGTCAGAAATACTTTATTTGATGGTCTTTTCAATAGTATACTTCATGACTGTCATACAAATCCTATTCGATTCATGTCATTGCTTGTGATAAGCATTGTTAGCAGCATTAGATTCAATAGTAATATCTACTGGTTTCGGTTCCTTTAAGGCTAAGTCTTCTTTAGATATAGTTAGGTATATATCCAGGGACTTATTCTAATCATCAAAATTGGTCCCATTGAGAGTTTTGACCATAGACAGTTGTTGTAACAAAGAAGCTGATAGAATAGAATAAGAAAAGTTAATTATGTCCCGAAAACATAATTACAAAACAAAGTTTCCTTCACAAGACTCAACTTATATGACTGTATAACGAAAGGTTCATTATAATCTTGCCTAAGGGTCATAAATTATGATAAACCAAGAAAATAATTGTATGCACCACAACAATAACCATGAAAGGAAATGTCATAAAATGCACTCATAATTTCTATATCGATAATATACAAGTAATTGTGAATGCATTAATAAAAAACTGTTGCTAACAAATCATAAGTAAGTCAAATTCACAAGTTATATTAGTAATGTCACACCAATAGGTATGCTCATTGCCAATATAATATATATTTATATTTTCTTGTTAATTGATTTTGATATTCAAGCTTATCCCTAATAATCACCTCAAAGTGTCTATTAGAAAAAAAAAGAATTATAATTGGAATTTATTACAAACACAAACCATTGTGATTGGGCCCGCGATAGGTGAGCACACAATCAGGTCCATAATAGATTTCAACGCAATTATTCCTTGTGATACTTCCAAAATTGTAATATCATATTTTACAATACAATTAAATTCATTTTAATTTACCTAACAATTACTAGGGAGAATGACCGAGGTATTTAGATTTCCAAATATGTATATTTATCATACAAATTTTTCTTTGGTCAAAATTGGTCGATTTCACAATGTTTCGAGACCCTAAATTCTCAAGAAATTTCCAAACTCCTATTTTTATGGTTTAAAAAATTTGGATAAAATCATAGAAAAATAGAAAAGGACGAGTGGGGTTGAACTATGGAAGTTCAGGTGTCAGAAGACTAGCACGTGAGGCACATGTGCCATCACGGGTTGAAGTTGTGCATGGGCCTCTGGTGAGTTTGTTTGACTAGCCAGAGAACTCGATTTTTCAACCTAGTGAATTTCTTTGTTTCTTGACATGATTTTTGCATCTAACCCTTCCATTTTCAATGATTTAGCATTCCACTAAGGTAATTCGGCCTATAATGTGAGGAATTCCATTTGAAAGTTTTAGGGTTTTGATATCTGTTTCAAGCTTTAATGACTTCTTACTATGCTCGAGCCCTTTTAAATGGCAAACTGATATAAAGACTTGTTCAAAACATTGCACTAGGAGAAAATTACGGCTCAAGAAGATTGTTCCTAGTGTGTGTGGTGTGTTCTTGGCAAATATTATCAACAAAGAAGGAAGGGAAACAAATTGAAACAAAATTACATGATTTCAAGCTTTAATAATTTGGCCAAGGATTAAATACAAGCTCTGATGCCAATTGAAAACAAAATTAGAAAGTAATATGAATCAATTAATTATATATGAAATTAATAACCAAGAATTAGAGAAGTTTAACTGATGGTGTAGACATGATTGATGCAATTCTTCAAGAAGAAAATGAGGCAAGAATATCAACTTATAAGACCATTACTTGATTTAGAGAGAAATGAGAGAGATTGATAGTTTATTATAAATTGTTTGATTAATTTTAAAAGACTAATAATGATCTTATTTATAGATACTTCAATCTCTTTTCAAATAAAATAATTGGACATAAAATTAAACTCAATAATTTCTCATCCAATTAATAATTTAATAAAATAATTACTAACTAAGCCTGTGTTATAAGTTGAGATTTCTACCCAACAGACCATTAGATTATTTATGGTTCCAATCTATTCTTGATTTAATTTAATTATATTAATTACCCAATTAAATAATCAAAATTATATGTATTCAACTAATAACAAGTTATCTCTAATCCAATCATTTATTCTAACAAATAAGACCACGGCCCAAGCTCCCTTCTGCTGACGACTGTTGCACAGGTCAAGTGAATAAGATATTACGTTCCAAGTAAGAAAACTAGATTGACTCGAGAATTAAGAATTTGAGATACTGGAAATCGGTTTGATAAAGTGAACGAGATCCTCATCGGCAAGAGTTTCCAGAAAGGACAAAAAGAAGCCTCTATCATAAAGAAACGAAAAAAAATACCATTTTTTGTCCATTTCAGCCTTATTCATTATTCCACAGTATCGATGCTGCACATAGAACTCATTCACCCTGTCTGTCTATCTATATATATATATTCTCAGTTTTCCTCTGTTTCTCTCTCTCATTAGAGTTGCTCTGTA
Organism: Delonix regia; assembly: GCA_037074485.1. Lineage (NCBI taxonomy): Eukaryota > Viridiplantae > Streptophyta > Magnoliopsida > Fabales > Fabaceae > Delonix > Delonix regia. The sequence goes on along the minus strand of CM073456.1, from coordinate 14,964,156 downwards.
TCTCTGTTGTTAGCCCAAAAAAGGAACAGAAATGGCAGGAGAAAGCGGAGGAAGAAACTTGGAGGAAACCCCGACATGGGCCGTCGCCGTTGTTTGCTTTGTTCTGCTCTTGATATCCATCGTCATCGAGCACGTAATCCATCTCATTGGAAAGGTACGAACATCGATATGTGTGTCACTACTTGTATCTATGTTTTCCGAATAGTAATATTTCCAATTCGAAGGACCTGATTATTTTTGCATGAGGACAGTGGTTGAAGAAGAAGCAAAAAAATGCTCTGTATGAGTCACTTGAAAAGATTAAATCAGGTTTGAACGTAACTCTTTTATTACTTAAAATCTAATAATAATAATAATAATTAAGTCTTAAGCAAATAGCTAACTAGTTCTTTTGGGTTGGTTCAGAGCTTATGTTGCTGGGGTTTATATCGTTGCTGCTAACGGTAGGACAAGGTCCAATATCAAGAATATGTGTATCAGAAAAAGTTGCAGGGACATGGCACCCCTGCAGTGGGACAGACCATGAGGATCATGAGACCGAGGATGAAGAATCAGACCACGAAGACGGTGGCCGGAGACTACTAGCAGCATATATAGGTGCCGGCGGTTTTAATCCCCGACGTGTTTTGGCCGGAGGAGGAAGCGACAAATGCGCAGAGCAGGTGTGTACGACTCTGTTTTTATTCAGACATACTTAGATTTAGTTTCTCATTGTGTTTGTTAATTGCACTTAAATCTTGTCCAATCTATATGCACCATATGCACACGTGTATCATTTTTTGTGCAAAAACTATGGTGGGATATATGTGTGCTTGAAATGTAAAACACCTACAGGGTAAAGTCCCGCTCGTGTCATCAGAGGGTATTCATCAGCTTCACATATTTATATTCGTGCTGGCTGTTTTTCATGTCCTTTACTGCATACTCACCCTGGCTCTGGGTAGATTGAAGGTAAGAAGCCACACCCATTTATGATATGTACACATACACACACACCAAATTAATTACCTCACTCTAAGTCACTTATCTGGTTTGGTTGAATTGCGACAATTGATGTGGTTTATAGATGAGGAGGTGGAAGAGATGGGAAGAAGAAACAAAAACACCTGAGTACCAATTCTCACGCGGTTAGTCTTCTTTAAGTGTATGAATAAATATAAGCTAGTATATGTACGTTAATTATATGTATATGCAGCAACTCCATAAATATAGTTGGTTGTGAATTATATATAGTAGGGAATTCATTGGTGTGTATGACAGATCCTGAGAGGTTCAGATTTGCGAGGGAGACCTCGTTTGGAAGAAGGCACTTGAGTTTCTGGACCCAAAATCCTGTTCTCCTTTGGATTGTAATCAAGCCAACACTCTTCTAATTCATCTTCCTTTGTCATGAGTATGGCTTGGGTATTCATTGAGCTATGTTCTGGTTTATCTCAGGTTTGTTTCTTCAGGCAGTTTGTGAGGTCAGTTCCTAAAGTGGATTACTTGGCCTTGAGACATGGTTTTTTAATGGTAATTGCATGTTCTCTTACTACTAAGTTCATTTTGCATTTATACTTTGAAAATTGACCTTTTTGGGGAACTTTGAGTAATGCAGGCACATCTGGCGCCTCACAGTCACCAGAGTTTTGATTTTAGGAGATATATCAAAAGATCTTTGGAAGAAGATTTTAAGGTGGTTGTGGGAATCAGGTTTGTGCTTTGTAGCCTCTAAAGATAATTTGAATCATCCTCTGCAACTGCAAATGTACAAGTTTACAGTAAACTGTGTTGTTTCTCATTTTCAGTCCTCCATTCTGGTTTTTCGCTGTGTTGTTTCTTCTGTTCAACACTCATGGTGAGCAACTACATCATACTCACAAAGTCTATTCTCTACTTCTCTGTATGTGCAATAATTTCCCAAAGGAAAAAACAGAGATCAATAAATATATTATTTGTGCACGGACAGGATGGTACTCTTATCTATGGCTGCCATTTATCCCTCTGATTGTAAGCACTAATCCTCAATCAATTCAATTCCAGTTTCATCTTTACTCATTAATAATGATCTATTTTAATGTCCATGCAGATCATTCTACTGGTAGGAACGAAGCTGCAGGTGATCATAACAAAAATGGCTCATAGAATTCAAGAAAGAGGAGAAGTTGTGCAGGGAGAGCCAGTGGTAGAGCCAGGAGATGACCTCTTCTGGTGTAAGCGACCTCGTCTCATTCTGTACCTCATTAACTTTGTGCTCTTTCAGGTATTTTCCCAAACCCAAAACATCATTCCATTTATATCTATCATCTCTCTAATATTTGCTTAGTAACCTTGACCGGTGAGTGACTAACCCAAATGTTTCCATCTCAAAACAGAACGCTTTCCAGCTTGCATACTTTGCATGGACCGCTGTAAGTCCTCGAAAAGTCAAAACAGATTTCACAAACTGCTTCTCCACCTTTTCCATTATCAAGAGAAATTCTTCCAGGGACTGATTTATATATTTGGTGCAGTTTCAATTTGGGCTCAAGTCTTGTTTCCATTCGCAAACAGAGGACGTGGTCATCAGAATCTCAATGGGGTGAGTGAGTCTCATATTGTTTCTTCTTAACAAGTTAATCGCAGAGACTAAAGACGGAGGATTTGGCTGGCATGCAGGGTGTTTGTTCAAATCCTGTGCAGCTACGTCACTCTTCCTCTCTACGCTCTCGTCACACAGGTTATGAATCAAATACCGCTCATAAATCTGCCATTTTTAGATTTAGCAAACGCAGAGATGATTAAGAATGGGGATATTTTGTGGGGGGTTTGAAACAGATGGGTTCAACGATGAGGTCAACCATATTCAACGAGAAGGTAGCGACGGCGCTGAGGAGCTGGCACCACAACGCAAAGAGGCACATCAGAGAGAACCGTGGATCGGCGTCGGTGAGTCCATTGCTGAGCAGGCCCATGACCCCCTTCAATATGTTACACCTCCACCGCACAGCCACCGACGGCTCTTCCTCGAACCACGACAGCGATGGTTCTTCTACTCACCAGTGCCGCATGGAAATGGGTTACATGGTTCATGATGACCCCACCTCAACTCACCCTTCTGCTCCACCCCAACAATATGACATTGATGTTGGAATTGGACATACCAAAGACCCTGGCTTTGATCCCAGGCTCCCAACTACCAAATAATCTCAATGAAAGGATGTTTTGGTGTATGAAGTATTTTTTAATTTAATTCTATATAGAATGGCCAGTTTGATTTAGTACTTGATGTAATAATATTTTAATTTAATATTTCACAAATAAATTATTATCACTGATTTTTACATATTTTTTAAGGATATTATTCGTAACAACATTACTTATGAGGGATTAAATTTAAAAGAAAAATTTATTTATAATAAACTAAATTAAAAAATAATTTATGTGCAAGAGAGCAAATTTAAAAAATAATTTTATAAAAGATTTAGTTAAAAATACCTGCTAAAATAGTGTCTTAATATTAAAGGATCACATATTCCGGTGCAAGAATTGCGGGCGATTATTTCAAGTGAGATGTCTATCTTATATGGGAGGAACTGTTTATTAGGTGTTCGATGGTGTTGAAAATTTTGGATAAAACGAGCAAATTTACATGGATGGCGAGGGGAAGGGTTTTCTTAATTATCCTTTTTATTTTAATTAATTTTTTTCTGTTTAGTTATATGTTATTAGTACAAAATAGAATGATAAAGATAGAACCCATCTTCTGGAACATTGTACGCATAAAGAGCAAACCACTATTGAATTCCGTTATATTGTGCCTAAAAAGTAGATGAGTTCAGGAGTAAGGATCTTACTGTATTGTTGAAACACATCAAAGGCCCATTAGAAGTCCACAACACTTTGGACGGACTAACACCAAAATAGAGTCAGGCCCACACCATAATGAAATGGGCTGGGCCTTGATCATATATTATGTGGTCCAGTCTTGGATCAGTAAATGGAAAGAGCAAAAATGGTGCAAAATATTATTTTAATTTTTAATTTATCAATTCATTTTAATTTGTTTACTTATCTTCAATTCTATTCTATTTTAATATGAATATTATATTATTTATTTTAAATTTAATTTACTTTTTAATGAGTAACTAAATTAAAATAAACTGAAGAATTAAATAATAAGTAAACAATGAAAATAATATTTTACTGTAAATAAGTAGAACTGGTGTTTTGTTGAAGTTTTAAATCCCTATAAGATTATATACGGGTTCCCATTATGTCTAACGTTGGAGTAGATGATCTGATTATAACTGAACCAAAAAACTCAATGATAAAAAGGGAAAAAAAATAAAAAAACAAATGAAGTGAAGAGAAGAAAAGCGACAGACACATCGTTATATAAAATCAGCTGTTTTGGCGCATTACCGGAGGCGGGAACCCCAGTTTTGGGGTTCATCATCATCATCATCAATATGGTGCGCTTCTATCTTCTCTTCTCTTATATCTCCACAATTATATTTAATATTCATATTCACATATGAGTTTTTGAGGGTTTCATGAGATAAGAAGAGAGAAATGAGGATGGAGGAATTGTTTGGATGGTTAAGTGGGCAGTGTGACGCTGGCTTGTGGTTGGGACTAGCTGTGTTGTGGGTTACTTTAGCTCACTGTTATATTCCTCAGAAGCCACACTGCTATCGTGAGCGCACCAAACAGCGTCTTCGAGCCTCGCATGGTCTTCCTCTTCGTCTTCGTCCATCCCACTAGACCCACACCACGTCTTCATCTTCTTCTTCTTCAAGTTCTTTGTTAATTCATCACGTAGAGAACACATCTCACATGCTATGTACAGTGATATAAAGTTGTATGAAGTTTAGGTGTCTCTTTCTCCGCAGCTTATCTTTCTTTTTTCTTGCTCAATTTCAAGTTTCCCCTTCAACATCATAACAATATGAGATGATAATTATAACCCAAGTTAAAACACACGAATCTAAAGTCTCAACTCTTACTCATGTTATTACTGAACATGAAGCAAACGGTAAACTAGGTAAATTATGTCTACTTTGGATTCCTCGGAACCAGATTCACTACAGTATTCAACAAGCAGGAAAATGTCACAGCCGTTGGATTCATCTGGGGATTCATATCGCGCCATGTGGACCAAGTATAAATGAAACATTGCATTACACCATTTTTTTTTTCTCCAAATTTTCATAAGCAAAATAAAAACAACGTGTCGTTTGATGCCATTTTAATCTCCTTCTTGAAACCGAACGCGGAGCTCCGCCGTGTTTTAAAATCTATGCATAGTCAGATGGGTTGTGTGAGTTTAATGCTGGGTAAAACTTCACTGGGTTAGATTCGGTGTTTCTTCAACTGGAATGTCGAGCTTTAGCTATAATTTCTAATTCTGTGCATTCTGATGGGTTGTAGAAGGAAACACACAAATTTTGAATCTGAATCTGAAAGTTGCACAAATCTAACCATGGGTTGTTGAAGCAAATCTGTGTTTTACAGCCATAACTAGACTTGAAGGATTTGAGAAGCAGTATGGTTTTAATGATTTCAAATCCAACGAGCAAAATCCGCAATTGCTTCCGTGTCACTTGCTTTGGTGAAATGAGTATGCATATTCTAGAGTTTAAAAATTGATAAATATATTGCATACTTTAATTCCATAGATGATGTTATGGAAAATGCAATGCCTTAATTTGCTAGCATTAGATATTTCTGATGTTTTGGATGGTCAGGTTTACATAGAGTAGAAGGGTTTAAAGAATAGGTTTATTATGTCTAAACTGAAATGCTGATGGAAAAACTTTGCATAGTGCTATATGTATTTATTTGATATAAAATGGTAATCATCCTACTTTAGAAGTATTACTGATGGACTTAGATGTGGTTTATGCACTGAGAGAACCTCCATCCCCCGTACTCCTCAAAGACCAAAATTTACTGTCATGCTATAAACTTTGTTGGAAGTAGGATTATTTTTTAAATTAAACTATGGTTTATGAACATACATGGAAGTCTTCATTCTCTGATCAAAGATACCAAGTTGGCTTCTTGCTATCCTCCTTTGCATTGAATCATGCAAACTTGTTTTGTCTTTACACCTATGACCATTGACATAAGTTTAGTTTTTTTTTTCTTTTCAAATATTATTTTAATTTGCTTTCAAGGACTCTGCAATTCACTATTTTTTAAAGTTTATTCAATCTTGTCTCTTCTCTATTGGAAAAAATTGGACTTATAGGGAGAAAATGAATCATCTAGAAATCACAGGGTATTAAATGTATAGTAAAAGTTGTGCTTAAATTACCCATAGTGTTTCATTAGCTTGTGAGTAATAGAGAAGCTCTCTGCCTTTGCCTAAGTTCAAAATCTGTTGAACACTTTTTTTTTGGCTTTTCAATGAGTACATATCGTGGCTTCTTAAGGAGACCTTCCAAGTTGATCTAACTATATCTACACGTAAGGAATTGTGAAGTATTTGTAATTAAGGAAAGTGAAGTTAGACATTAATTATTTGACTTGTGAAAGTTTTTGACTTTGAAACTTTTTGATACTTACGATGATTTTGGTGGATTGAAAACTATGTTTTGCTGTCACTAGTATTTTTCTAAGATAATTATGGATATTGGCATTGTATATGAACAATGTGTCTGTCATTGCAAGTTCTAAACAGTCACACGTTTGCCAAGTGTACATGTATAAGGGTTAGAAACAAGAGTGGTTTCTTTTGCTTTGAAATCAAGTTATATGGAGCAAGGTGGTACAAGTCACTTTATCATGCACTTGTGAAGTTGATTAGAAAGAGTATTTGGAAGAGGAAGAAACTAGAGAGCAGAAAGGATAACTTTTGTAATATCATGTTGTATGTAAATGATGACATATACTGTAAAATCATGTTATATATAAATGTTGTAATTTAATATATTTTGAGAACTAGTGTGTACAAGTGATTGTAGGGAATACAATGAACTTGTTGTACAAGAACATCATCTATACTTGAATAGTAAATGGAAGAATACATGATTTTGGCAAAGTTGTTATCATATCATACACAATTTGTTGTTAAATGATCAAAAAGCAAAACAAAAAGAGTCTTTTACAATAAGACTCATTCAAAAAACAAAAATGCTTCCAGGCCAATGATCATCATTAATACAAGTCATTAAAGATAAAAAGGCTATACCCAGTGTTTGTCATTCACATTTGGTGCATCAAAGTTGAACTCTGGTGCTTTAAGAAACTGGGCTAGATGATCTAATGGCTCTTATATCATGATAAAAGTCACAATATGATCACACTATAACATTGAAAGAATATCTCATTAACACGTAAAATCTTATTTTACTTTTGACAAGACTTACCATTAAAAATCTAGTAAAACTAAATTGATTATTAACTGATTGAGGGTGCTTATGTGCTGTTAGAGGTGCCGAACAAGATTTTTCACATTGTGTTTGGCTTATTGATTCATTAGCCTACAAGGTCAGTGAAAATCCATTACTTAGGTCTTAGAAGCACATAAAGTAAAGATTAAATTTATGTACCTTTAATCGTTGGCTATGCGATAGTCCAATGGTTGGAGCTTTTCTTTTCTTCTTAGGCTGTTTCTTAACTCAACTCTTAAACCGCTTTTTGTTCTTTAGTCCATTTTGCTTCTTCAACCCTTGGGCTTGTGGAGGCTCCTCATTTATTGGAGTTGTTGTGTTACCCATGGTCCCATGCTTCGAATGAACCTCTATTACTTGTTTGTACAAATCATCTACACCGTTCTCAACAAGCAAATGCAATTCTTCACAATTAGACACTTTGGATGTCAATCTTATCATTTTGGAGCATAATTGTCTATACCGTTAGGTGCTAGCTAGCTTTGGATCTCTATCAACCTCCTTTCCCTTGATGTCATGTACAATTTCATTGCGTGCATCTCTTGTCCATCTCTGTAGGATGTACTTATTAGGAATAAACTTAACATTTTTTTGCCTCAAACACCTTCAAGGCATGGCCATAAAGTATTCCAAATGTTTCAAACTTCCTACAGCTACAAGAAATGGTTGTCTGAGTTAGATCAAAGTACACTCTTTATTTTCCCTCCTAATTGACCAATGTGATAGGATACTCATATACCGGTTGGGATTCATTTCATTCCTTGATGCAGGCAGCTAGGAATAAATTGAACTCCTTTTTGAACAAGTCAAAAAGTGCAAGTGTGTATATTTTTGCAACCTATATTGACATTGGTGATTACTTATATATAAATCTCGGTAGCTTATGTTGAGACTCATATTCACAGGTTAACTCATTATATCACTTTCCCTCAACAACTTTTTCAAAGTACTTAAAAATTTGGTTACATCGACATCTGGATTCATGCAGGCCTTTAAATCTGAATTTAAGCTCTCACTAAGTTGTGTACTTCTCATCCCCAATGTGAAGGCTTTCTTCATATGACATGTCGCCTACTTTTCCTTAATGTAATATAATGATTTTATCTAATTCTTATTGCCAACATTATGTTCTACAATTAACTTGCTCTAACCAGTCTTAAATTTCATTTCCTAGTGGTTTTCATACACACACTTCTTGAAATCAGTTAAAAATGAGATCCTTTTGTCATTAAGTTGTCAATATGCTTGATCCCATTTTGCATTAAGTGTCATGTATATAGACCATGTTGAGTCTTTAGCATCACTTTACTTACAAGGATAAATTCAAGATGAGATTGTTAGAAGAGTGGTAATCAAAGAAAAAATTCACATGCTCAATAATAGGTTTACTTAGTGCTTTAGCCATCGGTTGATCTTGATCAGTAAATGGTCTAAGGTTGATTTTACTTGTGCGCTTCTAAAAATGTATGAAATAACCACTTGAATGATTCGACTGTCTCATTATATAATAATGCAACCCTAAAAATGACCACTCATTTATGATGATTAAATCCTAAAAACAAGGCAAACAACCTATTTGCATTGTTGGTACAATATATGGTATTCTAAGAAATTACATCACCAAAATAGCTATAGTCTAGCACCATTTTTGCTTATACCCAGAAAATATTTGTTATTTGTTCATCCATGTCCATTTGATAGGCGTGATAAGAAGATGGATTTTCCAACAACTGACATTGGAAATACTGCAATAGACAACTAACTTCACCGTACATCATGCTTCGCTGTCTTTTTCAATAAATATAATTCTTGGCATCCAACCGGGTATATCCAAGGTTTGATCTTCCTCCTGCATGTGTGGTCATAAGCTAAAATGAAGCTTTTTGTTGCAATCCTACTTCCTCAGCTAATTCAATCTTATATGCTTGTACTTGGGATATCTTTCATTAAGAGGCCAACATGTGCATTGTCTTTGGAGGTTGAAGAGGGTGATTGTGTGCCACCACAAACTCATGGATAACAAGTTTACCATTGTTCACCACAAGTGTAATTCTAACTTACAATTAGTTCTTGTTTTCGCCCTGGGATTGGTAACTAAAAAGTCTCTTATCTAGCCTTTGATGACCCTCCTTACTACAAACAAATCTACACGAGCTTATAGAGCCATCTTTCTTATTCTTATTTGTATATTGCTTTCTAACTCCAAATTCAGTTTTTCCACCATAGTCAGCCTAAAACCTCCAAGTTGCATCTACTTTATCAAATTCCATACCCACTTTTGGCTTCCAATCCTCTTCTGAAGATGTCATCTTGAATAGATAAGGTACATGACACAATTATCCATAAATAAAATGTTAATGAAATGTCACTAAAATGTTAATTCCCATTAAGAGTTTGAATTATTTGATTACATAGTTTTATACATAAAACATTCATGTTAGATGCAGGCGTTTTAAAATAAACGATAACAACACATATGATAAATAAATAAATCAAATTTCACCTAATAGAATAAAAGTATAAAATGTTTTAATATCATTTTTATAAACAATATTTTATAGTCTCCACCTGAAGATAACTTAAAGGCCTATTCATTTATTTAAAAATCATTACGATCTTTTTGTCCTTTGAGTATGTTTATTGTTCTCCATATTTGACAAGATTAAAAGCTAGGTACTTTTATAAGATTAAGCAGAATTAGTGATGTTGAATTACTTTGGAAGCTAGAAAATGTGTAAATTTTGATTCAATACATATAAACTTGAATTCATTTATTTTTACAATTCATCTTTTAAAATATGGTGAAGACAAAGTGATACATACAGATTTGGATTAGTAAAAATGATGCTTAAGGACAAAATGAAGAGAAATATGGGCAATTATGCTAAGTATATATATAACCCCTACATGTACTACTGAAATATATACCAGCTTATGTAAAGTATATAATCAATTCTACAAAAGCAACCCAATGTGCATAACTTGATTAGGATAGAGATGCATTGATATATTATAAAATCAGTTCTTTACACTATTCTCTAAGAAGAAGAAATACATATGACACTAAACTCATACTTTGCATCTAGTCCAAGATTTCTCAAACATTTGAACCAAACTAAATGGAAACAGCTTTCTCCCTTCCAAGACATATACTATATATGTTTTCCAAATCTCATTCTTGTCATTACAAATTTGAAGCCGCCACGTATATTTCCTTATTGACAGTGCACCTAGAGAGGAGGGGTGAATAGGTGCACTTAAAATTTTTGTTTTAAATTTTGGTTTGAAAACTTTAGTTAACTGAAAATTTTACAGTCAACTGTAATTGACAATAATTAGTTAACTGACATAAAATACAGTTGACTGAAAGTTTGAGTAGTGAGTTCACTTTACCAGAATAGTGGGAAGGAGAGAAGAGTGAACTGAAAGTATCTTTTAGATAGCTACAAATACAATAGACAATTAATTGTAATAAATTAAAGTTGACTGAATATTTCAACATAGAAAGATTTGAGATAGAAGAAAATACAGTTAACTGTAAATGTTTCAGCGAGCTGAATTTCTTGAAAAGAACTGACAAAAGAAGAATCCAGTTAATCGTAAACTTTCAAGTTGGCTGAGAATTATACTAACAGACAGAAATCAAGAAAACAGAATCAAACACAAAAGTTTATCCTGGTTCAGCCAATCACAATGCTTACTTCCAGTCCCCTTGTCATTTCCAAGGGATTTTCTACTAAGAAAAGTTTTTCTTACACTTTCACAGGGAGTTTTCACGTGCTAACTCTAAACACAAGGTTTTCTAGCTCAACCTTAAACTTTTACAATCACAACAATCCTCTTCTCTACTTGGGTGTACCCTTGGACAACCAGATGAGCTTTGTTTCTTATTACGTTTCCTTGCTCATCTAACTTATTTCTAAATACCCATTTCGTTCTTATTATGGAGGCATCTTTAGGTTTCTCAACTAGAGTCCATACTCCATTTCTTTTGAACTGATTCAACTTCTCTTGCATAGCTACAACCCATTCTTCATCATTTAATGCTTCATCTATTGTCTTTGTCTCTATTTGAGAAAGAAGAGCCAAGTTGTTATTTTGCTTGAATGATGATCAGGTTCTTAGCCCTTCTTGTGGATTTCCAAGAATGAATTGCATAGGATAAGAGGGTGAGTGTTTCCATTCTCTTGGAAGTTTCTGTTCTGTTTTGGACATTTCTAGCTGACTGTGTTCTTTTTCTGGTTGATTGAAGTTTGAATTTGCAGGAGTGGTCTGATTGGTGTTCAGTTGACTGGGTTCATTTTCCAGTTGACTATAATTTTGGTCAGATTGAATTTTTTGATTCTCATTTGAGTCAGACACATTTCTTTGACTTTTCTGATTTGAGGGTTGAACAGAGACAGGAGCAGGTTCTTCATCATCATCTGTGGCTACATATTTCTTGAGATTTGAGTTAGAATCATAAAAAATAACATGCATGGATTCCTCTACTACCAATGTACGTTTATTGAAGACTCTATATGATTTGCTAGAAGTTGAATATCTTAGAAATATTCCCTCATCACTTCGTGCATCAAACTTTCCCAAGTTGTTTTTGCCATTGTTATGAATAAAACATTTGCAACCAAAAGCATGAAAATAACTAATATTGGGTTTTCTTCCTTTCCAAAGTTCATAAGGTGTTTTCAAGAGAATAGGCTTTATTAAGCAATGATTTAAAATGTAGCAAGCGGTATTTATAGCTTCAACCTAAAAACATTTTGGTAGATCATTGTCAAGAAGCATAGTTCTAGCCATATCTTGTAGTGTTTTATTCCCTCTTTCCACCACACCATTTTGTTGTGGGGTTCTAGGAAAAGAAAAGTTATGGCTGAGTCCATGCTTCTTGCAGAAGTATTCAAAAAATTTATTTTCAAATTCATCACCATGATCACTTCTAATACTTGAAATCAAATACCCTTATTCCATTTGAACTTGTTTACAAAATAATTCAAAGAATTTGAAGGTTTCATCCTTATGACTTAGAAAGTACACCCAAGTGTATCTTGAGTAATCATCAATGATGACAAATGCATAATTTTTTCCACCAAAACTTCTAGTTTGAGTGGGTCCAAACAAGTCCATGTGTATTAATTGGAGTGGTCTAGAAGTAGAGACACAATCCTTTGATTTAAAAGAAGACTTTGTTTGTTTCCCAAGTTGACATGCATCACATATATGATCTTTTTTAAAATTTAGTTTTGGAAGACCTTTGACAAGATCAAGTATATGAAGTTTTGATATGAGATGCATGTTAGCATGACCTAGTCTTTTATGCCATATCCAAGAGTTATTACAAACAGATGAGAGACATGTAACATTTTGAGTAAATAATTCTTTTATGTTCAATAAGTATATGTTACCATGTCATTGCCCTACAAAGAGAGCTTTGTCACCATTGAACACTTTACAGCAGAGTGATTCAAACATTACTTTGTAGCCTTTGTCACATAATTGACTAATGCTAAGAAGATTATGTTTGAGTCCTTCAACAAGATACATATTTTTTATACAGCAGTCAGGGAGTAATTGTACCTTACCTATGCCAATAATTTTACCTTTTCTGTTATCTCCAAATGTGACCGATCCACCATCCTTCATTGATATTGAGATGAATTTGGATGGCTCTCCTATTATGTGTCTTGAATAGCCACTGTCCAGGTACCATTGATTCCTAAGAGTTCTTCCTTTGAAACAGATCTGTAGAAACATCTATTTTGCTTTAGGTACCTAAATTTGCTTGGGTCCTTTTTTGTTAGTATGGACAGAAAGGGTGCCCTTAGGAATCTAGATCATGTTCTCTTTATAATATTTACATTTGTAGCAAGTGTGTTCTTTCCTTCGGCAGTAAATGCAGACAGAAGAAGATTTTACAAAAAATTCTTGTAGAATTTAATAGAATTATTTTTATTGTAACCAAGACCTAATTTATCAAAGCTGCATTTTTGCTATCCTAACAGCAAATTTAAGTTTTCTTCTCTTCTGACAAAATTTGCTAAATCTTTAGTCAATGTAGAGACTTTAACTAGTAAGCCTTTATTTTCACTTGAAGCCTTTTCATGTTCAGTTTTTAGGATATGGAAGTTTTTTTTCAAGCAACTGTTTTTCCTTTTCCAACGTTCTGTATTTAACAAATATTTTTTCAAAATCTTCAAACATCTCATTTAAAGTATCATGTAATTCTTCTTCAAAAGGGTTAGTGGTTACCTCATTTTCTGATGTAGCCATGAAACATAGGTTGGCCACTTCTTGTTCTAGCTCTTCTTCCTCTTCTTCACCATCTTCATCACTCCATGCTGCAAGAGCTATTCTTTTATTTGTGGTTTTGCCAAACTTTTTCTTTGAGAAGGGGCAATCAGACCCATTATGTTTGTTTTTCCCACATTCATAGCAGGTTATGATGTTCTTTCCTTGTTCATCCTTCTTGAATTCCTTCCTTGGGAAGTTTCTTCTGTTCATCATGAGCTTACCCTTCTGCTTGGCATATTTTTCAAATTTCTTTGAAAATAATGCTAGATCTTGTAAATCTATTTCGCTTTCTTCATCCTTTTGTTGCTAAGAGATTGCAACTTTTAGTGCCATATTTCTTCCTCTTTTCAATTCGTAGCGCTTGAGATGATTATTCTAGTAGGCGATAAGAATTCCTCTAAGCTCATCATAAGTTAGTTCTTTGAATCTCGAGCTGCTCTCATTGTTGTCTACTTTGGATTTTCAGCTCTCTAGGAGAGATCTTAGTACTCTTTTTACAGTTTCGTAATTAGTGTATGACTGTTTAAGAAGCTTCAATTGACCCATAATTTTTGAAAAACGATTAATCATAGCTTCTATGTCCTCATTCTCCTTTATTTCAAACTGTTCTAATTCATACTGTAAAGTACTTATCTTTAAGTCTTTCACATTTGTTGTTCCTTCATGTGTGACCTCTAGCTTGTCCCACATTTCCTTTGCAGTATCACATGTTGAGATTTTATCATATTATTCTCCGCTGACTGCACAATATAGTATATTTATGGCTCTGGCATTTGCTTTAATCATCTTGATATCTTCCTCATCATATTCTTCTTCTGGTTTGAGTTCTCCATTTTCTGTTTTAGGAAATTTCGGCCCTTGTTCAATAACTTTCCACACTGGATAATCTGTGGCTTGTATGAAGATCTTTATTCTGCTTTTCCAGTATGTGTAATGATTTTCATTGAAGTAGGGAGGCCTCGAGGTGAAGTGACTTTCACTAAAATAAGCTCCATCAAGATGTTGTGTAGTCATTTTCTGCAAAAGGATCTTTTCTCTTGGCTGTAAAGCACAGATCAAGTGAGACCAAAGCTCTGATACCAATTAACAGTGCACCTAGAGGGGAGAGATGAATAGGTGCACTTAAAATTTTTGTTTTAAATTTTGGTTTTGAAAATTTTACAGTCAACTGTAATTGACAATAATTAGTTAACTGACATAAAATACAATTGACTGAAAATTTGAGTAGTGAGTTCACTTTACTAGAATAGTGGGAAGGAGAGAAGAGTGAACTGAAAGTATCTTTTAGATAGCTACAAATACAATAGACAATTAATTGTAATAAATTAAAGTTGACTAAATTTTTCAACACAGAAAGATTTGAGATAGAAGAAAATACAATTAACTATAAATGTTTCAGCGAGCTGAATTTCTTGAAAAGAACTGACAAAAGAAGAATCCAGTTAACCGTAAACTTTCAAGTTGGTTGAGAATTATACTAACAGGCAGAGATCAAGAAAATAGAATCAGACACAAAAGTTTATCCTGGTTCGACCAATCACAATGCCTACTTCCAGTCCCCTTGTCGTTTCCAAGGGATTTTCTATTAAGAAAAGTTTTTTTTACACTTTCACAGGGAGTTTTCACGTGCTAACTCCAAATACAAGATTTTCTAGCTCAACCTCAAACTTTTACAATCACAACAATCCTCTTCTTTACTTGAGACAGAGGTGTATCAATAGATAAGAAAGATGTTTATGAACCCTTCACAGCTGGGTTTTCTTTAACAGCACAAGAATACTTCTAGCAAGTAGATAAACCAGAGACTAAGCTGAATAAAAACAAAGTAAAAGAAAATGCTACAGAATGCCTTTTTCTTGTTTCTGTTTCTCGGTTTTGCTCTTTCAATGCCATAAACCTTTCGGTGTTTATAACTTTCTTCATAAAGAGACGTTGGAGCACATTAATGGCAGAATATATTGAATAAAGAGAGAGAGATATTGTTGCTACTTCTTCTGCTGCCTTGATGTACAGATTTTGGCTCCAATAAAACATTGGCTTCGAGTCTCTCTGAGAAGCCATTAATGGTTGCTGTTGTCATTTCTTCTAGGAGACAGGAAGGAGGCGCAAGCAGAGGAGATTCAGAGAGGATTTTGATGGCTTTCACTTCATGATTGCTTTTGCACTTTAGATGAGTTGTCCTGCACTTGGGCAGAGATAAGCTTGAGTTTCAGATGTTGCAGATTTGCGCTTCATTTGATTTGCCAATCATCAAATATAAGTTCTTGATCATTTTGGGCCAACACTTACTTGGATCAATCATACTCATCATTGATCATCGTTCTGAGTCATATTTCATTATGTTGTCCGTAAAGCATGTCAAACTTTTTTCATTTTTTTATCCAAATATCAAATTGATACTGCTATCTATCTACTATCCCAATCATTGCATTTAAAATTTAAAATATTTTTTATTTGAAAATTTATAATCAATTTGAAAGATTTAAAGATTATTATTATTTATTTGAAAGAGTTATGTCATAAGATTCTAATAATAAAATTTTTAAATCTTCACATGATAATGTAAAATAATCATAGATTATTTCTTCTGCTGACAAAACTATAGTAATAGTGATGAATGTACGAACTAGAGCTTCGGGCAACCAAAGATTCCAGGACTGATTTAATGCAAATACATGTCCAAACCAAAGCTCCAAAATAAATCACGCTGATGAACATTCAAGCAAGAGCTTCGGGCAACCAACCCTCTGCAATCGATTTAATGCAGTCATGATGATGAAAGTTTGAATCGAAGCTCCAAATGGAATGAACGAGTATGAAATTAAAGCTTCTGATCACATATGCAGAGCTTTCATCTTTTGGTGCCAAAATGTGCTTCTTGTTCCACCTAACTCAAAGCTAGCTCAACATTTTAGTAGGAGAAGAAACAAGTCAGACCCAAAATAAGGAAGTGGATTAAAACAGCATCAAATGACACGCCATGTTTTTGCTTCTGAAAATTTAGAAAAAAAATGGTGCAACACCACATGTCATTTATATCTAGTCCACGTGGCGTGCTATAAATCCTTGAATGAATCCAACGGCTGTGACATTTTCAACTTCAGCTGCATTTCCCGCTTGAGTACTGTAGTAAATCTGTGGTGCCGGATTCCTCCTCTCTTTATACTCACCAGGCCACCTTGTGATGGATGCTTTATTAAGCACAGTACCAACTAACTAATTTGTCTGTTATATACATATAAATAAATCAATGATTCTAAATTATTCTTCGTGGTTACTAGAATTCGCGAAATTTCTCGATCAGCAGTTAAAATGACCTACACTGGATAAGCTCTAATTATTAAATGGCCAAAATATCCCATTTATTACACCCATTTCACGCTACTCTTTTTGTCCCTTTTTATCAAAGTCGCTCTTTTTCTGCTGCATCTTCTACGATCCTGGTCTTCTGTACTCTGCGACCATGGCGAGAGGTTCGTCTCAACCTCAGTCTGCCAATTCCCAGGCCACACGACCCGGAGTTATGGCTCCACGCGGATCCGCTGCTGCGACCGCCGGTATGCGTCGCCGCCGTCTGGGCGGGGGAAGCAGTTCCGCCACAGTCGGTGGGTCCGGCGCCGGCGCCAACATGCTGAGGTTCTACACCGACGACGCCCCCGGGTTGAAGATTTCGCCGACCGTCGTGCTTGTCATGAGCCTCTGCTTCATCGGTTTTGTCACAGCTCTCCACGTGTTTGGCAAGCTCTACCGTCGATCTGCTGGAGGAGTGTGATTGTAAACCCAATAACGTTTGCCTTGGATCCTTAGGTCTTGGGGTTCTGATCCGTGCCCGAAGCTTAATTTTCAGTTCTTGACTCGATCATCGAAAGCTGCGTTTTCTTCTTCTCTTTGTAAATTTGCTTAATATCTAGCTGTCAATTTGGTAATGTTGGAACAGTTGGATCCCCTTACTGTTGAAGAACGCCAGTTTTGGCCTGTGAAAAATCCATCTATGGCATTCGTTTTCTTTTTATTATACTCATCCATTTAGTGTTAAAAATTCTCAAATGGTAGCCTCAAAAGTTTCAATTTTCAAGAAGCGAGTCATCATGTCTTTTAAGTACAAAAATTTCGAAGCTCTTATGCTGAAAGCAGCTTAGATTGCTGTAATGCTTTTGGTTCTTTACACATTAAGTAGTGAGAAAAAATGGCACTGAACCTTAGCTGTGATTCACTTCTGTTTACCATAGTTGGAATGCGAAGAATTGCAGGCAGGTGATATTATGATCCAACTACGAAAAGGCGAAAGAAAAGGAAGAAAAAAATAGTTCTTTTCCCATATTACCTGCTGTTTCTTGAAATATGATCGATTTTGTTAGCTGCTAAATGAGAGGTAATCGAGTTGATGAGGTTTGTGCTAGCCCTGGCTGTATGTCCATTTGAGCAAAATGATTAAAGGATGGGTATAGGTGTTTTCTGCAGTATTAAGAGTTCGCACAATCTGGGAGTGTGCATTGCACTGATATTGTTAGCTTGTTTGAGCTTTCTCTTGCAAAGTTGGCTTATAGTTTGATTTCTATTTCATTATGATCCATCATTATGAAGCTTGAAGATATTAGTAGAGGACAACTATGCTAGTGAAGCCGCAAAAATATCATGAAAGTTGCGTCATCAACTCCTCTGATGTTCTGTTTCTCCATGTTCTGTTTTTCGCTTTTCCACCTTTTCTTTAACATTCAAAACATTGAACTACTCAACTTACTGCTACATTATGTGACATTTTATCAGGTTCCCTTGTAAAGTCCACATGTAATATGATGCCATTGTAAACAAGCCTTAAATAAATTTCATCTTGAATAATGTTCTTGCCTATGGCTTTATTTAGGAAAATAGCAGAATATGGCAATGGAATAATACAACACGCCAGTCCCGTAGGTTTGAGGACTATACACATTATTGAGTCTACAAAGTAACGTGAATTCGTGAGATGATGTGCACCCATACCAATGAAATACAATTTTAATTGATGAGTTTCCTAGTCACCATCATGAATATATGAACCCTTGTGCATGGGGTCATTTCCCTCTTGTTGTATAAGTACCAGCAGTTATAACTAAGCATGAGGAATGTAAAGCAATGTTTGGTTTATACCTGGAAGTCTATCCTCTTTTCAGTTTTGGATGGTCACTTCATCATTTTAAAAGTCTTCCTGCGAAGGCCAATTTGTTTAGTTCTTCAAAATTGATGGTAGGATCTGGTGGGCTCCCATTGAGGATGCCATCTTGAGACTGATTTTGATTATAGCAGTTCATGTCAGTATTCATCAGCGCCTTGCTGGTAAAATCATCTATTTTGTTCTCAATGTTTAGCTTCCTGTCAAAAGAAATGAGATTCTCGCATTGATTATCCTCAGTAGATTTTCTATTCAGCATGTCGAAGTAGGTGCCAAATGAGGGAATTGCCGTGTGAGAATTCACTTTGTTGGAACCTTCTTCGTACACCGGATTGAGGCTGTCGCCTTTGCTGCCTATAAAGCTCACAGTACTTGGCATGTTCTCAATGGGAAGTACAGGTTCGCCAACAAGAATAGAGGCTATGATTCGATAGTCTTTGTACTGATAATCTGTGACCATGTTAGCCTCTAGGTTTGTGTTTGTTGGGTATTTCTCATACCTTGGTAGATTTGCCTGGAAATTTGATCCACAATGGTTCTCTTGATTCTGGTTCTCACAAACATTCTTCGATGTGTAGCCCTTGTGTCGAACCCGACACAGCACCCAGTCATCCAACTGTGACAACGGGAGGCATATGACCACAATGAATTAGTATTACAGTTCTAAGAATAGGAAAAAACCATGCCTCCCCCTAATTTTTCCATTTGAAAATACCTATTTAAGATTTAGCTTCTTTATCTAGTTTTCATTATCGTCATTAATTTAGATGCTATTTCAAACTCATTTATTTGTTACATGATACGTCCGTTCTTATCAGTCCACGACCAAATATACCTTTCACATCCCAAATCATTATATGTACGTCGACAAAAAATCCGACAATCAAACATTCTCTAACGATTCAAAAGGCAAAAGAAACTTTTAAGATGCCAAACTTTAGTTGCTAGCAGTAAAAGCATGCCATGTGACAAGTATAAGAATCTAACGTTGAGATCTTAGTCAGTAGTATAAAAGAAACTGGATAAAGGATCTAAATTCTGAAAGTTGATAGTTTGAGAGTATTTATAAACTTAAAAATTTGAATGGATGTTTACAAATGACTCAAAGTTTAAGAAAATACTTGTATTTTACCGGACAAAAAGGATTAAGGAACCAAGTTATGAGTGAAAAGAAAAGGCACTTAACTCGCATGGAGCCTTTAAGCCTGGAGGGATTGGTGGTTATGTCAACTAATCTGTATTCATTCATAATCCAATCTGTCTTAGCCCCTTTGGGAGGGCGACCTGTGTAAAAAACCAGAGCCTTCTTCACTCCTATGCGCTTTGATCCACATGAGCTAAGGATAGGCTTGTCAGTTCCAGTAGCCTTCCAATATCCTGAAGCTGCTGCTCTGTTTGGTCTTAATCCATTTGGATACTTTCGGTCTCTGGGGCTAAAGAAATACCATTCATCCTCCCCAAACAAAGCCTTCTCTGCACATGTTAAAGGAAATCAGTTTCATTTTTCCCAGCTATAGCAACACAGAAGAAATTAAGGAGTGTACAGTGAAGAAGAAGAAGGAGAAGAAGAAGAAGAAGAAGAAGAAGAAGAAGAAGAAGAAGAAGAAGAACAAACTGGGTAGCTCCCATGGATTACACTTGTACAGATCAATTTCAGCAATAATCAGCGCTGGAAGTGGACGTGAGGTGATTTTATTCTGTAGGTAATGAACTATGAGTTCCTCATCAGATGGATGGAACCTGAAACCAGGTGGAAACTTAGACCCCAGTTGATATTCTCCCTCCATTGAAGAATACTCTCTCAGTCTCTTCACAAACAAGAGACCAAAAGAATCAACAAGCACCGTTAATACCTATTTGGCTAGCTGTAAGTGAAAGAGCAATTTGCCATCAGCTTTATATATATATATATGGTTTATGTCCCATGCAGATGCATGTCAACTTTGAGACAAGATGACAGTGAAAACTCCTGATTTGGCTTTACTCATTGAATTGACCTTTACCTACCTACTAACCGCTTCTATATATCTGCCAAACCTCATCATCTGCACAATGTACAGTGATGTACTTTGGAAAAAATAATTAAAAATTGAAATTGATGTTATCATTATGACATACCAAGTAAGTGTCACTTTCCCAACCGTATTACAGTGCTCCTTTGCAAAAAACTGTGTTTGAAAGAAAACAGAATAACGGCTGAAGAGAAGTTTTGGATGACAGGATATTATGCACATATGGTTTGTAGCTTCTGTTTTTATCATTGTTTTGCCAAGTTATACAACACTCTCCAGTATGAAATTGATTGTTTAGAAATGCTACCATTCCATAAGCAAAATTCCATCTTGTACATACTCATGGAAAGGTCCTTCAGTTTTAGTGGTACTCAGATAACTTTTCTTTTTTCCCCTCCCTTCCTGGAGCAAAGTTAATCAAATGTGATAGGAAAGTTGAACTCTTAGTCTTCAAATTCCTGTTTACCCTCGGTTCACTTGATACCTTATATGTTTGTATTACCATTTCTAATTTCCCCAATCGCATATTCGCATGAAATTAATGTAACAATTATGTGACTTTTAAACATTAATAGTAATTTATTGTAATTTTTTTGCTTTTTGTGAATTTTTAAAGAATAAAACATTACATTTTAAAGCTTGTATGATAAAATAATAATTAAGTTAAAATTCAAGGGCGTTATATAGTTGCTTCTGGATATTTTTCACCTTTTCTTCAACAAATACAGTCACAATATATAGTACCATTAGGTGTGAATCAATTTGATTTTGGTCAAAATAAATTCACACATCTATTATTTGTGTTTGAAAAATTGATATAGAAACAAGTTTTGTCATAGTCCATCCAATATATAAGCAAGTTTTCTTTTTTAACCAACATGTGTTTAACATCAGATTATACAACTATTTGTAGGGTAAATCTATATACAAACAAATTATTTTGTTCTTCGAATGCTAAACCCTAAGGCATAAATACCCTATATACTACTACTTCACGCAAAGATGCTCTTGGTGAGCATAGTTCTCTCCATAGCATAGGTTTCTGCGCTAAGCCTCTATACTTGGAAAGCTACGTTATTTGTCTCTTCAGAGAGACATAGTAATGTCGAAGCTGAGGGGTTTCAAAATCTGATGCCTTGAAACTTCCTCAATTGGATTCCTATAATTAGTATTAGCCCTCGTTGTCCTGCTCTCTATCTCTTACATTAATCGGTAATTAGTAATTATACACTGCTTGCAGAGCTTCCATGGGTACGTGGGGGCTACAGCTTTGAAGTGTCTACGACAATTTTTGTATTATGTTAATGTTGAATACACACATTCGTTTGTGCTGACTGGAATCTCGAGAATTTGAATACAGCCAACCATAAAACAAGTGGGGGATTGTACTGATACCAAGGTTTCAAACAATGTGATGGATGAAACCCAGGTTTCAGTATGTTGGTCAGCAGAGAAAGCAGCTTTTTCTTTGGAGATTATCTGTCAAAATTCACAGACTTCATTCGAAAACTTAGTTCCAATCAATTTAGTTTGTCATCTTCTGCAGATGAAGACTTCGAATCCTACGATGATTCTATGCGTGGATAATATGAAAACCTATGTAATTACTGTGCTTTTTCTTTTTTCAGGAAAAAAAAAAAAATTAATGTTTCTGCTCATGGTGTGAGAATCAAGTAAATGGCTTCGTGCTTGTTGGAAGAGGGGGAAAAAATGGGAATGTAGAGATAGATTGTGGATCATGTCCTCTCCAGCACCATAATGCATAGCACCATATACTGGACAGTACATGATCCATAGTCAGTAGAAACGAGAGATCAATAGAAAATGGATACAGGATGGCAAGATTTCAAATTTCACTCGTTAATTTTTCTTCGTGAATATTGAAGAACTATTGAACTTCGATTTTAATTGTTTAGCTTGACATGAATGAAAATATAGACAAATGAAATTATAATTATGCTCATAATTACTTTTCACACTGCTAACCTTAACTGTGTTAGTCAATAGATAGTATAGCAGTATCATCCATCTAATAATTATATGACAACATATACTTTTCTTCTAAATATTAGTGCCAATTATATTTTGATAAATAAACCATTCTCGTTTAAAATGTAAAACTAATCTCAATTATGATTTAAAATTAGATCTGTTAAAATTTATAAAAAAAGTCAGATAAATTACACAAAACTCCCTTTTATTTTCAAAATATAAACAACCTCAGTTATCCAATATTTTAATCTGATTTTACATTTTTTGACTAAACCGTAAACAACCACTACTACATGAATACCGAAAATAAACTCCTTGTATACCTGTTAGTGTAATTTAAATTTTCTTTTTGCAATAGTCTACACAGTTTTTATGTGTTTAATTATGATCATGAGCTTCTGAACTCAGCTACAATGTCTGACCAACTCATGGATCTAACAAAAGCAAAAAGGCCCAACCCAGAGGAATAATGGATCAACTAATTAATAACCTTCATGTTTACTCATCGGAGATCATAATGATGGGAAATCACGTACTTTTTTTAAAATAACAATTTATTATAGTATTAGATAATCAAAATCAGAGATATTAATTAAGTGTAATTTAATAATAATTTTTTTTGAATAACTTAACCCCAGTGATAAGTTGGCTCAAAGGTATAGAGACTACCATATGACGTATAATTATACGCACCGTTTCAAACGATTATAATTATGAGTCAAAGGAGAGGGTAACAGCTACGACTAGAATTGTAACTAAGCACAAACAAACCCAACCTTTAGGTTCAGAAGATCGATGCTACCTAATTTTAGAGGGTTGTGTTTAGTATGGGAATTTATTAATTTTTTTGGGGGGGAATCCATACATATATATTTGAGAAAATCAATTTTTTATGTTTGACATATATTTACTTAATTAAGCTTCTTGGATATTTTAGTTTACGTCATTCTTTCTTTCTGTATTGACTGAAATACCCTTTTCACTGACAATAAATTTTGATTAAACTGAAAATAATATTAGTAATTTCCTAAAAACAAAACTTTGGCTTAAGTTGCTTGTATAATTAACTAATTCCACTTAGTAAATTAAAAATTTTCTTACCAAACACAGCCAAAGAATTAGCTTGATTGGTAATAAGAGATAGTGTCTCTCCTTAATTGACAATATGGGAGTTTAAAGATGACTTTAGCAACTACATTCTAAATGCACCAATAAATTGACCAAATTTTGAAAAATAACTTGACCCTAAGTAGAATACAAAAATAGACTCCTATCGAAATTTACTGTTTAACGCTTTTATATCTGATTTTTAAGGAGTAAATTTCACGAATTCTTTTGAGCTTTGTTGAAATTACTCGTATCTTCACTCTATTTTTCAAATAGACACGAACAATATCTCTTAAAATAAAATGTTACTCACACTTTAGTGTAATTTTAAATTTCTAAAATACATTCAATTAATTAGACTAAAGTTTAGTGTAAAATCTTTTGTTTAACAAAATGCTAATTAGATATATTTTAAAAATAAAGGGGGATAGATTGATTAAATTGAGATTATAAGTTTAAATCATAACTTAATTGAATAGTAAAATATAATCAATGTGAACTAATAAAAAAATATCGAATTGAAAATATACATTGAAGGTGAGTTTTGCAAATGGTTTAGAGTGTTTAAGACCAAAATCCTGATCGGGTAAACCGAATTTGGATTTTTCGTGTTCTTTTTTCTTTCTTCTCATGTTCAGCCAAATTTGAGTTTACCACTTAAATGGGTCTTACTTACTCAAACTGGGTCTGTCTTACTCAAATGGAACCTGCATGTTCTACTTATTTTTCTTCTATCTCCCTGGAATGTGAGTAGAAGAAGGGGATTGGAATTGGGGGTAAAGCAAAGCGGAAATAGTGTTCAATGGTCGTTGAGATTCTCTTTTCCTTTATTTCTGAGAGGAAGCGCTAAAAGGTGCACGATGGCTCCTTCCCTCCTCCTCGCATCTTAAAACCAGATAGGTCCCTTTCATTTGCTTTCCACGTAATTCCATAATCAATTCGTACGTACTCAATAGGTTCTACATGCACGTGAGTCTCCATCAATTTCTAAATTCACATTTCAAACTCCTCAAACCCACTGAAAAATATTTTTAAAAAAATCTTAAAAAATTAGTGGAAACTTATATTGTTTTTTTAAAGAGATGAGGGACGTAATGGGAACCCTATAGTCAGTAATCAGTTGATTGAATGCCGAGTAATCTGGAGAATCAGGACATTAAATAAGCAAGATGTTATTTTCTTTTAATAAAAAAAGCGAATTGATTAATTCCCAAGAGAAATAGGGCGAAGTGAAGAATTGTTGTCTCTTAAGGCATACCGAGGAGTTAAAAAAAATTGCATTAATGGCCTTTACGTGGAAGATAAGAACGCTTAAGCCAAAGTGGTTCAATACAATATAGTTCTTCTTTCAATGCAATGTCAGATAGTCATATATTCTGTCATGTGACTGATTCTAGTTGTCTTTTACTTATGCTCACATGCACACATCTTTATCCTCGACTATATATAATTTTACATCAAACTCTCACTCCTCTCTATATATTTACATGTATAACTATATACTCTAATCGATTGGTAATTTCCAACTTTATGCCATATTAATAAACTAAACTTAATTATACTAAAGCAGCCACTTAATGTAGTTCATGTATATAAATGATGACGTTCCAACCTTAGTTTAATTATCATCAAATGAATAACAAGACCAGGTTAATATAATCAAATATGCTCTCAAGTTTTACATAAAAAAAATATTTTTATATGATTTATTATATCTTAATATCAGATTCCCAACCGCAATAGGTCAAATATATAACAAGTTTATATATCAAATATAGAATGTAATAGCAAAAATATAAAAAATAGCATCTGAGTTATTATTATTATTTTTTTACTTGCAATTCAAAATTTGACTTTGAAATCATACTATATAAAGAGAGGGAATTGATATATTTCACTCTATTATATTTCAAGAGGTGGTATCTGAATTTTTTTAAATATATATTATATACGGTGTTATAATTACTGAAGAGTTTGTCCATGCATATATACTTATTAGTTAAATAAGTTCTTCTCTACGAGGGTCGGTCACTTGAAAAGCCTAATTAAGCATCGCTGCGTTTTAATATGAAAGGAGGTGGGTGGGTGTATGATGATGATGATCAGACAGGCATATACAAGTAAAAGAAATTGAAAAGAAAAGGTCTTTATCTTAATTAAGAAACACAAACGAGGGGGAAGTGGGGGAACAGTATATAGCCTCAGTCTTAGACCAGAAAATTCAAAATGTTTGATATGACTTCCAAATAAATATGTGTAGTCAGCATACGAAAAAAGATATTAAAGTGATATTTCGAAACTGAATATTCAAAGATTTGCTTAATTTTCACACCTCTTTAATTAGTCAAAGATCGGAATGCACTTGATGCTATATATGCAGAGAGAGAGAATCATATTCTCTCAAGTCAGACCGCGCGCGTAAATTTCTAAAATACTTTGAATAGTTTTATTAATTAAGCGGTGACACCAAATCCTACGATGAAACCCATATTTATTTTTCAATTTGCTATGGAAATATGTCGACAGGGAATTAATTATTCGAATTTGAGTCTTTCAACTTCAAAAGATTACCGTCAAAATTCGTTGATTAATGCGAAGTAATGAATAATCCAGTTGAGTGGAGGATGAGGACTTACAAAATTTGTGGAGTATGAGAGCGATGGATGTATATATAGGAGCGAGTCAGCTCAGTTGAGAAGAAGTTTGTTCATGTCTTCCCTAATATTGGAGTGTCTTTCGTTCAATAAGGATTGAGACAGTGGGTGAGAAGTGACAGGGGAAGGGAGAAGAGAGAAGAGAGAAGTAAGGGGGCAAATATCCAAAGAAATGTGAAGCATAGAGAGAGAGAGAGAGAGAGAGAGAGAGAGAGAGAGAGATAGTGGTGGACATATCAAGCGGTACCAGTCATCTCATGTCTGTGTATTATCAAACTTTCTCTCTCTGACAGTCTTTTACGTGGGCTCCCACTCCCACCCCAGGCCTCACGGGCTGCATCATCTCTTTTTCCTCTCTGTCTCTCTCTCTCTCTCCATACTTTCCTGAGATTTATCGTCCTAATACAATCATGGCATAATCATTTTCCTTAGCTGGCTATAAAGCCTACTCACTTTTTACTTTCTTCTCTTTTTCAATATTTTCTCACTTCTTCTCATTCGCCTTTTGATTTGGAACTTTAGTTTAAAATTTAACGACACTCATATATGGTACTCAACGTATTTAAAGACACTTTAGAGTCGAACGGTATTTGAAAGTTGAAACCAACCAAGGCATGTGCTGGGTCTAATTTTTTAATATTACCAAAGTGAACTGTTCATTTACTAATAGAAAAGAATTACAGTGTTGCCTCTTGGG
The DNA here is from genome assembly GCA_037074485.1 of Delonix regia. Classification (NCBI taxonomy): domain Eukaryota; kingdom Viridiplantae; phylum Streptophyta; class Magnoliopsida; order Fabales; family Fabaceae; genus Delonix; species Delonix regia. The sequence goes on along the minus strand of CM073456.1, from coordinate 14,936,896 downwards.
TGGGTATTGCGTATATATATATATATATATATATATACAGACTCGAAAGTGAAAGTGAAAGTGAAAGAAAGGGAAAGAGACAGAGGGAGAGAGAAAATGGTCCATGGTACAGCTGAGTCTATGGTTCACCGACTTCCAGAGCAGCCGTGTTAGATAAGGAGAGAAAAGGAGAGAGGGAGAGAGAAATATTCTCTTCTCGCTTCTCACTTCCACTCGCTCTCACATTGGAAGTCTTAGCACTCTCCATCATTTTCATCATCAAGTCAATACTCTTGTTGCACTCCTCGCGTTTCACATGTTACCCAACTTCAATTTCTTCCTGCATTCATAAGCTTAATGATAAATATCTCTGGCCTCCTTTTTCCATGTAGCAGAGTGCTATATATTTTGGTATTTATTTTGTTCTAATAAGTAGTACGCAGCTAGCTAGTGCTCATCCACTTCAACATTTTGAGTCTTAATTATAGCTAGTTCATCAGCACATACATACATACCAACTTTGGTTGCTCAATTTTCAGTTTCTGAACATGATGTCTGAAGAATCCCTTTCTGCTCCTTCAACCATTACCACCTTCGTCGGCCCAAACTCAAAACCTAACCCTAATTCAAATCCAGTCAAGAAAAAAAGAAGTCTCCCCGGAACACCAGGCAAGTTCATCTCTTCAGATTTCTTAAATGTACAATAAACCCCTTTTAGGAGTTATTTATTTATTTAATTATTTCACATAATTGGATTATATATAAAGCAGATCCAGATGCAGAAGTGATAGCTCTATCGCCCAAGTCCCTGATGGCGACGAACCGTTTCGTATGCGAAATCTGCAACAAGGGCTTCCAGAGAGACCAGAACTTGCAGCTGCACCGCCGTGGCCACAATCTTCCATGGAAGCTCCGTCAGAGAACCAACAAAGAAGTGAGGAAGAAGGTGTATGTTTGCCCCGAGAAGACCTGCGTGCACCACGATCCCTCCAGAGCCCTCGGAGACCTCACGGGGATCAAGAAACACTTCAGCCGAAAGCACGGCGAGAAGAAGTGGAAGTGCGTCAAGTGCTCCAAGAAATACGCAGTTCAATCCGATTGGAAAGCCCATAACAAAATTTGTGGCACCAGAGAGTACAAATGTGACTGTGGCACAATTTTCTCCAGGTATTGTCTGAACAGGAAACTCTCCTGATGCTTATGTATGATTAATTACATTATTCTCAAAGAATTTAATGTGTATTAAATGCCCATTTATTGAATTTATTGCTCATGAACTGTGAATGTTTGAGAATTAGGGAATTCAGAGAGGAACCTATTTTTTTATTCTTAAAAAGATACTCAACTATCTTATGAAAATATATGATTTAGTTCCCAAAAATTTTTACTTGCTATCGTTTATCTTTCAGAGATTGTAACGAATATTAAATTAAAAGTTTCCTCGTGTACTTCTACACGTATTGGTATATATATTAATAAATTATGGTTGTTATCCATGTATGCAACAAATCAGGAAGGACAGCTTCATAACTCATAGAGCTTTCTGTGACGCCTTGGCTGAAGAAAGTGCGAGAACAATAACTACAGTACCAGCAAATTTTACTAACCTGAGAAGTGATCATTTGATGAACGCGAACCCTCAAGCACCAAGAATAATCCCTCAGACATTTCCTGGGTTTCATCCAGAATTTGGGGGTTCTGAAGGAGCAATGGGGACTTTTGGTCAGCTTAATCATCATCTTAGCGTTGGAAGCAATTCGAATTGCAGCTTTCCGGATTTAGTGCAAAGGATGGACATATTTGGGACATCAACGCAGACACAATGGCTTAACCAATACCCAGAAGCAGAAGCATCAATTACAAGTGCCAACAACCTATGTGTGTCTGGAATAGTGCCACATGGACTGAAGGAAGAGCCAGAAGAAAACAAAGGAGAGTTGTCGCATAGTGTAGGTTCTTTGTACTCTAGTCATCATCAGATTCAGAACCCGCAAGGAGGAGGAGCGACTCACATGTCAGCCACTGCACTCTTACAGAAAGCAGCCCAAGTTGGATCTACAACCACCAACAATGTCAACACGTCCTCCTTCAACTCTATCAACCTCTTTGGGTTGATGGGCTCTGCAGTTTTGAACGCCTCCAGCAACACCAACGTTGATGTTCACAAAACTTTCAAGCAACCAAACAACGAAAGTATTATCAACCTCGGAGGAGGGTTTCTGTTAAATGAGACGAACTCGGGATCGTTTGTGAGCACCACCAAGAGTTTGCATTCAGGGTCCAATGAAGAGGAGCTCGGTTTAACCAGAGACTTTCTGGGTGTAGGAGGGAACTCGGTGGGGCGCAGACCCTTTTTGGAGCGAGAGTTAGCCAAGTTCAATGCAATAGCCTCAGCCTCAGTCTCAGCCTTGGACCTAAGCCAGTACGGTGCGCATCACTTGTCATGAGTTTACGACTTTTGAACTAATGATGCAGCTTTGGTTAGCTAGTTAATTATGTTGTATGATACCCATGTGTTTGAGGATCGAGGCAGGCGAGTCGACTCGGCCACGGACGCAGAGAATATTAAGAGAAAATGTAATTCTTTATTATACATTCGTCGTCCTAATTTTACCTTCACAAGTACAATTCAGTAATTTTAAATTTGACAAAAATTTTACTCGTTGAATATTCTTGTAACATTATGTTTGTGATGCAGTAAAACCACGTGACAATGGAATAAAATCAAAACCAAAGCTTAATGAAATAATTCAATTTTTTTTTGATAAAAAGTACTCACAAAATTAAATAATCTTTTTAAAAATTTTAAATGAAAAATAAATAAAAAAGATATTAAATAACCTCAACACATATGAAAATGATATGATTTAAGAATATGTTTGGATTGACATTAAATTAATGAGATTTTGAGTTAACTTAATTTTTAAAATTAATTTTTGTAAAATATAATTTTATATCACGATGATTCATGTTTAAAAATTTTTATTTAAAAATTAATTTTGTTATTTATACAATTCATTTAACATAAAAACTATTATTTTTTTATTTATGTGTAAATGAGAATTTGGATGATTAAATTGATTTTTAAAAAAATTAAATGTCAAACCAAACTTTTATTTAAGTATACAAATTATAAACAGATTTTTGAATCTGATGAACCAAACAACTTATGAGTCAAAAACTTATGCCAATCATATTTACCATAAGCATGCTCCCGAAATTCCTTTATAAGACATTTCACATCAATTTGTCATATATTTGGCCCTATTTGGACTATTGCAAATTAAACTACATAGATAAAACATATGTTAATTGAAAAATCTACGTTTACTCTTACATTAAAGAGAGAGATGGAATAGTTGGCCAAAAGAAAAAAAGAGATGGAATAGAAGAAGGTCTCGTGAGAGGGGAGGAAGGTGGGGACCATTGCATGTTGGAAGAGAAGAGACTAAACAACCAAAGCATGAGTCCAAAACTGAGAAGCTGAGGCCAACGTGAGGGGCCCCTCCCTGCATGTAAAAGCAGTGACGTTTAAATTTTTTTACCTTAGCTTTTGCCCCAACGCCGATAGATATTACTTTGCGGCATCGTACCTGCCCGGCTATGACCTTTTTTTCTTTTTCTTTTCTTTTTGTTTTCCTAATTCCTGTTTGTTCAGTGGCCTTTCTAGTCTCAACTGTGAAGACCGTGAATCACGATGTCTCCCACTGTGGAGTAAAATATACAGAGGTATATGGACCCTCTCCTTTTGAATAATTTTAGATTGTTTTGATTTCTTGTCGTCTGTTTCATTGTACTGTTCTTTCAGTCTATTCTGCTCAATCAGCCATCTCCGCTTGCTAAATATATTAACTTATCACCAATCCCACTATCAATTTTTTTTCTTTTTTTTCTTTTTTATCAAGAAGTAGACACAAAATGAATGAAATTTATAGTTGAATGAATAAAACTCACAAATTAAATAAATTCCATTTAGATGTCATTCACTATATGTTTATACCTCTCTATATTTACAGAAAAACTGAAAAGAAAATAGAGATTCAAAGTCATCACAAAGTGTTTTTTTGGCGAATTAATTAACAATGCACTCCGAAAAAACAACAATCAGGCGAATAAATATATTTAGTATTGCATGATGAGTATCTACACTAAAATCATGTGGCTTCGTTTTGGTCTTAATTAGTTTGTTTAGTATATAGTTTGTTTACTAAATATTTAGTTAAACTTTATATGATTGAAAGGTATTGGATTTTAAAATATATCATGAAAAAAAAAAATCATTGTAAGCCAAAAGAATAAATACCATTGCTCAATGATATCCGCATAACTTGGTACAATTTGATTAGCCAAAAATAAATTTATACAATTTGATTGGTTTGTGTCGTATAATCTGTGATTATTCGAATGAAAACAAAAAAGAAAATAAAATGGATGCCAAGTATGTAAATTATATGGTTATATTATCATGTCATGCATTAATGTTTCAAAGCCACAATCATATCACTATTTTTAAAGAAAAATCACAACTCTTACTACCAAAGAAAAAACGAAAAATTAACAAACTGAAGAAAAGAACCCACCAGATCCATATATAATTACACTTGGATGACGACAATCAAACTCAGAAATAAGACAATTATTCACATCACAGGCATTCAAACTTCAAAAACACATCGAGACCATTGAATCCAATTGAGGACAAAACCAAACAATGCCAAAAAAAAAAAAAGATTGAAAGCCTCATTGGGATTTTCTACTTTCATATCATGGCTGCAGCCACAATTGAAGCCACTCCGAGAACCTGAGTCACCCACATCATATGTACGTTAAAACTCAAAGAACCCGCAGAAGTGTCAGCCTGAACGGCATCATCACTATCATCATTATCCTTGTCATCACCACTTCCATCTGAAGACGACTTGCTTTTATCAGATTTGGGTGAATCCCCTTTGGCCGCAGCCAGAGCTGGCGCCGGCGCCTTCGCCTTTGGAAGGACAATGTCAAGCGGAAGAAGCACCTTGTCCACCTGATAAATGGCAAGCTTGTTGTCCGTATAAACGGTACCCGTAACGGAGGCGTTAACGGCGCCCGTGGTCATGCTGACTTGGCTCCCGCTGTAAGTGGTGACGTTCAGTTGAAGCCTTGTGGGGTCGTCGCCGGCCTGGGTCTGAACGGGGTTGGTGAGAGTGTCGAAGTTGGAGATGGAAATGAAGGAAGAAATGGTGTGGAACTGTAGAAGCTCCACCTTTTGCCTGTCACTGAGAGAGTTCAAAAAGCCTGCTTTTAGTTTGGAGAACGCGGCGTCGTCTGGCGCGAAAATGGTCAATCCGCCGGAGCCTGACGTCATGAGTTGGGAGTTTAGTTGGTTGATCAATTGCGTGGTCTTGAAGAGACGGATCAGGACGGAGAATTTTTTGGCCTTCCGGAGTATTTGGACAACGTCAATGGCGGGAGTCTTGGGGACGGCGATTGTGGGGGCCACACTGGGTGACGTAGGTACCAGGGGGACGGTATTCAAGCCCGGGGCTGCGGCTGGCACGGTAGCAGGTGGAGCCGCCGGCGGCGGAGATGCGGGGGGCGAGGCCAAGGGAGGGGCCGGGGGAGACATTGTTGGAGATGGAGCCTGAACCGGCGAGAGCTGGGCCGAAGAGGTGGTGGTGGTGTAGCAGAAGGTAACAAGTAGCAGCAAAACTGAGGAAGAGAAATGGTGTTGCTTCGACATTTTAATGTGGGGGTAAGTCTGGATTGCTAGTGATTAAGTGACTCTGTTTAATTTACGTGTTTTGGTGTGACGAAAAAGGGAGAAGGGGAAGCCTTTTTATTGGGGCGAGAAGACAGTGATTGTTAGGTACAAGGTACAAGGTTTAGTTATAGTTTGGAGATCAGAAATCTGCGTATCCATGTTGGAAAAGGTGGTGCATCGTTGATGATTAGGGGAGGGTGTAGAGAAGAGAGGTCGATTGATGGGAGTGAAAGAAGAGTGGGAACCCAAGAAGGTGGATGTGAGTAGTGACATACAAGTATATATCAATTGGATGCATTGTATATATATATATATGTGTGAAAACGTAAGTTGAAAGGTAGCAGATTGTGTATGTAGGTTGAGTATAATGACTGAGGAACCACGAATTCCACTCAGACCTACCACACATTGCATAAGCTTAATTAGCAGATCATTGATTACTATTTTTAGAGTAATCTTTTCTTACAAAGTTTTTGTGCTGTGCGAGTGATCTTCAATTTTTTTTTTTTGACGTTTCTTAAATAGAAGATACAAGTTCTGCATGGTATAGATATATCTATTAATGTCAGTCTCAGTAGGAATTTAATTTGTGAGGTAATAGTGATTGTCTTTCGGTGCCATTCATTTAGTATTCATAAGAGGAGAAAAAGAAGGTCAGGCCGTCATATTTCAGTTCTTATGTTTTATCTAAAGCTGAAGACACAACAAAATTAGTAAGGTACCTAAGTGGGCTCTTAGTTAATTTCTTCTAACTTAAAATTTAAAAGAATAGAGAGTTGAAATTATATGCGTTACATTTTTTTGGTTCTTTTTGTATGAACTTCAAGAGAAGGAAAGAAGTTAAAGAAGTTAAGACGTCATAAGTTGAGTTCACAAACTGTACATCCGAAAACATTGCGTAATATTGGGGGTTCAGGTTCTTCGGAGTACGTACAGTACAGCATCCTCCAACTTGGTGGATTGGATCAAATAGGCCTGTAACCTTTTGTACTGTCCGACGCGGCTTGCGTACTAGAAAATTCCCCTTTCCGTTGGCTGCTCCAAAACTAAAATTTATAATACAGAACATAAATACAAAAAGGATTTACTTTATTAAGGCAATCATATGTAATTGTAAAGAATTTGACAGTACTTCAACCATTAGTAAAAGAAAAAATTCATAGGAAATTTTGATGAATTTATCAGTCCGAAATGATCAATTATATATCTTGTTAAAAATATCGTTATCCAATAATGATTCTAAATCGCCTCCTCTGTTTTCAGATCTCAGGTTAAAAAATCTCGTACCCCGTACACTCTGAGCAATGCATTGTATTATCATTGGACTTAATTTCCTTATTTTTTCCAGATCCTAGACGCCAACAGTCAGCCAAAGTTGTAGTGTACTATGTTCTCATAAGTTTGTTTTAATTAACAATTCAATTTTAAAAAAATTCTATATCTTTGTCAAAAGAAATTCTCTATCGTTAATTGCTAGCTAGAAAAGCCCAATATCTTTTAAACCAATCATCCAGAAATTATAAATAATAAATTATTATAAGAATACTAAAACGTTTAAATAATATTATAAGCAGATTTCCAAATAATTGGGAAACTTGGATGGAAAAGGAATAAGAAATGATAGTAAGTTGGATAAGTTGTGTGGAAGTAGAGGTTTCAGAATTCATGATTGAGTACGTGTTTCTCTTACTTTCTATCTTTTCTAGTTTCATAGTCATCTCGCACGCATTAAGGCTCTGATACCAAGTGAGCCTTACGAAGATATTATCTTTGCTTTGCCAGATTCTGACCCTAGTCCAGATTATGATTTTGATTCAAACCCAGATAATCCATTTTTCTATTACCATAGCCATATCTATAATACTGAGCCTAGTCATTCTATCCCCAGTTCTAACACTTTCACTAATATTTGTCTTTCTATTCTCACAGAAAAATATGTCAAACCTCTTCTTGCCATTGTCCTTCTTGATGCTGGATCACTTATCACCATCATGAACCTTTCTTTACTTTCCCTTGATGCATGGAGAAAACATTCCTCATATTTCGAAGCAGCCAATGATTCAATTTTTAAAGTCTTTTTGATTAACAGTCATAAGATTTGTATTAAATTCTTCCTGAATGTATTGTATGGACTCATATCCTTGGCAGTCACATTATCGGGAAAGATATTTTTATTAGAATGGATGTTTTCCAGAAAGCTAAGAGACTCTAGCTTGAACCTACATAGATTTGTTATCTTAACAGATTTTGAGAATTCACGACATCCTTAAGCTTTACTTGTTGCATGCTGCTCCTTCTCTTTATGAGAATGTTAAGCAACAGCTCCTTGAACATTGCCCAGAATCTCATTCAGATTTCAAGCATCTACAACCTTTGTGGAAAAATGAAGCTTTCTTTATAAGGCTTCCTTTTAAAGAAAATGAAGATATCAATCCCACTAAGGTTATACATCCAGGCATGAACCATGATGATTTGACGTTAGCCAGAGAAAATTGTGACTCCCTTCTCCAGCAAGGATTGATTGAGCCCACGAAATCAGAATGGGTATGTCAAGCTTTTTATGTTAACAAATGTTCTGAGCAGAATCGTGGAAAAAAGAGACTTGTCATAGATTACAAGCCCTTGGATGCATTTATTAAAGATGATAAGTTTTCTATTCCAAATCCAGTTACCTAAAGAGCTTGATTACAAGGAGCCAAGTTATTTTCCAAATTTGATTTGAAAGTAGGATTTTGGCAGCTTGACATTCACCCTGATGAACGCCATAAAACAACATTTTGTATTCCTGATGCCCAATACCAGTGGATATTATGCCTTTTGGTTTCAAAACTACTCCATCACTATTCCAAAAAACCTATGGCAAAAATAAGTAAGCCCATTTGGAGCAATGCCCTGATCTACATTAATGATATTTTACGATTCTCCAAAACAGAAGCTGAACACTTAAAGTTATTCAACCAGTTTGCAGGCCTTGTCCAAAAATATGGTCATATACTCTCGGCCCATAAGAGCCAATTGGCCCAATCCAGAATTGATTTCTTGGGCATGCTATTTGAAAATGGTTGGTATAATCTAGGCCCACATTTTGTAGAACAATTGGCCTAGCTCCTTGATAAAGGTATCTCCTTGAAGCAAATTCAACAGTTTCTTGGAATCGTAAATTTTGTCAGAGACTTTATCCCAAAGTGTTCATAGTACACTGGCTAATTGTCAAAGCTTCTTCGCAAAGGGACACCATATTCATGGGGCCTAGAACAAACTATAGTTGTCAAGCATTTGAAGGAAGTTGCAAACAATCCCCCTCCTTTAAAGATTCCTGGCCTAGATTCCACTCTTATCCTTCAAACTGACATTAGCAATTATCATTAGGGGTCTATTTTCATTAAACAAGATGGAAGAAAGCAGTATTATTACAGCCATGCAAGCGGTTCATTCAATCCCTTAGAAACCCATTACCACACCATATACAAAGAAATCTTAGACGTCAAGAATGGGATTAAAAAATTTGAATTCCATTTGGCTCACAGACATTTCGTCATGGAAATGGATAATACTACCTTCCCCAAGATCCTCAAGTTTACAAATAAGATCATTCCAGATTCACAGCTGGCGTGTTAGCAAACATGGCTTTCTCGCTATAAATTTGGTGTTAAACACATCAAAGGAGTCACAAATTACCTTGCAGATCTCTTATCCAGACCCAAGTCAAACACTGTCTCACTCATCACACCCATTACCTCTATCCTTTGCTTTTTATGGTCCAACCATACACCATCCCAATGAACAGATCTGCCTATACCAAAAAATCCTTTCCTCCCACTGTCTAAATTCTCTATCGTTAATTGCTAGCTAGAAAAACCCAATATCTTTTAAACCAATCATCCAGAAATTATAATAATAAATTATTATGAGAATACTAAAACATTTAAATACTATTATGAACATATTTCTAAATATTTGGAAAACTTGGATGGAAAGGGAACATGAAATGATAGCAGGTTGGATAGGTTGTGTGGAAGTAAAGGTTTTAGAATCCGAGTAGGTGTTTCTCTTACTTTCTATCTTTTCTACTTTCATAGTCATCTCTCACGCATTAAGGCTCTTATACCAAGTAAGCTTGATGAATATACTATATTTGCTTTGCCAGATTCTTACCCTAGTCCATATTATGATTTTGATTCAAACCCAGATGATCCATTTTTCCATTACCATAGCCATATCTATAATATTGAGCCTAGCCATTCTATCCCCAATTCCAACACTTTTTCCTATATTCGTCTCTCTATTCTCATAAAAAAAAATGTCAAACCTCTCTATGCCATTGCCATTTTTGACATTAGATCACAGATCACCATTATGAACCCCTTTTTACTTCCCCCTGAAGCATGGAAAAAATATTCCTCATATTTCAAAGCAGCCAATGATTCAATGTTTAAAGTCTTTTTTATTAACAGGCATAAGATTGGTATTAAATTCTTTTGTGAATGTATTGTATGGACTCATGTCTTTGGCAGCCACATTACTGGGAAAGATATTCTTATTGGAATGAATATTTTCCAAAAAGCTAAGAGATTCTAGCTTGAATCTATAGGGATTCATTATCTTAACATATTTTGAGAATTCACTGACATCCCTAAGCTCTACTTGTTGCATGTTATTCCTCCTCTCTATGAGAATGTTAAGCAGCAGCTCCTTGTACACTGCCCAAAATCTCATTCAAATTTCAAGCATCGTTAACCTTTGTGGAAAAATGAAGCTTTCTTTATAAGGTTTCGTTTTAAGAAAAATGAAGATATCAATCCCACTAAGGCTACACACCTAGGCATGAACCTTGTTAATTTGAAGTTAGTCAGAGAAGAGTGTGACTCCTTACTCCAGCAAGGATTGATTGAGCCCACAAAATCAGAATGGGCATGTTAGGCTTTTTATGTTAACAAACGTTCTGAGTGGAATTGTGGAAAAAAGAGATTTGTCATAGACTACAAGCCCTTGAATGCATTTCTTGAAGATGATAAGTTTCCTATTCCAAATCTAGCTACCCAAGGAGCTTAATTACACGGAGCCAAGTTATTTTCAAAATTTAATTTGAAACCAGGATTTTGGTACCTTGGCATTCACCCTGATGAACGCCACAAAACCGCATGCCCAATACTAGTGGACAATTATGCCTTTTGGTCTCAAAACTACTCCATCATTATTCCAAAAAACTATGGCTGAAATATTTAAGCCCATTCGGAGCAATGCCCTGATCTATATTGATGATATTTTACTATTCTCTAAAATAGAAGCTGAACACTTAGAGTTATTAGACCAATTTACAGGCCTTGTCCAAAAATATGGTCTTATACTCTTAGCCCATAAGAGCCAATTGACCCAATCTAAAATTGATTTCTTAGGCCTGCTATTTGAAAATGGTTAGTATAATCCAGGCCCATGTATTGTAAAACAATTGGCTCAGTTCCCTGATAAAGGTGTCTCCTTAAAGTAAATTCAAAAGTTTCTTGGAATTGTAAATTTTGTTAGAGACTTTATCCCAAAGTGTTCATAGTACACTGGCCAGTTGTCAAAGCTTCTCCGCAAAGGAACACTATATTCATGGGGCCCATAATAGACTATAGTTGTCAAACATTTAAAGGAAGTTGCAAACAATCCCCCTCCTTTAAAGATTCTTGGCCCAAACTCCACTCTTATCCTTTAAACTGACACTAGCAATTATCATTGGGGGTCCATTTTCATTGAACAAGATGGAAGAAATTAGTATTATTACGGCCACGCAAGCAGTTCATTCAAGCCCTCAGAAACCCATTACCACAACATGTATAAAGAAATCTTAGCCATCAAGAATGGGATCAAAAGATTTGAATTCCATTTGGGTTATAGACATTTTGTCGTGGAAATGGACAATACTGCCTTCCCTAAGATCCTCGAGTTTAAAAATAAGATCATTCCAGATTAATAGCTCACACACTGGCAACTATGGCTTTCTTGCTATAAATTTGATGTTAAACACATAAAAGGAGTCACAAATCACCTTGCAGATCTCTTATTCAGACCCAAGCCAAACACTATCTCACTCATCACACCTATTGCCTCTATCCTTTTACTCCTCATGGTCTAACCATACACCATCCCAATGAATAGACCCACCTCTGCCACAAAATCCTTTCTTCCCATTGTCCAGATTCTTACCTAACCTACTAAAGTCATGACACTCGCCAAGTCATCTTTGTTCTTTTATCTTGACTGTTACCTCCGTGATATCCCTCTCTCCTAATATTGCCACATGTTCCACCCAGACACTTGTTTTCTAACTTTGTTTCGTTTTAGTGCAGGTACTTTCAACGAAGATGCTCTTTGGTTCCTCTGGTATTTTGCAATTCTTTACACTGTAGCAATTGAGTTCAATCCCATGGACATGTTTCATCAGTTGAACAATGACTCGAATCATACCTTATTCGTGTGGACTTTCTTATAGTGGTATTCTCCACTTCCCTGGTGGCACCATCAAATTAATGACACAATTAAACTTATGGATTTATAGAACTACCTTGATCTTTGTTCAACAGCATCCTCCGTATACATCATCCATAAACCATACTGGAGACATCAAAATTGCTTGCTGGTTTCCTGGGACCATGCTTATGAATGGAACACATTCCCTAATTTTCAGAAAGATCATAATAATATTATGAAATTATTAAAATTGTTTCTCTATGACTTAAATAATTATTATGGACCTCCAAATGGTAAATGCACTACTACGGCTCCATATCCTAGTGAATTTATTCCTGGCGAACCAAGATTTCCCGAAATAGATGTCCTAGATCATGTCCCAAAAACATCTCTAGTCTTTCCTTTATATAATCCTCATGTGTCATTACAAAAGCAATTATGGATCAAACCTCCTCCTGACTAAGATCAACCATCCTCCTTAAGACTATCCTAACATGAGCTTGATGAACAAGAATTTCAAGAACAAGAAGAACAGGACTATTATAAAAATCTTTTCAATAGACTTGAATTCCAAGATTTACAAAATTCATATAATGATAACTCACCTTACTTTTGTGATTAGAATCTCTCTTTAGATCAGGAGCCTATATTACGACGCAATAAAGATTGATGTGTTGTCTTGTCATGTTTAAAGGTTTTGGTCGTGTGTGGTTTCAATTTGTAAAGGTGACTTGTCACATCACCTTTTACTTTTGCATTATTGTCCTTGCTGTCGGTTGTATCATTGCAGTCTTATCTCTTCAATTGTCATTTTGTGTGTTGTTATGTCTTTATAAGGAGCCCTAGTCCCTTGTGTTAGGCATTGGAAGTTTGCACTATTTTCCCAGAACTTAATTCTAATAGTATTTTCCATGAATTCTCTCTAAGTTCCTTTGTTTCTTTGAAATCTTTTTTTATAGTTTCATAGTTGTTTTTTCATTCAAGAGATCTAAATACGCTTTACGCTTGCCTGTGATGAGGATCCTGTGTATCAGAAAGGATTAGTCTTACATGATCCATGATGAGCTATATATATGTCACGCCCCGAATTCCCTGGGATGTGACCGGCACAGATCACGAGGAAATCCCCATGACCTGCAAGCCTACACTAAAGGGACGATCGTTAACATACATTTCCAATACCCATAATGTCGTTGCCTTAATATATATGGTGAGAATGTCAATACAAAACGAGGCCTCCTGTAGAAATTTCGGCAGCACCTCCCCAGTAATTAAGACGTCCCGAAATTTCTACAGGGTCCTGCAAGGCAATACATAAATAGGGGAGCTCCGCTCCCACCAGCCCAAATCCACGAATACAACAAAAGACAAAAACATGGCGGGTTCAGCTGTGGTCACAAAATAATCCCGCGAACGGAAATGGCTACCAAACTAAATATATATATATACATCCCAAAAGAAAATGCCAAATATAATCAAACAAAAAGGGCACGTCTCGCACCCAAAACAAGCGGCTCAATGCAGCTCCCTGGTCAATGCTCCGCCGGCTCCAGAAGATCGCCTAACTCTCTTTCTAGGACCAAAAGTTTTCCGGCAGATAGCACCCCAAGTTAGTAAACCATTTCATATATAAACGGAAGCTTTAACAAAAATCAAGGAGTAATACAATGCAATAGTGTTTAAGTCCATAAACTTGCAATTTAACAGTCGAACGAAATAACCATTTATCATAAACGTCAAGTCAACAACCATTCTCAGTTAAGTAATCAATTATGACAAACAATCAGGATTAAGACTGCTAAGAATCAACGGGCGAGGGTACATAACCCTCGAAAGCATCAATCAACAAGCGAGGATACACAATCCGCGAGGGTAACTAACCAACGAGCGAGGACACTCAGTCCTCGAGGGTAACTAACCAACAGGCGAGAACACTCAGTCCTCGAGGGTAACTAACCCACAGGCGAGAACACTCAGTCCTCGGGGTAACTAACCATCAGGCGAGAACACTCAGTCCTCGGGGTAACTAACCATCAGGCGAGAACACTCAGTCCTCGAGGGTAACTAACCAACAGGCGAGAACACTCAGTCCTCGAGGGTAACTAACCAACAGGCGCGAGTTACGTCTCGCGAAAGCTTATCATTCGTCATTTTCCAAAAATCAAAGAATTTACATCACGCATGTATACAAAGATGAAATTACACGAAAGTTTTCTGTGGTTCTATTATATCTAGCTAGTAATCACCTCTAATCACATTACAAGTCAAATGTCATTCACACATACAGGGGTCCCTTGCTTTAAATCTCACAATTCGGTAAGGCAGAATCAGAAATAATTTATTTACATTTGGAAAACAATTAAAACAAGAACAACCTAGGCAATAATAAGAGTTTTGGGGTGCTATCTGCGCACCTGAACTCTGATCAACGCAAGCGGTATGCTGCCCCCTCCTTGGGGTGCCAGAATCGGCCTTACGACCCACCTGCACCGAAGTTCACGCAGGAATTAATCGCCGTTCGGGCCATTATCCTAATTTAGGACCTAACTCCCCCATCTCTTTAATTCCGTATCTTTCATTCCCTAACGTGTGATTATTTACACTTCTGCCCCATATATTTTCCAGATTTTTCATTCTGGTCCCTATTTCAAGCCCTAGCCTCCATTTTAATGCAAATCCAGCAAATTTCTTAGTTCTCATGCCTAACAGTTTAAAGGTATTAATCTAGAGTAAATATGGATCAATTACAAGTCAGAAATTTTCCATTTTCTCAAGAACCCAAAATTTTCGAAAATTTTCACTTTGGTCCCTGTCAGCCATTCTTCTTACAAGCAGCCAAAATCCATGATTTTAGAGCTCAAATTTGTTGTTTAAGGGCCGAAAATGCTACTTCTAAGCTCAATCTGAAGAGAAAACTAGCTTAAACATACCAAATCGTCCCAAAATGCTCAAGATTCGAACTCCTCCTTCTCGCCGGAAAAGCGGCTCCAACGGCGGCCAACTGAGCTCGTCTTCAGGTGGAAAGGACAGGCCAAAACGTGAGGCTCACAACCCGTCCAAGCCACGCCGGGAAAACAGCCCACCAACGGCCAGGAGAGCTTGCGGTTCCACGGTGGTTTTCGCCCAAAGGAGTGGCGGTTTGCCGGCTGGACTGGCGGAGAAGGGTGGCCGGTGGTGCTCGGGGGTGCAGCTCAGCTCAGGCGAGGTGGAGGCTCAACCACAGCAGCCCTCAGCTCTCTCGCGAAGCCTCTCTCTCTTCTCTCGCTCTCGGCTGCACGCAGGAAGGAGGAGGAAGAAGAAGACTTACGAGGGCAATTTTGTCCTTTCACTGTGGAGGGGACACGTGGCAGCTCCAGAAAAAAAGCACTGGAGGTTAGCTTTCCGGTCTCGAACCCGCGTCCTGAGGAAATGTAGCCTGAAGCCTGACCACTGAGCCAGCCTCAATTTCATTGTATTTATTCACCTAACACAATATTATACCATCAGTTGCATTCAAAATTTTAATTGCTTGGGTTATTACAATATATATATATATATATATATATATATGATATATTTGGATTAGCTTGTGCATCTGGAATGAAGATAAGTGATTTAGCTTTATAAAATCATAATAGTGGCCTTAAGGTGTTGTTGCCTAGAAGAGGCGTTTGTTTTCTTGGCCTTACATTGGTTTTATGATTCTTAAATTATGACGTCTTCATCTTGAAATGTTAGCCTATGCATTTGTGTTATAGCTCTTAGATTCGTATATCAGCTGAAAATTTGGAACTGCAGTCTACTGGTCTTAAGAGATCTATTATCAAATCTGTATTTTTGGTCTAACAATGTCACATATGGGATCTTACTCTCACTTGGTATCAGAGCCTTAATGCGTGAAAGATGACTGTGAAACTAGAAAAGATAGAAAGTGAGAGAAACACCTACTCAATCATGGATTTCGAAACCTCTACTCCCATACAACCTATCCAACTTGCTACCATGCCCCGTTCCCTTTCCATCCCTGATTTTTGTCTCTGAACCAACGCCCACAAAATTGACAACCTTATTGAAATCTTCTACATAGATCTTCCATTTAACCAACATCTTGAAGATACCCATCTACCCCTTATGAACCCTTACCAACTTTATACCTAAGACCGCTCGTAGACTTAATTTATTAAGAAACTCATTTCTAAACCTAAGATTCCTGTTAAGGAGTATGTCTACTCTTCTAACCTTAATCATGCAAAACTCCTATCCTCCACCTCTAAACAGTATGTCAAGCTTGAAATCCCTCAGGAATTCATTGATCACTAGACTTCCTAGAGATATACCCATTTTCATGTTGGAGCCATCTGACTCTGCATTACTTATCATGGCCATAATGGCTTCCTAGTAAATGCTAAACTTGCTATCTTTGATACCACCTACCTTACTTGGTATCATAAAACAATTAGAGGCGAATATGGGTTGGGTTTGGTTGGAACAAGTTTTGGTAAGATTTAGGACGTTACTCAGCTTTAGATTGGGTAATTTTTAAAGACCTAAGATCCAAATCGATTTAATTTAACCTGCTAAATGATTAAGCTAGGTCAAGTTATACTGAGTTTATACATAATTTTTTAAAATGTTATTTTATAGAACAATCTTTTTTATTAAAAAAAAATTTTAAAAATAGAAAATTTTAAAATTTGAAATGAATAAAAATGAAATTAAAAAAAATTAAAATTTGGAATAAAAAGATTAAGATTTATAAAGAACTAATATTTTAAAATTTTAGTTTAAATAAAAGTTATTATAAACAAAATAAAATAAATTTTAAAAAATAAATATATAATATCAAGTTGGATAGGACTAGGTTTTGTGTGGCTCATAGACTCACCTTAATCTAATAAAAATTGTAATTCTTTTATAATGACCTGATTAGACTAAATTAATTGGGTCATCAAGATCCATAAACACTCCTAAAAACAATTTTGAAATATGGAATCCTTTTACTATGAACACTTAAATTGGTTCTGTGAGTAGTGAACCATAAGCACATAGTTATAACAATGCTATACCATTTAAACCATTTAACTTAAAAAAACTGCATACAGTGATTATAATCTGTTCTCGTCCAAGGATCCCAAAGGCAGTACAACAAACGCACGGCCCTGAAGGAAGTAGAGCAATAAAATCCAAAAAAGCGCTTCGCTTCCAGCATCTCCAGTAATTTATTTAACTGTACTCAATCCCTCAGCTTCAAACCTCAGCTAAAACTATTTATTTTTGAAGCATGATCTAAACAAATATTGAGCTTTTTATAATTAGCTATAGGCGTAGAGATCACGGGTCATTAGAGAGCGATCAGTTCAAAATAATGTAACTAGATATTAAATTACAGTATTTAAATTTTCAAAACTGCAAGATTAAAATAAACATTTACCAGCACAGCATCATTAGACGCAAAAACAGCATACAATTCCCTTTATTGGAACCAAGCAATGGAGACAAACACAAAGATCTCACACATCCTAATCCACTCTAATAAGCACACCAGCATTCCCTCCTTTCGCACCTTTGATACTCCATCTCACTCTTTGAATATTAAATTACTTATGAATATAAATTTCATTATGGTTTAAACGCTCAATACTGCCACGAAAGCAACTCCCAGTGCGGACACCAAGGTTCCACACACGCTGATCTTTATAGCGCCAGATTTCACCGGAGTGGGAACAACCTGCGACGATTGTGAGGAATCCGACGAGGATGACGATGGCTTCTCCTTCGCTGGTTTAGGGGCTTTGGCAATTGTATCAGTATCAATATCCGTCGGGGCTGCTTTTGCTTTTGCTTTTGCTTTTGCTGGTGCTGGTGCAGGTACTGGTGTCTTAGCAACAGCGAAGAAGTCCTGAGGAAGAAGCACCTTCCCCACCCTATAAATATTGAGATGATTATCTGTGTATATAACCCCATTCAATGTGGTATTGACCACCCCAGTCGAAATGTTCACGTTCCCACCAAAACTCGTCACGTTCAGTTGCGTTTTCTTTGGGTTAGCGCTGGCCAGTGTACGAACTGGGTTGGTGAGAGTGTCGAAGTTTGAGGTGGAGATATAATCAGGGAGAATGTGGAACTGTAAAAGCTCGAGCTTTTGCCCGTCGGACAGAGTGTTGAGGAACCCTGCTTTGAGTTCTGAGAACGCACCATCGTCTGGAGCTAGAATGGTTATACCACCAGATTTGGTAGTAGCGAGCTGTGAACTGATTTGGTTTATCAGTTGTGTGGCTTTCAGCAGGCGGATGAAGACATTGTAGCCGTTGGCCTGCCTTAGGATTCCGATGATGTCCACGGAAGGTGCCTGGGGTACTGCCGGAGCTACAGCAGGTGGGGCTGCGGCGGGTATTGCTGGAGCTGCCGCCGGTGATTGGGCAGAAATGGTGGTGGTGAAGAAGGAAATTAGAAATGCCAGCGAGATAAACAAGAGAGGTTGCTTCATTGTCATTTTGGTAAATGAAGGGTAGGGACCAGGGAAGAGGGTTCTGGTGCTTTTGGTGATGAGGTTGCAGTGAGTGCTTGGTGCATTGGAGAGATGAAGGAGAGGGGTTTTATGGAGGCGGGAGAGATAACTGGTAGGTGAAAGGTTGAGTTTCAAAACATTGTAAAGTGATTTGTGAACGTACAGGCTGTTATCTGGCAATCATATTAAGGTGATGCACCTGCATCAATGGAGATTGAAACGATTGAGAGAGATTTGGGGTGATGGAGAAATTAGCTCTCGAGGCAGGGGAAACAGAGTGAGAGACGGAGCTCAACTGGATGGAGGGATGGATCAATTTTTTTAATTATTATTTTCTTGAAAAAGAAGGGAAAGCGGTGCAATAGCTCAATTGTATATGTGAGGAATAAGGTAAAGTAATTGGATGAGCATAAGCTTTCGTTAATAAATGGTATCATTAATAAGCTTTCATTTAATTTCTTTTAAGAAGAACATGCTTTTACGACTCTATGCACAAGCTTCTCCTTCGGCTTCGACAGCCCATCTCACATTTAATAGTATCACCCCTTGTTTTACTTTGATGGATTTAAGTAGAGGAAGGATCCTCAATAGTTAATGTATTGTGTATTTAGAAAGATATAGGAAAAAGAAAAGAAGAAAGTGAATTTATATATATATATATATATATATATATATATATATATATATTTTACTCATGTTTTGTTATTCTCTTCAATTACATACACAATCGACAGTACAAGATGTTTAATGGTTTAAATTAAGCTTCTTAAATAGATGTTGCCAAATTTAAATTCAGAATCAGATCGACTTACAAAAGTATAAAGCACATATTCAATCCGTTGCAAGGATTGAAGGATTGAAACTAATTCTCAAGCCTTGAAATTAAGTAGGAAATTATTTATCTATTGGCTTTTTAAGGCAATAAAGTTTGGTATCATTTTTTAAATTTAAAACTTTGTCATTAAATTTAAACGTCAATTTATTTGTAGGGTTGTCTATTTCTCTTAACGTGAGATTTTTCACTCAACATTATAATAAATTAATGGTGAGATGTTGGTATAATTTATTAGTTACTGATTGATTTGTTGTGGCAAATGACTTATATTACTTACATAAAAATTCAGCAGAACAAAAGGAAAATTACAACCAATTTGTTGAAAATTTTTATAATTATCAAGTATCAAACAATTAGGATGATAGCAAATAAAAATATTCATCTAGTACCAATGGAAACTCGAGGAAAATGAGCATCGACCCATTAAGATTTAGTGGCAATTAACTACATATATAAACTTAGCTACAATCCTATTCTAATTCATTTAAGTTTTAGAGCCTAAATCTTAAACTTTGAATTATAAAATTATGTCACTATGCTTTCTTTAGGTAACCAAAGAATTTACAAATAAGATAAATTATCCCAATTTGAAGGTAGAAAGGATAACAAGCAAGTATAAGTGTGAGTTAAAAAGTTCACGTAAAAATAAAATAGATTAGGAGACTATATAAGAACATTGATTTATAAACCTAATTAAAAACAAAAAGAAATTTAAGGTTAAGTGTTAAATATGATTATAGTTCCACATAGTTACTGTGTAATTGACGCATTGCCCTTTGACACTCTCTCAGGAAACACATTCTGGGATATATTACAAAATTCTATCTTACTTCTGACTTCTTTTCATTTTCTGCAATTCATGTCAATTTTTTCATTTTTAATTGTGCCACATTTTTAATTACTATAGCCTCATGAACTTTATATTCTACCTCAGTATATGTGTGCAAGAAAGCTTTCCCAGGTTCCAACTATTATGCTTGTCCGTAAATAAGAAACAGATAGTGTTCGATGCATACTATTCGAAAGCATAAATTTACCGAAAGCAAATCATAATTGCTTACAATAAAACAGCAAAATCATGCAAAATTAACATCTTCTACATTACAGACGAAATCGAAGAAATATAAGACAAAAGCAAAAAAAAAAAAAAAAAAAGGGGAATCGATCTTGTTTCAGAAATTTAGTTGCATTGCCAAATGGATCTTCTTCAACTCCACATCGTTGCTCCCACAACCAAAGCCACTCCAAGAGACACCAATGCCGTTCCTTGAGTCCTAAATAAAGCAACCCCTCCAGATTTTTCCTGAGTCGTGTCATCCTCATCCTCTTCTTCTGATGGCTTCTCCTTATCAGATTTGGGCGCCTTCGCCAGAGCCGGAGCCGCCGTCGGAGCAGACTTGGGTAAAACAAAGTCCAGAGGAAGAAGCACCTTGTCCAAGCGATATATAGCAAGCTGTCTGTCGGAGTATACTAAGCCTTTAATGGTGGCATTCACGGCCCCTGTTGTGATATTCACACTGTCACCGTACGTTGTCACGTTGAGCTGCAGCCTCGTCGGATCATCGACACCGGCCAATGTCTGAACTGGGTTGTTCAGAGAATCGAAGTTTGTGCTGGAAACATAAGTGGGAAGAATGTGGAACTGTAAAAGTTCGATTTTTTGGCCATTATTTAGGGAGTTCATGAACCCAGCTTTGAGTTCTGAAAAGGCACCGTCGTCGGGTGCCAGAATGGTTAACCCTCCAGATTTTGCAGTTATGAGCTGTGAATTAACATTGTTGATAATTTCTGTGGTTTTCAAGAGACGGGTAAAAACGGTGAATACTTTGGCCTTCTTGAGGATTTTTGTGATGTCGTCAGGGGTTGAATCGGAGGAGGAGTCAGGAGACTGCGGTAATGTGGGGACTAAGGGTTTGGCCGGCGCGGGCGCCGGAGCCTTGGGTTTAGGAGATGGTTTTGGTGGGAGTTTGGGAGATACAGCAGGTGACTGTGCTAAAGTGGTGGTAAAGGAGCACAAAGAGGAAAACAAAAGAATGAATGACAATGAGAAGAGAATCTGCTTCATCATCTTGTTGAAAAATTGAAGGCTTTGATGGTTGTGGGAGAATGAATATGAGTGAAATTGTTGTAAGAGTGAGTGTTTGATGAGAGGCAGGGATGGTGGAGAGGGGTTATATAGA
Organism: Delonix regia; assembly: GCA_037074485.1. NCBI lineage: Eukaryota > Viridiplantae > Streptophyta > Magnoliopsida > Fabales > Fabaceae > Delonix > Delonix regia. The sequence goes on along the minus strand of CM073456.1, from coordinate 14,915,219 downwards.
GGCTAAGGAAATGATGGGAAGGTAAAATGTTTAGTTGCGAAAGTTATGGTTGTTTTGTGAGGGTATATCTCATCTGTCATGGAGATTAGGAATCCTCATGTCAGTGTAGTTATTATTGGCATCTATGGCAAACCCTTAATCCAGAATATTAGTCCTTGTAACAATGCTGTACTGAACTGGTGAATTTCAATACAGCGTTGAACAAATGAGGAGGATCCCTTTCTAAAATCTCAGTGACAAGGATGCGGTTGGAGAAGGAGACCAAAGATGTTAATGATAAAGGAAGCTAACAAGGTGAATTTGTATAGGCATTTTTGGCATATCACAAATTAATTGTGATAAATTAGTCTCTTACAAATATAAATTTAAATAAAAACGTTCTATTAATTTGTCACGATAAATTTGTGAGGGATTAAATTGTTATAAAATCTAAAATTAAAAAATTAATTTAATACTTTTATCAATATTGAATCTAAGTACCTTATTTTTATTTCACATAACAAAACTTAAAAATAAGTTGACAGTAATAAAAAATTAATTTACTTAGAAGTATATGTTTCTTTAAATAGGTAGTTGACAATTAAATTACGAAGTAGTATATGTTTCTTTGAATATGTGGTTGACATGGGTTCCAACGATAATAAGTACAGGAAGTACAGTGAGTCTAGTGCATGAAGCATGAAAGAAAATACTTTGCAAAAATATTTAAGTTTATGATTTTGCTAAACAAAGTCAACAAAGTAATAAGATTGTTGTTTATATAGTTTACAACAAAGTAATCACAATATCAACAATGTTAATGAAACAAGATTTTCAAACAAGAGATATAAATAATGGGATGGGATTTAAAAAAAAAAACATCTTAAACATATTAAACTTAAGGACTAAACAAACCTAACCCACTAAAATGACACTTTAAAAGAATCAAGTTTGTAAGTTTAATTCGTTTTTGCATATCTAATAACAAAGAAACTAAAATAAATTACTATGGCCTATTGAAAACTTCAATAATGGTATAGCTGATGTCACAACTTAGATATGATTGGTACGAGGAACGAGTTATCTCTCACTCTTGTAAGTTGTAAGCTTAACTGATATATCAAAATATTACATATCTACTGGACATACAGAATTTTCATCAAATCAAACTGACACCGAGTACCTACTGATACATATGACAAAAAGGATCAGTTATCATCATGTAGAAATTTTGATAGAGTCTCTTCTAAAATATGGACCTCTTGAAATTTTTATAATAGGAAAGCTAGCATACAAAAAGATGGAGAACTCAGCTTTCCAATATATATATATATATATATATACATATTCAACAACCAACCATCAACAAAGCAATAATAAAAAGACCATTTGGCTTTATATAATGAAAGCTATTAAATTAAATTTACAACAAAATAGTGACATAATGCCCAATCATATTAGAATATAGATTGTAGTGCACTTAGGCTAACCTTTACTATCGTTAGCAACAAGGTCCTATTTTGGATGCATTCCCAAAAATATTTCTTTAACATTGTAAATCCATAATCAAATATCGAAGTTTTAGAAATTCAGAACCAAACTTTTCCATAAAGACATATAAGTGTATTTGGATTTCAAAATCCCAATGCATTGTGTATATAGGATTAAACATCTTCATAATTAAATAACTAAATATTTGAAGAATATAAACCAGAGTACTACAAAAAACAAATAGAGCAGGTTGTAAGTTCAGAGGTTTAGAAGTTCAAAAATATTTTAACTCATAAAACTCAAAATCAAAGAAGTTCACAAATGCAAAGTCATTTGATCCCCTAATCTAAACATTTCAAAGTTTTTAGAATATGGAAATGACAATTGTAATTTCAGAAGCCTACCTTAATGCACAAGGAAACCAAGAAATAATATTTTTCTCAAAATAAAATGTGGTTGCTATGACCCTAAAAACAAATGATAGACCTTTAACTTTTCATCCTAAGAAACATCTTAACTTAAATAAATTCTAATAGTAAGTCCCTATAATAACTTATTCAAATGAGTTGACATTCTCAAACAATTTCAGTACTATATTCCCTTTTCTCATGGTCATTGTTATTTCTCTTGATGATTTTAATTGCCCTAATTAATACATATATTCACATATACTAAAACAATACTTTGGACACCTAAATAGTCCATAAACTTACAGTTTCATACTCACCTATAGACAACTTAAATAATTTACACTAAAAATATTCCAATTTCTTTAACAATGCTCATGTGCCTATAGGTTTACATAATTTCCATCAATTTCACTTCCCATTACTTACATTACATCCAACATAAGACATTGATATTGCTTGTAATATAAATGCCATTAAGCACACTTATCAATCATTGGCATCCATACATAATTAGTTCTAAATTAATATCAGTCCCAATAGCTCGTTTTATTACTCTTTGTAGTCTTTGAATTGCTTAACATTAACAATTGAGTCCAAAATTGTACCAATCGAAACTAATAATAATTACTTTCATTATGATTTCATTCATCAAGCTTTCTCCAATAACAATGGAATTTAAGATAGGCTTGAGAAAATTCCTCAAAATGACTTACCACTCAAAACGACAACTACTAACAACTTAAATTATTCTCTATAAGGTCCAATAACACTAAAGGATCAATAATTCTTCAGATATCGACACTCTACACATTTAAATTCCCTATCAAAGAAAGAGGGGCTTTTAATTCATTATTTCAATAATCAAGTTGACACATGAAAATCACTAGAATCTTACTTAAAATCAAAACCTGTAAAGAAGATCCATGAAATTCCTTCAATCAAGCTCTAATTTGAGTTTTTTAGTTACTATTCATATTCATAGCCTAAAATGGGGGATTTTCGATTCTGAAGCAAATTCACACAATTAATCACTGCAATCAGTAGAGAACTACATGAAATGAAGTTCTAAATGAGAGCCCTAATAAGATTTCAAGAATTCTCACCTAAATCATGCAAATTTTGGCTTTTACGTACTATTCATGTGCGTTTGAATAGCTGAGAAAGGATCTCTGAGTTCTAATCATACAACACAAAATTAAAAGCTAGAATTGATGAAGAACTAGTTAAAATACATGTTAAAAACAAGACCCCCATGAAATTTGAAGAAAAATCCACCAATTCATCAAAATTTCTCATAATTTTCGTGTCCTACATTGAAGTGCATTCTCACAAAAAATTTTGACATTTTCCAACCTGCCTCTTACTGAGAGCTAATTGGTGGTGGCCTAAAACAATAAGAGATATGATGGAAGAGCTGATTGGAGCACAAATTTTGAAGGAAATGAGAGAAGAATGTTGTAGCTCTTCAGAAGTCTAATGTGTAGAAAAGTGAAAAGTAAAATTAAAAGGTATTTTGGTCTTTGCATAGATGTTCTAGCTGAAAATGAATAGATTGTTACCTAAGTGGTCATAGTAGGATTTGAACTTCTTTGGTATGCATGAGTAAGGCTTAGCCAATTATACTAGCTTAATACTCATGTAGAATGCTCATTACGTGAATCTATGAGTTCTTCTAAATTTGCTATGCCTCCACAATTATTATTTTTTTACCTATAATTATATTACCTTATTTCTTTTGATTAATGTAGATATTTACAAAATTATTCTACTAAGGTGGAATTATTAATGAAAATTTTTGTAATATTACATTCCACCCCATTAAAGAAATTTGGTCACCAAATTCAAAATACATGTATACCTTAAGTCCCAAATAGATGTGAGTATTTAGCTTGCCTATCACTCTTGACTTCCTATGCGGCTTCTTTTTAAAAGTGGTTGCACCATAAAACCTTCAGAGTCACGATCTCTTTATAATGAAGTTTCTTGACCCGCCTGTCAAGAATAGCCACTGAAACTTCTTTATAAGTCAAACCAGTATCTAATTGAATATCTTGGGCCTTAAGAACATGAGATGGGTTAGACAAATACTTCCTAAGCATAGACATATGAAACACAGGATGTACAATTGCTAGCTCAGTAGGTAGGGCCAAGTGATACGCCACTGCACCAATTCTTTCTAAAATCTCAAATGGCCCAATATATCCAGGGCTTAGTTTTCCTTTCTTTCCAAATCTCATCACACCCTTCATCAAAGACACATGAAGAAATACTTGATCACCCACCATGAATTCTAAATCTCATCGCTGGTTATCCACATAAGCTTTTTGTCTGCTCTGAGCAGCTTACAATTTTTCTCTAATTAACTTTACCTTGTTTATTGCATTTTGTATTAGTTTTGGCCCTAACATTTTTTATTCACCCACTTCAAACCAATTGATAGGGGACCAACATTTCCTTCCATATAATGCTTTATAAGGTGTCAATTGAATATTCACTTGACAATTATTATTATAGGCAAACTCGACTAAGGGTAAGTAAGTATCCCAACTCCCTCCGAAGTCTAGGATGTATGACCTTAACATGTCCTTTAAAGTTTGAATTATATGCTCAGATTTGCCATCAATTTGTAGGTGAAAAAGCCTATCAAAACCTAAAGGTAAATTGAGATCTTTAATCAGATATAACCGAAATGAGTACACTGTAAAGCTTCACGATTTCATTTAAATAAATCTAAGTATACTTGGATACGCCATCTGTTGTCTTCACAGCAAGAAAGTGTGTAGATTTAGTTAGTCTATCAACAATTACCCATATGGAATCAAAACCTTTAAGAGTTCGAGGTAAACCTGTCATGAAATTTATAATTATCCTTTCTCATTTCCATTATGGTATTTTAATCTTCTGAAGTAACCCAGCTGGTTTCTAGTGTTCTGCTTTCACTTGCTGACATACTAAACAATGAGAAACAAATTCTGCTACATCTTTCTTCATTCCTTCCCACCAATATAGCTATTTCAAGTCCAAATACATCTTTGTAGCTCTTGGGTGGAGTGTATAAGGGGTTTGATGAGCTTATTCTAGGATCTCCTTTTTGAGCTCATTGTTGTACACATAACTATTAGTCACACTATAATACCCCTATAAGTCTAGGGTAAACCCTGCTTTCCGTTCTTGACATCTTCAATTAATTTCTAAAATTGAGCATCAACTCCTTGAGTTATTTTCACCATTTCACTAAAAGAAAAGTGACTTTGAACATTTGCTAATAACACACCAGATTTCTTGGTTCCAAACCTAACACCATTTTCTTCTAACCAATGGAATTCCCCAACAAAAGGGCTCTTTATTTTAGCTATGTGAGCCAAACTCCTCGTTGACTTTCTACTCAAAGCATTATCTACCACATTGGCCTTATTTGGATGATACAATATAGTATAATCATAATCTTTCAATAGTTTTATCCACCTTCTCTACCTTAGATTAAAATCTCTTTGTTAAAAAATATGCTTGAGAGACTTTTATGATCTGTATAGATTTCACAAGTCTCACCATATAAATAATGGCACCAAATTTTTAGGGCAAATACTACTACAGCCATTTCCAAGTTATGGGTAGGGTAATTTTGCTTATGCCTCTGTAGTTTCTGTAGTTACCTTAAGGTATATGCAATCACACGACTATGCTGTATCAAGACACACCATAACCCCATTTTGGATGCATAGCAATAAATTGTATAACCACCCAACCTTGATATGGTAATGCAAGAATGGGTGTAGATGTCAAACAGTCTTTCAATTTTGGAAAGCTTTCCTCACATGCATCGATTCACTGAAACTTCACATTCTTTTGGGTATGTTTAGTCAAAGGAGCAGCCATCTTGGAGAAATCCTTTACAAATTAGCGGTAATAACCGACCAAACCCAAGAAACTAAGAATCTTAATGACTATAGTAGGCTAAGACCATTTCTAAACAGCTTCTACCTTACTAGGATCCACTTGAACACCTTCTTTTGAAACCACATGGCTTAGGAAAACCACTTTATCAAGCCAGAATTGAAATTTAGAGAACTTTACATATATAATTGGTTTTCCTTTAATATCTGTAGCACCATTCTCAAATGTTATTCATGCTCTTCATGACTATTGGAGTAAACCAGAATGTCATTTATAAAAACTATGACAAATCGATCAAGGAAATGCTCAATAACTTTATTCATTAAATCCAAAAAAGCAGCAAGGTCATTAGTTAGCTTGAAAGACATCATCAAGAACTCATAATGACCATAACGAGTTTTGAAAGCCGTCTACAGAACATCTTCACTTCTTATCATTAATTGGTGGTACCCCAACTTAGATCAATATTTGAAAAACATTGTGCACCTTGTAACTGATAAAAAAAGATCATTAATGTGAGGTAGATGGTACTTATTCCACATTGTCGCCTTACTCATCTGTCTATAATCCACACATAACTTGAGAGAACCTTATTCTTTCTTAAGAATTGGGGCTTCCTATAGTGACAATCTTAGGCGAATAAAGTCTTTATCTAACAAGTCTTGTAATTGATTCTTTAATTTTTTATGTTTCAATAGTGCTATTCTATATGGAAGAATAGAGATAAGCTGAGTGCCTAGTGTAGTACGTCAGTGCTAAACTCAATCTCCCTATCAGGAGGCAACCCGGGTGATTCTTCCAAGAATACATATGGAAACTCATTAACCATAGGCACTTGCTCCAATGCTGGAACCGTTACTTTTATGTCTTAGACTAAGGCAAGATGATTTTGACATCCACTTCTCAATAGCTTTCTGGCCCTAATGGCAAATATCAAATTATTAAGAGCTTTAGTACGATCACCCTGGATGATAATGGACAATTCATTTAGAAATTCACACTTTATAATTTTAAGATGACAATCCAAAGTGGCATAATAAGAAGCCAACCAATTCATTCCAAGGATCACATCATAGTCAGTCATAGCCAAGATTATCAAGTCAGCCACTATCTCATGACCTTTTGCTAAAATTATACATGATCTACATACTTGATCCACTAAAGTGGATTCTCCCAATAATGTTTCTACTAACAAAGGGCTCTCTATACTGGTAGAGATTTTACCAATCAATTTTCCAAAACGTGGAGATATAAAAGAATAAGTAGCACTAGGATCAAACACCATATGAGCTTTATATGAACATACTATGATTGTACCTACAACTATTATATTTGATGCTCAAGCATCTTGTTTATTGAAAGCAAATACACGTGCTTGACCCTTGTCAGAAGATGTCAGACCTCTACTATAATATATCTTGCCACTACTTTATTTGCCACCCCAAACTAAAGTTATACCTTAAGGTCTTGATGCCATAAATGTAGAACCTGATGGTTGCATTGAACTGTGACTAGAACCATACGGAAGCTGATGGTAGTCTCATATCATATTTCTAATTTGACCACATCTAAAACATGCCTCTGACTCTTTATAACACGGGCCAGGATGAAGGTTCCCACATGAAGAACATGGGGGTCTGATTAGTTGATTATGTTTTGAATTAAATTAGTGGGTGGGCTTAAAGTCTTTATGATTCCCTTTATGTCTGCTAGTACTCATCGTAAATGGTGTAAAAGACTTTGAGTGGGTTTGAAAAGATTGAGTTTGACCTGATGCCTTGGGCCCTCTAAATGATCCATCCATAAAGAAGTTCTTACAGATTTACCTTCATTTGAACACTTTCTTTTCCTCTATGCACTATTGTCTTCTTGATCCCTCATCTCAAGCATCTTAGCACAATCAGTTGTTGTAATAAAAAAGGTAAAGTGGCTCATCTGCAATGCTATAACCTTGAACAATGGCATCACTAAACTCATCATAAAGTGTTTAATTTTATTCCTCTTAGTAAGGACTAAATAAGGGCATACTTAGATAACTTAGTGTAATAAATAATAAAATCATTAACCGATGCACTAAGGGCATGTCTCAAACTTTCAAATTCTCTAACACGGGTATCCCTGACACTCATAGGTAGGAATCGCTCTATGAATAATTCTTCGAACTCTTCCCATTCTAAGGGAGGTGATCCTATTGGTTTTCCTTGCTGAAGTGATTTATACCATGATTATGCCATTTTCTTTAATTGAAAGGCAGCTAATGTAACTGATTTCCTCCTAAGGCAATCAAGTGCATCAAGATTTGCTCATTATCTTCAATTAATTGTTGTGGATCCTCTCAATTATTTACCCCTATAAAAATAAGTGGTTTGAATTTAATGAATTCAGTTAAGATCATTTTGCTTTTGCCTTTCTCAACCTTATCTTGGGCTCCTTTGCCCTCTATTGCTCAGTAGGAGGCATAATGGTGGTAGGGGGATTATTGTCGGCCATTTGCCTTACTAATAAAACTGTAAGATTCTTTACAACTCTTTGAACACCCTGGAGTCCAGTTGTTAACTCTACATTAGTAGGAGCTTGAGGTTAAGAAGGCTCTACCCTCTCATTCAGTTTATCTCTGATAGAAGGCCTGGCTACTTACCAACTCCTCATACAAGCTTTGTCAACACTCCTTGCACATGTTTGTCCCTTGCCACGAGCACTCGAGGGCGACACAACAAGTTGAGTAGGAGCCCCAACAGAGGCTTCTTTCGTAGCCTGATTAGTAGTTGCACATAATATAGATGATGTTGTTCCTTCATATAAAATAAAAAGTTCATTTTGCATTAAATCTTGATATGCAAACATATATAGATAAAGCATAAGAAGGGCAATTGAAAGAATGACAAAAAACATCCTATGAGGTCCATAATAGTGCTTCATTTAAGATTATACCCAGGTACATAATGATAATTGAGATACCATTAGGGAAGACTTGCTCCACAAGACACAGGCATACCAAAGGCCCTATAAATTAGGCTCTAATACCACTTTGTCATGACTCTAACCAAAAAAACGTGACCGACATGGGGAAAATTAGATATCTATTAAACATACAAAATTTTCGTCAAATCAAACTGAGACCAATTACCCATAAATACATATGAGAAAAGGATCAGTCACTACTATGTAGAAATTTTTGTAGAGTCATCCCTAAAATATGGACCTCCCGAAATTTCAACAACAGGAAACCTAGGATACATATAAAAGGATGGAGAGCTCCGCTGTCCAATATATATACATATCCAACAATCAACTATCAATAAAGCAATAATCAAATGACCATCTGTCTGTATACAAGGGGAGTTACTAAATCAAATTACATATTTACAACAAAAGAAGAGCTCTTGCCTTTGCAACAAAAAGGTTAGCCAAAACAGAAAACACCCATAAGCTCCTACTCCATAGGTGCATGTTTTGGACGAGGGTTGTGATCTAAAAAATGTTAAATGACATGGGGTGAGTAAAAGCTCAATGAGCTGATAATACTAATTATACAAAGGAAATGATAGATTAACCACGGTAGAGTTTTTGAAAATAAAATCATATGTTGGCTTGAAATCAAATGTCTTCCATGGTTAGTATAAATAGTGCATTTTGCAAAACACATCTTAAACTTCAGTAAATGGCTTAATAATAAAATTATAAAACCAATTTTGAATAAAAATATATTAAAACATAAGTAACAAAAGATTATTTCAAAACCAACTGAATACTTATGAACATCTTATAGAACCATCAAATATCAAAAACATAGCTAGCCTATAGCTAGAATAATCAGAAAAGCATAGATATCAGTCACAAGCCTCAAGTTCATAATATTCAGAATAATGGTCTTAGGCCTAAGAAAGAGTATAATAACTATGGCATTATGTCCAATCATATCAGAATACAGATTGTATTGCATTACGGCTAACATCTACTGTCCTTAGCTATAAGGTCCTATTTTAGATGCATTCCCAAAAATATTTCTTTAACATTGTAAATCCGTAATCAAATATTGAAGTTTTAGAAATTCAGAACCAAACTTTTCCATAGAGATAGATAAATGTATCTGGGTTTTTAAATCCTAATGCCATGTGCATACAAAATCAAACATTTTCATGATTAAAGAACTAAATAGTTCAAGAATATAAATCAAAGTACTACAAATAACAAATAGAAAAGGTTGGAAGTTCAGGGGTTCAGCAGTTCAAAAATATTTTAAAAATAAGTTCATAAATGCAGAGTCATTGGATCCACTAATTCAGACATTTCAAAGCTTTTAGAATATAGAAATGACATTTGTTATTCCAAAAGCCTACCCCAACGCACAAAGAGATCAAGAAATAATATTTTTCCTAAAATAGATATCGTAAAACAAAAATATTGCATAATTAAGATTATTTACTTACCTAGTCAAAGTGCACATAACTCACTTTCTTACCCGCTGTGTATAATGCAGCTGCTATGACTCTCAAAACAAATGATAAATCTTTAGCTTTCCATGCTAAGAAACATTTTAACTAAAATAAATTCTAATAGTAAGTCCCCATAATAACTTATTCAAATGAGTTGACATGCTCAAACAATTTCAGTATTATATTCCCTTTTCTCATGGTCACCGTTATTTCTTTTGATGATTTTAATTGCCCTAATTAATACATATATTCAAATATACTAAAACAATAATTTAGGCATCTAAATAGTCCATAAACTTACAGTTTCATCCTCACCAATAGTCAACTTAAATAATTTATACTAAAAATATTCTAATGTCTTTAATAATGCTCACATACCTATAAGTTCACACAATTTCAATCAATTTCACTTCCCATTACTTGCATTACTTCCAGCATAAGACATTGATATTGCTTGCAATTTAAATGTCATTAACCACACTTATCAATCATTGGTATCCATATATAATTAATTCTAAATTAATATATGTCCCAATAGCTCATTTTATTACTCTTTGTAGTCCTTAAGTTGCCCAAAATTAACAATTGAGTCCAAAATTGTACCAATTGAAACCAAAGTAATTATTGAATGATAATAATTACTTTCATTATGTTTTCATTCATCAAGCTTTCTCCAACAACAATGGATGAGATGAGGGATTTTGAAGGAAAGAGAGAAGAAAATTTTCAAAATTTTCTATAATTTGTACAGAAATTATATGAGTTCAAATTATAGAAAATTTGAAAATTTTCTATATCTCTACTATTAAAATTATATGAGTTCAAGGTTTCTATGAGCTCATTACAACTGCAATTTTCAAAATTCTTATGTTAATATATAAGTTCTTCTAAATTTTCTATATCTCTACTATTAAAATTTTTTTTGCTTATAATTATATTGCCTTATTTCTTTTGACTAATGCAGATATTTACAAAATTATTCTATTAAGGTGGAATTATTAATGAAAATTTTTGTAATATCACATTGGATGGGACATCCGATTACTTACTGGCATAGTAGATTTCCTACCTCCAGTGTGTCAATATATACATAATATATATATATATATATATATATATATATATATATATATATATATATATATATATATAAGATGATAATTGATCTTATGCTTCTTGCTTCTAGCATTTATGTTTAATTATATGATTAATGTCCTCTTTGAAAATCTCAAGTGAGTTAAAAGTTTCATCCTTATACGATTTGATGGATAAAGAAGAGTGAAAGATTGTAGCCTTTTAACCAGCACAGACTTTTTAGCTTGAAGATGAAACACAACCATTTTTTTTAACTGTTAATGAGTCATCTATAGACGTTACACCATTTTTTTTTTTTGCACAAATGGACATGACATTTAACCCCACATGTGGATTCTCAGTTCTCAATCAATAAGGTCTGTAAATTAGATTCATCGTTTTAGGTCATTTTTACTTGGCACTCACAAAGTCACAATCTTGCCATCGATCAAAGTGGGGATATATATGATTAGCTAGAACGATTATGATAAACAAATTGCCATATAGACGTCAGAAATTAAGAATGAGATAACTTCTAAAGAGAGATTTCATCCATGCACCGAAAGAATATGCTTACATTTCCAAATGCCTCCTCTTTTATCCGCGTCTATATATTTAATTAGTTACAAAATTATATTTATGCTAATACCAATTTGGCATGCATTAAAAAGTCCATCTAAAGTCAGAGACTGCAACTTAAAAAATGTTGACAAAATGTTAGTAACTTGATAAAAAATAAGTCTCCGATCCTCAACATATGGTGGTGAAGCAGCTAGTGTATTTGGTCTCCATAATAATGTTGCTTTTAAAAAATTAATACTTACTTAATCATAGTACAAAAAAAGAAGAAGCAAGTGATGCAATGCAACTGTATCAAATTACACCCAATTCAGAGAATTTATTTCTGTTAAAAAGATGAAACTTATACGTAATTTTTTATATATTTGTTATATGGTTATCTAATTAAAACATAATAGGTGTTAAATTAATTAATAATATATTATTTAATTTTAAAATAATATAATTATATACAATAATCCTACGTGTCATGAAATAATTAAAAAATTAAATATTTTCCATGTTTTAATTTTTAAACAGTATAACAAATATATATTGATCTCCATATAATTTTTTTTTAGAAAAAATTTTGCAAGAGTAACTCTTACAATTCTATAGAGTATAGAAACGGATATTTTCTTTTTGGGTTCATTTCCTCTCAGAAGGTAGTAGACTTAATTACTGGAAACATAATTGAAAGCACTGCCCTACTTATATTTGATGCCCGTGAGTGTGTTTCTATCCATTTCTGCTTCCTCAGGGTCAGTTTTCCCCACATCAAAGTTTTTTTTCGTGTTTGCTTTCTAAGAAAATAAAGTAAAATTTTCTTTGAATTTTTGTAAATGATCCAAAATCTTATTTAATTTCTAAAAAAATTGAAGAAAAAATAAGCATTTTTTATTAATTACTATCAACTTACCAACTTATATGCGCTCGTCATATACATATATACACGTACTTATCAAAGATATAAAGATGCATATTTATGTAAAATTTGTAATTTCAAAAAGATAAATACAAATAAAAATCACTTGAGTAATGAATTTTATTTAAGACATGAAACTCCCTTAAGTTGATAGATTTTTCTTTGGGTATATATTTTTTAAAAAAATGGACAAAAATTTAAAAAAAATCAAAATTCAAACTCTGTTTTATAATTAATCAAACCCATCATCTTATCGTATAATAATTTCAACTCGAAATAGTGCATAACTGCATACAAGTTAATCTAGAGCGTAAAATCATGCAAAACAATCACAGTTTTATAAAACCAAAAACCGACAAAATTAACACATGGCTTCACATATCTCTCGAGCAAGTATCTTCCTACGCCAACCCATTCGAAAGCCCAGGAAAAAAGATTTAAATATTCAAAACCAAAAAAATTCTATCGAGCTTGCTCTGAAAAAGCCTCGGGTTTACTTTGATGGGTGCGCGCTTGTTTCAGAGTTTCAATTGCTACTCCACAACTTTGCTCCCACAACCAGAGCCACTACAATTGACATCAACGTCATTCCTTGATCGCTGAATAAGCCAACTCCACCAGATTTTTCTTGAGTCGTGTCATCCTCATCATCTTCTTCCGAGGGCTTCTCCTTATCAGATTTTGGCGTCTTTGCCAGAGCCGGAGCCGCCGCCGGAGCAGACTTGGGTAAAACAAAATCCAGAGGAAGAAGCACCTTGTCCAAGCGATATATAGCAAGCTGCCTGTCGGAGTATACTACGCCTTTAATGGTGGCATTCACGGCCCCTGTTGTAATATTCACACTGTCACCGTACGTTGTCACGTTGAGCTGCAGCCTCGTCGGATCATCAATACCGGCCAACGTCTGAACTGGGTTGTTCAGGGAATCGAAGTTTGTGCTGGAAACATAAGTGGGAAGAATATGGAACTGTAAAAGTTCGATCTTTTGGCCATTATTTAGGGAGTTCATGAACCCAGCTTTGAGTTCTGAAAAGGCACCGTCGTCAGGTGCCAGAATGGTTAACCCTCCAGATTTTGCTGTTATGAGCTGTGAATTGACGTTGTTGATGATTTCTGTGGTTTTCAAGAGACGGGTCAGAACGGTGAATACCTTGGCCTTCTTGAGGATTTTTGTGATGTCGTCAGGGGTTGAATCGGAGGAGGAGTCAGGAGACTGAGGTAATGTGGGGACTAAGGGTTTGGCCGGCGCGGGCGCCGGAGCCTTGGGTTTAGGAGATGGTTTTGGTGGGAGTTTGGGAGATGCAGCAGGTGACTGTGCCAAAGTGGTGGTGATGGAGCACAAAGAGGAAAGCAAAAGGAAGAGTGAGAATGAGAAGAGTGCCTGCTTCATCCTCTTGTTGGGAATTAAGGGCTTGATGGTTGTGGGAGAATGAATATGATTGAAATTGTTGTAAGAGTGAGTGTTTGATGAGAGGGAGGGATGGTGGAGAGGGGTTATATAGAGGCTAAGGAAATGATGGGTAGGTAAAATGTTTAGTTGCGAAAGTTATGGTTGTGTTTTGTGAGGGTATATCTCATCCGTCATGGAGATTAAACATCCTATTATCGGCATCTTTGCCACCCATAATTCAGAACATTAATCCTAGGAAATATGTTCAGATCTGGTGAATTTCACTACAGTGTTGAACAAATGAGGAAAAGTGCTTTTTAAAATCTAGTGAAAAGAATGTGGTTGAAGGGGACCATAGTGAGAGGTTACAGAGGAAGTATGAAAGGAAAATATTGCTTAGAAATTTAGTAATACTATAGCTTAATTGAATGAATTGGATGGGACATCAAATTAATTACCGGAATGGTGGTGTTCCTATCTCCAGTGTGTTGATAAGAAAAAGAACTGTGATGAAGTTTGTTTTTCTTCTCCTTTATGCTATCTGTCTTGCATTTCTGTTTGATTATATGTTGATCTCCCCATTGAAGGATTACAAAGGAGTTCGAAATTTTTTCCCTACACACTTTGATAGAAAAAATCATCATTGAAGGACTGTAGCTTTTTCAGCGGTATAGAATTTGTTGGCTTGATGATGAAAACACAACAAAATTTTTTTTTATCTTTTAACTGTTTATGAGTAATCTATAGACAATAAACCATTTTATTTTTTTGGCACAAATGGACATGACACGTAACCTCACATGTAGGTTTCAAGGCTAATGACTGACGAGTTGTAATGGGATTTTTTTTGAATATGTGTTGCTGAAACTGGGTTTTGCAGGAAGTGGATTGACAGGATTATGGGGTGTGTATCTTCATTGAGGTTTACTCTTCTCTTTAGTAGAACAGTAGCATCTGTTGAGCCTGGAAGGAAAATTCGACAAGGGATCCTCTTTTTACCTATCTTTTTTAGACAGCAGGCAGCAGCTGATGTTTTATCTTCTACGGTCTCAAAACACGTTGAACGAGGTGACTTAAATGGTGTTAAACTTGCTAGAAATTGCCCAACTGTTTATCATTGTTTTTTTGCCCACAGTGCTCTCTTCTCCATGAATGCAAAAAGGGAATGATTGTAGGGTATTGAGCAAGATTTTGAGAATATATTGTGATGCTTAAGTAAACTAATCTGGACAACTCCTGTATTTTTTCTCAAGTAATTCTTTGCAGGAGATTCAAAATGTTGTTAAAGGAAATTGAGGGTATCCAAGTAACTGAAGACTCTGGGAAATATCTTGGCTTACCTGTTCTTTTATTTGGGGTAGGTCTAAATGCATTGGCTTATATCAGAGATAGAATTGATAACTAAGGTTCACGGTTGCAAACATAATCTTTTATCCTATGCTGGCAGGAAGGTGATGATGCAGTGGTGAGTGCAATCCCAATTTTTCCAATGTTTTGTTTCAAGTTCCCAAAAACAACATCTGAGGAATTTGACAGAATAATCTCTAGGTTTTGGTGGGGCCAATGGAGTGAGGAAGTAAAGATTCACCGGAAGACCAGGAGCTCTCCAACAATGTCTAAGAAAGAAGGTGGTGTTTGCTTTAGAGATTTTTTTAATTTTCAAGAATGCGTTGTTAACAAAGAAGGCTTGGAGGTTGTTGCAATATCCAAATGGTCTGTGGGCAAGAGTGGTTAAAGGATTTTCATTTTCCTGACTCAAATTTCCTTGAAGCTGGAAAAGCCATAAAGCCTCATGATCTTGGTCTAATACCTTGGAGGGAAGAGATTTGTCGCTGAAAGAGTTATGTTGGCAAATTGGTAATGGTAATTGTATGCAGATTTGGGGAGATAGGTGGATTCCTAGTTTTCTACAGTGAAGGGCTACTGCATTGATGCTAACTTAATTGATGGAGAGAAGGCGGTGACTGTTTTGATAGTTGAAGGAAGATGGGGTTTATCCTCTATTTGTAGTTTAATCTCTAATAAGGAAAAGGATGAGATCTTGAGAATCCCAATTCCTCTTTTCCCTCGAGAAGGTAGACTTATTTGGGCTAAAGCCAACAATGATGTTTATAGTGTAACATATCGGTACTTAATGGCTAAACATGCAGTGGAGGTTAAGAACTTAAGCCCTTATTAGGACCTAGCTCTTCTTCTAATACCCCTAAGGGTCTTTGGGCAGCAATATAGAAGCTAATGGTTCCATCAAAAATAAAACTTTCCAGGTGGAGGGCTGCTCTAGGAGCTTTAGCAACTAAAGAAGCTTTGTTTAAAATAAAATGTACTTTCAATCCTCTGTGCTCAGTTTGTCAACATGAAGCTGAGACTTTAAAGCAACTTCTGCTTCTTTGTCCTTGGGTAGTGAAAACCTGGTTTAGTTTTTTTTAATCTTTGAATTTACAAAGCAGGTGTGTCACAAAATCTGACAAATGAAGTGCTGAATTGCTGTCTGAGACTGATGCATTAGATTATTATGGAAAGACTAATTTGGCATGTCTATGTCGGTGTATTTGGAAGGAAAGATGTGATTTTGTTTTCCAAGATTCTGTGGGGAATCTGAGCAGAGTTATAAATGTCTCTTCAGCTGTTCTTGATGAGTTCTGGGACTCAATGGTTTTGAAGGGGAATTGTACAAGCATTGGCTTGAAGTGAAATAGGGGTGAGTATTGGAGTTTCCCTGCTGTGAGGGAAATTAAATTAATATTTATGGCTTCTTCATTGCTGGATCAGTCTTAACAGGTGTGGGGATTATTTGTGTGAGGAAGGATTTGTGCTGCATTGTTTTGTGGGTTTGGTTACTGCAACTTCAGCTTTAATGGCTGAAGCTTTAGCCCTTCAGAAAGCTCTCCTTATAGTTGCTAATTTTGCCAACCAGAAAATGTGCATTGAAATGGACTGTGAGGAGCTCTTTTTCCATTTTAATAATAATGATATGCAGGGTGTGTTTGTTCTTCTTCTTGTTCTTGAATGTGTGTGTGTATATATATATATATTTTAATTTTTTCTGTCTTTTCAGATTCATTTCTCTTAGATGGCAGTAAACCGAATTAATCTTACTGCCCTAGTTATATTTGATGCCTTAATGCAAGGGTGGAGGCAGAGGAAATTTTTTTGGAATTATACGTAATTTTATAAAAATTAATATGTGAAGTTTATTTTATTTTAATGGTTACACGAAAGAGATTTATACGCAAACTTTATTTTTAAGGGCCATGTTTAATTTTTACCAAAATTTCTCTATACATTTTAGTTATTTGTAGACTGGCAAGGACGGATATGGCCCAACATGACCTGTTCCCCGAATGTGTGAATCAATCTTTTATGCTTAAATTTTTTTCCACATTAAAAAAAAATTTTTTTTTTGTGTTTGTTTTGTGAGGAAAAAAACCAAATTTCTTGTAAAACGCTTTAATGATCTAATTCTTTTTTATTTTCTTCAGAAAAGTTTAAAAAAAAGTATTATACATATAGCATTTTACAAGGACGACACCTACTTTTTGAAATAGCAAATTGAAATAAAGTTAAAATAGGAAGTCAATCTAGTGTAATTTAAATTAAGTGTTCATTTGACGTCAAGAATTGGCCAACAATTAGGCTCAGAATTAGAGTGTGAAATTGGAATTTGAATTCAATAATTTTAATTTTTTTGTTTGGATAATTTTTTATAATTACATTTCCAATTCCATATACTAATTCTATGGAATTAAAATATAATTAGTAAAAGTCATTTAAAATTTTTATTTCCAACCTCATAAATTATAATTTCAAATATTATAATTAAAGTGAGACTCTTATACTTTTAACACAACATTTTATATTTTAAAAAATTATTACTAACATTTAGTTTCAAATATTATATTTTTAAATTTTAATATTAATATAATTATAAAATAATAAAAAATTTTATTTTTAATTAATAAAGTATACATATATATACACAAAATACACACGCATGTTCACATATACATACTTATATACGCAGCATACATGTATGCACATACAAACACAATGAAATGTAATATAAACACAAATGCACACACATATATATATAGAACATATAATACATACGCACATGCACATGCACTTATATATACCAATATAAAATATATGTATAATAAATTTGTTACATACAAGCACATGCATATGCATAGATATATCGAATATGTAATATAAATGCATAAATGCATATATAATAAATTTGTTACACATACACACACATATATATATATATATATATAAAGAATATGTAATATGATATAAAAATATTAGATAGATTGTATATGTATATATTTATACACATAAGTACAACTTAATATTACAACACAACACTAGAATATGCATATGATATAACACAACATTGCATACGATATGTTTATACATCCATGATAGAACATTTATCATACATATAACATGTCAAATAATCTTTTTTAAAAATATTATTTTACATGTTAAATGTAATGTGATGTTACAATCACTGAAAATAATATCTTATATTGTCTAATCTAAATTAAAAAAAAAAAAAATATTTTTTGAAAAATAAATTATAAATGATTTTTAATATATTATTATTTTATCATTTTAAAAAATATTTATCTTTAATCTAAATAATAAAATTACAATTCTATATTCTAATTTTTTATTGATCCAAACATAACTTTTAAAATTCTAAATCAAGTCCTATTCTAATGAAATTGGAATTGGAATTATAATTTTATATTATGATTCTACTTCTTGATACCAAACGAAGCTTTGTGTATTTAGAATTTGGTATATTTGGTGTATTTAGTTATTTTGCAAATAGTTTTTCTATAAAAAATTAATATTTATTTTACAAAATAAAAATATAGAATAAAAAAGTACAAATGTATAGAAACCAAATTGGAATCTAATGTTGCTTTTTGACACCCACTAGATCGGAGACAAATGACAGAAGGTTTTTAAAGAAATAAAAGACAAACCAAATAAAAGGATGAAAGTAAAGAAAACAAATTTTGAAGAAAAAAAATGAATAGTTAAAGTAGTTTATAGCTTTTATCTACATACAAGAAATGAGTCCCGTAAAATACATGTGACCTGAAACAAATATCAGTTTTTTAAAATATGAAATCAAATGTTAAATAAAACAATTGAAGGACAAAAAAGAAATTAATAGTAATGAATAATAATTGGCTTATAATTATATAGTTAAATTGTCATTTTATACATTTAAAGTTCGCAACTCTACCAATTTTGTAATACATTAAATCTATAATAAAATTTTTAATATATTTATAATTTTGAATACATCAATACACTCAATTATAATATAGAGATATAATTATAATATTATTATAATTATATCACTATATTATAACTGAGTATATTAATGTATTTAAAAATTATAAGTACACCAAATATGACATATAAATTTATTTATAATTACTTATATATTTATTATGTTAATTTTTAATTAAAAACAAGTGTTTAGTTTAATAATAATATATAATTAAACTTTAAAATGATAGAATTATTTACAATAATCATACATCTCTTCGGATATAATTAAAAAGTTAAATATTTATTATATTTAATTAAAATTATAAGAAAAATATAAAAAATGCATGTATAAATTTTTTTCTTTCTTGAATTCCTATATATATATATATATATATATATATATATATATATATATATATATAACACCCCAATCATAGTTTTATTCAAATAAAAACGGACCAAGTTAACACATGGCTTCACATTTCTCTCAAACGATTATCTTCCTACGCCAACACATTCGAAAGCCCAGGAAAATAGATATCAACATCTAAAACAAAAACAAAAAGATAACAAACAAATCTATATATCGAGCTTGTTCTAAAAAATTGAGGCCCTGTATTTACTCTGATGGGAACGCGCTTGTTTCAGAAATTCAATTGCATCACCCAAATGCATCCATCTTCTTCAACTCCACATCGTTGCTCCCACAACCAAAGCCACTCCAATTGACATCAACGTCGTTCCTTGATTGCTAAATAAACCAACTCCTCCAGATTTTTCTTGAGTCGTGTCTTCCTCATCATCTTCTTCCGAGGGCTTCTCCTTATCAGATTTTGGCGTCTTTGCCAGAGCCGGAGCCGCCGCCGGGGCAGACTTGGGTAAAACAAAATCCAGAGGAAGAAGCACCTTGTCCAAGCGATATATAGCAAGCTGCCTGTCGGAGTATACTACGCCTTTAATAGTGGCATTCACGGCCCCTGTTGTAATATTCACACTGTCACCGTACGTTGTCACGTTGAGCTGCAGCCTCGTCGGATCATCAATACCGGCCAACGTCTGAACTGGGTTGTTCAGGGAATCGAAGTTTGTGCTGGAAACATAAGTGGGAAGAATGTGGAACTGTAAAAGTTCGATCTTTTGGCCATTATTTAGGGAGTTCATGAACCCAGCTTTGAGTTCTGAAAAGGCACCGTCGTCAGGTGCCAGAATGGTTAACCCTCCAGATTTTGCTGTTATGAGCTGTGAATTGACGTTGTTGATGATTTCTGTGGTTTTCAAGAGACGGGTCAGAACGGTGAATACCTTGGCCTTCTTGAGGATTTTTGTGATGTCGTCAGGGGTTGAATCGGAGGAGGAGTCAGGAGACTGAGGTAATGTGGGGACTAAGGGTTTGGCCGGCGCGGGCGCCGGAGCCTTGGGTTTAGGAGATGGTTTTGGTGGGAGTTTGGGAGATGCAGCAGGTGACTGGGCTAAAGTAGTGGTGATGGAACATAAAGAGGAAAGCAAAAGGAAGAGTGAGAATGAGAAGAGAGTCTGCTTCATCTTGGATGGTTGTGGGAGAATGAATATGACTGAAATTGTTGTAAGAATGAGGGGTTGATGAGGGAGAGGGATGGAGGAGAGGGGTTATATAGTGGCTGAGGAAATGATAGGTAGGTAAAATGTTTAGTTGAGGAGCTTATGGTCGCGTTTTGTTCTGTGAGGTTATATCTCATCCCATCTGTCATGGAGAGATTAAGCATCTTTTTACGTAGATATTATTTGCATCTGTATACAAAACCCATAATACAGAATTTCAGTCCAGTGTTGAACAACTGTGGAGGACTGCTTTCTGAAATTTCAGTGAAGAGATTGTGGTTGGAGAAGGAGACCATGCAGGGTGGTCACAGATGAACTCTGAAGAAATTGCAATGGCCTCCTCTACTAAAAATATAATTATAATACAAACTGAATCGCATGAATTGGATTGGAAATGGCATGGTTTATGCTAATTCAATAAAAAAAAATATGATGAAGTTGATTTTTCTTTTCATGTTATTTATATTATTTCTGAGAGGAGATTTTATTTAATCATTAACTGTATCATGTATAACTATAAATAAGAAAAATAGGAGTGAGTTGACAGAAGGAAAAAAAGAAATCGCCTCACAGGTATTATTTTTTCCGACATACATTCTCTCATATCACTCGGGATAGCGAATTATAAAATTTAAATATCTTTTATAAATTTAAATTATTATAATTTTTATTCAATAATTTATCGTAATTAAACATCATTTTATATTTTTACTGTATCACAAAAAATCCCAATTAATTGCAAATAATGATGATGGGGGCACTTGATGTCATCATTGAAGGATAACAATGGAATTCTAAATTGTTTCCTCAAACACTTGGATTGAAAAAGTCATGATGTTTCAATTATTCATTTCCTTTTTAACGAAAATTCATCTTTCATATTTTAACCTTTATATCATTGCAGATTTTTGTGCTTTAGGATGAAAAGGCATCTTAAATTTGTTTAATCGTTTTAACCCTTGCAAACGGGGTGTGACATTTTTAACCCCACATGTGGGTTCTCACTTCTCAATCAATAGAGTTCATGAATTAGATTCATCGTTTTAGGTCCTTTTTACTTAACACTCACAAAGTCACAATCGTCCTATTACGTTGGAGATATATATGATTGGCTAGAACGACAATGATGAACAAGCTGCCACGTAGACGTCAGAAAATTACATTTGAGATTATTTTTATTGAAAGATTCCATCCATCCACTCAAAGAATATGCTTATATTTCTCAATAAAATTTGCCTCTTCTTTATCCACACACCTTTTTTAGTTATAAACATCCATCCAAACGAAACAGCTAGAACTTACATTTATGATAATTCCAATTTAACTTAATTTAAAATCCATCTAAAGTGATAAGAGACTAGAATTTGGAAACTGATACTCAGCG
Organism: Delonix regia; assembly: GCA_037074485.1. Classification (NCBI taxonomy): domain Eukaryota; kingdom Viridiplantae; phylum Streptophyta; class Magnoliopsida; order Fabales; family Fabaceae; genus Delonix; species Delonix regia. Next base: position 14,892,805 of record CM073456.1, on the reverse strand, counting down.
TAATTAACTTAATGAAGAAACTGCAAGAGTTACTCTTACAGTTCTATTAAGTATTAGCGTGTTGCTCGTATTTTTCATCAATCATTTTTTAGTAAAAGACTAAAACTTGAACTAAAATTCGTCTCTGACTACTTGATTGGATTTTTTAATTTTTTTTTTTTGGATTTACTGGATTCAGTTCTCGTCGATTGCAGCATACCGAATTAATCCTCACTCTGGGATGCACAGATTGGATAGACAGACCGCCTCTAGTAATTTTTTGTGCCTGTACGTGAATCAGTCAATTTTTGCTGATTTCTCATTATAGTCAAATTTTGTTTTAATTGAATTTCTCAAAAATAATGATCTTGGTTAACGTTGTAAAGAATTTTTTCAAAATGATTTCTGTATTAGGTTTGTTAATAAATAATGAATATAAAATGATGAGTTGATCTAACAAAATAGGGAAAACTATTATATCGATCACTCACATTTATATTTTGTGATAATTTAATTCCTTATAAATTATCCATACCAAATCAATCTTTTACAATTTTTATTTTGTATAAAATTAATCTTTCATTAATCCCTCGTTAATAAAGTGATAAGATAATGGAGGGACTATTTTTATATAAGATAAGAATTGTAATGAGATGATTTAACATGAACAATTTATAAAAAATTAAATTATTATAAAATATAAAAATGAAAAATTGATTTAATATTTCCCTAACAAAATAAGTAATGTAGTTGTTATAGGTGTTTAGCCCTAAATTTTTATAGGTCCAATACAATTCAAATCCTACCACCAAGGTCCAATGAATCTTAAGTTACACAAAATTTAATCCTGAAGCTGCGAATTCATATTAGATGTTGTTATACCTCCAGCACCACCTATGCTGTTGCTTCTCATCTAAGTCGTTTGTGCAATTGATGGAGGTCCATGTGTCACACTGCCTATGCATTCCAGACTGCACCGTTTCACTAAGTTAAACGGTGTGTTTTGCCTCATTGTTTTCTTAAATTTGTAAATGTACAATGATGTTATTTTTCTCAAATTATTTATTATATTTTTATTTATATCTAGTGTCTATTTTTTTTAATTTTATAGCCTCGTTTTTTGGCCAAAAGTATTCCATAGACTACAATGACATAAACACGATATTTGTCTTTCTATTCTAAACATTTTTAATATATATATATATATATATATGAACGCAATGTTTAACCTAAGTAAAATGGTACGTTTAAGAACGCACAGTCAGCGTGGCATAAGGACATCCGTCGATCGCACGAATGGCTTGGATGGGGAGTAATAGCATGGGTGCTGCTAGAGGCATAACAGCATCTGATCCGAATTGTGAAGTTGCATACAATAATTGCAATATATAATAAGTTGCTTTCAATAATGTGGCTCTACTAATGGTAAGTTACTTTAAACTGTGCAATTCAACCAATAGCAAGTTATGCTAAGTAATACAGTTTAATTAAAAGGATTATATCAACTCAGTTGAAATCATAATTTACTCACCTTTTTTGAAGTACAAATAATGCATCTTATCGTATTGCACAACAGATTGATCTTTCTTCGCATACAATACACTTGTAATATTTAATATCATAATTCTCACTCACTTAATATGATAGTCCTCTTTCTCTCCAAGCTATTATTTTTCCCACTATTTGACTTGTGTATCTTCTTCAAGACATTATATTTTTTAAGTTTTAATAGATACTTAAACTTTGAGTTTTAAAAAGTGTTTATGTAACATTTTACTAGTCATAATTTATTTTGTTATATATATATATTTCTTGTTCCGTTAACCATTTGGTAATAAGTTTATGGTTAAAAAAACCATTTTAAAACAAACGAATTTATCTTTAAAGGACAAATGTAAAATCACTTTTTTTCTTCGTATAGCATATATTGTCTTTTATTTTCGCAGCTCTTCCAATGCTTCACTTTTGTACTATCAACGTTGGAAGCATGGCTTGGAAAGTGTCTTGTTATATAATAATTTCAACTAGTTTATATATAACTTCACATAATTTGAGAGAGTAAAATCACGCAGTACAAATATAGTTTCATTAACAAGAAACAAAAAAAAAAAAAACCAAATTGACACATAGGTTTACTTTGGAAATCGCAAAAACAAATTGTCTTCCTACTCTAACATGATCGAAATCCCAGGAAAAAGACATGAAAGTTAAATAATAATAATGATAATAATAAAAATAAAATTCAGCGAGCTTGCTCTAAAAATTTGAAGTAACTACACAAATGGGTTGTCTTTAACTTGACATCGTTGTTGCTGCAACTAAAGCAGCAACTCCAGGAGACACCAACGTTGTTCCTCTAACGCTTATCAAACTGATTGCATCAAAGCTGTGCTTGGCTGTCCCCACCTGATCATCATCATCCAACGATGAGTCTTTATCGGCTTTTGGGACTTTAGCCACGCCGGTGGCTTAGGCTGAAAGAAGTCCCAAGGAAGAAGCACCTTCTTCTTGATATATGGCAAGATGCTTATTGTGGTGTACAATGCCTGTGAGTGTGGCATTAACCACAACTGTTGAAATATTCACACTGTTTCCATGTGCCGTCACGTTAAATTGTACAGGGTGGAGATCTCCTCCTGTAGAGGCTTTATAGGAGATTATCCTATAACCTCTACACAGCCGTTCGATCAGAGCAAAGGTTGAGATTTCCTTTTGTTTGATTTTTTTTTTTGTGCTAAAGCAGGCATAAAACGACATCGTTTCATTTACGTTTTGTTTTTTTCATAATGTGTTAGACTAAAACGTAGCCTGTGGAGAAGTCTTCTTCTCCCTCGAAGATGCGGACATTTGCATAAAATTTTTGGAGCTGTAATTTCTAGCCATTTGGAGAAGATTTGTGTTTAACAATCACCCACCTCTGATTTCACAACAAAATCCACCACAGCATTCCGCCTTTCTTCTTGTATGCACAGCATCTCCTAGTTCCTAATCAACTCATCTCTTATCCATAACCCACCTCCTTCCCAAAGTCCATCTCCTCTGACTACTTCACCCAAACTGCGAACGCTTCTCTCTTATGCAGCCTCCTAATAGACAGATCCTATTCGCATCAAGTATCGATCCCTCAAGACTGTTCTTCAATCTTAACCCAATAATGTCTCCACAGTAATGACTGTTCTTCATACTTTGCTACGTTATAGCCAAGATACCTTCTCCTTCAAAAGGAGATGGAGATGTTTCTACACACAACTTGGTTGCAGATGGTTTTATCCATATGTTTGCATCTTTGAAGGAAAAGAAGACTTCTCCACAGGAATCTGACATATTTGGCAAAAAGAAAAAAAACTAAATGAAACAATGTCGTTTTGTGCTGCTCTAAAAAAAATTCAAACAAAAGAAGATCTCAGTCGTTGCTCTAATCGAACGATTGTGTAGAGGTTACAGGAGAATCTCCAGTAAAGCCTCTACTGGAGGAGATTTCCACCCATGGCAGCCTGGTGGGGTTGTCTCCGGCCAGAGTACGAACTGGTTTTGTCAGAAAATCAAAATTTGAGCTCGAAACGTAAATGGGGAGGACGCGGAACTGTAAAAGTTTGATCTTTTGACTGTCATCCAGAGAATTGAGGAACCTTGCTTTGACCTGTGAAAAAGCAAAGTCGTCCGACGCGAAAATGGTCAAGTCCCCATATTTGGTTGTTATGAGCTGGGAATTGATTTGGTTGATGAGTTAAGTGGTTTTGAGGAGACAGATTAAGACGCTGAAGTATTTGGCCTCCCTGAGGATTCTGATGATGTCATCAGTGGAAGAATCAGAGGAATCTGAAGAAGGTGATTATGGTAAGGTGGGAACAGATGGTGGTGATGGTTTTGCTGGGGATTTAGGTGATGCAGCAAGTGCTTGGGCTAATGTTGAACAGAAGGAGGAAATAAGCAAGAGGAGTAAGAAGGAGACGGAGAAGAACAACGAGAAGGAAGCTTGGGTCTTCTTCATGAAAGTAAGTGAAAACTTTGAAGAAAGGAAGTGATTAATATTGAAACCTGTGATTGAAGTTCGATATGAAGGAGGGTGGGGAGGAGAGTGGTTTTATAATGAGTGAGCAAAGGATAGGTTGGTGAAAGGTTTAGTTATGAAATGAAGGTATAGTTGGGTTTTGTGAAGTTGTGTCTTATTTGTAATGGAGGTTAAGGAGGCGCATCAAATAGATAAAAGGTGATGGAGATTTCAGAAGGAGATTGGGGTTTTGCTTGGAAATGCAGGGAGAATTGAGTGAGAACTGGGAACTCAATTGGGTGGAATCTGATAAAGATGCATATTTATTTTAATGACGTAATTTGCTTTCTCTTCCAAATCTTTGTCACTGACACACTCGACTCAACCAAATTATGAGGTATTCATTTTTATTCCACGATGTCCACCTTGTAAAAGACTACACAGATTTTGAGCAAAATTTTGTTTTCATACACAGGATATTTTTCAAATTAGTTTCTTGTCCTCTCAAGTTAATCGTTCATAGATAAGGTATTTTTAAATTTGTTCATTCATAAAATCACCTTTTCATTTCACATATGGATAATTTTCACTGTAGTCCCTCAAATAAAACCTATATCAATAATATTATTAATAATCCATTGAGCACAATAAAAGTGTCACATATGCCGGCTCTGAACAACCAAATAATATTTGTCTTAGTGTTTCATTTAGGTGGACAAGAAAAAAGTAATATTTATCAAAAAGGGTCTCAAGGGAACTTTTTTTTTTTTTTGGTTACTAGTGCCAAGGAACATTAAAAGACCTTATTATTAATAATTTTATTTGTGAATTGTGAGAGGCGAAATTTAAAAGATAATTTTGAGAGACTGAATAAGAAAATTATTACCAATGAAGCATCAAATTTTTGTTTTTGGAGGGACTAAATTAAACAAAACTAATCTATAAAAAAAAATTCAAATTTAAGCGCATTCAACCCAAGCTCAATGTTATGTGTGGGAACCTTCCATTAGGTGTTTGGACGATGGCACTGAAAGTGGATCCATAACATTTTTCTATCTCATTGGGCTTAGAATTACCGGGGCCTCCTAGTTACTATTTTTCCCATTTATATATTCCAGAGCCCAAGAAAATCTGTTTTTCGTCAGAAAAATAAATATTTATGTTTGTGATTACTAACGTGGACTTTCTATCAGAAATTTAAAACACAAAAAAAGAGGTATGGGCCAACATGGACTGTTGTTAATATCCCAATCTCCATTGTTCTTCCTCGAGTCCAATATTAAGATTTATATGACCTTGCCTAATTGGGAATTCATTTTAGTGCGATTTCATCTAATTAAAGAATTAATCAAATCATCTCTGGTTACTCTTATTTTCCATTGAGTTTGAGCCCTAAATTTTTTAGAATTTAAAATTAAATGGTGTGTTGCCTGTATTATTAGATCCAACTCTTAGTTTCAGACGAGTAGACTAAACTAAACTGTTGCATGTTCTATTCTACTACAGTTTTTAGTTGTTAGGCCTCAGTGCATTTTCTCGAATGAAATATCTATTCTGAAAAGAAGAAAAAACTAAAAAATGACATTTAAAATATAATATTGAATAAAAACCGAATAATGTGATGATTAATATTTTAAGCTTATGTTATTTGTGTAAGTTATGAGTTGTTCAAGAGCTATATTGTTGAAAAAGAATGAGCTATGATCACGGCCAACACAAATAAATACAAAATGGGCATATGTAAGTAAACTAACTAGGATAAAGTGATTGTCTTGTGATGCTGTCCACACATAGAGAAACAATGTAAAACATCCAAAACCACAAAAGACAACTAGTTGGACAATCGATAATAGTAGTGCATTGACATTAAAGTTTAATTCTCCTAGCTTTCTAACAAGAGTAGTTTATATATAGTTTGCCTCATTATTACAAGCTATGATTGCACTGATTTTTCTAATAAACCTCCTTGTGGGGGGAAGCTGGAGGGTGAGTTTAAAGGTAATATATATAGATTTCTTTTGGGGACATGGAAGCTTCTCAATGGATTGCATGGAAGGAAACCTTCGTCCTACAATGTGGTAGTAAATGTAAACAGGATCAAAACGATGAACATTAATTGGTTGGTTCTGACCATAACTGATTGAGAAAACTGAACAAACTTCCATGTCATTCGCTTTTCAGAAGTTCTTTGATTTGCAAGAGTACCCAGTATTCTCATAATACAGAAGAAGAAGAAAAGAAACTTTTTATTGTGGGGAAAGGGAATTCTCACCACAGACTGACTTTAATTCACAAAAAAGAGAAGGAGGGGATGGGAGCAAACAAAATAAAAAGAAAATTAATTTGAAAGCACTACAAAATACAAAATGTTGATCATCTAAAAATACTTAAGTACATATAATCTATCACATGGTTATACAGTAAACCAGTAAAATATTCCCTAAAGTGAGTATTGCAAGTGATAGAATCCACTGACATACTACTCTAGTGAATTTTTACTGGCTTATTATACAATCATGTGGTAAAGTATTATGTACCTATATATTTTTCCTTCAAGCTCTCTTTGTCACAATGAAAATGCTACTGCTGCAACAGCAATAATCACCACTATCCCATGCCTTTGTTTCAAACTCATAGCAGAAGAGTCATCCGCTGGAGAAGCAGGACTCTCTGCAGATTTCTTCTTAGAAGTCTTAGGCCTGGAAGGAGCCGGAGCCGGTGCCGGAGGCTTTGGAACGAAGAAGTCCCGAGGAAGAAGCACCTTGTCCAGCTGATAAACCGCAAGCTGATTATCAGAATACACAGTACCACCCACAGTTGTGTTAACAATCCCCGTTGTCATATTCACTTGGTTTCCAGAACTTGTTACGTTCAATGCCAACCTATCAGGATCATCACCAGCCTGCGTTCTCACTGGGTTGCTCAAAGTGTCAAAATTTGAGATCGCAACAAATGTGGGCAACAAGTGAAATTGAATGAGCTCGTTCTTTTGCTGGTCACTGAGGGAATTGAGAAATCCAGGTTTGAGGCTAGCAAAGGCATTATCAGTAGGTGCAAAGAAGGTTAAGCCATTGTTCGAGTTTAAGAGTTGGGAGTTTATTTGAGTAGCGACTTGGGTGGTCTTGAGGAGACGAATGAGAGTGGTGAATCCTCCGGCCTTATTGAGGATTCTGATGATGTCGGTGGGGGCCAATGACGGTGCAGGCGCCGCCGCCGGTGACTGAGCTGAAGCATTGGTAGAAATGGAATAGCAAAGGACCACCAAAAGAAGCTTTATCATCACCATCTTTTGTGTTTGGTGAGTGGGAATCAGTGGGAAGATGAAGGAGTGTGGTCCTTGATGTGGGAGTGTTGGAAGGAAGGAGGGAATTTATGGAGGAATGGATGGGGATTATCTTCAGATTAGGTGACAATGAAATGTTGATCATATCTGGTTATGAATAAATTAACGAAAGGTAGTGTGTCAAAGGGAGAGACATGAATTTCATTACACTGCAGTAGACACTAGGCAGTTGGATATTGCTTGGGAAGGCAGGAAAAACAGTGAGATATGCGAGTGGGTGTGTGGCCGAAAAAAAAAAAAAGAGGGAAATGATTGCGTAGCATTCTCAAGAAATTGTTTTAAAATAGCGAAAATCAATTGGTCGGATGCCACAATCTTAAGGAACAAGTACCTTCTTTGCTTTGAGGAAGTTTGATGATCATTTGAGTTAGCTTCTGACCTACGAATGGTTGCCACTTGCTCAGGGTTGATTGCCCTCTGGATCACCTTTGCAATTTGACTTTTATTCAATGATTCAATCTAACTCTATTTTACACCTTTTAATTACCATATTTTGGTTGGTAATAGGAGAAAGAGAACTCATTACGCATCACTAATAAAAGAACGTAGGGAGTATATAAGACAGCATTTTGTTTCTTTCTCAAATATCACTTGGAAGTTTTTCTATTTTAATCACCCATTCTACCCTGGTTTGTATTTAACCATCAAATCATTGGGCCGAAGTTTATGTCACCAGAAAGTTTGGAGTTAGTATTAGAAGAAATGAGATTCCAAGAGCTAACTGTTTTGTTTATGACAAACTTCATCTTCCACATTATCTACAATTGGGGTATGGGAACATATTCATGATCCTTGTGAGAACTTCTAAGACGATCAGTTTGAGTTATAGATAGTTATTCTAAATCCGGAGAATGGAATAGATAGCTTTCATTATTGACATTTTCGGCTAGAAACTCCCTTTACTTTGGTTCTGGCTGCAACTCATCGCTAGGCTATATGTGAGTCAACACTTGATTTAGGAAACATGCCAAAACGGGTCCATTGGGGCTCCATTTCAATATTTTCTTTTTTCCCTAAAACAATAGCAATCGAGCATTTCAATGTATATGTTGAAACCATTACAGAAAGAACAGTAAGTGACCTATAATCAATTGACAACTTGAAATAATTTGCATTCCTCAAAATATAAACGCATAACTGTTTTATTGACAACATGTCTAATACAAGCGCCCCTGGCCTCCAGTTCATTTAACTGATTAGAATCTAAAATCCCAAAAAAAAAAAATAATAATAAAGAAGGAAGAAGAGGAAGGCACGCCATCTAATATCAATTGAAAAATAATGAGCTTCCAGGCTTTAGCTGAAGCAGGAGAAGATCAAGGAACCCCTGAGGAAGGAAGGATTATGAACTACTCTACAATATTGCTAGAGGAAATCTGATACTCAAATGAGCCAGCAGTGGTTAGTAATTACAGTTGCAGAAGAAGGATTGACTATCCCAATTAACACAGATGATGTTCAGATTTGCATCTTCAGTAATTCCTGATGTTAGCAAATGCTATTTAAGAAGTTCAAGTACAAATTGCTAGAAACACCAAGTAAACGCCTGCAGCATGCTCTGGGAATTTCTAACGATCAAGAAGCGAGGTTTATTAAAAGATAGTAGATGTGAAATGAGAGTGCTTCTGCATGGTCCTGCCTCATACTTGACATCATAACCCAAACTTTAGCAGAAACCACCTAACTAAGCAACCACATTTTGAAGACTACTAACTCCCTGCTGCACATCTGGTGGAATATACTGGTTTATGCACTAGATGCAATGGGAAAGAGAAAGAAAGTCATACATTCTTCTCTATTTGGAAGTTTCTTACCAATTGTTTGCAGCAAAAAGGCTATACTAGCCTTAGAGAGAATACATATATGACCGACATTGCTTTTACAGATACAGGGCAAGAAAAAGGAAATTATGGCATCAGAGAAGAAAATTAACTCATTCTGTAAAGTAGACGAAACCAGACAACTGTAGCATTGTTTCTAAACCAATCAGTTGCGATCCACACAAGCCTGATAGGAAAACAAAAGATAATTCCTATCACTCAGCCAGCAATAAAAATGTAAAATTACAATACTACAAAGGCACGAAAAAGTAGAAAGAACACTGATGTCTGCTCTTCATATGTCCAAAAGGCAAATTAACTTCAGATAAAATACCACAATTCCAATTTTAAAAGAAATAGCAACTGCTGCATGCTACCAAAACACATCTGATTTGACAAATAATGAAGACACCAACAAACAGTTGCCAACAAAGCCCTACAGTTTTAACAGGTTTCAGATGTATCTTAGACCCAGTGAATAGGCTTCCACTTTAATGAACCAAGCATTTAGGTCAATCACAACTCAAAAGTATCCGTAGACACGGGAAAATTACATTTTGCCACATGGAACTTTCAAATAGAAGTATTAAAATGTGAATGGTGTGTTCGTCACCGTGATAGATCGTCATACATGCTTTTGATACTCAACATACAAATTTAGTTTAAAGTATATAATTAGATTCTCCACTAGCATGCATTATTTCACATTTCCAGGCCTTCCCCATCTCTGCATGAATTTCTCTTTCTTAATGCATCCGCAGCTTTTAGTTTCTTAGGAACATAATCTGAACAAGCAAGAGCAACAGAGGCGGCTTTCTATATCAGTTCAAGGGAAACCTTAAAACCAATATTAAAAAAATAAATAAATAACTTCCATAATTTCCAATAGGAAAGCACTATGACGGCACATAGAAATTACCTGAAAGAAAGTCATATCTCCTTTGACTACCAACAACATGTGCTGAAGAGTAAAAGAGGTTCCCGATTAGTCATTAAATAATACTGAACAGTCACAATGCACATGCAAGCACACTCATGCTCAGTGATAGGGTGCAATCAAGAATTCATAAAACTAGTGGCCTGCAGTAAATTAAACGATGGTGGCAAATTCAAGAGAGAGAACAGAGACTGCTTTCTTGACTCTTGCTGTATTTATTTTCTGATAAAAAGTTTCAGTCAATATTGCTCAGAGAAAGAGAAGCCAATCTCTGCAATACAAGGGACAAAATGATCCTAAAATAAGAGCAATGGAAGACAAGAGAGAGAGATATACCAGATCCATTGCTTTTTTCTGGGCAAAGATAAGTTTAATGAATTTATTGTACCTCCACCATTTAGGCCTAGCATAATGCTAATTTCTGTTTTCTAATACACATAAACCATAATATATGTTTTCGGAACCAGCTGGACGTTTCTTAGTCCACATTAATTGGAGATTAAATATTTGCAATTGTTGGACTTGATACACGATATTTGTTGGATTATGAGATCTAATATGATAGCAGCATGATTTCCCTACGTAAAGCCCTTATAAGAATCATCCAAGAGTGAAACAAACAGAGAATCATAGTTCTCCATATTTTCATAAATCCTTTATACAAAGAGAATCATCCAACCTTGGTCTTAAAATACAAATGCTAGGTTCACTCATCCTTCTTGTCTCGTTATCCTCCCATGAAATGCACAACATTCTTAACCAGCAAATAACATGGAATCCTACTCAATTAATTAAATATAAAAGCAAATATGGAAAAAGGTGAAGTTATACATCTAATGATATAAAAACCACATTTGAATTCAATTTTTAACCATGATGAAGAAATTTAACTCTGTGTTCACAGAAGAGCTAAAAATGCTAATGATGATGGAAAAATCTTCAGTTTGAAATATTATTTACTTCTGTAGTGAAGAAGGCCTTTAGAGTTTAGACCATATAGCATCAGTCCTTAGCACAACAAAACAGACTTCTTTATAATGAATCAATTTGACTGACGACCTCACTTTCCAACTTCAATGAACTAACATTTTGATGGAACAAGTTAGAAGAATAACTTGAAAGCTATATTATCGTGAAGGCATCGCATACTTTGCCTTGATCGTATTTGAGAATTTAAAACCGAGAACATAATCTAAGAAGAAGCAGATAGTGTGCTTGGCATTTCCCTCTCTAACTTATAAAGAATTTCCAGTATACCAGTATGAATAGAAAAAAGTATGGCCAAGTTTAAAATAACTAAGCCAGAGACTGTCAGATCCTATGAACAATTGAACATCTAATAGCAAGAGAGGAAGATTACATAGGCGCTGGTAACCAAGAGATTTCTTTCGATCCTGAACAGAACAAGCATAAGCTTCCCGTGTAAATTGTTCAAGGAACTTAACCTGCAACCGGGAAAGGCAATTAGGGAGGCCTGATAATATGTTGAAGGAGAAAAGAAGAACACTAATATATACAACATTACATAACAACTTTTAGTGTTAACAAGGATAAAAATATGCTTTTTTAGTATTTAACAACAACAATAATCTCCGTAAAAGCCTAGTAAAGAGAAGCAGTCCCTACTTCAAACATGACTGTCGAACTAAAGCTTAACATTGAAAAAATGAACTCGAAGTAAAAATACAAAAAGAAAAAACATAATAGAATAGTACCGTAGCTTTGCTGATAACCCAAATGGCTTCCTCAGAAACACGTAAATGGGGATCTTCTGCCTTCACTATTGTCTTGATACGATTCATCGGAAGCTTAATCGTTTTCGCGTCTTCTTTACCTTCAACTCCATAATCGTCAACTTGCTGCTTTCGTTTGCCTTTCTTGGGTTTTGCTCCACTTGTTTGCCCATTTGTGATTCCATTGTTGTATATTTCTATTTCATGCCCTTTCGCTGCTTCTTCGAGGAACTCTGTGCTGGAAGACGGAAAGATCAATACTTTACCGTCCTTCTCCTTCACATTGCCATTGCTGAGTTTATTCTTCTTCTTCTTTAAGTCCTCTTTTCTAGGTTTACTGGCTTTACTCGCTGTTTTTGAGCTTTCTCCATTGTTGCTTTTCGTTTCTGTTTTCGACATTTTGGAGGGAGCCATGAATCACAACTTCGAAGCACTGCCGGCGTCCACGGAGTGGTTCCCGTCTAAAGCGGGCATCACATCGTTAACCAAATGGGCCTATGGGGCCACACCTCAAAACTATGAGAACTCTTTGACGCAAAACCAAAAATTTTAAAAACAAACTTGTCTGGAATCTGGATGTCCAAACTCCATTGCAAAGTTGAATACAGGTAAAATATAGACTTTGGAAATTAAATGAAAAAAAAAATTTAAGGGACTAAGTTCTTGTGTGTTTGGTTTAGTATTTAAAATATTTAAAATTTTGTTTTTACATTTAGATAAAATATTTTTTTGTAAATATTGTTGTTTGGTTTAATGTTTAATTTTTTTAAAATTAATTGTATTCTGTAAACTTCTATTTATATATAAACAAAAAATAGTTGTTTTTTTTAGTTGAATAATTGTATAAGTGACAAAAATTAATTTTTAAATTAATATTTTTAAACATAAATTATGATAATACAAAATTTTAATAGATCAAAATCAATTTTAAAAATCAAATTGATCCAAAATCACATTAATCCAATACCAATAATTGTTAAAAGGTAAGATTTAAATTGAAATATAAATATCTTTTTTCCCCAACAAAAAAAAAAACCTTTCGGGCAAAGTAGCGATGATGTTTTGAATTCATTATTTCAAAAATTACATTATCGAACATTTATCGAAGGGAACATTTTTTTTCTTTATTTCTCATTAAACGCATGCTGTATTGGACTTTAAAACTTCATCTTAAAAAAATTAAAAGGCTTTTCTTTAAAATTTGTTCTATTAGACTGAGCGAGACAAAAATTATTATGTATTTCTAAATATCAGTAAGTGATTTTTTTATATCATATAAAATAAAGAAGAACATTATAGAAAAATGATGATCATGGGCTACATTATAGGCCCTTATTTCTCTTGGTCACAACTTACAACATAAACCATATCAAAATTTATTCACAGAAAGTACATCTTGGATCCCACGATCCCATGATTGATACTATCAGTACTGAGCAACTCCGTCAATGGTAGCAAACCTAGACGGCCTCTGGAACCTGCAGTCCCTGCATGAAGGTGAAAACAGAGAAGGAGTTCTGTACCTATCCTCCCCACCCATTATTGGCATAGGAACCCCTCTCTTCACAGGGCTCACATAGTTTGGCCTGTATGTCTTACCCAGAACTCCTTCAACCATATCTGTAAGGTTCGCAAACCTGAACTGTGTCTCCAAGTGAGCAAAAGCATCGTCTTCTGGCAACTGGTAATTGTGAACCCTGTTTTCTTCCTCCCCTATAGGCCTCACAATAATGTCCATTTCCAACAATCCTGAAACTGTCACTCTCACACTATTCACTTCATCAGTTCTTTCCACGATTACTTCTCTTTCTTCCTTATTAGCCCTCCATTCAGCCTCTCCATCGGTAGGAATTGTGACTGTTTTCCCGTCCCACTGTACTATGAGAGAATCTACTTTGTCATCCCAGTGAGATACTCTGTTCGCTGCGATTACGAGAGTGTGGGTGTCAAACATGACAGCCAGAGCCTGGACCCATGTGAAGTCACGAGCCCTTCCTTGGGGTCGAGTTCCAATGAAGTGAGCATTGATTTGAAGGTTATCATCAGAGACCACTGCAAAGTTTCCTCCTCTGGCTCCGTGGAAGTAGAACATCACACCGTCACCACCAACAAAGCGAGGATCGTAACAGAGTGCACCATACCCATTACAGTTGGCTTTCCTATCTGCCATCCAAAACATTATATGAGCTTCCATTATGAATATTTTTTATTTAGTGTATACGTATAGTTGGATATTGTATAGAATAAGACTGTAATTCACTAAATTCTAATTCTAACTAGCTCTATATAAATAAACAAGACTGATATACAATAACATAATTAATTCTATTAATATAGGGAGATTCCTATACACTCATGTAAAACACCTGTCATACTTCTATAATTGAGTAAAGAAATTTTAAGTCTTGAAAACCTTGACATATCTTCAATAATGTGAGTATCTTATACAATTAATGATCTCCATCCAAAGCAAATCCAAAAAAAAAAAAAAAAATCAATAGATATCCTACACTACTCTGATTCAAATTTCGTTTTCTGTTTCCTTCATATATATATGGACACATGTTGCTTTGAACAGAAGTAACATTCAATGAAAGCAAAGGATAGCAGTGAACTTACACTTGCAAGTGGCTTCGCATTTGCTGCTACAGTCCAAGAAGCATCCCTTATGCTTCCTGTTCTTCTTGGGCTTGCGCTGTTTACACTCAGATGGGCAAACAAGGGTCTTGAAGTGACAGGATCCCCTTGCTTCACAGAAAGCTCGTTCTTGTCCCGATGGCAGAGGCGACAACATCCTATAGTGTGTCGTTGCAGCATCATGCGGTGGCTTCTTCGTCTTGTTTCCATTACCTTGAGCTTGAGCAACAGCGGCTTCCATGGTGACAAACAAGAGGAAGAAGGCCACGAAAATGTTCGACTTTCTTGTACCCATCTTGGCTATCTATTATGAAGTTGAAGTCTTTGTTTCCTAGTCACCTTGGCTTTGATGATTTTCAAATGCTTCAATGACAGAGGAGAGAATGGGTTGGGAAGAATAGGTTGCAGAAGGGAGAGTATATATAGAGAATTTTAGTGTACAAATTGGCCCAGACGTTCGGCTTAAGCTATGCTTGTATTTTTCTTCTTTAAATGTCACATGCGAGAAACAGTGCCATAGATAGGTATGACTCTTTACACACAAAACCTTTTACCTAAAACTCTTCAAAAGTTTGTGGTTGCTTGGTTCGTGGTGATAGATGGGGCATTTAATACGGAACTATATATTGATAACGTTATTTCATGGACTAGTAAATAACTTGCTGTTTAAACATTTTCCCCTGAAGACCCAAATGGAGTTGGACTCGCACGTTCTATAAAAGGATTATTCAAAGACTTGGAGTTCAAGATTATGGACTCACGGGATTAACAGCAAAGCAGCGTAAAAATATATATATATATATATATGAAATAAGCAAGTTGGACGTATTCAATTCTTGGACAGCTTATAACTATACGTAGGTGACATGCATGAGGGCAGTACGATACACTTCTGTTCAGCTTCTAAGCTACTCGCTAACGTTGTGGTTACGCAGAATTTTATGCAATTAAAGTTGGGTTCTGTGTGGCTAAAGCTTCGCTTATTAAAATAAATCTTCTTGATGAGTAATTAATGAGAGGTTTTGTATGTGTTGGGTTATAAACGAGGATCTTTGATTAATAGATCATGCGTTTAGGTCACCTAACTGCTTCTTCTGACAATTCAGTGGAAGTCAACTCCTCCGTTGCTGCTTCATTTGCCGGCCGACGACCCTATCGTCGTTGACAAGCCATTGTTTTCCATCAATGGAAGCCAAGCCACGTGACTAGAGGTCGCCGTCCCTCTCCTTTCTTGTTCCCAGGTTATATCCACGCTCTCTCTACACGAATTTGAATATGCTGCGGTCTCCTAAAGGAAATTATTTACTGTTGACTTGTGAAATTCCTTAATAAATCGTTTTATTAAAAAATTACTGGTTGATTAATTTAAACCGTCACAATTCTTTCAATATTTTTAACCATTAAATCAATATATTTCCTCCCAAATCTAGCAAACTCAAATTATTCTATACACAAATTAGTCATCTACATTTTCTTCTAAAATGAGAAAAAGATATAAGAAGTGAAATGTGTATATTCACCTTCACTCCTTTCTACTTTGCTTTCTTTTTTCATTGTATTGTATAAAAAGTTTACCAGACGAAAATGTACAAGTTCCTTATTCTTTACATGAAACTCCTAACTTCCCATTTATTTTTAATAAGTGCATTAAAAAGCATGATATTTGATTATTTACATCGTCCCTAGCCAGCAAGTTTCAAGATATAACCCTTGGATATATCCCTTCAATGAGTTGGATAGATCATTCAAGTGGGTTAATAATTAAATCGTAGTTTATTTTGTATTCATGTAATAATGAAATGTTAATTGAGCACAACACCTGTAATTTTTCTGAAATTATCGTCTCCAATAATTGAATTATTTGACATTTTTTAAAATAATTCAATTACATGCCACTATTGCAACCAAGTAATGTTGGATGACTTCGTACGATTTCTATTTATATTTTGTATATTTTATTTTTTATTAAACATGACATAATTTAATTCTAAATTATGGTTGAATTGGATCTTGAATTAGAAGTAAGAATTACATACTAATCAAAATATGAATAAAAGTAATATTGAACTTTTAAATAATACATCAGTATATACCAATTAAATGTGTTGGCTGGCAATTTGAGAAATCTACAACGCCGAAGGAGAACTTATTTAACAGACCTACTTGATTAGAATTAAAGAGAAAATAACAAAATGTTGATACCATGTGAAGAAATTCGAAATAAACTTGTAAAAATTAAAGTACACCTCTCCTATGAATTTGGATCATCAACCATATAGCAAATCTGTTATATGACTGGTATAAACACAAAAAAAAAATTTTTTAATTTTTGGTTATTAATTTTTTTTTTTTGTGACCCACCACTATACAATAAATCTGCTGTACAACGATGGGTCACAGAGAAAAAAAAAATCAATTAAATGTCACTATTGCAACCAACTAATGTTGGATGACTTAGTACTATTTCTACATATATTTTGTATATTTTAATTTTTATTATACAAGACATAATTTAATTCTAAATTATGGTTGAATTGGATCTTGAATTTTAAGTGAGAATTACATACTCATAAAAATATGAATAAAAGTAATATTGGCGGACTAGAATGACTGCCCTGCAGAACACCTTCAAGGTCTAACATTTTCTCTCTGCCATTATCAACAGAAATTGCCAATGACAACACAGACAAATTTGAATGAGAAATAATTTGCTAGTCTTCAACATTCTCTGCCCCCATTGATAGAACAGGAGGTTAACCAATGATTGTTGGTTATGACCAAGATTAACATGAACCAGAACAAGGCTCGTCTCTTCACCAATATCATTTGCCATCTTCAGGAAATAATTATGCCTGTAAAATTGAACAATGAAACCTTCATGTTATATAATGGTGAAAAAGGAAAATAAAAAATAAAAAGACCAGGAATAATTTGTGCCCAAGAAAGTACCAGTGATCTACAAGCTAGCATCCCCACAGTGCCAACCTCCTCCTCTTTGATGATTGCCAATTCGATAAACAGAACATACAAACCAGGTCCCTCATATGCGGTTCATTATTGTACAATGTATAAACCAGCAAATAACATTTCATAGGATGGTGCCAGAGTTTACTATCTGTGAATGTGAAACCAGTCAAATTTCTTAACTGACTGGTTTTATTTTTCTAATTCTTTCCAGTTCAGTATGTTTGCATATTTTATTCATGAGACATCAGTACTGACAGTTTTGGAATTAGTCATCCCTAACAGCAGATGATCCACACTCTAACTGAACAATGATTTAGATTAGCTGGAGTTCAGCATATTACAAAATTGCGAACCATTTAATCTCATATCTGTGTCACAGCAAGCTTCTTCTAGACAGACAAGTAAATGATTACATTTTGTTCTGTTGAAGTGCAAGGGAGAAAATCCTACGTTAGATAGAATTCGACTTTGAGATGTGTATATAAAAAGAAAGGACCCGTGTGTTTAATGTCTTAACGTTTGGGGTTGATATATGATGTCAAGTCGTTTTATATGGGTTCTCTTCAAAATCCAATATTCTAAGCACACTTGGGGCCAAAACTATTACTATTACGATGCATCAAAAGTTTGTGTTCCATGGTTTGTGTTTATTATCCTCTTTTTTCTCTTCATTTTTGGAGATATGGCTGTGTGCACTGTTGGAATAATTTTAGTGGATTAACATTAATCGTATTATTAGAATAATTTTGTGAAATAATTAATTAAGTAATCAATATTAATCTAAATTAATAATGGATTGAGTTCTTATTGATTGTGAATAATTAGTTATGGGTTTGATTATTTACTAACTTATTGGGTAGAGATCCTAACCCACAACCTAAGTTTAGTTAATAATTATTCAATCAGGTTACTAATTGAGAATTGATGACTGAGAAAGATGAATTGAGTTCATTTAAATGAGTCTTGTTAATAAACTTACTTTATTAAAATATTAAAACCTACTTTATTATTTTGGCTTAAGGGTTTTTTTCTTTTAAGATTATAAAAGGACTATTTAACTATATGTGAAGTCCTAGTTTTTATGTGCCTTCTCTCTTGTGTGTATAACTCTCTCTATGTAGACTTGAGCATTGTGGTTGTCGCTCTCTCCTCTTCTTCACTTGAAGATTTATGTTATGACTACTCATCAAGTTAGATCATTTTAATTTTTATATCTATCATTCTGATCGTATTTAGATATGGTAATTTTTTTGCAATTGGTATCAAAGCTCAGTTCTCAATCTATTAATGCATTTAGCTTTTATGCAAATATGAGAAAAATTTTGGCAATCTATTTATGTTATGTTTTATTTATGCTCCTATTTTGCCCCTTTCCCATATGCTTAACCATGGATGAATATAAAGCTAAGAATATGAATACCTAAAACTTTTGATCGAAAATTACTTGAATATTGTTGGGATTCATTCAAAATTACACTAGGGATTCCATAAAACAAAAATTTTTGAATAAAACAGTACAAAACGTGCCCAAAACGTGAGCCAATGTTCTCAGTCTCCATTAATGTTAAAGCTTGAAAATTTTCAACAATTTTGAATATAAATTCACTCATAATGGAGAGGTTTGAAACAAAATAACATTAGGGGTTTTGTAGGCCTCCCAAATCTGAGTAATATGATGCCTTAAATACACCTAATACACCTAAAACACAAATAAATTCACAAGCCTCCATTATAGCTTTGACACAAGAAAACCGCTAAGCTTTTTTATCGCAAATACTCCCAAGTAGAGCATTCTTTGTCGAAATAAGCATAGGGTTTTGTAGATCTTTAAATTCTGAGCAATATGATGCCAAACTTGATCCAAAACAATCAAGAGATCATCTGGTCGAGTCATGGACCTCCAAACAGGGTCGTTTTACCCATTTTAAACCTGTGTCATGTTGAAGAAGATGAATAGTGTGCATGGGACAAAGCCCACTCTTGTCCCTTTGGCATGTGTGGCATGTTGACCCACATCCAGGGCCCATTTTGGCCTAAAATTTTAACTACTACATTAATTTTTTTATTTCCTAATTAATGGCAATTTTTTTTTGAATTTTTTGAAATTTAAAAAAAATGAGTTTTTGAATTTTCATGGTATTCCACATAGTATTTCAAATAGGTATTCTTTAAATTTTGGGTTGAAAATTTTTGTACATATTCTAAGTGCATTTTAGTACCACATATTTTTCACACTCTCAAAGGTAAAATACTTTGATGGCCAAATGATTTTTGGAGAAATTATACATTTATAATATCATTCTAAAAAGCTTATTCAAAGCCTAATGCCTTTAAATTTAAGACCTTTGAATTTTTAAAAACTTGGTTTTGAACTTCATACAAAAGACTAATAAAGCTAGTTTGAAACCAATATTACCTTCAAGAATGGTAACTATATAAAGT
The DNA here is from genome assembly GCA_037074485.1 of Delonix regia. NCBI lineage: Eukaryota > Viridiplantae > Streptophyta > Magnoliopsida > Fabales > Fabaceae > Delonix > Delonix regia. The sequence continues at coordinate 14,872,956 of CM073456.1, read as the reverse complement.
CAAATATTGTCTATCCAGATGTTCTCTAATTTAAACAAAATTAAATATGAAAAGCATGATTGGTTTTATATTCTTGTTAGTCAATCATGTATCATTTGAAATAACACAACATCCAAAATATTGGCATTTACTTGCTATTAAGCATGATTAAGTGATTTCACTTGTTATGAAAATCACTTAGACAATTGACGTCTTGCAATTCTGAGCTCACCTATAATGGGACCAATTGAATGGGTGTTTATTGGTAAGTTTAATTTAGGCATCCATCTCAAATTAATTATAGTTATTGTTGGATAGATTGTATTGGCAATAGATACACCCTATCGGTGTAGCACTAACAATGTGATTTGATATTATTGAGATTAAGTTAAATTGATGGCTTAATATTTCTTGTATCCTATTATGGAGATGTTAGAAACATTTGGTTGTATAGGTCTTTTAATGTATTTTCATGGTTTATTGTAATCTAGGACTCTTAGACAAGATTAAGATAAACAATCTTGTTAATATAGTTACATAAGCTGAGTCTTTTCGAGAAAACTATTTTATAATTATGTACATACAATAATACATGTTTCTTAATTTTGTTGCCTCGACTCATGTTTTTTGTAACTATCCACAGTGAAAAATCTCAGTGAGACAAACTATAATGACTTAAAAAGTCCTTAAAATTTATTTTGGCAACTACACTGATGGGCCTTGTATTAGGGTAGATACACTTATTACACTTAGCAATAATTCCACTATTTTTGGTAGCCTTTCTTAAGCTATATATGTGTAAGAAGGTATTAATGGGAACAACAGTGGAACGTGTGACAACCATTGGGGAGAAGGTTTAGACAACTCGTTAAGGCTCGAGAAAAGTCATGACCTCCTTCAATTTGAAAGACACACAATTTGAAGAAGTATTTGGTATTCAAATGACATATATCAAAGCTCGTGTACATTATCATAGAGTTGAAATCCTCCAGTTATATCTTAGGAGATAGACCCCACATTTGACACACTTTTGTCTATCTTCCATCATAGTTTAACTACTGAAGGCTTCATACAATGCCCAGCTAGCAAAACGAATAGTCAATGAATCGATTGAGGTTGCTCTTTAAAAGGATAAAATTAAAAGAAATAGGTAACATTCTCACAATGAATTCTTTGAATTTTGGATCCAGTTAAGAATTGAATATAAGTTTGCAAAGAACTAAAAACCCAAGTCCTAATTAGTGATAAGAATAGTGGATAGCAAGTTCATATAATAATTAAGTGTTATTTTGAAACCTTGTAAGGGAAAAATATCTTTTACAGTAATTGGATCATGGATTATCCCTTTAACTCTAGCAAATTTGAATTCAACACTGTTGAGTTTATTGTTCTCAATTAGTTTTTGAATTTTATGATTCCATCACTAGATTTGGAATTATAATACTCTCAAATGTTATAGGGGTAATTATTTAAGTCATATTTCTGGATAGAAAAGTCAATGAGACTGATTGAATAGAACATCTCATACAATATTAATTTTTGGATTTTGTATAAATTGTATTAAAAGTAGTTATTTTTGCTAGAGTTATGTGCAGAGGGACAAGTGGGAGTCTAAGATTATTAAGTTAAATACTAACATGAAAGTTTGTAACCTCAAAGGTTTTATTATGTTTCTGTTATATTATAGTATGATATGCCAGATCTCTAAAATTTCCAGCTACTGGCATGCTTTATATGCATAACATATTTTGTTATGATTAACGTTTCATATTTGTTACCATTTCATAAAAAGTCAGTCATAATCTGTCAGCATGTTTGGAATTCACATTTGGGATTCAAACTGGTGATTATAAGTGGGTCTTCAAGACTTAGTGTAGGGTTACAGAGAAATTTCAAAAGGGTTATAAATCTAATATAGTCGTAGTGGTTGTAATACGAATAATGAATTGATTATTACTATACCTTTCATCAGTGTCCATTAAGGACACTCTTGGAATGATCATAAAGTTAATTAGACTTCTGATAAGAGATTAACGAACCTCAATGGATGGTTTTGTGAAATCATAGATTGAGCACTTGATGTGTAAATTGAATGATCAATATTGAATTGAAACAAGTTTTAGGAAACATTATCTCAAGTTTGACGAGATTATATACAACCACAATTTTATTTCGTAGTGTATGTTAAATGACATACTATTAGCTTGTAATGGCATTAAACTCTTTGTGATGTTAACGTTTTAGTGTTAACCCAATATGATAAATCTTAGTGAGACCTTTTGTGTTTTTGGAATTCAATCCTATTCTGATAGGTCTTGCATTTTCCAATTTGTTTCAAGGAACTCCTATTGATTGAGTGCTCATAAAATTTAGAATGCACTTTGTTTTTTTATGGTACACCTATTCAAATGGGTGATATAGAGGTCATTTAAACCTCTTAGATCCTTAATGTAACTAAGAATGGACTAAGATACAAAAAAAATTTTCATTTGCTTTTGCTATTTACAGCTTAGTGTATGCTCAAGTAGACACTTGTAGTTATATAGCCAGTGCTACTTTGAATATACTTGAGTAATCATATTTTGGATTATTGGATAGCTACTTAAATAGTTGTGCTTTTACCAACAAGGTATTTGGAATTGCATATTATGTTACAATGAATTTGTATCACTTGTAATTATTAATAATCTAGACTCAGGTTATGCAATTTGATTGATTATTTTAAATCTATTTTGAATGTACATCTTATATTATTTTGGGATGAGCTATTTTGTGATAAAGTGTCAAATAGACACTTATGGCTACTTCAACTTTTGCAAACATCTTTATGATGTCTTGGATGAACTGTCTTATTATAAAGTGTCATGCGAACAATACAGTTACTCAAACTCTATTTGCTTTTTTATGATGTTTTGAAGGAGTTATTCTATTGAGAAGTGTCAAAAGAACACTTACAATTGCCTCAACTTTTGCATGCATCTTTACGATATTTAGAAGAGCTATTCTATTGAGAAGTGTGGAATGAACACTTACAGCTACCTCATATATATGAATGGAGAGTATGTCGCTTATTTTGCTATGGAAACCTGTTAGTAAATGTGGTCAAGGAAATGAATTTCTATTGTGCACATATTTTAAGTCTTGGCCATTTTTGTTGCTATTGTGTCTCTGTTATAGGCTTCTCTTAAAATTATAGGAAGATTAGCTATATTAAACTTTTGATACATAATTCTTGTTTGTTAGAGAGAAGATTTTTGAATCTCATACTCATATTGAACATTTTAGGTCATCCATTTACCAATACTAACCCATTAAAGTTTTGGAAACTTCTAACTTTTGGGTATTTCCAAATTTTGATGTCTTGGTTCAGTATGAGTCTAAGTTGTGTTCTTAAGGGACATTTTAATGTATTTTGGCATTTATAACATTTGTTTCCTTATTAGATTCAATGTTCTTGGTTGTGCCAAATTTTGGATACAATTTAAAATTAAAACTTTGCCGGCATTTATAACATTGTTTTCTTTATTGGATTCAATATTTATGATTTTGGATTTTCGTTATCTCAAACTTGTATTGTTCACATTCATAATGAACCTATGTTTATGGATCCATTGACCAAAGGCTAACTCATAGGAGTATTTCAAAATCTTGTAACTCATATGGGTCTTGTTGAATCCCTGATGAAGCCTTGGTTTAGTAGGAATATGAGTTGAGTCCTTAAGAAACTTTTATGGTATAATATGATACCAATATATGATTTTGTATTCAATTATGTTCAAATATTGAAACTAAGTCTATGACAATATTAATATAACTTGTTTCCCTATCAAATCCAGTGATCGTATATAGTTTCATTTCTGAACTATGTGTGGTTTAACATATACACATTTATGTATTCTGACAAATATCAATTGCTTAATTTTATTGATTGATTGTCCTAATAGTAATTGATTGATGCTATCAAAGTGGGAGATTGTTAGAATAATTTTAGCGGATTAGCGTTAATCATATTATTAGAATAATTTTGTGTAATAATTAATTTAGCAATTAGTATTAATCTAAACTAATAATGGATTGGGTTTTTATTGATTGTGGGTAATCAGTGGTAGTTTAGATTATCTACTAGCCTATTAGGTAAAGACCCCAACCCACAACTCAAGTTTAATTAGTAATTATCTCATCAGGTTACTAATTAAGAGTTTATGATTAAGATAGATAAGCTAGGCTCATGTAAATGAGTTTTGTTAATAGACTTATTTTATTTAAATATTAAAACCTACTTTATTAATTTTCCTGAAGGGTTTGTTTCTTTTAAGATTATAAAAGGACTCTTTAGCTATATGTAAAGCCCTAGTTTTTGTGCGCCATCTCTCTTGTGCATACAACCCTTTCTGTGTAGACTTGGGCATTGTGGTTGTTGCTCTCTCCTCTTCTTCACTTGAAGATTTACACCAATGTCATCAAACTCGCAATTCTATGTAGACTCGTAGAGGGGGATAAACTAGTATCATAAACTCATGACGTAAAATCGTAAGAGTTTACCTACGCTTATTATTAAGGTGCTAGTGTCACTTAGTCTAGCACCAAAACAATCCTTTTATTTTCTTTTTATTGCATATATCAGGTGAAATCAAAAATAAAAGAACTGAAAGAATTATGACATTTGTAGATTTGCAATCTACATTTATTTTATATCTATATTATATAAAAATAATAGTGTTTGAATTTAAATCAATTTTATTTACATTTTTATTATTCAATTTAGATTTGTATACAAATAGCATTGATAAAAAGTAATTTTACATATTTTTCATTAGAGTTTTAATAGAAGATAATGAATAAATATGTTTCCCTGTTTATCATTATATGTTTGGATTTTTTGTAAGTATTTTATTATATGTTATTTTTTATCTAAAAATTAATGATAAGCACATAAACTCAAGTTATCAAACATTAATACACATTATTATAACATATAGATGTGGAAGAGTGTGCATAGAAGGGATATGGAAATTAATGAATTAGTATCCTTTTGTTTATGCAGTTAGTTATCCATCTGCAAAGAGAACTTTAGCAAATAGCATCATCCAGAGCTTCACTATTTAACTCGTTTCACTTAGACAAAATCGACAAGTTTAAAGATTTTATACGAGTCAAACCAAGTTCAACCAAGTTTGTGTTGATTCTAAGTCTAGCCTCGATTTAACTCAAAATTCTTATATAGAATTGTAAAATTGGTGATTCTACCAAGTTGAATTACGATTCTGACAACATTGATTTATGTTATGGTTGTTCATTATGTCAGATCATTTTAATTTTTTATATCTCCCATTCTAATCGTATTTAGATACGGTAATTTTTTGCATGCATCACATGGTACATAATAATAGCTCTGCATGTTATAAAACAAGAAAAGAAATTTTGTCAAAATGTGTTCTAAAACTTTCCACTCTATCCAATACTTTTTAGACTTATGCTCAAAAGGTAACAAGAAATCTTAATAAAATTCAAAAGATGTGTTATCAATTCCCTTATGGTAGTGACTCTAAAGTCCTTAATCCTTGTTTATTATTAAACATAATCATATAACCACTAAGTAACATTTTTCATGGTTAAAGTTCTAAAATGTATTTGGTTAAAATTGAGTACTATTGCTAAAACTTCAACATAAATTATATAGACATCATCTGTAATAACCCAAGCAATTAAAATTTTGAATGCAACTGATGGTATAATATTTTGTTAGGTGAATCAATATAATGAGATTGAGGCTGGCTCAGTGGTCAGGCTTCAGGCTGCATTTCCTCAGGACGTGGGTTCGAGACCGGGAAGCTAACCTCCATTGTTTTTTTTTCTGGATCTGCCACGTGTCCCCTCCCACAGTGAAAGGACGAAACTGCCCTCAGAAACTTTCTTCTTCTTCTCCCTTCTCCTTCTCCAGCCGAGACGCAGGAAGAAGACATTGAGCTGTGCAGGCCGGTGGAGTAGCAACGACGGTGCCTTAGCCTTGCCGGAGCTGAGTCGCCTCCCTCTGAAGGTCGCCGGCCCCTCACCGGTCAGAAACCACCTCGCTGCCGGCAGGAACGTCCCATTTTCTCCGTTGGGCCGCGAGGATACGTGAGCTGGAACGGAGCTCGAGCAGCTCGTAATCCTCCTCGGGTTGGGTGGGTTCTATTTCCCACCTTCTGACCGTCACATTCCACCTGCCGCCGGTTCTCCTGGCCGCCGTTGGAGCCATTTTTTCCCGGCGAGGACGAGGAGTTCGAACATTGGACATTTTGGACGATTTGGTACGTTTTTACTAGTTTTCTCTTCAGATTGAGCTTATAAGTAGCATTTTCGGCCCTTAAACAACAAATTTGAGCTCTAAAACCATAGATTTTGGCTGCTTGTAAGAAGAATGGCTGACAGGGACCAAAATGAAAATTTTTGAAAATTTTGGGTTCTTGAGAAAATGGAAAATTTATGACTTGTAATTGATCCATATTAACTCTAGATTAATACCATTAAACTGCTGGGCATGAGAACTAAGAAATTTTCTTGATTTGCGTTAGAATGGAGGCTAGGGTTTGAAACAGGGACCAGAATGAAAAATCTGAAAAATATATTGGGCAGAAGTGTAAATAATCACACGTTAAGGAATGAAAGATATGGAATCAAAGAGATGGGGGAGTAGGGTCCTAAATTAGGATAATGACCCGAACGGCGATTAATTCTTGGGTGAACTTCGGTACAGGTGGATCGTAAGGCCGATTCTAGCACCCCAGGGAGGGGCAGCGTACCGCTTGCGTTAATCGAAGTTCAGGTGCGCAGATAGCACCCCGAAACTCTTATTATGCCTGGGCTATTCTTGTTTTAATTTTTTTCTAAATATAAATAAATTCTTTCTGATTTTGCCTTACCGAATTGTGGGATTTAAAGCAAGGGACCTCTGTATGTGTTGAATGACTGAAATTACGGAATTTGACTTGTGATGTGATTAGAGGTGGTTACTAGCTAGTTATAATAGAAACACAGATAATTTCTGTATAATTTCATCTTCTTATACATGCTTGACGTCAATTCCTTGATTTTTGGAGAATGACGAATGATAAGCCTTCGCGAGACGTAACTCGCGCCTGTTGGTTAGTTACCCTCGAGGACTAAGTGTTCTCACCTGTTGGTTAGTTACCCTCGCGGATTGTGTATCCTCGCTTGTTGATTAGATGCTTTCGAGGGTTGTGTACCCTTGCCTGTTGGTTCTTAGCAGTCTTAATCCTGATTGTTTGTCACAATTGATTGCTTACCTGAGAATGGTTGTTGACTTGACGTTTATGGAAAATGGTTATTTTGTTCGACTGATTAAATTGCAAGTTTATGGATCTAAACACTATTGCACTGTATTAAATCCTTGATTTTTGTTAAAGCTTCTGTTTACATATGAAATGGTTTACTGACTTGGGGTGTTATCTGCCGGAAAACTATTGGTCCCAGAGAGAGAGTTAGGCGATCTTCTGAAGCCGGCGGAGCATTGACCGGGGAGCCGCATTGAGCCGCCTGATTTGGGTGCGAGACGTGCCCTCTTGTTAGATTATAAATTTGGCATTTTCTTTTGGGATGTATATATATATTTAGTTTGGTAGCCATTTTCGTTCGCGGGATTATGTTGTGACCTCAGCTAAACCCGCCATGTTTTGTCTTTTGTTGTATATTGTGGATTGGGCTGGTAGGAGCGAAGCTCCCCTATTTATGTATTGCCTCGCAGGACCTTGTAGAAATTTCGGGACGTCTTATTTACTGGGGAGGTGCTGCCGAAATTTCTACAGGTGGCCTTGTTTTGTATTGAAATTTCCACCATATATGTTAAGGCAAACGGTATTCAAAGGTATTTGAAATGTTTGTTAATGATCGTCCCTCTAGTGTAGGCTTGCAGGTCATGGGGATTTCCTTGTGATCTGTGCCGGTCACATCCCAGGGAATTCGGGGCGTGACATCATCTAACTATAATAGAAATGTTTATGGATGAAATAATCAGGTTCACCATTAAGGTCTTGTCCATTAGTAGGGGTGATCAAATACCAAGTCGGGCCAGATTTGAACATAACCGGGACCTAGCCTGGTAAAAGACTAGCTTGGCCTAGTATGGCCTGGTAAGCGGTCGAGTCTAAGTCAAGTTGGACTGGACTGTGTCAGGTCTGTATATTTTTTAAATAATTTTTTATTTTAAAAAATAGTTTTTAAATAAAATTTGAAGGTGAAAAAATAAAATGACAAAAAATTAAAATTTGAAATGAAATATAGTTAAGGTTTTAGATGAACTAATATGTTTAAAATTGATTACAGATAAAATAAGTAAATTAAATTACAAAAAATAATAGTTAAAAGATAAAAATATAACCAGACTGAACCAGGTAGAGGTTGAACTTGGTATCGACCTGGCATGGTTAATATACCTGACCCTGGCCAGTACTTTTGTAATTTTTTTATTTGGACCAGGCTAAGCCCATTCTGATATGATCGGGTGAGGTTGGGTTGGCCGAGTCACCAGGTTTTTAAACACCCTATCCATTAGTCTATTGCCTATGAGTGAATGTAAAATTATAATACATTTTCAAATGATTTGGGTAAGTAGTAAATTTAAAATAAATTCTTTCTAAAAAAAATTTAACCAATTAGCCGTTATAAATTATGTCAGTCCATAAATTGGTCTCATTTTCTCCAATCCACACACTTGGTCATTCTCTCTTTCATTTTCTTTTTACAATTTCTTCCCTTTTGCAATGATAGGCTGGGAGTATATAGAAAGATCATTAATATAATGTAATCCACAAGGCAATAGAATGTATATACATGTGTGAATCCAAAAGGTTCCCATATCTTTTGAAATTTCTTTTAATATTTTGAAGCTCACTGAGGATATATATGATTAAACTAGCAACATATGATGTTGTTTGATTTCTATATTCATTAAGGTAACATAAATGGATGTCGCAACCAATTCCATTGGGGAAGAAAATGAAGGATCAGAAATTAAAGATAAAGGAGAAGGAAGATAGCTTTGAAAGAAAAAAAAAAAAGGAGGCAAAAATAATAATAATAATAATAATGGCATGAGGATGAGAGAAGGAAACAAGTAAAGAAGACAGGGGAGTTGTGACTTGTGATTAACTTTTTATTTTTTGGGCTAAACAGGGCACATCATGACAGTTCAAGTGTGAGATGGAGGGAGAAATAAATATTTACGGATCTTGATATATTTATGTGACAACTAATTTGGAGTATTAATTTTAATAAAAATATTATTTTATTTTGTATGCTTTTATTGAAATTATTACACTAAATTAACTGTTACATAAGTATGTCAGCATGAGCCAATATTTGTTAACTGTACATATCTTTTATGAGCAAGTTAATGTTAACGCAAGGGCTAGGCCATATTTTCTCGATGCACCAGTTTGTATGAATTTTAACAACATTGAGTTCTAAGTAAAGATGCAGTATACTGATAAGTTGGCTTTACAATGTGTAGCTAAATTGTATTCAATCTAAACACACCACACATTTAGGGTGCATTACTCATCCTTATGGTATGAAAAATACCGATGTATTCACTACGAGAATGGTTGCAATTGGGGGCTAAGGGCATGCCACACTACTGATAGAGGATAATGTAAGATCTCAAGATATGAGGAACCACATACTTATGTATCAGCATCACTTTCATAAGATCATCCGAAGCTTGATTTTGATGTAATATCATTATGTATAATTGGTATGATAACAAAAAAGCTAGAGATAGTTGTGTCCCAGATGATTGATAGGATAAAGAGTATATTTGGATATTCAGTGTCATACATGAGGGTTAAACACAAGGTCTTACCCATTGCTTTTTGGAATTGGGAGAGTTCATATGTCTTATTTCCAAAATGGATGGTCTTAGTATAACATTTCAATATGAGCTCATGTGTAAAGTTCTTTAATAAGGAATGTGCGCAGCATGCAATTGACGGTAAAGCAATTGCAATGTTGCATTGTGTTATTTGGACCTTCAAACCATGCATAGATACGTTTGAGCATGTGAAGCCAATTGTCCAAATAAATGGGACATGGTTGTACAGAAAGTACAAAGGCACACTTATAATGGCCACCTCATAAGACAATGATAGGCGAATTATGCCCTTTGCATTTGTAGTGGTTGAAAGAGAGACACAAGCAGCATGGGCATGGTTCTTGTTCAACCTTAGGCGACATGTGGTCAAGAAAAGTAAAAATGTGTGTTTGATTTCTAATAGACATGCTGTAATAATAGCAATCATCTCAAATCCAAGAACCTAATGATAGTCTCCATAGGCTTACCATGTTTTCTGCCTTCGCTATATAGCAAGTAACCTTAACACTGAGTTCAAAACTGCATGGCTAAACGATAAGTTCAAGAAAATAAGTACGTTATTAGCACCTGTTCTTTATACTTGTAATCGTAGTAAATGTTGTAATTTTTTGGAAATGTTCATGTCAAGTAGGTTATGCATATGAGCTTCACTGAGTTGATGAACAACTGGATGAATTACATCAAATTAACAACCATGCAGCAATATGGATTGCAAGAACACTGAAAGAAAAATGGACACGTGCATATGACAATGCTAGCTGATGATACAGTTACATGACCACAAATTTGGCAGAAAGTATGAATGTTGTATTCAAGGGTGTTAAGTTTCTACTAGTAATTGGGCTTGCAAAGGCCACTTTTTACAAGGTTAACAAATACTTTGTGGAATGTGCCAAACAAATGAACGTATAAATGGATGCAAGACAAGTATTATGTAAAACCCTGAAGGCCAAGATTACAAAGAATGGTCAAGTAGCCTCTGTATGCCTTGTGCGCATGTTTGATTGACAGGCATCGTCCTTCGAGGTGGAAGAACCATGTGATGCTGCAAATTGTCAATACGAGCGTTGTTGCAAAGTTAGCTTGATCAACCATACATGTGATTATGGTGAGTTCCAAGTGGAAAAACTCCTTTGCCAGCATGTTTTGGCAATGTGCAACAAAGTTTCTATTGACCCTTACCAATACGTGGATCTGGTTTTCTACTTAAACACAATGCAAAAGGCATATGATATTGCCTTCCACCTTATTGGTGGACAAATGCATTGGCCATCGTCTGATTGCTCACAATTGATACCAAACCCGGCTATACTTTGAGAGAAAGGTTGACTTTGATCAACGTGGATAAGGAATGAGATGGATTAGACATAACCTGGCAAAGCCAACAAGTGTGGGTTATGTAGAGAAATTGGGCATAACTAATCCACTTATCTTAGATGAAACATTACAAACTAGCTATTCCAAAGCATTGTATTTATGAGTTTTAAAAGTGGATATTTGTGTAATATATTTTGTGTACATAACCTTGCTAGTTGCTATTATATTATGTGTACTAAACCTTACATGTCTCTAATGTGTATTATTTCTATATGCCACATGTGGGTAATATATTATGTTCACTATACTTTAGGTGTAATGGATCGTCCACGTCATATTGTCGACCCAGGACTGAAGGACCCATCTTTACTTTATTTATAGACTAGCCATGTGTCACATACTATATGGCTAGGCCGAGTAAATATAATTACTAATGATTGTGGTGTTGTTTACCTTGTACATTTACTTATACTAATAAATTGTTACTTAATGCAGGATGATAGAATTTTCTACCTACGACATGTCCAACATGTAGATCAACTAGGTGATCCCCCGTTAACTATAGTTGAAAACCTTTGAAAAGTTGAATTTTACAGTGCTTTTAAACTTAGGCAATTTAACTTCGACCTAACATTTATTTCAACGCTCATCGAGAGGTGGTGTCCCGAGAAAAATACCTTTCACACTATACATGGAGAATGCATTATTATGCTTAAGGATGTTGTTGTATAATTAGGTTTATCGTGTCAGGGCACCATAATATCTAGTCTTACCGATTATGATTGGGCCATTGTATATGAATTGTTACTGGGGGTTTAACCTCCTGCAAACAAGACATATGGTTAGAGATTTAGCATGCCATGGTTGGCCAAGTAGTTTCATAACCTTCCAGATAATGCAGACAATGAAACCATATTGCAATTCACATATGCATATATCCTTGGGTTGATCGAGGGTGATTTGATGCATGACAAGTTAGGGAACAGGGTTTATCTCATATACCTTCCGCATATGATGGATATGGAAGTTGTCGAGCAAGTTGGGGTTCTGCTATCTTAGCATATTTATATAGGGAGATGTGCAATGCCACGAACTATAATAAGCAAAATATAGGTGGATGTTTGCAACTCGCCCTATCCATATATTCCAAAAGGTAGGCCAAGGAAATGAGCACATTGATACATGTCCTTATATGATCCCATTATTGATGATGCAGATCAGTGTCATTACCCTAGTCGTAGTCATGATAGTCCCTCCGCCTATACGTCATCTCAAGTATGATCTCCCGTCCAGAATCCATCCACACCCCTGCATTAAGATGTTGCATATAGATCATTCACATTATTGTTTACTAATCAATTTGCATTATCCACTGCATATTCCACACCGTTCTTTAAGCCTGGCAAATCATCATATGCAGTACAACATTACTTTGTCACTCCCCAGCAACCAATTCCACCAATTCAATCTCTGACGTTTGATCTAAATTCTTTAGCAACTATTAGCATACCTCAACTAGCAATAGAGGACGAGGCTCCACCTTTGGTGCAACATAGACCTCAAAGAGTTATCTGATGACCTCATTGTGGAACAAGTAGCCATTATTTTGATGAATAATAATTATACATGTACCCTTTCTTCCTTTTTTTTTTTTTTTCTCAAATCATACTTAAATTTATAGTTCAAATCACCACTTATGTTGACAACTATTTTTCTATATCAATGCTGACAAATTCGTTTTAAAATTTATAAAAAAATAAACTAAATTTGATTAGTCACCATAAGTGACGAGTTAAAATCAAAAAAATAAAAAAAAAAACCCTCACATGATTAATCATGGTTGAAGACGAGTTAACAAAAAATAAAAAATAAATTTGTTAAACTGGGTGACGAGTTAGACAAAAAATTAAAATAAAAAATTATTAATTAATCAATAACCATAGTACATCCATTTGAAGATGCTAAAAATAAATAAATTTTTTCTTTGAATTTGTCACCAATAGTGACAAGTTACCATTATATATATATATATATATATATATATATATATAAAAGCATATTGAACAATTACTTTTGTCAGAAACGAATTGCAATATTTAATTAATTTATCTATAATATTATAATAAAAAAGCCCAAATTAATGTGATGGAGAGAGAGAAATATAAGAAGAAACAAAGTGGCAATCCACGTCATCATCAGTCACGTTAGTGAAAACTTAAGTGTTAGATTTGGATATAACTAATATTGCAATAAATTGAAATTGTAAAGAGTAATTTATAAAAAAATAAAAAAAATAAATGAATTAATTTATAAATCCATGTAAATTATAAGTACCAATTTATTAAATTTTCAGAAGAAAATTATTGAGAGACTCGATGTCGCCCAAAATTCAACATTATGGCAGGGACGGGAAAGAGAGACAAAAGAATACACCTAAAGCTTTCTGCCAGGAAGCACAGCTTCCATCTTAACAAACTGTCAAAGAGCTGTAGCCACATGAATTATAATCAGTTGTAATTACCCAACGATATGTCACGGCATATCCACATTTTGATAAATGAATTTTAATCCCTCTTTTTTTATTTTGAGATCAATTCGGTCATTTAAAAATGTAAAAGTAAACTAACTTAATTTATTTGATTGCACATGAAGAATTTTATTTTTTGAAAGGTCATTTTAAAAATTTTTTGATATGTTTTATTTTTGGAAAACTAAATAGATCTTAAAATCAAAAGTAAAATATTAAAATTATATTTTTCATGTATTTTATTAGATTGAATGCTTGACAAAACATATAATTTTTAGTTACAATGCAACTCTTTCTAATTTATCACACATGGTTTTGAGCGCTATATATTGACTGTGTCACACTTTAACGAATATATATATATATATATATATATATATATATATATATATATGACAATGTAGATTGTGTTTCATTCTAAATTAGATTATTCAATTTATATTTAAAATTTTTAATTATAATAAAGTCAATTAAATAAAGTTATAACTCACTTTAAGTTATAAAAAATATATTAATTTTAATCCTAACTATATCTCTAAATAAAATTTATCATGATTTCGTAGCCTTAGTTTTGTTTTTCCTTTGAGCCAAAATTGAGCTTATGTTTAAATAAGGGAAAATTATAGTTAATTATTATAAATTTAAAATATCTAGTACGAGGAACTTTATTATTTTGACAAAATTAAGAGATCAAATTTTTTATTCAAAATGACCTACCTTGAGATTACTTATATCTTAAGCATTAGACCTAAATATAATTATTTATATTATTACTATTAAATTGTTTAGTCAATACATAAACTGTATATGATTAATTAATGTACAAAAAAAATGTATGATTTAATTAAACACTATAAAATTATCTGCAAAAGCCAGTCATAATATTATTGAAAAAATTATATACTTGTCGTATTTGATTGAAAAATAACATAACAAAAATATAAAATTTTCATATAAATTTTTTCATTTTACAGACAGAATCATTCATGTTTTCTAAATTTAAGATATTTTAGGATAAACATTTTTAACTTATAATTCATATAATTGTCCTTCTAACAAGGAATGATTTTAAGTGATATTGGAAATGGGCGGGCCAAAATCCCAACTACAAGATGCCCCACCCGTTACCGCTTTTTGGCCTAAAGGGTCAATAAGATTCTACTCCTTCATCGTGGCTTCAAAATATTTCCTATTTTTGTTTCTGTATTTCTCCTCAAATTTTTAAATCGCTGTTATGCTTCCCTACCTTCATAGAATTTCCACCTCTTCCTTCGATATTAATTTTTCTATCCAAAGCTCGACTTTTTTATTCTCTCCTTTCTCTCTTTATTCAAAATCGATGTCCCCTATCTAGGGTTCTTCGATTCAGATTCCTCATTATACTTTCGCCTCCTAATTCAGAAGCACAATAGCGTGTTGGTTATGGGATCGCTTCAACTTTTGTGGTGACTGTAGTTTTCAAAATTGAATTTTAAATCAGTATTTTAATCTTGCTCCAAAGGCCGGTGATTCGTGTTGGGGATTTAGGCTTTTGGAGCTGAGCTGAGAGGATTCTTCTAGCTTGTCTTTCTCCCGCAGAAAAATAAACAAATAAATAAAGGTAACTCCTCGAACATGAATTGTGAAGATATTTAATGAGTATTGTCATTTTCCTTTGCGCTTGATGGTGCCTGATGGTTCTATGGAAGTTTGTCTTCATTTTTTTTTCCAAAATTTTTCTAGTATTTACATTTTGATTCCTTATTTATTAATGGGAATCTCTTTTCTTTTTTCCCCTCCCCCTCAATTTTTGCCCATTCCCCATCATGCAAAAGGTCAACGAATATTGGTGGAGGGTTGTGGGCTAAGCCTGCAACGTTTGTTATAAGCTGGAGTTTTCACAATGTTGATTGCGAATCGAAGCGGGTTTAATATCTTTAGCCGCTCTCTTCACCTAGCCGAATGGCATCCTTTAGAATAGCACCCTTTAATAGGGGCTGAAGCCCTTTCTTTACTCTCAAATCAGGTGAGCATCTTTCCATTACAGACTCTCATTTTGTGTGTATTGAAATCCCTGAAATCCAATAATTTTCATCTAATATATGGGACTCTTGCTGTGAAAATCATTACAGGTTCAGCAGAGAACGTAGTTATTAGGTATTTGCTTTGGTCGTTCGAGGTGAGTCCAATTGATGCTTCTTGTAATGGAATAATTTTATTTACTTATTGTTGGCATAACATTATGTTCTTTGACAGATATTTAATGAATAGAATTTGTTCGGCCGAGAGTACATCGTCTATGCTCCAGATGTTGAATAAGAGTTTTACTTTTGCCAAGTCGATGGGCTGTTGTAGTTGCTTTGGGTTCATCAGAAAATCTAAACGTCAGAGTGCTGAGCTTGGTATCAATAATAATATCTCTCAGGAGCTATTGTTAGATGAAGACATCGAAGATTATGATGGCTCATATAATGGTGAGGTTACTGACACCAGCAGTGGAGATGATGGTGAAGTGCAAACGCGTGCCAACCGGTCTGAGGATATTTTGAAATTGAAGGCAGAGAATGGCATGATTTGTAGGCAATTTCCTGTTAAGGAAACTCACAAAGTTGTACGAACAGAGGTAATTGTGAGACTAGTTTTTTTTTTGGTTTTAAAGTCAAGGGTGTTCTTATGTTTAGTGAAATATTAGGACTATGTGGGATTGTGGTATTTGAAATGTGAATGATCTTGTGTACAGTATTGGCAAAAACTGTTCTAGACTTACAGTTGTGTTTCAAGTTCTTTCTCAATTCCTGACTGGCTGACCCTTCCGCCCAATAGCATATGGTACCAATAATCATTAACTGCAAGGCTTATTTTGTTACTGTAAATGATATTCTATCTTTCAGTGATTATCTCATTTATATTGGTGATGGTGTTGGGTTCTATCAATATAAATACGAAATGCTACATGTCAAATGAAGCTTGGATTTAGCTTTTAGTTTTTGATGTTAACATTTGGTGGCATGACTAGAAGTTGTGGCTGAACTTTGAAGAGTTTTTTAGTTGTGTCTGTTTAGTTACTAGTTACATTGTTCTCTGTAGCTTCACTTGTAACCATAAATTTTCATTATGTATGTCCAGTATACACTGACATCTGTAGTTTATTTTGTGCCTGTTCTATTAATCTTGTTAAACGTTTTTTGTCTGTGCCTTTTGAATGGGTTTTTTTTGCTTTGATTAGACTGCATTTGGGTAATTTCATATCTCTCCTTTCAGAAGCTTTATTTTATATTTATTGGTTCTTTCAGGATAAAAATGGGAACAAGATGATAAATGAGTATGTTCGTGAATATAAGATAGGTTCTGGTAGCTACGGGAAAGTGGTAAACATGACGCTCTAGTTATATGGTGCCTCTCCTTTCAGTAATGTAGTTGCTCCTGAGCCCCTTTCCTTTCATCATGACAGGTTCTATATCGAAGTTCTGTTGATGGAAAGCATTATGCAATCAAGGTAAGGAGTTTTTTTGGTGTGACAAGGTAGTGGATTCCTGCATGGTAGCAAATAGGGGCATGGTTTTTTTACATGGGCTGCAATGAGTAATCACTATTCTTTATAATAGGAAAGTGGGACCTAGATAATTAGTTGAGTTAGTTTGACAGGGGCAAACTGTAAACTTTCAGCCACTGGGAGACTGAAAAGAACATATGTTGAATGATGATTATATGGTTCTAAATATAATTAAGAAAAAGAGTAAGTAGAGATAAAGTTATTTCTCACCTATTATAAAGTCACTGGCTCATGTATGTAAAATGTTGCCGCCAAGGTAAGGGTGGAATAGATCATTTATTGTGCTTAAATCTTGAGAACTGCAGGCCTTTCATAAGTCTCATTTACGGAAGCTACGAGTTGCACCCTCAGAGACTGCCATGACAGATGTTCTGCGTGAGGTATTTGCGCTAATTTTATATCGTTGGCTTTTTCACAATCAATGCTTGATGGAGCCCGTGTAGCAATCTGTCTGTATTACTAGATGAAAGAGAACAGAGGCAATTTCTAGTGGGTACCGGTAATCGACTCTAGAAAATCAACTAGAAAAAGAATGGCACCGAAGAAAACACTCTTAGACATTTGAGAGGTCTGAGTCTCTCCCATTAGATTCAACTAACTTCCATAATTCCCCTCCCAGCCAAAGACTCGAGCTAAAACAGTGGTCGTTATTCCCATTCTCTCTCCTCTAACTAACTCACTCATTTGGACCACCCTTTGCCTGCGTATTCCCTCTCTAATATGTCTTGGTAATATTGGGCCTTATGGCATTGGGCTCATCATTACCCCCTTATGAGTTTCTCCTTGTCCTTAAGGAGGAATTGTAGAAATTGTGTCTGCATTGCCTCATAGTCTTCCCATGTGCTTTCTGACTCAGGTAGCCCAGCCCAGAACACCAGTATATCCACTCTTCCATTTATCAATTTCCTAGGCCGCTTAACTTCCTTTGGTTGAACCTGAAGTTCCAATTCCTTTGTTAGTTCTGTTGGTATCTCCTGAATTGTCAGCGTAGTTTGCACAGATTGTTTCAGCTGAGAAGCATGAAACACTGGGTGGATCGTTGTGGTGGAGGGTAATTCTAGATGATAAGCCACTGATCCCACCTTCTCCAGCACCTTATAAGGCTTATAATATCTCAGACTTAACTTCTCATTAGCCCTCTTAGCCAGATTTTTAAGTTTACAGGGCCTGATGCATAAGTATACCATGTCTCCTACTGCAAGGTCAACATTTCTTCTCTTCTTATCAGTCCAAAGCTTCATATATTCCTAAGATCGTTCCAAGTTTTCCTTCAGCTTAGCTAGGACTACATTTCTTTCTCTTATCATCTTGTTCACATCCTCCACTGGGGAATCTACATCTTCCAACCTTAGGAGAGCCGAGGGGTCTCGTCCTTACACAGCCTTAAATGGAGTCATTCCTGCTGATTTATTGTACGAGGTATTAAACCAGTATTCTGCCCAATGCAACCAATCAACCCATTGCTTGGGTTTCTCCCCTGTGAAGCATCTTAAGTATGTTTCTAGGCTCCTGTTGACCACCTTCGTCTGGCCGTCAGTCTCTGGGTAATATCCAAAGCTAAACCTCAATTCAGTACCTGCCAACTTAAAAATCTCCTTCCAGAACTGGCTAACAAACACCTAGTCTCTATCAGACACAATAGATTTAGGAAACCCATGCAATTTGATAATTTCTTGAGTAAAAAGTTGAACCACCTCATTGGCTGTAAAAGGGTGTTTGAGTGACACAAAATGGGCGTACTTGGTCAATCTGTCTACTACTATCATCACAGTGTCAAATCCCTGTGATTTAGGAAGTTTGGTGATAAAATCCATACTCAAATCCTCCTAGATATGTTTCGGTATAGGTAGGGGTTGCAAGAGCCCAACTGGGTGAAGGCCTGGTACTTATTTCTCTGACAAATTTGGCACTTAGCAACATAATTCTGGATCTATTTCTTCATGCCATCCCAGTATACCAACTCAGCCACCCTTTTGTAGGTTCTCAAGTACCCCAAGTGCCCACCAATGGGTGAATTATGAAACTCTTTTATCAAAAACTCAATTCATGGGGAATTCTTGGGAATTACTATCTTCCCTTTGTACGGCAAACAACCATTCTTTAGGTTGTATACTTCTGTGTGTTATTGCCCAGTAATGATCTATTGCCCCAGTTTAGCCAATTTCTCATCTTTTTCACTTCCTCCTCTAATGTCACCATTCCCTTATAATTCCATAATGAGTAAGCCTTTAATTGCACCAATTCTCCTCTTCTGGAAAGGGCATCAGCTGCCTTGTTCTCACACCCTGGCTTATATTGGATCTTGAACTTATAACTCATCAAACGATATATCTACTTTTGGTAGTCTGGTTCCAGCTCCCTTTTCATCAGAAATTTTAGTGCTTTCTGGTCTGTCCTTGTTATAAAAGGATTGCCCAATAAGTAATGACTCCATTTTTTGACTACATAAACAATCGCCATCAGCTTCCTTTCATAAATGGAGCAATGTCTCGCGCTCTTGGGTAACACTTCGTTGGAATAAGCCATGGGTCTGCCCTCTTGCATGAGCACAGCTCCCAGACCTTCACTAGAAGCATCAGTCTCTACAACAAATGTTTGGTTAAAATTGGGCAGTGCTAGTACGGGAATTGAGATCATTGCCTCCTTCAAAGCTTCGAAAGCTGTTTGTGCTTGATCACTCCATTTGAAACCCTCTTTCTTTAGCAAGTCAGTCAACAATGCAGCTATTTTACCATAATTTTTTACAAACTTCCTATTAGTATCCTATTAGCCCCAGGAATCCCCTAAGAGCCTTCAAATCCTTTGGCATTGGCCATGTCACCATAGCATTAATCTTACTCTTATTGGCCTACACACCTTGGGCAGAAATCTGGTGCCCCAAATACTCCAATCTCTGCTATGCAAAAACACATTTCTTCATATTAATCATCAATATTTGTTCTCTTAAAATCTCTAGTGCTGTTCGTAAGTGCTCCATGTGGGTAGGAAAATTAGTATATCATCGAAGAAGACCAAAATAAATTTGCGTAAATGTAGCTGGAATATGTCATTCATGAGGAATTGGAAGGTGGAAGGGGCATTAGTGAGTCTGAACGGCATAACCATGAAATCATAACGCCCTTCATGAGTCTGAAAGGCTGTCTTTTCCTCATCTCCTGGTTTGATGCGTATCTGATGGTAACCTGATTTCAGATCCAGCTTAGCAAAAATTGTGACACCCCCCAATTCATTTATCAACTCATCAATTATGGGTATAGGAAATCCATCTGGTATTGTAATCTTGTTTAAAGACCTATTATCTACACAAAATCACCATCTTCTATACTTCTTTTTGACTAGAAGAATTGGACTGGAGTAAGGACTGCTGCCAGGTCTGATAATGCCAGCCACCAACATCTCATTTACCATCTTCTCTATTTTTCCCTTTTTCGCATGTCCATACCTATAGGGCCTGATACTTGGGGGATCCTATGGGGCTTCACCACTTTAGGGTGCTTCTTTTCATGTAGCTTTTCTAGCACCATATTCCTCTCCTCAACACTGATCACCATGTCCATTAGCTGTTATAAAGACTGAGGCTGCATCATTCGAACCTGTGTCCTTACTTCTTCCATGAGCCCATTTTTGAAAGCTCCAATCAACACTTCCAGTGGTGCGCCTTTCATAGGAGCAGTTATAAGTTCAAATCTCACTCGAAAATCTAACATTGTTGTCTCCTGCTTCAAGGCCATCAAGACCTCATAGTCGTTGCCCAATTGTCGTTGGTGAAACCTCCTCATCATTGACTTCTTGAGCTCCAGCCACAAATGCACCGGATCATGCATTTCTACCTAATGCAACTAGTTCAGCACCTTCCCCTCCATACAGACAGCTACGACCTCCTTCTTCTCTTTTGAGACAGAATTCGTTGTAAAATATCTCTCCACCTTGAACACCCATCCGATGGGATCCTCCCCAGAAAATAGGGGTAACTCCAACCTTCTGAATCATCCTGCATCTCTCTCCACTTGGTTCTCCATTGCTCCTTCTGCTATTGTAGCAGGATTCAAGTGGTGTGAGGAAGTCCCCACTTGCTCCTTTTCCCCATCCTTGACCTTCCTCCTTTACTCAGAAATACTATTGCGAATCTCCAGTATAGCCTCCATCACCATCGCTACATCACTTTGCACTTTGCCCACGTTTTTCTTGATTGCATCCATCCATTGCTCCATCTTGGTATTGACCCTCACTGGACCATCACTGCTCTGATACCAAGATTGATGGAACTTGTGTAGCAATCTGTCTGGATTACTAGATGAAAGAAAGCATAGGCAATTTCCAGTGGGTACTGGTAATCAACTCTGGAAAATCAACAAGAAAAAGAATGGCACTAAAGAAAACACTCTCAAACGTTCGAGAGGTCTGAGTCTCTCCCACCAGATTCAACTAACTTCCATAATTCCCCTCCCAGCCAAACACTCGAGCTAAAACAGTGCTCATTATTTCCATTCTCTCTCCTCTAACTAACTCACTCATTCAAACCACCCTTTGCCCGCCTATTCCCTCTCTGATATGTCTTGGTAATATTGGGCCTTATGGCATTGGGCTCAACAATGCTGTAAATAAGATGCAGAATGTCAATATGTCAAGTTTGGTCAAATATTTTGCATATTACCAGAAGCTACTGCTTTATATGGCTATTTAACTTCTGAGGACAACATATGGAAACTACTACTTAGTTTGCAGCTCCTTGATGTAATGTTAACTACTTATCTTAATGCAGAATCTACTTTTATCTGTGATTCTGTTTGTACAGTAGCTGCATACATAGGTCATTTTAAGGAAATAGAAACTTTTTTTTTTTCAAAACAAGTGCTTTATATACCTTTTTGCTTGATTGTTTGTAGTTGAAAGTTTATGATATATCGACAGTTTTACTGTCCCTGCAGTAGGTTAAATGACACAACTACTTTCTTTTCAGGTACTCATTATGAAAATGCTGGAACATCCTAATATAGTCAATCTCATTGAGGTGATTGATGACCCAGACTCGGATCACTTTTACATGGGTAATCATGACTAGTTTCTCCCGATTGGTTTTGTTATTTAATAATCAAATGTTTCTGCTTAATCTTTTAATTGTGTTTGAGCTTCATTTGAATGACTAAGAATCTTGTTGAAGTCCTATGTTTGACTACTGGTTTTTTCTTGTACAGTACTTGAATATGTGGAAGGCAAATGGGTTTGTGAGGGTTCAGGACCTCTTTGTGGCTTAGGTGAAGAGACTGCTAGGAAATACTTGCGTGATATAGTTTCGGGATTAACGTATCTCCATGCTCATGTACTATCTTTCAACCAATCATTTTGTGATACTGTTGATTTTGAATTTCCGCCCCCCTTTGTCTGGGCCTCCATCTCACACATGCCTTCCATATATTTGCCACATCTGAGAAATGTTAGCCAACACCCTACTAGGATTGAAATGATTGCATGTTTTTATGATCAAGATCACAATCTCTATTCAATCCCCTGGTCATTTTATTTGATTTTGGAATGTAAGATCACACAAACATATAATCAAGATTTGAGTTTGTAATCTTGACAACTATTCCTTTGACATTATTGCCCTAGTAATGGGTTAACAGTTGCAGTAAGATTGAAATGATATTTCAATTATTCTTTGTTCGAATGTTTTCAAGTATTAATTTGTGGAATTCCTTATATAATTGTTATGTATTCTGATGTATAAGGTTGTTGGTCACCAATTCCATGAACTAAAGAGTTGAGGTCTTTGAATTCTGCCGGTGCCTTATGTATCTCTCTTACAATCACTAACCCATTACTTTTATCTGCTACCAGAGAAGTTGGCCCCAAGTGATAATTGGATTACAGTTATCGAAATTCTGTAATGTCCTTCACATTTCTGGCATAGTCAAAGGTGAAAGGCCCCCTTAAGGTGAAAGACCTCTTAAACGCCTTGGGCAAAAGACGTCAAAAAGGTGCTTGCTGGAGTGAAATAAGGCACTAAAATAGGGAAATTTCTAAAATTATTCTATAAAAAAATAAATAAATAACTGAATTTTTTAACAACATTGGACATATAAATTAACTATATATAGTTGGAAACATAATAATCATCAAATGCACTAATTTAGGTCACCAATAATTTGGAGAAGGGGCCACAAGGCTGATGATTTTGTTTGCTTATATTTGTTTACTAAACCCTTAATAGCTAATAGGTTTAAATGTATTTTAAGGTTGGGCTGGTCTTCAAAGGATGTGTTTAAAGAATGAGTTTATATTTGTTTTCTACGGCTGGACTGGGCTTTAAATAATAGTATTCTTTATAATCTTGCCTATTTTAAAACATTTTGATTGGGCTTCTTGAGCTAACCCTAATTAGAATAACCTAATAAGCCTAACTTAACTAAGACACCTAAAGGCGTTTGCCCAGACTGTCCAAAAGGTGCCTCACTCGGCACTTTGGCTGAAGCCAGCACCTCTCACACCATGATAGGCGTTGGCCTCAAAGAATGCCTCGCCTCAAGGCCTTGGATGCTGAGGCGAGTGCCTTTGACAACATTTAATAGCCATGTTAGACATTATTGGAATTTCTTTGTTGGAGAGATTATGGGTTGATGTGCTTGCATGCTCATCATTATAGTTTTGTTTAGTTGTTTTTTGTGAAGATGTATATATAAATGCTTAAGGCTAAAGTGTGCAAGAACTATTTTGATACCTATAAAATACACTGCACTAGATTTTATGCAAAAATGCATGATGCTAGAGATGCTCATTGTCATCTCTGTTGTATGTTTTGAAATGGTTTGACCATGTGATTACGGTGATTCATTCTTGGTTTTTATTTCTTTTGAATGGCAGAATATTGTGCATGGGGATATTAAACCTGATAATCTGTTGGTTACTCGCCATGGTACAGTAAAGATAGGGGATTTCAGTGTCAGCCAGGCATTTGAGGTATCGTTATTACTGACCTTACATGTAATTATGATTTGCTTTATTATGCATATGAAAAAAAAAAATCAAATATGCAAGTTGCATCTGTATATGGCATACCTCATTTAGCCCCTTCCCCCATTGATTTTGCCATAAACGGACACTGAATCATTAGTGTGCCAATTACATAACTGAGAGTGGGATTTAGGAGGTTGTAATTTTTCCTCAGAAGGATTAGTCAGTATGGCCTAATTTTTTTCTTTCCATCCTTCGCCCACTTGCACATACTCCATGCAATGTCCTGAGGGATATATTTTATTATTTGTTACTTGTTTAAGGTGACATTACCTGGGTGCTATGATATGTCTCGGCAATGAATATGGAGCCTGTAATTGGTTTCATTTTGCAGGATGATAATGATGAGCTTCGTCGATCACCTGGCACTCCTGTTTTTACTGCACCAGAATGTTGTTTGGGTTAGAGTTATCTTCCCGAGCTTGTTACTTATTTTGCTTTATAGAGTCCATGAAAGTACATGTTCTCATTTCAGTTTTGTCTGCTAATATTCTTTAGGTCTTACCTACCATGGTAAAGCTGCAGATACATGGGCAGTAGGGGTTGCTTTGTACTGTATGATACTGGGTGAATATCCATTTCTTGGAGATACACTTCAAGATACCTATGACAAAGTAAGAAATATATGAGTGCTTGTTGCTTATATTTTACATATCTTTCATGCTCCGTGTTTTCAGTCTCTCATAAAATCTCAGCATGCTGTTTTCTTTGATGTCCAGATAGTCAATAATCCTTTAGTACTCCCAGATGATTTAAACCCACAGCTGATGAACCTGCTACAAGGACTACTTTGCAAAGGTACTTGTCATTCTACATTTATGTTATTTCCACCAACCCCTTCCCCCCCCCCCCCCCCCCCCAAAAAAAAAAAAAAAATTTTGTCTATCTCTCTTCTTTTTGTGGGAGGTAGGGTGGGGTTGTCATGTATCGGTTCTCACTGGTGTTTTGCAGATCCAAGACTTAGGATGACATTGAATGATGTTGCGGAGCATAGCTGGGTTATAGGAGATCATGGGCCAATTCCTGAGTACTTGTGTTGGTGCAAACGAAAGAGCTCGGAGAGGGAAGACTTGGATAGGAGCAATCAACTTGCTTGACCTATACCGACTAAATTATGTTAGGTTGGATTTATTTATGGTGGAAAAAGCCCCATTTATTTTTTCCTTTTTGGCCCTACGGAGGCACATTATGAGTAGAGGTAGTCTTGACCAAACTTCTGGAATTGTATAAAGTATAGCTCATTCTGGCGATTGTAAGTGGGGATAAAATAACTGTTATTTTTTGTTTGTGAAAGAGTTTGGCATGTAGGATGTGCGGGTTTGCGATGCTTAGTTACGATGGCCCTTGTATCGGGCACTTTTGAGCTCAAGTTTCCAGTGTAGATGATGAAATACTTTTTAGCATGGAAAGTTTTGTTGTATGCTATACTTCTTTTAAGAGCTTGGTCTTCCTGATGCTTTGACTTCGATATTGTTTATCAAAATCTGCAAAGCTCCTAGGTTGTGAGGTCTTGGGTCGTGGCATTTTAAGTTAGTTCTGAAGGTACATTCTTGTTCTTAACACCCTCACTGTCCAATACACCATAGTCACGGAAATCCTAATTACAAACCTCACTGTCTCTCCCTTAATGACCCCAAGTGTGGTACTGTTTTCAAGTCCAATTAGAGAATACAGATAACCATTTCTTAACGCAACGAGTATAAGCCGATCTTCTAAGAATTGTTCTTTATTTTCTTTGCGTGATAAAGCTGTCCATAAGTCACACTACCAATTAGTGAGCGAATTTGCGCAGCAACATCTCGCATTTTACAATTCTGTTTTGGGCTGAAGCAGTAAGCATTGTATATTCTTTTTTCTTCTCGTTCGGTGACGAGAGTATTTTGTACTTTTCAAGGAGCTTTTGCTCTGAAAAGAGTGAGAAGATCCAACTGACAAAGTAAATGGGAACATGGTTACGATGAGATAAAGTCCTTTTTCGTTGCATCAGTTAAGTTAGTGTTTTGGAATGTGCGTTTCACACTCCGTAAAGTCTTATTGGTTCACGGAAATAGACAAAGTAGGAGCAGATTTTGGTTGTATTATGGTCACCATTATCTTATCAACAGCCAAGCTTTGTTTGTATTGTTGAGTGGAGTTCCCCATTTTTGACTTGCAATTCCAAGTTCTTCAACTTACTGGTTGAGTTAACCACGTCTCTCTCTAGCCAAGGCATGCAGGAAATATTATCGCCATTTGAGGAAAAAAAGCAGAGTGTGCTTTTTGGTCTCAAGGAAAAGGATAGATGGGCAAGTTTACAAGAGCTTCCTCCATCACTAGATCTACACGGCACACCAATACTTGTCACAGCCACACACAAGTTGCTTTCTTCCTTTACTTAGAAGTTATTATCTCTTTCTCTTACGAAAAAAATAAATATAATTTATTGAATTATATTTTAGTTATAAAATTAAATATAAAATTTTATTTCCTTAGTTTTTTTAAACATATTAGTCTAAAAAGCTGCATGATTATCATGTGATATTTTCAGCTTACAAAACGCTAGTTTTTGTTGATATGTACTTTTTTTTTGGGTAATAATTAAATGTTATATTTTAAAACTTGTCATACTAAAATTATAATAAAGTTATAGTTTAAAATTTTCTATGTAATTTTTCCTTTTAACATACAAACCCAATAGTGAAGGGGTGAAGTCTCTTCCATGTTTGGTATTGCTATATTTATTAAATTAAAAGGGAAATGATCAATAGTTAAAGAAGATTTCCATGGAGCTTCAACACTCTAAAATACCATATAATTCATTCTCTCTCTTTGGACAGCTTCCTTTTTAATTATCATATATATAAAAAAGAAAGACACGGATCAATGAGAGTATAAAATGGACACAGAAACCGTTGGTGTTGGTGGAAAGAAGAGAAAAGAAGGACAAAGAAATGATGTGAAAAATGATGTGGGGGTGGTAAGTGGTGAGGTGAAAGTACAGAAGGGACCACGTTAAGCAGGGTGTGTGACAGCATAGTACTGTGGGGAATACTACAGACTGTGTCAGATCCCCCACTTCCTCTGCAATCTGAATAAAAACCCACTTGGTCTGGATTTTCTGACTCTAGCACAGAATAAGAGGCTCTGTACTCATTATAATAACCATAATTCTTAGGACTAGCTACGCCTTTTAGATGACGTAGTTATACTTTTATTCTATTTTTATTTCCAAATTTTTTAAAATAATTTTGTTAAATTATTTTCAAAAACAAGGTTCAGACATAGAATGAAATAAGTTTTTTTTAACGAAATTTTCTATTTCAAGTTTTTTTCTACATTTTCATAAAAATTACAATAATTTCATTAATGAAAATTGTTCTCTTAATGTATTCTTCTTGTTTAGATTTTTTAAAGTATTAAAATTTGTAATATTTTTTTAAATTTAAAAAATAACATAATAAGTAAGAATGTATAAAAAAAATTATTTCCTTATCTTTTACCCACTTTTTTTTTCTTTCTATCTTTTTTTTAATATTACAAGCCTTTTACAAATTTTAGGCTTGATAATACAAACTTATTTTTTTTTCCTTAGTTTTAAGAAGTAAGATATCAAAATATATCTCAATTCTCAATTTTTTTATTATATAATTTTATTGTGATGTTCTTAAGACAACGGATGAAAATAATATTATCAAATAATTTTTATTTTTATTTTTCTAAAAACAAAAATCGGCTCTATTATTATTAGAGAGGATAAAAATTAAAGATAAAAAAAACTGCATGCCATATATATTGTTGTTGTATAAAAAGTGAATAAATAAAAAAATAAAAGACAGACTTTTGAGGTCTAAAGTTTTATTTTTATATTTGAAATTTGCATAAAAAAAGGAAAAAGAAAAAAAGAAAAAAGAGTCCCGTGGCCGTGGTTCTCAAATATGAGTAAAGAAAGGCATTAGATTCTCCTCCACCTTCTTAAGTTGCTGTTGGTGTTGTTGATTCTCCTCTTTCATCATCCATTTGATGTAACCCCAAATTCTCTTTATCATAAATTCTCTCTTCTTTCTTCGTTTCTGTTGTTTAGTGCTTAATCTAGATACTAATCCTGTTTGTTAATTACTTAATAAAGGTGGGAGATATTACTCCTTGTTGACACGTGCGCTAATTCCCGACCAAGGCAAACAATTTTTTCCGGGAGAAAAGTGAGTCCTGAATTTTCTTCGTAAAAGAGAAAGCTTTAAGTATTCGCAATTGTTGGAAAAAATGGAGATAATACTAATCGAAATTCAAGTGAAAGTTATTCATAATGATTTTTCAAGGAATTTTTTTGGGGTACATATTTTTTTTTATAGTGGAATACCAATCTTATTAATTCTATTGTCTAAATTACGAGATAGACTTTAATTTTTTTTTTTTACAGAAAAAAACGTTAAAGAGAAGAAGTAATTTTATTCTGTATACTAGAGAGAATAGAAAAGTTTTTCTTTTTTTTTAGGTGTTCTCTCTCAAAAAATTATAACCTCAAAAAATTTTCTTTCAATTCTGCGTTTTATGTTGATTTTTTTTAACAACTGACAACTTATTTAATTATTTGACTTAAATAGTTAATTGATTATATTAATTAATAATATTAATTAATTTGATAGATCTGATTTTAAGTAATGGGTTAACCCATTATAGGTGGTCTAATATTTCAACAATTTTTTTATAACCTTTTAGAGAAAAGATTAATGAAAAGAAGGAACAAAAACTTTATACACATTAATTTTTTTGTGTCATTTAAAAGTTATAAAAATTTTACAATAATAAACTTTAGATAATCAATTCATGCACCGATACACTCCGAACTCACGAAGTTTCTGATACATATATGGTTTTTCATAATTATTGTTTATGGAATTATTCCGCAAATAATATCTTCACAAATCACATATGGAAGCATTCAATGCTGTTAAACATGATTAACCACATTGAATGCACTTAACATCAACTGATTAGTTATTATTAATATAAATATTCGCATAAAATGGGTTTTTTCTATTTGCTCTGAGTAAGCTGCTGGTTAATGAACTCTTCTTCCTTTTTTTTTTTCCTCCTAAAAAATCAATAAAACATTATCTAAAAATTATGGACAATAAATTTGTATTACAATTTTACCATATAGACTTTGTGTATGTTTGAATTGGCATAGGAATAATATAATTTTGGGTCAATTGAATTTTTAAAATTAATTTTAGTCAAATATGATTTGCACTATTTTAATTTATATTTAAAAATTTTCGTTTGAAATTTAATTTTTATCATTCATTCAACGTGAAAATAATTATTTTTTCACTTTTATACAAATGAGATTTGGACAAAAAAATTAATTTTTAAAAAAATTAAACTTCAAACTAATTGACAATATTTACAAAGTAAATTTCTATTTAGATATATAAATAACTTTTGAATCTTTCAAATGTTAAACCAAACACATTAAAAATCTATTAGAATTTGTTCTACACTGACTATTTTTTTTTTATCTTTTAAATTAACCATGTCAAAGAAGAACCACATATAAGGTATACAAAAGGGGATCCAAAATTGATAAATTCGAAGAGAAATTAAAAAAATAAAAATAAATTCATGTGCGTTTTTATGTGTGGAGCAAATTGTATAAACTTAAACAAGAAGGCAGGTTATGCTGTGAATATTGACAAAAGCTTGAAGGCATCTTTCTACCAAAAGGTGATCCACTTTTATAGGCTAACGTGCAAAGATGGGTCGATTTTATAACTACCAAAAATCGAGAGTGATTTGGGCTATTTTTATTTAATTTTGAAAAGAGACTGAAGATTGGGAAAAATTCATTGGATGGAGCCTGTGGTTGCATCCAATTCCAAACTCTCAACCATTCTCAAATGGAAAGTTGAAAGTGATGGTTTTGATTTGATTATCTACAGTCTCTGTTGTCATGAGATGGTGTTCTATTTGATTTTTGTATATTTCCAACAATTTATTTTTGTCATTTGTTTAAAAATAATTTATATATGTATTGTGATTAGTTATATAAATTATAAAAAAAGTATTTCCTTCATACTAATGTTAAAAAATAAGCTATCCAAATTTATATTATGTAAAATTTGACAATGATAAAATTCTAAATGTTTGACAATATATGTAATCTTGTATGTCATATTTACTTCTATCATTAATTTAATATTGTTTTAGTAAGTATGATTTCAGAGAAAAGTTAAAATTAAATTAATTGGATTAATTTTTTAAAAAAAAATTGATTAAATTACAATTGATTTTTTATTATTTAAATAATTATTTGCTTACCTTGATATTTGACATGTAGTGCAGAACTTTTTTTTTTAATTTAGTTTTTTCAGTAAAGGTAATTTGTTCCACTATATTATTTTCTTCCAAAATATACTTGTTTATCTATATTAACATTCATATTAAGAATTAAATAACATACTCATGTTATGCATAAAGTCAAATTCAATGAGAAAAGGTAAATTGAAAAAAAAAAAAAAAAGACTTTTACAATGTATCCGATGTCAAAGATGCTAAGTAATATTTTTGAAATAACAAAATTTAAAAGGAATTGGTACAGTTTACTCTAATATGAATTAATCATTGGAACGATTTTTTTTTTTCCAAAATAACAATATTTCCATACAAAAAAAAAATTTTAAAAGTAATCGCAAAGTAACTTAACAAGTTCCTTTAAATTAATTCAAATAAAATTTATTTTCTGAGGGCTAAGAAATTTGAAACAAGTTTGATGTACAATATTAGAAAGCATAATATGCACACAACAAACTTTAGAAAAGGGAAGACAAACCAAGAAAGAAACGAAAAATGAAAAATAAAATAAAATAAAGGCGAAAACATGGAATAGGCACAAATATTGGGCCACATCTGCAA
Organism: Delonix regia; assembly: GCA_037074485.1. Taxonomy (NCBI): domain Eukaryota; kingdom Viridiplantae; phylum Streptophyta; class Magnoliopsida; order Fabales; family Fabaceae; genus Delonix; species Delonix regia. The sequence continues at coordinate 14,841,831 of CM073456.1, read as the reverse complement.
ATTTAGCACAAGTTTTCAGTTTTTTAAGTCCAACAAGTCTTTCCCACTTCTAACTTGTGAGTTACCATACCCCAACTCTCTTCCTTCCTTCTAGTCGCCGTTTTCCGGCAACATGTTTTGACGGCACGGAAATCCCGTCGAATCATGCGGCGGCCCAATATCTGAGATCCGACCGTTCATAGAACTTGCCGGTAAGACCGTATTCATATTGTACTTATCCCCGCTTCTCGAGACTCAATTTTTTTATTATTAAAATTTGGATCCGAATTCAGTTTTTTTTTTTTTTTTTTCTTTCAATTGGATCAGAGCAAACCCTCGTAGTCAAATCTATTCTCTATATAGTTCGTTTTTATAAGTAAATTTGTTCCCTTTATTGTTCAGTAATTGATTTTCATTTTGTTTTCTCGCGAATTTGCAGATAATTTTGTCTCCATATCTGGCAATCATATAAGGAAAATTTCTGGGTGGTTTCAGTAATTTGATGGTATCACCAGAATTTCAAATCTTTGTTGCCGATTCATTTTGATGTCTTACTCATTTCTTTTGATCCGAGATTATGGTTATCCATTGGGTGGATCCCGTGAAGGGTTATTACTGATTCCTAACTGAAGTTTTTAAGCTAATGGAAAGAATATATAGATAGAGTTTGATTGCATACAGATACTGGAATTTATTTTCTGGGTATAGGCGGCATATGAAGGAATTATGACATGATATTGGTGTATGCTCCTGCAGTCAAAGGTTGCTTCTCGTCTGCTATGGTTTTGTTGGAATACACTAAAGATTTCTAGACATGAAAAAGGAAATACGTTTAGATTGTTCTATGCAGGAGAATGAAGACGAAGAGAATAATTTCTTGAAAATGAATACAAGGGACCAGGTGAATGTGGTTCGCTCTAGATTTAAACCAAATGATTCACTTCTCCCTGGTCTTATTGATGATGTTGCACTAAATTGTCTAGCATGGGTTAGTAGATCAGATTATGCTTCACTATCATGTATAAATAAAAGGTACAATAAGCTGATTAAGAGTGGGTATTTATATGGGTTGAGGAAACAGTTGGGAATTGAGGAGCATTGGGTTTATTTGGTGTGTGATCCTAGGGGATGGGAGGCATTTAACACTATGAAAAAGAAATGGATGTCATTACCTAAGATGCCTTGTGATGAGTGTTTTAACCATGCAGACAAGGAGTCGTTGGCTGTGGGCAGTGAACTGTTGGTTTTTGGTAGGGAGTTGCTGGATTTTGCTATTTGGAAGTATAACTTGATTTGCCGGGGTTGGATAAAGTGTCAGGGGATGAATCGACCTCGTTGTTTGTTTGGCTCTGGTAGTCTTGGTTCAATTGCTATTGTTGCAGGGGGAAGTGATAAAAATGGAAATGTTCTACAATCAGCAGAGTTGTATGACTCTTCTTCAGGTGTATGGGAACTGTTACCAAACATGCACACACCGCGAAGACTGTGTTCTGGTTTTTTTATGGATGGGAAATTCTATGTGATTGGTGGAATGTCAAGTCCTACTGTTTCATTAACTTGTGGGGAGGAGTATGATCTTGAGACAAGAAGTTGGCGAAAAATAGAGGGTATGTATCCATATGTTAACAGGGCTGCTCAGGCACCTCCCCTTGTGGCAGTTGTGGATAATCAATTATATGTGGTCGAGCATGCAACCAACATGGTGAAGAAATATGATAAGGAGAAGAACACCTGGAATGACTTGGGAAGGCTTCCAGTCCGGGCAGATATTTCAAATGGCTGGGGCCTGGCTTTCAAGGCTTGTGGAGGGCAGATTCTGGTTGTGGGTGGTCAAAGAGGTCCAGAAGGTGAGGCTGTTGTTCTGAACTCATGGCGTCCCAAGTCAGGGGTCAAGAATGGGACCTTGGATTGGCAGGTTCTCAGCGTGAAGGAGCATGTTGGGGTGTTTGTGTACAATTGTGCTGTTATGGATTGTTGATATACTTAGATTGACTCAACAGAAGGTATTGGTATCTACAATCTGACTTAGCCTTGACGGGTGCTTCCAGGTGTATCTGCCTCATTTATCAAGTTAGTTGTTGCTGGGATAGGTTTCTTTAGGGGGGAAGTTGGTTTTTTTTTTTCCTTGTTTTTCTTTTTTAACATGGCTTATTTGGATGTGTTTCTCACTTTCATAATCCATCCTTTTTGTTTTAAATCTCTTTGAGATCCATGAGTAGGCTTACGTCTGTATGTCCTGTCATCTTTTTCTTTCTCTCCTGTCATGGCCAACTATGTAAACCAATAATTCAAGGAGTTTCGTTGTTTAATGATGTGATGCTCATTGTTTCCCGCTCTGGTCCTGTAATCTCTCAAAATTTATGTCAAGAAGTCATGTTTTGAGTATTATTTATCTGGCGGGAGTCCTTCTGTTCAAAGTCCAAATTAAATGAGGCTTGTGCTTTAGGTGGATGCTGCAGTAATTAATGTGGTGTTTAATTGTTTTAATTGTAACTCTTTATTTTATTTAAAAGTTTCTAGGAACTTATCCTTAGATTTGGCTCAAAATTTTGCAAGCATAGGTGAATAAGAGAATATAAACTTATTAGAGGTGACTGACCTACGCGTAGTCTATTATATTTATGGGAATGAGGTCCCCGCAGGCTTATGTGTGGTTATGAGCCTTGTCTGTGCGTCCAGCTGTACTTACTGTATGTGTTTTGTATGTACTTTGCCAACAATCTGACCAAGAAGTTATTTCTGTTCTTAATACGGAAGATTAACAAGGACTACTATTCATCAGTCGTACCAGTTCCTTTTTCCGCTGCATTTGTGAGTTATGACCCCCCATACTGAATGGGAATTATTCTGTTTTTCTTAGCATATGTTTTCTATCTGAGAATATTAATCAGAATTTTCTTATGAAATGTCATTGCATTTTTTCATTCATCCTAGCTGGTATTATGTCCATTTTCCTATAAAGGATATTCAACACTTAAAACCTCTTTTTCTTCAGCCAACAAACTGTATGCGATTCTTATATGAGACGACAAAGCGCTAGCACAATGAATACGTTGGTTACTGTTTACAGTACATGATTTGGAATCCATCTGTTCTCATAATGGTTCATTCATCTATCATCTGCTTCGTAGAAATGGGATTAACCAGCGGACAATCTATCAATTTTCTCACTAAAAGGTTGTTGTATAATATACCATTTACTTGGAAGGGTTGTTTCCGTGGTTCACCCTGCCATAACTTTTTGACACTGCGATTCACTGCCCCTTTCACGGTTACATTTTGCTAGATTCTTACCTAGTAGATTAGAAGAAACAGATGATTACGAAAGACTGTGATGGTATCGATATATTTCAACATCAAGATTATTATTATTATTATTATTATTTGGTGGTTTCAGTCAAAATAAATTACGTATCCAGATAGTGAATGAAATCCTTTGTGGCTGGTGAAATGACTGGGCCGCTCGTGCCCCGTGCTTTTGATATTGGTCTCTTTTTCACTCTGGGCATCTTCGGCAGTGTAGTTTCCAGAGGGAGAAAGCATTTGGAAAAGAAAATTGGACAGATCTCACCAAAGATCAGAATCAAGGTAGTCTTTGAAGTTTGGACCAACCGAAGGGATTGAGCTAAAAGACCAAGCTAGTCTTAGTCAGGTTGGCTTTGCTCAATAAGTGCAAAAACTATAATTAGTGGTAGCATATCTCTAAGGCACTTGATTAAAATTCTGAAAATATACAACTTGTACACAACAGCAATCAGTTATAAAGAATTAAGTCTTCCTAAACTCCTCTTTTAAAATCTGATGCTCATAGTTGTAGGTATGATGAACACTGTTGCAAATCGTCAGAAATCTACCAAAATTTCAAGCTCTTACCCACAAGAGGAAAAAAAAAAGAAAAAAAGACTAGGAGTCCCTCCTCAAGGACCACTGATTGCATATTCCAACAACTTGTAGCAGAATCTCAAGAGTCAAATATGGTGAAATGACTATGCAATTCTCTTATCCCCTGACTTTTCCAATATAAAATGGTGAGGCAGAATCAACAAGCAATCCTCTAAACTGTTAAGAGTACCAGCTTTCTCAAGTATATAGATATAGATTAACCAATTCAAATCTACTCATGTTTCAGATATATATGCTTCTGGCGCCTGCAAGGATCGACATAAGAGATTGTATGTAGCTTTGGGACCGCGAAATCACCTGTAGAAAATACAATTGCTCAACTAGATAAGATTGATGTTAGACCAAACTCCCACTATGCTTAAAGCTAACAGGAACAGGAAGTTAGAGACACAGAATTGAAAGTGTGGTTGAAATCATTTAGTTGGCATACAATATCAATAATACCAACATTTTGGAATAGAACAAGCTCTGATTTTTAACATGAATGTATTGGAATATGAAGATTTAACATAGTAAAGTTGAGTAACCCCACTCATTTTATTTTGATTGGTGGATTTTGCTACTTAATGTATTCTGATGTTGCAGTCTGCAGTGGATTGAGTTTACGATCAGCTGTTGAAGCAATAGCCTCCAAGATTCAGCCTAACATGACTGTATCTAGTCACTTTCATGGGCACTAAATAGCTTGAAAGTGAGTTGGACTAATCTTGATTGTGTGGCCGCACAAGACCAGGCTATCCAGCTCAATCGAACTTCTTTTGGGATTCTTTTTTTCCTGTTATTTTGATTACGATGAATCCTCTTCAAGTCAAGAGCTCCAACCGGTGAACAGTTTGTGGCTTGAGTTGGCATTTTCAAAACTAAATTATTACCTCACAAATTAAGTACATGTCGGAGATGAGTCATGAAATACACTTTAGGATTCTGTAATTAGTGGACCTAGCTTTTTAAAATGCATTTAAGTAGAAAATGACACCCTGCTCCCACCACCTCACTTATTTGAAGTTTTTGGTACACTGAGAGCTTTCTGAAGGAAAATGAGAAAAGGCCAAAGGGAGTGTTACCCCGGGTTCAAAACTGGAATATTAACAAGTGGATCGGGATGTTCCTTTCCACCTTGTATACTATAAAGTTCGGAGTTGGAGGGTCAGTGTTACTGTCATAATCAAAATTATATATGTTTGGGGTTAAACATATGTTAACTTGATGATTTTACAGAATGAGTTATTCCTCTTTTCTTTGTCACCTAGAGAGTGCAGATTAGGTATATCTTGCCCCACTCTACCTTGCGATATATAAATGCAGCTTGAACTAATGAACTTTAGTTAAAAAGCATTAAAATGGTGTCCAAAATCAAAAGATTCAAGTTGGAGTAAATTTTGGAGAAGTCATATCTCAAAAATTAGCTCATAAGATTGGAGATAAACCCCACATAAACCTCTTTCTTTTCCTATGTGACATGTGAAGAAATAATGTTTATTTATGATACTATTTATAAAAAAATTGAGAGTCATATATCAAAAGTTAACCTTTGAGGCTAAAGAACTTAATTACCCTATAAACTCTATATCAGAATCTCATACTTTCATTGGGAGACTCAAGTGTTACACTTTACAGGAAATCTTCTCACTATATTGAATTAGGTACATTTTATTGCACTTCACTTTCTGATTGATTAGTACTACTTGTAACAAGTCTCACATGAGAGTGCAAGTGCACCCGATGTGTTAGGCTCATGCAATTCTTTTCCTTCGCTTCATTTTGCACATGTCCACCAACAAGTTTTTGACATTAGACCTTTGTTTTCGCGTCCCCATTATATTGACTATTTTGTTTTGGTGAACTCGAAGTTAGGCAAAAAAAATCTACAAAAATTGTTCATTTTTGGTTAATAGAATCATGTATGCTTTATTTCAATACCCACGCACCACCTTGGTAGTGTAAAAGCCTGTTCCTTCTATAAAATCTCGCACGTAGCTCCCAGAAGTTTGCCTCCATAGTTAATTATTGTATGTTTGTTGAACTTTCACTCTCTCACAGAATAACAGCACTTGAAGATGGAAATGAATAACGTGGATTGAATCAGCAAAGAGACCTTGTTCATGAATTTTTCTTTATTAAAAACCTGGACACGTACACGTAATGACCCTTTTATCCACTTGAGAATATTAATAAATGGCAATAATGACGCCATGACATCTCAGCTAACCCAGACTGTTATTTCCTTATCATATATGCGTGCACCGTGCCTTAACCATGTATGTCGGTGGGTGGGACCCATATTTTGTACCCATAACTTTTGTCCAATGTGTGACATGTCAAATTGGGAACGCAGAAACTATACTAACCATGATTAAATAAATATAAACCAGTGCGATACAGATTAGAAAAAAAGTAAATGCACTATCAGAACTAGTAATAGGTTTTCATAGTATGGATTGTTGGTCTTCCAATATGTGATGTTTAGCTAATTCATTGGTAAGTAAGGGCTTGTTTGGTGCTGAAGCAAATTGAACAGAAAATGAAATAAAAAAGGAATATAATAGTTAAATATTAATAAAAGTATAAGTTAATAGTAAAATGATATGATGAAAATTGTTTTTAAATTATCAATGCTTAAAATGATATTTTCCCAAACGCTAAAGATAGTGTGGTGAACTTGAAATGAATTAATACACGAGCTCGAGAGGGCTGCGTTGGTATGAATAGTTAGGACAAATTGGTCAAAGTATTTGCAACCATGAGGATAATTTTGGCAAAAAAATCCATTTTCAAGAACGCAGAAGCTACCAAACGTCTTACCGCTTCTTTTTTTTTTTTTTTTTTTCCTCCCTCCCGTTCATTCCCTTACATCAAACACGTTGCTTAATACTTTAAATAATTAGTCATTAATATAATAAAAAATTATTACTTATTATATTTATATATTTAACTTTTTTTTATATACGCCATAAAATTTAATTCAATTTCGTTAGACCCGTAAAACGTCAAATGTGATCCATCGACTGCAACGTCACTATCTCACATAATTAAAGTGATTGTGTGCCATATAATTTTATAGGCTTTTCCATGGAGAAAGCTGAATTCCCTTCTTTCCCCACCTGAAGGCCACAAGCTAAGCCCAGTAAGCATCTCGTCAAAAAAGCAAAAGCAAAGGTTTAGATTAAACTTTCCAAATGATCATATGGCCACGGCCATCTACTTGGAATCCTGACCTTCATCCCATTATTAAATTCTTGAATTTAAAATTATACGATAGCAGGAAAAGTTAAGGAAGGATGAAGAAAAAGGTTCAACTTTTTCCACTGCTCAAGTACATCTGTCATTGCAATATTGCTTGGTACAAGAAAAAGACAAACTCATTTCTCCTTATGTACATATTTAATTTCTAAGTTCAAGGTAATAAGATAAATTACCATTATTCTAAGGTCACGAGTTTGGAGTGTTCGTTGAGGTGTCTACTACAGATGTCTGTTACTAGCTAAAAAGAATTGACTGGAAAACTACATGCACAAAGTCTTTAGGTTCATAAGAGAAAACATGCATTAAAGAAGGGAAAAGGCCAGTGGGCGGATAACGGTGCAGTTAAATCATGCTTTAATCCTATGTCATAGTTTATACAATTATTATTGAAGATTATGTCAAATAAAAGCATCATGTGGGGTTGGCATTTTGCTTTACCTTCCTTTTGTGAGATTGATTTTCTTTTATCTCTTTTCTCTGTTCCTTCAGCTGGCAGGTTGGCATTTGCTCCTTTTGCTAATACAAGGACAAAGTCAAATTGAAGGAGCGGGATCTTGAAATCGAAATGCCTTAGTGCGTAATTCTGGTGGCTGGACAGTGGCCACGTTAATCATAATCATACATGCCGTGACGACGAGTGCACGAAGCTCCTGACGTTGTTCTTCGCAGTAAAATTTATCTCCTTGTTATTTCGTGCACAAATATGGAACTCCCCATGTGATGCAATTTTCCCCTAATAATATGCGGTATTTAAATGCTTAAATAGGAATCAGGAAAACGACAGCTTATTGAAGTGGGTATAATATTTAGCAATACCCAGATACAATTAAAGAGTCCGCGCGCGGTGGAACTGAGACGCATGTGGGAGGTGTGGAGTGGGAGGTTTTTCAGTGTGCCAGGCGCACCGCCAAGCTGCGTCATAAATGTGAAAGCTTCGTCTTATGCTTAACCAATATTCGCTTCCTTACTTCTCAAGAACTCAACTTTTTTAAACTCTTTCCGTCCCTCTTTCTGTCTCTTCGGTTTATCTCTGTTTTTGGGTGCGCGAGAGCGCGCGGGCGCTTGGGTGAACTAGCGCACTAAAGACTAAGCAAGTGATAGAAGTAAGCTTAGTGCCTGCAAGGCCGAAAGGAGTGAACTTTATTTGCTATTTCGGTTACTCTGGGGATTCCAGATTGTGGGTCTGTTTTATAGACGACAACATGAATTCTGGGGAAAAGGCCGAGAGTGGGGAACACCATGCTGCCTCGTGCAAAAGAACGGTTTCTCTTCCAGTTCCCAAGGTAACTTTTAGTTTTTCAATTGCTGCTTCTGCTTATTTTTCCTTTTTGTCCCTGTTTCGCTTCAGCATGCGATTTGTGGCTTGAGGCTGGTTTGTTCAAAGGAGGAGGCTGTGTTTTGGTATTCGAGATACTTTTTCTTTTCCTTATTCTCTACTGGCGTTCTGAAGGTTTTTTTTTTTTCTGGAGCTTTTCAACGTTTTTGTTTGGGTGATGAACTTTTAGTTTTTTGCTGCGTGCAAATGTTTGAACGAGTTCTATCAACTAATTTTATGACTGCAAATTCTTCCTTCTTTTTAGGTTGTGTTTCTTAATAAACAAGGGCTTTTGCGTCCGAGGATCTCAAATTTTTTTATGTTCTTTGCTCTATATGGTTTCCATCAACTGTGTCTGTGGAAGAGTCTATCTGTCTAATATTTCCTCCATACTTCGAGTTGTGCACTTTGAAACTTTCATCTAGTCGATAATTACCGCTTCAAATTCTTTCTAAGAACATCACTGTGGTGGTGCAAATTATTAAATAAGAGTTAGCCCTTGCACAAAGAAGCTAAGTTGTCCTTCCGAAACCTCAACTTCTCGTATGTCATATATACTCGGCACCAAGATATCCAGAAAATGGTTGAAAGATTGGGTGACTACTCTGATTTCTAGGCACTACACCTTACAGTATTAATGGAATACTTACGTATTAAATTCATACGGTATTTACAGGTTGATGATCCAATGGGAATGACTGAGGAATCAACACGTGTCCGTCATTGGAAGCGACAAAATCTTCTCCTGGAAATACCCCCAAGAACATCAGAAGAGCATTCTCTTGATTTTGTTGGAATTAACATGCCAATGACACCAAGTCCCACTCCCACTCCCAAGAGAGTGAATTTTCTTGTGACTTCTCGCTCTGTTGATGCCCCAGTTCATAATTGTCCAGGGCCTCCTGTGTCAAGAGGCAAATCATCCATTAGAAATATCTTACCAAAATTGAACTTCAGGTATAAGACATCATCAGATATTGAAAAGGCTTCTGCTTCAGCTCCCGAAAGTTCCTCTCCAGTCCCTCGAGAAAAGCTTTCAATTGCAAGATCATTGTCCCTAACCAAGATTTTTACTCCTAGGATTAAGAGAACTTCATCATTACCGGTAGATGAACTTGTTCATTCAAACTCGGAATCTGCTCACGCTGGAAGCGTTGGAGGTTCCCTATATGTAAGATATCAAGCAGTATTGTCTTGGAAAATTTATTAAGACCTTATTTATGTATGATTAATTGGCATCTTGGCTTTTTCATTAATTAATGAGTTGAATATAAAGATTGAATTTTTTGCTGGGTTTGTTCCAGCAAAGGTGTTTTTTCATAAAATCTTACAAGCACAAGTCTTTTTTTTTTTTCTTTTCAAAATTTTTAGTTTCTACAATACATGGTAATATATGTAAAGAATATCAAATTTTAGAACTTATTTTGTTTACTGCTTAATTATGAGTTTGATGCTTCATAAACCCTTTTTTTCCAGTGTCCTCTTTGATATTTCAGTTGATGTTGATTCTTACATCATGAATTTAGATATTTTTTGCTATAAGTTGTCATTTCCTTTTGCAGAAAAGAGAGACTCAGGGGCAAATAGCCCGCTCTCAGTCAGTGCCTGTCAATGGTATAGATAAAAGCATAAGGAGAATGGATTCATTTTTCCGTGTCATTCCTTCCACTCCTCATGTGAAGGAAAAAGGGGAATTGTTGACCGCATCCCCAACAAAGAATACTGGTATGTCATTATAATCATTTGCATCTGTGCTCATGAAAATTGATAAAATTTTGTATGTCGTTGATTGTCACAGCAGCAACATGCCAAGCAGTAGAAGTAACTAGTTAGGTACCGTCTATTGCATGAAGTAAGTAAATAGTCTTCAATGTTTTTCTTGGTTCAGAAAATGATGATGCTGATGGTGAAGATATAGCTGAAGAAGAGGCTGTGTGTAGGATTTGTTTGGTTGATTTATGTGAAGGAGGTGAGACGCTCAAGATGGAATGCAGCTGCAAAGGTGAACTTGCTTTGGCACACCAAGAATGTGCTGTTAAATGGTTTAGTATCAAGGGTAACAAGACGTGTGATGTATGCAAGGAGGAGGTTCAGAACCTACCTGTCACTCTCTTGAGGATCCAAAATGTTCTGAATACTGGAGCTAGCAGGTCTCAGCTGGCAGATGCAAATGGATACAGGTATGTGAATAGTTATTTTTCTTTGATAGGGATCAATTTAATGAATGAGTAATGACAATATGCTTTAATTGGGAATTCAATGCATAGCGTGGACTCTTTTGGCCATTGTGTCTCTCTATTTGCGGTAATAGATTTTACACACGATCTAGAATTTGGGGCCATCTAGTTTTCTTCCATGGGTTAATTTGAAATAATGAACTTACATGCTATCTCAAGATGTCCACCGTGCAGTTATAAGGTGTGACATTGAACATCGGTGACATGATCAAGTCTCTGACTTGTTTGCAATGACGACTCATTTCAATCCCTTAGGAAGACTTCATTTTTGCAATTTCATGCTTCAATTAAGAATTGCGAAATCAACAACTTTTCTTACGTCTTGTCTTAAAACTAATTAGAGTGTTCTGATTTTAACTTTGTTGACATTTACTTGTACTGTTGATAAATGTTAGAATCTTAGAGTCACACTTTAACTTTGTCTACTCAATTCTATAGGGTTTGGCAGGAGGTACCTGTGCTTGTCATTGTCAGTATGCTTGTCTATTTCTGTTTTCTTGAGCAGCTATTGGTAAGTATACAATCCTCTCACTTCTTTCAGAGTTATAATTTTGTATAGACTCAGTAAGTTGATTCTGCAGGTTGGAAAAATGGGTACTGGTGCAATTGCCATATCTCTTCCATTTTCATGTGTCCTGGGTCTACTCTCCTCCATGACATCGTCGACCATGGGTAGGTTTGCAGAGATCCTTCAGAAATATTGTCAAGATACTTTTTCCTTTTTATGATGCATTTTTTTTCTTAGGTTATTCTGTGATATTCAGTTTAACTTTTGTAAGCACTAACATTTTAGACTTGTGTCCAGTGAATAGCAGGTTTATCTGGATTTATGCATCTGCCCAGTTTTCTCTGGTGGTGCTTTTCGCACATATATTCTACTCATTGGTAATGGATTTTGTATCAAGTAGATTTTTTTTACCCTCTCACCTGTATGTTTCACTTAAAACCGATAGTGAGCATTTTATATTAAATAGTGAAGTGAATCATAATGGTACTACATCATTGTTAAAAGTACAGAACGAGCATGTTTGACCTCATAGGATCTGAACCTTGTGCACTTCAACACGTCTGGTACAGATGAAATTCTGTACTCTCTAACTTTACATAGTAACACAGAATAATTTCTTCAGAGATGTAATTGTAAACTATGTTTTTCCATCCTGAAACCGCAGGCTAGTGATGCATTTTCTTCTTAATGGCTTTGTAATGGTATAATTGCTGACTTCCTCATCTTTGTTTCCTTCAGATTGGCATGCAAGCAATTCTGTCAATCCTTCTTGCAACATTTGCTGGGTTCGGTGTGGTGATGAGTGGGAGCTCCGTTCTGGTTGAAATTTTTAGATGGAGAAGAAGATGGCTGGCTTTATCAGAGCAGCATCGCACTCCTCATGCCGTGTCCCAAGTGCATTCAGGCCCTCCCAACGGCAGTCAAACTGTGGTGCTAAATTCACAAAACACAAGTCAGAGCTGAATATTAGTCTTCATGGCTTCTTGCATACGGTCATGAAGTAATTTTGAAAGGGCAAAGCATACTGTACAGGAAAACTAAATTGGGGTTGAGTCTCATTGTATAGCTTATATTGTAATAGATTGGCTTATACTATTAACTTCCCTTGCCATAGAATTTCCGTTTTAAGTATGTGCTAAATCAGAAGGCTTCTGGCCTTCTTTTTTGTAATGTCTCCTGCGAGACAAGGATCAAGGAAATCAACTTTTCTAGTACTTTCAGGATACTTGATGAGCATCTTGCATGCTGACAAGCTAATGCCGAATGTAATGATGTAGCGACCTACATGGAGCTTTATGCCTGCAATTCTAGGATCTTGAGCAAGTCTTCTATATCTAGCTACGCAGGAAACACTATTTTTGGAAGTTGAGAGTTGTGTGTCGTCTTTTCTATGACAAGTACAATTTCTTATCATATCTTTGAGAGCCTCACGTACTCATCAATGTTATGTTTGATTATTTAAAATTTAAATTATTAATAGAATAATGTCTTGTGATTTTTAAACTCTAGGCCATGGTTTGTAAAAGACTATTTTTTTTCCCCTTAAAAATTATTATGGGCAACAAACTATTTGAAGAGGTTGTTGAAAATCACTTTCTGCCATTTAACTCTTAAAATATACGCCACAAAAATGTCAGTTTAAAAAATTCAAGTTCAAAACAAAGGAATGAGAATATGACATGGGATTTATAGAGATTTGGATCAAATTAATTATGTCTTCTTCTCAATTATAAGCCATGGGCTGTCACCCAATGCAAGGAGACAACTCTGATAAACAAAACTCACAATACTTTGTTTTTATCACCCAACATGAGCATGCGACCCGAAGAACCAGGACTATAAAGTCCTTTGCATTCAGAACCTTGACATCACAAAGACTTTAACAAACTAGAAGACCTCATTACCCACAGGATCAACGTTAGAGCATGTTTAGTTGTTAGAATCAAGGCGAGAGAACAAGAATGGGAGACACTTTTATTTTCATATTTGGTTGACAGATTGAGTCTTCATTCTCATTTCTTAATAAGCTTATTTTCCCTCATATAAGAGAGAATTTTCTTTCTATCTGAAACTATGAAATGATATTGGTTTACTAGGAATAAAAATATACTTAATAAAAGTGTCTCTATTTATAATAATTTGCCAACAAAAATATCTCTGTGATACATCAAAACCTTAATTTATTATTTATTTAATTTATTATTATTAATTTATTAAATTTATATTATTATATTATTAATTAAATATATATTAATATATAATTATATTATTAATTAATAATTTAAAAAGATGTCTGCCTTTTTTTTTGTTTTATAATAAGTAATAATATAATAAAATATGCACACTACCTAATTGATTCTCATGTGTAATTTACTAACCAAACAAAATAAATAAAGACATGTCCATTCTCATTCTTTTCCAATCAAACAACATTTTAATATTTCATTCTCACTCTCACTCTTATTTCCATTCACATTCTCACTCCTATTGTATGAGTTGTAACAACCAAATGAACCTTTGATGATTTTGTAACCTCTCACAAGCTCTCTAAAAACTCAAACCCTAAAATTTTCGAAGGAATTCAGCAAACTTAGGAAGCTTACAAAGAGCACTAAAATATTTATCCCACAATGTTAATAAGGAAACAATAAGCGCACTAAATTCTCAGTAGGAAAAAAAGTGGAACTTTCTAATCAAAAGGAAATGCAATCAATAAGCTTAGGACAAAGTTTTTCTTGTGTTTTGCACACACAACTTCATGCTTCATCAAGTGCACGAACGGAAATAGCTAGTGTTGACTATAGTATTAATTTATTTTGATAATAATAAAAATTTTAAGTTTAATTTATTGAAAGCATGAAGTTAGAGAAAATAAATTTAATTATTGGGCTTAGTTATTTAATATTTATATGGGCAAATTTGTAAAAGCCTTTATTGTATTATATTTTAAAAGTCTATCTTATTTTAACCAGGGCTTGAATAAAATAAATTTGAGTCCAAAATCATTATTTTATAAGATCAAATTTTTTATTGGACTCTTAAGCCTAATGCGTTAATGTTGGCCAAAATGATTTTGAGAACGTATCATTATTCGTATTCCAATTCACATAACCTTTGTAGCCCAAGATTTTAAAATTTACATAACACAAAGTGATAAAAAGAGTCAAAGAAAATCAACTATGATAAAAACTAAAGATAAGTAGGAGATGACAATAAGCAAAGTGAAAAAGAGCAGATAAAAATCATAAATGATAGCATACAAAAGGCATTGTCATTGCAAAAACGAAAAAGGAAAAAAGATAAAGAAAGTGCGTTGTGTAGTAAGAAAAGTTAGAAGCTATCATCTAGTAAAGTAGTTCAAGGAAAGAAACAAGAGAAGCATGTGACAAGCTAAGCCCCAAAATGATGTAGAAGTTTTACTCCACTTTCAGCAAAACCAATTTCCAAGAGAGAAGATGAGGCATAGAAAATCTTCAAATTTTATCACCATCTTCTCCAATAACATCTAACATAAAACCACTTAAGTACCAAGCCATGAATGAACTTTAAAAGGTCTGCAATAAAGGAAAAATCCAGCTAAAAGCCACCATAGTAAAACTTGTTCCCTTCTCCTCTTTCCCCTCTTTCTCAAAGCTCGTTGTTCAACTATTTTTTAAAAAACAACGATTATATACTAAATTCTTATATGAGGAGAAATATCAAATTGAGGAAACTGGATAGAAAACACAGAAAAACACAAGAAGAAAAATATAAGTAATTCACTAGATAATGCACTCAGTTTAAAGTAGCTGAATCTAACAATCTAACTCTTGATGGTGCACTCAAAACAAATATGAGAAAGTCCAATGTACATCTAGTAAAAGTGAGAGTCCAAATATTCTTTAACAAATACAAGACAAGAGAGAAAGTGTAAAAATTATCTAATACTACAATGTATTCATAAAAACAAGAAATATGCAAAAATCTTCGTAAAGTTGCTACAAAGCACAACTAAGTAAAAGATTTGATATTGATAGCAAAGAAGGTAGCAAAAAAGAAGGAAAAATATAAAATGAAGCAACAATGTCAGCACAAAAAAGAAGAAAAAAGGAGAGTGAAGAACATGGAAGTACAAGTTCATTCAGTACTAATCCTTCATCTACTCATGTTCTCACAAACCAATGGCAAGCTTTAGCATGAACCACATAAAGAATGATCTTTTAAAAGGACGTAAAGTGCTACTGCCATGAAACCTCTGTCACAATATTTCTCTTACACCTCTATTCATTACATTTAAATGTCAAAAACCAAGGTTGTATAGGAAAATTTAAAATGCAATGATCATATCTTGATTTACTATAAGAGGTGAAATATATGAACATAGCTTATAGAGCTTGGAAAAGCATGAAGATCATAGAGAAGCTCTGAAAAGATTAAGAATGCGCCTAATTTTAGGTACATATATTTGGCTATCAAAAGTTTAAAAATTAAACTTACATAAACCCTTTGTTGTACAAGAGTATCCAATTTTATTTTTGTAAAAATTTTTCATAGCGAGAAAAGTTAATTATAGGTTAACAGAATTAAAATCCAAGTTTCAAGTGATATATAAATTTTGTTGTGTTTTAGGTGAGTACAGAAAATTAAAATTTGCTGTGAACCATAAATTTATGTAAACTCTTATAGATTTTGATATAATAAAATTCTCTCCAATTTTAAAAGAGATTGGATGTAGGACAAGTGAGTCCATATTATGATAAACTTGTTTTTATAAATCTTTTTCTTCTCTTCTCTATTAATTTTCTACCAAAATTTTTAGGCACTAAAGCTTGTTTTCATGCAAGTAAAATATCTTTTAGGCAATGAATACTAAATTCAAGATACTAAAACCTACATTACTTGTATCTCTAAACTTATTATCTTTCCAATATCTAACATATGTCTTCAAGGTTTGGTCTTATTATTCCTATCAAATATTGCTATTTTCTAATTAATTTATTGTCTTTCTTTTTCTTATTAGTTTTATTGTTATAAATTTTATTTAAAAATTGTTTTACAAGTATCAGAGTGCCTAGTTAGCCCTCTAGGTGCACTGACACATTAATGCCTCCGTTTTCCCCCATCTTTCATTTGCAGGTGTGATAAATGCTAGAGCTGCCCTCTTTTTATTTTTGGCTTCCATTATGCGTGAAATCATCACTTTCAAAGAGGATCCTCCGGCACAATTGTCACTTTTTACTTTGTGTTTCTGCACACATCACACTTTCTTTCTTGGTCAAAGTGATAAAGCAAGGCTTGAATAAGTGTATACATGTTTTGGGCTTTGTTAAATGACACAATTTTTCTCTTTTCTTAAAAAGGCCTCCTTCTTTTGACATGGGAAAATTGCAAATAACTCCCTAAACCATGCGCAAATAAACTCCAAAAGTGAACCCCCTTAAATTCCCAAATTTGTACAAATAACTCCACTATTATTAATTGGACTCCCTTAAAGCTGAACTTTTTGTACCAATAACTTTTTCAAACTTTTAGTTAAATGCAAATTTTTTGGGTCATACATAAATAACTCCCTTATTTATTATGCTTCTAATAGTAAAAACAATTGGCTAACTAACATTAAAGGTTTACTTGCACATAATCTCAAATTTAAGGGGATTATTTACATATGGTCTAAAGTTAAGAAGAGTTATGTGCAACTTAGCTTCAAACAAATAATGGGTCATGTTATTTTTGTGTAAAATTAAACTAAAACAAATGGTTGGCTAAGTTGAAAAGTCATTTCTTAAAATATAAAAGCCAATTCACTCTTAGTTTTTCACACAAATAACTGACCTAAGATAATAAACTTCTTTAAATGTTTTGCATCAAACCTTAGGGAAACATATTAAAAACCTTGCCTAAACACTAGAAGGGAGACAAGGACCATGTCATCAACTTCTGAAGTGAGTACTTTTTATGCTGATGGAGAAATGCCAAATACAGTGATGTAGTGACCTACATGGAGCTTTCATGCTTTTCTTGGATTGCCAAAGAAATCTCAACTATATTTATTAAACAAATTATGTAGATCTAATTACTCAGAATCAAACTTAATGACCAGGTGTTAAATTTTAATTCAATGTTCTATATTAAAAAGTAATACGCAATGGACAGCTACAATTCTTTTAAAGGAATGTAGAGAATTTAGAGTCTAGAACATGATCTTAAACGAGCCTTCTTCATCTTCCTACCTATGAAACACTAATTTGTGAAGTTGAAAGTTGTGTTGTCTTTTTATTAATTTTTGTTTAGATATGTTCTTGTAGTTGTTTTAACATTGACATTAAGTTCTCAATTTTTTTTAATATAATTTTAGAAGTACGTAATTTTGGAGTTGTTATTGTTTATTATATATTCTCTTTACTGTACACAAACACAAACAAAATATCAAGTTGGGATTCCCTTAATTTGATACTTTCTCAGCTTGCCTCAATTAAGAGAGAGATAGATGCAAAGTGAGTAGGTATCACTGCTCAAGTGGATCTTTACTTCGTGTTTATTTTTTTCTTATAATTGAAGGAAATTGAGGGATCTCAAATTGGGAAATCCAAACTCCAAAATATAAGCTAATCAAATAGAAATATAGTAGAGGGTATAAATTTCAATAGCCTTTAATATTGTAAGGTGGAGAGAGAGGTTTCTAATGTTATATGATGTGTAGTCTTTTTCTTTCCAACAATATATAATAGGTGCACCATATGATTGAAATTAATTAATAATTAGGGATGGCCAAAAGTTCCAAATCTAAAGATTTCCATGAAGTCATTGTCCGTCAATTATATATAAATATTATATATATATATAAACTAATTTTTGTATTTTTAGTTATTTCATCATTATTTATATTTATAATAATTAAAAAAATAATTTAACTTAATAAATAATTCCACCCATTACATATTAATCTTTCACTTTTTCAAGATTTGGACGGCATAATAAAATTACTTTTAAAATACATCAAAGCTGCAATCATATTGTAATGAAGAATGAAAGGTAAATATTAAAAAAAATAATGTTAATTATTTGTAAATTAGTATTAAGGGTTAACATAAGAATTAGAATTATTTAAATAGTTTTATTTCGAATTTAATTATCTTTTTGTTAAACTTATTTTTTTAAGAGTTAACTTACTCTATTAAGTGTTATCTATTATAATTTATAGAACTTGTTGTAAAACTTGTTATTTAAATATTTTTAATTTTTATAAACTTAATTAGAGCTTGTTTAATAATATAAATAAAAAGTTTGAACTTTAAATCTAACTTTTTTAATATATATAATAATATTGTTTATTTTTTAATTTTTTTATGAAAAAATTTAATGTCACTGTAGAAATCCATGGTGATCCATATCCCAGGAGATGAAGATGGAAGAAAAATATTTCTTATGGTGGAGAATAGAAATGAAAGTGGGAAGATGCTCATTGCCTCCAATCTTACAAAATTGTCATCCCTATTAATACTTTATTAATTTTGAAGTGCTTTTGTCTCAATATGGGGGGATTGTTTTGTTTGTGTTTTATCATTGTACTTAACCTACAATTATCTGAACATCCAATAGGTAAAAAATCTAAAAGCGTTATTATTTGTTCAGTTTGTGAATGTTGCTAGGTGAGTTAAAAATTATTGGGCGTCTTGGCACAACTGAGAAGTCAAGCTAACATTGTATTATTTATGCTAAAATCTGTGGAGTACCAATCATCTTAGTCAACGGGCCTGCTTTCTTGACTAGGAATCCATTCTTCTGTTTTTGGATCTTGAGGTATATAAGAAAAAATATAATAAATATATAATCTTGAACAGAAAAGTAAATGATTTGACCCAAAAAAAAAAAGAATGTACGCAATTTCTGGAGTTGAATGTGAATCTGATAATGTCAATGCTGGTTAACGGTCGTGAGTTGTGAGCCGCCACCGGAATGTGATTGAGGATTCCTTGCAGCTTTCAATTTGCAATTTAAAACTCTTTTTTGCAATTAGCAGCCTCTCCCACTGCACTACTCAGCTGGGCTCGCGGCTTCAACACGCTTTGCACTCTAATCCTTCCAAATATCATATTTTTATATTTCATCCAGAAAAATATATTTTTTTCACTTATTGCAAAATTATTATTTTAATATCTTATTCATTGTAATATCTTAATAATTTTTTATTTATTCAAAAATATCACACTTTGTTCTTAATTTTTAAAAAATTATTAAATTTAATTCTTCTACTAAACTTTAACTCTAAATTTAAAATATTAAATTTGGTATATTTTTTTAAATTTATGAATTGAGTGTGATATTTTTTTAATGAATGAGAAATTATTTTAAGTATTTCAATAAATAAAGGACCAAAGTAATATTTTACTCTTCTTCCACCATTTCCATCCATCAAGATTTTAAAGAATTTTCAAAAACACTTGAATTTTCTTTTTCTCCCTCTATTTTTTTCTTTTTAGCATTATTCACAGAGGAGCTAGGGATGGATATATGCTCCCTTAATATATATATATATATATATATATATATATGCATGTATATATAAAATTAAATTGATTTTATGCTATCATGTTTCTTAAAATTTTAAACTCAATCATTTTCGAAAGTAAACATTTTAAAATTTATACATGTAAATATAATTAAAGGTATCATCTTTGGTGAACTCACAATTTTAATTACACCAATACATCCAATTATAATGTAGAGACATAATTATAATAATATCAACAAAAAATAGTAATATTATAATTATATCCCTACATTATAATTAAGTATATTAGTGTATTTAAAATTATGAACAGAAAAAAATTTGTTACCATAATTGAGTTATGTAATTTTTTTATTATTAATATTTGAATGTTTCTCACTATCCCATATATCTAACTTTCACAAAAATTATCTTTATTAATCTCTTTTTCATTCCTCTTCTCATTTTTCAAGAAATTAAGCTTAATATTATAAAATAAAATATTTTTTGTTTAAATCCTCTTCTGACAAATTTTTTTTACCTAGATGTTTAATTTAATTATTTTAAGTGAATGAAATACACCTTTAAGAAAACCAATAAACTTAGTGTGTCATATTTGCCAACTACTAGGACCAATCAGAGCTAAAATTTTCTTTTAATATATCACTAATTCGACGCAATTCATGACGAATGAGGTCTTGATACACGTGTCTGCGTAATTCACCCTCATTTGTGACAAATCATATCAGTCACATTTTTTTTAAATTTATTAAGGGACTCACCCAGAATGCAAATATTAATATAGTAATATATATATATATATCAAAATAATAAAAATATATAAATATTATATTTATATATTTAAATATATAAATATATAAATTTTATTTTTTGTAAATATTAAAGAATTAATCTACTAAATATGATAAAAAATTGTAATAGGAGAACTCATAAAATAGTTTTATTTAGTTTATTTGTTAAGAAAAATTTAAAACTTATATTAATTAATTTTTTTAATTTATTGGTTTGATTGTTAAAATATGAAGATATTAGTTGAGTGTTTTAAATTTAGATTTGATTATTTGATATATATATATATATATATATAATTATTTTACTTATAATTTTTACTTACAACCATTTAAAATAAACAAATCAATTTCAATCGTTATATTTTAGTATTTCTGAATTGGGAGATTTAGATGGACACTTCTATGTGCGTGTATATATATAATATATAATTATATATATAATCAAATAATACATATAGGTTGATATATAATATTATTTAGTTTTTATAATATTAAATAACATATATAATATCATTTCATTGAATAAAAATATAATTATATTCAGTTTATTATTTATTTTATTATTAAAGTTTTAATTTTTAATTATTGTGTTTAAATACTTGGACATATGTTTTATACATATATGTCACTTAAATGATTAATTTTATAAGATTTTTAAATCTCATTTATTTAATTTTGATTCTTTAATAAAAAAGAAAAATGAAAAAATTGACTTTTTAGTAGATTTTTTGAATGATAAACAATAATACTAATTAATAATAATAATATTATTATTATTATTATTATTATTATTTTGCTTTGGATTTACCTTGAATTACAACAATAAATTTTAATGTATATTATTCATTTAATACAAATTATTAGTTGAGTGAGACTCATTAAGTAAATAGTTTTTATATATTTTGTATATTATAATTTCAATTTTGAATAATTGGACTTCTAGATTTTAAAATATGTAATAAATAGTTTAATTGGATGAGATCCAAAACATTGTAAAGTCTTACTATTTAAATAGTTTATATATATATATATATATATATATATATATTTGTAAAGTCCATCATTCAAATAAATAATATTATAAAAATATTATTTTATAATAATATTATTAAAAGCCCGAAAAGTAAGAATTACATCCATTTATGTATAAATATTATCAACTATAAATTCCAATATGCCAACAGTTTTTAACATTTAAAATTTGCAACGTAGCTCATAAATGTAAACAAAATGATTGGTCATTAGATTGATTATTATAAATGTATAAAGAATACAAAATTAAAAATTTTAAAATATAAATTATTATAATTTAATCATAAAAGGAGATAAAAAGAAAGACATTATGGTTGTAGCTCCAAGATAATTTTTTTTAAAATGTTATTGTGTCATCTAAATCTCATAAAAGAAAATTACTAAAATATAATAACTGGATTTTTTTATTTTAAATAATTATGAATTAAAATAATAATTGAAATGATTGAATGTATCAAAATTGTAACATAATTTGATTGCATTTTCTATTCAATCAAATAATATTTTATACAAAAATTCAAAAAAGTATATAATTCAGAGAATCACTTCTCAAAACATATGCAAGAATTAAACATATTTATTCTTTAAAAAAAAATACAATTGAACACTAGATAAATTATTATAAATGTAAAAAAATTATAAGATTGAAAATATAAATTATTATAATTCAATCATAAAAGAAAATATAAATTAATTAAATAAAACAATTATTATAAATATTTTCAATTATAATGGTGGCAAGTTGGCTTATGATTTTTATTTTTAAAATATGTATATTTGGATAAGCATTGAGTTAATGTGATTTTATATTAACTTAATTTTTAAAATTAATTTTGATCAAACTTGATTTTACATTATTATAATTTATGTTCAAAAACTTTTGTTTTAAAATTGATTTTTGTCATCTGTACAATTAATTCTCTTATGTGTAAATGAGAGCTTGAAAGATAAAATTAATTTTTTAAAAAAATCAAAGTCAAATCAAACAATAATATTGTAAAACAAACTTCTATTTAGATGTACAAACAAATTATTAAACCCCTCAAGTGTTAAACCAAATACACTAACTATGATTAGTGACAATAGGTAACAAATTACAATAAAAAAAATAAAGAAATTTTTTTTACCCCTAATTAGTTATCATTAGAGATAAGTTACAATTAATAAATAAAAAATAATTAGTCACCTTAAGTGACAAATTATAACAAAAAATTAAAAATAAAAATCCCAAACTTGATTTGTTACCAACAGTGACAAATCCCATTTGGATATGCTGCTACTAATGGCGAGTTGCCATAAAACTTTAACTATTTGAAACAAATAATTTTGTTAGAAAAGGATTACAATTTTTAATTATAATATTATGATAAAAAAACCCTCATTTTTCTTCCTCTTTTTCATTCGCCGTCTCTCATAAAGGACCAAAGACTCAGATAAACAAAATCAAACTATTCTCTATCAAAAAATAAATTCTACAATATAATAGTTAAAAAAAAATCTCCAACGGAAAAAAGGGGTAAACCAAGACTTCTCAAAAACTTAGTTGAACCATTATACCACCACTAAAAATCTTCAAGATAATAAAACTGCGAGGTCCCAAAACGGGAAACTCGGGACACGGGCCACATGTGCACTGCATATTGTGCAGGATAATATTTGGTGAAGAACTTATAAGACGCTGCCTAACATGTTTTTGTCATCTTCCACCTTGGTCTTCCGTTCAGCATAGTATTCCAGTAATTGACGAAAATGGTTATAATCATAATCAGAGGCCTCTAAATTTTCTTCGACCACCAGTTCTTCCCCTCCAGGTCCCCCGCTTTACAACACCAATTGCTCCTCCAGGTAATGGCCAGTTAACGGAACTCACTCACTGCAACTTTTCATAAGCACTTCTGAAGACCCTTTGCTTCTCTTCTGGTCCCTTTTATCTGTTCAATTTCAATTAGATAGCTCTGCCTCCAGCAGTTGTAAACCGATGCTTTCTCTCGCTTTCTTTATCTTTATTTTATTTTTAGTAGTACAATATTGACTTTTCATATGGCAGAAAATTTATGAATTTGGGACGGAAGTTGATTTTGAATTTCTACGCTCTAAATTAATTGAAAATTTATTTCTTTGCATACTTTCAATTCTGACGTAAATGAAAAGCACCATTTTTCTTTGGAAGACGACATGTTGTTTTTTTATATTCATCGTTGAACAGCGTTTTCTTTGAGCAATGAGAGGGGTTGGTATTCTAAATATTGTAAGTAGTGATTGCTGCTTGCCAATAAGTTGATTTGAATTCCACTGTGTGATAAAGGTGAAGTGCTGCGCCTGGAAAAATGGCTACTGGGACTGTGCCTGCTTCGTTTTCTGCTCTTAAGAGCAGAGATTCCAGTTTGGGATTTGGGAAAAGTATGGTTTTTGTGAGAGTTTCAGATTTTAAGAGAATAAAATCTGAAAGGACAAAGGTATCAGTTATAAGAAACTCATCAGGTCCCGGCCGAGATATTGCTGAACTTCAACCTGCATCAGAAGGAAGCCCTCTTTTAGGTATAAATTCCATTATGCTTTTCTCTTCTCCTCAATGAAGATAATTTCATGCCTGCTTCCGTTGCTTGCAGCTGCTCCCAAAATTTGGTAACGTTGTTTTCAAATTTTATCACAAGGAAATGTATTTTCTGGTTCCTCAACATATAATTCTATTTGGTTCCTGAATCTTACCCTTACATAGTTTAATTCTTGAAAGTTTTTGACTGATGGGGGGACTATGAAGTAGCCAGTATAAAACTTAAAGAAACTGAATCGTTTAGAGGTAAGATTTAGGCCAAAATGTACACTTTCTCGTTTATTATTGATTCATTATATGGAGTGCAATAATGAAGGCTTCGGCAAATATACTTAAATAATGATGAATCAACTACAAGGTCGATGTCTTCTGAAAATACTAGTGACAGTTGCAAACTGTTTATTATTTCTGTAAAGCTCAACTTCTCTTAGTTTAAGTCAATTACTTTATTGTTTTAAAAACTATAGAGGTTATTTTAATTTGGGTGCTTTTACTTGCACTCTAACCAATTGGACCTCACTTGAACTTTCTCTGAACTGCTCATATTATCACACAACTTTTATATCATGTTTAACAATTATTACTTGTCTAATTTCACCTGATGTGTGAATAATAATTTGGATGTAGTTCCTAGGCAAAAGTACAGTGAATCATTAAACAAAACTGTGAGGAGGAAAACAAGGACGGTGATGGTTGGCAATGTGGCTATTGGTAGTGAGCACCCTATAAGGATTCAGACAATGACAACCAGTGACACTAAGAATGTTGCCGGAACAGTTGAAGAGGTTATCCAACTGCTCTCTTGCTTTGCGTTTATAGCACAAGCTTATCTCTAATTTACACTGTTATCCTTCTCTCCTTCTTTTTCATTTTTGTTTTTGTTCTTTTGTTCTTTTAAACAAGACTGATATAAATTGTAATTTAATGTATTCATCTGCAATCTATTGCCAGGTGATGAGAATTGCTGACAGAGGAGCGGATATTGTGCGAATAACAGTTCAAGGGAAGAAAGAAGCAGATGCATGCTTTGAGATTAAGAACTCCCTTATGCAAAAAAAGTAAGTATGGATTAATGTAAGCTATACTGGACGTTGTTTGTCACAACAAGTCCATATTATGCATCTGTGTGACTGTTTCCTTATCCATCTATGTCCAGCTACAACATACCTTTGGTAGCTGATATTCATTTTGCCCCATCTGTTGCTTTGAGAGTTGCTGAATGCTTTGAGAAGATTCGTGTCAACCCTGGAAACTTTGGTATGCATCTCTTTTGTTCTGTCTTCTTATCTTTTCTAAATTTTTTAGGAGTTGACTCATATTCTAAATCCAAGATGGTGGTCTCCTGCAGCTGATAGACGAGCTCAATTTGAGAAACTAGAGTACACAGATGAAGACTATCAGAAAGAACTTGAGCATATTGAACAGGTGAAACCACCCATTTGTTATGTTCGTTCTGAGAATGCTTTAAAAGTGTATGCTTCTTTAAGTTTTAAATTTGCAAGGATTGCCATATTTAAAGTTTCAAATGACAGGTTTTGACACCATTGGTTGAGAAATGTAAGAAATATGGGAGAGCAATGCGCATTGGGACAAACCATGGCAGTCTCTCAGATCGTATCATGAGTTACTATGGAGATTCTCCTAGGGGAATGGTGAGCACTGAGGAGTTCTTCTTTCCCCTCTTAGTTCAGTAAATTTGTACCTTTTCCCAGGTACAGAATTGTCTGACTTAGCAAGCCTCCAATGGACAGGTTGAATCTGCTTTTGAATTTGCAAGGATATGCCGAAAGTTAGACTTCCACAACTTTGTCTTTTCTATGAAAGCAAGCAACCCAGTTGTGATGGTCCAGGCCTATCGTTTACTTGTAGCTGAAATGTATGTTCAAGGCTGGGATTATCCATTGCACTTGGGAGTTACTGAAGCTGGGGAAGGTGAAGATGGGCGGATGAAGTCTGCAATTGGCATAGGAACTCTTCTTCAGGTATTCATACAAGAAACTGCACATTAAATGGATATTCAAGTGGATGAAGCCATGTCATTCACTAGCCTTGTTATAAACTGTACATGCAGGATGGTTTGGGTGATACAATTAGGGTTTCCCTCACAGAACCACCAGAAGAGGAGATAGATCCTTGCAGAAGGTTGGCCAACCTTGGTATGAGAGCAGCTGAACTACAGCAAGGGGTGGTATGTCTCGAAATAATGATTCTGTTGTAAACATGCCTAGCTTGTCTACATTTTGACACTCTAAAAAGCTAATGAACTTTAATGGCACTACTTCCATCAGGAACCTTTTGAAGAAAAGCACAGACATTATTTTGACTTCCAGCGCCGCTCTGGTCAATTGCCTGTGCAAAAAGAGGTCAGATTATAAACTCTGGAGTTTTATCTATAGTGTTCTTATGTACTGCCCATACATTTGAAAATAGATAATTAACAAATCATCTTAATGCAGGGTGAGGAGGTGGATTACAGAGGCACCCTGCACCGGGATGGTTCTGTTCTTATGTCAGTCTCCTTAGATCAGTTAAAGGTAACATTTGAACCATACTTCCCTTGTTTCTCTCTTCTTCATGTCTGGTTGGATGTTTCAGTTTGTGCTAATCTCATTCTCGTTCTAATTTTTTGTTGGGATGAGCATGTGTGCTATGTGTCATTATGATAATTTCCATTCTTTTCTTTACTCCTTTTCTTTATTTTTGCAGGTGCCTGAGCTCCTTTACAAATCACTTGCAGCAAAACTCATTGTTGGTATGCCATTTAAGGTATTTTTTTACCGTATTTATTGGATGAATATGTTATGTCAACTCTTCCAGATTCACATAAGAAGTTCTTGACATAGTTGGTTCTATATATATTTAGGATCTGGCAACAGTGGATTCAATCTTGTTGCGGGAACTTCCTCCAGTAGATGACGCTGATGCCGTAAGAACCTTCACATAGGCAACATGTACAACATTAACTCTAAATCAAACAATTTCTAATTCTGCTTCATTTTGATATTCCTTTTTCGTGATCAGCGGCTAGCTCTAAAACGGCTGATAGATATA
Source organism: Delonix regia (assembly GCA_037074485.1). Classification (NCBI taxonomy): domain Eukaryota; kingdom Viridiplantae; phylum Streptophyta; class Magnoliopsida; order Fabales; family Fabaceae; genus Delonix; species Delonix regia. The sequence goes on along the minus strand of CM073456.1, from coordinate 14,814,730 downwards.
AGTATGGGGGTTATAACTCCTTTATCAGAGCAGCTAACAAAGCCATTACCCAATGCCATGGTTCTTGTAAACCTTAAGGAACTATCTACTGGTGCTTACAAACTTTTGCCACAAGGTGCTACTCAGCCTGAGATTCTTGTTCAGGTTAAATGCAAATTACATGACCACCCCTTTTACACAAGATAAAATTAGAGTGGTCCATGTAATTTGCTGAATATGTAGTTTTACTCCAATTGCATAATTTCCCTACCCACTTCTAAGTAGTTTGATATCATGTCAATTGATGAACTCTCAGGCACACGCTTGGTTGTATCAGTACGTGGTGATGAGCCTCATCAGGAACTGGAAATCCTGAAAAGTGTTGATGCTACTATGCTTCTCCATGACCTACCTTACACTGAAGAAAAAGTTAGCAGGGTGCATGCAGCGAGGAGGTGAGAATGTTTTGATGTGGCTTTCTATAATTTAATTTAGCCTGTTATATGTAAATTCTACAAATTACAACTTTATTGGCATACAGAATTTGTCTAATCCTACATTATGAATTGCCAATAGGCTATTTGAATACCAAGCAGACAATTCTTTGAACTTCCCAGTCATTCATCACATTCAGTTTCCAAATGGGATTCACAGGTAGTTTTAATTTACTTTGTCTGCTGGTTAAGATGCTAAAATCAATATAGTCATGATGAAATCTAATTTGTTGCACTTCCAGAGATGACTTGGTGATTGGTGCTGGTACCAATGCGGGAGCGCTTCTGGTTGATGGGCTTGGAGATGGTGTTCTTTTAGAAGCCCCAGATAAAGATTTTGATTTTCTGAGGAATACATCTTTCAACTTGCTGCAGGGCTGCAGAATGAGAAATACTAAAACAGTATGTAGTTTAACCACAGCCACAAAGAGAAGACCTAAAATGGACTCAAGCAACAATCTTGATCTTCATTTATATGCTTAAATTGTGCTGCAGGAGTACGTGTCATGCCCATCCTGTGGTAGAACTTTGTTTGACCTTCAAGATGTAAGCGCACAAATACGAGAGAAGACTTCACACTTGCCTGGTGTTTCGGTAATTACTTATTACTATGTTCTGTGACTGAAAGACTGCTTTTGGATCATTTGTAACCATGCAATGTGCTGTGCAAAAATTATTCTGTACAAAATAGGAAAACACAATTGAAATTACCTTAATTGCTACAATAATGATCGTCTGCTGCATCAGATTGCAATCATGGGTTGCATAGTAAATGGACCCGGAGAGATGGCTGATGCAGACTTTGGGTATGTGGGAGGTGCTCCTGGAAAGATTGACCTCTATGTTGGAAAGGTAAATTTGTTCTGTTGTACGTAATGAAACTTCATCTAAATTAACCAATCATGATCATAACTCTCTGATTCATGCTGAATTGTGTCTTATTATTTTGTCTTACTCTGCTCTCAATTTTTTCCATACGAAGTGAAAATTGACAGTGAGTTGAATGGCTTTGCAGACTGTGGTGAAGCGAGGAATAGCAATGGAGCATGCAACTGATGCGCTGATCGAGCTGATAAAAGAGCATGGACGTTGGATAGACCCTCCTACAGAGGAGTAAAATCATTAAAGCTTTTGTGTATGTGAACATCGAGTTTTAAGAGAGTTGGGAGAAGCAGAATAAGAAATTTCCTTTCTTCTCCCTTCCAATGAGAGCTTGACACTCAGCAATTAAACTTGGGAAAACTTCATTATATATACGGACCACAGTGTATTATTGTTCCTATAGAAGAATTAATGATAAGATTTCCTGAATAATGTGAATTGCATTACCTTAATATAGCAATTAAGCTGAATTTCATCATCGAGATTTATATGCATTAGCCTTTAGGTGTGGCATCATAGTGTAATTTAGTGGTAAAAGGCTTGCGTAATTTGCTAGATGTATTTGACTTGGACCTGAAATATCTTCATTTACCCAAAAATATGGGAAAATAATTTTCTATTATTGAGTGCGAGAGCAATCGATTTGTAAGTTTTTTTTTTTTTCTTGGCCAACAATTTTTAAGTTATTTACTTGTTAATGATGGTTGCACTATTTTTTTCTCTCGCCAAATGAAGTTGTTGAGTAAGCTAGTGGTACCATTTGTCCCCCATAGATCACATGTTCTATCTTTTGATAAGGGAAAATTAAAGAGAATTTTTTTTAATATTATCTTGTTTAAAAGTTTTAAGAAGATGAAAAGATGATGAAGAATTTTGAAATTAGTCAATCTAGAGGAAGACTAGTTATATGTTTAGTTTTGGGTTAAAAAGCTTGTTTGTATGTCTAAGCAAAAATTGTTTTGTAAATTTTTTTATTTAATTTGATGTTTAATTTTTTTTTAAAAAAATCAACTATATAAATAATAAAACTCAATTTTTGAATAAAATTTTTCAACAAAAATTATGATAGTACAAAATTAATTTTAAAAATTAAATTAATTTAAAATTATACTAGTTCAATACTAATCTAATCAGGTACTAAATTGCATGTCATAGGACCTGAAATTTTATTCGAATTACACTCTGGATTTTTATTTCGTTTTATTTGACAATGTACCTCAATACAAAAGTCCACGGACATAAAAAAATATAAAAAAAAAAAATTGAACTTTTTCCACCTTGACAAAAATGATACTAAATAGAATTCGAATTTTTTCTTGTTAGTGAAGAAATTCCAGTAATAGGAAAAAATAAAATATTATTATTTTTATTAATATTTAATTAAAAAATATATTAAAACATAAAAAAATAATTTTTTATATGCCTTCTGAAAATTCTCCAACTGAAAGTGATTCAGAAGAGACTAAATATGACTCATCTTTTTTAGTTGTCAGCTACCGCTATCATCATCTCCACTTCATCACTAGTGTCGAAATTGGGACCTGGGACTCTGCAATTCTATTCCACCACTGTCACACTCATATGCACCTCCATACTTGCACATTTGCAGGTGGATTAACAGAAATGGCCATACAATTACTATAGGTGCATACGTGCAGTAGAATTGACAGAGAAATATATATTTTCACAATTGTTATTTCAACTAATAACCAAAGAAATTTTGAAGTTTTTTTTCCTTAACAGTCATCAAATTCATATGATATATCCAGCATAAAAGAATTAATGTCAAGAAATGCAAATGCATAAAGACTTTCTACAGAAGTTCTCTCCTTGCAACGTATCCGTAATGAGAGCGCTGAAGATTGTTCCGGCGTTTCTTGTAGGCCATCCCTGCCAATCCAACAGCACAAGTCGCCACGATCACTCCAAATGCTATTCCGGCCTTCTTGCCGGCACTCATTCCTCCAGATGAATTATCCTCCGCCTCGACATCGGCATCGACCCCGACTGTGTGGTTAAACCCATCGCTGTCATCAGCTGGTGCCGGAGATGGAGACGGAGACGGGGACGAGCCGGGAGCAGGATTCGCCGGAGAAGGGGAGGGTGAAGTGGCCGGAGCATGGGAGGGAGAAGCGAGGGGAGAAGGAGCGGGTGAGATGCGGGGGGGATGAGAGGAGAGAGTGAAGTGGAGGAAGAAAGAAAGGGCCAAGAACAGAAGAAAGAGGAAGAAGTGAGGAGACTGGACCATTGCTGAAGAAAGAAGGTGGTGGGATTCAACGAAGTGGTGTGGGGAAATAATTGAAGAAAAGAAGATGCTGAATAGGGAAGACGAAGGAAGAAGATCTGTGATTGAGAGAGAAGAAAACAAAAACTAACTTTGGCGGTTATGCGGGATAACCGGATTGCCTAGATCGAAAGCTGCGCCACGTCGACGCTTACACGGTGAAAGGCGCCGCCATGTTGCAGCATCTCAATAATTACATTTTATAAAATAAATAAAATGATAAAATATTATTTAAATTTTCACTCTTTCACATATTTATATATTTATTATTAAAATTTTAAATATGATTTGTGTACTGTATATGATCAATCTTTTAAGAGGAAAGTGCGAAGATATAAAGAATTATTTTAGTCTTATTAATAACTATATAATTGAGCATAAAATTTTATTATGCTCATCAGAATGATTTCGCACTTAATAGTGAGCAAAAAAAATAAGACACTGCTATTTTTATTACATGACATACTTTTGTTGTGTTTTAGTGTGTCTGATTTCATATTCTTAAAATTTAAATGTTGATCTGCATATTAAAATAAATATTCATCTTACATATAATTATATTTTGTTTGATATTGAATTTTCATCTAAAATCATATTAATCCTTCAAAATCTCCTTTGTATAGAAGTCAAAGAAATTTACTTAAATTTTTTTAAATATTATCATATAATTTTTAACCAAAATTTAATTAACAAATCACATTAATCGAATTTGTAGAACTCCGCTCCAATCCTATATCCGTTCTATGCATCCAAACAATTATGGTATCTCACATTTCTACGTTTGTGGATCTTCACCTTTCCACGGACCCCGTCTGAATTTTCCGCTTTGTATCCACCATGCTTTTCAAACATGATCTGTATGGTACAGAGTTGAGACAGATACGGAGGTTTTTTGTCCTTTAACCAGTGAAGAAAATAGTGGAGACAATGAGGCCCTTCATGCTACGGTGCTGATCGGGGAAACAGATCACTTTCCTAGGAGGAAGAACAAGCACAATGTGTAAACTAGGTTAATTCACCGCCTGCGTGGACAGAAATGGTCCATCTTCATATCGTTTGGTGATACGTTCATTGTTTATTAGTCAACTCAGTTTAAAATAAATAGCATTATAGTACATTTTGAAGATGAGGATTAATTTAGACATAATGATAGTGTAATAATTTATTTAAAATTATAAATTATAAAAATTAAATTAAAATCTCAAAAATATATGAAGACCAAATATATAATTAATCCAATAAATTAGTAAATATTAATGGCTTCGCAGTGGGAATGCGCCAAACTTCATTCCCCTCGTGCCAATGTTTTTAAAATTTACTTTTTGAAGGAAAAAAATCTAAACATTAATTTAAAAATATATTAGTACTTATTTAAAACACTTTATTTTTTATTCAGCATTTTATATAAGTAAATATTAATTTATAAAATTGATTATCTTCCAAAATAAATGAGTCTACGAATTCAAAGATAAACTAAGATTAAAAAAAAAAAAAAAAAGTGGCTGTTTAATATAGAATGATATGAATAACAAAACTCTACTTTTTCGGTCGATAAAACTCTACCCATATTTTACTCATACGCTACCCTTGATATTTGGATGACTGAACTAAGACCAAAAGATGAAACTTCAGAGGCAGTTTTTATTCAAGTCTCACATAAAACTCTAAAGAACAGACATGACAGTTAAAGTTCAAAGCTAATACATACGTTTGATCGTTGCCTCTCTTATATCCATCAAACCGACCTTAGGGCTGTTCTTTTCAATTATTGTCAAACGGAAAAGGCTGAAATTGTATTGGTTTTTCTCCCATGGTTGTTATGACATCTGTCTGAATCCGACCTCACTCTAAATAGAATATCATCTACATCCTCATAATTCATCTTTCACGTCACTACTGCCACTCTGAGTCTCTTTAGCGTCCTGACTTTCGGGTTTTGGAGGTGAGGTTGGTTTCTCGAGCTTGAATGGGATTGATGCATGTTTCCTGAGGAACTTATACAAGGCCACCACGGTACGGTCTGCATCAACAGAAACCTGCAGACACCAATGAACCAGATGCACATTACTTTATCTAATGATAAAGCATATGAAAATCCGAGGTAGCTAAATACAGAAAATAGGTAGTAATGTCTAAATTTCACTAACAGGATCAGAAGTCTTGTTTCCTGCCGGGAAGAACAGAAGAGTTGGGAATCCATCGGCCTGCAAAGTGAAAATAATTAGTTATTGATCAATAAATTCTAAATCTTATCTTATCATGGCTCGGTGTATATCATGCACTGATGGAAAATACTGTAATTTGGTGCCAACTGAAAGAGCAGCTCTTCAGTTAGACCGCTAATGCCACTTCAGTAAATAAGCGTAATCGCACATATCACATGCTAGCAACAGGTTTACCTTTGCCCTGGGGTGCTCATTTGTTGTTCCATCCATCTTTGCTATTACAAGAGACTCAATGCCACGCAAATGTTTTGCAAGTTTGTCGTATATTGGTTCCAGTGCTTGGCAATGACCACACCAGGGTGCATAAATCTAGTAATTTCATAAGCATAATATTGACCTCAGCAAGATGTAGAGGTAAAAAGAATAGACATTACTTTGATAGCTAGTGGGTTAGAATTGTACCTCAAGGAGGACATCCTTTGACTCATCCAAGACAATTTCATCAAAATTATCCCCAACAACTATTTTGACATCACCATCATTCTACCATCAAGTTAAAGGAAAATGTGAATTAAAGGGCTCGTTAAAACATATTTGATAACTGGAAAGCAACATAACTTACACTTTCAGGAACAGGATCTGACTTATAAAATGGTTTTAGCTTGTCTTCAAGGAAATCTTCCCCAAATACCTGAGATAAGAGAAAGACAAGATCTTTAGCAACAATTATGTTTCTGCAGCTTACTAAAACATAAAAGAAAACACTCATGCACATTCCATATTATGTAATGGAATGAGCAGAGAAAGGCTGTTGGCGGGAATGGGTTGGGAAGAGGAAGAGAGAGAATAGTACCTTAATTTTGTCAGTGGTCAACTCTCCATCAAACACAAATTTCTTTCCGTCATCATTTGCTGTGTATCCAAGTACCTTCATTGGAAACACAATGGTCAAATGAATTGGTTTACGCTAAAATATAAGGCTATAATTTGTCAATGTCATGACTCATCCACTAACATGAAATTTAAAAGAATCAAGCATAGAGAGAGTAAAAAAGATTACTTTGGGAGCATTGCCAGTGACACCAAAATAATCTGCAACAGGCTTTCCAACATCTTCATTATCCACTTCCACATATACAAAGATCAGCTGCAACAGATAATTGTAAGGGTAAGGTCATATAGAGTGACATTTTCCTACAAACTACATCGAACATATACTATATTTCATTTTCCCCCATACTGTCCCAATCTACTTTCATGAACAGAAGGGTTCTGATAATAATTCATTTGCACTGTTTCTGAACTAAAAATTCTAAATACTTTTGCTATCTATAGTGCTATAGCAGAAAGAATGAAAAAGACAGCCTGTAGTTGACACACCTTTCCCTTGAAAAACTTTGCTGCTTCTTGGAAAACTGGGATGAACTTCTCTGAATCATTTGAAGTTGCGAACAGCAACAGCTACAATAAAGTTTTAAACACATAGCAATGTCAAAAGATCATTTGGATCTCATTTCCAAAGAATGCCTCTTCCTAGAAGGACAAAGTGGAAAGATAAAAGTTTATTATTCACCAAATACCTGTTTCTTTATTGAACTTTCAAAAATTGAGGGGGCATTTTCTCTTGTAAAAGTTATTACTAAAGGAAGCTTGTTGGATGATACAAAGTCTGCTATTTTAGATTTCACAAATTCACCAGCTGCAGCTTGGAATAATTATATATCAGTTCTCCCTGACTTGAGAAAACTCCAGAAATTAATTCCACAGAAACAAGAACGAGAAAGAAAACAAACCAAAATAGTTCAACTTCTCCTCCTCTTTCTTGATTAGGACCAAAGCAGGGCGTTTAACATTTGGCTTTATATGGAAAAGCTTTGCCACTTCAGGGTTCACGGTTTGATAAAAATTTACATCATCCTCAAGTCTTGAAGCAGCAGCTAGCTCCTCACTCTCAGGACCCTTCATTATATGACAGTACAAATGAGTCACTGACTGTTGTAATCTTCTTGTAAATGGACTTGCTTTATACATATTTTTGCATTTAACAAATTCTCGGCCAAGTCAGAGGTATTGGTCTGGATAATGGAACAGTTTAATCCAAGAGATCAACTAGGGTAAGGGGCCCTTTATACTCCAATATCATCAGTTTTAATGAGAAGTTTGATGATTGAGTCGGTAATGCAATAACGTGTCTTAACTACATAGTTGGGATCAAATTGCAACAGTAACAAAATCACCTTGTGTGATCATATTTAATCATGAACATGAAGAACTATCTTGAAATAGCCATTTAAATCGCACAAAAACAAAAAAAAAGATCCCATAACTTGTACAAGCATAAAGTAAACTGCCTTGGCATCTTTTCATTGTCGTACAAAAATAAAACCAAACAATTTTATCCGAGAACAGATAAGAATCCAGTCCGCACAAGAAATTATGAACACTTACAACCAATGAGTTGAGGAAGCCCAAAATAACTTTGCTTTCAGAGCTCAATATGCGCTCAGCGTCATCCAATGTCGTTATATTGTATATACCAGGTCCTATCTTCTTCTTAATCCAGGTCACTATGGCATCTCTGTATCATAATTAAGAAGTCAGCTCCTATAACAGCAATACCTGTTTATCCCATTGCATAACTAAGGGCATTCTTCGTAGAAGTGAAAACGCGGGGAGTTGACTAAAAAGGAGTGACAATTAACTTATCTAGAAATCATTTTTTTTTTTCCCATTAATCGCCAATTTCCTCTCCCTCCACTCCTTTGAATGTCACTTCTACCAATCACACACTAACGCTTTCACAGTAATTTAAACTTGGAAAACTCAATATCTTTTTTTTTTTTTTTAAAAACAAAAAGGTCATTCAAGTCTAATTTCATTCAAATGTTCAGAAAGGTAGAAATGAAGTCTATCTAATACCACGGCAAGCAGAAAAGGATAGTTAGCATTCATCGCTAGTAACGGAACTTGCTATGAAAGAGAACAGACATAGTAAAATAGGAATTAAAATTCAATGGATCAGACTTACTTGGTCCTCTGACCAGTATAAGGTTTGTGAACCCCATCGATAAAAAAGTAGACAGTAGGGAATCCCTGAACATCGTACTCATGTGCTAATTCATTCTCCTCCGTGGCATCCACCTTCGCCAAGACCACATTCTCAGACTTCAACTCGGTCGCCGCCGCAGCGTACTCTGGCGCCAAAGCCTGGCAGTGACCACACCAGGGAGCGTAGAATTCCACCATTACAAACCGGTTATTCTCCACAACGTCACTGAAGTTCCTCTCCTTCAAAACGACGACGTCCTTATCATCCACTTCTGGTAGCTTGTAAGCCTCTCCATTGGCCTCTGACTCGCCATAGCCGGAGAAGTCCCCGAAATCATCGTCGTAGGCGAAGTCATCGTCGTCTGAATGGCCTGGATCTGGGTGGTGGTTGTGTGAAGAGGAGCTGTCATCAGCTTCTTCGAGAAAGCTGAGATCTTCGTCGTCGTCATTTTCGACGGTCTTGCATGCAGAGAGAGAGAACAATGAGATAAGGAGAAGTGTAGTGAGCGAAACGACAACGATGTGCCGTCGAGTAAGCATTCTCGAAGGGTTTAAGATCGCCGGAGAAGCGGAAGAGGGAGATCTGTGTCTGTCTCTGACTGAATTGGGAGTGTTTGACTAGAAACAAATCAAAGCCTTCTTTTTTTTCCTTAGCACGACGTCGTTTTTTCCAGTAAGAAGGAATCTAATAGTTGGCTCAAATTTGTCCTTTAATTATTATAATTTATAACATAGCTAAATAATATATGGGCTAACAAATTGGTCTTATTTTCCAGAGAGTCCAGAATCTTCAAAAGCCCAATATTTTGAGTCAGGTAGACGATGTCGTTTTGGTCATCAAGATGCATTTCCAAGTCTGTCCAGAAAATAAAAGGAAAATAAAAATCGCTACGCTATTTCCAGGGTCCTTTCCCTTGTTGCAATTCCAGCGAGTTCTTTGCTGCAACCTGCAATTGAAAAGCTTGGCCATTTTTTCTTCTCACAAATTTGTTGCTGGAAAACGAATCATGATTAGCATTCTTGCTCAGGTACTTCCTATTATATGATCAACTATAAGGATTCTGTGTTTTTTCTTTTATCGTAAGTGTTGCTGAATTTCCCATTTTCATTTCTTTCTCCGCAATTACAAAATGCGAAGGAGCGGCTACTTGGGGCTACACTGGGTGTCCTTTTTACAGGGGCGGTTGTATTCGAAGAACGGAGACAAATCTATAGTTCCATTTCTAATATCCAATCTCAGTCCTTCCAACACTTTCCGGTAAACACAATGTCTTTCTTTTCCCCTTTGAATTTCGATTCTTCAACATACGGTTAACTAGTGATAGGTCCCTCATTTAATCTAATTGACATGGATGAGACGGTTCTCTGCACGATCTAGATAAAAGGGTCCTGCCTAAATTTCTTAAGGTGTAGATTTTTATTACTTCGGAGTTGACTTAGATTTGTGAAATAGGTTGCTTGAACAATGCGTCAAGTTTGGCGACTGGTGACCATGACCATGAGTATAAACCTTAACCTGCTCGTGCAAAAGAGACGAGAAGACTTTGAATATTGTTGTCTGCCCATTCTTTTGTTAAATATCTTGAATATGTTCTTAGGAATGCATGTATAGTTCTTTTTGTGTGCCACTGCCTTTGATCGTATCTCTTCATAATTATCACTAAAAAGGATTGATCCACTGCCTGGGGGCGAGGAGGTGGATGTTTTATCCTGATTGAACAGATTATTGGTTCACATTTAAGATAATCATAGTGAAAATTTGTGTGGATTTTAGTGTAGAGTCTGTAGACTTGTCCTGAGAGTTGTAACAATTTCCCCACATACTTCAAAGCCAGAGAAGGAAAATTGGACGATTGCCTATATGCCTTTTATGCTGTTCCGTGGTAATTTCTAGGTGGATTTACCATTTATGATGCAGATAAATAGAACATTAAGTTGAATTTGTGTGGTATTATTTTGATCAAAGCTGGATATATGCTTTCTACGGTAGCATATTTGCATGTCTTGGCTGTGTGTTTGCCTATATTGTCAACCCTACGTTATAGTTCAAAGTGATTAAACCAAACTCGCTAGTAGACTTCCCTCTTCTGTAATTGTTCAAAGAGTGAAATACCATGTCTGTCTTCATTCTTAATTCTTAAAGATGGAAGGGTATTTTTCATTATGAATAAAAAACGTAACATTAACAAATAAAGGACACATTAACTGTTTTTTACTTTAAAATTCCTAATTTGCTTAGCAAATTTTATATTGTAACCTTTTGGTTTTGATGCTATAACAGGTTAGAGAACCCATATTTGGTAAAAAAACCCGTTCAGAATTGGCACACTTATGGAACAAAACTGTGGACCAGACATTTGGACCTTTGATAAAGTCTCTCAGTTCACGCGGATGGTAGAAATTATTCATGAGTGCTGTCTACACTAATATGTCAACTTTTGTGATATTTGAACATAAAATACCTTGGCCTTATCTTTTTCTTCATATCTTGAATTGTTAAACGGATATGCACATGGAGCAGTGCGAAGGATTTTTTTATAGCCTATGTAATGTTTCCTGCAGTACTCATGTGTTGCTTGAATATGTGCAACAAGACCCTTGTTTTTTTATCTCTGCAGTGCCACAGATTTCTACAGAGCAGAATTTACTTCCGCTGTCGGTTCGTCTGGAATTTTTTTCTGTTAACAGGCTCCTGTCGTCAATGAAATGCACACATGGGCTGGCACTTTGTTGATAGTAATATCATTTGTCATTTCCTATTGACAGACCTTAACTTTAAATTATAAGAGACGGAAGCCACATTAAAGACTCTATACGAATGTGAAGCAAGATTTTAGAAATCACAAAGTAGACCACAATTTCTATTCAATAGAGGTACAAGACCACAAAGAATTCACAGTAATAAGGAGAAATTATTAAATTGATGCTAATCATGGATATACTCTTAGTATATATTGTTCCAAAATTATGTACATTTATTTTTAGCCAAAGCAAAGTCATCATGCATTTTTCAAGAATCATTCCACCAATACCCATTTTATGGTGTAGGCCATCCCATGTGTAATATATGAAGTAAGAAACTCGTGACCAGCTACTAGGAAGGTGGTCCACTGTTACAGCATGAGACTTTCCCATGAAACCCAAAGCAAGAATGTTATTGTATTGTTAAGTAGGGTATTGCCTTTCAAATACAAGTTTTTTTTTTAGGCATTTTTCGAATTGAATTATATAAACGATTAACAAGCTATTCATGTGGCTCATGTTTCAGTTTCCTATGGTTATTGTCCACGCAATATGAGAAGGAAACGTTTAAATATATTCTAACGCGTAACTACCAGTTATGGTTGATATTTTTGTGGGCTACTCTTGTTCTTGTATTATTATGAAGGACTTGCATTTTTCTGTTGATCTTCATTGCCATAGATACACATCAGAAACGCATGACACTCGTAATATTTGAATAACATACAAATTAGTCACTGTCATAACCATAGATACACAGTCTAATCATAACCATAGAAGTAGAGAGAAGCAAACAACTAGTAGTAAGAGACAAGTAATGGAGACAAGGTTGGGGAAAGGATTTTGCGGAGACTGGAGGGGCAGGGGTTGAATGCCCTGTTCTAGGCTGAGGTTTCCAAGTTAATACAGAAAACACATCAAGCATTAGGTTGAACAGTATTGGCTCGACTCATGTTGGCTTGACGTTTGGCCCTTACAGAGTAGACACCCATAGCAAGAAGCACAACAAAAGCAACACCAAACACAATGCCTGCAATCCCAACAGCTCCCAACTGCTTCCTACCTTTCTGGGATGTCAAGGCTTTGCTTTCATATATCTGAGTGGCTTCCACTTGAGCTGCTTCTGGCAGTGGTGAACATTTGGATGCAGAACAAGGGTCTTTGGTCTCAGGCTTTCGTGCATTTGGATGGAAGAAGTTATATGCTGATGGTGGAAACGCCACGGGGTTCTCGTTAACAAGCCCATGGGGGGCTCTTTCTTGGGACGCAGCAATGGAGAGAAGTGTCAGGGAAATGAGGAAGACCAAGGGGAAACCAATCTGACTCATGTTTGCCTCTTTGCTTTTTGTGTTACTCACTTGAAAGGTAGAGAATGAAGTAGCTTTGGGATGAAAACTTATGAGGGGTGTCACTGGCTTTTATAAGGTCTGAGAAAGTGGTTGTTACTTGGACTTCAATTTTTGTGTTGGAAAAAGGAGGCTACTGAACGGGGAACAGAATTATGGTTTTTTGTTTTATTTTTTCTTCCTGCTACACCAAATATTGAATTGTTTATAATTCCCAAACTGCCCTCACGCTAAGGGCTATTGCCTATTGATCAACAGGCTGTTTCAGTCCAAGAGAAGGCAACGAAGGGATATGTATATCAGTATATGAGTAAACCTGCTGTGAGCATATTTTGTTTATTTTGCTAATTGGGTCGTGTTGACGTGGCTCTAAGAATGATGCTCATACTTGAGTGTCTTCTCAAGTCATGGTTCATGTAATTGAGTGCCATACTCAAACACATACGTATAGTAAGTAGGGACAAGAGGGATAAAATCATAAGATCATTAATTAACCATTCACAGTAAAAAAAACATTAATCATCCCCTCCAAAAAAACTCCCTCATATCTACTCATCAAGGAATTTGGGTGTTGAAAACATAACACAAACTCACTCTATTGATGAAGTAATAAAACGAAGGTATTATATGCACTGAACCATCAAGTGCTTACATAATGAGGAGGCTTAATTTAAGCAAATTAGTGTGCTTTGCTTTGGGGTAACGTTGAAAAGTGGGGGAAGCATGGTGGGTTAGCTTAGCTTAGAGGGCCAGCAAAGAGAGATGTGAGTAATTATAAAGGCTAGTCCGCACCTGTGTGTTGGCCTGCCTTTTCACATTATTGCAAATGCACAAAGCGCATGCAAGAGCTGATGGCAATGGCGTCTTCTTCCCTCCCAGACACTGTGCTTTCATGTGTTTCTCTTACATTCCACAAGTGCCCTACTTAACAATACCATAACATTCTTGCTTTGGGTTTCATGGGAAAGTCTCATGCTGTAACAGTGGACCACCATCCTAGTAGCAGGTCACGAGTCTCTTACTTCATATATTACACATGGGATGGCCTACACCATAAAATCGGTATTGGTGGAATGATTCTTGAAAAATGCATGATGACTTTGCTTTGGAAAAAAATAAATGTATATAATTTTGGAACAATATATACTAGGAGTATATCCATGATTAGCATCAATTTAATAATTTCTCCTTATTACAGTGTTACGTTACTAATTGTCTATTATTGATCATGGATAGAGTATAGACTGTGGATAAGGAATTATAGTTCTCATTTTCAGATCTACAAAAAAAAAAAAAAAGTTTCTATCTTATGACTCATATTTTAACAAGTAATAAATTTAAACTCCATCCCATCTTTCATTAAATTCTTAAATCCTTGAATTTGAACCCATTTACATTAAGAAATTTAAAATGAAAATTTTTCATTGAGATTCCATTTAGATGAAATCTCTTTGTATGAAATCACTAAGAAATTTGAATTGATCCTCTGTAATATTGTACAGAGTGTAGTTGGAGAAAGAGGGCTTCCAACAACTAAAGCTGCCTCTAACGTTAACTCCACACTTAGTTTTTCTCTTGCTAACTGCACTCCATACATTATATTGTTAAATGCAAAGAATTTGAAATAAATAACCAAATAAATACAAAGCTAACTGAGTAATTTTGTGGATAATCACAGAAATTGAATGTTTTGCCTTTTCTTTAAAAAAAAAAAAATCAATTTTTGTCTCCATGGCCAGAAAATGTGGAAAGCAAATCCCCTACAGTAAGTGGAGGGGATTCTTCTCTCATGTAAAATTGTAGCCAAGGGAATGTAAAGAATTTTTTTAACTAAAAATTAAGTATTTTTTAAAATAAGATATATTAGTATTTTAAATTTTTATTAATAGGATGATATTTTATTAGAGGAAAAAACTGAATTGCACTATAAAAAGAAGTGAAATAGACTTTAAGATATTAGATGCAATTTAGTCTCTTTTTTTATCCATAAGATACCATGTATGATAAAAATCTAAAATATTAATATATCTTAATTTTAAAAACAATTTTAGTTTTTTAAAAATACTACATTTGGAGCCATAAGTTTGGGCCCGTGATTATGACAAATGGGCCTCAACCACCCCCCCCCCCCCCCCCCCCCCCCCCCTACCAACACACACACACACACACAAAATGTCAAAATTGCATGGAACTTGGTCTAATAAACCTTAATTTTGAGGAGACTCTAGATGCCCAACCAAGAGCTCCACTTGTTTCCAGAGTGTTCTAAATGAAAAATAAGATAGGACAAGTTGAATCTTTTTAAAAAAAAAAATTTAATTTTTTTTTTAATTTAGAGAAAAAGAAATAAAAAGTAAGATTTACTAATGTAGCCTGATACACTCTTTTATCTCTCTCTCTTTTTCCAAATTAACAAGAAACTTAAAAAAAAAAAAAATACAAATTGAATGAGTCCAGAAGATTATGCAACTTCGTTCACTATTTTAATCCTTTGGCTATGATACTTATCCACATGTATACGATCATGAACAAGACAGCAGATTTAAATAATAAGCTTTCACCAGAAAGAACTCTAAACTGAGCCTTCACCTTAATATATTTTAGCTATGGACTCCCAGATGACAAAAGAATATGCGACGAGCCCTCGAATTTTCTTATCCTTTATACTTCAACAATAAAATTGCTTTTGAAAATTCTTTAAACCAAAATGATCTGGAGAAATGGCGACTAATAGGATAATGACATATCTCTATGTCCATCTGTCCAGTCCCACAGTACCTCAATCATCAATAATGCAAAATCGATCTGTGGCTATCAAACAGCTAAACTTTACCTAACAGGCTACACAATAAGATAATCTGAAAGCTGACGTAAAGATATGGTTTTTTAACTCGCAAGAGAGGGATATAAAAATTTGGAGCCCCTGGCTGTGTAACGTGTTTGGTTTTGCTTTTCCCTTCTGTAGTTATCGTTTCCCAGCAACTAGGATTAAAGATTGGAGATAAAAGAATCCAAAGCATTGTGTCACATCCGAAATTATACAATAATGTGTAGAGAGAGAGAAAGTTGCTTTGAATTTTGCAGATGGGTGAATGAACTAGATGATTCAAGAAGCTTGTACTTACAGCTCAAGTTTTAGTTTGATTTATGACTAAAAGGAAACAAATTTTTCCTATGGACACTCCTTATGTCATTATGCCCAGTCGAGCCTAGGATGGATGGTGATGCCTACCTAACAGTACAAGAAGAGAGAAAACAAAAGCAAAGTTTAAGCATTAAGCTTTATCTTGAGTATTGTTCTTCAAGTGGAATAGTTTTTCACTTTCTAGTTTTTACAGTTCGAGAAACTTGCTTTCTGCAACTGTTTGAGCTTCCAAATATTGACATATTAAGTGTTTGAACTCTGAACATGCTGTTATTTAGTGACAAATTAGCATCAGTTATATCATCAGTTGCTAGAGCAAGGATGACAAAACTTGCAAACTTGCAGAACACAGGAAATTATTACCATGTAACAGATGAATACAGAACTCATAATAAAGAGGTAAATGGAAAATGAAATGAGTAAAGAGAGAGGATTGGTACATAATATGACAGCACTGCAAACACGAGGAATACATGGAAATAGCAAAAGACAAAAGGGGATACAAAATACACCCTTGAACATAACCCATGTTTATCTACAATTGGCTTTTTGGCTGTTTCCTCTAAAGCATGAAACGGAAAAAAAGGGGGGAAACGCAGGAGGGACCCGCAGACACACTTGCATTCAGGGAAACACCATAGCCTTGGCTGGGAGAGAGCTTCATGATTAAGCGTTGCTCCTGAAAGAGCCAAGGGCTTTAATGGCTGCAGCTCTCAGAATGTGCTGGTGGTAGAATGCAGCAACCGCAGCTCCAACAAATGGTCCTACCCAGAATATCCACTGAAACAAACAAACATAATCATTAATCAACAAATCAAGCTTATAAACTTCCTGTTTAGGTTTTTGAAGGGATTGATGAAAAATTACATGATCATCCCAGATTTTGTCGTTGTTGTAGATAACAGCAGCACCAAAACTTCTTGCAGGGTTAATACCAGTACCAGTAACTGGGATAGTAGCCAAGTGAACCATGAACACAGCGAATCCAATGGGTAGTGGTGCCAAAACCTTCAGTTTTACATTAAAAAATGAAAACATTAATCAAGTAATTAACTAAAGGGAAAGAGATGAAGCAGGTAGGGTGTGGAGGAATAAGATGAGATGCATACAGGAACATGAGAGTCTCTGGCGCTCCTCTTAGGATCAGTGGCTGAGAAGACAGTGTAGACGAGAACGAAGGTTCCGATGATCTCAGCCCCCAAAGCAGTACCTTTATTGTACCCGTCGTGCACGAAGTTGGCTCCTCCCCCGTACCTGTTGTAGTACGATTTTTGAAAGGCCTTGGCCAGTCCAGTACCGCAGATAGCACCCAAACACTGTGCCACCATGTACAACAACGCCCTTATCAGCGACAACTTTCTTCCCACAAACAGGCCGAATGTCACCGCGGGATTTATGTGCCCTCCTGCATCACGTCGACGCTTACGTCAGCAGCAGTATGTATATATATTTATAGAGAGAGAGAGAGAGAGAGAGTAGTTGATATCTTACCGGAGATACCGGCGGTGCAGTAGACGAGGATGAAGATCATGCCACCGAAGGCCCAGGCGATACCAAGAATGCCAACGCCATTACACTCGTTCCCACCGACGTTCGTGTCCGTCTGGTTGCTGTACCCAATAATGGTCAACACCGTTATGTAAAGGAAGAGGAGGGTCGCTATGAACTCTGCGATGGCGGCTCTGTACAGTGACCACTTGGTGAGCTCCTCGAAGTCGATCAAAGGAGCCGGAGGTGGGTCCTGGTAGTCTTTGGCCGCAAATTCTCTTTGCTCTGCACCTTCGACGTCTTTCCCCATTTTCTTTCACTACACACTGCACTAGCTGGTTGTGTGCGCTGGATCACTCGTTCTGTGGAATGAATTGAAGGTTGAATGAAAAAGGGGTATATAAGCAATGAGAGAAAGAGAGAGAGTATGATAATGAACGGATTAATCAATGAGAAATTTTTGTATTTATGCTACGACAATGACATGATTAAGGATTAACATAATTTTTTTGCCGCCCATATTAGCATCATTTCGCTTGCAATGGACCCCACTCTTCTAACTCCAACGGCTCTTCATCACGTATTTACTCTGTCTCACTTTTTCTACTTTCTTTCTTGTAATTTAGTTATTAGCTTTTTTCCATGGCCCAACATGACCTAAAAACATTCGTATAACTCAACGGCGACATGTGATTGTGAACGTTTTAATGCATATATGAATCTAGAACAGGCAAAGAAATGAGTAAGCAACACAACGGTCTGTAAGCTTCTAGGCTCTAACTATGTCTATATTGCGCCCACTTCTGTTCAAGTTAAAAGGTTCAAATTAGTTGGCTTAGAAATATGAGCATATAACGAAAGGAAGAGATTAATAAATATTATCCTCTCCTGGAAACCAACAAAAAAGAATCGACGTGATTTTCAGTAGGCTACAATTATTAGTTTGATTAGAAAAATTAGAGGAAAGGTAGTTGTCATCTGTCATTGGTGGCTTGCCAGACGAACTTATCTGTACGCATCATGAATCAAATGGCTTCGCAACATAATGAGCCCACTAAAGTGCATCAATTAAACAAGTTTTAATCTTCACTCATTTCAACACGATTGGGCATTTCTATTCTCGTAAATATAATTTTCCCTTATATCATGTTCATATGTTTTTCAATCTTTTGTCAGTTGCATTTAGCTTCAATGGGTGTAACGTGGAGTTAAAAAAGAGGTTTGATGTAAACTCAGTTCCAATTACATCTCAAAAAGCTTCCTCATTTGTAAAAGAACCAAAGTTTCAAACTTTAAGAAGAGTTCTATCTAAATTATTGTCCTTAAGAAGATTGAAGACCCAACTTTCTTATAGTTGAAGATTTAAAATGTAAATTTACCTAACTATTGTGTTTCATGTCGATACGTTAAACAAAAGCTTTTAATCTTCAAGTTAAATACTAGGGTTTCATAAAATTTCCAAGGCGTTTAGAGAGGAACTCCGAGCTGTTAACATGATTAAGCCTCACTTTTAAATAAACTTATCAATTTAACCAGAGGATTAATTATATTATGGAAAGTTCAACCTCTTAAAATGATAATTCTTTTTTATTAACTGTCTAAGGTGAAGGTAAAAACCTTTTAAAAACATAAACAAAAACTAATGATTAGTGGAAGGCACTTGTCATGATTAATTATAGTATGTGGCGATGGATGACAGGCTGAATAATGATAGAGGGCCAAACTGGGTGGGATTAGAAATATGTAATTGTCTCAATTCTCCAACCACTCTCGTAACATGGACAACAAATATGCCGTTGGTGATATGCTCATTATGAGAATTTTAGACATAAAAAATAGAAAATTAAAAAAAATGATTATGAAAATTGACATGGAAACCGCCCATCTATTTTCCACTCCACGCAGTTTAATCCTATTCTCATATTCAACCATCATGTGTATGATTGGCCAATGAATGTAATTGTCATGGAAATTCAAAAATTCAAACATTATGATGTTGTGGCTGAGAGGGCAACACGTGTCGAACACTGAGTTTTCGACCAATTATAAAGTCTTCTCTTCTGTGTTTGTCTTCGTAAGTTGCGAATGAGTGAATGACCCTTTATTTCCCTGGTCGGTGGCTGCCTTCCCATTTTATTTTAATTTCCATACAATTGCATCAGTATAGTTTACCTTATCATTTTGATTCAGCGACGACGTTGGCTTAATGTTAATTATTTTGACTTGGATCACCAAGATAATGACCCAAGATGGATTATTTACGGCTAAATATAGTGTGCATTTAGACAAAAAATGGTATGAATTGAGTATAAATATGTACCAAGTTTACCTTCTTTATTATTATTATTTTTTCATTCAGTTCATTTTTCCTATTTCTCTTTCTGAATGCAATGTATATTCAACAGTTTAGAATTGCGTTGATTCATGATTTCTCTAATTGATATGCTGTGACAAGTTGGATACAGAGAAGAGGACATGGAGGAATAAAATGACTTCACCTCCTAATTAAAAGAAAGGAGGCCCTGAATTGAAGAATAAAAAGAGTAGCTATATGATAGTTAAATGTTCTGTAATCCAGCACGGATAGAGAGAAGCTAGTTGTATTGAGTTAACTGGTTTGTCTAAAGTAACAATAAACTCATTATAAAGTAATACAGCTCAACTTGGTTTTTTCATTTGGCCTTATTTGATTGAAGTATAATGTCTCTAAAACCTTAAATTTGTGGAATATGCATCCTTCGTACTTAATCCCCACAGTCTTCTACCCATGGGACCTATTAACTCTTCAGATGTAATAATCTTTGTTGAGCTGTAACTCTCCCAAGAGAGAAATGCATTTCTCAGTGAAACAGAGCTGATGTATGTACACATAAGGAAAACCATGGAAGCGACTGGCAGGGGCCATAGGTCCCTTGACTTTTTAAAATTTATAATCTTATAAAAATATTTGGTGAAAATGAAGTACGGTCTCAAAATAATTTATATAAACCCCTACAAAATAAAATATAAAATTTACATACAAGTGCAATAATCACCAGTAAAGCTAGAAGAAAAACATAAACCTAACAAGACCTCCTTTGACAGAGATTTGTGTAGTTCATGGGGAGTGACCACAGGAAGCAAGTCTTTTTTTTTTTTTTTCTATTTTGTTTTTTGGAAAAATAAAAAAATACCACCCAACAAAAGAAGCACAAGAGATTGAATGAAGAACGAATAAATCAGTAGAATAAATGGATGTTATACTGTGTCTAATTCCACCTTCCAGTCAAGGGCAAACAAACTGTAGCTGTATTCCAAAATCAAGAAGCAAAAGCACAACCACCAGATCCAAGGCTCCGTCTCGCGCCATCTCCTTCGCCATTGCATTTTGAAAGAAACCAACATTGTTACTGAAGGTTGTTATTGTTAAGACTGGCTATGACTTTGAATGATTTGAATAGCTTGTGAGTACACCGATGTGCTCTCTTGCAGGCTCTCAATGAAACAGGTAGAACGGGAAACGGAACTCTCCAGATCCTTGTAGGTTTACAGGGAGATATTTGGCTAGGGTACTGATGATAACAGAATTGGCAACGAGACTGGGTACGGTTTAGGATTCGAAATCCAAAGATTGGGGGGAAGTCTAAAAAGAAGTGAGCCAAGTGTCACGGCAAAAACCCAACTAACTAGTACATTTGGGCCAATGGGCCATCACAGCCAGTGAGATTAATTGGATCTTCATGGGGACTTTGCTTTTGAGAGTATAGAAATGAATAAAATAAAATAGTTAATAAAAAAATAGAATAATAAAAAATAGAGTGATAAGATATATATTCCTTAATAATTTAATAAAAAAATAAAAATAAATATTAATAGAGTAAAATAACTAGTATATTATTTTTAAATTATTATTATTAGATGAAGCTTTTAGCCAATAAATATATCATAATAAGTTATTTTATTCCATTATTAATTTATAATTTAAAAGTACAACCAAAATAATGTTTTGAATAGTAAGAAAATACTTTAAAATATTTCTTTTATCATTTTATTCCACTCCAAAATAAATTTTTAAACATAAATTTATGCTAATTTACTTATTTCACTTCTTGACACTATATTCTTGGCCATAACATATAGCAAAAAATCCAACCATTTTCTCCAAGTAAAGAAAGACCAGGGCTTTCACTCAATGCATCTTGGAAGATACCATTTCATTCCTCGTTATCTGATACACTACAGCAGAATAGTGCGTCTTAAAGCAAGGGAGACAGGTAAAACTTCAGTTATACATTTATTCATTCAAACATAAACCTTTTCTGTGGCCAAGCATATACGCCTTCAGCTAGTTTTAATGGTGTATGTCATAATATTCCGCAGTCCGATATTCGTACTAATATTATAAGTTACAATGCAACATTATCTCCGACACGCGAGAAAGGAGCACAGCACTTGATTGAGTATTCAATCTACCGATGAGGGCTATCCACAGTAAGTTAGGCGAATAAGTAAAGTAAGGGAAAATTGATGAGGGCTATCCACAGTAAGTTAGGCGAATAAGTAAAGTAAGGGAAAATTAACTATGTTTGGAAGTTTACGTGAAAAAGAATAATTAAGGAGTGGGACAGTATGGAGTGACATGACAAAACGTGTCATTCACTAATTTAAAAATTTAATATAAAAAAAAAGGGATTATGGTCAATAAAATATCATATATATTATTTTTATGATATTATCCCTATATATAAAATGATAATATGATAAACTTCTAACCAAATAAAATATTATAGTAATCATATCATTAAATTATTCCATTCTTTACCTCCAATTTAAAAAGACAATAAAAATAAAATTTTGAATTACAAAAAGTAACCTTAAAATCCTTTCTGTTCTTTTATTCCAAAATAAACTTACAAATATACATTTACCCTAATTTAATTATTTCATTTCCAATCCATCATCCAAACATAACAACATAAAATTTCAATACATAGAAGTGTTTTTTGGTATTCTTCAAAATTTATGTACCAATTTTTTTTTCTTGATACTATCTCCAAGTCCAATTCGGCCTTCTAAGTAAGGAACCAATTAATCTGAAACTAAACTATGTCAAACCCAATATTATAAATAGTTATTTCAATGTGACACTCTTCATACACAAAGCAATAATCGAACCCAAAATTTTGTTTAAAGAAGACCAAGTTTCCTACCACTCAGGCCAACGCCAACAACAGTTGATTATGTACCAATTTTTTTAATTACACCTTAGTTTCAATAAAAGAAAATGTAGTTTTTCTCAAATTAATACACCAGTCACTCAATTCCTAAATATACCCTATTCCAGTTTGTTCATAAACATGCATAGAAAACCTGGGAATGCAATATAAAATCATCAACCCGTCTAACATTTAACAAAAGATTAAAACCCAAAGGAACAAATAAATTGGAATTTAACACATACCATCATCAACAATGCCAGTAAAGATTGACGGGAAAACGAAAAAATGTTTATAGTGCAATGATTTGACATTAGGACAGACTGCTCCACAAAAGCATCATCCTGCTAACTTTAACCACGATGTATTATAACACACAAGCATCGCAAACATTCTCACTACTTGAAATAAATGTCAAGGGTATTAGTCAACAATCAACACTGCCAAAAAAATAACCATTTATTATTGGGAAAATGTCAAAAAGCAAGATGAGTTTAATCAAATGCCCCAGGCGTAGCTCTTACTATAAGAGGTTTATTGGCCGTGCTTCCAATAAACTTTGACACCAATAGCACGCCCTACCCTAGCAAAATTGAGGTGAATAACGGACAACCAGGAAAGCCTTGTTGTATGTGTATAATGATCAGGAACAAATACTAGATTATGTGTAAAATCATAATAATTTACGACATAAGCAACTGCTCGTCTCCCCTTTATGAGGAAAGGTAATAAGAAGAATGAATCTGAATTCTGAAAAGAAGCCCCAAGGAACTTCGAGGTATCTAACAGAATCAGATACACAAATCATAAGTTATCCTCATGGCAAAAGGCAACGCATATCACTATCAAATAAATAAAACACACAAATGACTGCGCAGGGAAATGCTCTAATCACGAAAACAGAAACAAAATTGCATCGAAATAGATTATCGTCCTTGTGAAGTTGTGAGCAACTTTGCCTAGCTGATAAAATCTCTCCAGATCATCTAAATGACCCAAAATATTAAATTTAGCACAACCTTCGACAGTTCCTCCAATTTTAAGTAAAAAAAAGCACTAAGCACCAAAATCAAAATGAAGACCTCAGTCCTGAGGGATTTCAACATCCCCATCCGTGATCTCCTGCTGCAAATCCTTGGGGTCCTTCCCATCCACCGTGCACCCAACGGAGACGCAGGTGCCCAGGATCTCCTTCACAGTCCCACTGAGGTCCTTGGCCATCGACCTGGGCCTCATAATTTTAGCGATCTCGATCACGTCATCGAGGGATATATTACCATTGTGCTTGATGTTCTTGGTCTTCTTCCGGTCTCGTTCGGGCTCTTTCAAGGCTTTGATAACCAGCGCAGCAGCAGAAGGTACCACCGACACCTTCGCCTGACGGTTTTGGACAGTAAGCTTAACGGTCACCCTTAATCCTTTCCACTCCTTGGCAGTCTCTTTGGCAATATCTTCTCCGATCTTTTTGGGGGACAAACCCAGTGGACCGATCTTGGGAGCGAGTGAACTCGCAGCACCAACCTCACCGCCAGTGACTCTGACATAGACATCGACAACCTGCGAGGGGTCGAATTTCGGCGGCATTGGAGCAGATTGGAAAGAGCTAGGGCTTCAGGCTTCAAGCTTCAAGGTAGAGAAGAAGGAGATATATATATTAGTTAGGGTTTTGATTACCACATTGGGTGAAATGCCAGTCCAATCTTGTCACCATTGTTTTTTATGCTGAGCTTGAATATAATTCGTGCTGAAAAGGCCCAGCCCATTGGCCCATATTTCTTTTGTTCGTTACAAGTCTTGGCCTCTACTGACAAAAAACCTTAGAAGAAAGAAATACTATTTTGATCCTCAAATTTATACTTTAGTTTTATTGGTCCTTAAAAAATAAAAAATTTTAAAATAGTTCTTTACTATTAAACTTAATCAAGTTATAGTCTTTCATAAATTAAAAATTTTAAAATAATTATAAATTTTTAAAATTTAACTAAAAGTAAGTTATATCTAAATGAGATTAAGAAATATTATTTTAAACTAAATTTTAAAAAGTAGAGGATTATTCTAAAATTTTTAATTTTTAGAATATTAAAATGAAATTATATTTAAAATTAAAAGATCTTTAAAAAAAATTAATTTATAAATTACTAAAACAAAAATAAATTTAAATGTAAATGAATATTTTTCTTAACAAATAAAAGCATGATGAAGAATTTGGGCTCCCATTTACAAGGCATGAAAAGTTCATGCTTAGCTATCTCGAGAATACTTTCAAGAGTTTTTTTGGTTCTTTTATAATATATATATGTATTTTTAATTGGACTTTATTGTAAATTTTCGTGTCAAGAGTTTTCTTTGTCTGTAGTGACATATATTGCCTCATTTTGTTTCAATTGTCCTATCTTCTCTGCAACAGAAGAGTCGGCTGCAACTCTATAATTTCATTCCATGACCTGCTACATTCTTGAATTCTAGCAATGGTGGTGCCTTTCTCTTTAATCAAATTTTGAATTGTACTTATGTATAATTTTTTTAATAAAATATTACATGTATAAAATGTTGGAATAATTTTAATATTTTATGGATTAACATTAACTAATTTATTAGATTAGTACCTTGTTAATTTTAATTAAGTAATTAATATTATAATTTATAAATTTAGAATGAACTGAGTTTTATTTTAATATGTGTAGATAATCAGTGATGGGTTTGATTATCCACAAGTCCACTGGACAGAAACTCAACCCACAGCCCAAGAGTATTAATAATCATCTCGTCAGATTACTAATTTAAAATTATTATTCAGAGAGCGATTTTATGGGCTTAATTTTGATTGATTAATTAAATTTAAAATTGTATTAAAGATTCTAGAGAATTTTACTTTAATAATATTGATTAATTATATTATTAAAATAAAATCATATAAATAACATACTAAAATTCTAATTTTAAACATACAAAATTAGTCATTTTCTCTTTGTCGTCAATATATTTTAAAAAATACTATTGGACATTGTGGGTTGAACTCGTTAGACTCAATCAATATTCAAATCAATAATGTCATCTTCATCATATTAAACTGTTAATTTATTCTCCTAATTTATGATCATATTAAATTATATGTTCAAGTTTCACTCTCATACAAAAGTTTTGAAAACTTAATCATGTGATGTTGAGTTGTGAAAGTTATATACTGTTCTTGAAAATGTATACACTTGCCATTCTTATCTATAGTAAAAAATATTAGAAAATATACCTTGTGAAAAAAAAAAAAAAATGTCTGTCAATAAAGCTAAAAGTTGCAACTTGTGTGTCTCACATCAGAGACCAATTAAAGACGTTGAGACAAAAGAACAATGGCAGAGAAGCAAATTAAGCCGAAGCCTTGCTCAATTGATATGGACATGACAGAAATATAGCGTGGGGCAACTTTAATTTAAATGCCCCACGGTTTTGGATTATCATTTCGTGGGGCATCAAAATTGAAGGTTTATTGCAACTAGCCTCGTATCTGAAGCTTTGTTTGGATGAAAAGCTTGGGGTTAAATTGAATGAATTAAATAACAAATACATTCATAATTTAATTCATAGATATAAGACTTACATATTTTTTTTTATTGTGGAAACTTATCAAATTTTGGTTGAATCATTAATCATATGAGATATTCACAATGTGTTGAGTGTATTTCAAGTTTTTACAGACTAAGTTTTTTTTTAAATTTTGACGGTAAAATACTTGCTAGTATTTCTCTTATTAGCGTCTCAAGTCTTGATTGTTCTCTTTGTATCTTTATTATTAATCGTATAATAGTTTAACCATTTTATAAAAATAAGTCAAAATTAAGATTTTATAGTAATTTTTATAATTATTATTTTACTCTTATTTAATGAACACCTCTTATAAGTAGACACTATATAATATCTTAATAAATTTAAACCTTAAATATTATACGATATTTTAAAATATAAAATGGAGTTACATAATTAAAGTGAGTTTGGAATTGGATATTGGTAGAAATCAATTGTTGGACGTAAAAGAATGGCAAAGCAGATTTTTTTTAATCTTTATTTGTTATCCGAAAGTTCAAAAAATATATTATTACCTCTTTGGCTTCATTAAGATTCTTACCTCTTTATATTTCTCAACATTTTATATTTATTTTTCTTTAATTGCATGTGTGTAGTTTTAGCCTGAATTCTAAAAATTAATTCTCCAAATTAGAGTGAGGAATCAGGTAGAACATAATAGCATGACTTTCATAATAAAAGTATAATTATGTGCTCATTCTATACTTTCAACAATTATGATAAGTTCGTTTTATGGTGACAATACTAAAATATATATGATTTCATTTTATTTCTTTAATTGTAATTTTGTAATAATTCTTAAAAAATTCTCAATTTCCTTATTAAAACAAGAGTCACGATCTTGTAAACTCTCCAACATTCCTTTTATTTTATTTGTGTCTTTTCATAATTTTCGAGTGGCCAATTTCGAATCCCATAAGTTATTCATTTAACATCCATCAATTAATTGCATGTTTAGTGTAATATTTAAAAGATTTAAAAATTTGTTTATACATTTAAATGAGAGTTTATTTTATAAATATTATCATTTGTTTTTACATTTAATTTTTTACAAAATTAATTTTGTTATCCAAACCACCATTTACAAAGAAGTAAAAAATAATTATTTTGTATTAAATAAATTATATAAATGGTAAAAATTAATTTTTAAACAAAAATTTTTAGATACAATAAAATAAAATATGCTTGACAAAAATTAAACTAAATATCTTAAATAACACTTGGACCTTCGCTAGCTATATTTTCACAAAATGAACGCTGTTTCAATTAACGATGATCGTCCCTTCCGGTACATCCGATAAAATTGGAATTAATGATGATCTTACTGATAAAAATTGTTGTGAAAATGAATGAATAATTACGTGGAATCATGCGCACATGAAACAAAAGCATTTAAAATCACAAATAATAATTATTTAGACCCATCACACAGTGAGAAGGTACTTCTTTCACTTCACGTCAGTTAAAAAATTTATTACTTATTTATTATTTTAATTATTTATTGATTGAAATATCAAAAATAATTTATTATTTATTTAAAAGTATCATATTTGATACTTTACATTTTAAAAATTATTAATTTTAATTCTTTATTAAATTTTAAATTTAAAGAACTAAATTTAATATTTTAGTTAAAAAGTAAAAGATTAATTATGACATTATTTAATAAGTAAAGAATTATTTTAAATATTTTAATATATAAAATAATAATTTTGTAATAAGTGAATAAATAAAATTATATTTTACTCCAAATAATTATGTAATATTATAATGGATGCCTCCATAAAAAGAGAAAACTTACATAAAATTTGTATATTTTTATTACTAGTTTTTTAATTTGTTAAAAATATATAATAAGTTAATCATTTTTACAATTTAGCTCTTTGAAAAAAAATTCACAGCATATTATATTTTTATAACAAATTTGATAGAAGAACGTTTAATAATTTTTTTAAAATTTAAAACGTTAACAAATGGAAATTTATGTATTTAATGCTTGTCGGCATCTCTTAGGAACCTGCTAGTTTTTGTGGGCATGAGATTATGTAATTTGTAATATATTCTGTTGGCAGATGGAATATAATTTTATCCGCAGAGAACCAAATTTGGGCTAGGTGGCCATAATTAATTAAAGTTACGCGTTAAACTTCTTAATTATATGTTAAAAAACGAACTATGATTACGGCTCATAGTAGGATTCAAATATATAATATGTCAATGATTACTGCATTATCCATAATATTGCACCATTGCATTAATAACTCACGTTATTACGATTTTTAGTCAAATAAAAAAACGTTATTACGAATTTATTACAGATAATATCGTTTACCACCGCATCATGAAAACACCCCATTAATATATGAATTGAGTTTGGGGAGATAAATTTTTGTAAAGCAAAGCAAGCAACCATTGGTTTCTCTCCCAATGCGTGACACTATATTATTAGCCAAGATGTCTGATAATAATTGTCCTGTGGTGGAAGTTCAAGTGTAAAGTTAAGTCATAGTCGAAATATAATCTTTGTGCTATATCATTGTTAAAAAAATAGAGTTGTACCCTGACTAATAGTTATAATTTTTAACACAATAGTAAGTGCTTGATCCTATAATTGATATTAGAGTCAATGTCATATGTTTGATTCCCAATTAGACAATTGTTAAGAGGGAGATTGTTGGTCAAGGTATGTAGCAATAATTATCCCGTGACGGAAACATAGGTCATTGTTAAAGAAATAGAGTTAAGACCTAACTAACAGTTATAATTTTTAGTTTAGTGGTAAGCATTTGATCCCACATATATAAATTTAAAAATTTAACAGTATTTTTCTAAAGTAAATTTTATACATTCTCAAAAATAATTGTATAGTTATATATTAATACAATCAATGTATGTTACACATAGAATACATTAAGAGAAATATACATAATAAAAATGTATCAAAATATATATGCTAATTAGTTTAAAAGAACTTATTGCATTTACATTTAACTTCAGTATTTCTCTTAGATCTTATTTATCAATTTTTTTTTTAAATTTGTCAACTCACCCCTCTTTTTTTCTTGTTTCCTAATAACTCCACAACGTAATTTTTGGAGTTATTTTAAAAAAGGAAAGTAAATGATGTAATTTGACAAATTTAAAGGAGACTTTGAGCTCATTAAAAAAATTAAAAACACTAGAGTTAAATATAGAATATTACAAATTATTTTAAATTAACTTATAATCAAGATATTTTAACACAATATCACTGTATATCTTTTTCGCTGCGTAATAATTATTTCAATACTAGTATAAATAAGAATACATTCAAGGATTCACTTTTTCTTTTAATACGACATAATAACTATTAAGAATAATTAATATATTACTTAATAATTAATATTTTTCAATAAGAACAATTTAATCATATATAATTAATAAATATAAAAAATTAAAATAATACTTTAAATTTAATATTTGTTATACCATAATTATAAAAACAAAAAAACTATTTTAGTATCTTATTTTTTTTAATTCAGTATTAACTTAGTCCCTCACAAATGTATATTCTTAAGATTATCCCTTAAATATTCAATATTTATAAGAAATAGTATTTTAAAAGAGTTATGATTAATTTAATAAAAAATTATTCTTAAAGAACTATTTTAATATTCTAAATTTATGAAAAGATTAAATTAACACTAAAAAAGTAATTAAATAATAATTTTCTCTAAATAAAACTTTCGCTTTTATAGAATTTATAATGCGATCAAGGTTCTACCGGAGATTTCAAACGACAAGTTGGGAAGAATATCGCGTGTAATAGATTAACTACGCGCCAGATAAGGACTCAGGAATATCGCGTGTTATATATAAGGACTCAGGAATTGGATCAGGTCGGGATGGCGAATAGAATAACTACGCGCCAGATTCGTGATGGGACATACTTAACGCGCCATCATCCTCTCTGGACATGTATCAAGACATGACACGTGTCATCGTCTTTGAAGTCGAAGGGCCCACTTTTGTCCTCTTATCTGAAGCCAAGTCAAGTAAACGGATCGGCAGAGCCTACTAAAATAAGCAGTGTTAAAAGATATATAAATGTAAATACATTCTTTAATTTTTAATTGTTTATAAATGCTTTTTTAAATTTAAAAATAAATAATTAGTCTCCAGACTTTTACTTTAGCATTTAAAATGGTGTTGATTTGTGACGTGTCGTGTAGGAAGAAAAATAGTGTAAGCTAATAAAAAGAAATAAACAGAAAAGTTAAACGTTGAATGGGAGTAGATATAGAGAGATAATTTTTAATTTTAAAAATTAACGTGTTTGAAAATACCATAAAATTGAATAAGTATATTTGTAGTTTTCTCCCCAAAAATGATATATAATTAAAATCTAGTCAAAACATTTTCAGTATATATGTATATTAAAAAAAATTCCTAAAGAGGAGCCTTATCCAGATCCAGATGCAGCCCAGCTCATTTATTATTATTTTCTTTTTTTGGATTTTTGAAAAGCAACTAAAACTTTATAAAAGCATGTAAAAGCCGGGGTTTGGAATAAGCAAAACAAAGTTAGTAGGAAACCCAGATAGGAAGAGACCAAGAAACTCCACAGCTAAAAATCTTAAAGTTTGATTGGAAATGGCGAACAGTAATAGCTATTTGAGTAGACCAGGCTTCCCCCTTCTCTCTGCAAACACAGACATCTCTACCATTAACATGTCTTCCGATCCTGCCTTTGAATTCCACGAGTCTGACTTGTACAACTCCGTCGACACTGATCACCAGTTCCCCCAAAAACCTCTATCTCATGGTTCTCGCATGGCGAACAAGCCGTCTTCGGCGAAGCGAGCAGAGTCCGCCGTCGGGACATCGTCGTCCGTGCCTGTCAACATTCCGGACTGGTCCAAGATCCTGGGAAACGAGCACAGACAGCACCGTCAGTGGGACGAGGATGACGTCGACGACGACGGTTGGGATGGAGTTGTGAGGGTACCTCCGCATGAGTTTCTGGCCAACACGAGGATTGCTTCCTTCTCTGTGCAGGAAGGAGCAGGAAGGACTCTGAAAGGCCGAGATCTGAGTAGGGTCCGAAATTTCATATGGGCCAAAACTGGGTTTCAAGACTAGCACACAACCTGGATTTCGACGACTCTTTTTTCTTTTTTTCCTTTTGTTTTCCTTAAGATTATCCTTTTCTTTTGTTGCAGATTCCTAGCTACTTCTGTTTTTGCAGTGATCACTGACGTACGTTTGCATGCAATCGCCGAAATGGTGACGGTTTAGTTCTCCGGTTAATTACATTACTTGGAGTTCAGTTTGAGAGAGCCTTTGATTTAATGTTTTTCACTGTAATACAATTACTGTCTTCCTTTTGTCAAGTTTGTTAATGATTTCAAGAGAGACCTATTTGGATCTCCATATTTGATTAACTTCTATTGGAGCCAGGCCAGTTGGTTCAATCATTGGTTTGGGTTTAGATTCAAGTGATGTACGTGCATTTTAGTTATAATATAATTACTTATTAAATTTTGAGCAAAAAATAGTTTAGTAGATATATTATTATGCAATCATATTCATTCATTATAGTATATAAAAATTTTTAAGAAATATTATTTTATATTTAATATTTAATTAATTCCATCGTAAATAAATATATGATATATTTTCTAACACATGCCACGCCCGCACTTAATATAACTAAAGCACAGGAATTGTAATGAATAGCCAAGTTTTTCATTTTTAATTGGATATATCAACTAAAGAAACTGTAGCGCTCATCGAGATATTTTATTCGATCAAAAACATGATACGAAGATTGGAAGCTTAACAAATAATTGAATTAAGATTCTGATATGTTCGTATTAGGTTCGACGAATACTGGGACGCGTGGTGAAAGATTACCTGGGCTCCCGCATATGTATTTCTTTCTGGTGCTCTGAATGCTTCGCTTCATGATTGAGCAATAACTTCTCCATCACACTACAATGTCCTTTTCCACCTCTTCCATTACAACATGAGTAGCACGTCTGTTTTACATGCATGTATCTCGGTTATTAAATTTTAATTGGAGATAGGTATATTTAAAAGCTGGCGTGGTAATTCATCAATGAGTTATTAAACGCATGACACTTATATATTTCAATATTTTTTTTTTACTTAATCTTGATATATTTATGAGGCACTGATTTAGTATATTATCTTTTTAATGACCTTTATTTTTGAATAATTTTATTAAGATTGATATACCAAATCAGTTTCTACGTGAAGTCTTCTTACACATGCATAGAAAAAATGGGAAAGATGAGCTTTAAGCTTGATACATTGATATAATCACAAACTATGGTTTACATGTTGGGGACTTTGACCCGCAATGGATAATGATTCCTCTATCATAGAATTAAAAAGTGAAATGTTGATGAACATTTTCTGGCCCTATTGTGACAAATAATGTAATGATTGGGACCCAAATTGCATTAGGGGGACAAATTAATGCTCGTTTTATTTTGGATTCATAATCCTCCCTCCTTCCCATCATATTCTTTTCTTGCGCCAAAGTGGCTCTTTAGTAAAGCTAAAGGTCGTATAGTTTACATCCATAGATGGCATATATTTTTTAAAAAGATATTGGCGGCACATTTATATGATATTTAATTTAATATACTAGTTCCAATTAAATTATTTATTTAATAATTTTTACTTTTTTTTAAAACAATTTGATTGAAATTAATACATTACGTCAATTGTCACATAAGTATATTAGTACTAGTTAATATTTTCTCTATATTTTTCTTCCCAATGAATGATTCTTTTTGTTGTCTAAGGTGATGTGATTAGTATTTTAGTTTAAAACACAAACTATTAATTGTTAAGATTTGTGGAAACATTGGAGGGTCATTATTTTATTGACAAGGGACTAAGTTGAAAAATATTTATATGCAATGGATTAAATTGAAAAAAATTACATAGAGGAGACCAAATTGATAAACAATACAAATTAAATTAAATTTAAAATATCTTATATGTAAAAAGATAAAATAAAATTTTAATCTTTAAATTTTTTTCTCGCCATAAATCTTAATCAACAAAATGTAAACAACTTATGGCTTGTTTGGTTGAAATGAATCAATGAGCCTTCCCTGTGTTAGAAGATGGAGCTTTTCCAGGAAAACACAAATTCGTGCGCTTTTTGACATACATACTCTCATTTGAGAGTTAAAGGACTGAAATCCATCACCGTAATTCTAAATTCCATATAAACATTTTGTATTCTTTTATATGTCCAACCCGCAACCTTTATTTTTTTTAAGTCTTTTTAAAGTACCGACCTACGTATTGATGCTATCCACTACATTCATATACCAACCTTACAGTGTTTTTCAGCGTGTACAAGCCTCAGACTGCAATATAGAATTAACTCCATGTACATTTTTTGTTTGGATTTGCTAAAGTTGTGTACAAGCCTTTGACTAACCATTCTCTCTTCTCTTCCTTGTACTTCCAAACTTGAATGGTTTGTTATATATTTTTAAGGAAGAAAAAAGTGAATATGGTTCATTTATCATGAACCATTTGTAAATATTTTTCAGTTTTTTCAAGATTCTTCAACTATCACTACAATCCATTTTTCTATGATTCGTCAATAAATATACTATCTCAAAATTTCTCACTTGTCATAAGTAGACTTGATGATAACTTAAAAAGTACGCCCAATCCGACAAGTATGGCCTAAGAAAAAAAAATAAAGCCTAAACTAAAAAAGTCATAATAAAAAAGCTTAATGTGTAGGTCTGGTTCAAGCTTTGTAAAGCCCACCCCGAGCCCGAAAAATCTAAATAAATATTTTTTTAATTAGTAAAAATTTATTATATAAAATGAAACTTAGTATAATGTAACATTTTAATAAAGAAATAAAAACAAATACCGTTTATTTAAAGAATTTATGTCAATACAACAACTCATTTATATTTACAACTTCTCTATATATAATCTTATATTTAATAGTAACAATTATTTATGTTATTAATTTCAAATCTTGAGTAATAAATTGATTTGACTTTTCTTTTAAAAGTTCAATTGGCCTAACCTGAAAAATATTGATAAAAACCTAAGCAAAATACAGGCTTTGACTTTTTTAAGCCCAAATTCAAGATAGACCCGATGATCAAGTTTAGTCACACAACATTTGCCACAAATTACATTCTCGCTTATTTGAAAATAGTAAGTAAGAGAGTTTAATATGACTTTTTGTTGTAGTAATAACAGGACAATGAATTAATGAATCACAAGTATGCAGGTCAAATTATTGTAAAAGGATCTAAAAGATCCAATATTATTCCCACGAGGATAAAATGTTATTTTATTGTTCTTGGGATTAAATTTTTGCTTATTAATTATACAATTTGTATTAAAGTAATTGTTAGTATGATTATTTACATATATACACTAGTAGTCCAAATGAATACAGTCACTAGGAATCGATGCAAAAATTTAAACATAAAACTTAGTACTTAAATAATACTAAGACTCATTAGGACTCTAAGTAAAAAGAAAAAGACTTAAGACAATACACTGGATTAAGCTAATTAAAAGTTGAATTGAGATCAATTGAGTTACCAAGTTCAGTCTTATATTTGTTCCACATAGTTCAATTCCACTTCTAGGTAAATTAACTCAATAAAAAGATAAACTCGAATCCAATGATTATCCTAACTGTAGTTCCAATTTGGCTTAAAAGTTGAATCTAGTCAGTTAAGTGAAATTTCCCCCAAAATGCATTAAGGTTAAGAGTTAACTCACGAAACACAACCTACCTGCAAGTTGAATCCAATCAGTCAGGTAGAATAGTATTACCTTTACCATTAGTGTTCCTTAAAAAGTCGTATCCAGTCAGTTAAAAAAATTAATTCTAACATACATTAAGCTTTAGAAAGAACCTTGAGAATAAAGAATTCATCTTAAAAGATAAGTCCAATCATTTAAGGTAAATGACACTTAATTCTCAAGAGGCATTTCAACAAACACCTTGTAGACATTTAACTTCATGATAAGAGATTATAAAAGAAATCGACAAAATAAACCATTCAATCCACTTGCAATCATATTAATTGACTAAAATATATAAAGCTCCCAATAAGAAGCAATATACACCCATTAATTAACATAGAATTATAAGAGAAAATAAATAATCTAAATTAACAAATGTGGATACCAATCCATGAAATCCCTGCTCAATATTTTCGACAACCATTACAACAACTAACAACAATCTTAAATTTATGTTATATAAAGAAATTTAAAAAAATGAGAAAAGATAGAGAAGGAAAAAAAGTGGAATGAGTCATCCATGAAAGAATTCATGAAGGTTTTGTCAAGGGAGGTCAAAAGAGACTAACCATTGGTCTTTCCTTAAAAAAAAAAACACCTTAGAAGAGCAAGTTGATTGAAATTTCCCTCAAACCCCTTGTTTTCCATAATGATTTCACATCTCTAGCCTTCCTCCCAAGCTTTATCACCTCAAAAATCTTAAATTTCCTTCTTTATGACACCTCTCTAATTAAAATACACAAATATCCTCAATAAGGTTGCGTGCTAGCATAAAGGCACCAATAATTGGCGCCTTGGCACTAAATCTCTAGATTTTATACTACATCTGACACCTTAGCACCAAAACGATGTTTATTGATGCAATTTTAGTGTTTTGGCATAACTTCCTAATCCAATGTCAAATTTTCACAAATCATCACTTATTGGAAAGCTCTCAACAAGATTTACAATTTTGTATGAGATAGTCATCTTTAAATTTTGATGTTTTATGTGTCTGAAAGTAGTTTCACCATTTTCAATTGAATAGTATCTCAACTTTCTTCCTTAGTTTCTTCCAACATCTAAGTTATTTGTGAAGTCCTTCCAAGCATCTTTGAATCTTTCTCTTCCATGCCTCTAACTCTTCAGTTCTTTTCATTAATGCAATGCTCTTGGGATTTCCATTAAAATAGTTTGAAATTAGATAAATTTAATGCAAAGAAGCAACCAAATAGTCTAACTCATAAAATATATGAAACTAACATTATTTTATCCCTAAATTAAAAGAATTTATTTAATATACATGATAAGTCTCTAGTAAAACATATACTAATATGACACAATTAGGGACTTATATTAAATACATTATAAAGGAAAAAAGAAAACAATGACATTGCAACACTTCTTTTACGACATGTACTATTGAACGTCGTAAAGACAAGGTTTTACGATGATCAGAACAATCTTCGTTAGGACTAAGAGTAGACATGACAAAAAACAGAGACTAAGAGATAAAACTCAAAAGGTGACTTGAGATAACACAAGCCACGAAGAAAGGGATAAAAAAGTTAGAAAATGACACTAAACAAGGTAAGTCACGATGAACTCTAGAGTTGTTTCGTTAATTGTGTGCATTTGTTCCATCTAAGAAGGTTTACATGTTTTGGCAAAGGTTTTGGTTTCACATACCCATACATCTTGTTCCAAGTCTAACATGTCATTAGAAAGGAGTTTAATGGAAGTCATAGGAATTAAGGGTGCTCAAAAGATCAATGCACATGTACTGCTTAAAATAAGAATCATGCATATCTAAAATGTCCCCCTTAGTAATGGAAACTAAGTAGAAATTTATCTTGTGAAGATGTGGGAATGTAGAGTTTTGCATTTATGTATACATGCTTCAATCATACGATTTTCCCCCTAAGAATAAAGATAATACCTGCATGATGATAACAATTATGTTTTCCTCAAGGAATCTAAAATGGGTCAATTTCTCTTGATCCCTTTGTTGTTGAAACCTTAACTCGTTTTGCTCATTCCCCTTGACCCATTCTCTCTGTCTATATTCTTTGTGAACAAATTAGTAGAATAAAACATATAATATCTAGGGACTAAATCTGTCGTTTCTTTTTTTTTTGCTTAAAAATGACAAATATTTGAATAATATATTATGGATGGAATTCTAGTAACACCAAAATTAGTAGCCCTCACTCTTATTATGTTCATTTAATTAATTTAATGTTTAATTTCTTAAATCACTGTGTTAGATCATAAGACTCTGCAGACGCTTAGAAGTTAACCGATAGAAGTCATATGAGATCTTTTGTCTGCTTAGGTTTTGAAAGTTACCATATATTTTTCTTATAGTAAATCAATGAAAAAAAAGTAAATAAATAAAAATAATTTCAATTTACAAACATGTTTATTTTCATTTTATCTTATTTTAATTTCTATTTTATTTCTAAAATTGTTGTGTAAGATCTTAGGTCTTCGCAAGCACTTAGAAATGAACCAATAGAAGTCGTGTGGGATCTTTTATCCCCTTAAGTTTTGAAAGTTACTATATATTTTTCTTATAAAAAATAACTAAAAACTTAAACAAATAAAAGCAATCTCAATTTACAAACATGTTTATTTTCATTTTATCATATCTTATTTCCTAATTTAATTTATTATTTAATTTCTAAAATCATTGTGTAAGATCATAAGTCACGCTTAAAAGTTTAACCAGTAGAAATCGTGTGGGATCTTTCATCCCTTTAGGCTTTGAAAATTACTATGTATTTTTCTTATAACAAATAAATAAAAGATATTTCAATTTACAAACATGTTTATTTTCATTTTATCTTATCTTATTTCCTATTCTATTTGTTATTTAATTTCTAAAATCCTTGTGTGAGATCATATGTCTCTACATGCATTCAAAAGTTAACCAATAGAAGTCATATGAGATCTCTAATCACTTTAAACTTTGAAAGTTAACATATGGTTTTCAAAAATATAAAAAAAAAATCATAGAATACAAAATCCTAAAAATCCTTTTTCATTACAATATCATTTCACTTTCAAAATTAAAACAAAAATCCAAATTATAAAAATCCAAAAATAATTAAAAAGAGAGAAAATGAGAAGAGCAAAGAAATGAGATTATATTGATTTTGTAAATTGAAACATACTAACCAAATATCAAATTTCTTTTATTTATGAAAACTAATTTAATTTCATCAATCTTATTTTTCACCCAAAAAAACTAAAAATCATCAACACGTTAACACACATTTCTTGCCAATCACATGGACTTTGATCCTAATAATTGAATATATAGGCCCTAAGATCTATTCATAGGTAAAATCTCCCCTTTTCAAATATTTATTTATTCCTTTTCATTATTTGTGTTTTGTTTTCTCATCTTGATATGCATGTATTTTAATATGAAAAACCAAAATAAATTTAAAGTCATATTTTATTTAATTAATTTAAGATAATTATTCTTATAAATCAGTGTATTGTAGTATTTAATATTTTCTCCACATTTAAATAAAATCTTAAACTCATTTCTACGTGCAAACCATTTTTTTTTAAAGTAATTTTTAAAAAATTAAAAAAAAAACTTTTGGTACTAACTCTTAAATAAATCGATTTTTTAATGATTTTGGAATTCAATTTATTTCTATTTTTTTTTACTCGACACTTCAGGTTGATTGACCCACCTACTCCGACAGCGATTGACAGGCAAATATTTGAAATTCGCAAACCCAAAATTTCTTTATACAATCGCAATTTCAGGGCAAT
Source organism: Delonix regia (assembly GCA_037074485.1). Taxonomy (NCBI): domain Eukaryota; kingdom Viridiplantae; phylum Streptophyta; class Magnoliopsida; order Fabales; family Fabaceae; genus Delonix; species Delonix regia. The sequence continues at coordinate 14,775,795 of CM073456.1, read as the reverse complement.
AATTATAGAGATCAGTCCATGACTCTGAGCACGGAATTGTGGGTAGATGAAATGCCCTTACATTTTAGTTCTTCTATCTCTGACCTTGAACTCAACCTCGAGCAGCACTTGGCCCCGACCACATTGACCTTGTCTAATCACGAATGATCGCCTTTCCAAAAAGTGAACGGTGTTGTGGTTAGATTTACTAATCCCCGCACCAGACTCTCATCTCAGCCACAGGAACAGATGGTTGAATTTAAAGAGGCTAGGAACTCGTATAAACGCAGTCCTGGGTGGGGAAAGATCGTTCCCAAGCTTGATGGTGATGGCCTTTCCAGCCTCAGCAGTAGTGGTTATACCAGTGAGAGGGGTAGCAACACTATAACAAGTGGGTCTACAATGGACAAGCACGTTCAAAATGAAATACAAGAGATAAGGATTGATAATGTTGTCGATGGAATCTCTGACTCACAGACGTCATGGCTTCCTGCTAATTGGCATGGGGATGAGGTATATACTGTTGAAAATTTGTCAAGTTTGTTTACCTGACTTAGAATTTAGTATTATCTTCGCCAAATTGCATGCATGTGTATTGTGGAACAATTTACTGGTACGTTACGAGGCGTGGTGGTTTTTTGTAGTCGTTAGAGTTCCTGGCTACAATGTGTTAACACTCAACACTGCGATCATCTTACTCACTCACTGAAATTGGAAATGCATTTTATATCATTTTCTTTATCCATGTCTACATCTACTTTGCAACAATGAAAACCTCTTCCTGATACATATGATAGTACTCATTTTCGTGACAATGATATTGAATGTAAGATTTTGGAAATTCATTATCTGGTGTTATTTTGAGTCTTGACAATTGAGCACATGGAAATGTGTATTTAGATTTGTTTATCCAACTATATTTTTTAGGACAAAGAAAGGAAAAAAGTACAAATTTATTGCATTTGTTTTATATCTATAGATAGCTGCCCGTTTAAGTCTAATTGATCTAAAGATTTCATGCATAAGGTTGATGAAATGCATGTTTTAGTTACTTGAAGCTTTCAGGGTAATTTTATCTTAAATACTACTACGTTATAAAATTTTATATTTTATATTGATATAATTTTAAGAATCTCTCGCAAAAGAACCAATAGTATGAGAACAAATACTCCTGCACTGTAAAGAACTTTTGTACATTCTTTAGCAAAACTGATTGATTAACCGCATGAAATTTGTATTAACGATTGGTTTGGACAGAAAGAGTTGTTTCTTGTATAGCTCTAGCAGTCAAATAAGGATGTAAACATGTACATGTATGCTTTAAAAGAATTTGCATGACAAAAAACAGAGAATGGGCGAATACAATTCTGCTAAGGTTTAAGTTACTATATGCCTATAACCATCTATGAATTTTTTGTTTTTGAGTGTTGATTACTGGTCAACAGTGCGTAGCTACAGTAATCCTGGACAGGTACTTTAATTTTGCTAATGCACTAAATGGGTTAATTGTAAGATTGTTGTTTCAGTGGGTGATGGGGAAGGAATGGGCACTTGGCTTAGTGGAGCAGAAGGGACAGTAGGTGGGGTGGTGGATAGTGTGGTTGGGTTGGTGGATGGAGTAATGTCAGTGGAGGAAGAGGATCAGGTGTGGACTATGGCCAGATCTTGTTTGCTTTGATACCAAAATGGTAAGTTGCAAGATTTTGGATAAGAAAATAAGAAGGAAATCGAGTGCCAAAATCAGAAAATACCCAACTCAATCCGTGTGGAGTGGACTAAACTCCATAGAAATATATTACTTTATTCCAGATCAACAACATAGGTTCTTCCATAGTACAAACAGACTCATACACCTTCAGAGGCTGCAAACAATTTAGTAACAGCTAATAACTACCCAATAACTGCTCTGAAAATAAAAATAACAAGAACATAAATAAAACACTAACAAATAAAAACTACAACATTTGACAATAACAGAACACAGAATTCATGCTCCATCAGCCTGCGCATCACATGCCCTCTTATCCTTCCTTCGAAAATATGTTTTCAAAGGAGGTGGTAATGTATCAGGTTTCAACTTTGGGTTTCTTTGCCTTATCATACTGTTATAATTTTCTTACTCTATCTTGGGATCTATGCGGTACATCAGAATCATTTTCTCCTGTCTGCTTGCCAAGATATAATCCTTTGGCATTTTTGTATGCTTATATCCATTATTTTGATGTGAGTAAATTTGATTACAAAAACCATTTGCACATTTGTCATATTTTCATAGCACATGAATGAAAAAATTTTATGCATATTTATTGCAGGCCAACACATACTTGATGTTGCTAACTACTAGTTCAGATGCCTTTTATCATCTTAAGGATTGCAGGTAAATGATGGTTTAATAATCTGACCATCGCTAATGTTTGAGTTAGGGCAGTCAGGGTAACTTTAATGCTGAAAGCAAAATGGAGAGTTTGGTTTTGCATAAAATGCGTTAACAAAGAAAAGACAGAAAGAATGTAATGGTACTCAGCAAGAGATCTTAGCTCTCTATGTTGCAATTCTCTTTCTTGCATGGTTCAGAAATCTGCCTGCAAATTTATAGGATATGTATTGAAATGGTCCTTTTGAAGTCAATTGTTCTTAGTGAGGTTCAGAGATCCTTGCTAGATGGTGGAATGCATGTTGAGGATCTCCCTGTTGATCCGTTACCCCGTCCTGGATCATCGCCTCATTTGGGGCAGCCCAAACTCTCAACAGATTTTTTGAAAGACCGAAGCAACCTTATTTTGGAATTGGTGGTTCTGGTGGGTTATGTCATTTCATATATCGCAGTATATATTTGGATCAATATGTATCTTCAGAGTTTTCAGCAGTGATTGACACTCCTCGACAGCAGAAAAGGTGGTATTTTGTTCACTTTATATGTCTTTCCTTGCTATTTCTTTCTTTTTCTGCTTTGAATGCATTTTTGTTCTTGTCAGAAGCATAACCTGCCTCCACTGTTGCAGACTTCATAGAGCATACCAGAAACTTTTTTGCCTCCATGCATGATAAAGGAATTAGGCCACACAAAACTCAATTTAGAGGCGATATACTATGGTAATATAATGTGATTCAGTGATTCATAAAAATAGATTTTAATATATTCATGTTATTTATATCTTGAGATTGTAGTTATTAACTGAAGCAATTATTGGGTTTCTATTCTTCTAATGACACTTTCTTCTTCTTCTCTGAATATGGGGAATAAGGTGATATATCTTTAATTATAGCTATTTGTTTTCAATTTTAAGCCTGAGTGATCATTTTGAGATGGATCCCTCAAGAGGTTGAGCTAGTTCAGAACACTTGGCAGTTGGCAATATAAGTGGCATCGCCTTGCTTATATATATATATATATATTCAAATATTCATAATATGCGTCGCATTCTATTATTATGATTTGTATCTCATGCTGTAAGCATCTAAAATTTATGAGAGCAGGATAACCTTGTCATTGTCTGGTAGTATGTTACCTAGGCTAAACATATTTGTTATAGCTGCTACGAATGTTGAGTCGCACAACGCGTGGAAAGATACTAGGGAGCATAGTTGTCAAATTCATAGGTTTATTATATGAGTTTATGAATTTATAATTATATATAAAAAAACTAAGTTAATTTGTTGTAAATTTAAATTTAATACAAACTCAAGTAAACTCGATTGGTGTGTCAACTAGTTGGTAAAGTCAGTAATATAATAATTTAAATTTAAAATTAAATAAGATATATACAAGTTTTTTTTTTTATAAAACTTTTATAATTTATTTTATTACAAGTTTAAATATGTATAAAAAATAAAATTATATTTAATATGTACTTATTAAATAAAATAAAATAAATATTATTCAATTATTTATATTAAATAATTATTTATGTATGATTATTTTAAAATATTTATGTTGAGTATTATAAATTATAAAATATAAATAATTTTTGTTTGATTAAATATAATTTAAATTATATTTAAATAATTTTTTAATGTATATAACATTTAAATTATAAAATTATATATTTTAATAATTATTTATTAACCATGACAAATTTTTACTAATTTATTTAAACTAATGTGTTTAATATGCTTTTATTTTGATGACGTTTCAGAAAATAATCAACCCGTTATCATTTTGGGTCAAACTTGTCATTTTACTAATTTATTTAAACTAATTTGTTTAATATGCTTTTATTTTGATGACGTTTCAGAAAATAATCAACCCGTTATCATTTTGGGTCAAACTTGTCATTTTTTGGGTCAGGTTAATGATAACTTAAGCTGTAGATTTAATTTTTACCAACAGCTGTACCCATTTAGAGAATCACACAATGTAGCAATTAAAATGACACTTGAAACGACGCGTGAGGCTTCATTCAATTTTTAGTGTTAAAGAATAGTGGAAAGGTGTAGCAGGATCCCCTGTATTTTTTATTTTTTTTTGCGGTCGATGAATTTTTGGTTCAGATATCTTACTAAAAAAATTTTTTTAAAAAATTGTGAACCGTTAGATTAATACATAAATCTTTGGCATGGAAAGGTTGGGCTGGGAAAAAAATATCTCTTTTTCATTAATGTCCATCATGGATTGGGTGGATCCAATTAGTCAAAACTCAACGTGGCAATTTCCTGATTAGGACAGTCAAACTTCGCCTATTTCAGACGTTATGAAGGTTTGTTCCTTTTGACCAAAAAAAAAAGAGGTTTGTTCCCACTGAATAGTGAGTAGTAAATACACCCATGACAGGGCTTTTAAAAATGGGGAAATTAAGTATTATAGGCTTGACATATTTAATATGAAAAATTTTAAAATTTAAATTCTTTTAATTTTTTTACTTGAAAAGATCATATTGAAATTTGGAAATATTTTTGATATAATTATAAAATTAGTTGTACGAATTTAATTATTATGTGACACACTTAAAATATATATATAATAATAACATGTCAAAATATACTAATTAAATATTAATTTTAAATAATTTTTTGTATTTATATTTTGATCCAAATACATTTAAATTTTATTTACGAACCCAAAAATTTTTTTAAAATTTTTTATCCCTTCTATTTTTTTTAGCAACCAAAAAAAAATTAGTTCATAAACTAAAAATAAAAATAAAATTATGGAGTTGTAAAGTTATTAGAAAAATAAATAAAGTACAGGAGTAAATTAACAAACTTATAAATCAATATTTTTATGTGAGGCATTAAAAAATAAAAAGGTATAGAGTAAATTAAAAAATTTTAAAAATTTTGAATTTATAAATAAAATCTAAAAAATTTAGTCAAAATATAAATATAACAAATTATTTTAAATTGACATACAATTAACATAATATGACACGTCATTATCAGGTGTCTTTCTTTTAGTGTGTTATATAATAATTAGACTAGTATAACTAATTTTATTGTTACACCAAAGATTTTATTTATTTTTTATTATGTGTTTTTAAATTTCTAAAATAATATTTTTAAATTAAAAAAAAATTTAGTTCACAATTTTTTAGAATAAGTTTAAAATTTTAAAATTTTTATAATAACTATTTTGTTGTTATCTTCATAACAACCCTTCAAATGAACCATATTAATGATCGTGGTACTCGTCAATGTCATTCCCTCAACGCCTTTGGTCTTCAGCCACCGCACATAGTTATGCCACTAATTCAAATCACGTGACTCTTTTTAAAATAATAATAATAATAAGGTTCTCCCTTCATCGGTTAAGTGTCTCTTCCATTATTTACGCCATTATGAATAGTTAAGTCCCTCTTTCATTGTTCTACAATCATCACTTCCCTCCCCACTACTTTCCATCTCACAAGACCAATCAAACTTTCAAATATAATAATAATTAAACTCCAATAATATTATCCTTTTGAGTAAATTATATGATATTTAAGTATTGAAAATACAAAAATTTATTATTTATTTTTAAATTATATATACATTTTTCTTGACACAACAAATTACTCAACACCTTAATCTATCTCAAAATATTTTAAATAAAATATGCACTAATAACTTAAATAGATATATTTTTAGATCGAGCAAATTAAAATAGAGTTTTCCAATAAGAAATTTTAAATTTGACTAAATCATAATAGGGTTGGACTTAGATAAAGTTTTTTATATTTTTATTATCAAATATTTCAATTTAGGCATGATAAGTGTATGATTAATTAATAATATTATTATACTTTAAGCCAAAAATTATACATTTATCTATATTAACTATACATATATCAAATTATTATTGGAGAATTAAATACTTGTTATATCATAATTAGAAAATAACATAATAAAAATTCAAATAATTGCATGTAAGTTTTTTAAAGTATAATATAATACTTTATTTCAGGAAGGTCTATGATTATTCTGAAAATAGATAAAAAAAATTTACATAAATTTAAAACTAACAAAAATTATATAATTTACTTTAAGTATCATCTTTGATGTTTGAACGTATCAATTCGCTAAATTATAATATAAAGATATAATTGTAATATTATTAATTAAAAGAATATATAATTAAATTTTTATTAAATATTTTATTTTTACTTTATCATTATTTTATTAATTAAAACAAGCATACCTGAACGTCAATAGTTAATATTATTATCATTTGTGATATATAAAAAAAAAAAAAAAAAAGTTTAATGTGACTTTAGATTAATTAACCTACTGTGAGAGATACGTTTTGCCAGATTTTGGAACCGGATACTGAATTTTCATGAATAGCCTACTCTCAATGTAGAGAAGGTACATATAGATTCATTCAAATGTCACCTGAACTTATAATAGTAGAAGAGAGAGATTCTAGAATCCACATTTTGTTAGGCATTGGCACTAATTGGCTATGTCTTGAGGTAGTCATTGGAATCTTTCATAGGGAAATATGATGTTAACAAATATTAATTTGAACAACCTAGTCTGTGGTGTAGAGACTAGGTTGTGTATAGCAGGTGAAGGTTTTATCTGAGCAATAATGCTAAATCTATGATCTCATATTTGACAAATCAGATCATATGATACTAAAAGAATAAAATAATAACATATTTATAAATTTAGAGTACAAGATTTACATATTTTTTTTATTTATAGAAACTAATCGAATTATATATTAAGTGTATTTTAAGTTTTTATAATTTAAATTCTCTCTCGAATACGATTGTAGAAAACTTCGCAGGTATTTATTTCATAACGTCTCAAATTTCTATTTAAATCTCAGTCTATATCTTATATTTATCATATTATCATATAATAGTCTTGTCCTATTTATAAGAGGCTAATTAAGATTAAGGTTTAATAGTAATTTCTATAATTATTATTTTATTCTTATTTAATAAATATTCTTTATAAGTAAATACAGTATAATATCTTAACAAAATTAAACATTAAATATTATATAATATTTTAACATGTTATATAATATATTTACGATATGCAGATAATTCGTTATTTTAAAATTTTTTAATAAAATAAAATTGTTCGGATAAAACCCAAACAATAAATCTATTATACAGCCGTTCCCCAAACTCCAAATTCAATGGGTGCAGGGGTGAAATTTTCCAATATGAAATGTTGACGTGGAGACGAAACTGGGACTCCGAACCCAAATTCAATTACGCGTTTCACAATGTTTCCCTACTATTACACCCGTACCTTGGAATCTTGTATAGCGATTGTGTTGCCTTTGTTAAGAATGGAATTGCAAACAATCAAATAGAATGGCAAAATTTGTGTAATTTTATTATTCGAAAGTTTTATGAGAAAATGAAGTGGAGTTGCTAATGAAATGAAATAATTTATAACTAATTTTTTAATATTACTCTTATATATATATATATATATATATAATGTAATTATCGTGCATTTTAAATTAAAGAAGATTCAATTGTAACGATATCACATAATATTATATTTTATTACAAACTTTTTAGTTCATTTAGAAGATTACAAAATTCTGAGTTTTGAAGGTAAAAAAGTGTTGTAGAATTCTTTGTTCGTCATTTTATTTTTTTGCCTTTTTTCTTTTCTTGAAACAAAACTCTCAATCAATAGTTTAATTTGTTTTGACAATATCATCTGTTGCTTTCATCTACTGTCATCTATCCAAATGCATATATTTTAAATTTTGAAATCAGCATTATGTTAATTATTTTTTTATGTGTCAATTGATATAAAAAAGTGTACTTTTAAAAATTTAATCTCAATTAATGCTTACGTAATTTGAAATTATCTTCAAGAAAACTAAACTTTAGATAAAGTTCTTTTATCTTTGCTACTACATGACAAGTATATATCTAACTAATAATACCATAATAACTATATAATTTAATTTAAAAATTATATAATTATTTATAATAATTATACACGTTTTGTTTTGTGATATAATTAAAATAATCATACATATATTATGTTTTAATTAAATAATGATATAGTAAAAATATTAAAAATTGCATATAAATTCTTTATTAAAAAAAATTATACTACAACTGACTTGGGTTGAGTTTGTACTAAATTTAAGACTCAACTTAAATTGTGATTGGGCCATTTGTGCAAAACTAGTGGCTTAACATGGCTCAGTATGCCTCAGTAGTAGTGACCAAATCGAGTTAAATTTCTTATTTTTAAAAAGAATTTAAGTTCAAAAAATGTTTATTTATAAAATAATTTATTAAAAAAAATATAAAATTTCAAATTTCAAATTAAAAGAAATGAAATAGAATATGTCTTTGAAAAGAATTAATGTCTAAAAATTTATAATGAATAAAATTTATCCAAAATAAAATATTCAAAATAATAGTTTTTAGAAAAAAGTTGAGATTAAGCGAACTCAAAATTTAAACCGATCGAGTTAAAATAATTCTTTTAATTTTGATATGATCCAATCTTACTATGCATTTTCCAAAGAAAACACTAGGGAACAAAATGCCAGTGATAATTAATATGATCATAAATCTACGTTTACTTGCGTAAAATAAACTAAGAAAATAAATAAAAAGTTCAGATTAGAAAATCAAGGAAAATTTGACTAACATGCAATCTTAATAACCTTCAGTTGACTCCCAGCAACAAAGCAATAAATAGGTTTCCAGTATAATAATATTCCACCAAAAGAAAACACCACAAACTAAACAAGTGAAATTTAATCCTTCGTCCCCCTTCTTCTTCTTCCCAGGCTACCTTTTCCCCATCTCTCTTTCTCTCTGCTGCGAATGCTACCTCACTTTCTCTCTCTATACTCTCCCATTTCTGCACCAAATAAACCCTTCAAACTTTGATCTTGCCGGAGCTGATTCTCCGACAGCACGACAAAGAGAAAAAGTTCGGACCTTTATTGTCCCGGGCTGACCCAAACCAGTTGATCCGATCTGGCTCCGGCTACCATTTCCCCGAGCGAGCCACTTTCTTGAGGGAGAGAAAGTGCGGAGTTCACGGAGCAGAAATGTACAAGAACCAGCTTCAAGAGCTGGCCCAGCGGAGCTGCTTCAACCTCCCTTCCTACACGTGCATTCGGGAAGGTCCCGATCACGCGCCGAGGTTCAAGGCCACCGTTAATTTCAACGGCGAGATCTTCGAGAGCCCTCACTACTGCTCTACTCTCCGCCAAGCCGAGCACTCTGCCGCTGAGGTTGCTCTCAATTCCCTCTCCAACCGTGGCCCTTCACACTCCCTTGCAGCTAGGATTCTGGTCTGTTTCTAATTCTTTCACATTTTCTCGCTATCAATGGCGTTTTTATTGTCACTGGGATTTCACTTTTGCTTGCGTCATTTCATTTGCTTCAATTTTTTTTACTTCGCTCAGTGTCTTAATTAACTTGAGAAGCGAAAAATTAAGGAGAAACCAAATGCTCTTTGCTAATATTCGCATGGTGGTGGTGCCGTATGTTCCCGATGAATCCGGGGCTTTGAAGCGTGTTATTCTAGTTTATTTGTACAACGGGACTCGGTGAGAGGAAGTTTGTGCTATCCTGCGCCGTGTTTTATGTCAGCTTATGTCCTTTTTTTCTCGGCGTTCGTCGGCGGTAGTTTCACGGCTACGGTCTGCGACGGCTGGGAATAACCCAAATGCCCCAAATCTTCTTTGATTCTGGTTTATCGGCAGTGGGATTTCCTGACTAGTTCACTGTGACTCTGAACTACTCGGTTTCATTTGTACAATGGGGTAGGGCTAATTTCATGGTTACCTTATTAGTGGGTGCAAAGAAACCACTTCTTGGTACATCACTAACAATTCTGACAAGCTCTATTTCGTTTTTACTTGGGTAGAACGAACTTAAGCTATGAACAACTTCAGTGTTTTGGAATCTAGATGCTAATCATGGCCAGAATATAATCTTTTCATGAATAGATTGAAATCTTCTGTTACTAAGAGTGGAGATGTTGGTTCATGCGTGTTATATGGTTTGGAATATATTGTATTTGTAACTCCATAGAACATGTACAATTTAGTGGTATGTGCTAATGTGCAGTGCTTTTTTGTTTTTTGTCTCCCCAAAATCTTAATTTGACGTGCAGCTATTGATCTGAAAAAGTTAAGTGTACTCAGTGCACTTATTTGAGTAACTAATACCACAAGTAGCTTCTTTCTGTTTGATTGCATATAGCAATATGGTGCTTGAATATCTGAATTGTGTATGTTATTGAAGAAGAGTCGCTCATGAGTATATACCACACTAGTAGGAATTCTCCCGGAACACAATCTTGTTTTTGCAATTCAGCAATCATTTCAAATGTATTTGAATCTAGAATTCTAGATATTGATCAATTTTCTATTTTGTGTAAAGCCAGTTTTATTGATCCACAAAGGGTGATATCAGAGGAATAGTTGCATTAAATTGTTCTAGTATACATTGAACAACTTGCCAATAAGTAAACTAAGTAAACAGACATAGCATCCTAGGGGAATTATTGCAGTTCTTATTTACGCCTAATTATTATTACTGGACGTAGTCTAGCTTATTGATCTCTGCTGCTCATAACTATGGAAAACATCTTCCTTTTTGTTTAGTTTGAAATTAAACACAAATGTCGTAGTTAGATATCAAACCACAATCTTACCTATCGTTGGTGCTTTAAAGCAGGAAGATGGTTTTGAACCTAAGATTACTGGTGAAAATAAGATTTGTTTCTTAAAAGGGATTGAACTTCCTAGTCTCTTGGTGTATAACTTGTGAAATGTTTGCCCACTGTCAACTTTTAGTTCACATGCTTTGGTGCTCTTTTGTTACCTTTTAATATAAACTTACCTTTAATAAAGAAAAATAGGAAAGTTAACCTCTCTTCAACGCAATATTCTAGAACAGTTTCTGCAAGTTCGTTTGTGTTTTATATTCTACAAAGCCGTTTATTTTTTTTTCCTTGTCTTCTAAATGCCAAAGCAGAATGTGTGGGAACCATGCATGGAGTGGAGGGTTCTAAGTTTTCTACCTTGTTTATGCTAACCTCTTGTCCTCCTTCCCAGTCATATACTTTATTTTATGCCTATTCCTGGATGATATATATTCGAAATATTTTCTTACTATAGTATTGGCTTTTGTATTTTTGTTATGTATACACCATGCACTGTTTGGCTTTGTGGGTAGCTTTACTATTATTCTACTTATCACATGGTATTGTTTAGGACGAGACAGGAGTCTACAAGAATCTCTTACAGGAAATTGCGCAAAGGGTAGGGGCTCCATTGCCTCAATACATAACATTCAGGTCAGGCCTAGGACATTTACCCGTTTTTACTGGAACAGTAGAGTTGGCTGGAATCACATTTACTGGTGAACCTGCCAAGAATAAGAAGCAAGCAGAAAAAAATGCAGCGATGGCAGCTTGGTCATCTCTAAAACAGTGTAAGTGTCTGGCTAACTTTAGTACATGGAAATAAATTCTTTCATGTAGATATACAGAACTCTTCTGGCAAATAATTTTGACCTGCCTCTTCTGCAACAATCTGAATGACTGTTATCTTCTCCCTAGTATTTGACTCGGTCTAACATCACCCCCGGAAATGATTAAATATGTAGTTATGTACTCACATATCTTTCATTCTTGCCAGTGGCTAAAGAAACTGCTAGTTCTTCATCTGAACCAGAAAATAATGATGAACTAGAACAGATCACAATAGCACGGGCCTTACTGAACTATCGTCTGAAGGAAAAGATAGCTATGTCAAATCGTAATTCTCCAATTCCATTTCAAAGGAAGTTTCAGATTCAAAATCCCAGGCCAAGCAATGGGCAACCTACACCTGCTACTACATCAAAGATTCTTCCTTTAATTTGCCGGAAGACAGCACACCGAAGTAGGCACTTGACAATGGCAAATGAAAGTCCTCTAAGCAGGCCTCCACTTGCAGCAGCAGCCAATGATAATTCCATGTCACCTCCACAGTCTTCTGCACCAGAAAACCGAGGGACCCGTCCATTGAAATTCCCTGCTGCAGGTGCAGCACCTTATGTCCCTATTCGACAAATGAGGTCGCCTTGCCGGGGTATTGCACCTCCGGTGACTTTAAGGACTGTAGTACCTGTATTCTCTGCACCACCGGGTGCTGTACACCATCAAGTGGTACAGCCCCCTCCCGTACGAGTTGCCCCTCCTGTCAACATTAGGCAGGCCGTTCCAGTATATGCTGCTCCACCAGTTCGAAAAGATGAACCTGCTGCCATCCAAAAGAAAGATCCACCAACTGTTACTGTCCCTAGCCAGCAAGATAAAACGCCAGTTAAAATTCCGGAGACAGACAGAGAGTCAGAGACTGAGAACACCCCACCAGAATCTCAGGCAGTGCAGAGCTTGGAGATGCTGACGATCTGAAGTGGGTTGGAGTAGGTCTTCATTCATGGGAATTTTGTCATGGTTTTATGCTGGTCTGAAGCTTGCTTTTCATCTTTTCTTATGATAGGAGTGATGTTATACATAACTTATTTCTTCATTACCCCATTTTGTCCTATTAAAATGCGACAGTTGGCTTAGATTAAATTAGGATTTTAGTCCATCTCTGTGAAATTGAAGAGCAGCCTGGTATATAATTTGCTCATGTATTGGGTTCTATGGATGTCGATCACATCTTATTATATTGTGTCAGGAAAGTCAGCAAGATTCATTATTGCTAACTTTTTCCTTGCGAGCAGTTTTTATCCACTCTTGCTTTTTGTCTTGCAGCCTCGCTCTCCATCCTTTTCTAACTCATACATTCAGTCTAAAAGAAAGGAAATATAACTGGAGGCTTGCATATTTCCTTTGGGACATTAAACGCGAATTCACGTGTAAGCCGAGCTACCCTTCTAGCTTAGGACTGAGGAGGACAAAGATGACTAGAATCGGATTGGATTCTCCTGAAACCTTGGATCAACAAATTTTTTTTTTTTTTGACATCAGTTGTATGTGTGAGTGTAACAGCTCTCCTGGTATAGTCTATATTTATCCCAGACGGAATTATAAATCGTTTCCCCAGGTTACTTGATTTCAATGTCTTCCCTCATCAGCTGGGGTCACTGTAATACTCAACTTATTATCAAGTGGAAGTGTTCTTTTCTTAGGTGAGATGGAGAGCAATAAAATATAGATGTCGACAAAATAGCATGAAGCAAATTCCATAAAATGGGCCTTTCTGGTACCAAACCACTACCATTTTTGTTAGATCACCTTCTCCCCTTTTCCTACTCGTCTTTGTCGTCTTGACTCAACACGTTGAAACGCGCACTTTAAAAAAGTAGTTCAAATGTAAAGTCACATTAAACCAGACGAAACACATCTTCTACCTGTTCAGTCATTTCAAACCCGTCGGTTTGGTTTATCATATTTTCCTGTATAATTCTGGGCTCTCTAGAAAGTTAGACGGCGTGAAATACTATGCAAAAGGGCGCTTTAATTTTTCCTTCTTCTTTACATTTTGTGTGAAGAAGTAGAGTCCCAGACTGATGGTCTGTAACCTTAACTGAAGACTTAAATAGAACTACAGAAGGACTCATACTGAGGTTGTTGGTGTCTGTTTAATGCATTGTTTTCATTTACAGCCCCTACCCTGACCAGTATATGCATTCAATAATAAAAAAGGTTTAACTTCATGAAAAGTAACACTGTTTAATAATCATTTTATGATGAAAAAGAATAAACTTAATGAGAAATAAAACTGATGAGGGATTTTGAGGTTGATCACCTATTCACGGTGGTTGGATCTTGCTAACGGTAGAGATGGACCTTCATGGTACTTCTCATGTGTCACATTCAATTTGTGACTGCACAGTATAATTGATTAGCGAAGATTCATAGTGAAAAATTACAGCGCTGTACATGAAACCTGCTAATCGAAGACATTGTAGAATATCTATGAAGATTTCTTGAATAATACTCAGCCTAGGCTTGGACTTGGAAGCTGCGCCAATGGGTGTGACCAAGTTTAAAATATGATTTATGAAAAACTTCAATAGAAGTACTCTTTTCTAAATTTATTTCTATCAGATTTAACCTTCATAATGTTTAACTTTTCAACTTTATTTGATACAAGATTTCATCCAAACTTGTACAAGAGTTGACAAAGACAGACAACTCAGAACCCGTGATCTGCTGTTGTCAGAAACTGCAAAGACAATAACTGGTATTCATTGCCATGGATCTTCGCTTTGTCTGTACACCTCTTCTGCCTTTCTGGGTGCTTAAGCAACTGCTTCGGGTTATCAAATTTTCTTCTTTAATTTAGATTGATTTTGAGGTTCTTTAACTGGCTTATGCAGCATTTACAGCTAAAGTAGTGGAGATCGAATTTTAATGGTAAATCTCTGAGACAATTCCTGCATAGCATACAAGGACAAAACTAAGCAAGGAAAAACTGAATTTCACTTTTGATGAAGGCATCTCAGAGGTACGATTCTTTGAATTTAAAGACTCTGTCCTGTTTGTTTAAACCTGGTTGTGACCCTTTTGCCTGCCATGATGTTACTCCACAATATTATTTCAAAATTCATTACCCACTGTCCCAATACAGAAAAGCAACGAGTAATGAGATATTAACATGCAAAAGATAAAAGGATAAGACAATTTATACGGGTCCTGCACCCACTGCAATTTGACCCTTTGATTTCTTACCCCAGCAGAATGCTCACACACATTAAGTTACCTTTTGTGATCTCAACAAGTGATTAATGGGTCCCTTCTCCCTTTGACATAAGCCTAATAAATAATAATACACATCTTTCTGACAGATTTGAGGTTTACATCAGGCAGTTACAAAATAATATCTCTTTTTATTTTTCTTTTTTTCAAAAAAGTATATCAAGTTTAACTTTGTCTTATTAAATTGTATGATTGATTTTATATTTCACTTTTTTAATTTAATTTACGTAGTTAAACACTTGTTAGCATGCCACTAATTTTTTTAATGCAAATGATTGTGTGTCATCTTAGAATTTCAAATATGTAATATTCATGTCTAATTACTCAAATTACTTAACCTCCAACTAACATGTGAACGGATTTCATTTTGTCACCTACTTCCTCTTTTAACTATGTTATTGGTATAAATTATATATATTCAAAAGTTGTTATAAGTGTCGTATAAGGTTTCATATCTTTATAGATTCAAATTGATTTAGTTCATATTATTAGAGTTCAGAGTAAGGTAGATATAAAAAGAAACTAAATGAAAAAATAATCATGCATTCATCTTTTGACCAAAATTTTTTTTGATATCATCTCTGTATTCGATCAAATTCTTAAATACACAAAATTGATTAATTTAAAATTAAATATTATTAGATCTAATATTAAAAATAATCATTTCAACGTTACGTTCATTATACATATTATAAAGATTGAATATAAAACCTTACTTAAAAGAATACCAAACTCTTTGCTACTTGAACGCCATATTCGGTCTATTTCTTAAATGCATGAAACTAACTAACTCGAAATGAAATACTATCAGATCTATTATTGAAGGTAACTATTCCAACATTATATTTTCGTTACATAATATAAAAATTAAATTTGAAACCTTACTTAAATGATACCAAGCTCTTTACCACTAAAGCCAACATCTATTGCTAACCAAAAATATTTTTGCACATTAGTGGCTAGACATCATAATGGAAAGAACTTGCATATCTAATTCTTTAAACAATGCAAGATTTCTTAGACTACATAATCTTCTTTTTGTTTGGCCATATCCCCATCTTCAACAAGAATGTTAATATAACACGAGGCTAGTCATATTATATTGACAATAATTTAATGAGGGGACACCATAAAAACCATTTTAAATTAGGGTGCAGGGACCAAACTCTGTTTCTTTTAAAAGCGTCAGCCTTGCTTGGCCGAGACCCTCAGTGGCATCTTTATCCATTTGTGGGTTAAAAGCTTTTTTGAGGTGAAAAGAACAGAGCATGGGGAGGGTGAAACTGAAATGATGTAAGAAAGAAGAGAAGAATGATACCACAACTTCAAAAATAGCTAGCAAGTGTGCCATACAAGCAAAGTTGTATTGTAGTGTGTGTGTGTGTGTCTCTCTCTCTCTCTCAAACTGGAGTGGCTCACTTGTATGGGGTCAAGCCTCCACTTCAACGACACCAACCCCTCAAAGCAATTGCCACGTCAGCACCCTATTGATTTACGCAACTAACATTATATATATATATATATATATAGAGGAAAATACACTTTAATCAATCATTTTAGTCACTAAATCTAATTTTTTTATTAAATCTTAAATTTTAAATGTAAGGGATTAAATTTAATAATTTTTTAAAAATTAATAATTAAATATGACATTTAAAAAAATATTTTAATTATTTTAAGAATTAAAATAATAATTTTGTAAGAATTAAAAAATATATTTTATAAATTTTTTAATTAGAGATGAGACGTGGACAGTGTATGGAGGCGGCCCAGCAAGGAGGGCCCACGTGATTGGACCTAAGATGGGGCCCAAAAAAGGGAAGCAGTGGCAAGGGCATTATATTCCTTTCCTATGAGAAAGCAATGGCTGAAGGCAAAAGCAGATGGCAACCCTCCACCCATTAGGAACAAGAAGAAGGAGAATGAAATGAGAGCGTCCATTATATCATAAAGAAGACATAAAAAAGATAAAACAACCATGGTAGGAGGGGGACAAAGTGGAAGAATGTTTATCCCATCATTGTAAAGTTTATTAAAGAAATTATTCCCATTTGACTTTCTTACATCACATCCTACCCTGTTCCTCTTTTTCTACTTTTGAAATTACTATTATTATGTACACATATCGTTTTTAAACACAAAATTTAAACCTAGGACATTTTGGGCCCCCCCAAAAACCTAGCTCGTGTAGGGTTTAAACCCTTTAAGGTATATACACTTCTTTCACTTAAATCAAGTGTTTTTTGGACTCTAATACATCCTAACTCCCAAGAGAATTACTAATTTATATCTGGAAAATTATAATTTCAATCCTTATAATTTTATTTGATTTTTAATTTAATTAACCCCCATGGTTTAAACATTGATAATTGAATCCTCATAGTTCACAAATGTTTAAATTTAGCAATTATTGTTAAATTTTACTAATGTATCTAAATGAATATTATCTTAACACTTGCTATTTATGCTAATAAGAGATATTAACATAAATAATAAAAAAAAATTAATTTACATATATGACAAATTATTGGTAAAAATATAAGTATAGATTAAATTATAAAGATTTAATTACAAAATTTTTACTATAATGACCAAATTAATAATTAAGTAAAATTATAGAGGCGTCAAAATGCAGCCTAACTCACTACACTTTCATATTTAAAAAAATTAACCCTAATATATGTATTGTGTTATCTCTATTGTTTTGTAATTTACTATATTTGAATATTTTACTCATAATCATATTCTTATTATTAATGAATTATTGAATTATTGAATTACTCTACTTATTTTAATCCGTTGAAACTTGCTTTTTGTTTAGTTATTTTTTTTATTTATAGTGATATAGAAATTAATTAATTAAATAAAACATGTGCTTAAAGAAAACTACATTTGAAATTTTATAATTTTATAATTTTTTAAAAAATTTTTGGTGGGTTAAACAGATCAACTCGTTTAATCCACCATCTTATAGTGAGTTAAATGGATTAATTCGTTTAACTTACCAATTTGGGTGTATTAACTTGAGTGGGTTGGGTTAGTTCACTTTGACAACTCTACAAAATTACAAGAACTAAAGTATAATTTTTTTTGCCATCCATGTACCAGTGTAAAAATAAGAAAAACCTTATTGGTTGCAATATTTGAAATTGAGATTCCATTATGGAAGAAGCAAAATTGATTTAGGAGTGCTTGGGCGATTTCTAATTATGGCTAAAGTGCGAAAGATACAAAAGCTGTGCCTACATACACACCAAGAATATACTCAATTCTTCTTCTCACTTTCATATAGGGAAAAAGAGAAAATTGTGCGAAGTGATTGCACCAAAATAGTGCCGACAACACATAGAAGCATGAATACCTTTGTTTATTTTTTCAATGTTGGAAGTCAAATTTCCTTCGCCTTTTTTGCTTTCTATATTTTCCACATGGGTATTTTCCCTTGGGGCACAACGGAATAAACGCAAATTCGCCTACGTCTGATTGGATAATCTTTGGATGTTGATTATACGTCTTCCATTATCACGTCCAAACAAGGATTTTGATATGATATGACAAAACAGAGTAAGTAAGCTTAGATTAGTAGTAATATGATATTAGCCCTTATACTATGTTTGGATTGGGATTACGGATGGAATGGTAAGGAAATGAATAGTTAATTTAAGTAAAATATATGTTTGAATATATTTTTTTTAAAAAAAGTGGAATGATAAGGGAAATTCTCCAAACCATTCAAAATAATATTTTTTCTGTCCCCCAAATTGGATGGTCAATAGTGGAAGAAAGTGGCTTAATAATTAAAATTACTATTATACTATTTTTAATTTAATAACTACAAGGGTTTTGTATCACCTTCTCCAAAATGTTTCTTCTCATGGGATAGTTTTTATATGAAGACAACGATGATTAACATACAATATATGATCACATTATTTATTTATTTAAAATAATATTAAAATAAATAATTTTTATATATTATAAGTTGTTTACATAAGATATATATATATATATATTAATTTTATTTCATAATTATGTTGCATTTTTGTGAATTGAGAAATAAAAAGAAAAAAAAAGAGAATTAATAAAAAAAAAGTAAAAAAACGATTGTAACTTATTGATTGTATGTTTATATTACAAAGGGTAATATTGAAAAAAGTAATTAATTCGTAATTTCATTTCATTCATTTAATTGTAATTTTCAAATAAAAAATTTAGATGTATCTCCATTTTCTCATTAAAATTTTCAAACAATATATTTACTCAAGCTATTTCATTAATGACTACTCAATTCCATCCTCTCATAAACTTTTAAACATAACCTTAGACCGTATGCTTAATGGCAAAAATGTCTTTTTCTAAATTAAAAATAAGAGAGGGTAATATGATATTATTAATAGTAATGTTTATACATTGGGTTGGGATTGAATTACAAATTTTATGGATGATAAATTCCTCTAAATATTGTTAACATTTCAAATTTCATATCAATTATTGTCAACCTCCTTAACCCTATTTGTCTTCACAATATAAACTTTGGTGATACAAAGTGAATGCTATTGAACGTGTCACTTTATTAGGCCTATAACAATGTCATGGATTTCGTTACACTTTAAATATTTGTTAGAATTATTTATTGTACATAATAAATAATTATTAACCAATAAAATTTATAAAAATCATTTATTATACTTAATAATAATAGTAATAATAAATATTTTAATACTAATTTTTTTAATTAAAGTTCATTGATTATATATAATAAATAATGTTTAAGTTACTAGTAAACTGTATATATATTAAACTACTTAGACTTGTCAAATTTATTTGTTTTTGTCGTTTTGTATCTTTTCAAGTAGCCTCTCTTGGCATCAATATTTGTTGTTTTGTGATCAAACCCAACCGTCTCTGTGTGGTTTCATTCACTCCTTTTGTTTTTGTTTTTGTTTCTTTTAAAAAGAATTTGACTTTTTTTCCTCAAAAGAAATTAATCAATTTTCAAGAGGAGTCGAGTTGGTATTTGGAAGCACAGGAATGGGATTACGTATTTTGTACGGCCAGATTGTTCCCAAGTCCACTGCACTCGCACAGATGATTGGTCACCTTTTTGGCAAAAGGTGAAAGCGAAAGAGAAGCATAAAGATAGCCAGCTCATGCGACAAAGTCTTCCAATGGCGTGCTGCCACGCCAGCGGCGTACATCTCTTGACAGTGAGCCTGCACCCACAGGATCACCGCAATAAAATTTCACGCCGAACCAATAAACTACTATAATCATTGTCTCTAAGAGATTTATTTGCACCTGAAAATTGAAAATTGAAGATTACAAAATTAAATACGGTCTTCCTCGCTTGTGATGCAAATGCAATAACACAAAGTTAGATTCATAATTGTGTGTAATGAAGAAACAACAAATAATAAATGTGACCAGCACGTGACACTACTTTTCCCGCATGCCAAAAAGTAGGAGAAACATGGAAATGCCACGTCATAATTCGTTTCATTATCTTATTCGGGGAAATTTATGTTTTGTTTTAATTCCTAAAATAGTTGGAGACAACTCAAAGAATGAAACAAGCATGCAAGGTAAAACACCACTTACGCAAATTCTGTAAATTTGGAAAATCACACTGTATAGCTAACATTTTATTATATTTTAATTTTTTCAAAAAAATAGATTTATTTCGTATATTTTGTAATTGTTAAAAACATAATAATTTTTTAATCTATGAAATTTTGACCAAAACCGTTTTTTATTGAAAATATGGATATGGATATAGCAATATTCAGAGTAGAAAGTCTGGTCATCGTTAATTTCTTTATCTTTTGAGTTTGTCCTTACATTGCCAGAAGAATCTCGAGACTGCCATTCCAATTCCAGACCCAAGAACTTTCTATTCTTCTATTTTATAAAAAGAAAAGAAAGAAGCCAACAAGGTACAATTATTTTCAAGATGTTTGATGCTCGGTAAAGCATTACTTTTTTAGCCAGGGACGTTGTTATTTGCAGATAGAGTGGTATTACTTAAAATATATTCTCAATTTTTTTTCTAAATTTTAAAACTAGAGTGGCTATGTATATAATTCTTTTTTTCTTTTTCATCTAATTTCTTTTAAATTTAATCTTGCTCTCTTATTTTAAGCTCAAGATCAATTTAATCCTAAAAGTATTAAAATATAAAGTGAATTAATTTAAATTTTCAATTACTAAAAAAGACCTTTATTTTTTAATGGATTTCATTTAATTTTTGAAAAATAAAATTATACTTGAAGACAAAAAATTAAGAGGACTAAATTTTTTTTTTTGTTCTATTAATAAAATATTAATAATCTAACTTTTACTATTTAATTTGGGACCTGGCGGAGAAGATTTATATAGTGATTTGAAGGAGACAGATGACAGAAACGTAGCCCTAAATGTCATTTCACACAAACAACAGGGACAGCGACGTAAATGCGCCGAAAATTATAAAGAAATCAAGCCTTACTGGTAAGTTTTTCGATATATGTGCAAGTCCCTCTTCCTCTCTCTCTCTCTCTCTTCCATCACTTTATTCCACTGTTTCAGCTCGGCACAGATCACTGTCTTGAAATTGCTCATTGTCTCTCCGTTTCTCTCTCTTACTCAAAGCTAACCTTGCAGCATGGTTCTGACTTCTGATTAGGGTTTCACTACCTATATCTTCTTCCTGGCAAATTATCTCTAGCATATAACCTGATGCTTCAAAACTTCTGGCTCTCTTCCTTCGTTGAAGAGAGGGACGGGGAGAACATTATTTTCCTCAAAGACTGCACAGAAGCATCCTATCATTCCTTCCTCCTGAAGCTCGATTGAGAAGTATTCTGTGATTTCGGGCTCCTTACTTTGTGCCTGCTTTTTTTTTTTGGTTGTTACTTTTTTGGTCGCTGGAATCTGGTTGAAAAGGGAAAGGTCCTGAGTTCGAGCGACAAGTTT
Organism: Delonix regia; assembly: GCA_037074485.1. NCBI lineage: Eukaryota > Viridiplantae > Streptophyta > Magnoliopsida > Fabales > Fabaceae > Delonix > Delonix regia. The sequence continues at coordinate 14,753,730 of CM073456.1, read as the reverse complement.
CGAAGGAGCATAAACTTTTTCCTAAGAGCCCCGTAAATCAATGTTCTGTTAAAACGAATAGTGGTATTGTGGGAAAGAAGCTGCCGCAGGCGGTTTGTTGGAAGACTGGAAGTAACGGAACAGTGTTTTAGCTAGTGAGAACGAGAATTTTCTGTTTTGGTTTGGAATCATTACAGAGCGAGTTTCTGAGCAGATTGTGTAGAATATCATCAACCAATAACGGAGATTTCAGAGATATACAGACTTTCTGTCTGTATTATAGACCTAATTCTGCTGCAGTCATTTGTCTTTTAACTTCGTCAACAAAGCTTTTGAGTGTTACTTACTTACTCATTCCCAACTAAGAATCTTTGGGGCTCTAATCAGACTTCCATTTTCCTCACGCTTTTCTATGCTATGGACGGACTTTACTAAAATGAAGAATCTTTTCGCCCCAGAGAGCTAGTAGCTCCTCCAAGTAGCGCGAGCAATTTTTCTTGTCATCTTTACTGTCTTTGTTGATCGTGGTTCGGAGATTGTGAGTTTGGGAAGATGGCGATGGCTGTGGCTCAACACAGAGAAAACAGCAGTGGGAGCATTGACAAGCACCTTGATTCCGGAAAATATGTACGATACACGGCTGAGCAGGTTGAAGCGCTTGAACGGGTTTATGCTGAGTGCCCCAAGCCTAGCTCCTTGCGAAGGCAGCAGTTGGTCCGTGAGTGTCCCATTCTTGCTAACATCGAGCCGAAGCAAATCAAAGTTTGGTTCCAGAATCGCAGGTAATGACAGGCTCGTAGTCATCATTCTACTAATATATTGGTTTCTGTGGCCTCAATCTGGTGTTAAAATTTCGGTTAATTTCTTTGTCTATATCTGGTTGCTTTAAACTCTCCGGTAAGATCAGTCGATCTGAGCGCTTGAATGTTGTTAAGGGTATAAGTGTATGGTATTTATTGAGAACCTGAAACGGTTAGGGACTCTGTCCTGCAGGTGTAGAGAGAAGCAGAGAAAAGAGTCTTCCCGGCTTCAGACTGTTAACCGGAAACTTACAGCAATGAACAAGTTGTTGATGGAGGAAAATGATCGATTGCAGAAGCAGGTGTCACAACTAGTATGCGAGAATGGATTTATGCGTCAGCAATTGCACACTGTAAGCGTATGAACATGGTCCATCCACCGTAATAATTGCTTTGTTTGTTTGCCACCTTATTTTGTGGGTGTACAACATTATGATATATGAAGACCCGATATGTGCGGATAAAAGTGATAACGTTGTTCCTGATTGCATTAGCCTGCGTCATTGATGAGACATTTCATTGATATTATTGGCCTTTTGTAGCTTTCATACGTTGATCAAAATAAATACTGGTTAAGCGTTTGAATACGTCTTTGTTTTCATGCAGCCGTCAGCAGCAGCTACTGATGCAAGTTGTGATTCTGTTGTTACTACTCCTCAGCCGTCTCTGAGAGATGTTAACAATCCTGCTGGGTAATTTCAGTTCTGGAGATGAACTTTTTACAATATTTGTTGTGAAGCTTTGTTTTGACTTACTTTTTAAACGTGATGTTTCCAGACTCCTGTCAATTGCAGAGGAGACCTTGACAGAGTTCCTTTCAAAGGCTACGGGAACTGCTGTCGATTGGGTCCAGATGCCTGGGATGAAGGTTTTATTTTTTTAACCTTACAAGTTAATAACTTTATAAATAAGTGGACTTGGGTTGTCCAGGAGATGATTGTGCTTTTTCCTGTTATTTTTTATCTTATAGTTATCATTCTGTGGTTTGAAATTATTGCCATGTTACTCACTAATGTCCTGATTATTTTATAATTTTCTGTCAGCCTGGTCCGGATTCGGTTGGAATCTTTGCCATTTCACAAAGTTGTAGTGGAGTGGCAGCTCGAGCCTGTGGTCTTGTTAGCTTAGAACCAACAAAGGTAAGTTCACTTGTTTAAATCAGGAGTGAGCGAATGATTTTTTTTTTCTTTTTTAATTTCTTGATGTTCATGGTACGATCTGCAAGCTGATTGGGTTTGGAGTTCGCTAAATCCCAAACATTTCAATAGATTGTAGAGATCCTAAAAGATCGTCCATCATGGTATCGGGATTGCCGTAGCCTAGAAGTTTTCACAATGTTCCCTGCTGGGAATGGAGGAACTATTGAACTTGTTTACACACAGGTGAACAATCAATCGTGAAATTTGATGGCTCTCCATTTCTTAGTTGTTTAATTTGTCCCTCTGAGTGAACCCTTAATTTGCTGCAGACATATGCTCCAACAACTCTGGCTCTTGCCCAGGATTTCTGGTCTCTGAGATACACTACAACTATGGACAATGGCAGTCTCCTGGTGAGCATGTTTACCAGAATCATATATGATTTATATAGTAAACTACTCCCCATCTTGGTTTCTTTTAATCATACTTTTGAATGGAGATGACTTACTGTAATTTGCACCTCTATGTATGTTAATTCTGCATATTAAGGTTTGTGAAAGGTCATTGTCTGGTTCTGGCGCTGGCCCTAATGCAGCTGCTGCCTCTCAATTTGTAAGAGCTGAAATGCTCCCTAGTGGCTACTTAATTCGACCATGTGAAGGTGGTGGATCTATCATCCACATTGTAGACCATTTAAATCTTGAGGTTTGACCTATTGACAATTAGTTGAAGTATCTCAATTTTTTTCCTTCTGGATTTTCTCTCTCACTATGCTTTGCTTAATGTTTTTTTTTTCTAGGCTTGGAGTGTTCCGGAGGTGCTGCGACCACTTTATCAATCATCAAAAGTTGTAGCTCAGAAAATGACAATTGCGGTAAGTTGATGTTTGTTAATTTACTAGGAATTTTTTTTGGTTAAATTTAGTTGAGTAATTTAAAAATTGTAAATATTGTGCAACATGTGCCATATCTTGACAGCAACTAGTGCATTATGTTGTTCAGTGATTAGTTTCTAGCATTTCAATTCTAGACTATACAAATAGATTAATTCTTTAGAAGTTGCTAGAAAGGTTGTTGGTTTTGGACCTTTAGATTAGCGATCTCTATTTTTTGAATTATTTCTTTGCTGTACTTCTTTGTGTGAAGTTTAACGAATACTTTTCTAGTATCCTAGGCCCATCTTCTGTTATTTAATTCCTCCTTTCTCTCACGCTTTGCTCTAGTCTAAGGATATTCAAACTGATTTAGTGGCGTTTGTAATAGGCACTTCGCTACATCAGGCAAATAGCTCAGGAAACTAGCGGTGAGGTGGTATATGGTTTGGGTAGGCAACCTGCTGTTCTGCGAACATTCAGCCAAAGGTTGAGCAGGTAGCCAAATGAAATAAATTGTTTCCTTAAACGTTATTTAAGTCATGCATAAACCATTGTTGATGTCTGTTGCTTTTTTACTCATTGTATTTTGTTTTGGGGTTGAAAATTGACGTATGACACTTGCAGAGGCTTCAATGATGCTGTCAATGGATTCAATGATGATGGGTGGTCAGTACTGAACTGTGATGGTACTGAGGATGTAATTATTGCGGTAAATTCTACTAAGAATTTGAGTGGTACCACTAATCCAGCGAGTTCCCTGACATTCCTTGGGGGAATTCTTTGTGCAAAGGCTTCCATGTTGCTCCAAGTATGTTAGATATAATTGGCATATAGGCATATTTTGAATAAATACACAATCTCTTTTTGATTGAGTTTTAATGAATCTAAAGATTTGAAGGACTTTTTTTGTTGAAAGTTGCGTCTGCCTTTGTTTCACTTATGATGAAAAATTAGTGTAGGCTTTTCCCCTTGGGGATGTGAACTGGGTTTTGGATTTCTCCTCTGTACCTTGCAGCACAAGAATAGTTTCTTAATTTATCCCTTCCCCCACCCACTTTGTCAAAGAGAAAAAGGGTGAAAATTATTAGTCCATGAGTGAGTAAAGCTATGCTGTTGTCCGTGATTTGTGAAATATTTTAGTCAGTTTTATTTGAGAGGATAAGTTTGATCTACACAAGTTCCTGAATTAAATTCTGTACGGTTGTGTTAAGGAATGACTTGTTGCATCTTTGGAATGTTATATGACAAGCTTTCAATTCTTTTTACTTGCAGAATGTCCCTCCTGCAGTTTTGGTTCGCTTTCTGAGGGAGCACCGCTCAGAGTGGGCTGATTTCAATGTTGATGCCTATTCTGCTGCATCACTGAAAGCTGGCTCCTATGCCTATCCTGGAATGAGGCCTACAAGGTTCACTGGCAGTCAAATCATCATGCCTCTCGGCCATACAATTGAACAGGAAGAGGTATGTTTGCATTCCCTTGCCCAGATGCAGATAGAGAGATGCCTCTTCCCATGTTATGGGATCTATTGCAGTAATTTGGGTCATCCCATTTATTTTTTGGGTCCCATCTTACAATAGATGCATATCTCCTTTGGCTTGAGACTCGGTTATCTTGCATGTTATGCTATCCAATAGACTGATGTCAACTACTTATTCTCCTATTCTTTTAAATGTATGCGTTTTCAAACAATACTTCCTGCTGATTCTGTGTTTACATTCCAGATGCTCGAGGTTATTCGTCTTGAAGGCCACTCTATTGCTCAAGAGGATGCCTTTGCTTCTAGGGACATTCATCTCCTACAGGTGCTGTCTCTGACTCTGGTTGGAACGCAGGAAATTATCTGTTCTTCTTGCCTAGCTTAGTCAGATGAAATGTTGATATATATTCTTTGGTATGATTTTTATTCTTTTAATGATACAATGATTGTATAATTATCAGGGGAAATCTTAATTGTAGCGAGAGGTAATGAACTTAAACTCGTGTCATAATTTTTAAGGCACAGGTTATGTTGGAAATAGTTAAACTATTGAAACGAAAGTATATTAGTGAATATGAAGAGGGAACACTGAATGATGCAAGGTATACATGCTTTTTTCCACCATGTTCTAAAAGTTTTCAGCCTAGACATTGTGACTTTAATTAAATTCTTGAGTTATAGTTGAAATTCTTATTAAGTTCTTATGTATGCTCATGCTATCAGTATGAGTTTGGCCTTGTGAGGTTGCACCCCGTCTATGTTTCATCCATGTGCAGTTCTTTTATTTATACATCAACTGAGGTAGATTTGGACTGAATCTCAGCTGCCTGTATCTATTTTTCTCTGCAGATATGTAGTGGAATTGATGAGAATGCTGTGGGAGCTTGTTCTGAGCTCATATTTGCTCCAATTGATGAAATGTTCCCGGATGATGCACCATTGGTGCCTTCTGGTTTCCGTATAATCCCATTGGAGTCAAAACCAGTTGAGTTTTGTTTCTTTGTATTTTATTATCTCTGACAAGCCATTTTCCTCAATGTCTTGTGGTATTCTTTTCTATTATTGACTCACTCTAGTTTGTCCTTCTTATGTTGCTTCCTGCAGTTGCTTTAGAATATTAAATTTCTCAGATGAACTGCTGGTCCTAATTTGATCACTTGTCTCTTTGAAATTGTTTCAGGGTGATAAAAAGGATGCATTGACTACAAATCGGACTCTGGATTTGACATCTGGTCTTGAAGTGGGCCCAGTAACGAATCATGCTGGAGCTGATGAATCATCATGTCATAACAGTCGATCAGTGTTGACAATTGCCTTCCAATTTCCTTTTGACAGCAATTTACAGGACAATGTTGCAGTTATGGCACGTCAATATGTTCGTAGTGTGATATCCTCAGTTCAGAGGGTTGCCATGGCTATATCTCCATCTGGTATAAATCCAACCGTTGGGCCAAAGCTTTCCCCTGGCTCTCCTGAGGCTCTTACATTAGCTCACTGGATCTGCCAGAGTTATAGGCAAGTCCGTAAATTTGTCAAAAATTTTCAACAAGTTAATACATGCATGCTTCACAGATTCACAAACTAACTTTGACGAGTTCGAATTTATATAGTTCTGTATTGTGAAATATAAGTATATCACATCATTAAATTTTGGTGGAAAATTTATGATGTGGTTGTTTTCTGTGATTCTGTAATTTACGCTGAAAGATGTACACTGGTGAATGCTCATCCTTACCAGTTCTATTCATTTTCAAAATGTCTAATAAGTTTTTTTTTTTTTTTTCGTTGTCCCCATCCTCTCTGACCAGTTACTATTTGGGGACGGAATTACTGAGACCTGATTCACATGTTGGTGACACAGTACTGAAACATTTATGGCATCATCCGGATGCTATCTTGTGCTGTTCGTTAAAGGTATGGTTGTGATGTCATTTTGAAGCTCAAACATTTGATCCTTTTACAATTTCTAATGCTCTTTGAATCTAGTTTAGTTCTGAGATTCTGTATTTGCTTGCTATTGCAGTCGTTGCCAGTGTTCATCTTTGCTAACCAGGCAGGGCTTGACATGCTGGAAACAACTCTAGTGGCTTTACAAGACATCACATTGGATAAGATCTTTGATGAGTCTGGACGCAAGGCATTGTGTGCAGACTTTCCCAAGTTGATGCAGCAGGTGATTTCCAAAAGTGATTGTGTATTCTTATCTGCAACGTGTGATTTTTAGCTTTTGCCTTTGGTCTTGTGTGGCTGAAATTTTATTTGCTTATCATTTCATCAGGGGTTTGCATATCTACCAGCTGGGATCTGCATGTCCACGATGGGGCGGCACGTTTCATTTGACCAAGCCATCGCTTGGAAAGTACTTGCTGCAGATAATAACACTGTTCATTGTTTGGCTTTCTCTTTCGTAAATTGGTCCTTTGTATGAAAATTAATTTATTGTATTTTCGCCCTTCTTTTTCCACTTGAATATAAGAACGAAGGGGTAAATAGGAAATTTGAAATCTGAAATTTTGTTAATTTACAACACAGGATCAGGTTTGCATTTAATATGATATAATTTTAGTGTAGACTAGATTTTGTTAGTCTTCATAATGTGTTAGAACCTAGATAGCTAGACGGCAAATAGGTCTTTTGTTGCAGGTTTTAATTTCAAATTTTTTCACGAGTTTTATTATATTATTAAATTATTCAGCTCTTGGATGGGTTTATTTTTGTTTTAGGAGTTTGGTTAGAAAAAAAAAAAAAAGGGAAATTATGGTGACTGATGATTGAGTGGGATTACAGTACTAAAAAAATATTTTGTTTTTCTCTAAGTGGGAACAATATTTTTGGATAGTGAATTGCGTCTTTAACACTTAGAACATATTTAGATAGCTTTTGAGCTCCGAAGCGAAAAGAACAGCTATAATGTTCAGAAATATGTGTTAGCAGTGGATTGAGTGAAAGACAAGGAATGCCCTTCCAGTCGCATAGAAGTGCATTTAGAGGGACAACATGACCTGTCTCAACATAATCGTTCTTTGTTCCGGCGTCTTATTCGTAAGATTCCTGGATGGAATTTAGTCTAGTTCGATTTTCCGTTGTTTATACATATAACTATCTTATTTAACTGTGCCTTGGGTTTGTTTTATTATATATTAATATATTTTAAATTTATAAATTTATTGAAAGGATATTATTATAAAATGTTTATGACAATTTTTATTTTTTTATAAAGTTTTAAAATATTAAAATTAATTAAATTATATTTGACGATAAAAAATGTTTAATTATATATATATGTTAATTTTAAACACGTTAAATTATATTTATAATTTTTATTATGAAAGTTAAAGAGACATTTAATTAATTGATTTATTATTATTTTAATTAAAAAAATTATTCAAGAAATAATTAGTTAATTTATTAATTTTTTTCACTTAAAAAAATTTTTAAATTCTAAAGAATTATTGATTTAAGAAATATATTTTTTTGTATTTATTTTATAATTTTTTTATTGACTATAAGAGAAATTTATTAATTTTTCATTAATTTTAATAAATTCTTAAATTTTGAAGAATTATTAATTGTTTATTTTAAAAATTTTGATTGACCATAAAAAATTTATATATTTTAAAAAATTTTAATACAAAGAATTAGTACAAGAAATTAAAAGTTTAATTGATTGAGACCTCGTTATCTATTCTTAGAACTTCTACATGAAAAAAAAACACATTTTCTTTATTTATAATTAAAAATTGCTCTCTGTCCCCTCCGGACGAGAAAATAGCTGAGGCTGAGCAATAATTGGAATTTATCTACTGCTGAGGAACTCTTGTCCCGCTCGGATATGAGACAGAATGCTGAAGAAAATATAATCTGGTGGGAAGGCATAGTGATGACTTAAACTGGATGCTCTCCACAAAGGATTAAATTACCCAGAGTTTCCACAGAAAATGCCAACCACAAAACATATCCATTAATGCAAATCTGTTTCTTTACACCCATATGCACATGCCTCGCATGCATTCAGTAATATACACAAAATCGATAGGCAACCAAGCTAAGAAAGAAAAACTGAGGTGCAAAATGTAAAAGGCAACTCGTTAATCTAATTGCCACACTCACTTTCAAGTGTCTTATGTTAATTGTTTTAGTGGGATGCCAAGGACCAGAAGTTGAGGAAAAATGATGGGACAGTGGTAAACCAACAAATGAAGGCCATGCCTGCAGCAGTTTCAAACTGCACACAGTGATTCTCTGAACAGCTTTCAAGATCATTATCAATAAGCACTGTGATCCCTGCTGATGCACACGCTGCGGCAAATATGAGTGTGGAAGTTACCTGCATCATTCATACAGCTCGTCTCAAATTCACAGGAAAATACAGCACAAGTCATGCTAAATATCTTACCCCATCACCAATTGTGAACAAACTGAGAACTCGATAGTTCTGCAAAGATCGCTTCACTAACAAAGCATATACATCAATAACAGCCAGCGAAAAGCTCCACAAACTCTGCAAGCCCGCAGCCGCAACAAGGTAACTGGAAGGAGATAAGAAAAACAAGCATTAAGAATGATGCCAAAAAAATGTTGCATACATATTTTTAGTGGCATGCTTCTACCAAACAATGGAGACAAATGATGAACGGCATAGTAAGAACTGAGAACAAAGTCAACATGTATTCAACCAGATATAACAGAAAAGTACTATTGTCAGAAAAGGTACAATATGTCAGAGCGGTCCAATATAATAAAATAGCCAGACGAAAGCACGGCCGAATACTGCTTTAAATGCTAATGACCAATATCGGGTTTTCTCTATAGCCCAAAAGCCAAAACCATTGATCAAGTCTGGAAAAGGGTTAAAGAGCACGATGATGACAGAGAAACTCAATAAATGGAACAAGAAGGGATTCTTTGTATTTTAACCCAATCTCATTTGATTTTATATTTCGTCGGCGCATTAGCCATTTATATACATTCGTACGCCTTTGGGCTCATTGCCAAGATGGCACGATCTTCTCATTCCATTCTCAGACTGTTCATATGACATAATCATGGTTTCAAATGCGACATGACACAAGGGAGAGGAAAACAATTTTTATAGTCTATCCAGCTGAGGAAGTTGCCATCACAAAATCTTAGTAGCCTAACTGCTCATAAGGAGTGCGACGGACAACAGAATTGGCACTAAAATTAGTCAACCCAAGTACACAACCACCTTCATAAAATAATATTATTTTAATGTTAACAGTTAAAACATCTTTGTCCGTAACAAAGAGACCATCTTAAAACCAGAGGACTGCTTGCAAAATGGAATCAAGTAGAGTCAACTGAGTCCAATCCTCAAAATGCCCGGAAAACAATTGCAAGGCTGCAAAGTTAAATCATTAAATCCATGGCATCAGATAAATTAAGAGACCCAGAATGTTGTTAATATGTTAGACTAGCTCCATTCCAGCGCCACAAGAGTTATGTGAACAGGACAGCATCCGAATATTGGTTATATATGGAAAAAAAAAAAAAAAACCGTCGTATTTCTTGATTGCACCATATGGCATCTCGAGCAAACCCGATCACCTATCTTTTATAGTGTACTCCACTATCTAATCCCATTTTTGAGAAGTAATCCTCTAAAACATCACTATTGCTCATTAATCACTTAAAGTCATTAGTATTCACTACATTGGGTGATCTAGCTATCTAAGCAAAGCAGATATGTAGATTGGCCAACCAATGGACCAACTTTCAAGTAACCATTCTGAAACTGGGATGCAGTCTATTACTGACCAGATCCATCGAGTTAAAATATGCAATTAATATACATTATACACTAAAGCAAATCTTGTATCCTCACTGCCTGTTGTATTATTATCAAACATGCTTATAACCGAAGTCTCGTGATTGAGGAAAACTAATTTCTTCATGCTGTTAGAAAAAATGTAAAATTCGAATTATCATTTTATATCATCAAGCAATTTGAATTTCGACCAAATCGCGAATGTCTAGATGAAGATTTAGCTGAATCAATAATGGAAACAGATGAAAACTATTTCCCTTCCATGAACTCCATGGTCCCTCTAAACCGTCCAAAATTTCATACTCAATCACTGACAAAATTTGAAAAGCTTTACGATTTGATAACTGCTATCATAGTCAAAGCAACATAAGAACAAGAATAAATAACAGTAGAGGAAATTTACCTGAAGGCGGTGACGGAAGGGAAATCACTGGTGGAAGCCATGACAGAGAGTGCTGCAGCAGCGAAAATAAACTGGGAGACACGCAATGATAGCCCACCCGGCGTGCCCGGCATACCTTGAATATCCTTCATCCTCAACCTGGGAGCGTTACCACCTTGGCCTTCAGTTGCAGGAACCTCATCAACTGGATGAACCGAAGCATGGCTCACACTCATCTCTCCTCCACAAACTTCAATTCATAACTCTCTCGTACTGATAAAATCTCCCAACTTTATCAAATCCCATCAGAGTCATGAAAATCAGTTAGTTCCCCTTGGCTGCCGGATGTTCAAAAAAAATATATAAAATAATGACATAGGTGGAATACCAAACTAGAATGGCAAAAATGTTGACTGTATGGCCATAAAGAATAACCTTTAATTCCTTTCTTAAAAAATTTGCCAATCTCAAGTCAAAACTGGCAAACCAAACAGAATCAAATCGACGTTGGTCCAATTACTTCCCTTCAAGATAGAAAGTCATACCAGGATTTGCAGATAAGTGAAATTCCCAACAATCCGCTATCGAGATCCGTGTCAAAACGAAGCGAACTGAGTGAGAGAGAAAAAGAAAAGAGATTTGGAATCAGATTCAACCAGAAGATCACTCGCCGCCGTTACTGAATCTTGCAGTATACTTCAGGGGGTAGGTGGTGGTCTTTTGATCAACCGAAGCAGTAGAAGCGTTTTTCCGAATTAATTAGGTACTTTCACGCGCTCATTTCTAGGCGGGAGTTCACTTTCTATGCTTCCGTTCGGGTTCGGCGATTGACCACCTTGAGTTCATTTTGGAATTTGGAATACGACTTTCCTAACCTTTCACAAGCAAGCTGCATTAAAACTTTTTAACAGGATTGTCACAGCAAAAATACACATTTAATTTTTTTCTCTATTACATCAATTTTTTATGTGTGAGAATGTTTTAAAAATATATGAATTTTTAAAATTAAAGGAATTATAGACGGTTCAAGTTAATTATAATTTAATAATTTAAATTTAAAAAATTACGCAATGTAACAATAAGTAATTTTTTTGGTGAACTATATAACAAATTCAAATTTTAAATGTCTTTTACTATATTCATATTAACAGTAGAGAATACAAATCCAAATTTAAGCGCCGTTGAGATAATTTATTTATATTTTAATTTATTGTAACGGATTTGATTGAAATATCTTTAATATAAGATTCTTTTAAAATTATAAATTTACTGCAACAAAATTAAAATCATTAAAACTATATAGCAACATTCTTAACCTCAATATGTAATATTAGGACTATATGTTAGTAAATTTCTTATTCATTATACTAATTTCAAAAGAGTTGTAACCTATTATATGTTCAGATTATAGTTTTTTTAGAGCAAAATTTTAATTCTGTAAATTTTCTAAAATAGGATAATATAGAAACAAGATGAAGTTTAAAAACAAAATCAAGATTTTTTAAGTGAAATTCTTTGAATTAAAAGCAAACTTCCATCATATTTAGCTAAATTGCAAAAAAAAAAAAAAAAACACTCTCTTGAACTTTAAGTTATATGTAAATGACTTTTTCCATTTAAAAAAATTAACAATGAACTCTCTTAAACTTGAGATTATGTTCAAATAAACATATGGAGTTAGTTAGCCAATTATTTTACCAGCAAAAGTAGGATATATAAAGAGATTATATGCACATAACTCAAAATTTAAGGAGTTATATGCATTTATTGCAAAGTTTAACGCAATTATTTGTACAAAAAGTTAAATATTAAGGGGTTCATTTATTAACATGTAACACCCCTCAATTTACCTACTTAATAATTAAGAATGAGTGAAAAAAAGAATTAATAAGTTAAATAAGATAAAGAAAGCAAGAGAATATAGATGAAATATAAATTAAAAAAATTAATTAAAGAATTCTTAAAGAATAAATTTTCGAGATAGTTAAAAAAGACTAAAATATTAAATATATTATTATAAAGCTTAAGATTGAGATTGACACATGTGATTTAAACTCTCTTATGTTTTATGGAAGATCCAAATTCAAATATTCTCTTACGTACCTTTGAAAATATCTTAATCTTTTAAATATTGCCACATGTCACACTTAAAAAAATTATGTAATTACTCATAGTCATATTTTTCTCTTCTTTCTCATTTGTCATGCATACTAACAACAAAAGGCTCCAAGAATCTCTCTCTTCTTTTTGCTTAATTTCTTCATCATTTCCACCCTATTTCAACATTTTATGTGATTATTCTAGCTAATTCTAGTGTGGTTCAAGTTGAAATTTTTTAGAATTATGACAAAAGTCCCTTCATTCATCTCAATGATGAAGGGTGCCAAGAAGAGCCAATCGAACGCAATTAAAGAAAGATTCTTTTAAATTGAGTTGCACATCTTCCATTTAATAAGTAATCTATCATTTTTTCTTTATTCTTTGTTTTCAATTTCATCATCTTGGCCCTTAATTTTGCAATATTTACCCCAATTTCAAATTTTCCCATTTATATGACCTAGGGTGTCATAAGAAGCAAGATTGAACATAATGCATAAGAGATTTCTTCAAATTGAATTATGACTTTGTTTTTTTCACCAAATTCGTTTTTTCCCCTATATAATCTACAATCAATTTCTAAATTTGGAGTATTGATTTTGAAACGGTATCTTTTCAAGGTTTTGCTAGTGTAATTTTGAAATTGGGCTTGATTTTGGTGAGATTTCTTTAAATTAAGTTGGAGTTTTGGTTCCTGAATGAATTATGAGTATTTATCCTTTAATTTCCATGTGAAATTGCAATGTTTTAGCCTCCAATTTCACATTCATATTGATTGCATGAAATGTGTGATGGGATAATGGAGTTTCGAAAATCTTGGAGCAATTTCCTTAGAAAAATTTTCTTTAAGAATAGCAACGAGGAAGAAATTAAGCAATTGGAAGTTGTCATTTGAAGTGATATGTTGATTCGGTAGTTTTTCCTAATTTTCTTTGTTATTTTAAAGAAAATAGATGAAACCCTTATAGTGATTGACTAATTAACCCTAAATAAGTAATTAATTAACATAATTTTCAAATTTTCTTGATAATGTTAAGCAACACGTGGTTAAGAAAGAGAAACCTAGGCATATATAGGATAATATACATGAAAATATAAATATAAATAAGATTTGAATAAAGGTGGTGAAATTTACTCGTAATATTGAAAGATGAAGCATTAATACATCCATTTTGAGATTAAAGAGAATTGATACACAATGATTAAATAATTATTGGATTAGGCATTGTGAAGTCATTTGAATTAAGGAATAACTTCTTATATGAGAAGTTAAATGTGCGTTATTTTTTATTATAAGACTATAGGAATTAGTTTTGTGATCAAGTAAGATAAGAAAATAAATATTAAGAACATAATTGTTGTGTGCATACTTTCCAAGTAAGTAAATATCTTTAATCATAGTTGTTTTTAGTGTTTAAAATTTTTCGTTTGTGAAATATTTTTCTTTTATATGCTCTTATGCCTTAGGAATAAGCCTTTTAAATTATTATGTTAATTCTGACATTTATTTGAACTCTCTGAAATTTGAGAAATTTTTTTATAATATTCCTTTGTATTGAATGATTGTTTTAAACGATTTACACACTGTATGATATTTTGGGGACTTCAGAATGATTATACTACTGTACAAATTTTTGGAAATTGGAATTTTGCAATTTGGATATGTTTTTGATTATGTATACTATTATGAAAAATATGGTTTTTTTGGGAATACATCAAATATAGAACCCTATAGCTAATGATAGTAAAAGTTAGCCCTAAGGCATCATGATCTATTATAAACTCCAACTAGTAGGGATTTTGTTAGTCCCATGTATGACAACCACTACATGTGTATTTGTTCTGATTGTTTGTGAGCCATATTGCTTGACTCTAACTACCATCTGTTTTGTGATTCCTAGCCTATATCTAGTGTACATTATGGATTCTAATCGATTTTGGGAGATGTTTCCCACTTCAATATTATCCATTTTAGAAATTATTTATGGATATTAACTACTTTTTAGTATAATTTGTTTGCAAAGTACATTTGAATTTGCTTAAACTTTATGAATTATATCTTATAAATTATGATTTTTCTTTTAGAATAATTTCGGCATATATAAATTTGATGTATTTTAAACTACAAAATGATATGGTTGTGAAAAACTCTGACAATTTGTCTATTCCATCTTGCTATGGTTAATAATATTTGCTTATTGAATGCAGTCACTCATCCCTTCTCTTGTTATTTATTTTTAAAGAGTTGCCTTGATTTGATTATCACTCCACAATTTAGTGACAACTGAAAAACTTATTGATGAGCCGATCATTGTTTGTAATGGTGAAGAGTCATATTTATTTAATTGCTAAATGTCTGAAAATATTTTCTTTATACTCTAGTAACTTCATTATCACATACATAGAGGTTAGTATGTGTAGCCTGAAATTAGTTATATGATAGTAAAAAATTGAGTTAGATATTATTGATGTCTTTTTTTACATCACAATTTGGATCAATTAATTTATTAGATTTGTTCAACTTACAAAAATGAGGTTTATTTTATTTTCTGTATTGGTTATGCTACATCATTTGGAGCATGACATAACAACAAATTAAAAGTTTTAAAAAGTTTATTATCAAGTTGTAAAAGTTAAGAGATATTTGCACATGAGATAAAGTTTAGAAAAATTCTATACAATTTTATTTAAAATATTATTATATTTTACAACTTGAAAAAGCGTTTTTCAAATTAAATGGACTACTCTAAGAAAACGTTTTGCTATTGAATTTAAACCATTTAATTAATTGATAACTCTTCATGTATGACTAAAAATTCACGAACAGGGAAAACTTACGTTTATCTTTCTGTTCTCAAACATAATCAGGTAAGAACCGGAAGAACTTGAGGATATTCTTGGCTAAAATGGCAATAACAGAAATTGAAAATGATTAAAGTATAAATAAATCATGACAGAGAGAAATATTTTATTGCTTTTCCTTAGTCCATATGTAGAAAGGGGTGAATATATTCTTTATAGTTTGACCAAAAATTACATGTATACTGTTGGGAAAAATATAAAAGGAAAATAGATGCGGCTGTAAAACATATGTATATGATTCACTCTTTTTTCTTTTTTTTCCCTAATTGTATGATGTGCGAAAAAAGTGAAAGAATTAGTTCCTTAAATTACTCACGGAACTACATGATACTTACGATACACTTGGAATTACAGTTGTTGATGAAAAATTGGAAGTTATTGAGAATGAAACAAAAATGAATCTAAGATTTGATTTTAAATTATCAAAAGTTTTACAATTAGATATTTGAATTAAAAGAGACAAGTTCTAATATAGTAAAGAATTAAATAAAAAATATAAAACTATTCGAAAATAAACATATTTTGACATTTCGTCATTGTGGCACTAAATTCGCATAAGCCTCCGGAATAAACCCACTTAAATCCAACTTATTTGGGTGAACAAAAGAAAGAAAAAAAAATTTTAGATGGTATTTTTCTTACCCGGATATTAGTGGGTCCGATTGATAGCCCACTCTAACCAAATTGAATCCGACCCATGCTCTGGGTCCCGTTTGACAGATATCTTACTATAACAACATTAAATAATTCTAATACTACGTTGTCACCTTTATTTTTGTTGTTGATAGGATTACGTTGTCTTTTTTTTTTTTTTTTTAAATATTATTACAATTTAATTCATAATATCTATTTTTAGAATAATTTAAATTCAAAAATATTCAGATAAAATACTTTATTACTATTATTCTTATTATACTCAAATATTTAAAATGATTTTTTTAAAAAAGTAAATTCCCTATATCACGTGACAAACATACACGTGATCGTGTAGTTCTTACATTTGCTAAACATAAAATGCGGAATCTCGCGTTCTGCACAAATGAAACATCCACATACGGGGCATCCCTTGATATTACGTGAGGAGGAGGCTCAATTTTTTTTTTTTCTCAAAAAAATATTTTAATAATAAAAATTTATATGATAATAAATTAAAAAGTATTTAAAATCAATATATTAAAATATATGTATCAAATTTGAATTATATTAAAATTTTTAACAGCCTTCATAAATTATCCATATTTTTTAATTAACACATGCTAACTAAGTTGCATACTATAACTTTTATACAATACAAGTCACTAATCTATATACTATAATTTTGTCTATGTCATAACACACCAAATATAATATTGCAATTTTTAAGTTGCGATATTGTAATATGTAAAATACGAGGAGAGACTAAATTTCACAAAAAAACTTTTTTAAGGGAAATAAATTTAGCAAAATTTGTCAAAGGTTTAAATATATTTTTAATACATTAAAAAAATATATTTACTGCCAAGAGCACTATAATGAAGTGGTTCAAACCCACCAAAGAAAGATTTGCAGTGGTGCTTTTGTGGGTCTCTTTTTATTATTAATATTATTTTTAAATTGTCTTTAAGTAAAATTGAAAGGCTTTTGGTGTCAATTTTGTCCCAAAAACAAAAAGTAATTTATCCCTTTTATTCATTACTATTATTATTATTATTATTTCTTGCTTTTGCTTATTTTTTTGCCTTTGAGCATAGTCTCTTCCCCCTACTAAAAACATCTCCCATCATTCTCATCCCTTTATTCTGCTTATTAACAAAATCAATCAAACTTTATGAGTTTGAAATTTTATATATATACATATATACATACATACATACATACATACATATATATATATATATATATATAAAAGATGATATAAATAATGTAATATTTAATATTGGTCACACACTAACGTGGATAACAACTTACAATTATTGGTCATTTGGTTATAAAGAGAATATTCATCTTTCAAGAAAAAAAAATTAAAAATATATTTTGATTTTTACTACCCATACAAATATGATGCTTGACACTTTGACCTTAAAAAAACACTTGTGTCACCCTATGTATGTATCTCATATGTGGTAAATTTTAAAAAGACTCGGTCGGATTTTATATTGATATACAATTATATTAAATTTTATTGATACAGTCACATAATTTGATAATTTTTCTTTATGTTATATGATAAGTGTAGTTTTTTTGTAAATTACTATATTGTGCTTACACTGATACGGGCACCCTATCCATCAATAAACTGTGGGGCATCCCCCCTGTGTAGATGAATGCACAGTGCATCTCACGTTTTGCACATGTCAAAACAAGTTGCTACGAATCGCTTGAATGTCAATAACGTGATGTGAGAAATTTTTCTCAAAAAAATCACTCTAAACATTTGAATATAATAAAACTGACGGTACAATGACATAATTATTAAACATTGTTGCAATAGGATGTTAGTAAAAAAACCAATTCTTAAAAATGTATAGAATTCTTAAATATAATGACAGGGTTATTAAAAAAATAATTTGATTGGAATTAACATATTATATAATTAAAAAAATATTTAGATAATTTAAAATATATATACGAGGCCTAATTAAGTAAAAATTAATTTTAGTAAAGTAATATATAATTATTAGTTGGTTTATGAAAACTTAATGTGCCAATGAAATGAAATTAATATAAAATTTTAAGGACTAAAAGGAAAGGATAAAAAATATCTAGGTAGAATTATAATTTTTAGGGACTAAAGTAAAAAGAAAATAATATTTTTTAGATAAAATTATAGTTTTAACTTTTATGAAAGAAACAAAAAAATTGAAAAGAAAGTGTCGGCTGAGGAATTATTGCATATGGACCAAATTGAAAGAAAAAGTAATATTTAAGGTAGAAAATATAATTTTAATAGGGACTAACAGAAAAGAAAATATATTGTCAAGATAAAAATAGAATTTTAGCCAATGTATAGTAACTACATAGTAAACGATAGCTAACATGTCAAAAACGTGTTTGTTTACTATTTATACAGTAATCTGTATAGTAATTTGAAAATTTTTTATAAATAGGATGAATATTTTTTAAATTTTTTATTCAAAGTTAAGAAAAAGGAAGAGAAAAGAAAAGTTAGTAGAGAAAGTGCTTATAGAAAATTCAGATTTCAAACTTACATTAAAGGTTATCTATATTTTGCTCTCTATATACCTGTTTAAAAACTAATTTATTAATGTTTTTAAGTATATCTTGCTATGTATGCATTTGATTAGATTAGTACAAGAGTACCGTAAAAATTTATATAAAAGAAATAGCCTAGTACTCTAAAATAACTAGGCCCCATACAAAATTAATATTATTAATAATAACAACAATAAAAATAATAATAACACTTGGCATAACATAAATCAATTCAGATTATTCACATCTAAAATATGTATACCAAACATCTTATATGAAAATATACATATTATTTATAAATACAAATAAGTTTATAGTAGTCACATAATTCAGACATATTATATACATCATTTTCTTATAAAATTACCAAAAAAGGCATGCTCCTAAAGTCTATTACATAACTTGCTTTCTTTTATCTGTTTAGGAGTTTTCACCTGAAAAAATGTTATTCAACTTGGATGAGATTACAAATCTTAACAGTCATATATTTTATTTAGAATATACAGATAACATTAACATATCTACTGTAGAAATTAGGAATATTAATATGAGCTATGTATGATAATGCATAAATGCACATTTGGTTTCTTTTGTAACCATAATCCCATACTTATTGCTACATCATCATATCATCATTCTCATGATCGTCATCATATCTAAACATTAGTCAATTCATCATCTCAATGAGTTTAAAAACTCGAGCTCATTCTGTCTTTAGAAATTACCATGCAGCAATTTACTGATGAACAAAACTAACCAAATACATATATAGCAAGATATATTAAAAAATATTAATAAACCAATTCTTAAATAGATATATAGAAAATAAAAATATAGATTACCTTTAATGTGAGTTTGAAATTTGAATTTCCTACAAGCACTTCCTTCACTTTCTTTCCCTTTTTCTTAACTTTAAATGAGAAACTTAAAAAATATTTATCTTATTTATAAAAGTTTTTCAAGTTATTATGAAGGTTACTGTATAAATAGTAAAAAAAACACGTTTTCGATGTGTTAGCTGCTGTTTACTATGTAACAACTAAAATTATATTTTTATCTTGACAATATATTTTCTTTTCATTTTAGTCCCTATTGAAATTATATTTTCTACCTTAAATATTACTTTTGCTTTCAATTTGGTCCTTATGCAACAATTCTCAGCCGACACCTTTTTTAATTTCTTGTTTATTTTATTAAAAGTTAAAACTATAATTTTATCTAGATAATATTATTTTCTCTTCACTTTAGTACCTAAAAATTATAATTTCTACCCTAATTTTTTTATCCTTTCATTATAGTCCTTAAAATTTTATTTTAATTCTATTTTCTTGATACATTAAATTCTTAAAAGTCAACTAATAATTATATGTTACTTTTTCATAATTAATTTTTACTTAATTAGGCCTCGTATATATATTTTAAATTATCCAAATATATATTTTTTAATTAATATAGATTTAATGCCAACTAATATTTTCTAATTCGATTGTTTAGCACAATGACCTTTAGGTCCGTTTGGATATAAGAAATGGACTGAAGATATGCAAATCCCTCGCTAATCCATTCTCGTGTATGGTTTTAAAAAATGCCTCGGATTCTTTTTTCACCAAGAATACTAATTTTTGGATTATAGAGTTTTGCTAACGGGTATATTTAACACATTAGTTAAAAATAATTTATTACATATAATAAATTAAGTAAAATCTTTAGTGTATTTACAATTTTGAGTGTACCAGTGCACTCAATTATAATATAAGAATATAATTGTAATATTATTAATTTTTAAGTTTATATTATATTTGTATATTATAACTAAGTACACTACTACATTTAAAATTGTGAGTATACCAAATATGATATTAATAATTTATCATTAATTAATATAATTAGTTAAGAATTATTTATTGTATCAACTATCAATAATAATAAATACTTATAAATTAATTTTATTATTTAAAATTCATTTATTAAATATTATAAATCATCCAAACAAGACCCTTTGTTCTTTCATTGTTCCTTTGAAACTACCGATCTTGTATGACTTGTGGCTTTGCCACGTGGGAATGGCGTGAAGAAATTTATGAGCAAATTGTGGAACATATTTCTTCACCCATAAAATCACTCACATGTTATACGACATTGACAATTAAAGTGTTCACCTATAATTTAAGACATTGCATAGTAGTGTATCGTATTTATTACAAGTAATTAATATGCATTGGATACAAACACAATTTCTATTAAATATTCATATTTTATGGGTAATAAAAATTTTTTTTTGGTCTTTCATATTTACATACGAAAATTATTGATATGGACAAGACAACTTCCCCGAATGATCAAATAAATCTGTTAAGTAATATTCTACACAAGGTAAATCAACATTGAAGGGTGGTTGCTTTGCAAATTTGAATCTTATTAACTTTTCTGCTGAAATATTTCTTAAATATTATGGATTAATATTAATTTATTATTAGTTCAATTTACTAAATTATTTAATTAAGCAACCAATTTTGACATAAACAAGAATAAATTAGATCTAAGTTAATTGTGGTTTATTAATACTATGATGAATTACCCACAAGTCTATTAGATAGATATTTCAATAATTTGTCCATAGTTATTTTATTATATTACTGACTAAATGATAAGAGAAAATTTTTTTAAGTCAATTTATAAATTATAATATTCAATTATAAATATAAAATCTGAGTAGTTGAGAAAGTAGTGAGTTATAGTATAAAATAAAACAAATATTTTATTTATTCTAAACTTGCATTAACTCTTGAATTCTAATAACTCACAATAAACTTATTTTATGGCTATTTATCCTCTATCTCTCATTGAGTTTACGAAGTATGTGAAAAGATTTGGACAAAGCAGATTGTAATCTCTACTGCTTAATCAATGGCTACATTGAAGGTCATTTTCAAAGAAGCTTTCTTTCTTATTGATCATTTATTTGTATTCATTATAATCTTCCAAATTTTTTCTAACAATTGTTATCAGAGCCTAGGGTTCTAGGTCTAATTATTTATTATGTAAATGTGTTGGATTTTAACTATTGATGTCTGTTTATTATATTTGCATAATATTGCTGGAATAATATGATGGTTCATTGAAACTAGATTAGGGGTCTTATTATATAAGAAATTGCTTTATAATGTCTAATTCATACTCAATAAGATTCAAAATCGAACCCTTTAAAACCCAATAATTCTAAATGCATTACTCAAATAATCATAGGATTCATTGGAAATTAGTCTAGGGCTCTTTTAGATAACAAGATTTCTAACAGAAAAATATCTTAAACATGCCCTTACATGAATGAGATTACTCTACACCATTGATAAAGCTTGAGAAAACCCAAAACTTTGGATCCAAAAGACTAAAATATGGAGGGATTTCACTCCAAATTTCATATAAGTTTTAAAGATCAAAGGATTTCAAATATATTGGTACCTTGAACACACCCTAAAGCTGAAGAAAATTCCTCGACCTCTATAATCGCATAGGGAGAAAACAAAATGTATTAGAATGAAGGGGAAATTTTTGAAATCAATATAGGGCTTTTGTTGATCTTAAAATTTTAAAAAATTTGATACCTAAAACATGCCCAAAAGACGCGCAAAATGTCTCGCCCTCCATTATTGCTCTAATTCAAGAAACCTCATAAATTTGTATATGCACTAACTATGAGTAAATTAATGCCTAAACCATGGCAAAAACTTGAAAGAATCATCTTAACCTCTATTAAAGCTCGAACACGAGAAACCATAAAATGTTCAATCCCAAATTCTCTTAAATGGTGTGTTTTCTTTCAAAATCACTTTGTGAGTTAAATATATCTCGAAATTATAAGCATTAATACCAAACATGCCCTAAAAAGATCAAGAAATCGATAGGTATTCAACTGGAGATCAAATTGGGTCAAGCGACATAAATCTGACTCGCCAAAGGTATGAAATGGTTGATAGTGCTTCCTGATAAAGCTCACTCGCACCCCTAGTGTGTGTGGGCCCATTTACAAAGCCCATTTTGGCCCAAATTTTGGGGGGTCGCATTAAATTTTTATTTTCTATTCAATTTTAATTTTTATGGAATTTTTTGAAATTGGGAAATATGGGTTCTTAGATTTCCATGATATTCTACATGGATTTCAAATATGTACTCTTCAAATTTTGAGTTAAAATTATTTATCCATATTCCAAATACATCTTAGTATCATATAATTCCCACACTTTCAATGGTTATTTAGTTTGGTATGCCAAATAATTTATTGGAGGAATTACTCCTTTATAAATTCAGTATTATGGTGAATTTAATTATGAGACTATATGTGGATTTTGTGAATTTAATTATAGAAATTATTATTTTAATTATTTTAAACCTTTTGGATAATATACTCATTTGTCGCGAGTGACATAAATTATTGGGGTTAAGAAATTAGGCCAGATTGATTGTGAAAAGTGTATGCCTAAACGGGCAACCTGACTTTAAATAGACATAACTTTTAGCACAAAATAAATTTTTCGGCTTATAATAACATTTCAAAAAGCTCATCTAGAGCTTGATGCCTAGGTAAATTACCAAAGGCAATTTGATCTAGTTTCAAGCCTAATTCCATTATTTTCATTGACTTTAAGACCTTTGAATTTTAAGAAACTTAATTTTGGGCCTTTTCTAAAGGACTTACGAAGATTATTTGAAGTCAATTTTGCCTTTAAGTATATTTCCAACTATCCAATGCAATTTTTTTTTCCTCAAAACTTAATTGAGGTACAATGTTTTAAGTCTTTTATGACTTGAACGTTCTATTTCCTGTTGGGAAACTTGATTAAAAACTTTGTAAAAAAGTTGAATTGAGAATGCATATAGTCAATATTACCTTCAAGAATAGTGACTATACAAAGCCCAATATTGTTTGTCTAAATGTTCATTGATTTAAACAAAACTAGAGATTAAAAGTATGATTTGTTTTATAATATTGGTAGTTAATCATGCATTCTTTGAGCAACACGACGTAAAAAATATTGGCATTTGTTTGCTTACTTTTAAGCGCGAATAAGTGATTTTATTTACCGTGAAGATTACTTGGGCGACTAACACCTAGCAATTTTAGAACTCACCTATCATGGGACCAATTTAAAGGTGTTTTGTTAGTTCAATTAAGGTATCCATTTCAATTAATTTTTACTGGGTAAATTATATTGGCAATGGATACACCTTATTGGTGTGACACTGACAATGTAATATGTTATCAATAAGAGATAATTAGATTGATGTCTTAATATTTCTTGTACTCTATTAGTATGGAAATATTAGAGACATTTGGTTATATAGGCCTTTTGATGTATAACGAGTTTTCTCGGTCTATTGTAATATGAGACTTTCAAGGGGGATTATGATAAACAATCTCATGAATATAGTTGCATCAGTTGAGTTTTCTTTTGAAGGAAACTTTAGTTTATAATTATGTGTATACACATAATTAATGTTTCCTTATTTTGATTGTCTTAGCTCATGTATTCCATCAACTATCAACTTTGAAATCTCTCTGTATGATCAAATTGTAATGACAAGAAACTAAGAATGTGCCATAACAATTGTATTAATGGCACTGGCTCAAGGGTGGATACACTTACTATGCTTAGTTTCCATTCCATTGTTATTGAGGTAACCTTTTTTGAATTGCGACATTACCCAATTGAAATGTGTACGGAGACATAATTGGAAAAAACATTGAAATGTGTGTGGACCACTTAGGATAAGGTTTAACAACTTGATAAGACTTGAATAGGGTCATGACCTTTCTTAATTTGAAAACATTCAAATTGAATAAGTGTCTAGTGTTTGAGGAACATATTTTAAGCTTATGTGTTGTAAAAATTGAAACCTTACAATCATGTTTTTTTTTTTTTGGAAAATAGTGCAGATTAAGGGTATCTTTTGCCTTTGTTTAACTATTAAAGACTTCATGCTATACCTAGCTAGATAACCGGACAATTGATAAACCAGTTAAGGTAGTTCCTTAAAAGGAAGAACTAAAAAGAAATGGGAAGATCTTCCACTGTGATTGTTTAATCAAATCCAATAGTAAGTTAAATGCAAGTTTGGCAAAGACTAAAAGCAAAAATGCCGATCAGTAATAAGAAAGGTAGTTGTTTAGTCATCTAACATTTAAGTTGACTATTTGGAACTTTGTAGGGCAAGTCCTTTTATTATTGAAATTGGATCATAAGATGGTATACAATTATAGTTGTCCCTCTAGCTCTAGTTGCAGCTCATATAAACCTAATATTGTTGGGAGATATGTTGATGAGATCAATTAGAAACATCTCACACAATATTGATTTTAGATTTATATAGACTGTATTTAGAACATTTCTTTGCTAGAATTAGGTACAAAGGGATAAGTGAGAGTCATAGACTATTGAGATGACCGTGATCAAGAAAAATCATGATGAATCACAACTATACAGGTTAATTTGTAGTAAAATGACCTATATGAACCAATATAATTTCCATTAGGATAAAGTGCTATATTGTTCTTAAGATCAAATTTTTATTTACAAATATACAATATGTACAAAAGTATAAGTTAGTATGATTGTTTACATATTTACATTAGTGATCTAAATAAATCCAGTCACTAAGAAACAATTCAAGTATAATAAAACAAAATAACTAAACTAAACTAAACTATTATCTCAATGGCCTAACTAAAAATAAAAGACTGGAGACACTATACTAGAACAAGCTAATTAGGAGTTGGTATGAGAATAAATTGAGTTATCAAGTTTATTTTTAACTTTGTTCCACATAGTTTAATTCCCCTTCCAGATAGTTTAACTCAGTAAAAAGATAAGTATGTTTCTAAAGGTTATCTTAATTCGAATTCCAATTACACTTAGATGTTGTCTCCAAATATTTAAGTGCAATTTCCCCTATAATGTGCTAAGTTCAAGAGTTAAATCATTAAACACAACCTACCTAAGGGTTGTTTCCAAACATTTAAGTAGAATTATACTACCTCAACCATTAGCCTTTCTTAGAAATTGTTTCCAAACATTTAAGGAATACTAATATTGAGGTGCTTTAAGCCCTTGGAAATCATTGTGAATGTGAGTATGAATTTGCCTCAAAGTTTGTCTTCAAACATTTAAAGCAAAAGCAATCAACTCTTAATGAGTCATTTTATTAAATACTTTATGGACACTTGACTCTATGACAATAGATTTAAAAGAAATCAACAAAATGAACCACTTAATCCACTTGCAATCATATTAATTGACTAAAATGTGTAAAAACCCCAAGTATGAAATATTATACATTCATAAACTAACCCATAATTACAAGAGAGGAGAAATAATATCTCTTAACATATGTTAATATAAAACTAACAAATCTATACTCCATATCCATCAATATCCAACTCAATAACTAACAACAAGCTAAATTATATATTACATTAAGGAAAAAAAGAGGAAAAAGAGAAAACAAAAGAAAGAGAAGAATGGAAAGGGATCTTAATGGAAGAATCTATGGAGGTTTAGTCAAGGGAAGTTCAAGAAAACTAAACCTTGGCTTCTTCTTCCAAGAGAACACCTTGGAAGCTTAAGAAAATGAAAAATTTATTTGTTTTCCTAAAGAGATTTTCAAACCCTAGCTCTTCCTCTGCTTCCTCTCTTATCAAAATAACAAAAATACTTTTTATACCCTGAAAAATAAGAGAAAACTCATTTTTCATAAATTTAAGGGCCTAGGCACTCAACTCTTGGGCGTTTAGGCGCACAAAGCCAATTTAATGAGCATTTAAGGTGCCTAGAATGTGCGCACTGACATTACTTTAGTTTTTTAGACATATATTTACAATTCAATGTCAAAATCAGGTGAATAACCACTCGTTAGAAAGATCTTAATAAGTTCCACAACTTTGCAAGAAATAGGCATCTCCAAATTCTGATGTTTAGGGGTCCAAAAGTGATGTTGAAGTTGAATGTTAAACGTCTTAAGTTAAAAATCATCTTAACTTTCTTTCTTGGCTTTTTTAAACTTCCAAAATGTTTGTGAAACCCTTTAAAACACCCTTGAATAACCTCTTGTAAGCCCCTAATCCCTCAATTTCCTTATATCAAATCGATTACCTTGCAAGTATCATCAAAACAATGCAAAATCAAATCAACATACTGCAAGGAGGCAACCAAATAATGCAATCTATAAAATATATAAAACTAACATCAATTAGTTACTAATTTCAAAGAATTTATCCAAAATACATGATAGTCCCTACTAAAACATATACAAATAAAATATAATTAGGGATTTATCAATAAGGAATTAATTACTCATATGCCTTCTTGGCAATGCCAATTAAAAGCATTCTTCGAATGATTATAAACGTTACTAGACCTTTAACAAGAGATAAGCAAACTTCAGCAGATAGACTTGTAAGTTCATGAAATAAGCACTTGATATTTTGATTAAGGTATTCATCTTGGATTGAAACAAGCCTTTTGAGGCAATATTATCTTAAGTTTGACAAGGTTATATGGAACCACATCTCTAGTTTCATAATATAAGTTAAATGACATAATATTAACTTGAAATGGGGTCAACCTATTCTGTGATGTTAAGCTATTAGTCTTAACTTTAATATAAAATATCTTAATAAGACCTCTTGTGGTTTTAGAACTTAATTCTATTATAACAAGTCTTGTGGTTTTCCAATTTGTCTTAAGGAGCTCCTATTGATTGAGTATTCATTTAGCGGTACACTTATTCAAACTGGTGAAAGAGAGGTTGTTTAAATTATTTAAGTCCTCAAATTATGATGACAAGGACTAAGATGGAAAGAAATTTCATTTACTTCAACTGTTGACAACTTGAAGTATATTTTAGTAAGCACTTATAGCTGCTTCAACTTGAACTTGACAATTATTATTCTTTTATAGGAGTTAAACTATGGAAAAGTGTCAAGTAGACAATTATAGCTATCTCAACTTGTATATACATCTAGATGATGTTTTAGAGGATTGTCTCATTGGAAAAGTCATGTACAATTGTCTCAACTTTTGTATGCATGTTCATGATGTTTAAAGAAGTTGTTTTGTTATGAAGTGTTAAATAGATACTTACAACTACCTCAAATGTGTGAGTGAAGAGTATGTTGCTTGTTTTGTGATGGTTATTTATTAGGGAATATAGTAAAGGAAATGAATTTTCATTGTGCACATATTTTGAGCTTTGACCTTTTTTGCTATGACAATGACTTTGTTATAAGTTTCTCCCAAAATTATAGGAATTTGGATACATCAAAATTTTGATTCTTAGTTTTCGTTCGTTAAAGAGAGAAGATTAGTGAATCTCATACTTGTTTTGAACTTTGAGTGATTTGTTTACCAAAAACTAATGTATTAAAGTTTTGGAAATTTGTTACTCATAGGTATTTTAAAATTTTGATGTCTTAATTTAGTGGAAGTCTGAATTGCGTACTTAAAGGACACTTTGATATATTTTAGCATCTATAACATTTATTTCCTTATCGGATTCAATATTTTTTGTTGTGCTAAAATTTTAGATATAATTCAAAATTGAAACTTTGTCAACATTTATAACATTGTTTTCTCTATTAGATTTGATATTCTTAATTCATAATTTCATTTCTAAATTTTTCCCATATCTCATACTCATGTAGTTCACATCATTGGTGAACATATGCTTACAAGTCTATTGACTAAAGGCCTACCCATAGAAGCTTATATGGGTTTTGTTCAATATATGATATTACCTTGATTTATTGAGAGTATGAATTGAGTCCTTAAAGGGCTTTTATGATGTAATTTAACGTCTTAAATGTTCACTTTTTTAAGATTTTGAAACTATGTATGTGATCATATTAATATTATTTGTTTTTTTATCTTTTTTTAATGATCTTGTGTTGTTTCGTTTATGAGTTTTATATGTTTTTCTTTTTATATATATGTTAGTTGCTTAATTTTAATTGATGATTATTCAATTAATTGTTCTAATAATCAATTAATACTATGTAACTGGAAGATTGTTGAAATATTTTTTAAATATTGTGGATTAACATTAAGTAATTATTATTTTGGTTTATTGGGTTAATTAATCAAGTAACCAATTTTGACATAAACTAATAATGGATTAGATCTGAGTTAATTGTAGGTGAATGATATGTTGAATTACCCACAAGCCAATTGGATAAAAGTCCAAACTTGTAGGTCAAAACTTATCAGTAGTTATCTTATTATATTATTGACTAAAGGCTAAGAGAAGGATTTTTTTTTATAAGGCAATTTATAAATTATGATATTCAGTTATAGATAGTTGGGGAAGTGGGTAGGTATTTATTTAAATAAACAAATAATTTAATTAATTAATTATTTAAAGCCCAATGTATTTTCAACATGCCTTAATTCCTAAATTCTGATTAATCCATGGCCACATTAAAGGTCTTTTTTAGATTAATTTTTATTGATGATTTATTTATATTATTTATAATCTTCCAAATTTTTTTCAACATTTTCTTCTTTCAATTTTTTGTCAACTAAGTGAATGGAACACACAAATGTAACCACATGCACTCCCTTATCTCTCCCTCTTTTTACTTTTTATTTTTTCACTTTCTATAAGCTGAAAAGAAAAATTAAGGAGATCCAATTTGGTTGCTTTGCTCCAAAAGTTTCAGTTAAGTCAGTCAAACAAAATAAAGATGAGTATTATTAGAAGATGTTAAAGTAAGATCATGTTTTATAGGGATTTGAACTTCATCCTTTACATTTACGCCCTAACATCAGATTTTACAGTCCAAGTCAAGATAGAAATACTAATTTTTTGAGGGAGAACAAAAAAAGATATTATCCGACTTTTATTCATTATTGAAGTGTTCATTTCACTTACTCAAAGATTTGGTTTAATTTAGATTGTTGAAATAATTTTAGTGGATTATTATGAGAACAATTTTATGTAATAATTAATTAGACAATCAATATTAATTTAAATTAATAATAGATTGAATCTTTATTAACAGTAGATAATCAATTATGGGTCGGATTGTTCACTTGTTTATTAGATAGAGATTATAACTTACAACATAAACTTAGTTAATAATTATCTAATCAAATTATTAAAAGAGTGTGAGTACCAGACTCAATTTAAATAAGTATTATTATGCACTTATTTTAAAATTATTAAAATTATTTTTTTAATAAATAAATAAAATAAGATGACTAAATAATTTATAAATAAGATCATTAGTTACTCTAGAAAAACTCTAATTATAGTTATCTCAAATCTTTTCAAAATTTTTTCTCAAAATAAGTTAGGGTTTTATGAGTCATTGTATTTTTTTCTATCTTTAAAAAGTTTTGCCAATGTCTACTGCATATTTAAGTAAGATTCTTATTCAAAATTGGGTCAACAAGCATTATTTAAAGTAGGAAAACCTTGTCTGAGTTCGCAGGCTTCTTTCCCATGTAAGTACCAATTTAAAATTTTGTGACTAGATTACCAAGAAAACAAATTGAGGCCAATTATATTTTATCTAACAAGGAATTTCATGAGATTGCCAAAGCATCACCGTCTTTTTGCAGTATTGGAACCGACCATGGACTAAGCAACTGGTCGGCTAGTAAGGAGGAAAGAAAAACAAAAACAAATCTTTGAATAACATAAAGTAACGTATAAGTAAACCGAAAGATAACTAACCCGACTTTGTATCGTTAAATCAGTTAAAATGATCTTTCATCCTAAGCTTTTTTTTCTTTTTTTTGGAAATGCTCTTGAATCTAAATTAACTCAACTTTAAATTTTTTGAAAGGAGAAATTAAAGAAAAGGCTACCAACCCCGCCCCTTCGTCCTTTCTTTCGATTCAAACAAAAAGAAAAGGTGTCCAACAGCAAGCCACGTGCCCACCCAACACCATCCATCCGGGACCGTCAACATTCATTCATACCTACTAAATTGCTAATTGCCCTTTGGTTGATGCAGACTTTTCTTTTTGATCCCTCGTAGATGCTGATTTTCAAAATAGAGTTGCTCCCTCTGAGTGCTAGTTATTTATAATTTTTTAGAAAAAAAATAGTTTTTTAATTTTTTATTATCATAAAATTATAATTTTAATCTCCTACTTACTAAAATGTTTAAAATAGTATTTCATATATTAAAAAATATTATATTTAATATTTTATTTTTTAAAAAATTATCAAATGAAGTATTTCAACTAAAACCTTAAACTTTAAATTTAAGAGATTAAATTTGCTTTTTTTTTTTTTTTTTAAATAGAGATCAAATGAGGATCATTTCTGATATTTCAATAGATAAGGAACCAATATATTTATATATTAGAACCAATAGTTTAAAAAATGATTGATATTTTTGTTTTTTCATCTGAGGAAGGAAATATAAGAGGTCTTTCGTTTAGAGCTTTTATTATCGAGAAAATTGGTATAACTTAAAGAAACAACAAAATTGAATGATTTTGTACTAAGATTTTATTTTTACATAAATTTATCTACTAATTCTTAAGCAATGATGAATAAAGGATTTGATTTTAAAGAAGTGAAAATTTTTTAATCAAATATTTGAATTAAGAGAAACAAATTCTTATAATTTAAGAAAGTAAATTGTTATAAATTAAAAGATCAAATATATAAAAGTTGATATTTTAAAAATTCAAAAAATTGACCACCGCGCACTTCCCATTGAATCTATCTCTTAAGGCTATAATAAATCTCACTGTATCATTTTCTAAGCATATTTTATGGAAGAGGCAACAAGTAGGCAAACATGACATTTAGGCTTTGTATGGTACCAGGGAGGAAGAGGCAATGGAACCAGAAAGAGAGAGGCAAAAGAAGGGAAGGGCGTTTGGTATGGATTTGAAAGGAGAATATGAGAGCAAGGAATGACATGCTACATTACTAAATTGCCCTCAAAATGTTCTCTTTCATCGTCTCCAACTAGTTGGATCTTTTAATGCATTACTTTTGGAGATTTAGTTTTATTGATCCCAGTTGAAAAAATAAATATTTTTAAAAATAAATAAATAATACTTGAAATAATATAATTATTTTAATATCTCATGAAATATTTATTATATAGTAAAAATTAAAAAATTATTTATTAATATTTATTATAAATAATTTATTTTTTTATTAAGACTATCCTAAAATTCATTTTTTTAAAAATATCAATTTAACAATTTTAGCATATGAGCATTTTGATATTTTTGTAATTTCATTTCTCTTTCTATTTTCAATGCATCAAACAATTTTGACATTAGAACTTTTCATTTTATTTCATTCTTATTTTCTTTCCTATTTCATTTACCATCCAATTTCTTTCCGCACAGCAAACAATCCTTAACGGAGTTTCAACTTTTGTGTAGCTCGTTCTCTTCCTACCATTAAACTTAACAGTAGAGCTAGATTGAGGCCTGCACTAAACAACACCACCATCATCAACCTTTCTCCTTTGTACCTGAAAGCATCCTCACATACCCAAAGCTCAACGCTTTTTTATTTTTTTGAAGGTATCCCTTCCCTCAATTTGAATATAAGATTAATTCCTTTTAATTTGATTGAATATAAAGAACAGAAATTTTTTTTTCTAATTGGCATCTTTAAAAATTAAATTATTGTTGGAACATTTTAACCAAGTAAATGTTTGACGGTTGAAATATTTAAGTAATTATTACATTTAATGACATTAGATAAAGAATTTATTAGTTGGCATTGTTCAAAATAAGATTGAATTTATATATTATAAATAACTTGAATCCATCAAAAACATACTCTACCTTACGGTCTATCTAGAGGTAATTATCCAATTTTATACTAATTAGAGACTATCCTTTATATATATATATATATATATATATATATATATATATATATGTATATTTCCTTTTGAATGACTCTTCGAACTCACCCTCCCATTGAATTTCTGATATATTTCTGTAATTCTATTATCCATCATGCAATCTCCCTCTTACAGCTTATTTTCTTCATCCTATTTGAATGAATGACAATGTTAAGGAACTTTTTGAAGTAGACAAGAGCGTTGAGGTTTTAAAAGACTATTTTAAAATATTTTAAATTTAATGGATTGATTTTAAATATTGAATAAAATTAAGACACTAAATTACTAATTTACCCTTTATTCAATTGTTATATGGTGGTGTCACACTGATACAAAGGCCACATATAATATGAAGAATGGAACATGAAGTTCATCCATTAAAAAAATGTACACCACGTGCATCCACAACGTAACGTGAGATGGTCTTATGGCAATTCCGGAGTACATCCTTTGTACTCTAGCGCTTCCTCTTCATTAGCGATTAGTTGCTACGATTATATTTGGAGTTCTCTCTCTCTCTCTCTCGCTCTATCCTTCCTCGCGGCCTGGCATCTATTGGATCTCTTTCCCTCGAAATTAGGGTTTATAGCCTTCGCAGCGTCTGTTTGAGATTCCTGTTTTCCTTCCTCTCTCGAGCTCTCTGATTTTATGTTCCTTCCACTTCACCTAGATTTGCCGCTATTTCAAGGGTTTTCGGATCAGGGGAGCTCCTGCTTCCACCTCTGCTGATTCCATTTCTCTTTCTTTCTCCTCCAATATTTTTCCTCCCGACATGTTTTGGAAGCTCACTTCTATATCTGCCTCCTCTCCTGTAAGTTATTACTGTTCTTGCTTTGAGCTTCATTACCTTGCTAATTCACTGTCCGAGGTTGATTCGTTATACTTTATTTAAACCGCAGTTCAATTTTGGGATTTTGTCTCCTCTCAATGATTTAAACATCACTTAGTTTTCCCCTTCAAGCGGCATTTATTCGGCTATTTTAAATTTTTATCAACCAGTTGTTATTCCGTTATGCTGACTATGTTATTATAGTATCATTGGACGGATCGACCTTAACTGTCGTGGGTTTTCATGCTTTCAATTCTTAGAAATTATAATTACAGCAATTAATAGACTTGCCCCACCCCACTTTCCGCCTCCTGTTTCTTTTAACTAATCTGCTTTAGAGTCTTACTTTCTAAGGAGGATCTCAATTAGGAACGATTGATGCATCTTAGCAACTTATTTAATTATCATCTTTTTAAGCACTTCTCAGCGAAGGCAGCATTCATTTACTTTGAAAGTCTTATTTTATCGGATATTCATATGGGCATACTACGCTATGTAAAACGATCAAGATTTACATTAGTTAAATATACTCAATTTATTTTATATTGATATGAGTTCAAAGGCAGTTCGTAACAACATGCATTTACGTGCATAATTATCATATTTTTCCCACACTTCGTGTCATTAATATTATGGAGTGGAATTTTCAAATTAAAGTTCTTTCAGTCAATGGTCAAAGTATTGAGCGGTTTAAAGCTTGCTGAACTTGTTACTTGCTTCCCGAGTCCTCTTTTCATAATCCGATAAGTACACCTTGTGTTTCTGGTGCTTTACAGGTGGATGCAATATTGGACAAGGAGAACTTCACTTTGGAAGAGCTTTTGGATGAAGAGGAAATAATCCAAGAATGCAAGGCCTTAAACAGTCGTCTCATTAACTTGTATGTTGTGCATATATTCTCTATCTGTCCAAACCTGGTTTACAATTTCTATACACTTTTAATCCGAAATGTAATTACACAAAACACACACTTGATATGCAATAATATAGATGATTTCATAAATGGTAATGATATAGTCTTTTTCCTCTAGTCTGAGGGATAGAGCTCAGGTTGAGCAATTACTACACTACATTATTCAAGAACCACCAGAAGATGCTGAAAGCAAGCGGGCCTTCAAGTATGCAGTTTGAACAGATAATTGGTTGAATCTTTTATTTCAATGTTTCAAGTTACCTCTTTCCCATATTTTAGAATCTAATCTTTGATTTGTGATTTAGGTTTCCATTCATTGCCTGTGAGATTTTTACATGTGAAATTGATGTCATTTTGAAGACTTTGGTTGAGGAAGAAGAGGTTTATACTTCATTTGATTCATGATAAATTTTTAGTAAATTTGAAGTTATGTAATAATGCTATATTTGTAATGATTTCTGATTTCATTTCTTGTAATTGCAGCTGATGAACTTACTATTCTCCTTCTTGGAGCCTGACCGTCCTCATAGTACCTTGCTGGCTGGGTACTTTAGCAAGGTACTCCTGATGGTGCTGGAAGTTGTTTGTGTGACATTTTGTCAGCAAAGCTCACCTTTACCGAGTTAAAACCACCTGATTGATGCATTGTTCTATGTCATTTTTCAGGTTGTTGTTTGCCTAATGATTCGCAAGACTGTGCCTCTTATGAATTATGTTCAAGTGAGTAAATTAGCATGCTTTTGTAGCAGAATTTGGTAATTTTATTTGATATTACAATTTTAAGGTGATAGCAAAGCTACAGGTATAAATATAATTACCTTCTTGGCATTTTCCTGAGGCCCTTCTTGCACCTCCGTGTGGTCTTCAGCCTTTAGCTGTCCGATTTGTGGTCTTCTTGTGAATTCATTTTTTATTTATGCTTCAGCGTACATTTTGCAGGCCCATCAGAATGTTTTTCGCCAATTGGTTGATTTGATAGGAATTACATCCATTATGGAGGTAACTTTCTTCTGTTTCAGTGGTAGTTATAGCCATTGCTGTGACTTTCTAAGTTGTTAAATGGATTCCTGAGATAAGCTCTCTGCACAGGTTTTGGTTCGATTAGTAGGCGCTGATGACCATGTGTATCCCAATTGTATAGACGTGATACAATGGTTGGTTGATAGCAACCTGCTAGAGATGATTGTTGATAAATTAAGTCCATCTGTGAGTATCGCATCTCTCTGAATTTATGTTCCTTTAGCCAGGTTTTGTTCATTAGTTGTTTGGTGTCCATGTGCTTGGTACTAGCTTATTTAGACATATGTCTTTTGGGGTTACTTATATTCGCACCATTGATCTACTATATAGCGTAATGTTCTCATGTTGAGTAGGAGACACTTCTTTTTTTGATTAGCAGATGGTCCCTAGGATATTTTTAAACCTATTTTACCAAGTATTCCACACTTTCAAATGATTTAGTAATACCAGGCATGTTCACTGACCTTACTTGGGGCTATAACAGTTGAACTTAGGGTTGTTCTATAAGCTAGAGATTGGCCATTTGAAGAGACTTGTCTAATTGACAACATAATTTGATAGGGATGCCTACTAATGTTGGCTGGTGTTTTTTTTTATATGTCCTTTTTGGCTCACATAAAAGAAATCTAGGAGGGAAAAAACGTAGAAAGAAATCAATCCTTCTGGGAAATGGAAAGAAATACTTGGTAAAATTATCCCAATTTAGTAGCGATTCTTGCATTCAAGTTTATAGGTTCTTTTCTGCTTCATTGTCCTTCGTTGTTATTTATCTGACAACTAGTTTTGTACTGGAACCAGAGTCCTCCTGAAGTTCATGCCAATGTAGCTGAAACGTTGTGTACGATAACTCGAAATGCCTCATCTGCTCTTGCAATTAAACTTTCAAGCCCAAGGTATGGATTGTAAGGCCTAATAGTCTGTTGCTTTATTATGTATGATGAATTAATTAATAAATTGTTGTTAATATGCAGTTTTGTTGCAAGAATTTTGGGTCATGCTTTGGAAGATTCACAATCAAAGTCTAGCCTTATTTACTCTCTTTCAGTGTGCATTTCTTTGTTGGATTCCAAAAGATCTTCCAGCTCTTTTCCCCTTTTTCATTCTTTCCGTAGTCAACACATGTATGAGACTTCAGTTCCTGTTAACCCAGAAACGATTGGTGCAATGCTTCAAAAACTCGGTAATATTGAATTCATGTTTCTTCTGCTGTATTCCCATGTTGTTGAGAGTTATATATGCTCATTAATTCTATCTACCTTGAATGATTTCCTGATAAAAACTCATTTGAAATTGTGCATCTTCTGATGGCTTTCACAACAGGAAATTTGAAATTGTTTTGAATTTTGGTTTACAATTTTGTTGTTGTACATTACATTTAGGATGGATGCTGAATAAAACTTGAGGAAATTTGTTGTTATTTGGAGAAGTTTGTAAGGTTTATTTAACTGGTTTAAGTTATTAAACATATAATTGTTTATTGATATTTAAATTTTAAAGAAAATTGCAAAGAGGGCAAACACTAGTGTGCAGGAGGTATATAAGGATGAGCCCTCAAAAACAGAGAAAGATGTATCTATACTTTGTTTTATGTCATCGTTGTTGATTTCTTAGTTGTTTACCTTTTTTTATAATTAAACTTCGTTTATTTTGTCCTTTTTTTGAAGTAAAATTTCAAGAAGTTACTTTGCTTTATGTGTCCTGTGAAAATTAAAACCTCTGGAGAGTTATGCTTTTTAACAATTATGGGATTATCTTGAGCTTGCCTCTAGAAAGGGGGTTCATTACTTATCCTATAAGTAGGACTACTGGAGGTTCTCCACTGAAATGGTTGTATGTGCTTTAAGTTCTAAATTCTTTTGTTAGTTGGTGAATTATGAAAAACTTGTTTACCTGTTTCTTTTTTCCCATCCCTTTCCTCTCAGGTTCCTGGTTTTGTTTGATTGTTTGTTTTTTTTTTTTTTTTGGTTGGGTATTTGAGGCTGGTGATGAGGTTATGAAGCATGACATGGGCACCATTTCGTTTCTGTGGTTCAAAATCTCACATTTTTTGTTTGCAGGTGACTTGCTCGTGCTTTTGCATGTGTCATCTGATGAGAAGGTATTGCCTACAACATATGGAGAATTAAGGCCTCCACTTGGGAAACATCGATTAAAGGTTAGATGTTCTGATTTTATCATAAGTATGTCATGCATTGCTTTCTTCATCAAATCTATGTTGCGGTTCGATTGCATTTAATTTGTATTGTAATCTAAACTTTGTATATTCCCACTAAAGGACGATCTGACATGATCTTTGAATATATTTTCTGTTTCTGACCAATCTGCAATTCGTTTCAGATTGTTGAGTTTATTGCAGTACTTTTAAAAGCTGGAAATGAAGTGGCAGAAATAGAATTGGTCAACTCAGGAACCATTCGACGAGTCATTGATCTTTTCTTTGAGTAAGCAACTAATAATATTGGGTGAAAGAGTTGTTGATGTCTACCAAAATTTTGATTTTTTTTTTTTTTTCACGTAGATATTTCTTAGCTTGACTGATGACACATTTCTCACTTGTTCTATTTGTATTTGTCTAATACAGATTTCCATACAATAATGCGTTACACCATCACGTAGAAAGTATAGTACTATCATGTTTGGAGAGCAAAACTGATGTCATTGTTGGTCATCTTCTCCGAGAGTGTGATTTTATTGGAAAAGTTCTCCAAGCGGATAAAAACCCTGTTCTTTCTGGTGACAGCAACCAGGTAAATGGATTGATATCAAACTGACAGATGGGAGGTCAAATCTTGGTCGTTTTTATATTAACCTTGCACACTGTTGGCTGTTGAGTCACAATTTATAACTCTTAAACTATGGATGCAAAGAAACATAATTGGCTTCTAAGATATTCAATAGTATGTAAGATCAAGCATCATAATTTATTATGATCTTTTTGAATAAGAACATATTTATGCTGAAGTAACAAAATTAGAGGTAATGCATAATACTTTGTATCCAGACATCTGTTGTGAGTCTATTAGAACCTCTTTTAACTAAGTCACAAGTGATCTTGCAGCCAACTGTACCTGCTGCTGGAAAACAGGCACCACGAGTGGGAAACATTGGACATATAACTCGATTTGGTAACAAACTTGTTCACTTGGCTCATAACCACAGCTGCATACAGGCCTGTCTACAGGTTAGTTATGTATTATATATTTCTTGGTGCAGGATTAAAAGATTAATGTTTTGAATTTTGATAAGAAGCAGCATAGGAAATTTTCCATTTGTATAAATATGTAGGACCCATAAAATATGCCTCTTTTTGAAGATTTGATGTTTTGATTTGAAACTCATGTACATGTAGCCATAGCTTTTGGCATCTTTTATTGCCTGTAATGATCTTCCATTTATGCTCATCTTCTTCTGTGTCAAGGATCTGTGCATTGTGGCTTGTGTGTCCTTTATGTATTTAGTTCACACTTAATAATTGTTTAAGTAACAATGGGACCAAATGTGTTTTGACTTCAGAGCTAGGGTTCTTTCTTAAAGCATTGCCACTGTTTTGTATGTGTTCTTTTGTGGAAAAAGTAAAACTTATCATCTTTGGCTGGTTCATCTATCACCACCTCACTCTCTCCGATGACTAGTTCTCCCTTGTGGTTTGTATTTTCGTCTCTATTTCTCTCTCTCCCTCTCTCTCCCCCATTGGTATGAAACTTTGGACAAGCAAAGGATGCTTAAAAGAAGCCAATCCTTGAATTTGAAATTATGAGTTTTCACTTACACGGTGAATACTTTATGCATGGATCTAGATGGGTTAAACTTTTATCTACTGGACTTCAACTTGATTTGTTTAACTTATGCAGGAAAGTAGTGAGTGGAATGAGTGGCAAGCTACAGTTCTGCAGGAGCGTAATGTGGTTGAGAATGTTCTCCGTTGGGCTTGTGGGTGAGCCCTAATCTCATTTGTCTGGCTCAAATGCTTTGCAAAGAGTTTTACTGGCAGGGTCAAGATGTTTTTGTTTAGTGTAATATCTTTGTTGGCAGTGTTAAATTTTCTTCTAGTTATATAACTGTAAGTAGGCAAGACACCATGCCCTTATATAAATAGCCAAGACCACAAGTGAGATTACCTTGATTAAAAAGGGTTGGGTGAGCTTGATTCTTTGTGAATGACATTAGAAACATAGAATAGTGTATGTATGTAACTAACAATTTCAATATAGATTATTGCAAGTTTCTTTATTTGAAGAAAAACTATATATTAGTGATGACTGATGAATGCGTATGATGTTTCCTCAACATATTTTAGATAAGGCTGTAATAACTACTTTTTTTTATGTGGCACTTGTTTACTTATTTTTATTTTTCATGGCTTGGTGCATTTATGATCTCTAATTAGACCTTTTATTTGTGTTTTCAATGTTCTGTTTGATATGTTATGAATCCTTTCTCATCCTGCATCATCTTTTTCCTTGTGTGCAGACGACCTACTGCATTACAAGATAGGATGAGGGATAGTGATGATGATGACCTTCATAATAGGGACTACGATGTTGCGGCATTAGCAAATAATTTGAGCCAAGCTTTTAAATATAAAATTTATGGAAATGAGGATAATGAAGAGGTGTGTAGTTGGCTGCCTCCTCTCCCCATCTCTGTGCATGCATGTGCACATTTGTGTGTGTGTATGTGCTTTCTTGAATCCTCTCATTCTTTTTATCCAGTTTTGCCTCCTGGATTGGGCACTATTGATTTGTGGGTTGTATGAGCAGGAAAACCTATATACTGGACTAATGCTTTGATTGTCTTGGTTTCAGGACCATGGAGGACTTGATCGAGATGATGAGGTAAAGGTTTTGATTAGCATTTGGTCATTAAAGTAATTTTCTATGGTTGACTTTGCCATTTTGGGGAAAATGGGAACTGGCTTGGCTAAATAAAATGGAAAAAAATGCAATTTTGGTCCCTTACTTTTGGCCTCGATCAGTTTTGTCCTCCAGTGATGAAAAACTGAACAAATTTGGTCCCTTAGAAGGACCATTTTGATCTTTGTATGACCATTATTTTTTGGAGGGTTTCATCTTTAGATGACCAAATTGATCTTGATCCCAAAAGTGGGGGACCAAAATTACATTTTTCTCAAATAAAACGTCAACCTCTTTTGAAAATTGGGT
The DNA here is from genome assembly GCA_037074485.1 of Delonix regia. Taxonomy (NCBI): domain Eukaryota; kingdom Viridiplantae; phylum Streptophyta; class Magnoliopsida; order Fabales; family Fabaceae; genus Delonix; species Delonix regia. The sequence goes on along the minus strand of CM073456.1, from coordinate 14,713,330 downwards.
GACTAACACATGCTCTTTATTCATACAAATCTGAAGTACGTCGCTGATGTGTGCTGTAATTTGTAATTTACCATATGAGTATTAGTTGCCCTACCTTTAAGTGAGTCCCAAGTGATATAAGCATTTTTGTCATAAGAATAAACCCAATTATCTACTAGTCTTCTAGTATTTTTTTAATTAGTTCGATGGTGCATTGATAAATTTGTTGCATAAAAATGCAGGATGTCTACTTTGATGATGACTCTGCTGAAGTAGTCATATCGTCTCTAAGACTTGGTGATGATCAAGGAAGGTAAGTCTCTTATGTTACATAACCGGTATTTTATGTTAGGAGGAATTAGATTAAGTTGTGGATTAATTGACCAGTACTTTTGTCTGTTGTGTCCAGCTCATATCTTCCCATATTTTCCTGTATGCTTCATCTTCCACTTGGCATCCATTCTTTCCCTAAGTTTTTATTCACTTCTCAAGACAATGACAAAGAATAGTGGAGGATGTAGTCACATAATCTTGAGAAAGAAATATCCTTTGAATGCAACTATAGTAGAAGGCAATACTGATTTTTGATATGGAAGAAACAACATATTCTATTAGCCTTATTTATATATCTAAATGTTTATATATCCTCTAGCAGGGATTTTCAGCCTTTCCCTCAGATCCTTCTCTCATTTTTGTGGTTCTTATAGCAGTAATTGACTACAATCCACATATGTTCTTATCCTGTGGTAGAAATAGAATGCACTCATTTATTAGCTTAAGCAGACGAGATGTTTTTCTGCTTGATGTTGTGACTGTTGTCTTTGCCTCCTTATGCTATTCTCCTCCATTGAGTGCAGAAATTAATATATAGTGAGTTTGGACACGTGGGTTAGAAATTTGCTGAATGTGGAAGATATGCACTATTCAAAATTTTTGGTGATAAACTATGATAAAAGTAAACTTTAAAATGATGCTGAAACTGAAATGATCGTTACATGATTATTTTTACAATTTTACATACATATATTTATATTGTCAGGTTATTTATTTGGATCTTTCCACCTTGTATGAAGAAATTTATTCAAAAATTTAATTTCTCCACTGACTTATGTTCTATGCCAACTTTTCACTGGAATTATATGGTTGTGTTGAATCTACCATTTTGGGGATACTTATTAGCAGCCTAACTTTGGATCTCTGTTAGTGTTTCTCTATATAAATTTTCATTTTAATATAGAAATAAGAAGTCTTTTTTTATTATTATTTTATTTTATTTTTATGCAGTAGTCTTTTTACAAACTCCAACTGGTTTGCATTCCAAGATGACAGAACTGGTAATTCACCTGGGGGTACATCGTCATCTGAGATGATGGATGAGATTAACTTGAATGGAGCGGCAAATGGTGGTAACAACAGTAGTGATGATGAGGTAGTGGTAGGAGAGGATGAAGAATTGGCTGAAAGCAAAAATGCTGTGAATGACACATCTAACCTTGGCACAAACTTCTTCAGTGGATTGACTGATAGCAATTCCATGAATGGTGGCACATTAAACTTGGAAAGTGAGAAGGCAAGTGCTGCACATGATATGGGATTCTTCCGGTTTGAGGCATCAGATGAGGACTTATTTGGGGCTAGGCCATTACCTGACTGGGTGGGATGGGCTGAACCGTCAGATATGCAAGTTCCTGGTTCAAGCACGAATCCCTTTGTTGATCATGATGAGTCTGATGGCAATCTATCCACTAAACCTCAATTAAGCAGCCCTAATTCTAATTCACCTTCAAATGGGGAATCCGCATCTGCAAATGGTTTGACAACTACTAGCGATTCAAGTGAGCGGGAAGGGGACTTGAGTCAAAGATCGGTAGCAGTACCCTCTCTTTTTGAAGAGGATGTTGAATTTGTAGGTGTGGAATTAGAAGGCACTGAGAAAGCTATGGAACAGGCTCTCAAAGAAGGGATAGTCGGGGAAGCAGGACCATTGAAAAGAAATGTAATCCCGAAAGTGCCAGAAAAGGATAACCCCGAGGAGGGTGGACCTGGAATGAAGGAATTCAATGACGCCAATTACTGGAGGGTCGACCAAGAGGTTGCTGTTCTGGAGTGAGATGGGACAGTGGTATGTCTTGTTTCTGTTGCTTGTATGAATAGTTGGATCGTCACCCCATTCTTGGTTCGCAAGGGCGCAGCAAATTTATGTACAGTGTATTTTTGTTCCGATTAATGTCTGTCTCTGTTCTTCCTGCTTGTTAGATACTATAACCTTTGTTTATTATTTGAAGTTTTGCCCCCTGTACGTGATTTATGGGGTTCCCCCACATTTATGGAAATTTATTTAAAGTCTTCGTTCAGGGTTCATTTACACTTTTGATCTTAACATACTCTCAGTTTTGTATGTCGCTATCTGATGAACTCTGGGGGGCTTGTTTCTGGATCCATTATAAGGATGCCCAAATGAAAATGATACAACGAGTGAGTGAATCTCATATAATTGTCAGTGGTTTTATCAGTTCGGGTTCAAGAGTATGTGACTCTTGGTTAAGAAATCTTGGTACTACCAGGAAGCTTGAAAAATAGTGTTAGCCCCTATTTATGATTATCTCGATATCATTAGTAATCAACGAGTGCATCACCAATGACCTCAACTGCATCTAAAATTGTAATAATGGAAGAAAATTACCAAAAGAAAGCGATCATTTCAGGCCAAAAATTCACTTAGCCTGATGATGTTTTGAAACAAACCACAATGATAATTTTACAACCATATCAAGTGATACCGTCTCTAATTTAAAATTTTAATATCATGATGATAAGTAGAGTGAAGATAAGACTCTGGCCATGGACCTTACTACGTCGCAAATCTTCCTTTCTTTTTTCTAACTACTGGCAACTCAAAGAAATCAAGCTTCATGAACTTTGGCTTTGGAAACTTCTTGGAACATGCTCTTGGGGAAAAATTTTAAATAAGAATCTGTTCATTACTTCATCGTAATCCATAAGAACTACATAATCGCTTACTTCAATCGAGTAGATTCTGAAATTATTTGTACTTGGTGAAATAGATGACCTGATAAATTTCTTTGAAACGGATGACCTTAATTAATTTTAGGCAATTAGATAAAAGTGTAGTTCAAATTTTTATTAATAATTATATAAGTGGTTATTTTTGTTATTTGTAACCGTAGGACAATAACTAAAGAATCTTTCGTAATAAATGCCACGGTATTCAATTCCTTTAGGGTCTCGTTAGACATCCTTAACTAATAAAATTAGTCAATAATTATTTATTGTACTCATTATCAATAATAATAAATATTCGTAAATTAATTTGTTATAAATAATAAATACATCTTAACTACTATCCTTAAGACACTGGTTAACAAAATACATTTCTTTATGTCATTAGATTATTTGTAGTGGGAATATTTAACTGTAAAATTTTCAATAAATATTAAAATATTAGATTCTTATTAAATGTCTTATATTTTATTGTATATTTTTTATTTAAAAAAATATAATAAAATATCTTAGATCAAAATTCAATTATTAAACACTGACACAGACTTAGCAACGCCTGCCGTATGACCATTTGACTTGTAATATATTGCTGTTTAACCTTTTATAATAAAATTAGTTAATGGTGGGTAAGTCGTGGTCGTGCCTGCTAGTTTTGCAACTTAAAAAGCATATAAACTCAATTGTACAGACTTCCTTCACACACAAAAATATTTTGAATAAAAACAAACTTGTGATAAAAAATCGTACAACATATATGCTATTCCATATAAATTTCCTTCATTTTTTAGTCAAATCACATACAAACTGATGATATTAAGAAACGTGTAATTATTTGCTACAAAAAGTCAATCTCATCACATTCACCTCACTTGAATAAAAGTAGAAGAAAAACTAAATGTAAATTTTAAGTATTTGACATCATATTTTTTTAATAAACCTATAATAAATAATTTTTTTCTAACTTGCTATTATTTAATTAAAAAGTTAAAAGCATATTTAAAAGTATGACGCAGAACTATCTTAAATTTTGAGTCATTCTTCTTTACATCAAACCTTGATAATAGATCCCTCTAAATTTGAAATTATATGCAAATGACCCCTTATCATTAGTTAATTCATAATATTACTAAGAAAAATGCGATATATCAAGATATTCTCTACACATAATCTAAAGTTTAATGAATATATCGGCACAAAAAAGAAAGTTTAAGAAAATTTTTTAATCGGATTGTGTTACTCTCTTATTAGTAAATGGGATAGAGATTAAGGATTTATTGGTAAATTTCAATATAATCTAAAGTTTAAAAACTTGGAGGCATTTTATAGTATGGACTTTGGAATAGACGTTGGCGTGAGGGAAAGGGAAGAGAGGAAGAGGTGGGACTTGGAAGGTGAGGGTCAAATCAGAGAAGCCATTGCCGGAACGGCGACTTAAAAACTAATTAATATTTTTATTTTTTATTACATTTAATTATTAAATTTATTGATTTTATTTTTATAATAACACTACTCTTTTTTTTCTCAGAAGATGTTATCAATCATTTTTATTTTTAAAAATATATAATTAATTTCTAACCATTTTTATATCTCCGTACATTTAAATAGTATTACATATTACACTTAATTTTTGTTTATTTTTTAAACTAATCTTTCTATATAAATTTTCATAAGATATTAAAAGTAATATGAAGATATTACTTTGATGTATGAAAATAAAATTTATTAGAGACTAATTATAATTTTTTTAGAAGAAAATAATTATAACCCTTCAAAAATAAATGATAATATTATCATAAAAATAAAATAAAAAATTATTAATTAGATATAATAACAAATACTAATTATTACTTTCAATGTAATAATAATGTTTCGCCACTTTACGTCATGCCATTTAAGAAAAATAATCCATTACCATTATTCCAAGGTAAAAACACTTGTGAGTTTTAAATCATATGCAAATACTTTCATATCCTTCAATACTACTTGATAATGAATCGCCTCCCAAACTTTAAATTTTGTGTAAGAAAACCTGTTAGTATATTATTTTACTAACAAAAACATAATATATAAAAAGAAATATTTGCACATAACGTAAAAATTTAAAGGAATTATTTGCATAAAAATAAAATTGAAGAGTTCATTTAACATAGGTTATTTGTATAAACCTAAAAGTTTAGGAGACCTATTATCATATTGTGAATGTTAATAATTATATGCATACGACTGAAGAAGAACATTCTAGTTTTAAATTTGTCCACGATCTTCTTACAGACAAAACAAAGGTGCTTTGAGTTTCTAGGCTGCTTTGTTTGAAATTTTACGAGGTGAAGTCTGAGTTCAATGCTGGCGTTAGGCAGATTGCGTAGATTGGTAAATTTTCCACGGAGAGAGAGAAGCTTCTAATGGGCAAACAGACGCCGCCATGTCTCCTTTGACAGGACTGTTCACTTTGATTTCACACAATGCTACTCTAGTCTGAGAAGAGACAAAGTCTTCCTTTTTATGATCATAATCTTTGATATTAATTTTCATTAAGTCATTATCTCAGGCAGAAAAAGCTTCAGAATACCCACAAATAGAAGACCATAAAGTCGGAGGAAAAATATAATATCAACGAAGGACAAGTTCAGAAAAGTCTATAACAAGTCAAATTCAAAGCCAAAATTTTGAATCTTTTGAATCAATTTCATACCACTATGAAATTCTGAACATTTGGTTTTCTTGTCTAAATAGACTGCGTCCGCTCTAGTCAGAAAGATTGGAGAAACCAAAACCGACATTTATAGCACAAGAATATTTATGGTCAATAACTTTCACAGAGCTAGCGAGGTGGTCTGGGAGACACACAGCAGCACAATGTTGAAAAGTAAAGAGGCCTAATGGAAACAAAATCTTGGTTAATAATAACACTAATATCATGATAATAGTTGACCATGATACAGACACCATTGTTTGTTGGAACATATAGACACTTACAGAAAACAAAGATGCTAATGTTCATAATAGATTCAATTCATTTTCAGCAACTCCCAAATCTATGCCCTTCAACTTCTGGTCAATCTCATGCCACTCCATATTAATGATATATGCTGAGAGTACCAGTTTGATATGATTTGATGCATCTATTCCATGCCAGTTGCTGCAAAACAGATTTCTAAGTCACATGGAGGAACAAACAATTACACAGAAAAAAGAAGAATCCCTTCTTGGTCACCGTTTGGCTGGTACAGGAAAAGGCCAAGTAAACATACTACAGTATAAACTAAAAATTTAACCCCACGAGGCCATAAGGATTCAATTAGAAATATGAAGGTATAGCAAAACAGCTCAGTTTCTCACCTTAACTTCTAAAACCCTTTGCTGCCTGAATCTGTCAGAATTGTCAATCTCTTTGCTGTTTTCATAAAGTCACTGCAGTGTGATCTCAGAGGAACATAAACACAATAAGTATATATAGGACAGTGAAAAATATAAGCTAGACCTTCATGACAGGGCCAGGCTTAAGTTCTCAGTGAAAATAAGATAATAATTGAAACTAGGAAGAGATAAAACAACATAAATGATACCTGAAGGGTTCTTGTCCAGTTTGCTTAACGGCACCAGTTGCATCGTAGTAGAGCACATGGCGCAACATTGCAGATCTTTCAATTCCAAACATGTTGGCCAGTCTCCTGTAAAGCTCTTCATAAGAACCAAGATGTGATAGGTCAAGGGTCCGCCCCACATCCTCTGATTCCATGAAAACCTTGCAATGACCACTATCCAAGCCTATTTGCCAACAATTATCAACACTAGAAGATTTTCCAGGTGAAAACTGCTGAGAAAGGCCAGATTGTGAGTCACCTGTTATGCATTTTGCTTTGTCCCTCTTCTCATCTGGCGAATCTTCTCCAGTAACATTCTGAGACAAATTATCACTAGAAAAGCTTCGACAAAGTTGTTGCTCAGTGAGTATTGGTTGACCAAAAAGCAAAAATGGGTGTCTCTTCACATTATCAGATTTCTCCGAACTCTTGCAAGAATTTCCCATGGTCAGCAAGCATGACAAGCTTTTATTGTTCTTACCATGGTTGGTCATGTTGCCACTGGACATCCTAGGATGTAAATCGAGCTGCTGGATGTTAGTTGGAAGCAACCCCAATTGCAGTTTATTGTTAAGGTGGAGATCTGAAAGAGATATTCCAAATTGAGCATGCCTGGCTCCCTGTATGCCTGCAGGAGCATTATCAGATAGACAACACAAGGGGCTGCTAGACCCAAGGGGGTTGCCTGAAAACGTTGGTATTGGAAATGGACCATCAAAGGGGAAGTCCGAGTGGTGTGGAAGCCGCAGCTTCTTCCTTGGTGAAGAAAAAGGTGCAAAATGAATGACTGGCATGTTCGATACTAATTCAACCAACCATGGGCTAACACGCTTCACATCCTTCAGCAACTCTGGCTCATCCCAAGTAACCTGTATCAATTATGTCAAGATCAATCAAAATTGCATGATTAATATCTCTACCAGAATGAATTGAATCAAACTCTGGAGTGAACACAATCAAATATACACAACAAACACCTCATACTACCAAAAAGATCTTGTTAATATTAAGTCTGCAAAGTGACACTGAGAGGTTATGAAAGAATTACCAAATACCAAATATAACCAACAATAGGCATTTCAAGTTATTCAACCTGGGAGGATTGAAGGTTAAACCCTTCGCCATCAAATAAAGATAGATAAAGGAGCATTTTCATAGAAATTGTGGGAATTCCAATTGCATGTTCGTTATTCAAGGAAAGTGAAGGTGTGCTGTGGCAGAGGATGCTTCAGGTATCATAAATTAGTGAGATCCATATTTCTAAAGCACTGTATTCCAACTTCCACGTAGAATTACAGAACTAGAATGTCCTGAAACCTCCATTTATAGTTCATAAAATCTGGACAATGAGAAAGCAAGAATAGTTCAACAAAGAACCATCAAAACTGAGGCCTTTTCACCTCATATCAACAAAAGGGATTAGAACAAGAATGCTTAACAAGAAGTAGGAGAAAAAATAGAAAAGAACATAAGAAAGTGGGAAAAGAGAGAGTACCTGAAGAAGACGCCAGGGGGAGTTGGGCCAACGCATGGGATCGACAACCTGAACAGAAGCTATGGTCCCCATGAACCAGCTTATTCTAGAAGAATCCTCAGTTTCAAAGGCCATCTTGAACCTCATCCCACTGCACCATTGAGTTCTCATTGCAGCCCTCACAGACGCAGCCTTAATACAAAACTCTGGAGTACTAGCTCGAGGATAATAAACGACTTCAAATGCCTGACCACTAGCAGCCAGTGTCACTGCTTCCACCACAGATTCAGGTCTCACTCTTCCTCTTCCAGGGCTTGAATTCTCACAACCATTAGGCAAGAATTTATTCCCCTCTCTCAAGAAATAAGAGAATCCTCCACAAGGCCCAACACAATTTCCGGCACCTCCACGCCAGCCCGATGACGGGGCCTCCAGCCGGCCGCCGAAACCAACCCGTTTTGCTCGGCGAATCCCAACACATAAATCCCCATTTTCAGCCTTCAGAAAAACAATAGAATCCCCCGCAACAAGTTTCTTCTGGTTCACGAAAGTGCTCCACCCAGTTGTTAGTAAGTGCCGACGAGGTGTACCTCTGTATATATGCCTAAATTTCCAAATTTCGCCGTGAACGTCCTTGGCAGACACGGTTTGAACCGGTGGTTCGGCCGAGTAATCAAGACGTGGGAAGATAGTTTCTGCACAGTACCTTGGAACAGAGAAGCCCCCACCATTGTTGGCATCAGATTGGGTCAATGTCTTAGCAAAAGATGCAGGCTTTTCTGAATTCTCAGACCCATTACCATCCATTACCCCATCGTTGTCGTAATCGAGCTCGGAATTTCTCATGGGAATCAACCTTATCTTAGCATAAACTTCATCGGTTTCTGGGTCTGCCAAGAATTTCACTGATGCCACGCGGCAAAGAATGAGCGGTGGAATCCTTAAGGAGGTCGAGAAATTAAGGTTGGCCTGAGCGTGCTCGGCGTGGCCTTGAGGAAAGTAAAAGACTTTGGAGTTCACCGGAGTCATCTGAACCATACCTCCAGCGCACGCGTGCCATAGTTGTGGATCCAAGCCCCTCTCAGCTTCCTTCATTTATTATTAATTCTTGAAAGAGATTATTTCGTGATGATCGGAAGAGAGTAAGAGATCAAACAGTGTTAGCAGCGCTGTTTTCTGTTTTTGGTGAGAGAATTAAAGGCTTGTAGGCTCTGGGATTCTCTCAGTAAATGCTGCGAGGGAAGAGTCAAAAAGATCCAAAATGCGTTGAACAATTGGAAACTAATAATAAATTAAGCCACTTCTTTTAATTTTGAGGAATTATTAAAAGCAGAGGAAAGAGAGCAAAGGGAAATTTTTTACCTTTCTGAGCGCCGCAAAGAAGGAGAATAACAAATGCGCCGAAAGAAAGCCCTGTTGATCCCACGGTTCAATCAAGTCTTCCCTCCAACAAAAGAAATGAACTTTTGCTCCCTTATTTCAGAAAGGTTCATTCCATGCACGCCATTCACAGTAAATCGCAGAACCCAATTATCCACAGCAGCTGAGACGAAGAAGAAGAAGAAGATTCAGAGACGACCATTTGAGAATTAAAAACACAGCTTAGAATAAAGCAGTACACTCAAATCTGTCTCACACAAGAACAAAAAAGCTAAGCAGAATCTGAATCTGAATCTGAAGCTCCATCATACAAAAAAGGCCTCAGCTTCCTCACCTGGTTTTGTTGGTTCCAGATCTCAAAGGACTTCTCTTTCGCTCTCTGGTCTCCTCTTCTCTTCTCTTCTCTCCCACACCTAACAAAACAAACAACCGAGTGCTCGACCAAACTATATATTAAATTAATTTCAAGAAGCAGTATATTCGACAAAATTAAAAGGAATGGAATTTTACGGCTTACGACGAAGATGGTAGTAATTAACAATATGTCACGATATAATGTCAGAAAAAATCGCTAGTATCAACTTTAAACTCGGTAATTCTGGTGCCTCAGGAAGCAGAGGTACGAACGGTAATTATAGCATCACTGGTGACTGAACATCCCCCACCACTGTACTACAGTCATACGCTGACAAAGTAACGCACTTGATACATTTATTTCTGAATAACTCGTATTATAAGGAATTTGACGCAAATTAGGATTTTATTTGGGAATGTGGGCGAGAAGGAAAAGGTAGGAGGAGAGAAGATTCCGCGAGCAGCAAGTGGAGCGCACGCTCCATGAGAGGGCGTGAAGGTAGTTGTCAGAGAAGTGAGGGCCCGCGATTTTTTGGTCGGACGAACCGTAGGGAAAAGCGGTCCTTGTGGAAATGGTTGCTCTTAGGTGGACTCATCTCTCGTCACTTGTCACTATCACCACTGACCATACTTTATTTTAACGAATACAAACAGGAACAGGACAACATTAAATTATAGAATTTGTTAAAAAAAATTAATTTTTCGTAAGTAAATTCTTTAGTTCCTGTGGGACAATGTGAAATATACATATATGGATGGGTGGGGTTTTCAAATGTACCCCTTCTGGTTGATACAAATTAAAAGAGAGGGAAGAAATTAGTTGAGATAGATAGAGTGAAACGTAGCTATAACATAGTAATTAATGGCTAACCTATGTGGTTTGCTTGTGGTTGGGGTAGATTAAATGGTGAAGAACATGTGAGTCAGTGAAAGGACATGGATGGATGCCGGATGGGATAGCGTGGCAACAAATTAAACAAGAAGAGGAATTGGACAGAAAATAAAAAAAGATGGGGTTAGCATAATTGTGTAATGTGATGGTGCTCCTAATAAGACGCCACCTTCATGCCAAGATTTTGTTAGCGTAAACCTCGTTTTGGCATGACAATGCAACACCACATGGAAAGTCTATCTTGTTCTTTTCTTCACCACTTCACTCCACTGCCCACCCAATTTCTGTAGGACCCCCCTTCCATTAACACCCTCATCTTTCCACACCATCACAAATTCACTCTGTATATATATATATATATATATATATAGGAGAATTAGTCCAAAGTTCAATTTTTATAAACATGACAAGTTTATAGTTTAATTTAGGAACTATGTATAAAAAAGCTATACGCTTGTTATACTTGTACACCATCAAAATATGCATATACTTGTCTGAAAAAAATTCTACACTTGTTATATTTCTGTTAGAGAATAGGATAGTAAAAACACAGAGATTGAATATAAATTTTCTCTTATATATAACTAAAGAAAAAGTGAGGGCCAAAAATAAAAAAAATAAAGAAGAAATTTCCATGTCTATATAGATTTATTTATGGAAAGCCTTAAATCTGTATGTTCTATTTACAACAACCTTTATGTGGTTTGAAGTTACTTGGTCTTATTCTTTCCAATTTGTGAAGATTGGAAATGTTTTCCTCACCCAATTGAATAATGTCCTCATTTGAATAACCAATGGAAAGACTTGTTTTTTTCCAAATAAAAGAGACACAAAATTCAGCGAGGGATAATAGGATTAGAGTAGGAATTGAATCCAGACACATGGATATGATATTTATGTCCAAAAAAGATATTATTTGTAGAGAACTTAATTCATATTACATTACACATAAATGAGTAAATTACAGAAATTTATCTTACATACTTTTTAATAGAGGGTATTTTAGTGAAAAAATTAAAATTAGAGCAAAGTGTATATTTTAGAAATAAAAAAATTTATATAATTTCAATAAAATTTATAGGAGCACTACGTAACTTACTCAAAATAAACATATAATGTGATTTTTTTAAAAAAATCAGATAAATAGACAAATTAAACCAATTATTTGGAATTGGATACAAAAGCCTAGAAAATACATGTTTTTGGTGACGTGGGTACACGGTAGGAGTACCCAACTATATGAAAAGAATCCATAGAAAATCCATTAATAGGAACAAAAATAAAGACGCATGTGGACAAATCAGAACATAAGTATTAGGTGATAAATCAGCCAAGAAAACAAGTGGTTTTGGGAAATAATTGGGTTGGTTGGTTAAGAATCAACAATGATATACCGACACACAATGTGGACACAGTATTGCAGAGAGAAAGATGAAATTATAGGCACATGGACTAATACAATTAAAAATGCTTTTGACAAATATAAATGAAAGGACTTGAGGACTTGCTTTTACATATATATATATATCCTGAGCCAACCTTATCTCTTCCTCAAAGACCATTACTTTAACAGATGTCCCACGTACGTAGGGCCATTTTCTGGGCGCAAATTGCAAATGTTGCCTTTTCTTTTCATCCAAGCAAGTACATTTAATGCCTCCCCCAATTATAATCTGAATACAATTTTGACGAACAATGTTTAAAACTTAAGTATTTCATTCAATTTATAATTTATCGTGGAATATAAAATATATTACATAATTATTATTAATGTCTAAATATTTGATATAAAATATAGAAATCATGTAATTTTCTTTTTAAAAAATATAGTATACAAAAATAACAAAGATGATGAGAATATATTACGAGTTTTTAAGAAAAATTATTGTCCTTAATTTGGATCTGATTATAGGGGTGAACATAAATCTGATGCATTCAGCCAACCAAGTCATGTCGCAAGGGGGCAAATTAGATGTTTTTAGTTTTGATTGGGCCAAAATAATGTATTTCTGTTTCATTTAAGAGAAATTTTATGTATGATAAAAATTTAAAATATAAATCTTTGTATTTCATTTATTTTTATTTCAAATCTTTTTATTTTGAAAATAAAAACTTTGCTCAACTTGATTCAACCGAACTTGGTTCGATTATTGCTCAACTCAAATCTCAAGTTTTGAGCAAACTTGGTAAATCCTAACTTGTGTTCACCTTTACTTGATCCACAAACTTATTATCACCAATTTAATTGAGTTATGATTAGAATTACAATTATATATATATATATATATATATATTTAAAACATACTATAGTTAAATTGATAATAATAAACTTTTAAAGACTATATACATCATCTACAATTGAATGTTTAGTGCATTTAAAGAGATATCAAGAAAATAAAAAAGGGAGTGATAAGGAAGAAGTAAGTTCATATACATTTTTATTGTCCAAAAAAAAAGTTCATATACATTTTATTATTTCTGCATTAGTATTATGATATCTTTTAATGCATAATGTATCAAATGATAAAAACAAAATGAAAAGATAAAAAAATTTTAAAAAACTGCCCCAATGAATCTTTTACTATTAAATGCACCAATATTTTTTGTAAGAAAAAAATGGACTGGAATGGGGAAAAAGAACTCCATATCTATTTTGACAAGGGGTGAGCAAATAATAATTTGGAGATCTTGCTATTCTAGTATGATGCAATCATATCGAATCGAGTTGGGTTGTGTCTCATGCCAGTTTAATTATATTTTTTATCTTTTAAATATTATTTTTATTTATAATAAGTTTTTAATATATTAATTATTTTTAAATTTTAATTTGTTCATTCAAAAATTTGATTTTTATTTATTATATTGTTTCACATTTAAATCTTCATTTTTTATTTTTTAAAACTACTTTTAATAATTTAAAAATAATTTTTATATATAAAAAATTAAAATAAATCCGACCCTACCGATAAAATTCGATATAACCACGGCCACTTACCGATTCATATTAAATTGGGCAAGTCTGGAGGTAAACTCTTTTACACCGCCGGTGATCACCTCTAATTTTGACACACTCTTTTTAAATACATATAACATTGGAAAGTAAATGATACATGGTTTTAGATGGGGAAGGGAGGAATCCATTTTTGGTGATGAATGAGTGGAGGTTGGTAAGTAAGTGAGGGAAAAGGGACCCCATGGAGGCCATAGAAATTGACAAATGAATTGAGGCCACAGTCACAGGCGAGGCAAATTAAAAATGAAAGAGAAAAAGCAGATCGCTTTCGCCTGAGTCTGATAAATAATATGGAGTGCGTTCACGTCGTTCTCGGAGCCACTGTGGTCACTCAGGAGGAGGATGAATGGAGGAATGGAGTCCCCCACTCTCTCTCTCTCTCTCTCTCTCATGAGACTACGTACAGAGGGAAGAGATAGGACAGCTAGAGACAACGGGAAGAGGGCGATGCTGAGCTGGCAGAGGAGGAGGCAGGGACGCGTGTCGGCATTTGAGAGGGCTTATCTTGGATGTTCCTTGTTGGAAGTGTGGGGCGGCATGGGGTCTCATTCAGGAATCTCTGTCGTTCTGTTCTCCCTCTGTCACTCCCTTTGCCTTCTCATCCACACCCCATTTCCTCCGTCCTACCTCCACGTGTCCTTTCCATTTTCTGCTCATTACATAATATCTGTTTTGGAGTGTTGTGATCAAAGTTGTTAAATTCATGAATTCAAGGAAATTTATTAAAGATAAGTAAATTAATAAGAGTTAATCTCAATTAATAAATATTTATTAAAATATGTAATTTTATAGTTTGAATACTATGTATATTAAAAAATTATTCAAATGTAATTTAAATTATACTTAATCAAATAAAAGTTATTTATATTTTATAATTTGTAATATTTAATATAAATATTTTATGATAATCATACACAAATAATTATTCAATATAAATAATTAAATAATATTTATTTTATTTTTTTAATAAATACATATTAAATGTAATTTTATTATTTTTTATACATATTTAAACTTATGATAAAATAAATTATAAATGTTTCATAGAAAAGAAGCTTGTCTATATTTTATTTAATTTTGAGCTTGAATTATTATGTTACTGACTTTACAAATTAGTTGACATGTTAAAATTGTAAAATCGGTAGACTTGATAAGTTAACTCGCGAGTTTATCTGAGTTTGCACTAAGTCCAAGTTTATATTGAGTTGACTAATTTTTTTTATGTACAATCATAAACTCATAAATTAAGATAATAAATTCGCGACTTTAACAACTATGGTTGTAATATCTATTCATTTCAAACTCGTGTTCTTTTCTAAACTGGAATTTCATTTAGTATAATTATTTGATTAAATTTTGAAAAAACTTTGTGTTTTAATTTTTTTTTTTTAAATTACATTATCAAATTACAGAGGAGACATATTTGATTCTTTAATTAGCCTTATTTTGGATGAATAATTACTTTTATATATTAATTATAGTTAGTTTTAATTAAGTTTCTAATTTTTGGGTTAAGTAAAATATAGTCGATAAAATCACAGAAAATGAATTAAATATTTTGGTCAAAAGAAATACATTAAATTTATAGAATTAAAATACAGATTTTAGTAAATCAAAATATATTAAAAAAATAATTAGGAATAATTATAGTAATTAATTATTTTCAGTTAAAGTATTTTCTGCCATAGTCATAACAACCAAAAGATTTATTACCCAAGTCTCTTTTAGAACAAAGGATGAACAATAATCACACCATTTTAATTAAAATATTCTTATATTTATTACTCTACAAAATAATATATATTACATATATATTTAAATAACAAAATTTTTTTATTGAAAGCATTATGGTCTTTTTGGTCTTCAAAATAAATTCATATATAACCTTGCCTTATCTTTCCCACGCCTTACCCGTAACGAAACAAGAAAGCGACATTCTTAAGGGATGAGTATGGAATTGAATGCGAACGAGATGTACAGCCTAACCTAGCTTTATAGTCTGAATTAAATTTACAACCTATGTCTCTGTCTTCCGTATAACTGATTGGTGTTTTTTTCATCAGAAACATAAATAGTATGATGATAAAGGTCCACCCATACGATCCGGATTTCTATCCCCATATACATAATGAAGTAGGCTGCTCAAAGCGAAGTTGGAATGTTGGTATCTTCATAGCATCGTAGGTTATGGAGGTCTAAGTCCAACGTCATGCTTTATGAATCATTGTACTTCCCTAACCCTACTTAGGCCTTAGGGGTTCAGCCTAGTGTTAGTCTTTTAGGTTGCGACGAGGAATGGACAAAGATCCCACAAAAGGAAAGGCAAAGCCCACTAAACCGTAGCATCTTCTGGAAGAATGTCTAATTGTATATATTCATAACGAAGCACGAGACAAAATAACGTTCTGGCCTTCATGGTCTGACACCAAAATAGCCTTGCTATGTCAAATTTAAACTCTTAATACTCCACTTCAACACACTTAATCACTATCTCTTAAGTTTTTAACACCTTGTTTCAGGTTTCCTGAATGCCTAACATGCTACATGCAGTGATCTTGTGCTAGGGCTGCCATCATTCAGGTTCCACTGATTTACATTATAAAAAATGATGGTAAGCAATGCAACATTACAAAGAAGGCGAAAAAAAAAAATGAACAAGAGGATCCTGTTTAGAACTACCGTTTTTCCCTCGATAAAACTAGAACATAATATTAACCTAGAGAGTTTCCAGGAAGGTTAATTTGACGACAAACCCAGAATAGAACCCCTAAGAGCCTCCTGGACGGCTGTTTCTCATCTCTATGACCTTCTTGTGTGAGTTGGAATGCAAAGATGCTACAAAAGTGGGACTAGCCGCAGGGCGATATTCAGGGAACAGGCGACCGGACCTATATCGAACCCCACATGCATTGCAGAGGGTCTTCGGACCCATAGGCCCCTCCCTCCATTGTGGGGTCTTCGTCACTTCACAATGCATGCATTTTCTAGGGGCAGCTGGATCCCCTGACGAGGATTTGTTCATATTGATTTCACCTGAGAGAAGGGAGAGATCCTTTTTCCTCTGCTTCCTTTTCACTTTGTTTAATGACTTCCCTGTAGGGTGTGTTTCTATATCTGATTCAGAGGCAGCTACCCTACTAGATTTCAGCAAAGCCGGTGAAGTAGAGATGAAAGGAATTGACAATAGGGAGCTGAAGCTTGAGAGACGCCCGCGCCTCCCTCGAGGGCGCTTCACCGGGATGACAGGCAGATCAAAGTTGGTATTCTCACCACAGGAAGAACTACTGCTTTCAAAAACAGAAACTGGACTGTAGGATCGGAACTGGAGAAGGTCCTTTTTATTAAGGGAGACATTAGGCTCAGCAGCCTCTGCCATTTGTTTTATGGGGGAAACCTCGTTACACTGCAATACCAAATGGTCAAACACATCATACAGAAAAATGAAAATGGATCAGATATAACAATAATGGATATGCTTATTTCTCAGGAAAACAGTGGATCAATCATAAATTCTTTATAGGGCATAAAACTTAACCTTCACCAAGAAAAGAAAACTATCAAGTGATCAAACAAAGAGGAACCTTAGGTAATTCCTTTCAATATTCATAAGTGTATTATACTCTATAGGACCAATCACATAAAAAGGCATGCTACTATTTTGAGACATGTATACTTTGAGATAAGCGGATGCTGAAAAGTCAAATCATCATATCAAGGACCAAAGATACATGAGTACTGAAACTAAAGGCATCTATTTGTGATTCAGCGTAGTAGTTCTTGCCTATTAAGCATGCTTGACTACATAAACTGTATAGTCAAATTTAATCTCTCTCTGTTTGCTTGCCATGCTTCAGTTTCCACCAAAGAAAACCTACAACCTTTGATCAACCTCAGCCTTCTTGTCATCAACCTCCTCTACAAAAGCAGCATCTAAATCCACACACAGAAAACTGGGCTTTGGGCAAGGAGAGGGAGCACAGAGGAGTCAAATATGAAAACTCACAAACACACTATATTCATCTACTTCCTAGGGAACCAAGGAGTCAAATTTTACACGTAACTTTTACTGGGTAAAATTAAAAACAGAAACGATAATAGGAGCAAAAAAAAAAAAAAATTGAAGTCTTAGAACCCAATTACTGTGACAGATAAATTTGTGCCATTCCATAAATAATAATTAACAGATGATATACACACAACTCAAACAAATTCGCACTTTAATGAGCCTCACTTGCTCACCTCTTTATTTATCATTTTTATATTTTCTCTTCGTCTTCTCTCTATCTTTTTTGTTTGTTTGTTTGTTCAATAACCTCAATAGTTTCAACAACCTCGACCCAAGAAGAACAAAACTATTACCATGACACCACAAGAACTTCAACCATATAATGGTTTCAACTTCCAACTTTAGGTGCATGAAAGCTGAGTGTGCAGACAGTTATGGGGGGCCTCCAGTACAATTTGGGATAGTCCCAGGTAAAGATGAGAATCTTTTTTCATGAGTTATGTCATAATCTTAAAATTTATTGGATTTCCCTATACTGCTGGCTTACTTAAGGGCCTACTTGAAAATTAAATTCAGTGCTGAAAATGAAGGGAAAAAGATCAGCACTGAAAATGATCGTGTAGTATTTGAATTTAAGTGATATAGTGCTGCTAACATTCAGCATATGAGAGATCACTGAATGCTTTGGGCAACAACTGTTTCTTTATTTAAATTATTAATTGACAACAATTTCCTTCAGTATATATGTCAACCGTTACAAATTTAGTGCAGAAATTTTTTATCGCTAAGGGTACATTTAGACTGAGAAGAATGGAAAAGAAAGGAAGGGAAGAAAAGGTTTGATTTAGACATTCCCTTTAGATCTAAATCAAACATCTCTTTCCCCTTGGTTCAATCGAAACATATTATTAACTTTTAGTACGGAATTCATTTTTTCTATCAAGCACACCTAAGTATAGATCTATGAAATAAGATGGCCGTCACTAGTAACTGAATATAAGAACAGGGCCTAAATCATCTAACAGTCATTTTAACATTTATACATTCAAGTGCACTACATTAAAGAAAAACAACGAATTTCACTGTACATCATTACGAGGCAAGGAGCAATACCCCAGAAAATAAGTTCTGCCAAAGAAAAGGAAAGGAAGGGTACATCACATTTAAACACCATTACTGAGGGCAGAATACTCACAGAAGCAGAGAAAGTCCTCCCAAGTTTTGGATTGTCATTCTGTGTTTTAACACACAATTCAGACGATGATACTGAGAAAACATCAAAAGATGGCTCTTCAATGCGTTTGAATTGAGCATCCCAATCTTCTTCTTCAGCAATATTAGTTTCCACGTCATCCAGCGGGAAATCAAAAAACTTTATAACATCATCAAAGATTTCATCCGATAGACCATTAAAATTCTTGTCCAAAAACCAAGGATCCTTCATATTTGTGACGTCCTGTTTCAGTATATTATAGGACCAAAAAGAACGTGAAAGATACACGCTGTTATTATTTGCTCACATAATGTTGGAATGTACTAGAATAAAAAAGAAATAGGAAACGAGAAACAATTACTATTTGGTTTAAAATCGCCTAGAATATAGAGTAAATAGTAAATACACAATAAATAGTTATAAAAATTTGAGGAAAAACAATTACCTCGTACAATTTGAATTATTACGTAATTACTAGTTTGAATAAATTTTTTAACAGCGTACATTCATGTTTTTAAAAGCAATAAAATCCAACTGAACATTTATCTGCATACCCATTTTATAGAGCAGCTAAAATTAATCCCAAAACAAAAAATCTCAACTACGAGTACTTGACTATCCTAAAATCAGTTAGTTCTCCTCAGTGTATGGAAACTAGAAAGAGATAAGTCTCATATACTATTTTAAGCAAACATCTTTTCGAGAGTTCTGATAATCAACAACGAACCACTGCTTACAATCCTTTTCCATTCTGTAGAATGAACGCTTCAAAACCAAATTGTCTTTTAACGCTAAATGACACATCTCAGTGGACCGTTTTGGTTGCGAAGAAAATGTAGCTCAAAACCCATATCCAGAGTATTGCATTATTTGCAAAGAGAATAGACTACAACTTACTATCTGATGTCAGATTACAATTCTGCAACGTACTAGCAGGAAAAAATATTCGAAAATAATCTCATATTTTTTTCCTTTTCTGTTCTCCTATTCCTCCATTCTGAGAGTCATACCAGATAAAACGAACACCGAGACAGACTGTGAAGAAACCCAAGAGTCAAACAATTTTGAGGAAAAAATATCATCAGAGAACTTAAATGCATACAAGAATATTTAGAGACAAATCCTATTCCAAAAAGCAATGAAAATCAAAGTCAAATGCAAGGAAAAAGGGAAGGGAGGAGCTCGGAATGGGATTAGGACCTCTGACATGGTTGCTTCAGTGACTAAAAGGTTGTAGTGAAACACGTTACTGGGTGAGGAGAGACGGCCGTGGCTGTGTCGGAAAACGGTGTTACAGAAAGCAGAAGACACATTAGCAGCACATGGAGACAGCGGAGAGGAGAGGAGAAAGTCCGAGTCTGAGGATTAAATTGGCAGAAGAATGAGATTCCTTTGAATCTTTGTTTCTGATTGTGGTAAAGTAGGCTTTATTTTGTACGGGAGCGGCGATAAAATGCTGAAACCCTCATTGTGGTATGTGAGAGGGTTTTGTCTCCCTCTGTCAAATCTTTCCTCCATTTCTACTCCTTCTCTACCCTACCCCTTTTAGTTTTTACCATTGTTCGATTACTTGTGCGCATTTAAAAATCACCCGCACAATTTTCTGAGAAAAAAATTGCAAATTTTAAATTTCAATTTTCAATTTTCAATTATAAACTTTAGTTTGAAGCTTTCACTGACAGATTGATTTGCTTACAGCCATTCTTTGCTGGAAAAAAACACAAGTGTGAAATTGCTGCTGTGAAATGTGGGTGATATCATCAAACCAAATTAAAATTGTGAAAAGAAGAAAGAAATCGGAGACATTTAGTCAAATGAGGTGGCAATTTCAATGGAGGCACAAGATGTGGATCTATGGGAAATATTTTAAAAAGAAAAATAGGTGGATCTGATAAAAATTAATATTTAAATCAATGATTACATACTACACAGATTTGATTGAGCGATCACCGACGATCTTCACGGGCCAATGACAATTATTACATTTCTATTCCTCCTCTTGTTTTTCGGCAGAAGTGCCTATGGACCCTACTAATTAATAATTCTTGCATTTGATATTTTAACGTGGGACCAGCTTTCAATAATGACATACTCCTATCAAAGATTATCGGACAGCATTTTCAATATAATTTTAAATTAATTAGTCTTTAACACTAAAATTAATCATATTTGTGTTTTGAGTACAATTTATTAAAAAGCGACAATTACATAGCCTTAAATGATCAAGTGACCTGAGCAACTTGCAATTCCCTTAAATACAAAAGACCTGACTTAGACTTGGTACATGACTGGACGTGCAAAAGTTTTATTAAAATTACAGTTAATTATCATCATTTTAATATGTTTATTATGAAAAACTTTGAATTTTAAAAATTTAGAATTTTCTAAATCTGACCCTAGGGGCCTGTTTGGTGTGTTGGAATCAGGCAAGTGAGAGACGGAAAGAGTGAAGGAAAAGTTGCTCAGGATGTTTGTTCTGTCGGAGTAAAAATGCTGGGGGAATCAACTCTCCTGCCTCCTCTTTCCTTTGGATGATTGATGGAAAGCTGTAATTTTCAGGAATGTTATGCTAAATTACATAAATGTCCTCAAATTATTTAACTTCATCATACTGAACATCTAGACTCTCCTTGCCTGCAGAACGTCTTGTATAAACAGTTAAATGATAGAGAGGTGGCGGGGTGCTTGTTGCTTTTGTTAATTTTTTGGTCAAATCATGTATTAATTTAAAAATAATTAATTAATATTTACTATAAATAATTTAATATTTTTTATCAAGACCACCCTAAAATTAATGTTAAAAATATTAATAGAGACATTTTAAATTTTTTATCAATTATTATCCTTATTTTATTATTATCTCTGCAGTATCGAACATATTTTATAATTTTTTTTTATTCTTAATATACCAAAACAAAATTTGGTATCAAAACTTTCAATTTCTTTCTTTCGCATGACAAACGAGACCTAAGACTCTAAAGATCCTATCTTAAAACTCTTTTATTGTGAAATTTTATAAATCATGAATTATATAATAGAAAAAAAGTTAATTCATAAATTCTTCGGTCCTTATGCTAAATATCATTAACTTATGGTATTAATTATAATTCTCCCGAAATTCTAAGATTTGCGGCGAATAGTTAAACTAATTTATTTGTGGCCAAAAGAACAAGAATAAAGTCATTTATGAATTCTCGCTCTAACTATTACAGGCTGTTTGGCACGATTGTTAATAAAAGCATTTTAAGATTTGGCCAAAAAATAAAAGCATTTTAAGTGAAAGTAATATCACTGAGAACTCAAATTCAAGCTTTTTTTCACCATTACATTTTTTAAAAGATGAGAAATATCTAATATAATATTATTATACATACAAATCTTAAATGAATGATAGAAAGTTTACACTCCAAAAAACACAAGCCCAACCTTTAGAAGTATTTGACTGCAAAGTTGGAAGTGGAATATGCTTTTGACAAGAAGTATAATATATATCATCCTAAATTAAAAAGTATGCATGCAATATTAATAAACCTCAAGGATTCAGCTTTGAGTGGACAGGGAAAAAATTACAAAAGACAGTCGGTGCATTAAGGGGAAGGACAGTCAAGGCTGGACGCGCTTTCTACCACATATATGCTCTCACTATTTTCAGAGCCTGCGATCCCACAAATTGTAATTTAAAAACATTCACTGCTTCACCTTACACGTTCTTCTTCTCACATTTACAATTACAAGGAACAAGAAAAGGAGGAAGGAAAAAGCGATTGCTAAAGGAAGGATCTTCCAGAGAGCGAAGCCGTAGGCAACGCTTGATATGTTATCCCATCTCTCCTGCAATTCAATACATCGAAAATAATCAACACAGAAAAGCTAAGTGCATGCTATGAGAAGTTTTCCTTCATCTGCCTTCCACCATAGAGTGATCTAAAACTAGTAACATATAAGCATGATGGTGGTTATACCTAAAATTCAATTCTTGTAATGATGTAATTAAAGACATATCTCCATAAAAAAGAAAAAAAGAAAGAAATTCAGCACCCCAGAATAGAACACTGTTTAATTCTTTTGTCCCCGGCACGAGGAGACTTGAAACTCTGAAGACGACAGACTAAGCCTTGAATAGTCATACCTCAGAAAGTCTCTGCACAGTTTTGTCCTGTTTCACGAAAAGGTCTCTTGCATATTTGTAGAGCTCTAAGTCAAGGTCATTGAGAGATTTTATCTGCTGGAGAACTGCTTCAGGAACCTGAAGACGTGCCTGGATAATCAAACAAATCATTAGAAAAGGGATAAAAACAACAGCACAAGCCAACTAGAGACTGTGGAAAGTTCCAACACCTCACGCAGATATATAATTATTATTAATCTAACAGCGCATAATCAAAGTCCCAGGCAAGTCTCGAGATAGACAAACAGTTATTCAAATTATTAGGAAGTTGCACAGACAACATTAAAACTGGAAAATGTGTAGAGTGCTCAAAAATAGAAACACTTCAATTTGATTTGCGCTGAACATTCTGCACCATACATAAGCAGCATATGGGTTTCATATATCAAACTTTATTAGCCTGTGTGGAGCTTCTGAATTCTGATCAGAACACATAATTGGTTCATTTATCCTCCTGGTAGGCAGAAGGGACCACTGTAGCAGGGATTTGATCTACTCATGTCAAGAAACTCTTATCACTTTATCATGAGGTTTCCAGCTGAGAACAGTCTTAATTCTTGACAGCAAGGAACCACCATTGCAATACTTTTGAAAACTCATGGAATGATTTTAAGGCAAAGGATAACAGGAATATATCCCGGCTTCTAAACAAAAAATTTGAAACCAAAGACTCTGTAAAACTAATATCCAGCATCAGTTTTATGTTTATATGAAGCTTGAAACGCGGATAATGCCAGCCCATAAAACACAGTAGTCAAGGAGGAATGGGAACTCATGCACACAGAAGAAAGTAAACAGAATTATAATATTGATATTATTATGCTAGCACTAAAACTGTATAGTGCATATATGGGTAGTTGGTGGAGAAGAGTTTGAGAAGAGTGCATTTTGGATATATTATTTTTGGAAGAATAAGTTTTATTTGGGAATGTTCACCCAAAAGTAAATTTCTCAGTACAACTTTTGTACGGATAGGGTTAGGTAAAATTACTTTTGGTTTTGAAATTTTCAAAACAAAAACAACAGTGTTTAGTGTAAATAAATAAATCTTTATAAGGACAAATAGGTCAAATTGTACCCAAAAAGTATTTGGCTAAAATAAAGCATTCTGCTAGAAAGTAACATTTTTTTCTTCTCATTTTAGGAGGTTTGAAATGCAGCACCCCAAGAATGATTTACGAAGTGGGATCCCAAACATGCTGGAACTGCCCAAAATGACCATGTACAGAGTAGAATCCACGGTGAGACCCAAAAGTGACTTACCTCTTTTGAAAAGTTCACAGGAGATATTTTCTTTAAAGACGAGATGCGTCGTTGTGCCTGAGCCTTCCGTAAATTGGAAATACAGCTCCCATAAGCCTCCATGAGCCTTCCCACAGTCATCTAAAATTAATAAAAGATCAACATGATTGCTATCAAATAGAAGAAACAAATAATATCTGATAAAATATAAAAGACCATATCATACCAAGCAGACAGGCTTACATTTGATCCAGTTGATTCTCTGTTTTCACTTGAATCAGTCTCATTTGCTCCCTTGTCTAATGAGCTACTCTGTCTTGCAGTAAGAGATCTAGTAAGAAAGGTTTCTTGACTCAAACTTCAATAACTTAATATCTTCATCAAGGAGATGCTTCCTACCTGATTTTCACTGTTATCAGGCTCAGAATCTGAAAATGAACTCTGTTCTGTATTACAAGTCAACTAAATAAAAATGCAAAACCAATAATGTAATACCCAAAGTTCAATGCAAAACATTATATTTGACACACCCACCAGACCACCTGACTACATTACATGTGCAGGTACTCCACAGACTGTACCATGTTATCTGACAATTCTACATTTATTACTAAAGAAACAGTTTGACCAAAACAAAGAGTGTTTCCACCACACTAACCTATGTCATCGGCATTATTCAGACTCGAGTTTGGTGCTTTAATCTGTGATATAACCTGAGCACCAACAACATTTGCAAACATAGTTGCAGATTCTCTGTGCTCCTCAGTAAGACCAATATATAACATATCATCCAACCTCTTCTGCAAGATTTACAATCATATGCCATAATAGTATTGATAATGGCCATAAACAATTATATGATACAATAGTTGTGACTTCCAAGTTTCATTTAATACCTTTGCAACTTTAAGCACATACTTTCCAAGAATTTTGTGCTTCTGTACACAATGGCGCACTTCACTTGATTCTGATAGATAAGAATTGTTTGTCAAACCTGCAACCTGTTAATTTAATATAGCCCACCCTTTGTTAATATATTGAAGACACCAAAACCAAGAAAATTCTGTCAAAAAGAAAAATTGGGCGTTTGAAGTATAATTAAGAGGCTAAATCCACAGGCTATGTTACTAAAATTATGAATTTTCTATGCGTACCATGCTACCCAGGTACTATACTAGTTAAACATGAGTTGTTATCACTTAAGTATTTAGAAGTGGTGCATAACGTGCTATCCAACTGAAAGGTATGATATATGGTATGCCACAGGCATAAACTGAATCGATAAACCAACAACGAAATTGGCAATGGTATCTGAACAGAAACTCAGATTCCACGTGATGTATTTTATTCATATCATGATTTCAGAAGACAGTGAAAATATATGTTCAGTCATAAAGATTTAATTAAGTATAAAGATCTCCACAATGGTAAAGAACAACATACTGAATACCTGGAATGTAGCTCCATTGTGTACAATTTCCTCAGCCACGGGATGATTGATGTATTCATGTAATGGCATTGCAAAATCTTCCATGTCATAGGAATCATTGCTCTCAGTTATGTGCTGTCCCTTACTATACCTCCCATCTCTCTGTCCATTAAAGTTGCAAATCAATCATACAAATGTCACAAGGAATAAAGAAAAAACATCTTCATAAGAAAATGGACAAATCTAACCTGGTATTTTGTTAAATGTTATTAATTAAGTATTATATAAATGCATTTGATCTCTTTCTATTTGTCAACTTCAGTTACTGTTATTTTCATTTTCAACAACAAATGAAGGACTCCAGGGTAGACACAAGTTGTTATCATTATTGCCCACAAATACTCAAATTACCAATGCAAATAAGTACTCTCAAACAGATTTCTAAGCCCCACGATATGTTGATTACCACAGGGCTCTTTAATATGTGGAACCTTAACAGAACCCAGGAAACAAACAGCATATCTGTGAGTCCCTTCATATTTGCCCTATTTGCCAGAAAATCCAGTATAAAATTAATTTTGCATAAATCATTATCCACCAGATGTTAAATATCTTGTCAATATTCTCAGTAAGATGGCTATTAGAGGGGATCACATATAGAGAGAGAAGAAAGAAACTATATCCCATTTTAATACTTATGGCCTTTCAGAGCCAGATAACATAAAGAACAGAAAAGGTGATTAGCTATCAATGATCTTGCTAATTTTTGTACTGAGAAAACACAGTACAAGTGTTCCATGTTCATATACATATTGTCCTACCACATCATCTATTATTAGCCAAATCTATGGCTTTGCATGTATCAACCCGCCAAGCTTAATATTTTTTTAGGTACATTATAATACTGAATACTTACATAATCACTAACTAATCCTTATTTAGAAGATTGAAAGAAAATGCATAAATAGGGAACATCAAGCTATAAATGAAACAAGAAATATACCCTAGCAAATAAGTCTTCCCTCATCCATGGAACCAGATACTTCCATGGCCAAATATCCAGTGTGCTTACTCCTTTAGTCTTTTTACGCAGGCGTGCAGCCATCTGTGTTGCAGATGACAAGTTTGGATGCACTAAAAATCTAGCTGCAACCTCTATAGAAAATTCATAAGTACTAAAGACACGATCAACTGGATCCCTAAGTATGGTAACCACAGAAGTTTTTTCCTCTGGAAATTTGGATGTCAAGCTATAATCATCATGTGTTGCTAACAGCCTACACTTTGATTTGCTGCAAGTTTTTGAAATAATAGAAAGAAAAAGATTAGCAACCGATAATTGTTAGGTTAATAGTCAAATTTCGCTGGCAGCATATGATTTATCAATGACAGACTAAAGAGTGTTTGAGAATAAATGACATTTCAGAAGCTGCCATACTCTAAATGCTATGATAACATAGCCAAAAATCAATCACAAATTTGTTGAGTAGAAATGTTAAAAATGCTGCCGTGGATTGTACATTATTTAGCAAATAGTTTGCTAAAAATAATTGCAAACCTGTTGTAAGATCAAGAT
This sequence comes from Delonix regia, assembly GCA_037074485.1. Taxonomy (NCBI): domain Eukaryota; kingdom Viridiplantae; phylum Streptophyta; class Magnoliopsida; order Fabales; family Fabaceae; genus Delonix; species Delonix regia. The sequence continues at coordinate 14,685,999 of CM073456.1, read as the reverse complement.
TTATATACAAAAAAACAAGAGATTATAAGGTTTTAAACTAGGAGAAATTATTAGCTTAGTGTATGTGAGAAGTAAGATGGCACCTTGGATCAAATCGCAACCTATCATAAGAACGAGGGCATTCCAGGGAGTTGGGGTACAACTTTTTCAAGAAACTGCAGAAATAATATACCAACAGAACATAGGTTAATGAGTCTGTCAAAATGCAGGCTTGACATTTTTCATAATAGAATTACCAGTGAAAATATGTGCGCCCTCCTGTTCTAGGGACATGTAGGAAAAATAGCAGATCCCTTAGTGTGTGTTTATCATGTCTAATTTCCTTATCAAGAGAAGAGGAAGCCCAACTTCTAACAACTCTTTCGCAATGCCCAAAATCATTTTCTGCAAAAGAGGCTTTCACTGGTACCAAAATAATAAAGGAAAATCAGTTTAAGACAAAAATGAAACTAAACGAAAATAGGAAAGGAATACCCAAGTAGCGAGTAGGGAGACTAAAGGGAAAAGTAATATACCTAATCCAACAAGCACCAGCAACGCATAAAATTTTAGAGCAGGATCCATCCAGAAAATTATTACTCCTGCCAGAGCCAAGAGCCAAGAAAGAAGAGACCTGATGAAGAACGAGTGACACTAACTGAGAGATTACATAAACACAAAAAGTTGAGTTCTAAAGCCCCGGCCAAATACAGGGGGGAAAATACAAGTTCCTGTCTTAAATTCCTTAAACATCATAATAGTTTATTACTTATAGAATCATATTCAAACACATCTCCAATTTAGCTAAAGGACAGACGAATGTTTCCTCTTCCACTACGATATATCCAATATGATCCTCATTAACAATAAAACTAGAAAAACACAACTCGAAAGGTAACACGAGTAGTTAAATGAGCATTCTATTTTACCAAGAAACAAATGAAGAATAAAACAGATTCAACAAATCAATCAGAAAACTTTGAGACTTACTAGCACACAAATGGAATAGGAAAAGGTTCTTATGTATCACAGGAGACCGAGAAAACATACAACAACGAAACCCCAGCTAACTCAACAACAAGAACAGAGCGCGAATCCAAACAACAATTCGATGAGGGAAATATATGGAAAAAAGAAACTAAAGAACCTGCCTGTATTGGAAATGGGGATCTCGTGCTCATAAATTCCCAAAAGTATGTTGGGATTCCACTGGACAGAACAAAATATCAACTTGGACCCACCCAAAACCCCATTCAGTATCAGAGTTGATGCTGAAAGTTTCTCTCCTAAAACTTTCCCGGGAAAGAAAAAGAGACCCTAGATTTTATGAACCCTTCGTCCTCGGGAACTCGCGCCTTTAAGAATGGTATTGAAGACCATCTGGGTTTACACTCGGCCCCTCATAAACACGGAAGCGGAGAGATTTCTCAAGAATCAAACGATCAAAAAGATGAAGGGCACAATAGTAAAATAAGAGCTTCATTCAAATAATGTATCTGGGGACACAGAAGAAGTAGCTCGTTAAACGGTTCGAAACCAGAAACTATGCTCTATACGGAAGTCAAGGTGCGTCCGGGGACCGAAAAACCATAGATTTGTTGAGACCAGATTATATAATATTTGTTATTTTTTAAAAAATAAAACTTGTATTTAACTTCAATAAATGCTTTGATATATATTGTTGACCCAAAAAAATATTTTGATATATATTATAAATTATTTTTTTAATTAAAAACTGGCTTTTTAAAAATCTATATTGTATAAAAATTAATTCCATTGATTAAAAATAATTATTTTAGAAAATTAGATATAGTTTTAAAATAAAAGAAGTATAAGCATAATTATATTTAAAAAATGTAATATAGTTTAAGGTAAATTAAATAAAAAAATAGTTTACTAACCATGTAGGAAAAAAGTAGAGTTAGTAGTGGGCTAAAAAATGTGGCTCATTTTTGGGATCTAAGATAAGATTAAAATGAGTTGGGACATTCGAGTTTTTTTAAAAAGATATTTTTATGAATATAAATTTAAATTAATTTTTAAGAGAAAAATAAAATTATGGTTTAGATGTAGTAAATTTGATATCTTATATTAATAAAAAATAATTTATATTCAATATAAATTATAAAAAGTGACTAATTCTTTAAAAAAATGCTCTATATATATATATACACACATAAAGAAAATTTAAAAAAATTAAAAATATAAAAATATATAATAAGACCGAACTAAACTAATGTTGTAATCTGTGACTTAAGATTAGAACCTTATATAATGGATTCAGTCTCTTATTCTGAGATGATTTTGACTTCGTCCAAAATAATCACGCCAAGTCAAGTTAAGCCAGTTGAGGTAGATCATGGTCACTAATTGAAGTTAGTGTCATTAAAGATAATAGATTAATGGAATAGCGTATTTGACCAAAATAATTAAAAAATGGAGGGTTATTGGAAAGGGAGAAGATTGATGAGTGAGGTAAGCTGGAACGGCAAAAGTGGGAAGCACATTAAAAATGGAATGCACAAAGTGGGACACAGGTGGATGCGCATACCGCACTACACTGTTGCCCCACCAGCTTCGCTATAATCTATTCCGTTCGCTATTATTTAGCTTAGTTGCTTGCTTCTATGCTTTTTCTTCTTTATCTTTTGGTGGAGAGGCACGAGAAAGGATGAAATAATGTATTTTATATATATATATATATATATATATAACAAGTTTTTTAAACTTATAAATTTAGATAAATTTGTAAGAGAAATGTAAACTTGTAATTTAAATTAGTAAGAATTAAATTTGATTAATAAATAGTTATTATAATATGTAATTTTATAGTTTAAATATTATATACATTAAAAAATTATTTAAATATAATTTAAATTATACTTAATCAAACAAAAGTTATCCATATTTTATTATTTATAATACTTAATATGAATATTTTAAAATAATTATAAATAAATAATTATTCAATATAAATAATTAAATAATATTTATTTTTTTTAATAAGTACATATTAAATGTAATTTTATGATTTTTTATACATATTTGAACTTGTGATAAAATAAATTGTAAATGCTTAGTAAAAAAAAGTTTGTCTATATTTTGTTTAACTTTGAGTTTAAATTATTATATTGCTGACTTTACAAGCTAGTTGATACGTTAAAATCGTAAAATCAGTAGACTTGGTAAGTCAACTCGCAAGTTTACCCGAGTTTGTACTAAATATGAATTTACATCGAATTGACTAGTTTTCTTTATGTACAATCGTAAACTCGGATAATAAACTTGCAAGTTTGACAACTATGATATAGAGTACTGTTTAATCAATGAAAATTTTTTATTAAAATTCTCATGCGATGATTTTTTATTATTTTTATATATGTATTACGAATTTCTTAAATTGTATAATTTTTTTGGAGTAAATAAAAAATAATAAAATAACACAATAATAAATTAATTAATTGTGTTTTAAATAAAAAAATTCTTCTAATTTTGAGAATTGAGTAAACAACAAAATTAATGAAGTAATTAGTTACTACCTGAAATTCTTTAAAGCCCAGACATTTTTTAGAGTCAGAGATATATAATGAATTAATAAATTAATTAACTACATCTTAAATTTAATAGCCGCCTATAAGTATAATTTGTAATGATCCAAAATTAAAATTAGAGAAAATGATATATGATTAAATGTTTTATTTAATAATTTAGATTGTTTATTGTCATATATCACTAAAAATTTGAGACAAAGTTAAATATAATTTTATCAATTTATAAAATTTTAAAGTTATTTTAAGTAGCAACAATAGCGACCTTCTTACGACAACACTCACAAATTATTAAAAAATGTATTGATATATAATAATTAGTGAACAAATAAACTAGTTGAAATAAAAATAAAAACCTTTTTCTTCAAATAAATTTACTTCAAGTTTTTTTTTCTCTTTCATGTGAGATTGACATGTTCTCACATTCTTCGAGCGATTAATCTTGTTGGGAAAGAAATATTTGTTCTTATCACAAGGTGTTTTATCTCATATTTTAATAAGAATATAAGATTATATTTAATTACAGCAGACCGTTGGATAAAGATTTGATAATTTATATTTATATTAAATTAATATAACTACTTATAATTATATTTTTTATTTATAAATTTAGAATTAGATTGATATTTTGAGATTCAAAAGCCCTATAATATAGGTGAAGTTTGCTCACATGTTGCTAATTGAGCCGCACATTGTAATTTATTTTAGTTTTCATCCTTATTTTTAATGTTTTTTATTCTTTCAGGCTGTTAAATTTTATTTATTTTAATTTAAACTTGATTCTGTAACTTTAAAAAGTTATTGAAACTAAACAAATGACAGATTTAACAAAGACAGAAGACTAGAACGAGAAACTTAAAGGACAAAAGCTGAGAAATCGTTCTGGGAAAAAAATAGAATAAACAGTAGCAGTAAACAGTAAATTTGTTTTATAAGTTATATATAATTCTTTTTTAACACAGTGATTATGGTAATAAGAAAAGGTTTCGAATCTTTAATGGCTTAATTTTAATAACCACTTGCCAATTTAAATACACCTATTGTAATACCATTTTCTATGACTATTCAAATGATTTGTTTTGCAAATCCGAAATAATTTACAACTTTTTTTTTGTTTTATGGGTAAAGACATTTAGGTTAAAGAATAATAGTAAACTTTTACAGAAAACTCATAAAAAATGTTGATAATAGAGAAATGAAATATAACAAGTAGAATAGAAGTTTGTAAAAAGTTTTTTGATATCAAAAGTCATATACGACTTTCATGTGAAACACCTTTATAGTGTTAAAGGAAAATAAATATTTGAATCATTTCTATAAATTATAAGTCTAAATCAATACAAAATAAAATTGATGGATAAAAATGAAAAAAAAAGCAAAATTGTTGAGATGATCTGCCTTGCTGTTTTATTTGTACTATGCATTAAAGAAAATTATATATATATATATATATATATATATATAACGTAATTCAACATTCTTCTATCATACCTTTTACAAAATGATTAATGCTATGATAGGCTTATATTATATTTTCGCAAAAATTACGAACCGTTTGATAACTCTTATAAAACAATGATAAATAGTTATATAACATTGTGCTAGATTATGAAAGTGGATCCACCACTGTACAACAGATCTGCTGTATGGCGGTGGGTTGAAGAAAAAAAAAATTAAACAAGTAAAATTAAAAAAAAAAATTTGTGTGTAAAACCGCCGTACAACAGATTTGCTGTACGGCGAATGATCCGAGTTCGTTAGATTATTGGATCGACTTTTCCTTTAAGATTTTTGAACTCAACATTTCCTTCTATGACACTTTTAAAGGATGCAACTCCTCATGCCAAATGTGAATTTGGGAAACTCATAAAAAAATTAAGTTGTATTTTTACTGACAGTAAATACTTGATCCTATCACAATGTTTGTTCAAACAAGATAATGTAGTTTTGCTAATTATTGAGCTTTTCACAGGCTCAATAGCAACTGTATTTTCAATAACAGCATTTAAGTATGAAGTTACTTTTTATGACAAGTGTGTGTGTATGTATATATAGTCATCAACCTCAAATTACTTAATGTGGTCTACCCTTTGAATAACATAAAATGGGGTACAGTTTGAGAAAGCTATATTTTGTGCAGTATAACATCGTTGGTAAAGAAAATAAACTGACACCAGAAAACTTATTAACAAAAAAATTGATTTACACTCTTCATTGTCATGGAAGTGCCCTGAAGATTGAAATAACCCCAAAATAGAAGAAATTATAAATCCCAAAGAGCCTATTGTTTTAAACAAGAGAGTCCTTGCTTGGTTTCTTAAGTTCAGGACTTTCCTTGTCCTGATGACCCACGTTTTTTCCAGCCAGAAGTGGTGAATTATCTTTATCTTTAACCTGAGAAGAATCAAGAATAAATTAACAGATAAGAGCACAGAAAACACTAAAGGAACAAAGGAAAAAAGATGGAGAAGATGAGTACGTACCTGAGATGCTACTGAGAGATCGCCTAACTGTTTCTTTTTGTTCTCCTGGGTGCAGAAATAAGAATACAAGCCCATCCCAAAGATGGCAATGAGAATTCCAATAATGTTCCTGTCAGTGAAGGGGTCATGGAGCAATGTGTAGCCAAATGCTAGAACAAGGCAAGTCTTAAGGTGGCCAAGCACTTGATAAGTTACAGGAGATGTTTTCCCAATCACTAGAAAGGTGCTGAAGTTCACAGAAACAGCAATCAAGCAGGACAGGATGATGAATGCCTGAAAAGAGATCTTTACTCAATATGCGAATTCAGGAAATTATGCATCTAATATACTGCATAATGAGGATTGATCTTTGAGATTACCAAGACTATAGGAGAGTATTTGTAGGAGAAGACATTTTGGTTGGTCAGCATCTGATCAACCAGAGGGCCTGAAACAAAAAGAATTGCTGCTTGGAACGGAGCAGATTGGTAGAGCAGCTGTGTGGAAGAAACATTAAGCTTCTTCTGTATTGTGTTGGTCAGCTGAATTGTGCGCATGGTTAGGAATAAACATTCTTCTCTGGTTTAAGCTAATTAAGTCTAGGCCATATCATAGTTAAATTAATAGTAATTATAGCAGAAAGAGTGAGGATTAAAGGATACAATTTGGCTAACACAAGTCGTCATGATAGCTAGAAGGGAAAGAATGGTTCCAACAAAATTGAGCTGAATGTCTGTGACAGAGGCTATGCCAACTCCAACCAGTAAGAGAAAGAGAGACAGCTTTATTTTCTGGCTGCAACAAGTAGCAAATGGGATTTTTACAGTAAACTTAATATGACCATGGTTGGATAATTTAGACACTATCTAGGTATGAGTGTTTTCATAACTTGTTACCTGAACTGCTTCTTGAGGAAAAGAGTTTCTAGCAATACGGTGAATGGTATGATTGCAAGTTTTGTCATCTGCAAAGTGAGCATTTCCGAAAGGTGAAATCAGATTACAACAAACAAAGTATATATCTCTATGATTGGAGTTAAAAGATACGCATTTTCTTTGCATTATATCAAGGATCGTTTCCTGCAGATTTTGGCATCTTCGCAGCAATGGAAATGAAAGTAATAAAGAAAGAAGACAACAGAACCCATAATTTCATATTTGGTATCTGAATTTCAATTATTTATCAGATCACGCTATTAAAACAACAGAAGTGAACCTGATAGAACCCGATGGAATTGAAACCGAGGCTCAAGTTGAGAAAGCCAATGGAGACGCCATTTAGAATGCCAAAAAGCATGACGGTCTTCATGTCAATGGGCTTGTTCTCGAAGAAATTGAGGCGTTGTGCCACATGAAGAGTACAAAATGTGACCATCAGATGCCAGCTAGTAAGCGTTGTGGCTGCCCAAGTAAGAGCACCAAAAAATAAGTGTTTCCAGATAAAGAGAAACAAATAGCAATACATTGACATTCAATCAATAATGCTGAGAGCAACAAACAATACCAAAAGGGAAGCCCAGATTGCTCATAAGAGCTTTGTTGCAGATGACAATGGATACAGAGGAGGCCACCGAGAGAAATAGGGCACCCATAACACCCAATTGGAAGCTCGAAATCTCTCCCATCTTTGCTCTCAATTAATACTCAGTGGTACACTAAAAGTTTACATTGATAGACATAATGTTAAGAATACACCGCTAAAATTACTGATAACAATAATTATCAATGGCACACTAAGTACCTTAAATAGTTTTGTGATAAATGAATGCAACGGTTTCAGAGAGAAGAAGAGGTTGGAGTGCTAGGAGCCCTGAAAGTGACCACACAAGAGAAGGAAACTGAGTTCAACACGCTTAATATTACTGAAGTAGAACCTGGGTTTGCGCATTGACATGCATACATACAACATACCTTTGAGAATGCAGGAATGGGTTTGGAAGGTGAAAGGGCTCCTATAACTCCATGAAACACGAACAAGCCAAGCTTAAAGGGAAGGCGTTTAAGAGGCTTAAGGTACAAAGTGGAAAGAGGGAGAGAGAAAAGAGAAGGGAGAGTGGTGAGGCTTGTATGGGAATGCAGCTTTTGCGGCCTTTTTATTTTCGAACTTGTTTGTTGAGTTTGCGGGGTTTGGTTGGTGCCTAACGCCGTTAATTAACTTCTGGGGATAATATGGCGCGAGCTCAGTACACACTTGCCTCTGCTTCCAGAAACTAGTTAACGGCCATTTTAAGCAAGCACATTAACACATTCATTTAAACTGAAAAGGCCTTCTCATCTTACAATAATGTTCACTCAGCATACCTTTCTGCCTTGTCTACTAAATTCTAAGATAAATATGCATAACTTGGGATTAATATATGTTTAGATTTATCTATAATTTTTACTATTTGATTTATTTTAAGATAAAATGTAAATATGGTAGTCTAATTCTTAAATTTAAAAATATATTATTTATTTGTTTTAAAAAAATTTCATTCACTATTTGGTAGTCTTTAGAATATGTGCATCTGTTTTATTTTTATTATATTTTTGATTTACATGACATCAACAAATACCAAACCAGTGATTTTGATTAAATTAATTATTTTTAATATTCAAGAAATAAATAATCATGTTATTTATTTTTCAAAAAATAAAAAAAAAAAACACATTTCCTCTTATTTTAATTTGTATACAAAGCTTTAACTTACTGAAAGAAAAAAAAACTAATTAAATTGGTTAGAGTATAATCATATTGTTTTAGTTTTTAATATGGATTGGCAAAAGTTTACATTACCTTAATTATTGATGAAAAGTGTATAGAAAGACTATATTAATGAGCATGAAGTCATCTCATCATAAGCTCTTGATAAGACAGATACTTGAAACTTTCATTCCATCTTAATTGAACCCACCATGAGAGTAAAGTCTATGAAAGCGCTAACTCAAAAACTCTATGGTTTTCAAATATTTAAAAAAACAAAAAAGTGGGCAAAATTACAAAATGGTTTTGACTGCCCCTAAGGTAGAATCAAACAGACAAAAATCAGGTGAGAGGATAATATCAGATATGGCGATGATGGTGATGTAGAAATGGGAGGGTGCTATACACTCACCATATTGTTTTCGGTGATTTCGATTTCATTACCAAACACTGTTTTGATTTTTGAATTCTGATCAACTTTCCAGATTACACTACTAAACGAGCCTTGACCAGGAAGATAGGAAGGTGAGTGAGACCAACATTTCTTTTTGTCGAATGTGTCTGCAAATTCAAGCAATGCTTTCCTACCCAATTCAATGTTTGGTGAAGACCTTCAATCTCACTCCTAAATAATACTCTTTTTATATATATAATTTTCTCCCTTGCAAATCCCATAGAGCTCACGTTTTTGCCTTAAAAAGAAGGGGGCGAAACTCCTCAACCAACAAGACCTACTGACCTTTCTACATGGGGTGGACCATAATTGCATTTCAGCCTTTATTTTCCCATTCCTTTCAACATTTTTTTTTTGTTGGTTTTACCCTTTTCTGGAATCGATTTGGGACGATGGAAAAAGCTAGTAACGTAAACAATTTTTAATTTGTTTGTTGGAATTCAACAAAGCCATTAGCCATCTATATATGCTTCTTATTTGGAACGTTTCAACAATGCATTCTTTCTTTTTAGGTACATTTCAACAGTTTCATAGAATCATTTTACGTTTTACCCTTTTCAGGACTTTATCTTTTATGTGCATATACAATTGTTTTGTCAGAATTTAATAAAGCCATTTGCCGTCTATATGTTTCTTTTTTGGTACGTTCCAAAACTTTTTTTTTTTTTTGGGTTTTACCCTTTTCATGGCTTTATTTATGATGAACGAATTATTTTTTTTTGTTGGAATTGATAAATAGCCATCTATATGTTTAGAATTATAAATAACAAGATTGTGGGTATTAATTCTTACATAATTATTTAGATAGGCACTCTTGGCTTTACAGCAATATCAACAATGTAATTACACTTTATTCTCTCAGAATGATGTGTGTTTGATGATCTATCTTTCTGGGAAATCAGTATATCAATACACTTCTTTGCAATCTTCATGTGTTCCCTTGACAACAAAATTGCTACCCCAATCTCCCAGTTAATCTAAAGACAGTAGAGAAATAAATCTCAAAATAAGATGACAAAATGAAAAAAGAATAATTAATCAAAATTTTCAGAATTTTAAGCAACGTTGGGGCAGACCCGTATTGTGATCCACAATCACTATCTCAGTGGCATTGTCACATCTAAGCACATCTTGGCCCAACTTGGCTCCAGCAGCCTTCAAGCCCTTAAGAGAAACTGCTTGATTGAAGAGGTTCAGAGATGGTAACTTTGATGCTGGAGGCAACTTCGTACCTGGTAACAAATTTCTGAAGTCTTCCTTCAACAATGGCACCTCAAAGTCCTGTTTCTTATGGTTAACCACATTATCTTTTGCACTAATATGGGCCCCTGGTTCCATGTGGTTGGTAGAAAAGCTTGCTTGTTTTGGGAAATTTGGATATAGACTTACATACCCTCTGAGATACATCATGTCTATGAGGAACTTTTTCCATGAAGCTTGCCATCCATTTGTTCTAGACTTTGGAATCTGAACTGGGTTTTCCTTGGGATTCTCAGTAAACCTCATGTTCATATACACATAGAATTCTCTCCATTGCTTTGGGAAGAAGACTGCACCCCAACTACATGGTAACTGGTGTAGGTAAGGTGTGTTTGGGTGGATTCGTTTGAAGAATTCTGTGGCATTCCATTTTGGTCTTTCCTTCACAACTTCAACGATTTTTGGGGTGTAAAGGGAGATGGAGGAGAGTTCTGGGAGAGAGACTTGAGGGTCATAGTGGTAAGCCAGGAGTGCATATTTGATCCATAGGTAATAGTAAGGAGATACTTCTATATCATCCTCAAGCAGGAGACCAAAATCATCATCAGAAGAGGGATACCAACTTTCACTTACAGCTCTGATGAGTCCTCCTTGGACGATTCTCCTTCTGAGGGTTTTGGGACCATGAGGCCATTCAAAAGAACTTACAAGTCTTATAGTTGCCTCGTCCACTTTACTGTCCATGTTGAAGGTAATAGGAACTTGGTCTCCAAGATAGTAAGCATTGCTGAGAGATTTGAGAAGTCTTGCTAGTGAATTGGCTCGGTTTTGTGTGATGATATTGACTGAAATCTGCATTCTATTCCAATCTGCATGTGACAAATTATGTCAGATAACTGCTTGTTTAAACCAAAACCATAAGTGTTGATGGGAAAATTAAGAGTTTGAAGATTTCTTACTTGGCAATGTTGTTGAGCGCAGATCAGCCATCCAAAGAACTTTTGACACTGAAGCTCTTGGTAAAAGAACCAAGGTGGTACCGTTTGAATTAGTCTCCGATGCCAACTTCAGAGCTTTCCGTACATTAGGGTCAATGTCAGATACAGTAATGACCACACTGGGATTGTGAATTTTGATCAAACCCTTCATGCTGGAGTATACTGCTTGCATTACTGGCACCTCTGAGTTTGATATGCTAGAAACTGCTCCAATTGCCAAATCAAAAACCTTAAAACGACGCTCTCTGCAGACCACCTTAGGCCAGTTAAGAGCTGCTGCAGCATCTTCACAAGGGCAAAATTTTCCCCCAGAAATGACAATGTAAGCTTTCTTGCCAACGGTGGACCTGAACTTCTCAAGAAGTGGTGCAAGTGCTTTAACTTCATTCACAGAGTGAGCATAGAAGAGTGCATCAATTTTTTGAGGATACATTGCAGCCCATTGAGTTACATAACCAGTGGTTAGTGCTTTCCACCATTGGTCGTCTCTGACTTGAACTATGTCCTTGAAAATTACAGTTGTTTCGGACACATAAGCAAGCCTGTGTTCACTATCACCCCAGGTTTCCTTGTCATTAGGGTCAACGGGAAGAACAAATGAGCCAGCATTTCTGTACTTCTGAAGCTGATAACTGCAATCAAAATATTGCAACGAAAACCCCCCAAAATTTAGCTACTTATAATTTAGCTGCCTAATATATTTTTCTATCGGATAATGTCAAAGGTTATCTAAGAAGAACGAGACTTCTATAAATTCTAAACCTTAAACTAATCCAACCAGCCTATCTCAATTATTGAACAGATGACTATTTCAGCACAATCTAAAATCTTTAATAGTCAAATTCTTGGTCAACAAAAAGCATATTTGAGAGTCCTATATCTAGTGCAATCTCACTGTTCATTAGTGTTTGTGAACCTAATAGCAATAACTGATTGCAGTCTATCAACTTTTTGGCCTGGTCAAATTGATACTTGTTTGACTCAATCTTCAAATCAGAGTTTCTGTCAATAGTTTTAAAACTAAATTTGTCTTCCTGAAACGGTAACAATTGCAATCCAATTGAAAAAAGCAAAAGGTTGAGAATTTGACTATGCATATGTATAGCAAATAATTGTTGTACTATGGTAATATATTTAATTCAGTATTACTATTATTTATAGTTCGGCAAATAACAATTTTTTTGCCTAGAATTTAAGATCTAACTCAACCATATTTTGAAACTAAATTATTTAGCTTTGACTAAGATGAATTTGATTAAATTAAAATAGTGCTGATTGCTCACTACTAAAACAGAAGTACCAAAAGTGCGCACTTGTAAGTACCTGAGGTGTAGATCTTCACCAGTTCCGAAGGTAAAAGGTGTCTCAATGAAAAGTGTTTTGACAAGCTCAGCAGATAAAAACCATGAACTAGATAAGAAATCCACCTGCACGACTTTATCAACCCTGATATCATAGGCAGGATCTGGCAAATACAGCCCTGCTTCTTTAGACCGAAATTTCCTGTAACTAGGAAATGTGAAATCTTTCTGTCTGAATGGCAATATCCTTCCTATACTGCCCAGAACAGAATTCTTGTACTTGTCAGTACCAGCCACGTGGGCTAGAATCTGCAACATCTTCCTCCCAGGAATCATGTCATCGTCAAGAATGTACACAAGATCAGCTTCAGTCTGCAGAGCTATCTGGAATCTTCCATAGTACTTGAAATCGTGAGTGGAGCTTATGAAGCTGATTCTTGAATCGTTATAGCTATCCACAATCCTCTTGAGGGAGACTTCGTTTGGGCTCCCAAATGAAAGCACCCAAACATGATGGAATGGGAGGGTCTGTTGAAGCAAAGAATCAAGCTGGGCACAAAGTGTTTTTCTTTTGAAGTGGTTCAGTATGACAGTAATTTTTGGTCTGTTTTGCAGATTCCATTTGGATTTCATTGCCATTAGCTGAGGAAGAGTCTCTGTTCCAAAGGTTTTGCTTTGAAAGTCCAATACGTCATTGTAAAGCTCTCTCTTCAACTTAATCATCTGGGCATCATTGGATTTCTTCTGCATGAACTCTATCTTCTCGTGCTCGCAAACTTGAGATGGAGTAATGGGTTGAATCTCCTTACTGATAACAGAAGAAGAGGCTTCCTGGTAGCGAGTCAATACGTGGGGTGTGATCATAAGCTGCTTCCATTGTTGCGCGATTCGAGTAGCCCACGTGAAATCTGGTTTGGTACGTAGATCTATAGCAGGGCTCATGTAGTACAAGAGGAACGTTGCATAAACTGCAAAGAAAAATTGAAGACATGTGAGAGCAGCCACAAGCTTAGCAGAACTATATTTTGGAGACTTCATCTTCGCCTTTCCTCCAACGCATTCATTAATCATCCCTTCCAAGTAATCCCCACTTCTCACTTTCGAATTTCTTCCAAAACCCATTTTGCAAACTGGATTAGATTCAATCTTCAACCTGTAGAAGAATACAGAAGTACGAAGATGTAAACGTAAAAGAAAGGGTGATGAACTTAAAAAGGGAAGGGAAGGTACCCCATGAAAAATGCATCAAAGGTCACATGGACTAAACGCCTAGGAGTAGACTAATATAGAAGAAATGGAAGTAAACACGTTACCTTCAATGAGTAGACACTGCTTTTATATTTTAACCCTTAAGACACCATTAAAAAGCCGGTTTTAATGCCGCAGAGAAGGGCTACCCCTGCGTTTTTGGCACTACCCTCCCCACTCATGTTTATGTTCAGTTTTTAAGCCCCTTTCTATGTTTCTCTCCAAAGATTTTCAAGTTTATAACCCCCCAAAGAATAAAATCTATTAAACTCTGACACACACGGCTTTCCACACTCATGCATTTTGACATTAGAATATCAAAGTAATATTAAAAAGGAAAAGAAGAAGAGTATATCTACGGCTTTGGTCAAAACTCAAAATCAACTCGTGTGATTAAGAAGATTATCCTTTACTTGGGAGGGGTCAATTAGCTGTAAAAAAGAAAATTAATATAACCATTAAGTCACGAACAAACAAGGTCACAAAGACAGCCCTTCATTCTAAACAAGCCAAGACTTAAAAGAGAGCTAAAACTAAACCTGTAATGATGGATACCACAATCAGTTGCTGATTTTCTGTGAATGGAAGAACCTGATTGGGGACACTGAACATTGAGTATAAAACAGTCAAAACTCTCGTTTTAATATATATATATATATATATATGTGTGTGTGTATGTATGTATGTATATTTGATGTATTTGACTTTTTTTTCGCAGAAGATACGTAAATGAAATTGGCAGCAAACTTTGTCAATGGGAAGAGGCCAAACTTAGGCGAGTTAAACGCAAGAAATCCCATGGCTGGGTTCGCTTAAAGAAGAGAGAATTCAAATGAATATGGATCGCTTAGGCAAGAAATAAGGTATTAAAAGTAATGGGAACATTAGTTTTTCTATGAATGGGTCAATATTCAATTTTGCTTGTTCCTCTTTTTCTGGTGAGTTGCATTGCAGAAGGAAAGAGAGGGAAGGATAAACATATATATTATATAGTTAGACTAGATATTTATTCAGTCACTTAAGATGTGACAGTATTCAATTCTGGAGATGGATCGTGCATGAAGCCTGAAATTGAATTATAAACATCACACGTAGCACCTATATACATTTTGGCAATATTTGTTAAGTTATAGGTTAGTATAGGTCCCAAACCAAAAAGATGCATAAGCGTAATCAAGGGAGGAAACATGGTGGCTTATGGCAGTGGGAAAGAATAGTTTATATATTTTGCCCCAATACTATGTGAAAAAAAAAAAAAAAAACTTGAATCAGGATGGATTCTGGGATTGGCGATCTCTGATCCTTTGCCTCAGTTAACTGGACGCTGAAAGGGTAAAATCATTTTTTCAACTCTCAACTTATATCATAGACTAAAATTTTATTTTGATCCTTCCTAAATAAAATATTTTTTAAATTTAATCTCTTATAATTTTTATTTTAATTTGGTCTTCCATATAATTACTATCTTAATTTAATCTTTTACAAATAAGTATTTTCAAATTTAATTCTTCACAAATAAAATTGTTATCAATAACATCATTCTTTTAATAAATTGTAAATAAAATTAATAATAGATTAATAAATAAAATTTACTAGTAACTCATTAGAACATGTAACATGTTATTACATTTAATAATTTCAATATAGTAGACCGATTAAAGGATTTTTTGGTAATAATTTTAATCCGTGAAAAACCGAACCAATAAGTATCCACATTTGGGGAATGAAAATGAGAAAACAATTCTATATAATTCCAAATTGTGAAACATGATGGGCCAAAATAAAATTTTCCTTTTATATTATATACATGGCTTAAATTGCATTTGTAGATTGTCACGTGCCATGCCGCCTATGCACGTGAGATCATCGGCTTCAGCGGGCAAATGGTCAAAGATCACTTGCAGCCTGCAGGGTTGACTGAACCCTGTTGGTAATGGCGGGCTTAGAGAAAGCAAGCTCATGGATGTAGTGGAAGCCACATAGGCAATACCTAACCTCTTACAGTATCTTCAGACCCATTCACTAAAGTCTTTGGGCCTTCACGTGTAATCCCCACTTGGATTAACATCTAATTACATGTTAACTGTTATTATAGTCTAAAGTCAACACCTCCTTGTCTTAATTAACCTACTAATGCTGCACCCACATTAACAGATCCAAAAAAAGAAAACAGCGCCCACACCGACAGACACATGCTTATGTTTTGACTCTTTATATATTACACTACCATTTAAATTTGAAAAATATTTCAAATAAATATTTTAGATTCTTAACCTTTTTAACATATAATATACATGTAATTAGTGGAATTATGTATATTACGATAATTGAATTGCCCAATTGTCAAAATTTTGGAACAATGCATATCCTTGATTTCTATGAGCCTAATTTTTTTTTTTTTACAAATACAATTTCTTTTTAACTTATATATGGACTAGAATTTCATTTTCATTCTTTATAAATGAAGTATTTCTTAGTGTAGTTATTGACAGAAATACTTTCTTTATTTAGCTCCTCATAAAATGATCTTATTTGTGAGAGATTAATTAAAACAGTAATTAATTATATAAAAATTAAATTAAAAAATATCACATATGTCAGAGACCATATTAAAAATATGATTTTATAGCTGGCTAAATTAAAAAAATATTCAACTTATAAAAGATTAAAACAAATGTTTACTCTCTTACTACGGCAACAACGATGATAATTCTCATGCACTAAACTTCTATGGTTCAAAAGCTAATGTGAGAGAGAGAGAGAGAGAGAGTAGCAGAATAAAACAGAAAGACATAAAAAAATGAAAAGCTTAAATACCTAGTGGGTATTAAGATCTAAGGATGTTTGTCTGCAGAGAAAATAAATAAATAGAGCTTAGAATCCAACGTATGCTTCATTGTCAAGTAAATTCCATCCATCAGAACACCTCTTAATGACTTACTTGTTTGAATCAAAGTGGGAAGCAAGAACACCGACCCCTCCTACAGGAATATTGATTTATGTTGCTGGTGATGCATCTGGAAGCGCCATAACTAAGTGTCCATGCTATTTCTCTTTCTTATGCTATGCATATATCAACTACGAAGTTTGTTTCGTAATTTGAGGGCTCTCTAAGTTCTATTTATATGGGATGGGGCTCATGATAAGATAAAACATCCTAATTAAAAAAATTAATTACCTAAACTTAATGAAACAACCACTTGACGACGAAGGCTTGTTGATGTGGAGTTTTGAACGTGTCTTGTATCTACAAGTAATTACCTATATCTGACAACTCATTTACCTACACTTTGATGTAAAATTGTATTTACTTAGTGCAAAATCAAAACGTGTCTCTTTGTTTATCGAATGCTCTGCTTTCGGAAACAAACTGAGTGTTGGGAAAACCAGAGATTCAATTGGAAAGAGTAGTCAGGCTTCATAACTAGATTGCAGTTAATTTTGTAGTTTACAATAACAAGGACACTAAAGAAGAGCTAGCAGAGGGAAGAATTCCCACTAGAAGGAAGTTCTTGGTCATAGTCTACGATGAGAGTCTCTGGAACTACAGAAAACTCTGTCTTCAACCTCATGCTTCTATTCCAGCCATTCATGAGTGAGTGATCGATCACCTTAAGATGTCATAGGTTGAGGAGTTCTTAAGCTGCTCGTTTTCCCAGCTTAGCTTAGAGGCAACTCTTTCATGGCGTGGGAAATATTCCTGTGTCAGTGAAAACCAAATTTTGATGAAGCGAAGAGGTTATAATAATGTGCACAATGGGATTTGTATAATTGTATTACCTCCATTTTTTTGACAAGCTCTCTAGCAGTTGGTGCAGAGACAATGATGTGACGAGCATTAGGGCTAATGAAGCCTTCTTCCACTGCTTTATCAATGAATGATAACAGCGAGTTGTAGTATCCATCCACATTCAACAATCCCACCTTCCAAAATCATTTATGATACAGAGAAAATACTAAATATAAAATATAAAATAAAAAGTGAAAAAGAAAAAAATAAAACAAACTCCAATCTTCTAAAAATGAAGAATGTTAAACTAGCGAGGACAGTTACAATTTTTCTAAAATTTATTATCCAAAACTTACTGGTTTATCATGGATGCCAAGTTGAGCCCAAGTGATCACCTCAAGAAGTTCCTCAAGCGTACCATAGCCACCTTCGTCCACAAAAAAAGACACACTTCAGCATTATTAAGAAAGTTCTTATTGAAAAAAAATCATATATATATATATATATATCAAAATTTTCACTTTATTTAAATGGATTTTATTTACTTTATGGCTATCATTGTCAAGAACACGAGAGAATATTTTATGGAGTGGCTGTATATGTAGGTCTATGGGAAAAAATTTTCTGAGTTTCTAAATTGTAACGCACCACTATAGTTGACACGTGTCCTATCCTGGGCTGCATCTTTTTTTCTATGGTCATGCACACGCATCCTAAAAACAATTAAATACACACTTTCTCGTCTTTATAATTTTAAGAAAAATCTAAAAGGCCGTTCTATTTTTTTAGTACATCATACGTTCCGTTCTCCTTGATACAGGTTACTCTGTTCATGGGCAGGTTAAATACGGGTCAACTCAACAGTTGACTACATGTTTGTTACTCTTGGGGGGGGGGGGGGGGGACAGCAACAGTAAAAGCCAATGTTTGGTCATATTATAGTGACTAGAACTTTTGTTTTGATACTTTAGTTTTTTTCCCTTGACTTTTATTTTCGTTTTGAGATTTTATTTTATTTCTACCCATTAATTTTATTTTATTCTAATTTAATCTCATAATTAAAAAAATTACTCAATTGTTTCTTTTTTCTCTAACACAACTAAGTTATCTCACAAAAAGTTCTGTCGTGGCTCGTTGGCCACTTGACTCTATAGCCTATTGCCAATTTAAATTTTACTTGTCCTATTATTAACATTATTATTATTGACAGAGATAAAGACATTTGAGCACTTTTTGAAATTTGAGGAACTAAATTAAAACAAGATAAACTTAAAGAATAATAGGGAAAATAAAGTAAAGGGGCTAAATTAAAAATAAAATAGAATTAAAAAATAATTAAAAGTGAAACTCTAAATAAAAGTAAAAGACAAAAATATATTCTTGTCTATGAAATATCTAAAAAATATAGTAACCCTATTTCTTCCTTTATTTTAAAACTAAAATATCTTTTTTATTTTGTCAAATGTGAGAAAGTGTGATACGAAAATGACATAAGTAATATGTCAAAATAATAAGTCAGTAAATAACAATATTGGAGACATTATACTCATTTGAATAAAATTTGATTAATCTATAGTAGAAAAACATGACATATTACAATGTAGTAAATTTTTTTTTTTTTTTTGTGAATATACGAACCGGGTAAGGCAATGAAGGCATCAGAATGCCTGGCCATCTCGGCTTTTCTTTGATGCATGTCTGCAACTGCCTTCACTTCTCCCACTGTCTCTCCAGTAATCTGCAATTTTCCAGCAACCCCAACCCAAGTCAATCCAAATTGTCCCCTCTCTTTCTCTCTCTCTCTCTCTCTCTGTTTGCGAGGAAAGAGAACAGAGAAGTAATGATGAGTGTTGCAGAGGAATCATGCATATGTATATAACTACAATTCCTCGAAACCAAAAAAGTTACTCAGGCACAGAGGGAAGAACAATAAAGTTGATTCCTTAATGATAGAGAAAATGGGGATGAAACCGGGCATGCCACTAGAATCTAAAGTCGGCATGATACAACTTGGAGAGAAGGACAAAATGGTTCATCAGCGAAAGACCCCAGATTGCCAGGTGGTGTCATGGATAAGTTCATCCCAATGAGAAACATAGAGAGAGAGAAGCATAGTGACACGTGTCAAATTCAGATAATAAAAGTAAGGTGGAAATTCACTGAAAAGAGGCTACCACACAGCATTCAAAACCAGACAAGGGTTGGAATGCAAACCATGACCATACTGAGTTAGAGAGAGAAAAGATATAACATAATTCTCTCTGTCCCTCTTTATAGCTCTTTAGTCTTTTCCTCTCTCTCTTTTATTTTCCTTTGTAATGATGCTGAAGAAATGCTTCCAAAACATTTTAACGTTACCTCTCTGGGCATGAGCGTCTTGGGAATAACTCTGCAAGACAATAACAAGACAAACATTAGTTTGAGTTTAGTTCAAGAACATATCCTATATGTAGCATCCATACAAATTATCAAGAAGATGTATACTCACCCTATCACATGCCGACCACCATTGTAAACAGCTTGAGAAATCAATCCCATTAAACCAATGCTGCCTCCTCCGTATACCAGATCAATATTCCTCGACACCTTCAGAAAACCAAACAGAACATCTAAATGGTGAATCAGTTTATCCTTTTGTAACAACTGTTAGGACAGACAAAGTTATACGGCATCAAATCCATGATAAGCAGAGGAATTGAAAGCCACAGAGTAGTGGTAAACAAAGGGTGTACCAAAGAATACATCCTTTCCCACTTTCTCAAAGTTCCTTTGTAGTTGGAATGTGTCATGTTGATTTAAACTCACAACCAACATGGGAAAACAAGGAAAGAGGGATATTAAATTCATAACGGAGAGTTTTTAAGCCAATTTCTGGGAAAGACAAAGAAAACAAACGCGAGAGAGAAGCATTACCAATTCTGTTCCGAGCTCGATGGCAGCATCCTTATAGCTGCTTTTCTTGCCAGGACTACTACCACAGAAAACACAAATCCTCTTGAATTTTGATTGTTTCATCTCAGTTTCTGTCTCCATCTCCCTCGTTTCTCTATCTCTCTCTCTTCCTCTCTGTGTCCCACAACTTGTGAATCAGTGAGTTAGGTTCATTGGGAGGGGGGGGGCGGGGTGGTAAGTTTTTGGGGTTTTTCCTATATAACGGTAGTAAGGGCATACGCTTGCACACGCTAGTCTACATTTTGGAGTCCTTCCCATCACGGATGACGCTGACTCACCCAACTTGTATGTACTCTTTCCCATGGTCCCTTATCCCATACGAAAAAATAAAAAGAAAAAGAAGAAAAGGTAACTCGTGGTCCTATTTCAAGATAATTGTCTGTTTATCTCTATTTCAGTGAAGTCCTTGTGATTTAACCAAGTATAATCCAGAGGGTAAAGGGAAAGTTTTTAATTTGTTTTCTTGGTCTATACTATTATAGTTTTGAAAGTCAGAAGTGATAGCATTCTTTGTTTTATATATCAGCATATTCAATATGAATTTCAAGAGAACCAAAACAATTTTTCTTCTTTTTGATCTGTGTTGGTTAGAGATGTAACTTTTAAGGCACAAGCAGAGGGGGTTG
Source organism: Delonix regia (assembly GCA_037074485.1). Classification (NCBI taxonomy): domain Eukaryota; kingdom Viridiplantae; phylum Streptophyta; class Magnoliopsida; order Fabales; family Fabaceae; genus Delonix; species Delonix regia. The sequence goes on along the minus strand of CM073456.1, from coordinate 14,664,819 downwards.
ACCCACTGCTGGGAAAATCTCAATTGTGCCAATGAATTGCTTAGATTCTTATCGTTCTTAGCAGAGTTTGGCACACACTATTTGGTGATGTGCTCGTGAAACCCCTTCCCACTCTACAGTTTTTGACGCTGTCAAATCTATTGTGACTTGCTAACCCATACGCATCTTCATCTGGGGTTGACTTGTGATTGGATTCTTTTATCGGATTAACTCGATACTGGCATCCAACTAATCGACCTTTCTGTTTGACATATGATATCTGCATATCTACAATTGAGGTTGTCGCGCGTATACCTCTCCTTTAAAGTTGATCCTAGTTGAGTTTTAATGATCAAATTTGGTTGGATCTGAACCTTCAGTTCTCCTCAATGAACAGAGTCATCAACTAACTCTGATATGAAAAATAATAGTGTGATTTTGATCATATAGGTAAACAAGGTTTATATTGAAGCTCACATGGAGGAGAAATGGAGACCCATGACCCACTATATTTGCGCCCTCAACTACCATCCTTGACTCGACAATGTTGATGCAGGCCTAGGAAACATTCATTATTTTTTCTCACTTAGAAAAGAAGCCACTAGCATCCCCTTTTTCATCTCAAACACTCTCACACACACCAGACCAGACCTTGCTGTCCCCATTGCTCTCACACTCCCTATACACCTAAACACCTACAGTATTTTCACTTCTCAGGATCAAGTTACAGAGCCATTTGGTCCACACACACAGTGACACAGAGAAAAGCTTTTGAAAAGCAGCCACAAGTTTACAAGCCTGTAAAAGGCCAATAATAAAATCACCACGGACACGTGGTTTTAAATCTGAAATTTGATAGAGTTTAGTCAATTCATCCGTGCAATAATGGACGTGAATATGAGCTTAAAAGGGTGAACAAATGGTGAATGCATACTTCACTCACTGACACCCATACCTTTGGTGTATTAGGATGATGGTGCATGGAAATAAGCATGTGGGTTGTAAGGCACAACAACTATTTGTGAACAAAGTTACGGAGAGTGAGCACTTTGGTGATTGTGGAAAGGTCCTTGTTTGAAACTCCAATCACATGTCGACGCCTATGTGCCTCACTGACCACATCGGCTTCCCCAAATTTGGTAAAGTTTGATCTGTCATGGCCTCAAGCTATGACCTTCCCTTTCTGCCTGGCCTGCATCCTCATATCTAATCAACTAGCAAAATGTATTGAGCATCTCTTGTCTGACAAGATGTTTGGCACTAATAGCTAGTACTAATCTTAGCCTTCACTTTCACTTGCTCTGGGTTTCTTTATTCAACAATGTTCAGTGTGGCTTAAGACCTAATCAGAGCTTATTACAACTCAATGCATTAGTCAAATATCTACGATTCTTTGGTGGGGGATCGAGGGAGGCCAAAGAGAGTGTCGAACTTTTCTTTTCTTTATGCCCTGTTTGTTGGAGTTGCCAAAGGTAAAGATGCAGAGGTGTCGAATGCTCAGTCCTGGGTCTCGGATAAGCAGGTCAATTTATTTGACCCATTATATTTAAACAGACTTAATCTAACTTATCAATTGAATTAAATAGGTAAACTCGTTTAAATCACAAAAAAATATAAAAAATTATAATTGCAATTACAAATATCTTTTAATATTTAAATCATTATATAAAAAAATTAAATGTAAACTAAAATAATCAAACATCTTATTTTAGTTTTAATCATCAAACTAAAATAATTATTTAAGTAATTCATATTCCATCAAACAACTAAAATAATAATAAAAAAAAAGGTAATGAAATTTTGTAGAGTCTTGAAAAGTTAGTTATATTGAAAAGAAAAATTAAATATAGGATTAGCAAAAAGAAAAGCTCTCCATCCTTGTATGTGTGTACCATCATGTTATTAAATAAAACATAATAAATAGATAATTAACCGTGACTTAAATGAATATTTTCAAAATATTATTTGACATGTAATTTTTTTTATAGTAAAAAATCTCATAATGATTTTAAAAATTTCCTTATTCTATTCTTCAATTAATTGGGTTCCACTACCAAAGAATGGTGGGAATCCTCGTCAGATGAGCATCCATTAAAACACCACAGCCACTTTGGCCTCCCTTATTTCACAATCAATAATTTTGTTAATGTCTCCTGAATTCGTCCGCAGTAATTAACCATTCAGCTAGGTACGTTCTGTCTGTAGTACCTTCTTCAAAGAACCCAGTACGTCTTGGTGTAAAGTAATGTCTGCATGAATAGTCCAGGACTGTTTAATCACATGGACACTATGCTTCGCTGTTGTTTTCGTAAGTCTGAATTGGACTTCAAATAATTGTGAATTCAATTTGCATTTATCAGAGAAGTCATGCTAATGCTAGCTTCTAGCCTCCATTAAAGCAGGTTTAATGTCGTAGGATTATAGAGTGAAGCTTGTCCAAGGATTGCCTTTTTAGATAAGGCACGCATCTCTTTCGTCACATTGTACACAAATATGAGACCAATCTTTTCACTACATTTGTTCTTTGAATATTTGTACCTAGTTAAGAAGCATCGATATAGATACAAGTATAAGATATAATATGATATGATATGTAGGATATGTTAATTTTAAAAAATTTAATATCTGGATATAGATTTATTTGTGTATGTATGTATATATATTTTAACAAATAAAATTAATAATAAAAAAATATTATATAAAATATGGTAAAAAAAACGTTAAATTAAAAAATAAAATAATATCACAACTAATAAAAGAATGAACAAAGAACTAATTTGATATTATTGTGGTATTTTTTTGAAACATATATTATAAAAAATTTTTTTTTAAAACCTATACAAATATATTACATTAAATATCATATCAAATATATATTTAATATGGATACGTCTCTTATTCAAAAATATTCGTACTTTTTAGCTGTGGCAACGTTGTTCATTGACAGAAATTATAATGGAAAATTCAAAAACTATGATATTAGCTATTGTACAATCGAAAACCTCCCTTTATTACTATAATTTTAGAAAAGGAAAGCTAAAAGTTTCATCGAGCAAACCAACGGAGGACGGAGCTTGAAACGCTGAAGGGAATTGATTACAGAGGGAAATATGCGAAAAAGAATTGTAAGATTTAGAATTTCAGATTTTATTCATTGAAAATTTGCTGAGTAATGATTATATGTTTTTGAAAAATAATGTAATTAATTATTAAATGTAGAATAATAATTTATCTTTTAAATAAATTTATTATTATAATTAAAGTCGTTGATTATGACCTACAAAATCTTTTGATAAAATATTATATAATATATAATTATTAATTATATCATAAATAAAAAACGTTATAAATATAATGTTTCCAAGACCATGTGAATGAATGGAAGTTCTTTGTCTGTTAATCCAAGTTCATTTTCAAAAAGTAATTACTAAATGACAAAAATATAAAAAGAGAAATTACAACATTCTAAAACGCGAGAAAATGAGTTCAAAAATAGTATGAATGTGATTGAAATGAAAAGGCTATTGAAGAGTCATTGGTGAATATTTAATCATATTGAACATTCTGTTCGAATTAATAGTTATGGTTATTTGAAATTTGATTGTTTGTTTATCAGTAACAATTAATTTCAATTTTTGACATTTAACTCGGATCGGATTTCCAATCCTTTGCAATTAGGATCGGAATTACACAGTACGCAATTGAAAAGAAATATTTTAGAAAGAGAAATTATATTTTGGGTCCTTCAATTTTTGCCTTAATATTAGATTAGTCTTCAAAAGATTAAAAGTACTAAAATAATTGGAAAGGCAAACTAATTGTTCACTTTGATATGTGAATACCAATATCATTTTAATACTTTTTATTTTTAAAAATTTAAAATAATCTTAAAATTAGAAATAATAAATTAAAAAAAATATTTTTCTTATTTCAAAAAAGAAAGAATTACTAAAAAGATAGAAAATAAATCTAGTTTAACTTGTTGTATAGACTCTTCTACCAAATGATATAACTACTTAAATTTGAATATATATATATATATATATATAGAAAAAATAAAATAAAATAAACTATATACACACTTATATAGAGAACAAATCCCTTTCAATTATATAATTTTAGATTCATTGGATCTTAGATTCAATAGTTCTAAATTTAAAGATTTTTTTAAAAGATAAAAGTTAAATATTTTTAAAATAAAATATATTAATATTTTAAATTTTTATTATATATGATAATATTTTATTTAAAAAAAGACTGAATTATACTAGTAAAATAGATTATAAGATAATAGAAGTATATTTTTTTTAAAATAAGATAAATTAATATTGTAAATTTTTATTATACGAAGTAATATTTTATTGAAGGAAACAAAATTAAACTGTACTGCAAAATATGTAGAATAGACTATAAGATATGAGAAGTAGTTTAAGTTTTTTTCTCAATAAGATACTATTTTATATAATAAAGAGTTAAAATATTAATATATTTTGAACATAACACTTGGTAGGACTTGAGTTATAGTATGGGCAAATAATATAAATTAAGATATAATAATAAGTTAAAAAATATTAGTATATTTTATTTTAAAAGTATTTAATATTTATCATTTTAAAAAAATCTTTAAATTTAAAATTCCAATGATGTTTGATACAGTTATCAATCAAATTCCGAAAGATCAAAAAGCATAAAAATTGTTGTATAAATTATCATTTACAAGAATATATATATCCCTACCTTGATAGCTTTCAAGTCATCTAGAAGTCTGAGCTTTCATGAATACCTTGGTAGATGGATACCCATTCCTTTTCCACCACCATCTCCAAAAAGTGTGAGAATCTCATTGCTCTCTTGACTCCACCTTGCCTTCTAATAAATTTTGAGGCATTTCTGGTGTGCTCACTTGTCATCCCCATTCATTCCTTCAAATCCCCACCTTTTCATTTTAACAATCTTTTTTTTTCACAAAACCAAAAGCATATGGGATATCATTTTTTAACTACAACTATATATTTATAACTCGTAACATCATTATGAATATTATTGTTTATCGTATTGAAATTGGAATAAAGCACCTGCAGTTCTCTCCGACATGTTGTGGCGGTTATTTTGTCTAATAATTTGATAGATTATCGTGTTAATTAATTACTTTTTGGTAGTGGAATATGATTGGGTATAATTAATTAATGGTGCACTCAAAAAGGGCGTCCATGACTTTTTGGTTCTTCTAATACGTCAGCAGTCAGATATTGTTAAGTTTCTATTGGCCTTAGTTTGGAAGATGAGATGTGCACGGTTGGTTTTATCACCTCTCGCGTAATAACAATTTAAAACCAGGGGTAAATTATACTTGATAAAATAAATTAATACTTTTCAAATCTTCAAGTGGGTAACGCGTATTTTATCAAGAAAAAACAAAATTCACAAAAATTATTTTTTTAAAAAAATAAAGTTTTGCCTCCACGCACATATTTATATAAAACAAAAATAAAATTTTCTCTTCCTTTATTAAATGTTATAAGTATTCCTTCAAGTTAAAGTTCTGATACCATGTCAGAGGATAAGATCTTCGTATGTGGCGTTGTTGTCAACAAGAATACAAGTCATAAGACTCCTTAGGACAAGTAGCTTTGCAGTTTGAGTTTCCAATTAATATACGAGTCTCAAAAGCTATAATATAAATACAAGGACTTATTATCTTGAATTGAGATTTTAAAATTTAGTAATTATGGAATTAAGATAAAGGTTAAGGAACATAATACCTTTTTTCTAGGCAACAAACCTCAAGATCATCATTATGATTCTATAAAACTAAATTACTTATCTTTTTTCAAAAAACGTGAATGATTCCAAATATATTAGAGACATAGCTCTCATAATGGATAATGGCTATAGTTAACCCTTTATAATACACAATATTTCACTAGAAGTAAGTGTAGAGCATAATCGAATTAACTTGAATGAATAGGAATACACATAACTTTAGAAAGAATATTTCAGAGAAATGAGAATGTTTAAAAAGAATTCATGAAAAACACATTATATTCAAATTGAAGGTAAGAGTACAAAACTTCGAATGTTTAACAAAGACTAGGAGAACTCCTTATATAGATGGAGTAAGAAACTACACGACAAAGCTTAAGAGATAAGCACCAATAATGTAGTCGGCAAATTAAAAGCAAAAAGACACAAATAATGCAGACATAATGCATCTGGAAAAGCAAAAGCATAGGTGACGCAACACTTTTACAACACACAAAGAACAAAATGACAAATAACTTTCGGCTTGAAAAAATGGGTCATTAGTTCTTATTACAATAAAAAAAAAATTTTCTATGAAAATTATAACATTACTGAAAGAAAGATATTTATATGTTGTTCCAATTCATTTTGAAGAATAAATAAAATTATATAATATAAAAAGTTAAAAAAAAAACTAAATTAGTCTCAAAACACATGAAAATAAAATATTGTACATTTTATAATAATGATTTTCAATTTACTTGACATTCAAAATAAATTTTAGTTCAACATGATTTCACATTATTTATATTTCGAAAATTTTATTTAAAAATTAAATTTTACCATTAATATATTTTATTTAATACAAAAGTAAAGTTTATTTCATTTTTATGCAAATAGGTATTTGAAAGACTAAAATAATTTTTAAAAAAATTAAAATGTCAAATGAAATGAAACAATTTATATATAAATTTCATTTTATATTTATAAACAAGCATTTAAATTTTTTTAAACGCTAATTTAAACACAAAAAATCAATAAAATTTGTTTAGACTTCTTCGATAATATTAATTTTTAACGATCAATTCAACGATAAATTCTTCTATTAAACATTTCACGTCACCTTCATAAATTAGACCAGAGTTATTAGATGTGTGTAAACTTGGGAAAAGGATCCAAAAATACTGAAAAGAACATTAGCATAATTGATTGGGGGTAGTGGCAAAGCATTATACCTCCTGTTCACTTTATTCGAGAATCTATAATGATAAAATATAAATTAGTATATAAAAATTTGATGACTCAAATTTAAAAATAAAAAATTATCTAAAATTATGTACAATAAAAAATTATCTTGGGGATTAAACAAAGTTATAAAAAAATGAAGCACCGACTTGGGGCATCGTGCCTTGAGGAATGAATGTCACGTAATTTTTTGCCTCGTCGCTTTCTTCTTTTTCTCTATCACATCCCAAGCCTCATGCCGTCCCAACAATTCTTCATTCCTTCCTTGCAATTTCTTCCTTACTACTTTGCACTATCCAATTTGTATACGCAATTCCCATTTTCCTCTCTTTTTTTCCTTATTCTTCCCTTTTCTTTCCTTTACCTTTTCTTTTCTCATCCCCCATTGTTTCCTCTTCTGGTAATCCTTTCTCGTCCTTTCTGCCCACCCAGGCATGCAATCACTAGCACTAACCAAAATATATATTTTTAAATATTCTAGTTAAATGAAAAATATCATCATTCTTTATTAAAAAGCTACATATTAACTTAATTGTATTTTCTTTTACAATATAATGACAACCAAAATATCCATATTCTATCGTAGGTCTCTGTATGAATTATCAATATTTTAAAAGTATTGGTCAAAGTACTATATTTAAATTTTTAGATTAGACTTTGATGTAGAAGTGCTTAAATACTTGATTGAACTTGGACATTTGGTAATTTTTATTTTATTTTATGTGGGTTGGACTGAGTTGGCTATATTCCTGACTTATTTCTTCACCTCTACTTAGATGTACAATTTTTTCAAATCTTTGTTCTCTTTGTTAAACGCACAAATGTATGAATTAATTGGAAAACTTTATAATATATTTGTCAAAACTATACACTTTTTATGATCTTATTAAAAGAATATATACATGTTTCCATTGAAAAAGTTAATAATAAAAATATAAAAAATGACGTATAATTTTTTAAGAGTATTATAGAAATCTAGTCTAGTTAATATGATATTAATCAATATCTCAATGTTTAAACTCCAATTGCGAACATATGTAAGACAGATTCTTCACATGCACAGACTAAAAGAAAAGAAAGAACCTAGCCTTTATGGAGAGAAATTATAAGAGAAAAAAGTTATAATTAAACCCAAAATCTGCTATCTCATTATAATCTCTCATTGTTCCCACCATTAAGCGAATGAATTAGTCAGGCAAGAGAATTTAGTGTTGGTATGAGCTAAACCAATCCGCAAAATAAATTGGAATTAATGGTAGAATAAGATTACTGGGCATGCAGGTGTAAAGAAAAAAAGAATAGGAAAGAAACATGGGCAAAACATTGAGACATTCTTTGCAGTTTCTATAATTCAAGTTGTCTCCCTCTTCCCCACTCAACTGATTATTGTTTGGAGCAGCCATATTACTTTGGTTTTTCTGTCACACTCTGTAAAACCAAACAAGTTTATTGCTACATCGTTGTCATTATTGGTTTATCCTTATTGTCGTTGTCGTTTTAATAATTCATGCTGTTCTTCTCCCTTTGTCTGAATCACAATCTTCCCACATGCATCGTGCACCTCTCCACATTTTCCCCATCCATTTGTTTTACTCTATCAACCATATCATAATATACAGTGCCAAGCAACATTAATTAGTTCGGTTTTTGTGTTTTCTCTTGTCCAAAGTCCTCAATAACATTAATAGTGAAATTACTTGTCGGTAAATTTGATCCATGCGTGAACTCTATAAATATAGATCAAATTCAGACTGTCAGAGATATACGTGCATGCAAAAGTTTCTCCAAAGTTATTCAAATGGTCCACAACAAAAATACAATTTTAATACTTCATTTTTTACTTTAAGATCATGTTGATGTTCTAAAGATTAAAAAATAACTAATTTGGTCCCTCTAATTGTAAGAGAAGACTTTTTTTTTTTTTTTTTCTCAAAGTTTCATTTTTTAAAGTATATTTTTTTTTAACGGATTACATTGATAATAAAATTAAAAAAAAATGACTGACCAAAATTATATTTTGTCAGTGGTCCCTCCCATGGTTACTAGCTACTGCACTATGGGGTTATGAGATACGCCAAAGCATCTTTGTCAATTCAAAGGCAGGCCCTTTTGACTAATATTGATTACATTCAGTATTGCAACACTAATCCTATATACCCTGCATGCATTTTATTGTGAATCAGACCAGTTCATGCACTACTAACAAACAAATTAAGTCCGAATTTCTTCTAATTAATTTGCACTTTCACCTATGTATCCACAGAAGGGCCCTACAAAGTCTATGATGAAATGTGAGAAATGGACTAGTGTGAGAGGCACCGCCCTTGTGGTACATAGTTGGTGTTGGACTTTGAAGGAATGGTCACATGCTAGTGTGGGGCTTGAGGCTAAAGTTGTATGGAGGAGCAGTAATTGCGACGTGAGTTTTGCAGAGAAAAGAGTTATAATATACATATATTCAAAGTGAAACTGGGTGCGTGTGTTAGTTGTTGGCGACTTCAATCATGGTGTTCCATTTCTTGGACACTGACTTTGAACCCATAAATCTTAATCATGTTCTTTTTGTCAACAAGGCTCCTCGAGGCTTTGATTCTAATTTCATATTATGAGCTTCAATGTGATTTATGGGGGATTAGAGGTATGTTGTGAAGAGTCGACAATTTGATGATGCTATTTAGCTGAGCCAACCAAATGGTTTGCCACTTTGACGCACTTGGCTCCTCCCATTATTCCTTTTTTGGTGCTCTCTTGGTTTAAATGTTTGTTTGCTCTCACAGTTTATGACAGATTTGTGGGCTTCCTACAAATTATAATTTTTACATCGTTATGTATTTGTGATTTAAGCTATGTTTAAATGAATAACTAATAAAGAAATGACAAGAAATAAAATGATTAAATTAAAATAAATATATGTTTAAAAATTTATTTTGAGATAAAATGAAATGGTCAAAAAAGGTCTCTAAAGCTACTTTTTGTCATCCATAATCTCATTTTAGTTATCTCTCTAAGTTAAAAGGGTTAAGAATAAAATGAAATGACTTAATAATATAACTATTATAATATCGTGTTTGGCTAAAAACTAACTATACTAATATTTTTTTTATAAGAATAATATTGTAAAAAGAATATGTAGATCAATTTATTTCATTAATATTCATTCTTCCTTTTTTTATTGAAGTTCCAAACAAGATAATAACACATATTTTATCATTTTATTTATTGTCACTCTACTCTCTTCTATTATGAGTTTAGTATATGTTATTTTTTTTCTTTTTATGATTTTGTCATAAATTTTTTTTTTAACAAAATTTCCAACTTTCTATGCAATTCAAAATTCATCCTTGCGTCAATAAAAATCATGTTGAACATACACACAATATAATATTTGTTTTCCAACGTAACTCTCTCCCTGTTGTTCATCGAAATCCTAATTGGAGACATCCAACATGATTTCTTCTCAACCCCACCGTTTTCAACCAATTAGAAATCACTGTAGCTTTGGGAAAGTTAGGGTTTTAGACCAAGTATTTGGAATGGGATGGGATGGGATAGGGTTGGGTGGAGTGGGTGGAGCATAGCACAAGAGCACCTCAATATGCAGCTATTGACATATATTTTAATGAAAGCATCATGAATAAGCAATTTAGATTTATTATAGTAATAGAGTTTCTCAAGTTTTATTATATTTATTTTGAATCCCTGAATAAAAATTAAATGACTTATACTTTAAACTACTAAATTTTTATTTAAGGATATAAAAGCAAGCACTATAAAATCTACCAGAGGTAATAAATATTGTGGTAAGTTATCTATATACATGAATATATATGTATTACGTGAATGGATTCTTTCAATTTGTCATAATTTTGAAAAAATCTATGAATGGGTGAGTTACGTGTCTAAATGAAGTCCACCACTCAAATAAAACTTATTTATTCTGTGTTTATGTCTTTTTAAAATTGAGACAATTTGAACAAATCCGAACTCATGTATTATTAAATGTATGTTTATAATCTAGTTGCTTATATATATATATATATATATATATATATGTTAGATTAAGAATTAGGGTTTGACTTCCAAAAACAAAAACAAAAAAAGGACATAAAAAACAAAAAGAAAACAAAAAGAGTCACATGTGTTTTCCATCAATCTAGTTCCTTCATTGCTGGTGGAGAATGGAGGGGGCCATATATAGTTTTTTCGGGGAAGAAATTAGGTTAACAACCCTTGTTTTTTCTTTCAAGTTCTCCATGGTTTTCACTTCCTTTCCTACCCTACCGGGTAAGTCATTGCCTGTGGTCAAGGATAACATTCACATGCATTTTGGAATTCTCTTCCAATGAATGTGCCTCTTATCTGCTAATTCAATCAAACTAAATGTGATTCCTACATTTTCGTAGGACAATATTATTGAAAAAAATAATACCGCTTATTTCGCAAATATTTTAATAAATAAGAAGTTAAGAACCAGTGATTTTGACACAGTCATGCAGATGATTAAATTAAGAAACAAACGGTAATCATGTGAGGGTAAATATAGTTTGCTTTCTTCGAAGTGAACGTAAAAGGACATTTATAGTATGTATGAAATCAAAGCTTGTGCGTTGAAAGTTGTTATGGCTTATGACACGACCATTATAATTTTTTAAAAAGATTTTTTCTTTTAAAAGCAACGAGGTGATTCCACATATCATTGTAGAAACTTTTGAATTAATCCATGAAAGTTCAACCCTCTGTAGTTATTGAGGTGTTTACAGCTAATTTCTCGTAAAAGTTCTCAACCAAAACACTACACAAATTCATTGAAACCAAGCCAGGCCAATAGTCAAAGTGGGTCCTTTGCTAATCACATTTCTGAGCAAAAGGTAAGAGCTTAGTGGCCTAATTAGAGGACAAATGGCCCATAAAACACACCCTTAATTGAAAAGATGCACAATATCATGGGAGTTTACAATACAACATTGGGGGGGGGGGGGGGGGGGGTTTTTTCCAAATCTGTTTTCCTCTACCTTTGTATTTTGTCCCCCCTTTGGATGTTTGTTTTATGTTTTAACCATGAATATGTCTACCATCCTTTTTATTCCGCCAAAAACTTCCTCAACTTGGAAGGGCTTTGATTTCTTTTCTTTTTTTTTTTTTTTGAAAGAAAAAACTCTTCCATTTTTTTTTCTTAAATCCATGATAGCGTGCTGTCTCTCTCTCTCTCTCTCTCTCTCTCTCTCTCTCTCACACACACACACACACACACACACACACTTAATGTTGAGATTCATGATGGCATTAAGGACTTTAAAGTTGATTTAGCTAATGTGCTATTAACCTAACAAAGTGTTGAAAGTTATATAAAATAATATAATTAGCTCTTACAGTTTGTCTAACGTTTTCAATATGTTTTTTTGACGTTGAAGTGCATCATGACACTGTGACTTTGAAGCTCACTGAGCCAATAGACTCTCAATTTACACGGACTTTTTTTTTTTTTTTTTTAATTTGTTATTACATCTTAATTTAAATTTAAGTAGGAGACGATTCATGAGAATTCTTATTATTGAGCTACTTCTACACTGATATGCACTTAAAAATTAAACATTTAGTCTTTACAACTTTTTCAAGTTTTTAATTTGACTCTTATAATTTATTTCTTATAAACTTTGACTTCTGAAAGTAGATAAAAAATGACAACAGAATGTAACGATTAATTAAAAAAATTAAATACCAAAGAAAAAACTCAAACAAATTATAGAGTTCAAATGAATACTTTTTTCCTTAGGATAATTTGTAACTTCAGCTCGTGAGATCATATCAATGTTGTATTATCGGTGCAAACTATGATCCTACGAATATAAATGTTTGACAATAAACCCTACTTACATTTTCTCTGTCCTTAGAAATTATATTTAAATTATACCTTATCATAATTTAAAAAATCTATTCAATTTAATATAACTCAAAAAATCAAATTTGAAGAAAAAAAATCTAATTATAAAAACTCATTTTGTAAAATAGGTTGAGTACAAAAAGCTTGAGTCAATATCTTTTAATAAAAAAAACTTATTATGTCAAAAAATTTAATATGATTATTAAAAAAGAATATAACTTAAAATTTAATATATTAAAAATAAAACTATCTTAATCTTATACATGTAAAATATAAATTTATTAGTGAAATTAACTCACTTTTAATTCAAGATAATACAAAAAACTATAGATTAATGTAACATGATATCTTGATAAGAAAATGGTAACTAGTGTCCTTTATTTAGAGAATTTATACCATTATAATAATTAATTTATATTTACAACTTCCTTAATTACAATCATACAAATAATCACAAGAATTAATCATAATGTTTTTTAAGTAACAAATAGACTTGATTGTAATTTAAAAAAATTCGCATAACATAATAGGCTGGCTAAATAAAAAAATAAAACCTTGGATTGAAAAATAGGCTCAGACTCTTTTTTTTAACCAAACACCAACCTATTTTTATTTTGATGAGCTTGTTCCAATCATCAATCAAGTCTAATTTAAACGGGATAACATATTTAGAAAAGCTTGAGCTTTTAAAGCAGAACTGACACCATGAGAAGGCTGCAAAGCAGGGTAGCAAAACTATTATCTTTATGTTGTTGCATTATGCTGTTCTGCAGACTGTGCTTTGGAAGACATTATATTTGTTGTACAACTACCTAACTGTGCAGGCAACATGCATGGCCAGACATTCTTAGTGGCACACACCATGAATCTGTTTGTTGGTACGAAAAGAAAGTAAAAAGAATCAATTCTTCTGTATGTAGTTTATCCCCATTATCAAGGAAACACGCCATCATTCACACATAGTAATCTCATACAAAGTCACAAGACAATGATAAGCAAAAGCAAGATCCTATTTTTGCTAATGTTAATTGAAAGCTATAATATACAGCAGATTCGTTTAGTTTAGCTCGATCAGGGCATTCGGTCAAAGATTTTGGCCCCTAAAGTTAAAAAATCAAAGAACCATTATGATATTTGCTTTCAGAGCTTTTCATATCCATAGCGAATCAAGTGTCATGCAATAGTTGGAAGAATATGGAATAATATTAGCATTAATCCTTCGAAAAGGTCTTAAACACAACATTTCCGTCCCCTCTTCTTTCGATGTTGGGGTTGGAGAACAGATTGATGTACAGCATATCTTGTGACAAAATCGGTAAAAGCTCTCATCCTATTCCTATGAAGCTGAAGCAACGTCTAACAAACATGATGGCCTCATCATCTTTGCAAGTTCTGCACAAGCATCCAGGCAAAGCTGCATCATATATATATATATATATATATATATATATATGTATGTATGTATATGTGAACTTGCTCATCATATTTTGTATCACTCTTATCCTTTTTAAAAAGTTCAGATGCATCATGCTTGTATCAAAATGCTGTCTTCTGCAATCAGGAAAGGAAAAGGTTTAAAGACTTTTCCGGGAGATAATTATAAAGTGGGAGGGAAAAGGCATACTTCATTAAGCGTTGCAATGGACCAGTCCCCATAACAGTAAATTGAGTGACTTCGGAGCGAGAAGGCATGCAAGTTATTATTAAGCTTCCATATTTACAGTTCTCCTCCAAAATAGGATCAATGACAAGGTTCTTATGGAGACATGACTGGGGCAATTCAACATATAAACATATCTTGTTGTAAAAAGGAACTAAACAGGTCTATCAGAGTAGCAAAATCATCTTGTAAGGAGAGGAAAAGTCAATGGCAGAGAGATGAATCATGACAGTTCACAAATCATTTGTGTTGAAATTAGTTAAAAAAAGATGTCAGAAAGAGGTTTCTTTAGCCTACAGAAGACAAAATACATACATGAAAACCAATATGTGATGCAAGTCCTAAATCAGAAAAGAAAAGGGAAGCAGAACATGGCAATAATATCGTAAGAAAAAGCTCAAGAAAACTAAAAGATGACAAACTGTTTGAGCACCCCGAGAGCAAGTACAGATTACAGAAGGCTACATGTTTTAGTTGAACTAGATCCATACCACAGAAACTGAGTAAACAAGATCATACATCATGATTCCAGCATCTGCCAGGGCAAGGCTAGCACATGAAATGACAACTGGGGGATAACCTCGCACAAGCATGATAATATTATCACTGCCAGAAACAGAGCAAAAATGGCAGTTTGGCACCTAGACAAAAGTAACAATAGCATGGAATCAAATCAGATGGAAAAGAAATCTGCTTAAAGATATCAATTACACAAATTTGATTGCTCCTGTGATTATTCCACATACCCTCCTCTACCCTTTACAAAATGGAAAAGGAAGATGGATAAGAAAGGCAAAATGTCAGACAAGTTTAGTAAGGGTTGGATTACCATTAAAAATTAAATCTTTATCTTGCCCTTTTGCTATGTCAAAACAGACTAGAAAATACAAAATATGTTATCATTTATCATAAACAATGTAATTTTGTGTCCCTGGTACCCTTTATAAGCAGATACAGACACAAAACAGTGTTCTGAACAGCAAAATTAACTTTAGTATGCCATCATTCGAGAATAATTGTGTAAAGACTAATGAAAAATGGCGGATCAAATCCAAGTTACCATACTTATCTGTGTGCTGTTGGATATGAAAGTAAGCATATGGCATCAATTCTCATTATTAGCAACTAAGACCTCAAACAAAATAAACTCTCCGTTGCCAAAGTTTGTGTGATTGGTTCAATCAAAGTAAAATAAATATTTAGTTGATCTTTTTTGCACATCTAAGCAAGAGAATGGACATTAATCGAATAAATAAAAGGCAGCAAGGTGAACCAATACCATGATTTATGACCAATTTAAAGCTCATTATCTATTCTTTTCATGAATTTATGTTCCACACACTTTTCTGTCCTTATATTCCTGACTACCAAATAAAATATACTGACAGTTCAAACAGGAATACCATTATAAACTGCAAACTTACTGCCACCAGATTCCAGCGCCAATGCAAAACCATCCACAGTTGTCTTGGGGAAAGTTTCCAAAATTATTGCACCCTGCAAAGCTTTATGCGGCATCCTGGTGTATTCTTTGTGGTCCGAACCCCAACTTGGGTGATTTAATATATTAAAATGCTACTTAAGATGGCAACCAACTGAACAAAGTAGAAGAATGCACAAGGCATAACTATAGAAATTTCATATACCTGCACACGATCTAGAGTTGCAAAAGTTGTAAAGCTGACACTGCAATTTAGACGCCTTATATTGCTGTACATCATTGTCTTCTTACTCTCTTGGCCCAAATGTGAATCTAAGAATGCAAATAAAATTCCAAATGTCCAAATAAACGGAATAAATGCACTTCAGTGAGCTGGTATAACTAAGTCACAAATTTGTGAGGAGACAGTTTCACTCACACAGATACAATGACCTTGGTATTCCCAAATTCTGCTTAAGTAGATCCAGAGGCAGCATTCACAGCACCAGTCCTGAAAACTGCAAGTCAACAAAATTGGTGTCCTTAACCATAAACCACTGGGGCAACCAATACAAGATCAATATTTCAAACAAAGATAAGATTTTGAAGTAAAGTTGAGATTTCAAGACATATGCATTGATATTAGTCAGAAAGTTTGGTGTTGTCTGTATCACATATTCACATTACTATACAATATACATTCATGCACATAGAATCCCTGTTTTATTGATGCCATCCAGCTTTTAGTAAAGCTTATGCTGGATAAACAAAAGACTAGCAAGAAACTAATCATCAATCACTCTGAACTAAAACACCACCATAGACTCAAATAGAGAAATGAAAGAGAAAGGGATCCACAGCTCTAATTTACAATTTAAAATGGGAACAACTTTTTCTTATCCATTGTAAGGAATCAAATTGTGAAGCTCAGGCTGAACTGGAAAAAGTATTAAAGAATAAAGACACAGTGATAGCCTCCAGTATGGAACAAACCATGTAACCATCGCTCGTAGGACATTCTCTTGAGCGACACCATAAAGTACAGACATGCTAAAGATGCATTGGAAACAATTACGTATATGTACCCAAACAACAACATATGCTTTGATCCTCACATACTGCTGCTGCAAAATGCAATTTCCAGTAGTTCTATGAGATGGAAGGATCAATGGGGAGGAGAAGTATACAAATCTCATCAGAAGAAAATCCACCATTTGAGTTTGACATGATAAACTTCTCTCCATGGTCTGAGTCAGGATTAAATACCCATCGCATCAAGCTATCACTCTTAAAGACTGACCCATCGTTAAGTGTCCAAGCAACTCTAAGCAAGCCCAAACAAATTGCAGTGTAACCCGATTAATGGAGTAGATATTGTTGAAGAGAGTGTGTGTGGGTATTTCAAAAGAAATCTCATATTATTTAAAAGTATAAAACTTTAAATGTATATATACTAATATATAATATTTGGTTTGTAAAAAAAAGAAGAAAGGTAGAGGCCTTACCTATACAAGTATAGACCAACAAGCCCAAACTTAATTCAAATTAAGGATTTTGCCTTTTGCTTGTGATAAGATCATGCAGCCTAACTTTTTGCAAAAAAATTATTTTTATAATCTATCCAAAAAATATATAAATTAGCCTATAAATTTTTGGAATTTGATTGTTAGAATTTTTCTTTGTTGTTGCTAATGGTAAAATTACTGTTGATAATTGCCCACCATTAATATTACCATTGTCTTCCCAACAGCTAGTTTCTTCTACAATAAGTGCTGAGCATTTCTCTCTTGGGTTATTACTCAGAAGAAGGTTTAGTTTTAGAGAAAATTCGTTTGTTTGCAAAATATTTTTAAAGACAATGATATTTAATACGACTCAAACTACTTATTTCTCTAACAGATATAAAGTGTGCTGTAAAACTAATGCTTCCTGCCTGGAACGAAAACGAGTAAAAAGGAACAGGGGACCCATATAATTATTCCGATAAATCAATTTAATCTTACGACTCTTATCTACATTGCATTTAGACATTGTAAATGTATTCAATCTACCGTGACAAGACTTACAAACTCCGGCAAACAAAGCGCTCGAAAGTCATGAAATAGAAAAATAATCATTTACATGAACGCTTTCAACTGAACATTTCGTGTAAGAAAAATAAAGATGGGTTTACAGGCAGGCCTGCGCTGGTGGAAGCTGCGACCATCAGGTCTAACACAATGATCATTGAAAATAGGTACTTTGATTTTATGGGTGGTCAGAGATGGCCAGTATGTTGTTGGAGTCGTTGTAGCTTTTCCAACCATTTCTAACGAATGAGTTTAGCGTCGCGACCGAAACCCACTTTATAATTCCACGCAGTCACCACCACATAGTCAAAACTCAAGTTTACAAGTTGCAGATTCCTGTCGAGTTTATGATTGTTGCTACGAAAAATGCATTAACTTACACTCAAACTCAGTACATTTAATTCGAATAAACTCAGTTAAATTTCATGATTTGAATTAAGGATGTTCAAAGGAAGTAAAATATCTAAATGAACATACGTTAATTTGAACATACATTGTGAGTAGAGGTTTTCACCGTCCTATCACTATATTTGTTAATATACATATGCGCATGATTTATTTAAATTTATTTATTTTTCTAAATTTTTATAAATATAAAATTAATAATATAAATATTTAAACTTAAAACCAAATAAATCTAGATAAGTAATTTTTACGACAGGCAAAAGTGTATTTTTATTTCCTTAACTTTGTCTAAATTTTATTTTTATCCCTTAAATTTGTTTAGTTCCTTTTTAGTCCCTTAACTTTTAAAAGCTAATTAAAACTTTCTTCTCTACTAACGCTGTTAATTTATTTGACAGAAAATGTTTACATTTAATCTGTAATGCCAAATCACTACCCTCATTATCTATCCATTAATCTTGCGTGTAAAACTTTTTTAAACCTTCTGAATTAAACGCAACATTCCTTCGTTAAAAAAAGCCACAGGTTCCTTCTCATATTACAATCATGAAAGCCCGTATATTGCTTAATTCTCAAAACTTTGTTAACTTAAAAATTCAATATAAGAAACAGAGAAGCATCCAAACTAGCACCACCATCTCTTTTGTTCCATTCCAAAACAACTTCTTCGTTCCTTGTCTATTTTTGCTTTCTCCTTAACTTCCAAATCTGAAACCTTCAACTTCGAAGAGTGTGGGTGTGTAGAGTCGATGATGGTTCTTCAGCTACAAAAAGACATGTTCAGTCTCCACCAGTGGCAGACACGGCAAATGAGGCGCCATCAGAGCAACCAGTTGCGAGAGGCGGTGTGGTTTTTGATATATTACAATGGTGGAAGAGGGAGCATTTGTTGAATAAAGGGTCATTAGGTTTGAGGGGAGTCGCTATATTTTTCTCTTTTGATTGCTTTCATTGTCATGGCTTGCAATAAACATGGAGATTGGAGATAATTTGATAGATTCGATTAATATGGTAGGACAATCATGAACTTTCAAGTGTAATTATTTTGTTAGCTTGCTGCAGGTTTTGGGTGAGACATTTACTATTATTATTCTCAGGTCCAATTATATATTGTCTTGCTGTGTAATAGGAGATATCTTGATTGCAATTTTCAAGGCTTAGAAAGAGAACCGCTGCAACAAAAAAGAGAAGGTGCAGTCTTTGGTTTCATACTTATTTATTAGTTGTAATTTAAAATTTCAATAATTAAGATGACAATTTATATCTGATCTTTGGTTTAGTTCAGCATCTAGAATGTTCTTGGAATATTAATTTCCTAAAATAATTGTAACCAAAAAAAAAAAAAATACATTATCTTTAATGTTTCATAATTACAAAATCAGGAACCATAAAATGGTACTATTCATACCAATGAGTTTTGAGTATGCATGATTTGAGAATTGAAATTAATGATTCAAATGAAGCCTACTTTTTCCTTCACTTTTAGTTGTTAAAAATGTGTGTATAAAAAATAAAAATGTAGATAATACTATTGAGCCCATTTGTTGAAGACATTGAGGTTTTGATGATTACAAATATAAAGTTTTCCAATGTAACACATAGGTTTTAAATATTCTTAAATGTATTATCATATCTTAAGAACCTTTATAAGTGATATTAAGCTGATAAAAATAATGTTTAAAATCATTATATAATTGATTCAGAGTCTTATACGTTGAAAAATGCTGACTTTGGGAACTTCAGATGTTCCCAATCAATTGGTAGTAGCCTAACAATTGACTGGCCCTTTGTCAGTCAGTTGCCAGCTCTTGTCTGAATTGATTAGGATATTTCAGAGAGGTCCTAATCGATTGGCCATTTGGTCCTACTCGACTGGCCTACCTCTGAGAGGTCCCATTCTATTGCCAGCTTGAGCCTTAATTAACTAGGAGCTCTTTTTGAGTCCCATGTAACCAGTCACTAGTCAGCAATCAATTGGCCACACCTAGGTCAAGCCCAATCAATTGTCAGGTTCAAGACTAATCGACTGAGAGCTCTATGTGAGAGACTAGTTGATAGACTATGAGTGAACAGTCGATTGTTAAGGTTCAGATTTGAATTTTTAAAGAGGAAAAGAAGGACCAGTTGACTGGTTATGAGAGATCAATCAACTGGGCAGTGGAAGAGAATTAATGATTGATTTACAATGGGCATATTTTAAAATTCTTGACTTCCTTTTTACTCCCAATGGATCTATTGGACCTTTGACTATATAACACAACCTATGGACTCTGAATCAATAAGGGAAAAATATTCAAGAGCGATTATATCATAAGTTTCATCTTTTTATAAGCTCTTTATTGCATTAGTGCTTAATTGTTCTATATACTCTATTTCAAAGACTTTATTCTTCTGTAATTCTTTCCTTCTTGTAAAAGAAAATCTCAAGTAGGTTTTTTGAGGGTTTCAAGCAGAGAGTGCTTGGGATTAGGAAGAAGTTCTTTCTAAGAATTGTGTTTAAGGGAGAGGTTGTCCCTAGTTATTAATAAAGGAGGTTCCTTGAGGGAAACATACAGAGAGTGCTTGGATTGAGAGGTCGATTCTCCTTGGTTAAAGTTCAAGGAGATTCTTTAAAGGAGTCAAGTAGACAGTGCTTGGGATTGAGAAGAGGTTTTTGTTAGAGTAATTTTAGATTATTTTATGCATTAACATTAATCCAATTATTAGATCAATCTTTTTGTAATTATTATTTAGCAATCAATATTAAATGAAAGTAAGAATGAATTGGGTCCTTGTTAACACTGTGAGTAATTTGTAATAGGTTGGACTACTCACAGGTCTATGTGGGTAAAGACCCTCACTTACAACTTACTGTTAAAGTTATTATCCTATCAAATCATTGACAAAGAGCCGATGGAGAAAGAGATTAAAGCTTATTTACTGCGTTAATTAGAGAGCTTGTTTTTAATTAAATAAAACCCAATTTTGTCAATATTTTAAAAACTACTATAAAAAGGAAGAGGCATATATCCTATAGGTGAATGGGACTTTCTTGTTTTAGCTAAGAGCTCTCCCTGGAAGTCTCTCTTCTCTGCTCTCTCTTGGGTTTTAAACATTGGGCACTGCAGGTTGCTAGTCTCTATTGATCGATGAGCTATGGCCAACATATCTTCAAATCCAAGTCAGTGTTTGTTAACATGCAGTCTCCCATTATGGATGTTATTATTGTATAATGTCATTTTAGCAAATGGTATTAGAGCCATAGGATTAAGTGTTTTTCGCTGGCTGTTATGGGGAGTACAGTATTAAAAAATAATTGCATGAAGAAACATGAACCCTAGGATTTTGAACAAAAATTTATGACAAATCTTAGGGGTTTTCTGAAAACAATGTTATGGCTTTTGTAGATTTGAACATTGTGAACAAAAATAATGCCTATTATATAGGCTAAAATGAGTTGAACATTCTTGACCCATTAACACCTAAAGACTCAAAAGTTTTGAGTTGAATTCCTTGATGTATAGATTGAGTTTACCAAAATGAACTTAGGGGTTTTGTTTATAAGGTGATTTTGAGTACAAACATGCCAATATCACCTATCAAAACTCATGATAACTCACGTTCCCATTGGAGCTCGAGGTTGTTCAAAAATCCCAAACATTTCGAGCAAAAATCTTGAATATTGCTTTGAGTTTAGACAAAATCATTATAGGGGATTTATAGATTGTTAACAATGATCATTTTGACACCAAAAGCAGCCCTTGCAATGTTGTATAATGTCGAATCAGGTTTTGGGTAGCAAAACGAGTCAGGTTGACCCATTTGGAGAAGAAAACGATAAATAGTGAAAGGAAATAAAGCTTACTCACACCCTAGACGTGTGGGCTCACTCACTCATTATTTGGCCACCAAACTTTCATAGTTCTACTCTACGCACCATTGCCTTTTTTTTTTTTTTTTATGATTTTTCTAGAATTTTTTGAGGCCTGGAAGTATGAATTTTAAATTTTCTTAGAGATTCACAGCCTCCAAAATGCAGTGTAATGACACTGTTTGACCTGGAAAAATTTGTGAGACAATTATACATAATAAAGGACAGTATATATTGCTCACTTTCCTTAACAATACTCAAAGGAGTTAAAATAAATTTATTTGCGTAATTAGTGAATATTTTATCCTTAATTCTGTGCACAAAATGATAGAATGAATAAACATACTCTATTTTGGGCCATCTACACCTAGTGGTTGTGTGTTTACCTATTGTAGGCCTGATCATGATAATGGTGGCTTTGCGAACCACCATTGTTATGGTTATTGTCTATTTACTTTTTAAAGTACGCACTGAACCATTAAGGGAGAGGTTACTATTACGACAAATAGCGGAAGAAAGTGTGATTATGTTGGCAATGGACATGCCTTGTTAGTGTGACCTTGCCAATATAATTTGTTAATAAGGCCTATTTGTGACTTGTTAGTGGCGATTTGTTGATTGATGTAATCATAGTTTCTTGTATCTTATCTGTATGGAGACTGTGGGCACATTTTATGTTGTTTCTTTCAATAATATGCTTCTTGGTGTGTATGAGTTTTGTAGTTTTATTATAGTCTGAGCCTTTAGGTAGGATAGTGATAACATTTTGTTATAAAGTTGCAAAAGTTGATTTTTGGTATGGAAACTTTATTTTATATTTATGTGTCTGGGACATAATTAATGTTTCCTATTTGTTCTTCCCTCAACTTCTTTATTCCACCAACTGTCTGTGGTAAAAACTCTAAATGGAACAAATTATAATGATTGGATTGAGTCCTTTGATATGTATTTAACAATCACCAAGCAGGATTTGCCTTTAAGAGAACCTAAGCCAGTAGAGCCTACCGTTGAGTCTAACACTGCTGACAAAGCCTATTATAAACAATGGTATAAGTCCAATAGAGTTTGTCTGACTGTCATAAAGTACACAATTGAGAATACAATTAGACAACACATTCCTGATAAGGACACCACAATTATGTACCTGAAAAAGGTTAGTGGGAAATTCAAGAAATTAAATAAGACTCAAAAGGCTTATTACTTCTCTTTGCTGGATAATATTCACTATGACGGAGTGTCTGGAGTGTGAGAGCACATAATGAAGCTTGTTAACTATTACAACAAATTGAAATCCTACAATGTGGATTTAGGTGAAAGCAACCTAGTTTATAAAGTTCTCCAATTGCTTCTAATTGAATATGGGGTTCTAAGAACCACCTATAATTCTCAAGAGCCGAAATGGACTATTGATCAGATGATCTCTATAGTGACTTAAAAGTAAGAGTTAACAAAAAAGGCAAATTCTCATGCGTAATCAATAAACTACATTTCAGATGATTCATCTAACAAGGCTAGAAATAAGAAATTAAAAGTAAAGAAAGGTGAGGGCATGACCTATGGCAAGAAACCATTCAGACCCATGAAGAGCAATAATAATAATAAGGGTTAAAAAGAGAAATAATTCAAGGGTGAATGTCATTACTGTAAAAAGCTTAGCCATAAAATCTTTGATTGCTTTAAGTTGAAGAATAAGTGTGAGAAAAATGGTATTTCCTTCTTTAAAATGTCATCAAATTTTTGGTGATTAGATTCTGGAATAACTGTTTATGTAGTTAATTCCTTGCAAGGCTCGGAGATAGGAAAAGCCCAAATGAAAGGAAAAATACCATCTTTAGAGTGAAAGAATGTTCAACTACAGTTAGTTTTGTAAAAATTGTAGTCTTAAACTTGTATTCTGAATATTATTTGACACTAAGTAATGTAGTTTATACACCTTCATCAAGGAGGAATTTGATTTCTTGTTATGTATTAGATAAATATGGTTATCCAAATAGAAGAATTGATATTTTCCTTGTTTTTGTTACTATTAGATCTATGTCCTTTATGAATGGATTACGTTGTTTGAATATGAATGCTAGTCTAGATTCTCCACTTGGTGCATCCATTAATGTCGTAATAGGACATAAACACTGAAGAATTAATTAAAATTCTTTTATATCATGACATTAGCATTAGGGTTGCATCTCTCGAGGGAGATTCGAAAGGATGGTCAGGTAAGAAATATTACATAACTTAAATGTTTTGGATTTCAAATCCTGTGTTGCTTGTATAAAGGGAAAACATCCCGCTAAAGCTAAGATTAAAGGGGCGAGTAAATAAGTGAATATTATGGATTTGATCCACACGAATATCAGTGGACCCTCAACACTTATTGTCATTGGTGGATTTGTTGTATAAAACATTTGAATCTCTATATACCTTTAAGGAATTGAAAGCTATTATTATTAAGTTGAAATTTATAAAGGCAATCAGATGTGTCAGACTTGATAAAGGTGGTGAATGCTATGACAGGTATATGGAGACAAGTAAAAGTCTTAAATCATTTGCCATGTTGATATAAGGATATTAGATTGAAGCCAAGTATATTGTGCTTAACACTCTTAAACAAAATAGAATTGTTTAGAAGAGGAACCATACCTTAATGGACATGGTCAGAAGCATGAACAATCACTCTTCCTTGCTAGAGTTTGTATGGGGTTGATGCCTTTAAAACAACAGCTTATATCTTGAATCAAGTTCCCAAAAAATCAATTGAAAAGACCCCGTATAAACTGTTCATTGGAAAGAAGCCTAATTTGAGACATTTTTGTATATGGGGTTACAAAGCGAAGGTGAGATCTTATAATCTGTAGCTTAAGAAACTTGATTCAAGGACCGTCAGTGGATTCTTTATTAGGTATTGTTCTAGGTCTTGAGGATGCTTATTCTATTGCCCTGCTCACGCTACTAAAGTCATTGAGTTTGATAGAGCATTTTTGTTTGATGACTTAGATAATAGGAGCGGTGTTTCTAGGGCTATCAATATATATATTGAGGATGTCATGTTGCCCTTGTTAGCTTCGTCATCTCCTTCAACTGTTGTTTTTGCTGGCAGAGATGACATTCCTATTAAGAATATGGTTGATCCAGTTTTGGAACTTCTTGCAATTGGTGTGAAGGAACCAAGTGTTGAATTGAGACTGTCACAAAGGATATATAGGCTTGCAATTCTAGATGATTATATTGTATAATTGCAGGAATTCGAGTCAGACATTGTTGATGACACTGATCCTATCTCCTTTTGATGAAGCTGTGTCGAGTCCTCATTCATTTAAGTGTTAGGAGGTTATGATTGATAAAATTACCTCCATACACCATAATAATGAGTGGGAACTTATTGAGTTACTAGATGTATGTTAAAATAACATCTCTGGATGAAGACTTGCATAAGGATGTTTGTATGAGATAGCCTGATAAATTTACTGAATCTAGAAAAGGAAATGATTTTATGATCCATGTACTATATGTGGATGGCATCCTACTAGCTAGTAACTTAATGTGCTTATTAAATGAGACAAAGCACATCTTGTCATGACATTTTTATATGAAAGATCTAAGTGAATCTTCTTTTGTTCTAGGAATTCAGATTAACTGTGAAAGATCTTGTGGCATTCTTAGTTTATCTCAGGTATCTTATATTGAATAAGTGCTGATGAAATTTAATATGTATCCTTGCACTCCTTGTGCTGCATTTGTGCAGAGTAGTGATAGGTTGTTTAAGTCATTGTGTCCTAAAATGTTGATGATAGGATTTTGATGGACAAAGTTTTATGTGCATCTATTGTTAGTAGCCTAAAGTATGCACACATTTGGACATTACTTTTCCTATTGGTGTGCTTGGTAGATATTTAAATGATAATAGGTATGATCATTGGAATGCTACAAAGAAGGTCATAAGGTACCTTCAAGGTACAAAAACATTACATGTTGACTTTTAGAAAGTTTGAATCTTTTGAAATAATGGGACATTCTGATTTAGATTATGAATTATGTTTTGATAATTGTGAACCTACTTCTGCATGCATCGATATGATATTTTAGAGGAGTTGTTTTGTTGAGAAGGTGTCAAATTAACACTTACGACTACCTCATATATAAGTGAAGAGTATGTTGCTTGACTTATGATTACCATTTGTCAGAACATGGTTAAGGAAATAAATTTCCATTATGTGCACATTTTGAGTCTTGACCATTGTGTTGCGACATGACTCTATTGTGTGCTTCTCTCAAAATTACAAGAATTTCAATTACATTGAAATTTAATACTTAATTCCTATTTGTTGGATAAAAGAGCTATGAATCTTATACTTATTTTGGGTGATCCGTTTACTAAGACAAACCCATTGGAGTTTTGCGAACATGTAACTTTTAGGTATATTGAAATTTTGGTGTCTTGGTATAGTGAAAGTTTGAGTTATGTTCTTAAAGAACATTCTAATATGTTTTAGCATTTATAATATTTATTTTCTTATCGAATTCAATGTTCTTAGTTGTGACAAATTTTGGATAAAATTCAAAATTGAAATTTTGTCAACATTTATGACATTGTTTTCCTTATTGGATTCATTGTTCTTAGTTCATAGTTTCACTTCTAAATTTTTTTATCACATACTCGTATGATTGACATTTATGGTAAACGCATGATTACGGATCAGTTAACCAAAGGTCTACCCATATGAATAATTCAAATCATGTAACTCATATTGGTCTTGTTGAATTTTGATATATCCTTGGTTTAGTAGGAGTATGAGCTGAGTCCTTAAAGGACTTTTGTGATCCATTTTGTTTAGATATTGGAACTAAATCTATGATAATGTTAATGATACTTGTTTCCCTATCAGATTCAGTGATCTTGTGTAGTTTCTTTTTTGAACTTGGTATGGTTTAGTGTATACACATATTTATATGTCTTCATGAGCATTGATTGCTTAGTTTCATTGTTTAATTGATTATTTTGATAATTAATTAATGTTATCTAAGTGGGAGATTGTTAGAATAATCTTAGATTATTTTGTCGATTAGCATTAATCCAATTATTAGATTAATTTTTTGTGTAAATATTATTAAGCAATCAATATTAAACTAAACTAAGAATGAATTAGGTCCTTGTTAACACTGTAAGTAATCTGTGATGGGTTGGACGACTTACAGGCCCATATGGGTAGAGACCTCAACCTATAACCCACTATTAATCAGTGATTATCCTGTCATATCACTGACAAATAGCTGATGGAGAGAGTGATTAAAGCTTATTTACTGAGCTAATTGGAGAGCTTATGTTTTATTAAATAAAACCCAATTTTGTTAATATTTTAAAATCTATTATAAAAGGGAAGAGACCCATGTCTTATGGGTGTGTAAGACTTTCTTGTTTTAGCCAATAGCTCTCTCAGGAAGCCTCTTTTCTCTGCTCTCTCTTGTGTTTTGAGGGCACTACAGGTTGCTAGTCCCTATTGATCAATAAGCTATGGCCAACACATCTTCGAATCCTAGTTAATGTTCATTAACATGCAATCTACCATTATAGACATTATTGTATATTATCATTTCAGTAGTTTTTCTTGGGAATTGTGTCTAAGGGAGAGGTTCTCCCTAGTTGTTGTATTTATTATTGAGATAGTAAAATATCCCAAGAGGTTGCTTAGGGACTGGATATAGGCTTAGGTAGAAATAAACTAAGATAAATCTTTGTGTCTACTCTCTTCTCTTACCTTTTTTATATTCTGCATTTATTATTTTCAAATTATATAATTTACTCTGATTGTTTCAAGTGTGAAAAATCTTTTCAAAAAGTTTTAAAGTTTGAAAATTCTATATAATACCCAATTCATCCCTTCTTGGGTGTCAGCCTTGCTTAACAAATACTAACTTATTTCCATTCTCTTCTTTCATTTGTTTATTTTTACTGCAACCAAAGCATATATCTTGTTTACAAAGAAAGCAAAGTTGTGAAACTTTATGTGTTTAATCTCTTATGTCATGTTTAGGTTTGTTATGAAAAAAAATGCTAGGTTGGGAGCACGTGAATAAGTGGATTAATCAACTAGCACTTATATGATAATAAAGTGGTATATAAACATAAGAATCATCTCTTAGTTGCAACGACAAATATCCAAGAGGACCAAGCTTCTTATTTGTCTTTTTTCTCCTTTTTATGCCTTAATGGTTGTGAAATATTAAATTATAATTTAGATAATGGCTAAGACAATCTTGTATGTGTGTACATATCTATATAATTGTGCATATTATGTTAAGCTCTTTGATCATTATATATAAACCAAGTTACTATTACATGAATATAGTGTTTTAATTCCAATAAGTATTCTATGAATATAAAATAATTCAAAGTGCATCAACAAATAAATTTCCATTCAAACATCATTGGCACACATTTGTCTAAAATAAAAATTGTAATAACCATAATATATATATATATATATATAAAGATATTTTAGGTGAAAATAATAATAATAATTTTTAATTTTTAATTTTAAGAGCTGGAGAAAGGAAGAAAATGCAATTGAGATATGTATACATTTCAAATGATGAAGGAACAGTGAAAGAGGAAATTTAAGAAGCATTAGATATGAAATTTGATAATATCATATCTGAGTTGGAAGCTAACATGAGTACCTAAGCCTTACCTTATGCATTTGTAATACCTATTGTTGAATCCTAGAATGCGAAAATCAGGTGTTTTTAAAATTTTTTACTTTGATATGGTTGAGTGTTCCCTAGAAAATTACCTAAATGTCCTTAACATTGTATTTTCCCTTAAGATTTCCCTTATTATGTTGTGTTCCACTCTTCCCAAATTTGTTCACTATGCATGTTGCCCCTATGAAACTTTAAGTCATTCCCGATGTTGTTCGAGGTTGCCAGGGGACATTTGACATTGGAGCATCCTCGCCGACCTGAACATGACCCTCACCGGCCTCTAGGTAGCTAAAAATCATTTAAATTCTAGCAAACAAGGTCTAGACATGATTTCCAACTCAAATTTGCTTGATTTAGGTGCGTTTTGCTTTGTTTTAGCTTTAGGTTTGGTCTTTTATTAAATTTTGACCAGTTCTCTTCCATAGCTATCAATTAAGATCAAAATAGCTCCAAATCGATAAGCCCCAATTTTTAGTACTGTTCATACGAAAAGTGGGGAAATTGAACTTAATCTAATGTAATTTCATCAAATTAAGTTGGGATTTCACCATCTAGGTAATTTCCACATCTCTTTCCCTTGAAATCATTGATCAATTGTGAGTTTTAGTTTTAGGATTAAAAAACCCCAAATTTAAACTATATGTGGAAACTTGTAAGGAGATGAACTTTAAATTTTTTGGACTTCTCTAATATTATTAAGCATCAAGGAAGTGATTGAAGATTATTGGAAGTTTCGTTTTGAATTATAAGTCAAATTGCTAACTTCCATATTTTTCCTACATTTTTCATAGAGAAAAAGGGAGGAAATTTGAATAGGAGACCTTATATGACTTGATTAAGTAGTCTTGAATGATAATGTAAGTCTAATAAAGATTTTGGAATTTAGTTGAATAATCTTTAAAGTCACATTGGTGTTAATGGTAGGTTATTGAAATTTTTGTGTGCATAATGAAGTATATTAGATTGGATTGAATGCCTAAAACATTTTTAGAAGATTATGAATAAATTTGGGTCAAGAAATTAATTTCTCAAGATATTGAAAGGTAAGAAGTACAAGTGAAATTGAAGAAATTATAGGAAGTTCTATGTGGAAATTCAAGAGTTTTTAAACAGTGGAAATTCATATAATACGTTAAAAGTAAATGAATGACTAGATAAAATAGTTAGGTAAAAAGGCTTAAATCATTCATGGATATTAGTGGTTAAGAGAATTTTGCTTAATATTATAGGTGTTTTGGATAATTATCAACAATAAAATTGTAGATAAAGTTAGAAAGAAGCTGGTATAACCCTCTTCAAGTGAGTAAATATTACTAACGGTACCTATTTTCTATATTTTAAGTCTTTCTATGATTTAATGTATAATTGTACACTCTACCACCTAGGGAATAGACTTCCTTAAAAAGGTATTGTTTCCTTGAAACTATTTTGGAAAATTTGGCAAATAGTAAGGAAATTGTTATATAATTATATGTTCATATTTGTATCAATTGTTGAGAAACAGTTTAATTATTGAATGATTTTCAATAAGATTCAAATAAAAAATTTCTAAATGAATTTTGTAGAATTTTTAAATGAAATTGGTTATTATAAATTTCCTAGACTAAAAGATTATTGTTTATCTATTTAAAATTGAATTATGTTGTTATTCGTTATTAAAGAAAAAAATTTTCATAGAAGTATGTCTAACATAGAACCTTGCAGTTAATGGCAATAGGCTTTAGTCATGGTGTACCATGTACTAAATTATTATACTGAGGCCTTGTACCGTATTACTGGCTAATTGTGAGTTTACTTGCTCACCACTGATTATTGCATTGTATTGTATTGTTATTACTAGCAAATGCTAGTATCTGATTACTGTTTTACTGTTGGTTTTGTAGGATGTCTTCCACATCTATACTTTTAAATTTATGGACTTAAATTGCTTTTAATGCATTATGTTTGAGCAAGAGGAGATTTTATTATCATAAAATTGTGACTTCTCTATTGAAATTCAGGACTTATGGTTTTATTTGAAATGATCAAAAGTTTGTGAAAACTCTACCATTTGTCTATTTCCATCTTGGTCATCTTGGTATAGTTATTGGTATTTACTCACTAGATGGTTATCACTCACCCTCATTTCTCTACTTTTCATATAATAGTGCTAAGTTTGGACCCTCCTCTATAGTGTAGCATCGAGATGGACTCCTTATGGTGAACCCTGCATTGTCTTCATGGTCAAGGGTATTCTTTTGTAGTAGATATTTTATATATTGAATTCTAGTAGCTCCATATGTCACAGGTGGGGTTTTGTGTGCTTTGTATATGTATATTGGACTGTTTGACTAAGAATTTTTATGAAAGTAGAGTTTTCTATATTTTGATGTGTATGTCTGCTAGTGGAAATTTCAGGAAGTCTATATTTTTAGGGAGACTTTGCCAAAATTTTCATATAGAAGTAATGTAATGAATTAGCTAATTATATTCAATTCATATAGATCATATATATTAATTGTTTGATGTGATTATGTATGCCTTTTTAACTGTTCTAGGAGGTGGGGTGTCACACCCCAAATCCCTGGAGTAGGACTAGCATAGGCCACGTGGAAATTCCCGAACCTGTAAGCCTTACACTGGAGGGACATTCAATATCATGCTGAATCTATTCAATTTGCACCATATGTAATATAATTTGCCTTAATATAAAATAAAGGCTTAAATATAAAACAAGGAGTTTTGTAGAAATTTCGGCAGCACCTCCCCAGTAAATAAGACGTCCTTAAATTTCTACAATATCCTGTAAGGTAATATAACATATAGGAGAGCTCCACTTTCACCAGCACAACCCAATATAGCATAATTACAAAATACAACAATTAAGGAAAGTTAAACTGTGGTCTCTATATCACCCTAGACATACAACCAATGGCTATCGTTTTAAATATATACATCTAAAAAATAAGCCACGAATACCAATTAAACAAAAAGAATAGGCCTCGCAACATCTCAAGCGGGGCTCACCACAAGACTCCCCATCAGTGCTCTGCTGCCTCTGGGAACTCTTCTATCTCCCCATCTGAGACTAAATTTTTTTGGTAGATAGCACTCCGAAATCAGTAACAAAATTTCATATATAAATAGAAAGCAAAACATGATTAAGAATTGAGTAAAATACAATAATGTTTAAACCACAATAATCAACTTTACAATGAATAGTTTTAGATACATAACACTCTTTTCAAAACATTTAATTTAAAGTGACGTACACAAGGAATCAATAAACTTATGAAGATTATATCTAGGGAAGGACTACTAAGGATGAAATCGGTGTGGCACACAGCCACAAAGGGCAAATCACAACAGGTGAGGATCCACAATCCTCTAGGGCAAATAACCAACAGGCGAGGATACACAATCCTTGAGGGCAACTAACCAACAGGCATGAGGTCATAACTCATGAAGGTGTTCACTCATCGGTCCACTTGTGATGGCCATCACATGGGGCTAGCACTATCACTAACCCTGCTAGCTGGGTCATTACCTAGGTGCACCAAGGGCTAACAGAATTGCTGTTGGCGGCCAGTGTCCTATCTGGTCCTTCCAATAATATTGAAATTAAAACAAGCATGCATAGAAAAAGTAGCAAGTATGCATGAAATTCATCTATATTTGCAATAATGATTTATCAAGTGGTTATTCCTAACCGTACGCATGAGTTCAAAACCGTACATAAAGTCATTTCACATATCAAGGGATTTTATTACTCATAACCTCAACTCCGGAAAAAATATAGTCATGACAAATTAATAATGATACTTATAAAACATTTCCAAACAATTAAAAGTGAAGCATAATTAAGAGTATTGGGGAGTGCTATCTGTGCACTTAAGTGCTGTTAAGTACCAACAACTCAATAACTTCCCTCGGGTGCCCTTATCACTTTTATGAGTTACTTATGCTAATAGGAAAACGAGAAATCACTCTTCTTCCTACTTATTACTCAAAAAAAATCCTAACTCATATTCCCCAATTCCATCACTAACTTTCCCAGACTTTTTGTAAATTTACATTTTCTGCCCTATAAACTTTCTAAGCTTTTTATTTTAGTCCCTAATCCCGTACCCTTGCCTTCAATATAAGGAAATCCATGACAAACAATAAGGTTTCATGCCATACAATTTAAAAGTGTTATTATAGGATCAATTTGAACCTATTACAATGCAGCATTTCACCATTTTCTAAAGACCCCAAAATTTTGAAACATTTCAGTTTGGTCCCTATTAGCATAACTTCTCAAAACTAACCCAAAATTCATGCTTCCAAAGCTTAAATTCAATGGATAGGGGCCAAACTTGCTTCTCCTAACATCAATCTCAAGAAAAAACTGATTAAAACTTACCAAAATTTCCTAAAAATGTCATTGTTCTTAGTTCCTCAGAAACCCACAAAAAACTGCATCACCGGCGACCAATGGAGCCTGAGACCAGGCAGAGAATGACGGCCAGGAGGTGAGGAGCAAAGCCCACCCAAGAAATGATGGAAAAAGGGCTCACTGGAGCTCCGGACAAGATCGCATCTTACCGTGATATTATGACAAAACTGAGCTCTTCTCGCTGGCAACGTAGTGGTTTCTAGTTAGCGACAGGTTAACAACTCTTTGGGGATGGTAAGGCATAGCACTGGAGGTGGTAGAAGGTCAACTCTGGTGGACGGAACAACTCCAACTCTTCCTGTTGTTTTGCTCGATGGTGTATCGGTGAAGGAGAAAATAAAAGATGGCTGAGGCCGTTTTGGTCCTTTCACACTTGGGGGTGACACGTGTCAGCTCCAAAAAAAATAAGGAAGTTAGAGAAGTTAGGTCTCGAACCCATGGCCTCTTGAATGAGCACCTAGAGTTTGACCACTAAGCCAGCCTCAATCTCATTTTAACGTTTAACTTGACAAAATAATACACCTTAACAATTTTTCTTGCAAATTTTCTCTCTTTTAATTTCTCATTAGCTAAATTATTGATTATAATTAATTGGGTCATTACATGGGGTATGCTTCACCCTTCGTGCCAGTCACTTCTCTTTGGTTAAGGGTGTAACAAAAATTGCTTGTAATAAGTATGAATACCTATACTAAATTCCAAACTGGTCACATGAGAACAACAAAATTAAAAAACTCATATTGAAAGGTTGCATAACAATAATTAATCCAAAAGGTTACACAATCTTAATTGTACTAAATGCTTTAAAATGTGTCATTCAAGAGAGAAGAAATGCTTTTGCTGTTGGAATGGCTTCTTGGTATAGGCTCACTTGGCTGGCTTGAAGTTCCTTGTATCTTACTTGTTCTACTTGGCCTTTGCACAATGACATGTGATTTAACGGCATGCCATAGTGGTACATAATGCCAAGGCCTTTGCACATTAGGCTGACTTGAAGTCTCTTATATTATGACATTTGGTAAATTTAACTTTCTTAGATAATTAAATTTCATGACACTATCTATTCTATATTACATAGCTTGGCTATATATTTAGCCAAGTTCTTAACACATCAAGTAATAGTTAACTTGAAGTCCCTTGCATTAAATGATTTGCATAAGGAATTTTTTTAAATCATCAAAATTCAATGTATCAGACTCAACTTTACTTAGTTTGGATGCATACTTGATTGAGTGTTACTTGCAATACCTTACACATTAGGCTGAATGTTACTTGTAATACTCTGCACACTTGATTATGAGTTACTTGCAATGCTTTGCACACTAGGATGAGTGATACTTGTGCTACCCTACATAGTGGTAAAATAGCACTTTTAAATGATTTACCTTGTGGAATGAGATTTTATATGACTTAGATACATAAATAAGTTTACCTAAGTGGCATGAGTGACATGACTTTCAATGTGACTTGAAGTCTTACAACCATTTTTGTTATGGCCAACTGTGCCACATGTTGAACATATTACTGCAATACTAGTCCTTCTCATCTTTTGTTTTTTCCTTTTTTTTCTTCATTCAAATATTTTCTTCTCACTTTTCTTGGTCTTCTAATAGACTTTCTATATGAAGGTGGGAGCGCATCTAGATATTTTGTTGTTGGCTATATGTTAAGGCCATTTGTGAGACAAATGATAGGTTGGTAACAAGTCTCATAAGCCTCCTTTCTATGATAAATAGGCATATAATCCTCTGGTTCTTTTGACCACCAATTAAAGCAACATATGCTATGAACACAAGGTATACTAGTCAATGACCACTACCTACAACTACATTCTCTAATTGTTAATTCAATTGTGAATCTTTCTTACCTATCATAAACCTCAAACTTTTTATCCCTGGCCCAAATAGGTATCCATCTACCACTGGTATCACCTTATTTTTCCAATCTCTTTTAAATTTTTGTTAAATAAAATATTTGTGGAAAATAGGGAAGAACAAAATTATACCAAAAAACATGTGTTTATCACACTGTCTAAAAGGTGATATTTGCCTCTACTATGTTTATTGTAGGGTTAATAGCAAATCACACCTAGGAGTTATCACAAGTGATTAAAGATTCACAAACAGTAAATTTTAGAGATCTCTCCTAACGAACTCTCTAAGATGTTTTAGAGAAAGAGTAAGGATGCCTTGTCATATTATTTTTCAAACTCTTATTTCAGTATTAATAATTAAATTCTAGTATGTAGTCAAGTCCTATTTATAATAAGACTTTATATAGACACAACCCTTTTATAAAAAGTAATATCTTTTCTAAAGAGTTATGTTAGTATATAGAGTCATGTTTTTTCAAATTTAACTTTTAAACAGATACAAATCTTTTCTAAAAAATTATTTTCTGAAGAGTTATGTTTATATAAAAAGTTATATCTTTTCATATTTAATTTTTTTAAACATACTAGAACATTTAATTTGAGCTATTGGAGTTATTTAATCTAGTAGATACATAACTTTCTTTTTCAAACTAGTTATTTCCAACAATCTCCCACTTAGTTTGGAAAATTAAGTCTCTTCTCTAATCTATAAGCCTACGCATAAAGAAAGGTGTCTTTCGACTTGAACTTATAGTTAGTGTAAGTACTTCAAAGTTTTAACAAATTGATGGTTGCATTAAAGGATTAAACTACAATTCTTACATTAAAACCAGAAATACCCCACACAGTCTTATCAATAACTTCAAAGAAGTTCACAAAAATTTATAGCACTTATATGGCCATGTGCTTCACTCTAGGCTTTTCATCCACATTTCTAAGAATTAACCCCTAATTCTTGTTAGGAGAAACACCACCCCTTATGTTCACATAGGTAGATTCCCTTAAGCCTTACTCTTTCAAGCTTTCTTGAATTTATTAAGAGTTACACTCACCCTAAACATTTAAGTTTTCATATTGTACACTCAACTTTGAATGACTAAATATTATCTAATGCACCCAATCACTTATCAGTAACTTGTTCTACCCATGAAACCTTTAAACAAGATTTGGTCTAGTTAAAAGTTAGGTTCCCATTACTGGTGACTCTATTTGAATGACTTTGTGAACACTTCATCCCTAATTACCTTATTATTTAATTAATTCACCCACCAATTAATTAATAATTAGGCAAATAGGAAAAATTAAAAATGACAAAGCTTCAAATGACATTCTCAATGGGGGACAATTTGAAATTAAAAATAAATTATGAGAGACAATTAAATAAACTCAAAACCTAAAAAATGAAATTAGCTAATCAAAATAATTATGATAAATCAAATCAAAATTATAAAAAAATAAAAAAAAATATATAACAAAACAAAAATAAAAAATAAAAAATAAAAAAATAAAAAATATAATAATATTAATAAAAATCAGAAAAATAAAAAATGCTCTAGGCTCTTACTGCTCCTACTGTGGCTATCACAGAATGGGAAAGAAGTGCAACCTACTGGGAGCCACAGAAAAAAGTTGGAAAGGGAAAAATGACAGAAGCTTAGAAGAGAAAGGGAAGAAAGTGTGCTCCTACTTATTCTATTAAGGCTTTGGAGTCTGCTTTGCTCCTGATAACTCCTGCGTTTCCCTATGCTCTTCCTCTTTTCATTGCATATTTCCTTTTGGTGTGGGGTGCACCGATTCTGGAGGGGAGAGTCCACCACTTGATTTTCTTTTAAAGGAGGAGGTTGTTAAGAAGGGGAGAGGGAGGAATCCCGCCATAGTGGAGCCTTTTTTTCGTTTGCTCGCCAGAAACTCCTTGTCTTCTTCTATGACCAATGGCTTCAACCTGGCAACTGATTGCTTTAGCTCCTTAAAACTCCTAAAGATGCTCCCACCATTAGCAGGCAATGCCACCTTATTCAAATCTACTAGCTCTATTTCCTCATCCCCCCACAACAGCCCCGACAGCATCACCTACCCACCAAGCTTTCTCGATGCCATGGTTGAATTCTTCGCCAGTGGCAGCTTTCCTTTCACCTCCTGAAACACTCTCATCTCGTCACTCTTCCTAATTACTGGGAGTGCTACCAATTTCAGCAGCTTTAATTGGCTGCGCTAGTGCCATCATTACCAGAGCTGCTGATGAAAATAGTGGCCTTTGTGATGGTGCTTTGGCATACACTTGCTGCTCCTAGAAACCATCAGAAGCCATTTGCTGCACTGTGTAGTAACCTTGAGTGGTTGGCACCATCGGTGGAGGCACCATCTATCCATAATAGAACGTTCCCAGAGCTGGGAATACATAAACTGGTTTGTCTACCACTCTCGGCGCATTCAATATAGTCACAGGGAAACATTCGCTGGAGAGATGTTTCTCTGGCCAATGACTTGCTGGGTGTTGTACGGATGCTAGGAAATTAGTTGGCGGAGCTTTTTTGGGCAGCGTCTGAGTTGGTCAATCCTTGCTCTTTTTGCAGATCTGAGACCATTATATGAAAGTAATCGAATCTAGAGGGGTTCGATCTAGATGAAACTTTGACAAGGGTAATGGATCATTAGATACAATCACGATGAGCTTCTTCGTTGTTCTGGTTCACTTCATTCATTTTTATCCTAATCTTCAAGAATCGACAAATACAATCCAACTTTGTTTAATCAGAAATGGGCTTACAGCAAAGGAGATAAAGGAAGAAGAAGAAAGAATAGGAAGAGAGAGATAGAGGCCGAGGTCACGGGCTGAGCACAGTGAGACCGAGACAAGAGTAGAAGAAGGCAGTGGCACCACCGAAGAGAGAGAGAGAAGTAGAGAGAGAAAGGAGAAGAGGAGGATCACCGAAGAGGGAGTCTGCCAATGGCGAAGGGCGAGAAACCGAGAGAAAGCTAGGTGAGTTGCCATACATTGCCTACACCATATATTTTCTTTCTTCCCACTTCTAGGATTATGGTTTGCTGGCTCGTGCATGGCGTCTCATATATATATATATATATATTGTTGTTGTTGTTTAGGTCTTTAATTATTATTTATTGTTACTTCATTTATTTATTTTCTTTTTGTTACATCTTAGTTCCATTAGTAAGGTTTTATGAAAATTATCATGTGAAAATATTATTCTCCTCGTGTACTTAGGGTTGTGTGAGATTTTAATCTCCGTAGATCCCACAAATAATACATACTTGTTGTAAATAATAATAATAATGACAAAAATAATAATAATGCATAAAATAAATACTTTAATTAAATATTTCCCATTATTTATGAAACCATCATGTGAGAATATTGTTCTCCTCGAGTGCCTGGGATCATGTGAGGTTTTAATCTCCTTAGACCCAGAAAATTAGTACATATTTGTTTTTAAAATAATAATAATGCAAAACTAAACACTTTAATTAAATATTTTCCATTATTTACGAAATTACCGTGTGAGAATATTGTTCTCTTCGAGTGCATGGGATCATATGAGATTTTAATTTCCGCAGGTCCCAAAAATTAGTACATAAGTGTTTTGAAGTAATAATAATGCAAAAATAAATACTTTAATTAAATATTTTCTATTATTTACGAAATCATCGTGTGGGAATAGTATTCTCCTCGAGTGCTCAGGGTCTTGTGAGATTTTAGTCTCCATGTACCCCGAAATTAGTACATACTTATTTTAAGATAATAATAATGATAAATAAATAAATAATAATAATGTAAAGACGAATATTTTAATTAAATTATTTACAAAATAAATAAGTCAGGGTTTTATAAATTTTAATTAATAAAAAAGAATGTCATGTGAGACTTGGGTCTCCGTAGGCTTTGGGGAATTGATCTTATTAAAAATATGACTAAAAGAATTCTAATTTCAAAATCCATAAAAATCCATAAAAACAAAATCTTGAAAAATTTTCAAATATTTTATTCCCTATTTTTGGATTCCTGCATGAGATCACTCATCTCCTCAGGCACCCAAGGGTTAATTAGTAGAGACCACTTAAGACCTTGAGTCTCCTTAGGTTTCAAAAATTAACATTAAGACATTGGATGAATTAGTTAAAAATAAGGAAGTTTGTCTTGCTTATTATATAACTAAAAATCCTAAGATGATTTTTCATTTACTTAAAGTTTTAAATAAATTCTAATTTTAAGAAAATATACAAAAATCATAAATTCAAAATATAGAAATATTTTTCCATTATGGTTTAAAGTTCAGAATAAATTCTAATAAATAAATAAATAAATATATATATATATATACACATATATAAATTAATTAAAAATCCTGTTAATTATAATCCCACTTTCAAAAAAATTCAAAAACCCAAAACAATGAATAAATTCAACAATTCAAAAATATCCCTTTCATTATAATAACACATTAATTCCAAAAATATAAACTCCCAAAAATCTTAAAAATCTTATCCCATAATATTTTCATTTAAATTTCAAAATAAAGATTAAAATTTCAAAAATAAACGAAAATTAAAAAGAGGAAAATGAAGAGGTCAAGAGAGCCAGATTCATCAGGTTGTCGTAAATTAAAACACACAAACCAAACCCCAATTTTGTTTTGTTTACGAAAATCTGTTTAATTTATACCCTCCTATTCTCATCACAAAATTTACAAATTATTAACCAATAGACATGTTTTTTTGGTCGAACTACATGGACTTTGATCCTTATCGTAGGGTATGTAGGCCCTAGACTTTCATCCTAGGTCAAGTCCGCCCTTTGTAAATATCTATTTGTTTGTTTGCTGGTTTTGTTGTTTTTGTCCTCTATGTTTAATATGCATCCATGTCAATAAAAGAATAATTGAGATAACTTTAAGGCCATATTCTATTTCACTTGACTAGTTTAAGGTAACTATCCCTTATGGATGAGTGTTGTGGGCTGTCTAACACCTTCCCCACACTCAAATAGACTCTCAAACTTATCTCTGATTTCACAGACCGTTTTGCCTTTTTTTTTTTTTTTTAAATTGGTTTTCTATTAAAAATTTTGGTGGCTACTCCAAATAAATTGATTTTCAAGATTTATTTGTGGGAATCAATTTAAACTCTTTTTATTCCCTCGAAACGTTGGTTACGGT
This sequence comes from Delonix regia, assembly GCA_037074485.1. NCBI lineage: Eukaryota > Viridiplantae > Streptophyta > Magnoliopsida > Fabales > Fabaceae > Delonix > Delonix regia. Next base: position 14,624,411 of record CM073456.1, on the reverse strand, counting down.
AGACTTTAATCCCATTCCATTCAACATGCCTCATAATTTCTTTATGAGTCTTTTTTATATCACATCTACCAATTTATTCCTTTGGTTTGAGATGTTGAATTGTGATTACATAATCACACAATACATATATATATATATATATATAAAGCTATTATATCTATATCTTTGTTGAAATCCATAATGCATTAGACATATACCACTTTATAAACATAATACAAAGAAATAATTGACTTTGGTTGTGACCACAACTCTTTTTTTATTTATCAATCATTTTTCTCTTTGTCAGTTGTTTTATATATTACTAACTTATAGTCCATAGTAAAGAATGAGTCACACACCTCTCCTTATTTAGGAGTAAAAATTATCCTTTAAACATGGATATACACAAAACAAGATATATACTCCATCTTTTACATACACTAATAATCTAACTAGTTAAAAACATATCCAACTAAATATATGAGAGTTTCTAAATTTCAATACATGATTTTTATTTATTTTAATATATTCTAAGACAATCTTTGACTCTCAATAACTAGTACTTGAATATTAACTTTAGTTTTGTAGTTTGTAAACTATGAAACATGTTTACTTTCAGTACAATTTAAATTGTACACACGACAAGAATTTGATTATTTCAATAATACCAATCAAACAATTGATTATCCATAGTTTGATTTATTTGTGTGAAAAATCATAAGGGGTCCTTATCTTTTAAAACCAAGTTATTAAAATTTGATAACCTTTTAATCATTTCCATGGATAAATCCCCACTATGTCTTCCACTTTTGAATTCAAAATAATAGTAATTCATGATATCCAATCATAAAATAAAATTACATCTTATCTATTATCATTCTACATGCTTAGATAACCATAAGACAAAATTTTGACAAGACATTTTTATCTAGTGTACTATCTTAAAATATTTTCTCCACTAGACATGACCATAGCAAGTTTATAACACTTAACATTCACAAACAACTTGCATGCTTAACCAAAATCATAAGCATATCATTTTATACTATCTTGTCATTGCAATTTTAAAATATCACAAGATAATCATTATCCATTCTAATTAAATTAGAATTTATAAGACAATAATCAACTATTCTAATTAATATTAGAATTTGACATGATATTCATTGATACAACACACACACACACACACACAAACACACACACATATATATATATATATATATATCATTATTTGAGTCTACAGAGAACTCATCTAATTTTTTTTATAACAAAATTAGACAAAAAAAGACTCAAATATGAATATATAATCATTGGTCTTAATAAAAAAAATGAAATATAATATGAATCTGTATTTAAAGAACCCAAGTAGAGTATATATCTTGATTCATCTACCAAATTTCCTTACGTAAATATTTTCTATCTTTGATATAGAATTAATACTTTCATAATATAATGCATAAACTTTTCTTGAATTGAAATCCTTACAATATAATTATAACAATAATTGTAGTTATTTGTATAGAAGTAAATCTCAAGAAAAATATACACAAGATTAACCAAGTCAGATCATATATTTCAAGAATTATATATAAAAATATGACACTGACCATTATTATCAAAATTGAATTGGAACAAAATAATTTTTTAAATCATTTTATTCTTATAACAATTGTGATTGATGCATTAAATTAATATTCAACATTTATGCTTGGATATTTAGGAACTGAGGCATCACATAATTGATATTAGGATTATAGCATATGACAAATCAAATACATGACTTGGGAATGAATTTCAGAAACTCCAATTCCCATTTTATGTTAGATGATATATAAGAGTCATATTATCACTTTTGGCATTATATATTGTATCCAAATTGCAAACCTGTTTCATCGTTGCTAACATGCCATTAGAGAACCATATTCGTATCTATACCTGACGCGCGTCTTCCCAAATCCTATGAAATTTATACTTTTTCAACATCATATATAATATAATATTTAAATAAATATTGTTCTTCAAAATGCAACGCGGAATTTGCCATGAGATAACTAGCCTCCTCTTCTTGAATTTAATATTGGTTGTATGCCTTGGTGCATAATGTAAGTAAATGCTTTAACACACCAATATTTATTCTACCCCATTGAACTGCTTTTGCTTAATTATCATACGAGAATGATAGACATGTTACGCTTCATTCTCTGTAACTCTTTCAGGAAGAAAAAGTGGATGAGTCGATAAAATCTGATTTCGCAAAATGATCCCTTTTCTTCTTCGGCAATTCCATGTATGAAGATTCGGTAATTGTACAGGCCATCACAGAATCTTATCATAGCACTTTCTATTCATAATCTCAGAGACAATTTGAATCCATAATTTTGGGTTAATTTTCATCTTCCACCAAATATCACCTTAAGTGTAATAACCCAAGCAATTAGAATTATGAATGCAACTGTTGGTATAATATTCTATTATGTGAATTAGTATGATGAGATTGAGACTGGCTCAGTGGTCAGGCTTCAGATTGCATTTCTCAGGACGTGGGTTCGAGACTGGGAAGCTAACCTCCCTTGTTTTTTTTTTCCTGGAGCTGCCACGTGTCCCCTCCTACAGTGAAAGGACAAAAATGCCCCTCATGACTTCTTTCTTCTTCTTCCTCCTTCTCCTTCTCCAGCCGTTTTTTTTTTCTGGAGCTGCCACGTGTCCCCTCCTACAGTGAAAGGACAAAAATGCCCCTCATGACTTCTTTCTTCTTCTTCCTCCTTCTCCTTCTCCAGCCGAGACGCAGGAAGAGGACTTTCAAGCTATGCAAACCGGTGGAGTAGCAGCAACAGTGCCTTAGCCTTGCCGGAGCTGAGTCGCCTCCCTCTGAAGGTCGTCGGCCCCTCACCGGTCAGAAACCACCTCGTCGCTGGCAGGAACGTCCCATTTTCTCCGTTGGGCCGCGAGGAGACGTGAGCTAGAACGGAGCTCCAGCAACTCGTGATCCTCCTCGAGTTGGGTGGGTTCTGTTTCCCACCTTCTGACCATCACATTCCACCTGCCGTCGGGTTCTGCTGGCCGCCGTTGGAGCCATTTTTTTCCAGCGAGACCGAAGAGCTCGAGCATTGGACATTTTGGGTGATTTGGTATGTTTTTACTGGTTTTCTCTTCAGATTGAGCTTAGAAGTAGCATTTGCGGCCCATGAACAATGAATTTGAGCTCTAAAACCATGGATTTTGGCTGCTTGAAAGAAGAATGGCTGACAGGGACCAAAATGAAAATTTTTGAAAATTTTGGGTTCTTGAGAAAATGGAAAATTGTTGACTTGTAATTGGTTCATATTAACTATGGATTAATACTTTTAAGTTTTTGGGCATGAGAACTAGGAAATTGTCTTGATTTGCATTAGAATGGAGGCTAGGGTTTGAAACAGGGACCACAATGAAAAATCTGAAAAATATGTGGGGCAAAAGTGTAAAATTACCACACGTTAAGGAATGAAAGATATAGAATTAAAGAGATGGGGGAGTTAGGTCCTAAATTAGGATAATGACCCGAAAGACGATTAATTCCTGTGTGAACATCGGTGCAGGTGGATTGTAAGGGCAATTCCGGCACCCCAGGAGGGCAGCGTACCGCTTGTGTCAACCGGAGTTCAGGTGCGCAGATAGCACCCCGAAACTCTTATTATACCTGGGTTGTTCTTGCTTTAATTGTTTTCTAAATATAAATAAATTCCTTGTGATTCTGCCTTACTGGATTGGGGGATTTAAAGCAAGGGACCTTCTATATATGTTGAATGACTGTAACTACGGTATTGGACTTGTGATGTGCTTAGAGGTGATCATTAGATAGTTATATTAGAAACACAGATAATTTCTGTATAATTTCATCTTTGTATGCATGCTTGACGTAAATCCTTGATTTTTGGAGGATGACGAATGATAAGCCTTCGCGAGATGTAACTCGCGCCTATTGGTTAGTTACCCTCGAGGACTGAGTGTCCTCATTTGTTGGTTAATTACCCTCTAGGATTGCGTATCCTCGCCTGTTGGTTAATTACCCTCAAGGATTGTGTATCCTCGCTTGTTTATTAGATGGCCTTGAGGGTTGTGTACCCTCGCCTGTTGGATCTTAGCAGTTTTTTTTTCCTAAATGTTTTTCACAAATTGATTGTTTATCTGAGAATGGCTGTTGACTTGATGTTTCAGAAAAATGGGTTACTTAGTTCGACTGTTAAATTGCAAGCAAATGGATTTAAACACTGTTGCACTGTATTAAATCCTTGATTTCGTTAAAGTTTCTGCTTATATATGAAATTGTTTACTGACTTGGGGTGCTATCTGCCGAAAAATTTTTGGTCCCAGAGAGAGAGTTAGACGATCTTCTGGAGCCGGCGGAGCATTGATCGGGGAGCCGCGTTGAGCCGCTTGGTTTGGGTACGAGACGTGCCTTCTTGTTTAGCTTATGAATTTGGCATTTCTTTTTGGGATGTATATATATATATATATATATTTAGATTGGTAGCCATTTTTGTATATGGATGCTTTTGTGACCACAGCTGAACCCGCTATGTTTTGTCTTATGTTGTATATAGTGGATTGGGCTGGTGGGAGCAGAGCTCCCCTATTTATGTATTGCCTTGCAGGACCTTGTAGAAATTTCGAGACGTCTTATTTACTGGGGAGGTGCTGCCAAAATTTCTACAGGTGGCCTCGTTTTGTATTGAAATTTTCACCATATATATTAAGGCAAACGGTATTCATAGGTATTGGAAATGTATGTTAACGATCGTCCCTCTAGTGTAGGCTTGCAGGTCATGGGAATTTTCTCGTGATCTGTGCCGGTCCCATCCCAGGAATTTTGGGGTGTGACATTAAGTTTGTTATAGAAAATATTTGTATAAAATAAGGAAGATAAAAATTATACTCAGAAATATGTGTTTACCACACTATCTTTAAGGTGATATTTATCTCACTATGTTTGCTGCAGGATTAATGGCAAATCACCCCTAAGAGTTATTACAAGCACTTTGAGATCTACAAACAACAACTTATGAAAATCTCTCCAAAAGAACTCTATAAGAAGTTTCAAAGAAAGGGTAAAGATGCCTTGTCATATTTATTTTTAGAATTTTATTTCAATATTAATAATTAAATTCTAGTATATAATCAAGTCCAATTTATAATAAAATTTTATACTGATACAACCTTTTTATGAAAAGTAATATCATTTTTAAAGAGTTATGTTAGTATATAGAGTCATTATTTTCAAATTTAACTTTTATACACACACAACTCTTTTCTAAAAAGTCATATTTTTTGAAAAGTTGTGTTTGTATGAAAAATCATATGGTTTCATATTTAAATTTTTTTTAAACAAACTGAAAAATTTTATTTGAATAATTGGATTTGTTTAATCCAATACAAACATAACTTAGTTTCTCAAACTAGTTATTTTCAACAATTTTTGACAGAATGGAACCCTTAAAGTTCATTATTTTATTTCTATTACTTGCCCATCTACCCATAAAGTAAGTCTTGATCTTCTCTAACATTGATACTATCAATTTGTCTCTTGCATCAAGTATAATACTATTAAAAGTTTCAATCATATTTTTTAGTAATACATTACACTGTGGTTGTATAGAAAACCTAGACTTACTTCAAAACTGAAGAGGAATCTTAATAAAATATCTATATGCATCTTCATTAACTATTTGAATCTCCTTCATTGCTCTCTCTCATGCTTGTGGATAGGTGGCTTTAGCTGCCTTCCATATCTTTTTTTTCAAGTATGTCCCTGGTAGCCTATTTACCTTTAACAACACTGTAGAACCAGGATTAGTCTTATGCCAATATCATATATCCTTGTGAATTATTCAGTAAAAGACCCATAAATGTCATTTAGTGCTTTCCTCTTTGCTTTATAAGCCACTGTCTTTGAGACACATATCCCACTTCCACTTAACTCTATTAACAATATCCTTTAATTTATATTTAGGGTTTTCTTTCACCCTTTCGTGAGTACTTTTACTCAACCATTTAGATTTTAACAATTTATTATTCACTTCCCTGCTACACGTATGTTTGTTGTTGATCTTCCTTAATTGCCAAGTCTCTTGTCCCTTCAACTTCCCACAATATGCTATCCAATCATAATTAGGTTTGCATCTTTCTATAACCATTTCCTTGTCATTCTTGAGAATCCTAATCCCTTTACCAGCATGCACAGCATAGGAAATTATAGCCTCTTTAAAATCCTCTCGTGAGTTGTAAAGAGTTCCAAGCTCCCACTTGTACTCATTCATGCTTTTTAGTAACTTATGCAAAGGGAAGCGTTTCTTTCGGGATTTATATCCATCTTTAACTTCTCATAGTTAGGGTTGTCTAATTCCTTACTATCATAATATTCATCTAAAATTCCTCTCCATTGCTTTCTTATGACACTTTTTGTTTCCACTTTGATCTTATCACTATCATTGTCGCTCATATATTGTTTAACATCTACATTCCTTAAAGGAGTCATAATGTTCATCATTTGTAGCAATATTGGACAAGTCTTGGTTAGCAGGACCCTCTTGAATAGTGGACTCACTTGATCATGTACTTGATCAAAGTTGTCATCTTTATATACCACTTTTTCTTCATTGTAATTGAAGTGGATATTCATTACATTATCCTCTTTTTCATCTAGCAATGCAACCTGCACGTTTTTCACCCCCTTATCATATTTTGTAGCATGTATTATATATAAACCATTCCATGATTGATACATATGTTGCCTATGTCAATTGCAACATGGTCATCTTAAATGAATCTCAACCCATCATTCATACTAACCTCACACAACCTGTACCGTATTTTATTTACCTTAAGATACCCTAGGACTTTTAGGCCATCTAGAATCTCAAAGTAACTCCACCTATAAATATTGCAATTATCCCATATAATTTTTTGCCCACATATATTTTGTACATCTAGAAAAATGACAAAATATCCTTCATGGTACACTTCAACCTTGAACCACTCCATGTTTAATTTGTCTTAAAATACCATGAAAATACAAAAAGAAGAAAGACATATCTTGCATAAGTTTTATATAAATGCAATGTTGAACAATAAAATAAATATAAAATCTCATCAAACAAGTTATATATTGACACATAAATGATATTATAAGTGTTGTAACACACAAGCATATTTTATTTTATTTCAATTGCAATTCTTAGACAAACATAAATATTCAAAGGGAAGAAATTGTAAAGTATTATGATTTGCATATTATAGAGGACACATGACATATACTCAAATTTAAACCGCTAAATTACTAGCCAATATATATCAAACCAGATATGCACAGCCATGCAACAAATGTATAAAATAACAATTAGTTTTTTTCTCACCAAAGAAGTTCCATTAGTATATCAACATTCTTATTTTAAAAAAAAAAAAAAACCATTTTTTGTAATCTTTCTTCAAAGCTTTCATTGTGAATATTGTAATTCTTTGAAATAAACTTGTGTTTTGATCACTAATTTTTATATTTATCTTAAACAATTTTCTATCAATAATAATATCTTTTGGGCCAGTTTGGTTTTGACTAAAATTTAAATAACAGAAAAGAAAATCTATTTTTTTTAAGAAATTAATATTCCAAAGACATGATAGGAGTTAAACTAAATCAAATATCTAGAATGGTGTCAGCTTAATTAATTAAAGTTTAAGCCACAACAAATATATAAGAATGAAACAAAAATTGTACCTTGTCTTTTTTGCTATCACACTTTTCTACTAAACCTTGAAGAGTTGAATCAAGATGCTTCCTATTGTACAAAAAGACAATTTATAATTAGATATAGATCGGATAGCAACCAAATTTGGGAATAAAATAGTGAGTATCTCACTAGGATGACAAAACTCTTCCAACTACAATAAAGTGATGGATTGACTGTACCCAAAATTTGCAATAAGCTAACAATCATAATGCGCCCAACCGATTGTGATCCTCTACTCAATTACGCCTTCATTGAAAGGCAAGGCAGCGGCATAGTGGTTTATCCATAATTGAAAATAGGTTTAATCTGGATGTTGCGGTTTTTTTAGCGGAAGGAATGATTCGTGTAATTTAGAGGTTTTAGGAAAATTTTATAAGTAAGATCAATAGGTAGGTGATAATGCCCGTAATTTGACAGTAAAAATAATATGTAAGCATTTCTGTTCAGTAAATTAATGGTGTTAGGAATAAGGAAAGTTTTAATTGATTTGTAAAAGTTCAGGGAGCAAAGAGGAACTAAACAAACATAAGGGACCCATATGAAACTTAAGACAAAGTTAAAGAACCATAAATATACTTTGGCCTTTTAAGAAACCATTATTATATACTTGATTGCATTGACGTAAAATTTCATTGTAGATATTTTTTAACTAGTAATTATGTTTGAATAACTATTTATCAAGTAAGGTAAACTTGTATAAATTTATATTATGAAACTTTGTACAAATTTACTTAAACTTATAAATTTGACAAATATGATTACCATATATGCGTTTAGTGGCAAACTTTCTCATTTTATGATCATTTTGAATTCTCGGTGTACTTGATTACTTTTCTTTAATTTTATGTTTTTTGGAGCAAGCATCATTCCATGTAGTTTAATGTTGCTTATAACCATGTTTAAAATTTTAGTATACGATAAAGATGTTATTCATTGACAAGTAAAAGAGAGTACAAATAAGAAATTACTGTAATTTTTAATAAATGAAAGCTAAAGAAATTTAGAAAAAAAATCGTGTTTTCTTCTTGAAGATGACTATTGACTAACTAAACCAATTTAATTTTTCAAAGTATAATCTATTTATTCAATACTATAACATTTTTTATTTAGTTTTATCCTTCTACTACTTAAAATCATGATTTTAACTTCGTAATTTATTCTAGAAAAAAATAATTAAAACATCATTGAAAGACTAAATTATAAGAATTATATTTTAAAAAAGTAAATTAAAATTAAGTTGTATTTCTTCGAAAAAAAATTAAGGGTAGAAAACTGGAATGTCTAAGTCTAGACTTTGGTGCCGGCAACTAGAAAACTGGAATGTCTCTACCAAATGAATTTTTTTAATTAATGGTGAACTAAAATGTTACACGAAATTATTAGGGTTCAATCTTTGTGCGTTCTAATTATTAATCATTTAATTCTTTTTTAAAAAAATTTGATCCACATACTTCAAATTAGGAACACTCCAGAAACTACAAATTGGAGCAAAATTAAAATGGATCAAGTTGAAATTGAAACGAAAAAACTATACATGAATGATTTAATTTCTTATTTTATTCGCCAAAGTGTCATTGAGTTTATGAAACTTAAAGAATCATACTTAACATGTTTCTTTCGTAAATATTACTTTTCTATTAAAAAAAAGTGATAAAAAAAATCAAACTATCAAATTATTGGTGAAAGTTTATTTGAAGTGGGACCTATTTCATTATATTTTGGCGAGTTCGTAACAAAAAAAAGTTCTTTCAATTAGTATTACAAGCAAGATTAATTTTCTATTTCCGCCATGGATGCAAATTTGCGTCTCAATTACAACCACCGGGCCGATAACGTAATATAGAACATGAAATCCGGCAAATTTGATATTACAGCTGCTTACAAGTTAAACAAAAATTGAACTACATTATCATGTGAAAAGCAAAACCAACATAGACCAACGTTCACTTCTACAGTTCCCTGACCCATACAAAAAGAAAAAATCTGAAATGAAAGGGTTTGACAGAAAAAGAAGCAATCTCTAGGGAGGAGGAGGCCCTGTTTCAAAGAGGGGAGGACAACAACAGTTTGTAAACAGACCACAGCAGCTCAGAAACCATAAACTGCAAGATGTAAACCCAAAGGAACAAAAACAAAAAGACGGTCAATTTCCCATTTCTGGTTTAGTGTACAGTTTCCAAACAAGCAAAGAATAATGTCTTACCATGAATACAAGAATCCTCCCTCAAGGGGAGGAGCTGGACCCAGCAATGGTGTGCTTGCCGGAGGAGGAGGAGGAGGGCGATCCATTACCCGCCTAAAAGAGTTGCTTTTACCACTCAACAGATAAGGCACATGGGTTTCTTTCAACTTGTTTGTACGTTAAAAACCATCCTTTCTTCGAGTCAAAACTCATCTACCATTCAAAGGCTAATTCAAAATCACAAACCCCATCCCAACTAACATATATTATAAACAATGTTAGGTCAGTCCTTTAAGGGAATCACGGTCAACCACTTCAACTTCTAAGACTCGAGAGACGCAACATAGGAAAACACATGAAAATTAAGCAGTGTCTTTTGTAGTAAGCATATCTTAACTTTGATTTTGATGTATGACCCTTGGCCTCTGGCAACAGGGTAGGTCGCAGATGTTCTTTTAGCCAAAAACAGAACACAGAAGAATTGTAGGATACAAATTTTCTATGACCAAAACCTGTACTGTACATGTACGAGCTCCGGATAAAGTAGAGTTTGTGTCTCCTATGCTTTTTTGTTTTTTTTTTTCCCTGTACAATACAAGAATACAACATATATGTATCTGTGCTTTTGTCAAAACACCTATGTGGAAAAAAATTAAGATGAATATATTCTCGAAACCGGGTTGCTTCCTCTATGATATCCCATTGAGCCACGCACAATAAAGGCAGTAATACTGTAATAGCAACAGAGCCGTAGCGTTACTTTATGAATTCCTCGGACTTAAGCCTTTCTGCTTCTTTGTTCATTTCAGGTACGAGTTATGAAGATGAACTAACGTTTGTCATGCAAAATGATTCAAACCGAGGCTCAGTTAGGTCCACCATTTCATCTTCTGATCCATGCCAGCTCTCAGCTTTTGAAGTCACGAGGACCAAACTCTCCATATAGTCGGCTGAAATTGTATCTGCTTCTTTATTATTGTTCCCAACCCAAAGATTGTGGTCAATATCTACTTTATTAGATGGAGCCTGCCTTCGCTTCTCTGAATCCTTGGGTTCCTATAAAAATGTACATGTCCAGATAGAGAAATGATAAGGCTAGGATTTGGCTTATTTTTCATGCTATGGGAGAACTATTTTTGAATGGCGGTTGATGTAACAATCACACAAGGGCACTACACATTGCACTTGCAAACGAATAGTTTGAATAACAAGAAAAGTTACTTAAAATTTGAATGGCATGAGAGTGAGTGTGTTCACCTGGAAAAGGCTCACTGGAATGTTTCTTGTCCTTTTAGATTTGTCTGGTGATATAGTTGAAAGAATTTGAACGACTTCACTCATGGATGGCCGAGTATCAGGATCTAACAGCAAACACTCCTTTGCTAAATATGCCATTATCTGCATCTCTTCTTCTGGGAAGTTACCTTTCAATCGTGGATCAGCTAACTCAGTTATTACTCGCCTACTATCTTGTAATCGAGAAGCAGCCTAGAACAAAAGAAATTTGTGTGTTCCGTATCAAAATAAAATTTATAATTGAGTTGATTTCATGTAAAATTTATAATACACTTCATGTAAATTCAGATTGGAAGCAGAAGATGCAATACATTATAAAGATGTAATAAACATAATCTATATATCAAATTTTTAAGAAGTTTGAGCTACGAGCTACTATACAACTAAACTCTTCATGAAAAATTAGTATGTAGTATGGGGACAAAGTTGTGCACAGTGAAGATATTCTCCAAGCGAACAAATGTTAATCAACATTAACTTTATAAGGGTGATTTGCAATACCCATATGACAAGGCTTTCTTCTTTGCCTGTAGATTTATAGATAGGCTGCCGACCACTGATAATCTCAAGGAGAACCACCCCGAAACTGAAAACATCTGACTTGAGAGAGGCTCTTCCAACAATTGCATACTCGGGTGCAAAATAACCAAATGTGCCCTGCATTCTTGCTGGAGAATTTGAACAGCTGGGGAGGTCATCAGCTCTTAAGTTTTTAGCCATACCAAGATCAGTTATCTGCAAGTTGATTATTGAAAAGATTATAAATTATGCCTCATGATTTAAGTTGTAAATGACAAAATACCAGCTGTGGTAAATAGATCTCCAAATTTCCAAATGAAGTTAATGGTGGACAAAGCAGTAGTAAATTTAGATTAAAAACTACTATTAACAACCATATGATACTCATGGCTCCTACTTTTGCTTGATAATGTTCATCCAGAAGAATGTTTGTTGACTTAACATCTCTATGCAGAATTCTTGGAGCAGCTGCTTCATGTAGATATTCCAAGCCCCTTGCAGCTCCTATTGCAGTTGTAACACGAGTAGCCCAATCCATATTTATTCCAGATACTCCATCTAAACAGTCCCTTAAATTACCATAAGCCATGTACTTAAATACTAGTAACATCTCAACATGCTTCCCTTTCAATTCTGAGCAGTATCCAAGCAAAGGCACCAGGTGACAATGATGAAGTCTTGATAGTAGTTCAATCTGCATAAATAAAAATATTGTTGATCACAATGAATGCTGTAGGTGAGAATATTTAGGTTCATCATCTAGAATCATGTTCGGTTATAACATTTTATGATCAACTAAAGAATACTGATATTACAAGACTTGGAACAACCTCTGTTAAAAATTCAGAGTCTGCTTCGGGCCCCCCTTGAGCTTTTAGTCGCTTCACTGCCACATTAGTACCACTCTTCAGCCGACCACGATATACATAACTACTTCCACCTAGTCCAATCAGGTTGGTAGCTGAGAAGTTTTCAGTGGCATTTTCCAGTTCTGCAAATGAAAATTGAATAATATTTCCTAGAAAAGTTTCTCTTTTGCTCCCGAACAAGAAAGAGGCCTTCTGAAAACATCCTACATTTAAATAATATAAAAAACACAAAATAATGATTACAAACCAAATGGCAATTTGCAAAATAAGAGAGTAATTTTATATTTTGCATAGAAACTCAGATAGGTTGGAAAAAAAAATACATTAAACAAAGAAATTAGCATCAAAGACAACAGTCAACACAATACTACCTTACCTGAGATTTGATTAATGGAAGAAATTATAACAGCTTTTGTTTCTGGCACTGAAGAAGTCTTATGACTAATTAAGTTGGTGGTACTATTGCAACTTGTTTCCTTATCTGATAAGTTTAGAGGTGGTTGAATAGGACATCGATCCCTTCGCCATAAAATGCATATGATGGAGGCAAGAAATGCAACAGTTGTGCAAATGACACATATTAATAGAATAATTATCACAATCTTGCTGGAAATGTGTCTCTTTGAGCCTTGAGAGATGGCGACAGCTCCTGTAGAGCATTCAAAAAGTTAGAAAATTAGTTTTCAAGGTATCTTAATCTATATACAAGCCATTCAACTTTTATAAAAGTGGACAACGGTAAATGATCATCCCTACACATAGGGTGGAAATGAAAAGGAAAAGCAAGTTTCATACTTAGAACGAGTAATCTGCCATGGAATATTATGTTTTAAATTTCCATGACAAGAGTGGCATTCACAAGGAAAATCTTCTAAGTATGTAATATGCATTTCGATTGCGAGCACAATAATAGGTATCTCAAAATTAGTCCATCTAGATCAGATTGAGGAAGCAATGTTGGTCAGAGTTTGACGAGGGAATCCAGGATTACAGAGAAAGAGATAGGAAAGATACCCCAGGTGCAGTTGCAGGCGGTAAAGCAATTAGGACTGTGACCATCTGCTTCCACGTTTGGAAACCCATTGGGATCACATAAGCATGTCCATAAGGATTCACTCTCTCTAGCATCTACATTGAAGGCAAAAAATTACTGCCCCTATTCAGGCTGAATTAACATGGATGATATATGTTGCTTTCCTACAGTAAGCATAATGGTTAATAATTACAAACAGACAACTTACCATTTTAGAAAGCCTATGTTTAACTTTAATTCTACAACATAACATTTAGAAGACCAAAACTGAGCCATAAAGAATCCTACTTATCCATTTAGTTTTTGCAACTCTACATTGTATTCTTCCTTTAAGGAACATAATTTGGAATTGTTAGTAGAAGCAGATATAATAAATTAACATAAATTACAGTTACCAGGCAAATCTGCTATAATACATTCATCAAATGTACGCATAGGGAAAATTTAAGCTAAATAATCAACTGAAGCTTATAAAAGGTGAAAACAAGGCAGCTTACCTGAATGGCAATCACATGACGTAGAACAATTAGCAAGAGAGGAGCTCTGGTTCCCATGAAAAGAACATCTACATATCCATTTGTTTAAGCCAGATGTACCAGAAGGTCCATCTGCCAGGAAATAATGCCCCCAAAAAATAAAAAGATTTGTGACTTTTTGGCATATTACCAATCACAAAGAAGCAACATGCAAAATACAAGTCCTCTGAATGCTTTAAATTATTAAAAGAACACAAAAATGAATCTAAATATAGTTTATTGAAGTTACTGGATTAAAGTGTCGGGGCAAGGGGTTGCCCCATATACCAAAAGCAGCTATATCTTCATATTCAGATTTAAGTAGCAACCCCTGATAAATTGCGATACTAACCACAAAATGTATGCTGAATCCAGAGCAAGCAAATAACAAAAGCAAGAGCAACTTTGAATTGCGGCTTCATCTTTTCCAACCCATACGCTGTAAGAAAGAAAATGAAACCATGTAGTGCTATTTAAATCCGACAATAAGAATGTATCTCAAGCTGTGAAACAAGCGACAGAATGTAGTTGATTTGATCTCAAAGAAGTAGAGAGAGCTTTATTTTATCTCTTAATGTCTATAAGCCTATAACACATTGGAAGTATGAATATACAAAAGTTACATCTTAGTCAACCTCAAGTATACATGTATTACCGATCTTTAACAATTGAAGCACTATTCAGATGGCCAAGATATATAGAAGAGCATAAATGAGCTCTGAAACATGACAGCGAAGAAAAGAAACTAACAGAAATTATTACGGTTTTTTAGTTCCTATACTAAAATCAATTGTAGAGGTCAAAATAAAAATTGTAGGTGCTATCAACTGGTGAACCTATAAAAAGAAGGTAAAGTAGCTAAAAGATAAACTAATTCAGAAAGCCAAGCAGACCAGCAATACAGAAACAGCCATAAGTACAGGTAACAGTTTTACTTATGCTCCAGCAGAAAAGTACAAAAAGAATGCGAACCATTTCAAATTTAACAAGGGCAAGAAACTCCTTTTCTGACCCAAATTTTGGGGAACATGTATGTAAATAAAATAAGTAGTATAGAGGAAATTCATGGTTGGCCTACAAAGATAAGGAGAGGTAACTAAGTAGCATTTTCAACTGAGATTGGTAATTACATACGATGAGGAACAGCAATAAACAGTGTCATAGACTCGTAATAATCCACAACTGAATTGCATAAACATCTTCCTGGCACATCAGACAATAAAAATTGGCACTGGGCTGGTAGAAGTCCTTTCAGTAGTACAGGAGAGGGAGCTTCCAAAATCATAAACAAATCTATTAATGTAAAGAATCAGGAACTAACAAAGAAACCCATCACAGTTTTCACCTGCGAAGTCTTCCGAAGCAGAAGCTTATTTGCGTTTTGTCCGGGATTGCAAGAGAAAAGCAAAATCTTGGAGTTCATCAGCAGAAAAGGCACAGATAAGAGAGCGTGAGACACCAAAGTCAAACCAGCGTGATGGTTGATGAACTTCCCCGAGAAAGTTAATATCACTAGCAGGGTCTATCCACTGGCCCAGAAAAAAAAAAAAAAAAAAAACAAGCAGGGTCTATCCGTTTCTATCCTCCGCAATTTATACTATTTGTTATGGAATCAACTAGTTCACTGAACTTAAATTAACAGGAGAGCAGTGAACAGACCAATGCGAACTCATCTTCACTAGCTAAAAGCAGGACAAAGTAAATTACAAAGACAAGGACAATCGATCCACAAATTACAAATATGGAAGATCAAAAAATAACGCTAGACAGAAAAATGTCTAAAGATAACGACGATAGAGATAAATGGGTCTTCAAAATCACACGCGAGAGGAATTGAGGCTTAATATAAAGAACCATTTACCACCTGTCTGAAAGTAACATGTTCCCTAACTGAAAGAGACCCCTCAACCTTGGTTACACATCGTTGTTACAATATCCAAAACTACCTGATTTGTCAATGGTTCCGGATGTACCATAACAAAAATAATAATATTTATTGGAATATATTATAGTTGATGGCTAAAGGTAAGAGCATTTACTAAATAAGAAAATGAGAAAAGAAATGTTTCCTCCTGGGGAGAGATCCAAGGACTATATATGTATAACTCGGCGTCGAAGGCATACTTACGGTTCAGAGTCCGTAAGGTGATTCATAAAGTAAAAAATGTAATGTTTTATACTGGGTCCGACTACCTACTCAATTGTCGACAGTGGGGACTGCGGTTGATTGTGGGCCCATTCGTGATTAGGAGCGTCAGCGTCGGGAAAGTTGATCGGACGGTGATTCTAAAATCGCTAAAATATTTAAAATTCAAACACACAATCAATTTTTTTTTTTTTTCTGAATTACAGAACACCAGTTTAAAGAAAAGGTAGGATTAATTAGCAAAGCAACCTGGGGGAGTGGGACACCAAACGAGAATGCTACTATTTAGGAAGACGACATAGTATTTCATACCTCAACTGTTGAAAGATGAAGAAAGAAGAATAAGGAAATGGAGATTATGAATATCTCTGATGATCATCCTGCGTGAGCCACCCACCAATCCAGAATCTGGAGAAATTTAGAGGTTTTTCATGGAGCTTGGGATCTGCTAACATGAATTAGGCCAAAATAAAGAGATCTACTATGTCTCAATGACAATGAAAATTGCAGCAATTAGAACTTCAAAATGTATAAAAGTCAGAGCACTATGAGTAAAATGTTTAGTGTAGCAGATAGAGAGGGAGCGCCTCGCATTGAAGGGCTTTAACTCAAAATTTGAAGCGCCCATAAGAGAGGTAAAGCAGGTAGGCAAAGGTGGCATCCCATGCTTGCTTTGATTAACACGTGGTCCTACGTTCGAGCAAAGATGTAATAAGATTTATAATAAATTTCATGACAGATGGCGTCTATAAGGAGGCTTGTTGGCGGGATCAATAGATCCCACCCTGCTGCTGATATTTCATTCCGCGATTTACGATCTATCTCAAGTCGTATCCTACGACCATGACAGGATCATTTCAACGGACGGAAAGAGTAAATACACTTGAAAATTCAGTACATGAATTATGAGTTTACTGCTCTCTTCGATCAGATATGCCTCTGGTCTTGTCTTATTCTTTGTGCCTTCCCGAATTTAATTTTTCTTATTCCTACTTATTTTTGTTCCACTGTACGATTTCCGCAGTCACGAAAATAATTGGATGCGTAAATATGTGAAAAACTTGGAGCAAAACAAAGCCGAGGATCCTAGTGAATTCTTCGCCAAATTTTTATTGAAGCATCACTCAGAACTTTTTGTAGAAGGGAAGAGAGGAGATCCAAATTCGATGCTTATTCGGATTATCAGGCTGTTAAGTGAAATCCCTTGCTCTATTAGCACGAAGGTTTTATAAGTAGTTAAAAGAACATCTCAGACAATAGAAACCTGCCAAGCCGGAGATACTCCTAAAAGAAACTGAGCTTTAAAAATTAAAAATAAATAAATAAATTTTATAGAGAGAAGACCAGTTATTGTGAAATGAATCAGGAGAATATATATTATATCATGTATTAAAGTGAAGAAATTCCACAGAATATCTCCAAAGTTGCCAGACTATACCCCTCCTTCAAAAGACGCACATTTAAAATGAAAGAACAAAAAAAACAAAAACAAAAACAAAACAAAATATTATGCACATCACTCAGAATCACACTTCTGTAATATCCGGACTATCCTTTTTGGCCATCTTCTTCAAAGCCCCATTATCCCCGCCTATTAATTTACAGATTTATACTGGTAAAATTAGAAACTTGACCAGCATAAAACTCTTTCTTTTCATTATACCTACCATGACAAATCCACTAGGAACCCCCCCAACCCAAAGAAGAAAAAAAAGTAAAAAAGAGAAACTCGAAAGTTCCTCCCAGAGGAATGTAGGCTGAGAAGAAATTTCCACAGTTTTCATCTATCGTTGTCTTCGCTGCCGGTCAGGAAATGATTTAGCAGGCCGGAGGGTGCGCCGAGCTTGTGGAGACCCCAGAAGCATTGTTTGAGAACGGGTCACCATGTCCACCATAGTTGGTGTTTGGTATGCTTGCACAAGGCTGGTGCTGTCAGTGGAATCACCTCTCGCTGTTGCCCTTTGCCATAAGTGTGAACTCAATCCTGACAGAACATAAGCCCTTCCAGACTGCTCATACACACGTTGGTTCGCCATCCTTTCTTGCATCTCCTTTAACTCAGCAGAAAGAGCAACACATAGCCGATCGCCAGCTTGAGCAGACACAGTTTCAGACAATGCCTTTTGACAGTTCTCCAGGATAGAAACTGCAGCAGCCAAATCACCACGTTCAGCTGCAACTCTGGCCTCAGCCATTGCCTCGGCAGCACGTAGCCTGTTTCGTTGCCTGTCTACTTCTATTGAAACAACTACTCCTCTAGCTATTTCAGGCCTCTGGATCTTTACTTCACTAATTTCTTTCAAAGCCACCATTTCTTTGGTTATTGGGTCTCTATAAAAAGTATTAACGATCAGCATTGACATTTCATCACTGGTCCCATCAACCGGAACGTTGACTGCCACCAAAAAGTCTCTTTCTTCTTCAGCATATAAATCTCCAACTTCGATAGAAGCCACTCTTGCATTGGCCATCAAGCTGGTTCTGTAGCTTCCTGCTTTTACAGCGCTCAGTTGGAGACGGGGATGAACACAGACTATTTCTACCTGCAATTCCTGTACCACCACACTCAAGAGTCCCCCAATACATTGTGCAAATGCATCCTGGATGACATCCTCAGCTTCAATGAAAGAAAATGTACCCCCTGACACTTCAGAGATTGAGTGCATTGAAGTAGCATCATGGTCAGCACCAAAGCCAAACGCATGCACTGGTATCTGCAAGCCCCCATTACTATTGCGATGAATGGAATTTGGGACAAGTGACTGGTAATCTGTTCCAACATGGGGTCTGTTGCTATTGACAGTGTATGTATCCTGCCCATCAGATAGTAAAATGATACTACCAACTGGGTTCTTCCATTGACGGTCAACAAAAACCTTTGTGCCTTTCCGCAAGCCTTCAGCAATGTTGGTCCCGCCATTTGATACCAAAGAATTGACAGCCTGCAATGCTTCCTGCCGTCCAGCATCAGTCATCCGCCGTAGAGGAAGGATGCGACGGGCTGTTGAGGAGAAAGCAATGACAGAAAGTCGATCCGATGGACCCAGATGTTGTATGACAAAACCCATGGCTCGTTTTAGCAATGCAAGTTTAGTGCCTGCCATGCTACCGCTTACATCAAGAACCGTGACAAGGTCAATTGGAGCACGAGAATCTTGATCTGAAGGTGATGGCTTTACATTGTTTCTGCCACCATTTTTTTGCCTCCCTGAATGAGGAGCTTTGAGATGGATTAATACAGCAAAATTATCATGAGATGTTAATTTTGGAATAGCTGAAATTTCAGGATATGTTCTGATTTCCATCCCATTTAATGGATTGTAATAATCATCCCGATCTTTATTGTGGGTAACTGAAGTCTGTTGATCCAAAGCTTCATCATCATTAAAGATAGCAGGTTCAGCAACTTGGTAAAGGGATGAACTCTGACGACCTGCATCAGCTTGTGGGGAAGGAAGCCGCCGTAAAACAGTTGTCCAATCACCATCTCGTGGGAAAGTTGGCTGGTTGATTCGAGACATTCCTTGGGAGACATTAGAAGCCGAACTCTGAAAAGGCACTTCTTTCCATTTTGCTCTGCAGACAGGACAAATCTGGTTCCCATGTTTTACATTAGATGTGATACACTGGAAGTGGAAAGAATGAGAGCATTCTGCAGTAAAAATGGCGTGCCCGTGCCCTGGTTTCATTGTTGTCAGGCATATTGCGCATGTTCCCTGCAGAGAATAAGGATAAAAGTGTTAGATAAAGAAGATACACCTTTGTGAATCAAAATTCCTCGTGGGCGTCAAAGAAGGCTCTACAGTTGATTCCCTCAACTAAAGACAGTTAATGTTGTCCAGTCCAGGGAATTACTTAAGAAAGTGAAACCCTAACGCACAAACTACTTCGTATCTTCAAGTTTAATCTTAAATGCCAAATTAACTGTCGACAGACAAAAGCAACAATGATACCGTTATGATTAGAAGAATCTCAGACCATGTCACTAAAATGAAGACTTCCAAAATATTAACTTCAAAGTTGCAAGACAATGTGAGCTGTTTACTATTATCTACCACTACTTAAGCTGAGACCTGGTCAACAATACCTTTAGATAAAAGATTAAAATCACATAGTAGATATGGAGTGGAGCTTTTTAATAATGATAGTGATAACAGTTAAACCAAAATTTAATTATGATAAAAGTTGCTACATGCCTTTGGAAAAAAATAAAAAAGAAGAAAATAAAACTAAGTTCTTTAAATCGGCGAATCTGAGCAGTGCCTCAAGAAAGTATTCATAGATAAATGAAAAATATGGAAAAGCCGAAGCCCACTACTACAAAATAGTGTCTAACACTGCCCCCTTCTGTCGCGATGCAGGTCCACTAATAAAACCAGCGCATAAAAAGATGAAATAGAAAGCAACCCATCCTTCCCACTGATGCCTATTTAGATGCCTGATGACCAAAAATCGAGGATTCCCAGGCAAATCTACACTTAACAAAAGGTAAAAGGTCAACGTTAAGCGGTCAAACACTGAGGACATCAAGGGAAATTAAAAAACAATGAGCGAATGGTTTTCGTAATAAAAGCACTCAGACAAATTGCAACTCTAATATTGAAGCTTTTGAGACAATAAAAAAAAAATGTCATCAAAAGAAGGGGAGATCAAAGATGATTCATTGCTCTAGGATTTCTTTCTTTAATATTTTTTAATGGGGGAAAATTTCAACTTTATCTTTGCTTGAAGCTGGGAATTTCACAATCAACGGTTGAGGTCTCATAGTGGGGATATAGCATTATTAGCATGTAAAGGAGAGAGAAAGAGGGCATACGATACAACTAGACATGGAAACAATACAATAATGGGCTAAAGCCTAAAGGAGAAGAACGGCCTCAGATGTAGACTTTTTTTTTCTAATAAGCCAAGTAACTGGTCCTTAAGGGCACAACTCCACTTTAAGGCCGTGGTTGAGTTGAAAACAACGCGACGAATAATAATCATCGTTTCCGCAATAGTCAGATACGTCACATTCTGATAAGCCCACTACGATACCCCAATCGATAGGCCAAAGCAAAAGCAACTACAAACCAGTGATCATACTAGATATTGATGTATTTCTTAATCATGCTCATTAATATTAAGCATGTTATTTAGGTAGAAAGACATGGTAATTTCGTGGCACCAAGGTAAAAATGATTAAAACTAAGTAAATCAATGAATGAGCCTCCCCAAAATAGTCCAAAGGTTAAACCAGAATCTACCGTGGAGATTCAGTGAAAACCGAATCAGAAAAGGCAAAGTAAGACAAAATCTGAATTTGTGTTCTCAATATGCAAAAGCCTGATCGGAAATGCTAACCTTGGGGGATTTGGCACCGTTTCTAGAAAGTCGGAGACCGGAAGACGACGGCGTCGGGGTCATTGGGCGGTAACCGGAGCTATCCTCGGCCGGCGAAATACTAGAGTGTGTATAATCATCGGAAAATCTAGCGGCGGAGTTGAGCGAAGACGAGGAATCATCTAAAGCTCTAGGAACATAAACACACATGTTCAATCCAAGAGCAAGCTTCACTTTTCTCCATTTGCTTCCCATGTTGTTCCAAAAGGCTAGAGAATCAGATCTTTAAGCTGTAAAACTCAAAGAGAAGGCTAGGAAAGAGTTCAATGATTCTGAGCCTCGGAGGAAACATGCTATGGAGGGCATGAAATGGAAGTGAGGAAAATGAACAGAAGCAGCAATAAAGACAAGGGAAAGGGAGGATGATTAAATGGAGGAGAAAAACGGTTACATAATAAATGGAAACGGTGATTGCAGCATGGAAGAAGAGGGAATGGGGAAGAAGGTGAGTTTGGTTTATTGTTCTATTTTTTGACCTTTTGCTAGTTGGTGTAACGGAGCGCGAGAGAAGATGAGAGAGAGAGAGAAGATGAGAGGTCAGAAGAAAGTAGCAGTTTTGCTGAGATGGAACGATATTCGTTCCAACTTCCAATTGAATAATCAAAACTGGAGCTTTCTCTCTCACTTTAATATTCCACCAACTTGGAAGTCGGAATTGCCCTTCCCGTTCTGCTTTATTATCCTACATTAAATTTTGACACTGAGCATTATAAAGTTATTATATTTATTATAAAAAGTTTTAAATTTTAAAATCATTTTAAAGAATATTAAACTGTATATTCTATAAATTTTAGAAATAAGACCAAATAATTTTAGGATAAGGTCTTTCTTAATATAAAACATTTTAGTTTTTCAGTTTTTCAAAATAATTTTAAAATTTTCTTTTATAGTAAATTTATAAATTTATGATCCGTAAATTTGATTTTTTAAAAATTTTTTGTTTTCATAACATCAAAAATTTAATTTGAATAAAACACTATTGGTGCCTTATATGTTAATTTATTTTTAATTTAGTTTCTTATTTATCAATATATGTTCAATCTAGTTTTTCACTAATCATTGACATAAAATTTAATATATTTAGTCCTTTTAATTAATAAACTTTGAAACATACTATCATTCATAGTATTGAAAGATTCATTTAAAATTAGAAATCAATAAAAAATTAAATTAAGAATTATTTAATAAGTTACAAATTAAATTAAAAATAAAATTAATAAAAAAATTAACTGATAAGTAAATAATTAAAATGTTGTTTTATTCTTTTTAATTTAGTCCCAATATACATTTCTTTTCATGAATTAGCCTCTGTAGTTTCAATGTGGTTGTAAAAATCTCCTCAGCGTCAATGTCTACGAAAACCTTGTCAGCTCGGTGCAAATTTGACATCAAGTCAACTACAATATGCCACGGAGTGTACACATCAAGTTAGGATCTCCAATCAGACATTTTTCCTCTTTATAATCATTATATTCGCCTTCACCCGAGATAAAGTGGTATGGATCTTGGGTTAGATCAATGATAGAAAGCTAATTTTGTAAATGACTTCAATTTTTCATTGATATGGCTTAATAATCTCCCCTCGGAACCACCTAAAACCAAAATTATAACAAAATATAAAAAAAAGTTTTTTTTTTCTTTTCTACGTCAATGGATCTGTAAACTGAAACTCATTAATTTGATAAAATTAAGTCAAAAATTTTGACCAGGGTTCCAGCACCTCAAAAAAGGCCTAACATCTTTTTTCAGGCATTTGGACTCCTAATTCTACCAAATTTTTGCCTAGTAGGAGCCAGAAAAGCATTTTTATTGGGTCACCATTGTTGAAAAAAAAGAAAGAAACTTCTGAATTTGCTCGAGAATCTATCTTGAGTGAGAAAAAAGATGTAGAGAGAAAAATGAAAAAAAAATTATATCTTATAAAGTATTTTCCCTTTCTTCTTATTCCCTGCTCTCTCTATTTGCACCAAAATTAGAAATTTATTTTATCTATTTATTTCTTTTGTGGTTTCATTGCGCGGGTAAGTTGAGTCATGTAGGTTAAGTGGGTTACTATGCATTTGGGAGTTCAAAGTTCGAACGTAAGTTTATTTGATGAAATTTGAATTATTAAATAGAAATTGAATAATTGATATATTTTGCTTTCAATCGTAGCCATAGATTCTGAAGAAGTTGTAGATTTGATGAGTTCTCAGTTTTATAAAATTGAGTTGAACCTTTCTATTGATCTATCATCCATGGAAGGATGAAGTTGAATCCACGTTTAAAAAAAAAAAATTAAAAATTCAACGAAAACATTTTTGTAACTGTAATTAAAATTGGAATTTATTATTAAACAAAATATAAAATTAGAGTTTAGAACCCAAGCAGTGTTGTCACAGAGCTACATTGAGTGGGTTCTACAGGTTTTGTGCATCAGCGACTTTAGAACCCAAACACTGTTCTCACACAGAAGATGACGCCACTTCTTTAGTCAACTATCCCCACCGCCACTACCTCATTTTAGCTTATAAAACCAAACGCATTACACCTCGTGAAATTGCATGCTCAAAAAACTCTTAAATTTACTAGCTATGTAATGTTTTCTTAAAATACATTGTACCAAAATTATGATTATTGTTGAAACCAAAGAATTAATGAGATTAAATCTTTCATGTTTCGTTATTAAAGTTTTTATGAGATAATAAAATGAAAATAAAAAAATAAGTTTAGAATTAAGTAGAACAAAAAAATAATAAGTTGATTTCTTAAATAATAAAAATACATAAATTAAAAATTATCATTTCCTAAATTTCAATAACTAAATATGAACTCAGAAGTTGAAATTGTCAGCCATAGTGTTGTATTTTTATTACTCTTTAAAGTCTTAAGTTCGTTCTAAAAGGCTGGTTAGATCTTTTCTTCATAGTCTAACGACTCTGTTATGTTTTGATGGGATTAGAGCACTTGTGATTATTGTCTAATTTTTGTTTTTTACTTATACAAATCTCACTTCTATTTCGAAAAAAATATTTTTTTATCTTTTACTTATTATTATTTTAAGTTTTTATTTATTAAAATGATTAAAATAATTTTTTATTTATTAAAAATATCATGATTAGTTTATTATTTTTTAAAAAATTATTAAATTTAATTCATTTATCAAATTTTAAATCTTAAATTTAAGAAACTAAATTAAGTATTTATTTTAAAAATAATAATTAGATATAATATTTTTAATTGAGTTAAAAATTATTTTAAATATTTTAATAAATAAAAAATCAAAATAACGTAGTAAATAAAAGACTGAAAAAAGTATTCTACTCATTTTTAAAATATACGCAAACCTCCCTGAAACAAAAAGTTATTTTACACTTTAGTCTAATTTTTAAATCTTTGACTAAAATACCCTCAACCCCAGTCAATTTCTTTACCTGCACTATTCAGCGTGCCGTGCACCGCTTCTTCCTACTTTTCTAATCACAGTTTTGAAGACTGCTTTGTCTTTCTTATCCTCCCAACGTTTTCTAAAACTTCTCTCTCTCTCTCTCTCTCTCTCTCTCTCTCTATATATATATATATATCTCGATTGGTTAATTTATTGGAAGAATAATCCAAATCTTGTATCGATCAAGTGGAGCTTTCTCTAATTAGAAGGAAACGTCTTGGACTAAACTACGTGCTAACGATAATATGATGGAAAAGAGAGGTTCAAGTTCAACTAATTAATAACACATTAACTCACCCAACACCAACATGTATACGAGTTGACATTAAATACCAGCAAGATGGCTTTTTTGTTAAAATTAAAAGGGAGGGCACTTTCTTCGTAACAGATTTAAGGAAAGCTATCAATTAGTATACTATTTGTCTAATCTAATCTAAGTGGGCAATGGGGTTGGGAGGGATTTGAATGTCTTGTATTTAAATTTTTTGCGTTTGAGATTTAAATTATTAAATTTTTATTTAATAATTTAAAATTTAATAAATATTAAATATTTTTTGTTATTTCTTTTTAAAAATATAAATTATTAAATTTTTATTCATCGATTTAAATGTTATTAAATTTACATACATTTAGCTTTTCCAAAAGTAAAATGTTCTTCGTGATGCTGAGGACATTAGATGGAAGGCCAACGTTATCTCTTCTATTTGATCACTCAAGGTTTTACTGTGGTCAAAGCAATATATTATATTCTTTCCCTTATCAATTGATTATTAATTTATTATTTATTAATTTAGTTCTTTATTTATTAATATATTTTTTTATTAATATATATGGTTTAAATTTAATTAAAATTAAAAAATTAAATGTGTTTTATATTAATAAAAAATCAAATTAAGAATTGATTGATAAATAAAAACCAAATTAATGATAAAAATCAATTATGAATCAAATTAAAACTAAGGGAAAAACAAAAATGATATCTTATTTATTGCGTTTATGAGTTTACTTACCCATCACTATACCCGTATAGGAATTCAGGGTTGTATAAAACTAATCTTAAATTTAGCCTAAAGTCAATGTCTTAAAATACCATCTACAACTTACACTCTGTATGTTCCATATTTTTTATTAAATATTGAGGAGTGAAAACTAAATTCTTAATTATGTTAGCATCTCTCTCTCTATTAATTTCTCACCTATACCTACGAAGCACAGCCTTCATTTCAGTGAGCGAAAGAAGGAATGAGTTACTTAGTGGGGGGTTTTTCGCCTTTGAAGCATTTTCCCAACCAACTTGCCGGCCAGATGAGGCCATTGAAGGAATATAAAGCGTTAGGTCATCCAACATGTACGGCTATGATGGCAAACATAGATAAGTGCGCTTTTTATTATAAAGTTAAACTGTATATAATCTTATATAATTTGACACATCTACTTTTAAAACTTGAGAATAAATTTTTATATTTTTAAATTTGTACGAATCCTTTTATTTTTATTAAATTTATTAATTTACTAATAAGATGGTGGTTAAATAAATTCCTTTAATTTCATTTTTCATAAATAATTCCTTTAAATTTTGAATTATATATAAATAATTTCATAAATTAAGTCACGCGCAAAATTTTTAACAAATCAGGTTTCTATTGGTGAAATAACTAATCAACTAACGACAACTTTTTATCTATCTATACCTATTCTTAAATTTGTGAGCTGCATGATTATTGATTAAGGAATAATTTGTACATACCTTAAATACAAAAAAAGAAAAATTATATGCAGCTTTTATTTTTGTAAACTGGTGGATACTCATTTTCTCTGGACCATGCCCTTGCTCAACAGCCAATTAATCGTCAGTAATGACCAATCACTACTCCACTTGGCTGGGCAACAATGTACGTATGGCTTAGGCCAAGTTACTCACAAAGTGGGTTTGATTTGGACCCAAACCAAACAATTCCACAATCCCTACATATTTTTTTCCTCTCTAAATTTGTTTAAAGGCAGCTTGAGATTTCAACCATTACAACAAAAATCACAAAGGGTAGGGAGGACGGATTCTGTGCAGTTGGTTATTCTACCGTAGATTATACAATAAAAACATGAACTATTGGACAAAAATCCAGCCGTCTAAGTTTTTCATGTATTTTTTATTTAATTATTTTTTAAAAAATATGAACCATTAAATCAAGATCCAATAATTTATAATCAATCTTTTGTTGAAGAAGATCCTCGCACAAGAGTATGACATAGACATTATGGAAGGATAAAAGAAAAAAAAGTGACTTGATTTAATATAACCAGATAGGGTTCGAAATCAATAATTGAGATAAGTGAGGCATGTCAAGGAACAGAAGACAAATCTTCCTCTTCTTAAGGACGTTATCCTTAATACAAATATAGTTACATCAGCTCATCTTTATTAATCATAGCTTGCTGAAAACTGAGACTTAAGATGAAAGTGGTTTAAAATTCTTGCTTTAGAACCAGTCCACACGTTTGAAGGCTCAAGCAAATTGTTTACAAGCCAAGTGTTACATCAGATGGAAAATGACAAATGTCGAATAATACAGTGAGCTGTATGCAGGGTTATGCTGTATAATTGAAGGATACCCTACCAGATCAATCATTCACATCTGCCCATGATGTGTTGTAATTAAGATGTTTAGTAAACAAGTGACATTTAGAGACACAATTACAAAAAGCATGCCTTATGCCCTTTTCTGTTGACTTGCCCCCAAAAAGTCCTGCAAATTTAGGGGTGGGAGAAAGAGATTTAAACCCAGAAAGAATCTGGGGATTCTTTACCAATGAGACTGGTAATAGTACTCCATACCCACCACAAAAAAAAAAAAAAAAAAGACAGCAGAACCAGGGCATTTGATTACCAAGAATTGATGGCCTCAAAAGGAGTTAAAAATGGAAAAAGGAAGCAGTAATTTAGGGTCTCCTTGTTCATGTTCTCTTGTGGAGAAGAATAACTTTACTTCTAAAGAAAGAGGCTCTCTTTTGAAAGGGGCCCTCTTAGGAGGAAGACATAAGTGGGAAGTTTGGGCAATATCATGACTTGTCTTTTTTAATGTGATTGTGTCAGAGTGGCTTATCTTTTCTTTCTTATGCAGAGTAGGGCTGTTGGGTTGATTGAGTTGCCTTAGGTCTTAGCTGTATCCCTCAAATTTAGAGGTATGTTTTCAACTCTGAACCCTAATGCTTCAATTCAATGGTTGAGCAAAAGACATGGCCAAGTATGAAACTTTAAGTATGGAGATGCACCAATATCTTTTTGTGGCTTCTGGGTGTCATGCATACTGAGAAAATATTCTGAAATGAATGGAAAGATAGGGATGAGCTGGTTCCACAAAATTTCAATTTATTTCTCAAAAAAAAAAAAAAAAAAGAATAAGGAAAGTCAAGATTGAATGAAAATGGAATGAGTATGAGTGTGGTGGTAGTCAACTTTGATAGATTGCCAAATAAAGGAGGCAAAATGGGAAGATAAGGTGGTGAATGTCCTAAAGGGAAAGCACAAAGTCAATTCAAACGGCAAATTATGTCTTGTGTTCAATGACGAGAGAATGGGCACTAAGCAGTTGATCAGATGTATAATTAATGCTTAAGGCAATCATAATGTCAAAGTTTATTCTTTTGGCTGAAATGTCAAAGTCGGTTTTACATTTTTATAATCTGCGTTAATCTTGATTGATTTGATTACTTCATTCTTTATCTTTGAAATTAAAAATAAAAAAATAAAAAACGGAGCAGCTCTTGTTATAAGCAACCGCTATTGAATAACTAGATAAAAAAAAAAGTAAAAAATACTAGAAAGTGATACATACAGAATTTTAATAATTTGCATAAAATTTTAAGTCGATAGTTTTTCCGATAGTCATTAAAAAAAGGCACTGATTCTTAGAAAACATGACACAGGGGAATAATATTATATTTTTGCAAATTATTATCCATCAATATGTAATTAATACATTATTGTGTTATACGAATCCATTTTTTATTTTCCTATAATTTATATGTTTTCATATAATTTGTGTGTGTGTGTGTAAGTTATGTAAGTTGAATTGAATTTAAGTTTATATAATAATTATTTAATTATCAAAATAGAAATGAAGATAATAAGGCAGAAATGCACTTTTTAGTCCCTCAATTTTACTTGAAATTTCACTTTTGTCCCTTAACATCATTTAGATCTAATTTAATACTTTAGTTTTACTTTAAGTTTCACTTTTATCTTATAACTTTATTTGGTTTTAATTTGATCCCATAATTTTACTTTAAATTTTATTTTTATCTCTTAAATTCATTTAGTTCTAATTTAGTCCTTTAAATTTTATCTTAAATTTCACTTTTTTCCATCAATTTCATTGTATTCTAATTTGGTCATAATTTTCAAAAACTACTAATAATTTTTCAACCTTTCATTTTTTTAATTTCTTTCTCATTTATCTACATGCAAAAACTCCGTGAATTGTAATAATTATTCTTTTAAGGTTCAATTCTTGTGTTATTTTTTCACATACTAAATTGATTAGTACTCAATAGCTAAATTTGTTTTGTTCATTTTGGTATTTCTTAACCCAATTTATTTTATGGTGATCATAACTCTTAATTCATACATAGCCTAATTATTTAAAGCATTTCAATTTGGTGGTGCTAGAGGGGAAAAAAAATTTGAAAAATTTGAAAATTAAGGTTGAAATTGGAACAAAATAAAATTAAGGGACAAAAGTAAAATCTATGATAAAATTAAGGGACCAAATTGGAATCAAATAAATTTCAAGGATAAAATTGAAACTTAGAGTAAAATTATGGGATCAAGTTAGAAGCAAACAAAGTTAAAGGACAAAATTGAAACTTAAAGTAATATTGATAAACTAAATTAAAACTAAATGAAGTTAAGCGATGAAATTGAAATTCCAAATAAATTAAGGACTAAAAGTTCATTTTTGCCGAATAATAATAACACTAAACTTTTAATTATTTATTACACACACACACACATACATATATATATATATATATATATATTTATATATATATAATTTTATTATTTCTTGTCGTTCATTCTTACTTTTCTCTTCAAAACTCTTTTTTCCTTTTCAGAAATTTAATACGCTTCGGGTCCTATTATTAGTTAACTTGAACATATATAATAAAAAGGAATTGATTGAAGACCAATTTAGTAGAGTACCGAATCAAAAGATGAAAATTATCAATTAAAGTAAACGATAGGGGAACAAAGCAAGTATAATTTGGAATTTTTTTAATTAGTAAATTTTAGGTTACTTGTGTAACATTCAAATTCCATTATTAAACATGTAACAGGATGGAAATTAATTAAAAATAGAATGAATAAATATACGACATTTGAAATTTTAATTCAATATTATAAACTCAATTCAACTATTGCTGTATTCATTGACCGCATTATTTTATCATAATTCCTCTAAAAACAACGGGGAAAACAGGGAGAGAATGTAGGGTTAGTTTTGAAGTCAAAATGAAAGCCAATGCAAGTTGGCTAATGAAGGTATTTACATTAAATATGTGTATCTCTGTGTATGTAATTGATTTTTCTAATTAAAGTTGATAAGCTTGTTGTGGGTTTGCAGAGAAGGCTTGAATTGGGATTAATAACTTAAGCAGTGGTATGGAGGCTAAGAAAGTGAGATGTGAACTTTGCCGATTCCATTCATATAAGCTAGCTAGGATGATATTTTAATAAACAAAATTCTCAACAACTTGGATAATTTCCATTAATATTTTTGGCCCTTTTTAGGGATTGACTTCCCCTTTAGTACCTTCAAAACTTTCCAGTTCTTTTTCTTCGTTTTTCTTCTTTTTTTAAGTCCCAAAACATGCTATGGCATGCATTTCTTAAGATAGTTACTTCATACTAGTCAGATTAAGCCTAAATACATCATACATCTGATATCAAAAGCACCATATGGTTCATGCTCGAGACATTGATAGGTCAATGATTAGAACTAAGTCAAATAGAAAGAGAAACTACTGCTACAGGCACCACCATCAGTGCAACAATGTCCTCCCTCCTACATCAGTGTCGGAACATCACCAACCCCCCCCCCCCCCCCCCCCCCCACCTTTCCCATTTTACAAAACTTGGAGGGACTTATCATAGGACAAATATACAATAACCTTCAAACACTTCCTAATTAGTTACCATCTGATGAACTAACTACATCGTGAGATGTAGCTTGATGGACTATGTTAGCCTGCAAATTTAGATAGTTTCCATGAAGCCACACCGTACATGCGTGGCAGATTGATACCAAATTAATTAGTAGCATGCATTAGATTATCCATGCCATTTAAGTTAAAAGTGGAAAACCCCACAGCAATATCAGGCCGGTGCCCCCTATTAAGGGGATCTAGCGGATAGGTTGATGGAGTTGGTTGGGGTGGAAGGTGAGGAAATGACAGAGAAGTTCCAGGAATGTCACTAGGAACTGGCCGATTAGGCATCCCATGCAGAAGGGTATAGAGACTTGTGGTGGGCATAGACGTTAACGATCTATAAGGCTGGAGACACAGTGCAAAGGCATAGATGTTGCCACCAGCCAGAAGATTTCCTGAGGACGAAGAGATGGTATCAACATGCGGTGGTCTTGTAGAAACACTGGAGAAAATTCCCCTTGTATTGTAAGCAGACTGTATAGGTGGCACCACAAGCCGAGAGTTAGCCATGGTGAAGCCACTCTGCAAACTGGCTGCAGGAGGCCTACAGGAAGATGGACCAGCGACGAGGGAGAGCCTAATAGCATTTTGCAGTCCAGAAAGTTGAACCAACTGCTGTGGAAATGTTACATCTGATATTATCTAAGCGATTAGGGAATGACTGAAACCAAAAAATAGTACTGCAACCATCAACAAATGATGTGTATTTAAACATATTTAACCTGTATGCTGTTAATGAGTAAGAGCAAGAAAAAACTAAAAAACCATTTGAACATATATATATAGATATATATACAGACACACATACAACATACATGTGCATGCGTAAATATTTGAATTCCCCTAAAGTTTACAAACATCAAAACAGCAAAAAGAAAAAAAAAAATTGTTGCAACAGAAATTGACATCCATTTAAAAATATATTTGGATCCTCTTCTGATAATGGTCATGTGAGGAAAATTTAGATCTCTAAAGAATTCATTTACCTTTCTGCATTCCTAATGCACCAAATGCTTTACGATCCACTTATTTTCACCTAGTAGCCTCTCCCAATTTCATATTGATGAGAGCTAAGTTGATGCTTGTATCCATGTTCATCTTTGTTTGCAGATATTCAACCTCAATCTCCTGAAATTTAATATCATACTTCCTCAGAATCTCCTCTATTTCCTTTTCACAATCAGATTTCAACTGCAATTTCTGCTCCAATGAGAAAAACAGGTTAAAACTGAAGAACAAGATGAAAGACAATCCAAATAAAGCATTAGCAAAGCAATTTAAGTAAATCAGAAACTAACCATATCTTCATGGTCTTTGACGGCTTGATCTGTTTCTTTACGTACTTTTTCCAGTTCATAATCAGAGTACAAAGGAAAAGGCATCCTGGAAGCAGATTGGGATGCAGTTTGTATAGAGTGATTGTTGATCTCTGAAGGAGAGGACATATTTATTATGTCTGACAAGTGTGTTCTGCATCCAACAGGTGTAAATGAATCAAGTTGCACAACAGCTTGATTTGGAACCTCAACTGATGCCTGAGGAGCATGGCTGGAGGCAATATCTTCACTGGTTCACTGAAGTTCAATTCCAGCGGCCAAAGCTAAATTAGATGGATGCTGGTTGGAAGTAAGGAACTCAACAGACACTAATTGCTGCACATGCTCCACAGGCTCCATAACTAGTGTCACACTATTAGCACGAGTAGGTTGTATAACATCAAATGGATAAGATACTGATTCAACTTGCTGAGAAGAGTTCTGTAATTCCTCAGCTGTATTTTGGTTGGAAGAAGGGTGCTCTGTATATCGTAATTCCTGCACTTGATCAAGATTGTCCATTACCTGTGGCTCATGATGAGGTTGATTGGAGGATACAGCATCAACTGGACTCATTGCCTGCTCAACTTGTTGGGAAGGATTCTGCATTTCTCCAGCCATATCCTGATTGGAAGAAGGGGACTCTGAAGACAGCAATTGCTGCCCTTGTATCTGAGGCTCCGTAGCCAGTGAGTCATGATTAGATTGATTAGCTAATTACCACATCAACCGGACTAGATCTCAACTACTTGAGAAGAGCTCTGCACTTCTTCAGCTATATCCAGGTTGGAAAAAGAGGACTCGGCAGAATGTGATCGCTGTACTTCCTCTAGAGAATCCATGACCAGTGAACATGGTCAGATTGGTTAGCTGGTACAACATCAACAGGACTTGACACTAGCTCAACTTGTTGGGAAGTGTTTTGCATTCCTTCAAAAGTCGTATCCTGGTTGCAAAAAGCGAACTTTGCAGATGGCAATTGCTGCACTTGCTCTGGAGTCTCCAAACCAGTGATTCATGATTAGATTGACTAGCAGATCGATCAACTTGACTGGATACCGGCTCAACTGGTTGGTTTGAATTCTGCACTTCTCCAACCCTTACATCTTCATAAACCATTTCAGGAGATGTAAGTAAAGAGGTACACAGATCTTGTGGTGCCTGGCAAGTATAACATAAAAGCAAAGGTTATGCAAAATGAACCTATTATTATTAAGAGATGTCAAGAATCATCTAGGTAGATAAATCTGCTAGTACGTAAAGATGGCCCTATTAAAGAAGGACCCTGTTTCCTAAGAGTTTAAAATGACAACTTAACAATTCCTAGCTAATTCTAAAAGACTCCAATGGCTTGTGCCATATCATCAGCATTCAGTAAAAGAACCGAAAACATCCCACAAAGTTAAAGGATAACAAAATTTCCAAGAAAACATCCTACACATAAATATTTTGATTGAAGAAGATCCTTCATAATGTCCAAAATACTATGCAGCGCATGTGGTTATTCACATCAAATTATATACTTTTCAAGAACTTCGCAAGCGGAGAAACACAATTCTAGTTTATTTAATTACACCAAGATTGAGCTTCCCTAAGATTTTCTAGATTGCTTATGTACAAGACTCCACACCTCATTAACAGTGACTATAGGGGAAAAGATAACTAAAGGTTGCACAAAAGGGAAGCATAATACTGGAATTTCCTTAGACAAAGAGTTTTCATTCATGGTTCTAGGAACTCCTTCCTGCACATCTGATGAAGTAATTTTATCCAACAATATGACTGTTGGAGAAAAGACAAGGCTATTTGGGTTTAAAATATTGGAAGAGAAAATTTTAAGAGTGAAAGGAGAAAAGCTAGTGAAGAGAAAGACAAACTTCAATTAGATTTGCCTTCTAGGCTTTATTCAAAAATGGGAGAACCATCCCCTATTTATACGACTTAAGAGAAGGTTCAAGAGAAAGTTACAATCAACAATCATTTAATGTAACTGCCAACTATCACCTACTTCTATATTGATTTACTACATCTTTCAACCAACACCTACTTTATTAAATTAGATAATTCTATATAATAAGCTTAAAGTAATGGGCTTAACTTGTATCATAGAATCTCTTTGCTGCCTTTAAGTGTGTCATCTTCAGTTCTTCCATATAGCGACTTACAAGACTAACACAAAAAAATGTCAGACCTCATGCATGTTAAGTACCTTAAGCTTCCCACCAAGCTCTTGAATTGAGTGGCATCTACTTGTTCTCCATCTTCAAACTTCGATAATTTTAGTCCACATTCTATTAGAGTATCGATCGCATTGCAATTCTCCATTCCAAACTTTTTCATGACATTTCAAGCATAGCCTTCTTATGATATAAAAATTCCTTCTTCCATTTGTTTAACTTTGATCCCAAGGTAGTAAGACATAAGGCCAATGTCGGTCATTTCAAATTTTTGAGTTAATGCTTTTTCGAAGTCTTCAAACACTTTTGGATTATTTTCTGTAAAAATGAGATCATCCACATACAAGCAGACAAACAACATATCTTTATTTTCATTCACCTTAATGTATAGAGCATATTCATGTGGGCATTTGAGAAAGCCATTTTCTCAAAAATATTTACCAATTCTACTATTCCATGCTCATAGTGCTTGTTTCAAGCCGTATAAGGCTTTTTTCAACCTCAAAACTTCATCTTCTTGACCTTTTACAACATAGCCTATAGGTTGTTCAATATAAACTTCTTCTTCTAATAGTCCATTCACAAAGGCTTATTTGACATCCATTTGATAAATTTTCCATTTTTGTTGTGCAGCCAAAGAAATTATTAATCTTATTGTCTCCAATCGAGCCACTAGAGCAAACACTTCATCATAATCTATTCCATACCTTTGGTTGTAGCCCTTTGCCATCTATCTTGCTTTATATCTCTCTACTATTCCTTTAGCATTCTGTTTCTCTTTGTAAACCCATTTGACTCCAATCTCATTTTGACCTAGCAGAAGTGAGGCTAGCTCCCAAGTATTGTTCTTCATAATGGCTTTGATTTCTTTGTCCATGGCGTCTTTCCACTTTTGCTTGGAACCGCTTCTTCATATCTTATAGGTTCACGTCCAACAAATAGACAATAAAGAGTGAGTTCATTTAAATTTTCCATTACCTTATAAATTTCTTGGAGGCTTCTGATATGTGGGGTTCTTTTACTTGAGCTTGCAAATAAGTCTTGACAAGTTAGGGATGGAGATGGCAACAAAGGTAGGCTTGTAGGCTTTGGAACTTCTTCACTCGGTTGCCCTTCATTAACTTCAAAAGAAGGAATGAAATTATAATTTTCTCTCTCCCTTTCATTCATGTTCTACATATCTTCTTCATCAAACTCAATGTCTCTACTTATGACAATATTCTTTGTGATAGGATTGTAAAGCTTGTAGCCTTTGGATCTCTTATCATACCCAATGAATATGTACTTCTTGCTTTTGTCATCGAGCTTGGAACACCTTTGATCAGGTACATGAGCATAAGCAATGCTTCCAAAAACTCGTAGATGTGAGATAGTTGGCTTTCTCCCGCTTCATGCTTTTTGTGGAGTTTTACCATCAAGACTTTTAGTTGGGCATCAATTGGAAATATAAATAGCATAATCAACTATTTCAGCCCAAAATTCTTTAGCCATCTTCTTGCATTTTAGCAAGCTTCGAGCCATTTCAAGTATTGTTCTATTTTTCTTTTCAACCTCACCATTTTGTTGTGGTGATCGAGGCATTGTTAAATGATAGTAAATCTCATTTATATCGCAAAATTCATTGAATTCTTTTGATGTGAATTTGTCTCCTTTATCAGTCCTCAAGGCCTTAATTTTATATGCACTTTCTTTTTTAATAAGGGTCTTGAACCTTTTGAACACTTCAAATGCTTCTGATTTTTCTTTTAGAAAATATACCCATGTCTTTCTTGAAAAATCTTCAATAAAGAGGAAGAAGCAATTATTCTTACCATATAAGTTTGGAGTTATAGGGCCATACAAATTAGCATGTATGAGTTGTAAAGGCTCATTAGCTCTTGATGTCGCTTCTTTTAGAAAAGCTTTTCATGAATGCTTTCCAAAAAGACATCCTTCACACAATTGATTAGGATGATCTATTAGAGGTAATCCTTTAACTATGATCTTAGTTGACATTAATTTCTGACTATTAAAATTTAAATGGCCAAGCCTTAAGTGTCAAAGCCAAGAGTTATCTTTCAAACACGCCTTCAAGCATTTGGCATCATCATTTTGAGTTTCAATTAGGAACAATCTATTTCTTGCCATTAGCACTTTGGCTATTAGAGTTCCTTCTTGATCTCTTAAATAGAGATGATGATTTTTCATGTGTATAGTAAAATCTTTTTCAAATAATTGCTCTAAGCTTAAGATATTATTTTTCAAACTTGGCACATAATAAACATTAGAAATGAATTAGTGGCTTCCATCTTTAAGAAGAACTAGGATTTTGCCTTTTCTTTCAATAGATATCTTGTACTCATCACCAAAGGTGACATGCCCATTAATTTGCTCTAGGTTCACGAATAGACTTTTATCACTAATCATATGGTTACTTGCCCCAATATCAAGATACCATATGTTCTTCTTTGATCCACTATTCTCCTTAGTCATCAACAAAGTGAGCTCAACATCTTCCTTCACTTCTACAAAATTAGTTTTCTCTTTTACATGATTAGTGTTTCTGCACTTGGAAGAATAATAGCCAAATTTGTGACAGGTAAAGCATTTGATTTGATATCAATTGTACCTTTGACTTTTGCTTTCTATCCTACGTTCTCTTTAAGAACTATGACTACCTTCTTCATAATTATTATAGTTGTCTCTGCCTCTATTGCATGGTACAACTACAATAGAACTACTTTCATAAGTTTTAGATAATCCAACTCCAGTCCTTGTCATGGCTTGAATTAACAAGACTTTGACCTTCAGCAACAGGATCAGACACAAGGCCAACATTCTTTGAACCATTGTGAGGCCAAACTTGGTCACTAGTCTTGGAGTATTTCAACCCAGAACCAAGTTCCTCCAAAAGAAGTATGTTTAACTCATCTTGTGCCTAATATTTCATTTCTTTTGCCCAAGTGGCCTCCTTATATTGAAATTTCTGTCTTTTTGTCAGTTGTACAGCTTCAAAATCCTAGAGATATTCCATGTTGGCATTCCAATTCTTCAAATTTTTGAGCATAT
Source organism: Delonix regia (assembly GCA_037074485.1). Lineage (NCBI taxonomy): Eukaryota > Viridiplantae > Streptophyta > Magnoliopsida > Fabales > Fabaceae > Delonix > Delonix regia. The sequence continues at coordinate 14,586,552 of CM073456.1, read as the reverse complement.
TTGTTATCCAAAATCTTAATTTTTTTTGACCTCATCACATTGTTAGGAAAACAATAACAAATAACAGCTAACTCTATTTTGTTCTTTTCCTATAGGTTGTCCTTTTTAACCTTATTGATTGCACTCAACTTATTCTTCTCTTCATGTTGTTTAAGAAGTAGCTTCCTTAGCTTCTTTTTGGCATTTCTTCTGAATTTCTTTAATACTCTTTGCAATATCTTTCACATCCAATTCAATATTTGATGTCACTGTTGTACAAGCATAAGCCTTATTTGGTAAATCAAAACTTTTCAGGGAGCCAATGACATTGAGATTTCCTGCCTGGAACAAAAATGTTTTCTTAAGGCACCGCAACATTGAATAAATATAGTCAACCGATTCCTTTCTGTAGTCAATTTAACTGCTATCTTGTAAGCATTAAGGAAGTTTTGTGGCAATTTTGTACTTTAGCAAAGGAGCTGCAATCCAACACTGAAATTTGTATGGTAGATTAAAAAACATGTTAGATATATGAATTGAGAACAATCACATGAGCATCTGACATCAGTAAAAGGTAGCAAACAAACTAATTTCTTGCAAAAATATACACACAAATAGAATATCATCAGTGTTAAATGGTTTGTAGAGATGTATTGGCGACTACATTACATATTAGCTAGCGAAAAAAGAAGCAAATCTCACTCATTGACAACCAAAAAGTTTTATTTGTAGAAGCATAGTAATGCAATATGAAAAGAATTTATTGTTAATTATATTGCTTTATGATGGGATTGTAATTAGGAATTTGGGTGGCTTAAGGTTTATACCTTGATTTAGGATTTTATAAAAGATGTTCAAGTCTAAAGATATTGGATATCTTCTCTTTCAATAGATTTAGATTATGATTCCTTTACTTGTGCCATAGTCATATTTGGAATTTTAGTTCCAGTGAAGTTGTTTATGTTTTTTATAATTAGGCCAATTAGCAGTCTTAGGCTTCTTTGTCCTTAAAATTAAATTGGCATAAAAGTTATCTAGTATTCTAGTGTTTCTTGCTTAACGTTCACAGGTTTCCTTCCTATATTGCACCACATAGTACGATTCTGTGTGCATCTGACAAGTGAGCTAGTACTTCCTTTGTAGACAAGGATGTAGAAGATAATATTCAACTGAAATATTTCCATTTATTTAACCTTTTTTCCATTTATTATAATAGTTATTATTATTATTATTATTATTATATTCTGTTATAAATTAATTCAACACAAGTTTACTAGACTATGTACTTGTTTGTGCCTAACTAATCAGAGGATTAAATAAAGCCTTATCTTGGCCCAACTTACTTGGCAACCCCATGATATGAATCTCAACCAAAATAATAAATTTGCAAGCATGCAACCTAAAAAGCAAACATGAATTTAAGTTGCCAGAATAAGCCCAATGGAGAAACCTAACTGTTTGTACTCTGTATACAACATATAAGATAACTAGTGAAAACTGACAGATCTTGCCATTTGTAAAACCAACAGTGATTATCAGAGTATCAAGTTTAATGAAGGAAAGATGAAATTATATAAATTATGGGAAAATACATTTTACCTATCCTTAACTAAGGCTTAATTACAACTTATGTGCATAAATTTTAAAAAATGTAACAAAATATCCCCTTCTTAGAGGAAAAAACAAAAATTTTTAATTATCTATTTCATTTGACATCAAGTGACCGCTATGTAACGCATGCTTCTTACTTTTGTAATTTTTCCCTTATTTCCCTGAGTTAGCTTAAAATAGAAAAGGCAAATCCCTAATTCTATAAATCTTTAATTTCCATAAGCTTCAATTCTCTCTCGATTGTACAATGAACTTAACAATATTGGTTAAAGAAGTGAGAGGGAAAATGATAGAATTTTGGAGTAAGTAGAAGGACCAGGGATTACATTTGGTGGCACATGCTCTTCACGTGGTCTTTTGATGTTAAGTGAGATGACAAGCTAATTTTTTCAATATTCTTTTTTCATAAAAGAGGTATTTTGTTACATTTTGTAGTTAATGTACCAAAGTTGTAATTGAGCCTTAGTTTAGGCGGGCCTAATGTATTTTCTCCTATAATTTAATTAAATCACTATACATCCAAAGCAAATTCACAAGAAGAGAAGGCCAATATTAGGAACTAGAAAATCATTTATGATATGAACAATGAAAATGCTATAGAAATATTTATGGAAAAGGATCATGAAATGAAGGCATGTATTTGACTTTGGCTGACCAACAGTTAAATATGAACAAAGAGAATTAATAACAGTTTATTTCCCCATGGAGGTAGAAGAAAAACAAAGGATGAAATGGCAGAAACTGCAAGAAATTACTCTAACCAGAGATATTTGAAAAGCTTGCAAGAATGACACTGGTTCCTTATTAATGCTGTCACACCCCCAATGTATTGCAGTGTAACCAGCACAAATAACGAGGATAATCGCCCTTCTGCAAGCTAATAACATTTAATATTTCCCTAATTGATCAATATTAGAACATGAATATATGTAATTAGCATAGACTCACAAAGTAACCTTAAACATTAAGAAATTTATCAAAATGATTTTTGTAGAAATTTTGGCAGAGTCTCCCCTATAAACGAGACCCAGCGAAAATGCTACAAATGCCTGTCAGCCCATAACAATTATGTTTAGAGAGCTTAGCTCTCAATATAACAAAATAACCTGTGATTTACAATAAAATAAGGGAATATGGGATCTGCCTATGGTTATCCAAACTTATATACAATTATATACATGTTGGACCACTTTGTTATACTATTATTGACCGAACCTTTATTGTTAGGGTGTCAAAAGCTAATGCCGGATACAAAAATGCACTATAATGGTGCAATCTATGTTGTGTTCACTTCAAGGAGCCTGGTTTGTTCTTAAGTAATTTGAATGCAAAAATGTGAAGAAATGAGAAAAATCGAGGTTTTGTCATTGTTTTTGTTAAATAGATAGAAGTTGAATGAAATGTAACAAAATGAAATTGTTTTTGGGATTTTTATTATAAAGTGAAGATTGATAAAATAATGAGACATAATGCAAATAAGGATGAAAAGCATGTTAGAGATTCGATTAAGCCTTTATAGCTTCTTAAAAGATAAATGGAAGTTTCTTTAAAAAACCATTTTCATAGATGGTTAGAAATACCATTTAAACACTAGTTAAATAAATTTGTTTATGAAACATTTAACTCAAAGGCTCACAACAACATTAATTGCCCGCTTTAATGCACAAATGAGAGATTAATGTAAATACGTGAGGACAACTTGAACAACTTAATCAAGTGTTAACAGGCTACTGCAATCAATCATGAGATATATTAGATTATACCAAACCCAGTACTTCTACAATGGAGTGTAGCAATAATCTTTACAAAACACACATCAAAACATAAATCTCATAATCCAATCCATAATATAAAAGTTATAGTAATATGGTTTGGCCTAAAAATGTAAACAAAATAACTTAACCAAGCTATGCAAGATGGAAAAGAATAAGAAAAACTCCATAGTTGATGCTCTAAGCTCAGGCTTCATCAAATTTCCTCTGGGTAAGTGATGTTTAGCTACTCATGGAGGAGAAGGAAGTTTCACCTAGCTCTAAATCACTAAGAATAACCATGGAAGTGCAGCAAAATGATGGAAATATTAGAAAAATGGAAGGAGAAGATGAAGAAGGAAAGCCTTTAGGACTCCCCTCTGGTCTCTCCCAACCTCCTCTAGCAGCAAAAACACTAGTGGCTAATTAGAGGCCAAGTTAGGTCCGGTCTTGCAATTAGGTTCAGATCTGAATTAAAAATTGTGCAAGTTGGGTTGAGTTCACCATGACAAAAAAAATAGCAAGCATACTTAGGCCATTTTTGCAATTTTTTGATTCTTTCGATCCTTGATTGTAATTTCTTCTAACTTGCCTTTGACTTTGTCTTACAATGCAAAATTCAAATATTGTAATATCCCATATTCTTCAATTTAATTAAATTGAGTAAAATAAATGAAAAAATTACAATTATACCCTTACAAAGTACATTTTGCACAAAGTTGCTTCTAATCTCAAATTACCACAAAATATTATCAAAACATGCATTTAAGTTCAATAAACCTCATAAAATGTCATGAATACCATTGAATGACATGGTAAAAATGGGTATGATCAATTACAAAAGAAAGATACCCCAACAAAATAAGGGATTTTATTTCTTGCAATATAGATAAAGTCCCCTCTAACCTTCGCATTTTAGAGGTTGTTCTAGGGGACTATATGAAAATAGAGAAGATAAACAGATAGCATCCTAGAAACATAACAAATACTTAATACCATAAAGTATGTAGTGTCACACGTAAACTATTTTACAAATCTTGTCCCTCTCAACATAAGCCATAAGAAATTGAACTAATTGAATAAGCTTAAGGGCAAATCAACTGTGCTCCTAGCTACTCATCTTCACTGTTCGAGAATTGCATTAGAAAGGAAAGCTATCAAGTGACCATTACTTTACTTTTGCCATACTCACATCTTTGCACAATAGCCTACTCAATGACAACATGGAAAGTGTATAAAAAATGAACCATTCCTTCTGTCTTCATTAAGAAAGTTGAACAAATATGGAAAACCTTAGAGGATTACTAGCGTTGACTCCTAGTCTCTCTGCTTAATGAGAGGCTCGAGGATGGTAGTGAGAAGGATGACTAAATGGTAAAGAAAGAGATGTATAAGAAACAAGGACGGACCCAAGCACTCCTTGTCACTACACAATAAAATAGACAGGAGTAAGAGATAACAAAATAAGCGGGGTTTGAGAGGTTTAGAAGAAAAAGAAGATGCTGAATTGAGGCGAGAAGCCCTATTTTAGGAAAAAAGAGTAGGGCATGTAGGAAAAAAAAATAAGAGTGTGACCGAGAGCCCGAGAGTGAGGGAGAGGACGACACAAAAAAGATGTAAAGAAAAAGCTCCGACATAGAAGGAAAGAAAGGTGAAGCCAAGTATGAAAAAATAGAGTGTATGAATCGAAATCAAGGGAGAAGAGGTGAAGTAGTAAAAAAACAAAAAGAGAAAAGGTGTTGGGTTGAAGTAAAGAGAGAACCCTGTTTTGGCGATCAAGAACAGAGGCACAACGCTGCATAAGCTAAAAAAGTGAGAAACCATGAACACACAATAGTTCATGAGGGAAGAAATAAGAGAAAAAGTTGAGAGATACTGAGAAAAAATAGAACGGAAGAGACAGATAGCTGAGAACAACATGAGAAAGAGAGAAACAAAGGAGGATAAAGGGAGCTCATACAACGTTAGATCGAGTAGAACAAGAGGAAGAGTAGAAAAGAGAAGGCTACGAAGAGGAAGGTAGGACTGGTGTGTGAAGTCCCCTCGTGCAACAGTTCGGAATAGGGAGGATAAGTGTAGAAAAAAAAAAGTGAATCTGAGCATAAAGTGGCTAAGAAGAACAAGCTTGTAGAGATTCTGAGTTCTTTGTCGCTGCTTTCAGAAGAACGAATGAAACCAAGCCTCAAAGAATGAGGAGACAACAGAAAACAGTCTCTGCTTTCATGTAGGAAGAATTAGGATTAATAGAGGAAAAGCTAAAGAACGCCAAAAGAGAAACTAAATAGAGGGAGGAGAGGGATGTCAATGTTATTGCTTCTCCATCTTCTGTTTTGTTGTCAAAGTTATGACTCTTTTCTTTCTTAGATGAATGTATGTAGGTCCCTACCATTGTTCTGTGCATTAGAGTCTTAATCTTCCTAACTGTTTTGCCTAGTGTTTTCTTTTTTGGATATCTATGCTATATGTCCACGTTTTATTAGATAAATTGAATAGATGAGAAAAAGGTGAAGAAAAACAATGGTCATGGCAATAGTATTATGTTCTTGGACTCATAAACTGTTGCATTTATTTTTAAGTATAAATTATGGCACCCAAAGGATGAACCATGCCAAACATTTTACCACAGGTACAACATCTTGTGATTTATCAAGTTTTGTTCTTATCTATTTTGGTTTCTTTTCTTTTGTTTCTATCTTTTACTTCCTTTCTTTTCTGTTCTTTTCATGTCTCTATGTCTTCTTTCACTATGTTGTGCTTCTTGATTTGTTTGGAGTTGTAATTGCACTTGGGAAAAGCATGGGAAGTTACATCAAAGTGCACCCATCAAGCTTTAAAAAAAAAATGATAGAAAATTGATTGAAATAGAAATTGCATGTGATGTGATTGGCCTTGCTATGAATGTCTCTTTATCTGTAAATATTAAGAGGAAGACGCATATAGAACACTGCATGTTTATGTATATATTTTTATTTTTTTTATGTTATTGTTATTTTTATCTTTGATTCATCTAAAGTTGTTTCATGAGAATTCTAATCTCCTCAACTAGTTAAAAATTAATTAGCAGAAGCTGTGTAAGATCTATAATCTCCTTAGACTTTGAAAATTAATATATAGTTTTTTATAAACAAATAAATGAAACAATTTCAATTTTAAAAAAATAGTTTCCGACAGCTTCCTTGTATATTAATTTCTTTTATTTAATTTTAAGATTGCCTCGTGGGATTGTTAATTTCTTCAAGCACTTAAAAAATTAACTGGTAGAAGCCGTGTGAGATTTATAGTCTCCTTAGACTTTCAAAGTTAACACATGATTTTTTTAAAATAATTTTAAAAATAAAAAATATATAAATTCAAAAAAATCGTAAAACTCCTTTCCTATCATAATTTCATTTTTGCTTTCAAAATTAAAATAAAAAACCAAATCCAAAAATAAAAAAATGAATTAAAAATTGAAAAAAAGAAAGAAAACAAAAAGAGTTGGTAGGTTTCATCCAAGTGTGCTTGATTGGATGATTTTTCTTTTAAAAAAAGGGAAACTAAAGAAAGTAATGGCTTTGTATAGTGGTGCATAATTGGGATGCTTTTGCAAAAGAGTTAGTGAGCATTACATGAATCTAGATTACCTCCAATTAACAGAGAATCCAGTAATTGGAGGTAATAAAAAATTAATATATTATTCATATTAAATTAAAAAATAATAATTTTTTAATCACCTTTCCAGTATTGGAGAATCTTCAGTACTAGAGGTGATCCACAGACGCATTACACCACCGTCTTGTCTTATGGCATGTGTTGATATGAGAATGAATTGGATGCATTTATATCCATGCAAGTCGCTATAGGTTAGTTTTTTTTTTTTTCTTATGTTCTTTATTACATTTCAGTTTTATTTTTTGTTTAAAGGAGGCCATGAAGGTTATCCTAAGCTTTTAAGAATTTGTTTTATAGCGAGAATAATAATATATTTTCAAGTTGTGAAATTATATATTTTGTATTTATTTAAAAATAAGAATAAAATTATCGTGTGAGATTATAGGTCTCCCCAGGCACTTGGAAGCTAACTGGTAGGAGCCGTATGAGGGTTTCATCTCCTTAAACTTCAAAAGTTAGGATGTATTTTTCTTTAAAATAAATAAACATATAGGTAAATAAACAAAAGAAAAAAACAATTTCAATTTTAAAATATTTTCACTATTTCTTATTTTATTTTATCTTATTTTATCATCCAATTTTTTTAAACTATTGTATGAGACCAGAGGTCTCCACAGACACTTAAAAGTTATATAAAAAAAGAAAAAAATCATAAAATAAAAAAACTCCTAAAATCCGCTTTTCATTATAATTTCATGTCATTTTCAAATTTTAAATAAAAATCCCTTTTCTAAAAATCCAAAAATTAAAAAGAGGGAAAATGAGGAGAGTAAATGATTGAGATCACATTGATTTTGTAAATTGGAACATACTAACTAAATCTCAAATTTGTCTGATTTATAACAATTAATTTAATTTCATTAATCTTGTTCCTTTCCCAAAGGTAGAAATATAAATCACAAATAATTTGATTTGCATCTTTGATTGTTGTGTAAAATTGTTAATTTCCTCAGGTATTTGAAAACTAACTAGTAAAGGCAGCGTGAGTTCCTTAATCTCCTCAAGTCTTGAAAGTTAATATTTATTTTTTTGGAAAAAATATAAAAAGTTGGGACAATTCCAACACAAAAAAAATAATTTATTTTTCCCATTATTTGTAATTAAAAAATCCTAAAAATACTTTTTTATCATAATTTCACTTTTAAAATTAAATAAAATCCAAAAAATTAAAATAGAGAAATGAAGGGAGTATGGAAGTGATGTTAAATTGATTTCATAAATTAAAACACACTAATTGAAATTCAGTTTTGTTTTGTTTACAAAAATTTATTTAATTTCAATTCTCTTATTCTTTTTACAAAAATATAAAACCACCAAACAACAGTCATGCATTATTAGTCAAACTATGTGGACTTTGATCCCCATCATAAGGTACGTAGGCCCTAGGTTCTTATCTTAGGTCAAGTCCACTTTTATAAATATTTAATTTTTCCTCCTTTATTTTATTTCCTTAATTTCTTCATTATTTCCCCGTTATTTGTATGTGATTGATAAGAGTAATTTTTGTTAAAATTAAGGCCATATAATTTTTGCATAATCAATTTTGGATAGTCATTCTTAAGAATGAGCCCCATACACAACTGACTCTTGGACTTGATTTTTAGTTTGCAAACCACCCTATCAATTTAATCGATTTTCCAAGATTTTCCTTTAATTGATTTTTCGTTTATTAAGTGAAAATTAAAATTATTTCTTTTTCATGTCTTGCGATCTCATTTTGGGTGTGACACTCAAACTATTCTCATTAATCTAATGCTATTTCTTATTATAACCGAATTAATTATTTCACCTGATGTCATTTATGATAATATACCAGTCAGTACATTGTACTGTGTCTCATTCCTACTATAATGTTCCCTATTTCAAAATTGTGAAATGCCACATAGGCTTTGTAATTGGTTTAAGAAAGCTATTTAAATCTTGTAAGCTATTCGCTAAGCAATATAAAGATTATAACTAGTGAAATCCTAATACAAATCTATAAAGTGATAAATAATAAATATGTAACTTCTAACACTATTGGGAGTGCTATTGCTCACCTGGTTGGTGAAGAATTTTAATTACTCTAGCCTCCACTCCTTCATTTAGGAAGATTTCTCAAGACAAGTTCCTTTAACACAAAAATGCAAAGTACCCTTAACCCATACAATTATCATTACACATTTTTTCCGGTTTCACTATCTTATCTCTTATTTAATCAAGAGTGGGGAAGGCTTAACATGGATAAGGGGAATAACTTACAAGTCCTATTTAATATCCCATGCAATTGGCTCAAGCACTTACCTTGTCAAAGGAAATTCTCATTCATTAGCTTATTATTCTCCTTTCAACATGTCTCAAGGTACATAGAGAAAACATCATTTTAATAACCAATCCCTTTTTACATTTCCTTGCTTTGCTACCTAAAATTTATACCATAGCCTTATTTCATTCTACTCTTCTTTTCATCATATACATTGCTAAATTCTTACAAATGCAACATTTATTAATTCATTCTCATCTACACCTTTTATAATTCTTATTTTCAACTACTCAATTTAAACCCTAATTTATCACAACTCAAATCTTCCATACACTTCAAACGACCATATGAATGGGTATAATAACATATCATTATAATAAAATTTTCCTTGATAACCCAGTTCTTAAAATTAATTCCCCTCATCATATAAATCAATTGTAAACCAAATTTCTTTAAAAAATTTCAAATTGGTCCCAACTAATCCTAGTAAGAGCTTTCATACAAATCTTAGGAATTGGAGTCCAAAAACATTATGTTAAAGTCAGAAATCTAAAGGGGAAAGGTTGAAATTATGATACCAATCAAAATCCTCGTGAAAAATTGAGTGAAATCTCACCAGATTTTGTTAAAAAAAACTCTATCGTGGCTGCTAGAACACGAACGGAGAGAAGAACGTTGTTCCCTGAAAAAGTGGGGAATGGCAGCCAGAAACATGTCGTTGATGATGGGGAAATGCTGGCCAGTGGTGCCAGAGTAAGTGGTTGGAGTAGAAAAGGGAGAGAAAGTTGAGAGAGAAAGAGAGAGTCGCTGGAAGAAAAAAATGATCTGGGAAGGAGTAAAATGAAGCAAGGGTATAAAGGTAATTTTGCATAGTTAGGGCATGTGGCACAACCAGAAAAATTTTAAGGGAGTTTCCACTAAGCCATACTCACTATTTGGTCATGTACCTACACCATTTGAATTTATACTTTTACTTCTTCTAAATTTATTTATTCATTTTTTTTACTTCATTTTATCTAGGAATGGGAATAATCTTATACAACCATTTAAGTGCCACATATATTAACTTAGTGAGTGTTACAAATGCCATGATTGTTCATAATTAGACCTAATCATAACTTAAAAAGTCTGTCTAGCCTGATGAGTCTGGTATGAAAAAAATAAAACCCAAACAAAAAAAAGCCCGATTAGAAAAGTTTGATTTGTAAAACGAATTAGGTTGAGCTTTTTTTAAAGTTTGATTCGAGCCCGAAAAGCCTGAATAAATATTTTTTTAATAAGTAAAAAATTATTATTTAAAGAAAGACTTAGTGTAATTTGATATTTTAATAAAGAAATAAAAATTAATACCCCTTATTTAAAGGATTTATGTTAATACAACAACTTATTTGTATTTACAACTTCCCTATATATAATCTTACATGTAACAATAATAATTATTTATGTTATTTATCTCGAATTTTAAGTATCAAATTGATTTGACTATTCTTTAAAAAACATGATTGGCTTGATTGGCCTGACCTAAAAATTATGAATAAAAGTTTGATTAAAATATAGGCTCATGTTTTTTTTAAACTCAAATTCAAGTATTTAAAAGTCTAATCCAATGATAAGGTATATTTATAATGAATTCAAGAAACTTATTTACCAGAGTCTTCACATTATCCTACATTACATAAAGATAAGTTAAGATACCATCAAAATCATATAACTATGGAGCTTGGATTGATATAGATATATGGGCAAATTATACTTTTGGTCTTATAGTTTCACTTAATTTTTAAGCTGATCCCTATAATTTAAAAATTTTTAATTTAGTTCCTATCAATATATTTTTACTATTTTGTCATATATGTGAGTTAATTTTACTTTATTATCTATTTTTATCTCAATTATTATTTAGAATCTTAAGATAATATACAATTAGTTATATCAACAAAATTTAACATAATATTAATACAATTTTAACACAAGACTAAATTAAAACATTTGTAAACTGTCAGGATCCAATTACAAATTTTTAAACTATATTAGCCAAATTAAAAATTGAATGAAACTATAGGGACCAAGAGTATAATTTTCCCTAGATAAATTAGACTCTTTCCACAAAGATCTGCAAAAAGAGGAAGCTCTAGACTACAGAAGCAAGACAACTAACACATAGTCTATCGATGACACTGCACAAAATTTAACAATTATTTATAAGGGAATGCAAGGTTAAATTATATTCAATTGCAACACAAATTTCCACGGTCCACGGCATGGGAATCCTAATGTGAAAGATTTGGGAGTATTTTTGTAACATGTTCTGTGGTCATGATCATGAGTCCTAGTTTAACAGCCAAAAAGTGAAGTCATTATCCATATGCTTATTTAGATTTACCTGAAGACTTGAGACGCCCATCTCTGTATCCTCTGATTGCAAGACCAGAACAAAAGTAGACAAAGAATAAAAACCCAGAAAGATTACTTTCCAATCCCTTTAGAGTTTAGATATTCGTAGAGGACAAAACCATCAGCAGAGCACCGTCGAAGAGAGACATGTTCCCGCAATTATTTCCTCCTTTCTTTTACTACATTTTATTGGCAATTGCTCCAGAATGGACCTGAAACGCCTAGAACAAGTCATATAAGTCTCCACCTTTTCTTCAGATTGGTCCTCACATGGAATAGCATGAAAGCGGAATAAAAAAAAAAAAAACACAACATGTAATTAAACATATATATAAATTGGGAGAATAAATCAACAGTTTGACCTGATAGAGACGACATCGTTATTCCGAATATTGGTTGAGTCCAATGAGTTCAACCCACAATACTCAAGAGCGTTTTTCAGAGTGTCTTGACGGCAGAGAGAGAGAGTGATAAAATTTTGTGTGTATTTGAAACTAGGGTTTCATTCTGTTATTTATAGGATTTTATTAACTAATATAATTAATCAATATTATTCAGTAAAATCCTCCAGAATCTTTAAAACAAATTTAAATTAAACCCATAAAATCTCTCTCTGGTTAACAATCTTGGATTAGTAATCTGACGGGATGATTACTAATACTCTTGGGCTGTAGGTTGGGTTTTTCGCCCAGCGGATTTGTGGATAATCGAACCCATCATCAATTATCCACACATATTAAAATAAAAACCAAATCCATTCTCAGTTTATAAATTGTAACATTAATTGACTAATTAGGTACTAATCTAATAAAATAATTAATGCTAATTCATAAATATTTAAAGTTATTTCAACATAGCATACAACAACGTAGCATTACTCAGATCACAGTCTAACAATATGAAAAAAATCGCGTGGATAAATGGCAGCCTTTCCAATGATAAAGGACCAGCAAAAGACAAGGAAAAAACTCAATAGCATAGAAATAATTCGAAGGATACCGGGAGAAGAAGAATTTCACAAAGCTTTGCTATCTCTGGCTTCAGTTAGAGATGTAAGCTCTTCTCCTCATCACACAATTTCCTTATTTTCTCATATTCAGTACCTTGAGCCAAACCAATTGAGAAAAAATTGTAATTAGCATGAAGTGGATTACCAACATTAGTAGTTGAACTAGGCAAAATTAAATCTCCAGAATTTCCTGCAGAATTTTGCAATGGATTCAGAAGCAACCATAGGAAAACCCGAAAGGCCACAATAAATCTTACTATTTCTCAGCTTCATCGGACCATAAAGTTCATAACAAAGTAAACTTAATAATAATGGTGACCACTAACCTTCCGTGTTTGCAGTACATGATTTTTCACCTTCAAATTTTGAAGGTGGCTGATCAACAACATTATTGATCACTTTCCTGCGCTTCTTTGCTATTCCTTCACTTTCAAAGTTGGGTGTATTTACTGAACCCCCAAAATATTGAACCCTTTTACGACTTTGCTGAGATGAACCACATGAGTATTTCCATTGAGAATCCTTTCCCTCTAAAAGTTTTTGTCCAAAACATATGGGTAATCCTTCATGCAGAGACCCAAGTTTTTTCTCACCAGGCAAAGCAAAATTTGTACAGTATCTTCCTTTATTTAGCTGGTCTTTCAATAAAATTGAACAGTCGCTTATATCATTATCTTCACCATCTTGCAAAAGTATGGATGAGAATTCATCAACTGCTTCTTTCAAAAGAAGTTGTTCAGAGTCTTTAAATGAAAAATTAAAACACAAACTAGAACTTTTGCCATCATGAAGAACTCCTAAATTATCAAGCAGACAAGACGCAGCCCACATCAACAACATATGACTGGTACTCCAGCCTATGTCTGCAAATTGCTATCATGTGTCTTATCTTGCTCAGCAAGAATTAGGGCTTTTTCTTCAACAGTGAAAGATGAATACAAACGAAATATTTTTATCTGTTCAAACTGTGAATCAAGTTTTATCCTCTGAAGGGATTTTATATCACTCATTGGGTTCCAATCACTATCAAATATAATAACAATATCAATTGATGACAATTTGATGCTTGGAACGCAAGCACATGTTTCTAGTAAAAAAAATGAATCTTCCAATGTCCTTTTTGTTTAACAGATTCAGGGCAGCTAGCTTCTTAGAATGAAGAACACCTTTATCCACCGCTCATAAGCATCTGGAGCAAATCTTTGATGCAAGAAGTCATCCAAAATATCTCCTATGGAATCCCTTCCAGAACCACCTATAGACTGCAAATCAATGTTTTTAATAATAATATAAGACAACCCAATGGCCAAATGAATGTAAGCAATGAAAAAAGAGTAGCAGCATTGTCCTCATGTACTCACCCACATGCGTATACAAGGACATTGAGAAAATTAGACATCGCAAGTAACAGATGTTTAAATATAAACACTTTTTTTTATTGAAATTCTTAAATTGGAAATAGCTTCGCTAGAAGTTATTAAATCATAATTACCCGTAAATATCTTGTTTCTGAAGGGAGAAAAAAAATGGAAAACTTGAGCAGAGTGATTGGACTGGAATATAACAAAGGACATATATTATCTGTAGATTGCTTCAAATTCTAATTAAAACCATAGGTCCACAATGAACACTTTGCCCTCAACATGTTTCCCGAAAGGTGGTCACTATGTCAAAAGAAAAAAGAGCCTCACTGTTTAAACTTAAGTTGGTCTGATAATATCAAGGTAAATACTCAATTTTATAGGTTATGAAAAATAAAGACAGGAAAAGAACTATGAGAACCCAATAAATTATCCACAAAGAAAGGCACAATTTACACAAGACAAGCAAGCTGTAGAGCATTCCTCTCCCTCCCCTCATCCTCCATCTTCATCTGCACCAAATTTCTCTCTTATTTACATAGGCAAAGGAAACAGTCACATTTAAGAGTACAGTTTGAACCATGTGATTTGTGCCTTTTAACTATGATTCCTGGCAGTTTCGAAACTAACAAGCAACTGTCCTTGCTCTGTTAAAATTCAACAAAATTAATAAAGGTGGAAATTGAACGACAAATGGTCTTCATTCCTATTCTGTTAATTTTATTACCCCTCAGTTATGTCATGCTAAATCCATTCTTGCTTTGTATGTCATTTCAAGTTATTGTTAAGTTAGTGCTATCACTTTTGCAGATTTACATAAAGCATGTGGGAGATAGATGACTGTTAGTTTTAAAACCACAGGTAAGGATTGCAAGTATCCCCATTCACGTGGATCCCTGCAGAAATTTTCCCCTGACGAGGGTTGGCATGAAGGTAGATTTCCCCCTCCCAACAACATAAGGATGGGAACAAGGATCATGATCTCTACCCGTGGATGTCTCTTTAACTTGAAATTGTTAGTATATTCTTAATTTTATTCAACTGCATTAGTATATATATGCATATATAGGTATTTGGTTGTTTATAATTTATAATAATAAACTTATATATATATGTGTGTGTGTGTGTGTGTGTGTGTTTCTTTTCAAGGATTATCTAAATTTAAGATTATATTATTCCAAATTTGAAAAATTTAAATAACTTACTATAAAATTTCAGTTATTTTTGGTAAGGTTATATTGCAATAAAGAATAGGGAAGGGGATGGGGAAGATCTCCCTGCCCATGCCCTGTTGTCATCCCTAACCACTGGGGTCTTGGTTAAATGGCCACATGTGGTCAAAATATATTAATCTCTTTTGATGAATAGAGACCAAGTCTGTTCCTTGAATTAAAGAATAGTGAATGGGACGAGGAAGGTCTTCCCGCCCTTGCTTGCTCTTATCCCTAACCATAGGGATCTTGGTTAAATGGCCACATGTCGTCAAAACATTAATCCCTTAAACTAAATTGTATAGAGACAAATACACACACACAGATATATATGTTATGTGTGTGTGTGTGTTTGTATAAAAAGACATTCGAACAAAATATGAGGAAGATATCAAGTTCTTCTCCAACCCTGTTACTACCCATTCTTTTCTAATTATGTGATAAGAGAATCATTTGTGATTATCATGTCAAAACTTCAGCAGATAGTTTCTTTAACAATAAGAAAAAATAGAACAAGAATTTCATCCACAAAATTATTTAAAACAAATCATGTCATAAAATTATATGAAGAATAACACAATTCCAACTTAATCCAAAATAAAGTATATTTAAAAGCCACAGAGAATTCATGCAATAAACCTAATAGCCACACTTGTTAGGCACTTGAAAGATTCCCAAGTTCTGGTGGAGAAAAGAAAAACAATTTGAGCTAAATTACATTAAAAGAAACAATTACTGCCATTTTAGGTAAATAGTTTGCTTTTGAAACCCTATATTGCAGTTTATAAATTAATCTGACCATCAAGATCATTCAGTAACAGTCAGGTAAACTACCGTCACTATAACTCAGAAGTTTGAGGAAAACTTGAAGAAGCAAAATTTTTAGAAGTTTTGCAGGGAGGGTAGACAGTAAGCAATTACCTGAAAAAGAATGAGTCCCCTTAAATTTTTTTTTTTCAACTCCCTAAGCATTGAATCAAGAACTTGCAGCTTGCCACTAGCTTTTATTCTAATGTCCAAATACTCACCCTCTTGTAGGCCTTCAGTATGCGAAGTTTGTAAAGATGGATCAACAACATAAGGGTGATTACAACACTGCAAGGGAATGCCGCATGATAAAGAAAAAAAGTGAAAACATTAAAAAGAACTACAAACACTTGAAGCTAATTGAAAAGTGTAAAGGAACAACAAATAAACTAAAATACAGAAATATATAAGAATTTTTTGAACTAAAGTTGTTCAAATGTTTTTTAAGGGCACCGAATTAGCTTCAAAATCCAAACATCTGGAGATTTTAACCTTAATATAGTATCAATTCAAAATAAAGCAACAAAAAATCTAATTCAAAATTTTTTATCATGTTAATTCAAGTTTTAACATGTATTCAGATTGTTTACAATTAATGTGCAAGTCTTTTTTACAGTAAAAATTTAATTATTACTCCGGACTGGGAAGTGATTATTGTCAAATTTATTATAATAACGACGAACCATCTATTAAGAATAATGCAAACCATAGTATATTGTTCTCATAATTAAGATGGTGAAATCCAGATACTGCAGCATAAAACAGCTAGAAGTTAACCTTCCGGGTTAAAATGAGGAGGTCGGCCCCAACATAATCATTTTTTGATAATGAGCGAAGAACTGAAGTATTTGAAACTAAAGTAGCACAATACTGCTCAAGTTGCACATGGGATATCCGTACATGAACCCAATACTCCATAAACCTGAGAGAGCCCGACTTGCATCTATCTGCACTATAACGTGACAATAGCTCGTTGTGTTGACCAATACTGACATTGGAATTAGATATTAACCGATTTTTTTCTTCATTCTCACTTTGAGGATCAAGAACGACCAGACTATCAAGTTTTTCTAGATTGTGATCCTGAAAACCAAGTAGGACTACATAAGGCAATGAAAAATAAATAAATAAACAGAAGAAAAAGAAAAAGAATATATGATGAGATGTATATAACCTTGACCCTTGTGGGAAACTTAGGAGTTTTATTTTGTAAATATCCTAGATTATATTCTTTATATTTACCCTAGATGTTTTTCGTTATCTCTTATTTGATTTTCTGATTTTCTTTTTAATTTTTTATTTAGTTGTTAGGATAATATCCCTATATTTTAGGGATTTACTTATAGGATTCATATAAGATTAGTGTCCCTATTTTTTAGGGATTTACCGATTAGATTTCTTTGAGATTGTAAGTCTATATAAGGATGTAACTTCTGAACATTGAAGTAGAGCTTCCGTGAATAATAAGAGTGTATATTTTTTCCTCATGGTGTTAGAGCTAAGTCTACTCTTTTAGATTCTCTCCTCTCATGAAATCCTAATTTCTATTTTGTCAGCTATCTTATATGCCCTCCTCTCATGAAACCTTAATTCCCTTTTATCATCACAATTAGCTAAACCTCTAAAACCCTTGAAAGATGTCTAACACCACTCACTCTAGCTCAAGCAATATTCTGCCTAGTGCTGAGAATATCACTACAATAGTCAGTGACCTTTAAAGCATCCAGGCAATCTATCACTTAAATGGGCACAAATTTTTAAAGTGGTCCCAATTTGTGTGTATGTTCCTGAAGGGTAGAGGAAAGCTGACACTGTTATGTTCCTTGATTTTGCTAAAGAGATTTGGGATGCTATTCATGCTATTCATTAGACATACTCTAAAGCCAATGATGCATCTAAAGTATATGAATTGAAAGCAAAGATAGGAGCCACTAAACAAGGAGCCAGAACAATAAATGAATATACAAATCTGTTACAAGGATTGTGGCAAGAAATTAACCACTATCAATGTGCTAAACTGCATTGTAGTGAATATGATGTAGCACTAAAAATGTTCATTGAGGAAGAGAGAATTTTTTAGTTTCTTGCTAGGTTAAATGTTGAATTTGATTTGTAGTACAAATTTTAAAAAAGGAACTGCACGCAATAAGTGAGACTATCTCTATTGTTTGAGTTGAGGAAGGGAGACATGGTGTTATGTTGGAAAATCAAAGCGGAAAAGGTTCAACGCTATTCTTTAAAATTGCTGAACAGAAGGAGAAGTTACAAACAATAAACAACTAAGGAAAAAATAGCTTGAAATCCTCAAACAAGGACTCTCTTTTTTGTACCTATTGTAAAAAACATAGGCACACTTTAGAAGATTGCTGGAAATTGAATGGGAGACCTCCCAATCTGAATAAAGGAACAGGAAGAGGGAAAAGGGCAATGATGAGCAGTTTACATCAAGATAAGGTAAGAAACGCAGTTAAAACAACAACTAAATTCAATAAAGATGAAATTGAAAGGCTGAAAAACCTACTAGAATTACTAGATACAGCCATACCAACTTTAACAGGTACTTGTTCTCTTGTTCATTCAGAGAAACTCTTAGGTAAACCCTCTTCTTTTTGTGTTTTTAATGAAAATTCTACAAATCCCTTGGTATAGGGATTTGATTCTAGGGCAACTGATCACATGACATCATCGTTTAAATACTTTTCATCTAATAAACCTTGTCCTAGCATTAAGAAAATCACCATTGTAAATGGGTCTATAGCTACAGTTGTAGGTGTAGGAGATATTCATTTGGATTCTCTTACATTTAAAAATGTCTTTCATGTTCCTAAATTGCTTGCTAAACCTCGTTTCAGTTTAAAAGCTCATTAAAGATACTCAATGGCAAGTAACCTTTTAACCATGTCACTGTGTGTTTCAGGAATAGAGCACGAAGAAGTTGATTGAGCTTGCTAGGGAAGAAGGGGGCCTTTATTTCTTGGAAAACCACCACCTATATAGCAAAATCTAGAGCCACTTAACCCATTCCCTCCTTCCATAATCATTTATGCCCAATAAAGAGAGAATTTGGTTGTACTATAAAAGATTAGGACATCCCTCCTCTAAAATCATTAAAACAATGTTTCTTACTTTCTTTGAAATATTAAATGTTGCTAATTTCCATTGTAATGACTGTGAGCTTACTAAACATAAGCAAGCTTCCTTTCCTATTAATGATAAAAGAAGCATTTCTCCCCATATGTTGGTTCATAGTGATATTTGGGGACCTACAAGTGTGCGTAATATATCAGAGGCTAGGTGGTTTATATCTTTCATTGATGATTGTTCTAGTGTAACTTGGGTCTATTTACTGAAAAATAAAATTGGAGTCAATAACATTATCCCATTGTTTTTTACAATAATTAAAAATAGTTCAATGCCTTAATTAAGAGGTTTCAATCAAATAATGCTAAGGACTATTTTAATCAAACACTTTCTACCTTTCTTAAAAAGGAAGGGGTAATCCATGAGTCTTCATGTGTAAACACACCACAACAAAATGGGGTCGTAGAACGAAAAATGAGGCATCTTCTAAACATAACTAGAACTCTACTGTTTCACAAAAATGTTCCTAAAAGGTATTGGGGTGAGGTTGTATTAACATCAACTTATCTTAGCAATAGAGTCCCTTCAAGAGTACTACAATTTAACACTCTCATGGACATTCTAAAAGATTTTTTCCCTGGTTGCATATGCCTTACACAACTTGATTCCTATGATTTTTGGTAGCACAACCTATGTATATATTCATTCCAATAATAGGGAGAAACTAGATCCTAGGGCAATTAAATGTGTTTTCATAAGATATCCCTTAACCAAGAAAGGATATAAATGTTTTCATCCTCAAACAAAAAAAATACTTTATCTCAGTTGATGTTACATTTGTTGAATTTGAACCCTTCTTTGAAAACTATAAAATTTAAGGGTAGTGTGGTGATGACAACAACCCTATAACTCTCTATGACTTACTTGATCTTGCTACACTAGAAACCAGTAAATTGAACTAGGATACTTAGCCCTTACAGGTATATTCTAGGAAGAAGAAACCCAATCTTCGATCAATGCAAGTACTAGCACCTTCCAAAGGCTCTGCTCTAGAGGAAGAAGTGCATCTTCCACATATAGAATAAGTGAGTACCTATAACCTACAAACAGAACCTAAGAGTGAACAAACACCACAAATATAACTAGTGAATATCTTAAATGACCTTGAGTGGCCTTTAGCCATGAGAAAAGGAATTAGAATTTGCACAAAATACCTACTACGATCCTTCCTATCCTATGAAAAATTTTCCCCAAATCATATGGCCTTGATTGGTAACCAACACTCAATTCCTATATTAAGAACTTTGTCAGAAGCATTGGAAAATAAAAGGTGGAAAGTTGCCATGAGAGTAGAAATGGAAGCCTTAGGAAAAAATAACACCTGGGAGTTGGTAGACTTACTAAAAGGTAAGAAACCAATAGGGTGCAAATGGGTTTTCACTGTTTAGTACAAATCAAATGGATCAATGGAGAGATATAAAGCGAGGTTGATGGCTAAAGGGTATACACAAATGTATGGCATTGATTACCTTAAGACCTTTACTTCAGTTGCAAAAATAAACATGGTAAAGGTCTTATTATCTTTGGCTGCAATGTTTAGATCAAAATTAATGCATTTCTACATGGAGAACTAGAAGAAGAAATTTACATGGAAAATCTACTAGGTTTTGAATTAAAAAAAGGAAAAGTGTGCGGTTAAAAAAGGCTTTATAAGGGCTTAAAAAATCACCTAAGGCGTGGTTTGGAAGGTTTTCAAAGGTGATGGCCTCACTAGGATACTGATAAAGTCAAGGTGATCATACCTTGTTTATGAAGCACTCTAATTCTAAAAAGGCAACTATTCTACTAGTTTATGTAGATGATATTATTGTATTCGGAGATGATGACAAGGGTATACAGGACCTAAAAGAGTGCTTATCCAAAGAGTTTAATATAAAGGAACTCGGGAGATTGAAATATTTTCTAAGCATTGAAGTAGCACACTCACAAGAAGCAATATTTATTTCATAGTAGAAATATGTTTATGATTTACTTATAGAAACTAGAAAATTAGGGTGTAAACTAACAACCATTCCAATTGAATACAATCATAGATTACGTGAGGCTCTAGATGATGTAGCCATGGACAATGGATCATACCAGCGTCTAGTTGAAGGATTAATTTATCTTTCACATACATAGCCAGATACAATGTTTGCAATAAGTATGGTTAGTCAGTTCATGCATAAAGCTAAGGAAAGTCACTAAGTAGTCCATTGAATACTACAATACTTAAAATTACCCCTGGAAAAGGAAATTTATATAGAAAAGGAGGAAAGGCAACCTTAGAAGTATACACAGATGTAGATTTTGCAAGTTCCTTGGTTGATAGGAGGTCTACATCTAGGTATTGCACATTGGCGAAATTTGGTGACATTAAGGACAAAAAATAGAGTGTTTTGGCAAGATCAAGTGCATAATCAAAATTTAGAGCTATGGCCTTAGGAGTATGCGAGTTACTATAGCTAAAAATTATACTAGATGATTTTAAAGTGACTAGAGAAGAACCCATAAAGTTTTATTACGATAACAAATATGCAATTAGTATAGCTCACAATCCAGTTTAGCATGATAGGATGATGCATATTGAAGTAGATAGGCACTTTATCAAGGAAAAACATGACAGTGGACTAATATGTACACCATTCATTCCTACAGGGAGTCAGATTGCAAATTTACTAACTAAAGATTGCCAAACAACACATTTCAAAAGCTTGTAAGCAAACTAGGAATGGAAAATATCTACTCACCAGTTTGAGGGGGAGTGTTGGAAACTTGGGCGTTTTATTTTGTAAATATCTTAGATTTTATTCTTTATATTTACCCTAGCTGTTATTTGTTATCTCTTATTTGATTTTCTGATTTTTTGTTTAATTTTTTATTTAGTTGTTAGGATAATATCCCTATTTTTTAAGGATTTACTTATAGGATTCAGATAAGATTAGTATCCCTATTTCTTAGGGATTTACTTATTAGATTTCTTTAGGATTGTAAGTTTATATAAGGATGTAACTTCTGAACATTGAAGTAAAGCTTCTGTGAATAATAAGAGTACATATTTTTTCCACAACTCCAAAAAAAAAAAAAATCCTACTAACCTTAGTAGTAGAAGGGTTAATTGTCTCTTTAGTGTTGTAGAAGACGATAGGATCATGATCCAACTTACAAAGTAAAGAATAAATAAATTGGCTATGTTTGAGCCAAAATATTAATCTTTTTTAATTTGACATGTTTGTACACATATGGACACGTATCATGGCAATGTATCAATGTTAGTGTTTGACATGCCTAAAAGTAGGTGTCTATGTTTCATTGTAATAGATCTTGGTATCTTGATAATACTACAAAAATGTAAGTGTAGCCTACCAATTGTGATCATCCTTTACTTTCTTTTATTGTAAAACTATCTTATTGATCAAATGTGTTGATGGGCCTATTTCCCATGAACAATGTAATCTACATAGAGAAACTTGATCATAGGTGATTATGATAGCTTAACTGAAGCTACAACTCCATACCACATAAAATAATCACCATCTGCAGCAAAACTTTAAGTCTAGTCATGAAGTAGACAATAAAATATTACACTTTCTAAAGGTTATTTTTAACTCCCCCTTCCTTTTTCTTTCCTATTTTCCCTTCTTTAACTAGTAATAATGCAAAGTTAGCAACTGATAAGTTAATACCTTTGTTACACCACCCAAAATTAACCTATTTAACTACAACAAAACTAGGATATAAAAAGCATGGCATGAAAAATCAACTAGCTTGTGTCATATGCCCATGAATTTCAAACTTAGACAAAAAAACATTTAGGGACAAGATTAGAGAAACAACAAAAGTCAAACTTCTTATGCATGATGAAAGCAACATAATGAACTAAAAACCTAAATAATGAATTCTACATAATGAATTGAAACTCTTTTCTTCATATTGTAAAGTATAATCAAATTCCTATCATTTGCTAACAATTACCTTATCCTCTTAGAACATGTTTCACATGTCCCAACAATATTGTCAACTTTGCATTCACACTGCCTTGAAGAAGCAACATCAGGTACTTGGGTGCAATTATATTCATCAGCAATCCTTGTAGAAACATCAGAAAGCATGTCCACCACATTCATTTTTCTCTTGGAAGGCGTTAACTTTTTACACGTTTCCTAGCCACTCAACCTCAAGTTAACTTTCATTTCTTTGGCCATGTCCTCACTAGTTAGCAGCATAACATTGGAGACTACTTTACAATCTAAATGACTGCCATTAAAGCAACCATCAATCTTGCCTTTATCATCTTTGCCACCTTATAGAATTAACTTATTCACCCCAATCGACTCCTCACAACAACGTATAAGTCAAATAATTGGAAAAATATATCAACTAGTAACATTAGTAATGACAAAAATAATTGCTACTATGCCTTACTCAACAAAATTTTCAATTATTTGCATTTCCATAAGTGGACAAAAAACAAGACACCAAAAGACTTGAAAACAATACTTCACATATAATTATTAGTTTAGCATCTTTCACTACTTTCTTTTGTATAAAGTGATTGCACTTGTAACATTAACAGTTAGCATATCATTATCGACCATTGAAGAACTATGAAGTTAAAATAATAATAATAATAATAATGATACATGTAGCCTCCTTTATTTACCAATAATTGCTTTTGGTTTAAATGTCGCACAAAAAGGACAAGCATCCATTTTCTTGCTTTTCCATGAGAATCATATTTCTCATTATTGTTGACTTCCTTAGCTTATAATGCAAACTGTTTCGCACCTTTCTCTTCTTCTGGCTTAATTATAGCACAAAAAGCATGAGCATCCATTCTCTTGCTTCTTCCATGAGAAGTTCCCATATCATGCTTCTCATTTTCACTAACTTCCTTAGCTTTCAATGCCAAGTGTTTCATGCCTTACTCTTTTTCTGGCTTCTTATGCTTTGAACCTGATGACCTTGATCTTTTAACATTTAAAAGAGTCAAAGGAGAATGATTCTTAGTTCTCTCATATCTCCTTAAAGGACTTGACATCTTCAGTTGCTCAAGCCTTTCATATTTCCTTTTTACTGGAAGAGTTCGTAGTTTCCTTTTTACAAGACACTCAAACTTCTAAGTACTTAAAGGGAATTGAAAACATTTTTTATGTTATTTCTCTACCAAACTCTAAAATTATTTATGCCATATCTAAAAGGGCTTAACTGCCTCTTATAATTATTTCCATCATCCTTAGCCCTGTTACTAGTGCATGTATCATTTACCATCTATTCAGTAATACATTTTAAGACCATTGGTAGAACATGTTAGATTCATAAAGACACATAAATTAATATGCAAATGTCATTGAAATATGGAATAATCTATCAAGATACAGCATGGCACCAATTGAAATTGCTGAAGAGAAAAAGGAAATAAAGATTAGTATTGAAAAGTGTAATAAATAAGCTTATATTGTAGTATATTTATAGTAAGGAAAAACTATACAACATAAGGAACAGGCAATGTGAGACTAATGTAAATACTACTTAGCCTATTTTTATGCTTAATTTTAACAGTCCCACTCAAGTTGGAACATATAATTTATATACACCAAGCTTGTTGCAAATATAGTTGATATGAGGACATCTGGGAGACTTAGTAAAGATATTTGCTAACCAGACATTAAATTTGACAAAACTTATAATAATGCAACTGCACAAAATTTTCTTCCTGATGAAATGATGATCAATTTTCATGTACTTAATAATAAGAAATTGTATTCATTGTATATCATGATTTATGCAATAAGAAAAATTAAAGATAAATGAGTAATCACTTATTTTCAGAAATAAAGAACTAATTTAATAGCACATTATGTCAATCATAATGAAGTTACAAGGATTAATTAGTAGAAACTAAATTATGCAATGTTAGCCCAAAACTTGGCCTAAATCCTTTAAGTTTGATATCTAACAAACCCAAATGAAGAAAGGATTATGTTTCATCTTAACCCACTCATTTGCAATAGCCCACTAATACATAACAACCCAAGAACTTGCTTATGCTGACAGCTCATTCTCACTAGAAGAAGTGCATCACGTGATAACACTTGAAAGGCTTACCATGACAGCCAAACTTATAGCTTTTCCAACGTCACTTTTCCTTTTCAAGCACATTGACCCAGAGCAAGTTTCAGAGGCATCAAGATCTCTTAAAAGCTCTCCTTCCATATGAAGATCAAAGCTGAATGAGATTTATGGAAGATGAATATCAAAGAATCCTCCATCACCATAAAGTCGCAGATATGAGGATCCCAATATGTTACAACGGTCAAAATATAAAGGAGTATAAATAGAGTGGCTGCCCAACAAGGAAGAACATAGACCTAAAGCACTACATCAGTATTCAACTACCTACTCCTAGTTTCTGGTTCATAAGCTTATATAGAAGCATTCTTGAGATAAACTTTGTAAGCCCATTGTTATAAGGGTTACATATTCCTTCATTTGTTCATTATTCCTCTATCTCTACCTCTGTCACTTTGTGTGAGAAGAAGATTAAGAGTAAGAGTGAGTTACTGGAAGAAGTTTGAGATTAAACTTGAAAAATCTTGCGTTTGATGAGTGAGCAAGTGTAAAACTCTTAAAGATTGTAGCACTTTGTTGATATAGTAAAATTCCTTGTAGGAGTCGAGGGGACTAAAAGTATGCATCTTTTGGCCGAATAAAGATAAAATTATGTGTTTGCTTCTCTAAACTTTCATCTCTGCATTTTTGTTCTGAGTTTTTTTATTGGGTTTGTTGAAAATTCAGTTAATTGAAAATATATAATCAATTGTTTTTATTAAAACTAGTCAAATATATTTTTACTCATTAACCGATTTCTGTATTTTACAGTAAATTATAAATTCTTAAATGAACTATAATTGTAAAAAATTTTTGAAAAAGAAGTAAATTTTCTAAAAACACCTATTCACCCCTCCTCTAGGTGTTTTATCATGCAAGTGTCCAAGGATAATGCTACTGTCCACCTGGTAACTTTATACCAAAAAGGTGGGTAATTAAAAAATTGTGCGCAATGGATTGCACTATAAGGAGCGATGCTACCAGCTCAACTCCTTTCAAAGATAATATTGTAACTTTTACGTAGCTTGCTCTATGCCATTTAAGTGTTGTGCATATACTGATAAATTCAGACCAAGAATAGCTAAAGAATTACTTAATGTAAAGTTGACCATTGCAAATTCCTTTCTAATTTCATTTTCACTCTAAGTAAAAATAAAGGTCATCAACTCTAGAATGATGTGAACTACATCAAATGCAAATAAACACTATATAAGACCGAAATTTTGACTATAACTGGCTTTACACTCAAATTCAAAGGTTTATACCACAATTCTTCATCTTGTCTGATTCCCCTTCGCGAAGGTGCTAACTGCACACCAAACAAATTCAGAGTGCAGAGAATTCCAAAAACTTGAAAGGAATTTGAAAACTTATGAAACGTTGCACTATAATTTACGTAATTCCTGAGAAAACAACTCTGCAGCAATTAAGCAACCTATGACTATCAAGAACATACATTGAGATATGAAAACCTACACATACTAATAATAGTATTCTAGACCCAACGTCGAGCACTTAACACGTGCCTCTTATCTTACCTGTAGCACCACTATGTAATAGATACTATAGAAATCCCAAGAAAGAGGAAGGCTGGAGGTAATTGTAACAGATAAAGAGAGAGAAATACTTAGTAAAACTAATGATATAGGTATAAGAAAAAGAATAGGGAGAGAATTTTAGTTTAGAGTCATTGAGCCGAGAGGGACTAGAGAAGCAAGGGGGAACCTTGTCTGTTCACAATCTGCCACTGTTCATCACCACCCATCCGTCACTGCCCAGGGGTTATTGGAGTCTTGGAGAATGGTGGGGCTGCCGGCGCTGACCCCTCACAGAGGCCAAATGCTGACGGGCGCGGTGGCTTGATGACGTATGGAGACTGAGAATTTGAGACTTAAGGATGAAGAAATCTTGAGAAGGCGAACTTGCTAATTATTTAATTTGTTTTACAGTGTGGACACTGAAAATTTGAGCCTTGAAGATCAAGTTTGCAAGGACTGGAATCCTTGCAATGAAAAGGAAACAATCGAAATTCAACGAGAAAATCTTTCCATGTTTTAAGGGGTTTTATAAATGGAAATAATGAAAAATAAGAAAACTTCAGAGACATTCATTTTTGTTCTTTTTTCTTGATATATCAATCTTTTGTTCCCGTGAGAAGTTAGGAAGGAAAATATGACCAAAATTTATGTGAAGTTTTTTAGATCTTTTTTAGGTTATATAATAGTAAATTAATCTGTTTTAATTTAATATTATATTGGAAAAATTATATTTTAAATTTAAATTTTGATAGTAAATACTTCAAATTTTAATTTATATTTTAGTTATTGCTTGATGTTTTTTGCCTTAAGTTTTTTTTAAAATGTATATCTTTGTTCCAAACATATTATGCAACTAAAAATATCTTACTTTGATGCTCATTTACATGGTTTTGGACTCAAATATGAGCGAGAACAAATATTATGAATTATAATATAATAGTAAGTAAAAAAAAATCTCACTTTCAAAGAAGTAACATTGGTACAATCCCATCATTAATATCTAATTTTGAATATACTCATTTTATAATGAACCCCTTCATCTGTCATCCTATTGTAACCATAAAAAATGTTTTATGTAAAATAAAAGAATATATTGTAATTTGATATTTACCATATTTATCATTCTATTCACTATTACTTAAACTTCCAACCAAATGGAAGAAAATTTTTCTCTATTTCATTATTAAATTTTCCAATTAAAAAGGTAAATTACCTCATGTGGTTTTTTTTTCTTTCATTTGATTATATTTTGTTTCATTCAGTTATATTATCTATGAAACTTTCAATTATATGGTCATGATAGGGTTGCCCCTCTAATTATTTAGTTCTTTTATGATGTGAAGGCTAAAAATTTGAGATTTGGCAATGAAGGGCTCATTTGGTTGGAATTGTGTGTGATGAAAAGGAAATAAGAATGAGAGTGAGAGTGGGAGAGGCAGAAGGAGAATAAATATGTACATTTGGTTGCATATGAAATAAAATAGAAATGAGACTATCATGCTTTGTTTAATTTGATGAATTAGTGAGAGAATGAAAATGAGTGAGATGAAAGTGATCATATTACCCTTAAATAAAAAGTTATCATTATGATATATATATATATATATATATATATTCAAAAATATAATAATTATTAAATCTTAAAAGTAGAAAAAATATAATCTATACAAATTGATGAATAGAAAATAAATAAAATTATAGTAAATATATATAGTTTTTTAGATTATATATATTTAATAAAATTTTCTATTTTTATGGTATATTATATATTAGAATATTTAGAAATCAATGGAAATAATAGGTTGGCAAATTGACATTTTACCACTGTTAAATTAAATTTAGAAAATATTGCTGAAAAAAATGTGAGCTTGCCACATATTAAGTTTTAACCTAATGTATGGGATTTATTTAAACTTGAGTTTTCAAAGGAACAAGATTCATTTAGGTACCCAAAATACCTAAAATAAAAAGGGGATAGAATTGATTCTTTAATGCAAAAAGTATAAGCATGAATTTTATCACTCTCTTCAAGGATCTGTTAGCTAAATTTAGTTAGAACAAAAATCCAAAACCATGACAATAGATATGCCTTACAAATAACTTATTAATATCCATAATTTAGAGCTTGGGAATGTAAACCAATTTCACTTTCATATTTGCGGTTGCTGCTTCTTTAACTTCTCTAACATCCACCATTTTCTCTTCAATTCAAAAGCTAAAACTAAGAATGATCATCTAATAAGCTGTGATGGGTTATAAATGTAATTTTAGTGGGAGGGTCATCGACATAGATGACAATGCACCTAAAGTGGGGGTGAATAGGTGCTTTTAAAATTTTTTGATTAAGTTCTATTTTTAAGATTATAGTTAATTGAAAAAATTTTAATTGACTATAAAACATAATAAATAGTTGACTATGATAAAATACAGTCAACTGAGTCTCTTAGCAATTAGTTCACACTATCAAATAGAAAGAGAGTTAACTGTAAATTTTTTAGTAAACTATGTTATTGAAGAGAAAAGACAAATTCAAGAAATCAGTTAACTATAAGATATGTAGTTGACCATAAATAATTCAAGAATGCAAAGATTAAAGATAGAGTATCAAACACGATAATTTATCCTAGTTCGACCAAAACCAATGCCTACTTCCAATCCTCTTGACTCCTTCAAGGGATTTTCCACTAAAAATAGCACTTTTTTACAATTTCACATAGTTTTTACGTGATCACTCTCTAAACACAAGGTTTTCAAACTTATCCTCAAACTAACTAGAGTACCTTACTCTTACACACTCCCCTTCTCTTCAAAGACAAAGGATTAAAACCAGTAAACGAGTATGAGATTTTTGAACCCTTATACTTGGGTTTACACTAATAGCTTACAAAGTGTTCTAACAAGTAGATAAACCAGAAACTCAGTTTAAAGAAGAAAACTTTTGAATGTTACATATCTATCACTCCGTGCAAACAAGAAGGACAACAGATCTATATATAGTTTTCTGGAAACTAAACATTGGAGAACAATAAATGCTATAGATCTTCATGATTGAGGAGATGATTAGGTTGTTTTTTGTTTAACCACCATGAAGTACGAGTTTTAGCTCTAGGAGGCACGATTTTTCTTGAAAAGTTGAGAACACCATATATAGTCGTTCTTGTCGGCAGCTTCAAAAGAGAAAATATGATATAGAGTAGATAGATGAGAGGCTGTCAAAATAAAGCTAAGACTTATCCATTTTTAACAGTCTACACGTGGTGTATGCTGGAGAGAGAGAGAGTTGTAAGCTGTCTTCCACTTGTTTGAAATTTTAGACAAGCAATATGGGCTTTATATTTGGGTTGTAAACTTATGGGTTGAAAAAGTGTCTAGACTTGCAAACATTTGCAGGAAGACTTCTTCATTTTAATGATGTAGACTGGGTTTTTTTTGCATTTAGTTTGTCATAAATCAAACTTAGATTTAGTCTAATCAATTTTAAGCCAATAATAGATATCTCCAGGTTTTGCTAAATAGCAAGCATGAGCTTTAACTCTATAAGGGCGAGGAGCTAAAAAGGCTTACTTGCATGGAATTGAAACTTTAATATGCATCCCTACCAATCATGGTATCAAATTCAGGTAAGTTAATTCAGAGCATTTTGATTTGGATTCCAATCCTTCAATAGAAAAAAGCATAAACGTCGCATGTAACTATTGCTAAATTATGATGCAAAATTTTGTTCATAGAAAACGGGAGAGTATTAATATTTGTGGTGGATATTATTAATCAGATATGAGCTTTGGCTTAGTGGTAAGGCTAGACATCTGGATTCAAGAGAGCGTGGGTTCAAGATGTAGCTCCCTCCTCCCTCAGGAATATTTTGGTGCTGACACGTGTCCCCTCCCACAGGTGAAATTACCAAATTACCCTTCTTACTTTTTCTTTCATTTTCCATCTTTTTCCTGTCATTTTTACGTCGAAAATGTTATCCCATTTTGGTGATTTTTGCTGCTCCTCCTCTGCCATGGTCAGTCACCATCTCCTCTGGTAAGCTCCTCCACTCATTGGTGACGTGTTCTGGTCGGTCACCACTAGTAGCTGTCGGCGGCAACGTCAATTTTTCGACAGTGTTTGTGAAGCTCAAATCAACGAATTTTTCTGCTATTCAGTGAGTTTTAAGCAATTATTTCATGAAAATGATGTTAGGACAAGCATTTTTGGCCTCTGTCCATCGAATTTCAACTTTGGAAGCATGATTTTTAGCTAGTTTTTGAGAAGTTGTGCTGTCATGAAACTGAAAAGTTTCAAATTTTTGGGGTTTTTTGAAAATGGTGAAATGTTGTATTGTAATGGGTTCAAATTGATCCTATAAGAACACTTTTAAGGTGTATGGCATGAAACCCTATTGTTAATCATGGTTTTTTTTGGGTTAAAGGCAAGGGTATGAAATCTAGGACTAAAATGAAAACTTAAAAAGTTTTTAAGGCAGTAAATGTAAATTGATGAAAAGTCTGGGAAAGTTAGTGATGGAATCAGAGAATATAAGTTAGGGTTTGTTTTGAGTAACAAGAAGGAAGAGGAGTAATTTCTTGCTTTCCAATTGGCGTAGGTAGCTCGTAAGAGTGATAAAGTCACCCAAGGGAAGGTATTGAGTTTATTGGTAGTTAACAACACTCAGATGCACAGATAGCACTCCCCAATACTTTTTTTTATGCTTCCCCTTTCATTATTTGAAAATGCTTATTAATCATAATCTTTTAATCTTGGCATGACTAAACTTTATTAAAATTGAAATGATAAGTAGATGAACTCCCTTAATATATTAGATGACACTTTGTATGGTTTTAAAAATGACCTTTGAGAACATCATGCGTACGGTTATGAATAGTCGTTAGATAAACTAATGTTGAAAAACAATTTGATTTCATGCATACTAGTTGTATTCCCTTGTGCATGCTTGTTATAATTCCATTATCATTGGAAGGACTAGCTAAGACATTGGCTGCCAACAGCAGTACTGTTAACCTTTGGTGCACCTAGGTAATGACTTAGTTAGCAGAGTTAATGATGGTGCTAGCCCCATGTGATGGTCATCACACGAAGACTGTTGAGTGATAATTTTTGTGAGTTATGACTTCATGCCTGTTGGTTATTTGCTCTCAAGGATTATGTATCCTCGCCTATTGTGATTTGCCCTTTTTGTGGCTATGTGCCACATCGGATGGGTCCTTAGTAGTCCTTCCCCTAAAATGACCTTCAGAAACTTGTTGATTAATTGTTTATGGCACTTTAAATTCAATGTTATGAAAAGTGTGTTATTTAGCTAAAATTGTTTACTTGTAACAGTGATTACTCACAGTTTAAATGCTATTTCATTTCATTCAACTTTTAACCAAGTTTTGATTTTAATTTATATATGAAATTCGTTGCTGATTTTAGGGTGCTATCTGCCAAAAAAATTTGGTCTCAGATAGGGAGATATGCAAGTATCCAAAGGCAGCAGAGCAATGACTAGAAGTTTTGTTGGTGAGCCCCGCTTGGGATATTGCAGGACCTATTCTTTTTGATTAGTTTGATATTCATGGCTTATTTTAAGATGTATATATTTAGAACGATAGTCATTGTTCTGTATGTCTGGGTTTGTATAGCGACCATAGTTGAACTTTCCTTATTGTTGTATATTGTATTGATGTTATACTGGGCTGTGCTAGTGAGAGCGGAGCTCTCCTATATGTTTGTATTGCCTTACAGGGTATTGTAGAAATTTTGGGATGTCCTATTTACTAGGGAGGTTCTGCTGAAATTTCTACAAAACTCCTTGTTTTGTATTAACCCTTTATTTTATATTAAGGCAATTTATATTGCATATGGTGTAAATTGTTTAATTTTGGCATGGTATTGAATGTCCCTCCAGTGTAAGGCTTGCAAGTTTGGGGAATTTCTTCATGTTCTATGCCGGTCCCACTCCAGGGATTTTGGGGTGTGACATCACAGGAATGGCAATGACAGTGATAGCAACAACAGTGGGAGAAGCTAAACCATTGGTTTTATGCGCGATGTAACAGTGCTTTTTTAGGTCATCACCAACAACAGTACTTCCCTCCAGTTAAGATGCACAGCATATCAAGCAAAAGAGAGATGCAGACGAGAGGGTGGGTGAAGGCTTAACTTTATACGAGACTTACTATGAAATCCAGGGCATTTCCATCCAAAAGATAGCATGCTAGGGAGAGCATCAAAATTGCCTCCATATTTGGAGGGAGAGGCCTCTCCCTTATATATGGTAGAGAGCATGTCCGTAGGAATGGGATTCTGTCGTTCTAATTGCAACCAAATGCAAGAGAGGGAATGCCTCCCCCATTCTTTTAGCTAGAATCAACAAACGAACACGACAAAAGAGATTTAAAGAGAAGGGTGAACCTTTATTTATTTATTTATTATTATATTATTGCTAAAAGAGTGGGCCCATATTTATTTCTATTTTCACCAATATTTAGTGTGAATTTAGATTAAAGCACTGGGTTTGGATTAAATTCGATTGATAAACATGATTTTGGTTAAAATAGAATTTATAAATTCATTATTTATATGTAAAAACTTTTATCTAAAATGTAAACCTAGTTATTAATACAGTATATCTAATATAAAATAAATATTTTTAAACTTTTAGTGTAAATAAGGTTTTATAGGATAATGTGATTTAGAACAAAAATTAATACTACTGGCGAATCTTTTAACATTTCAAATACTCTTAAACAAATAACCATATTTAGTCTAAGTTTGTATAACATGAGTTTAAAAAGTGACAAGATTAATATATGATTTTTCATATTTTTGTTACAAATTTTTTTAGTATAATAAACGAATGAATCATTTTTACCTACCTTGACTTAAACCTATTTTAATTTGATGTAAAGAAAGTCAACGAACAATCAACATCTAACAAAAATAGAAAACAGATAGCAAATATGAAACGCCTTTTTATGGCTAATAGATGTAAGTGCCATAAACGTTGTCTCATACATGTTCCATTATTGATCAAGAAATCAAAGGTGTTTACTTTATTGTCTTAATCTTTTCCCATCTCTATGCAAACACAAATTGATGACTAAACATTAATTTTAGGTGTATAACCCAGAGGTAGAGAATAATTCACATGATGGACAAGATAGATTCATGGGAAACCAACACCCAAGAATGCCTTCATGGAAAGAAGGTACGCACCCAAAGGGTCATAGTATTATGTGCATGTTGGATGACGAAGGGAAAGGGATTCTCATATTTAATTGCTCTCTAAAGGCATGTTTGGTATAGTTGAATGGAAAGGACGGGAATGAGAGAGAGTGAGGGTGGGAATGAATTCTCATATTCTTAACATTTAGGAATGAGAAAGAGTCATATTTGGTACAAGGGAAAGGTTGCTCTTAAAATATAAAAAAGAAAAAACAAATATTGGGATGTTTGGTAGCATGGAGTTTGGTTTCAATAGGAATGAATATTCTATCATTTTGATGGAAATACCTTTCTTTATGGGGTCGATGGAATGAGGATGATTTCTTTGAAATGAACAAAAAATAACAATAATAATACTAATAATAAATAATAATAGATAATAATAATAATGATAATGATAATAATAATAATAATAATAATAATAATAATAATAATAATAATAATAATAATAATAATATTTTAAATTTAAGGGTAGTTTGGTCCTTTTATTCTTCCTTCCTCTCTATTACTCCCTTCTTTTTCATTGCATATCAAACATACTTTTTTATATCATTCTCAATCCTATTCTCATTCTTATTTCCATTCTCTTTCCTTCTGCATAGGGCCTAAATGTGTTTGGTAGACACTAAGGAATGAGAAAGTTCATTCCCTAAGGAGACCCTATTCCCATAAACATTGGAATGGGGATTCCTCCCTTCAGCTGAAGGAATGAAGATCATTCCTAGGAGAGAGCTATTAGCAAACCATTTTGCCCGTTGTCTTTACATTTATACGTTGTCCAAGTTCAACTAAGAAAATGTCATTGCAATTCCACCTTTGTCAATGAGGCTTCCTCCTGCATTGTATCTCTAGGCTCCTCCAATGAACACATCTCTAGCAACCTCCGTACTTGAAATCTTCCACACTTTCTATAACTTCAACCTCCTTACACCTCCCAATTCACTGCCTGCGCCATCCTAAACCAAGAAAAGCAAATGTTTTAGGGCACACCTGCATAATCAATCCCATTAAGAATGAAGATGAAGTACTTGATAAAGCCTTGGGTCCCCTCTGGCCAAAGATGTTGATGAAGTCAATAGTGATAGGCGAACCTTGCCATAAAGCATCAATCTTTACTAAAAAATGTTGTCCAACCTCCAACGAAGTCAGAATAGCATTGGGGAGAGAAGCTTCTATCGATCTGACGAAATTGAGATGCAAGGTCTTGTTACTCCTCCACCATTTGCGTGCCTCACGCCCTAGTAACTTGCATAGTAACTTGGAAACTTTGATATAAAGCACAAACAATTCTTAGTTTTCTCAGTTAAAATTAAGAGAAAAAAATAGAAAGAGAGCTCATGGAAGAAGCATTTTGTAGAAAATTCATATTTTGTGAGAGTTAGCTTTGTAAATATCTCTTCAATTAAGGTTGTACTATAGGAATAGAGGATCTTTAAAAACATTCCTTATCGGTGAGTGTATAAATTAAAAAGTAGCACCTTTCATTTTACTTCATGATTATGTTTCCTTGTCCAACTTCCATTTTTCTTATTCCATACTCTGTGTCTTATAGGGGAGACAAATCTATGATTTTCAAATTCTTCAACTGTGTGTATATATTATATGATATGTATGGATATATAATAACATGATAATAATGAGATTACTAAATTATAGAAACTATTGCTATTGTGAAAGGGACTTTGTACAGGAGAAGTGAAAAGCGAAGGCTATGTTATATAAATTAAGGAAAAAGTATTATATGCAAGGTGAATGTTAGAATACCATGTAATATGAAAAATAGTATCGAGAATATCAACATTGTGTGCTAAAAATAAGGTTGTGTTGAAACTCTAAACTTTAATTATTCATTTCATTTCATGTTTAAATTTTATGATGGTATTCTATCTAAAGTTCATTTTCTTTTAATGCATTATTTATTTATCAATTTTAATCATTTATAATATTGTTATCTTCCTTTCCTATAAATTGCTAATAATTACCCTTTTATTTTGTTGCATCATTAAAACTATTTTTTTCATTACTTGTGGCACATAACTTATTTACACAATTTATTTATATTCAATAGTTTTAATAAGGTAAAAGTTGGATGGGAATTCAAGTGAAGACCTCGTAGCCGTTAGTGGGGGGTAGCAGCGTTAGTGCATCCTGTTGAAATAAATTATTAAGATGTATTCTATAAAGGATTTAGATATGAATTATTGAGATGTATTCGGTATAGGATATCGGTATAAACTGTTGAGATGTATCCAGTAAAAAGAAACGAGTATGAGATATTAAGATGTATTCAGTAAAGTGATACGGGTAATAGATATTGAGACATATCCGATAAAGGGATACGAGTATGTGATATTAAGATGTATCTAATAAAGGGATATGGGTATGAATTATTAAGACGTATCCAGTAAAAGAGATACAAGTTTGATAATCTTGGTTCTTTCTTTAATACCCACTTTCTACAAAATTATAAGATTTAGAAATGGTTTTTTTTTTTTTAGTTTATTGAAATTTGTTTCTTTACTTAAATAAATGTTTGTTAAAAACTCTAAAACTTCTATTGTTCCTCCTTCCGCTTACTTTGTAATTTATGCATTTACTAAGTTAGTGGTAGACTTACATGTCTCTTTAACATTTTTATATATCAGTATATGTTAAAGTGAAGTTGCTCTAAGACTTGTTTGTTACCCATACTTTTTTGTATGTCACTTTGGTTTAGTTACAATGTACGTCTAACTCCAAGGTGATGACTACTAGAAGTCAGGTGTTTTCGAGTTATACAGATGTTGTGAACGTTATATGCCTTATGTAGGCTGTTGTCTTAGTATTTTATATTAAATCTATCTTGAAATATTATTAAGCTAGTATTGTTGTTTACTATGATTATAAAATTGTTAGCTATAACTAGATATAGAGGTTTGGTAAACATCATATTTTCAAGGGAGGTGTTGCTGGATTTTAGACAACCTTCAAAAAATATTTTAAAAAAACTCATTGAATTATGCATTTAATGTGTTTAATTATTACTTTCATGAACTTTGTGAGAGTGTTATCTTAGACTTGCTAAGCAAAGTTGGTTTAGCCTACACGTCGGTCACGATTAGTGAATTTGGGTCATGGCAACCGTGGTTGTTTGAGTCTAACCGATATCGTGGGAGCTCCAAGAAAGTTCAAAGCAGGCATTGCACAAAAGAAAAGGAGATGAATGGGCCATTTTTATAATATAAAATATTGTTTTTATTTTTTATAATTAGGGATATTTTGGTCTTTGTCCATCTTATCCTAAAAAAAAAACCATAATCTTCACTCCTTTCCGTATCATACCAAACATGATTTTAGGTCATATGATTCCATTCCATCGTTATCCGTTCCTATTCCTATTCCTATAAATGTCACTCCATTCTAACAAACAAGCCTTGATGTTGTCATTTTCTTTTCCATTAGAATAAGGATTCCTCAAATATAAGAATGTTAGTTACTTACTTAGCTATTTAAAGTGAATCCTAAGCTTTCTTTAAAATATAAATTAGCCAAATTGCCCTTGCCTCTAAAACCCTATTGTCCATCACTCACATACACACACTCTCTCTCTTTCCTCTCTTTTCCCTGGAGCCTCTATCTCCCTCTTGTCCATCTCTCTCCTTTGAAACCCTCTCCTTCTCTGTCTCTCTCTTCTCACTTGACTCTCTCTCGGTTGTCTCTCAAGTCTCTGACCCCTGTCACCCTTTCATTTATCTTTCTTTCCTTAGCAATTCTTAGATTTGTTGTTGATTCTCTAGGAAAATTCTTATATCTGCTGTTGATTCTCAAATCTGATTTGATGGCCATAGAGACTAAGAGAATAGAGAAAAGAAAAAAAGGAAGCCAACGAGAGAGAAAAGTAATTAAGGTCATTCTTGCTACTTTTTTGTTGCCAACCAACGTGCTTACCATTACTATTCTACATGTTTAAAAGAAGAAGATGAGATATTAGTCAAGGAAGAATTCAGAATAAAATGATTTTTTACTTAATCAAAAAATAATAATTGATATTTTATTTTTTTAATAATAATTTCATCAATTTTCATTCTCATTCTTTCTTTTTTTAATTTCCACACAATAAATAATTTTGAAATTTTATTTGATCAAAAATTCATTTTTTTTTCTCAATCATTCTAATAATCTGACACACACACACACACACACATATATATATAACAATTCATTTCAAGATTCATAACATCTAAAAGTCACCATTAATTCTTATTAGCAGCGACTTTATAGTTGCCACCAAGTCATTGCTGAAAACCTTGTGGCCAAAGTTTCATTGACGATCCCTTGAAAAATCTTTAGCAACCACTAAAATTGTCACCAAATGGTGTATAAATTTGTCACTAAGCTTAATACATTTGATGATCTTGAAAAATAGCTACTTCACCGCTAATAACCTATTTTAGTGGCAATTAAAAATAATTGTAACTAAAGCTGTGTTTTAAGTGGTGAATTTAGTCACCACCAAAGAAAGAATTTGTATTGCTAACAACTTCTCATAGCAACTTTAGTCGCCACTAGCTGTGTATTGACATGAAATGTTAGCTCTTCCAGCGACAACTGAAACTATTCTTTGGTAACAATATAAAAAGTTGCCATTGAAAGCATTTTTTTTTCTAATATTGTATTGAAACTATTCTATAATTTTGTGTCAGAAGACCAAGATCAATATGTGAAACCTGAAGAAATACATAGATATGTTGCTTTAACATGAATTGTATTTACTTACAACATACATTGCTCTAACATGAAGCATACTCACATACAAAATATATTGCTCTAATAAGAGTACATTACAAATGATTTTTTATAGAGATAATGATAATTTGCAACAGTTAAATTTCCATTAATATATACCCAAAAAAAATTCTCATCCTTCTCTCTTAAGTCTCATTTGTCCTTGCATCTATACTTGAATCATTTGTAGCATTGGTTGACATTTGTCCCTGAAAGTAGGAAATTTATACAAGATTTAATATTTAAGATTTAAAACAATATATTGGTAAAAAACATTGTAAACAATATATGATAGTTAATGAAACCCACAACCACAAGTTTAAAACTGAAGTACTAACAACATAAGATGTAATAACATACAAAAGTAAATAATTTATGAAAGATTTAGGATTAAAACAAACAATCACAAAATCATCAAAATTATGTGTGCATTTGTTCATTTAATAACATATTCACTAAAATCATTAATTGAATAAGAAACACATAATTCAAGTTTGTCAAAATATTACCAAGCCAAAATAAGTATTGATGATGTTAGTTATACTTTATCCAAATGTTAAAAAGAATGAAGAGAAAATATAAACTTATGAACCAATTTCTTTTATGTAATATGATATCCAATAACAACATATGGTGCAATAACAAGCCAAAGTGAAAAATTTAGTGTAAGATTTAAGATTGAAATCCACAACCATGAAACCATTTAATATTATGTGTGCATTTTTCAATTCAATCCTTTTGTCACCAAAAACTTCATTTGAATAAAAACACACCATTTTGGACTAAATATTACCAAGCCAATTGAGTTGAATTAGTTGGTATTCTTACCTTCAAAAGTTAGAAAGCATATAAACTCATACCCCAATTTATTTCATTAAATATGAAATCCAATGTGCACTAAATAACGTTAATATTAGATGTATTAACAACCATAAAACTACATAAGATTGTATGCACACTTTCAATTTATTTCTCTCTTCACCAAAATTGTCAATTGAATAAGAAATACAACATTGAAATTGATCAAATATTATACCATCCAATATAGGATTCATAAACAAACAAATCAAGACACAATGTTTTTATTTATTTTGTCATTAGTTCCAACCACTCAAACCAATTATCACCACCTCAATCTAAAATACTAACATACAATGAAGGGAAAAAAAAAAAAAAAACAAAGTAAGCAACACAAGCCTTGAAGAGGGAAACATCTTAAAGTCCATATTTAGTCAATATTGAATTAAAAGTATAATCATGAAATAACATTACTATGCAAAACTAAAAAAAATGCCAAAAACCTAACAACATTTAATATTAATATCTTATAATTAGTAGTCTACTTCCAAAATATATTAATTAATATCAACCAATAGTTGTGCCGAAAAAAAAAAAAACCTTTTGGATAGAGGCCATCAAAGAAGTTAGTTGTTCTTGAATCCTTTGCTCCATCATTTGTTTCATCCTTTCTTCCATCCTTGCACATTCTACTTCAAACCTTTTTTCAAACTCATCCTCCAATTGTTGTCGTATACTATCTATCAATGAAGCATCATCAACTTGAGCAATATTTCTCTTTTGTGTAGCCTTTCCTCCATACCCTTTCCCTCTAACATATCCAGTTCTCTCACCAAGAATTGTGGCTAAAATTTGATCATAAGTTAACCTACTATCACTTCGTTGAGTTTTTTATTGCACCATCACCTCTTGGATGCGAACCTACAAATAAAGCGTCAATTTAGTGTAACAAATTGTAAAATGTGTGTTAACTTATTATAGACATTCAGCAATTGTGATTATAGATACATGGATTTCCTTTGATTGTGGATTTAACCATACCACTTCTCCTTCCTTGGTCTTTCAAGTATGTTGCAATTCCCACACTCAATTAGGCAGTGCTGCCTCCCAAGATATAGGGTCTCTCTACGATATATTTGCACATGAAGGATACATGTAATTAAAGAAAGGTGAAAATATAGAAAAAAGACGAATAATGTAAAGAAAGATGCATTCTTACCATTGACTCTTCAACTTTTGCAATGATTTAGGACCACAGTTATGCTTTTTAGTTTGGTTTTGCCTATTTGACTTATTTCTTTCACTTTTATTCTGTAAGAAAGTCAATATTCATTAAAACAATATAACTCATACTTAGTATGTAATTTAATCTTATAATGTTTGAAAGTGTTTTGTATAGTTTGCATAACATTTTGGAATTCTCTCTCTTTTCTCTCGTCAATGGGTTTAAATTTTTCCTAAACCACAAATAAATGCATGTCTTGATTTTTAATCCAAATAAAAATAAACTAATGTGACTTATGCATATATGTAACTCATTACCTTCACCTTTAACCAAATCCCTTCACCATGTTTAGCAACAATATCTTTCCAAGCACGATCTTTGAATGATACAGTTGTTCTCACAACTAATTGACAATAATTTGCAAGATCTCTAACCCCAAGTCCCACAACTCTGTTGATATGATCAAGAATGTGAACTTTGATTTTGCCACCAAACTTTGTCTTAAGGTCAACTTGTACAAATTTATAAATTTCTCTTGCCTTCTGTGGTACTGCAGGATGATGTGATCCATGAAAAAAAAATTATTAGATTTTGAACATAGTATATAAATTTTATTCGCATTACATAATATGCATGAAAATATACCTACACTACTATAGTTTGTGTGCGGGGAATCTTCATGTTGTCCATCAATAACGTGTAATGGAGGTTGTGGAGAAATTTTAGCTTGTGACTGAGGGGTTGGGAGTTGTGGATCAACTTGAGGTGTATGTGGTAGTGCCAAGAAGCATAAACTTGATGTCACTTCATCAGTACTATTAGGTCTACCTTGTCTAGTGGTGCAACCTCTTCCCCATCTTCTGCTTCCAAATCCTGTCATTTCCTAAAACATTGCATAATAAATACAAGTAACAATATTAATGTAAACATATATGAAGGACTTGAATGTAACATTACACATATCATCTTGTAAGAAATGTGGTATTCACTGTGTAATTACAATGATACATGAATGGCTTATAAAATATGAGGATGTAACAATCTATCTACTTAATTTTAGTTAGTCTTCTTTGTCATTGTTATCTCTTTCATCATCTTCAGAGTCTCCTGTGTCATTACAAAATATTTGACTATCTTTAATGTCACTATCATGTATTGTGCAATCATAAAGTATATCCTCTTTCACATTGTCCTCATTGAGTTTTCTATAAGGTGTGTCCAAATATGTAATTTGAAATAAATAATAACTGATTAAAGGGCAAATGTGTGTAAAAATATCTAATTTGAAACAAATAATAACTCACTAAAAGGCAAGTAGAGAATCATATTATAATGAAGTTGAAAATAAGGATTCAAGGTTTTCAAAAGTGGTCAGAAGGGCAAGCACATGGAACCATCTAAAAAATCTCTCCTGGGGCATCTTGGGAAAGTAGAAAACGCACTACTATAGCACAGAGACATATATGGGTCACCAATCGTCATCCAATCGTGTGAAAGAAAATGCAAAATATCATAAATCAACAGTAAAATATCAAAAGGTATTTTGGTAGATAAATGCAGAAGTGCAAAATTTTGAAGCTCAATAAACAAATCAACGGCTATAAGATACAATAATTTAACAAAATATGTAGAAAGTTCAATACTCGGCAGTAGAATGCAGAAACTAAATCTCAAAAATTAGAAAACAAAAATGAAATAAATACCTAAAATGTGCTTCTTGTTATGGCGGCTTGGAGGAAGAGACTTAGACCTTAAACTTTTCCAATGTGGCTTGAGTAGGTATGGGAGAGAGGCATGGCTAACGAGGAGGAATAGTATATTTCGAAGCGAAAGATGAAAGGGAAAAGGACAAAGGCACCAGTTTCAATTTGGTCAGTCCGATAAGGTGTTGCAGGTATAAAATATTAAGAGGGAAAACTTTTGGTCAGCAAAAATTTAAGAGAAGCAAGAAGGAACTGCCAAAATATTAATTACTAAAATTTTGAGATTTGAAAAGACGACAAACATGTATACACGTTCCAAATGAGCATAAATATTTTAATCTTACCAAATGATTATTTATATTTTAAATATTGAGAATTTTGATATAATTTTGACAATTTATTATTTATATATGAATTTTGATTTTTAACCATTTTACAAAGATTTTCCTTTCCAAAAATTTTATATATTAATATAGGCATTAGACATTCCATATTTTATATCTAATTTTTTATTATCAATTATATGAAGTTCATATTTTTTAAATATTGGAAGAGGTATATCTAACTATTATTTATAGCTTAACTTTATATGATTGATTTATCAAATTAATAAATTGACAAATAGTATTTCCATTAAATATATAACTAAATCATAACAATTGTTCGTGATTGTTTAAGCCAAAAACTTATCAAAGAAGATCATACAGCATAACGAAAATAGATAATTTTTTTGGATTTTGAGGATAAGCCTTTCACTTTTTTACCCATTGAAAGTGTAATAACCCAAGTAATTAGGATTATTAAGGCAACTGATAGTATATTATTCTGTTATGTAAATCAGTATAATGAGATTGAGGCTGGCTCAGTGGTCAGGCTCTAGACTGCATTTCCTCAGGACGTGGGTTCAAGACTGGGAAGCTAACCTCCACTGTTTTTTTTCTGGAGCTGCCACGTGTCCCTTCCCACAGTGAAAGGATGAAATTGCCCTTAGAGCTTTCCTTCTTTTTCCTCCCTCCTTCGTTCAGCCGAGATGCAGAAGAGTGAGAGAGATGTCGCAGGTTGCAGCTGGGAGCCACCGTGGTCATGCCTCCACCTCGCCTGAGCTGAGCTGCACCCCCGAGCACCACCGGCTACCTCTCGCCACCGTTCCAGCTGGAAAATCGCCACCTCTTTGGCGAAAACCACCATGAAGACGTAAGCTTCCCTGGCCGTTGGTGAGCTGTTTTCTTGGCGTGGCTTGGACGAGTTTTGTGCCTCACTTCTTGGCCGGCCATTCCCACCTGGAGTCGAGCTCGGTTGGCCGTCGTTGGAGCCATTTTTCCGACGAGACCGAGGAGCTCGAGCATTGGACATTTTGGGCAATTTGGTACATTTTTACTGGTTTTCTCTTCAGATTGAGCTTAGAAGTAGCATTTTCGGCCCATAAACAACGAATTTGAGCTCTAAAACCATGGATTTTGGCTACTTGTAAGAAGAATAGCTGACAGGGACCAAAATGAAAATTTTTGAAAATTTTGGGTTCTTGAGAAAATGGAAAATTGTTGACTTGTAATTGGTTCATATTAACTCTAGATTAATACCTTTAAGTTTCTGGGCATGAGAACTAGGAAATTGTCTTTATTTG
This sequence comes from Delonix regia, assembly GCA_037074485.1. NCBI lineage: Eukaryota > Viridiplantae > Streptophyta > Magnoliopsida > Fabales > Fabaceae > Delonix > Delonix regia. The sequence continues at coordinate 14,542,438 of CM073456.1, read as the reverse complement.
CATTAGAATGGAGGCTAGGGTTTGAAACAGGGACCAAAATGAAAAATTTGGAAAATATATGGGGCAGAAGTGTAAATTATCACACATTAAGGAATGAAAGATATAGAATCAAAGAGATGGGGGAGTTAGGTCCTAAATTAGGATAATGACCCGAAAGACAATTAATTCCTGCGTGAACTTCGGTGCAGGTAGATTGTAAGGACGATTCTGGCACCCCAGGGGGAGCAGCGTACCGCTTGTGTCAACCAGAGTTTAAGTGCACAGATAGCACCCTGAAACTCTTATTATGCCTGGGTTGTTCTTGCTTTAATTGTTTCCTAAATATAAATAAATTCTTTGTGATTCTGCCTTACCGGATTGGGGGATTTAAAGCAAGGGACCTTCTGTATGTGTTGAATGACTGTAACTACGGTATTGGACTTGTGATGTGATTAGAGGTGGTTACTAGCTAGTTATATTAGAAACAAAAATAATTTCCATATAATTTCATTTTTGTATACATGCTTGACGTAAATTCCTTTATTTTTTGGAGGATGACAAATGATAAGCCTTCGCGAGACGTAACTCACACCTGTTGGTTAGTTACCCTCGAGGACTGAGTGTCCTCGCCTATTGGTCAGTTACCCTCGAGGACTGAGTGTCCTTGCCTGTTGGTTAGTCACCCTCGAGGACTGAGTGTCCTCGCCTGTTGGTTAGTTACCCTCGAGGACTGAGTGTCCTCGCCTGTTGGTTAGTTACCCTCGAGGATTGTGTATCCTCGCTTGTTGATTAGATGCCCTTGAGGGTTGTGTACCCTCGCCTGTTGGTTCTTAGCAGTCTTTTTCCTGAATGCTTTTCACAAATTGATTGTTTATCTGAGAATGGCTGTTGACTTAATGTTTCAAAAAAGTAGGTTACTTAGCTCGACTGTTAAATTGCAAGCAAATGGATTTAAACACTGTTGCACTTTATTAAATTCTTGTTTATGTTAAAGCTTCTGTTTATATATGAAATGGTTTACTGACTTGGGGTGCTATCTGTTGGAAAATTTTTGGTCCCAAAGAGAGAGTTAGACGATATTCTGGAGCCGGCAGAGCATTGACCGAGGAGCCACGTTGAGCCGCTTGGTTTAGGTGCGAGACGTACCCTCTTGTTTAGATTATGAATTTGGCATTTTCTTTTTGGGATGTATATATATATTTAGATTGGTAGCCATTTCTGTATACGGGATTATTTTGTGACTACAGCTGAACCCGCCATGTTTTGTCTTATGTTGTATATAGTGGATTAGGCTGGTGAAAGCGGAGCTCCCCTATTTATGTATTGCCTTGCAGGACCTTGTAGAAATTTTGGGACGTCTTATTTACTGGGGAGGTGCTGCCGAAATTTCTACAGGTGGCCTCGTTTTGTATTGACATTTTCACCATATATATTAAGGCAAACGGTATTTATAGGTATTGGATATGTATGTTAACGATTGTCTCTCTAGTGTAGGCTTACAGGTCATGGGAATTTTCTCGTGATCTGTGCCGGTCCCATCCCAGAAATTTCGAGGTGTGATAGAAAGACTTTCTTCCCTTGTAAGCACATGGGAGGTACGCCGGGAAAGTGAAATGTTCGACAGATGACTACGTTTTGAAGAGTGTGTCATGAGAGCCAAGTCAAGTGAACTGAAACGATAGATGAATGAACTTTCTGAAGGGAGGCTAGCTAATCTATGGTGTGTAATGAATACTTCTCTATTTAGAATTAATAAAAATTAAATTTGTACTAAAAGTGTATTTTTGTTTTCTTTTAGTTGAAGATGGAAAGGATATACATTTTTAAAATACTTATTTTGTTTTAACTATTCTAAATACTTAGATTCTATTTATTGAAGTTATTCTTAATCATAATAGTGGAAAGGAATCTTAGAATTAATATTTATTATTTAAAAAGTATTGCACAAAACAAGGTATATTAAATTCTTATAAATATAAATTAATTAGGCTAGATTGGTGATCACACAAAGTATTTAAATTCTTATAAATATAATTTCTTAATGTTAGGTGACAATGGAATGCTTTTCATTAATCATTTTAATAATATAATTATGATAATATTTAAAAAATAAATTTTATACTTTCAGAAAAAAAATTTAGGAAAGTGATGTCAAATTGAAATAAAATCAAACAATAAAATTATGAAAATTGCTCACTTAAATATGAATGTATGAAAAACTTCGAGATAAATTTGGCAAATATTTAAGGGGGAAATTTTGGATAATTATTTTAATATCTGTCTTTTAAGAAGCATTGTTATCTTAATGATAGGTGAGATTGATATTCTGAATATTGCAGGAAAAAACAAGTGTTAGAATGGATAAGTTTTAAAACTTTACTTATTAAAAAGAGATCAATAAGATATGCCTTTAACTTTATAAAATATAAATTCAAACAAATTAATTCATATTAAAATATTTCAAATATTATGATAATCAATGCCCATAAGGAAGGAGAGGATGCTAAATAATTACATCAAATTTTTTTAGTTATTAAAACTAATGTGAAGATTAAAAACTATGGCTTTGATGAAATTTATTATTTTAATTTTATTATAAGAATTATTATTCGTTTTATAAAGTATATTTAACTATATATCTTGTATAATTATATTTTCCAATTTTATATTTACTTATTTAATAATTTATTATATTCAAGAATTTATAAAGGCAGTAGATAATAATCGAATAATTATATAATAAATTATTAAATGACATATAGTATCAATAATAAAAATATAAATATATCCCAAGTAAGTATTTATGAAATAATTAATATTTGTAAGTAAGGAGCTTTTAAAATTAAGATTACATTTGTATATTTGTGAGTTTGTTCTTAAAACTAAGGTTATAGTCTTAAAAAGAAAGTGAGTTTGTTCTTGAATGGTCAGATATTCTAATCAATGATCCTACGTGAGCTTAATATTAGTAAAGCCAGTGTTGCTAGCTAACTGAATATTATAATTTTTTTACATCTCTATTCTAATTTTCCTTATCTTATCGAGGAAGTTTAGTTTTACCCCACTATTTTCCTACACCTTCCCCCTGTTGGGAAGCCATTATATTATTATTATTATTATTATTATTTTGATCTAATTTACTCATATTAAAATTTTATAATTTTCTAGGGTGCCACACCTATAATCAGATGATGCATCGTCTCATGATCATTCTTATGAATTTTCTCAAGAATTTCTTTAAACCTTAGGTAGATGGTTGTTATTTATAATCATATTATAGAAGTTCGTATTTCAGAAACTATTTCTCAATTAAATATAATTGGTCAATTAGAACACATCACATAAAATCATTTTTTAGTGAGATGGAAAAAACACAAACAAGTGTGAAATGGGATATACAATTTTATATATCAAAATTTGATATAAATATGAATTCATTAAAGACTTTCCAATTATTTTATATTTTAAAAATTTTATTAAAGACTAAATAATGTAATGTTAATGGTAAAGATAACAAATTTAAAAGGCCTTAATTTTTTTTTTTTTTTACGGTTTAAAGTGATGGACTCTTCATCTCCATCTGATCATTCATATTCAATACACGTACATCTCAAAATCTTAGGGCAACTTAGAAGGGATTACATCATTGAGGACAATAGTAATTTTGAGAGCAACGGAGAATAAGTACAGCCAGCCATCAATGGATAAGGAAATTCCAAGATATTGTGTATTAAGGCCATAGCTAAGCAAATGGATTAGTCAAAATGGTGAATTATACCCTCATCAATAAAATATGCTTTTTGTGCTTTTATTAGAGCACATAATACAAATATATACATACAAGCATACATATATACATATATACATATTCAAATTTATATGTTTTAAAATTGGATCTTGCACCAAATTGAACTTCATGTCAAATGGACCCATGTACATTATTAACCTAAGGTTTCCTTATATTTAATCAAGACTTAATTGATGAAAAGGAAAACAATAAAATAAAATTGAAGATAACACTTTATCATAGTATAATGTATGCTAGTGAATGTACATTTACTCAATTTATTAGCAAACTTGAAATTTTAATGATACAATATTTAAATCATCTAGTGACTCAAACTCTTTATCCGGTACGATTTGAGGCATCTTAATTATATAATTAAATGAATATCATTGTTCTTTATTCACATTACAAGTTATATTATGTGTAAACACATGAACATGTTGTAATTTCAAAATTTTTTTATGTTATATTTTATTATCTAAAATTGAAAAATATTATTTGTTATGACCCTAATTTATTCCAAACTATATTTGATAATTAAGTTTTATATTCTCCACCACTCAAAGTGATATTGAGTTTAAATTAACATATACATTGAGAATAAGTTTTCTAATAAAATAAGTAGATATTTAAAAAATACACCTCCTATCCAATTCAATATAGTTAAAATATATTATTATTCAATAATTAAGTTTTATATTAATTATTATGCACATTTTTCCTATATCCATTTTTTTATTGGAACTACATTTGTAATTGTATAATAAAAAATTTATAATTATATAATAAAAAATTTATAATTATATAATACATAAATATAATATCAAAATTAAAAACAATACAAATAAATTTTCCTAATAATAGAAATAATTTAGCAATGATCACTTATTAAAAGTTGAACTTTTAGTGGTAATTACAGTTGGTTGCTGTTGGCTATATGAAAATTTTGGTGGCAATTTTCAGTAGTTGTCGCTATAAGTCAAACTATCAATGGTGACTATTAAACACAGCCACTAAATGTCACACTTTTAGTGGTGACTATAAACGAATGTCATTGGAAGTCAAAAGCTTTTAATAGCGACTTTCAAAAGTTGCCACCAAATATCATTTTGACAGTGATTAATAATCCCTACCAAATGCTTCACAAATTCTCTCCCTCTTAAAGAAACACTTAGTGGTAACTATTGGAAGTTGCCACGACCATTTAACTTAAGGTGGTGACTTTCATAGTTGCCACTAAAAGTCAAATTTCTAATGACAACTATGCGTGGTCATGACTAAAAGGTAGAAATTTTTTATAGCAATTTTGATTATTGTTAATGAAAATGTAATTTTATGTGACGGCTTTTGACATCACTACTAAATTAATACTTTTAACAGCAACTACCAAATGTTGCTGCTAAATATCAAAGTTTCGGAAAGTTGCCACTAAAAGTAATCACCAAAAGTGTTTTTTTTGTAGTGGTTGTTGATTTACAATCAGTAATAGACATTATCAAATCATTTCTACTATCATTAACAGTCATCCAACTAATTGTACTATGTGTACACACAAAAAAGAGTGTGAAAAGAGAGAATTGGAACATTACTCCGTCTAACTAAAGAGAATTTATGGTTGACATAAGTAAGGAAAAAAAAAATTGACATCTCACATGTAGCATTCTGAGCAGCTCGAATCACTGTTTTAAATTGAAGTTTATTATTTCAATAATTTCCTTTTGGAATAGAAAACAATATAAAGAGGTCAGTGATTTCTTAAACAAAAAAATAAAGTGATTTAGACCAGTCCCACATAAGTTAAATATATTACTACTGCTGCATCGGCTAGAAAGTTCCTATTTTAAGCTTAATTATTACAGAAAGTAAAAGACAATACATCTGCACATTGAACTTCAATGTTCTTTGGGTAAATTTTGAATGTGGAGTTGCACCAAGCGGGCGTTTATTGCTTGAAGCGGTCTTGCATTTATATAATATTCCTGCAAATTAAACAAAGTTTCAATGCTTGAGCATGCACACTACGTTTCCATTAAAATTGAAAAAGAAATCATAAATTAAATAATATATATTAATCTATTTAGTTCTAAATATAAATTAATATGCAGCATTTAACTCGAAAAAGAAAAACTTTAGAGCCCTTTGCCGATTACTGAGGACAATATTTTGCGATTAAATCTCAGTTTTACCAAATTAAGAGTAATAGAGAGCTATCTCTTAAAATATAAATTTTGATATGCAATAGAGAGTAGAGACTTAAAATTAAGACTCCTTACCAACTATCTATATCTATTAGAAACCTTGGAAGTGTTTATGAAAAATTGTGTAAAAATAATAGTCTAACACTCATGAATATATATATATATATATAGATATATAGTTTAAGAATGCAATGGATTTGATCATTGTGGGATATATAATTGAAACTTGAAAGCCTTAAATATCACTTACATCATGAACGGCAACTCGAAGCAGTCTAACTTGCTCCATTGAAACTGATTTCACCTGACGAATATAATGCAAAGGTATTTTGAAAACAGTAAATTATATATATACATCCTTAATAAAACAAGTAATTAATGATATGTATTCTCATATGGCAAAGTTAGATCAAACCTGTCTAACAATGGTCCACACCACATTCTCATCACAAGGGGGAGTGGTTAAGGAACCAATATATCTGTAATACAGCTTCTTATTTGTCTTCATGATCTGCTCAGGATGAACTACACCCATTGCTTTTTCTGCTTGCTTATTTTGTTCAGAAAAGAATTTTAAATCATCCGCTACCTTCAAATCAAATATTGTAGTCATCAGCATATCGGCACACGTGTATATATATATCTATATTAACGAATCACTGAGATTGATACAGTATTTTTAGTTTTATTATTAACTTTTTTACAGTCAAATGCACCATATATTTAAAGGAAGAGTAGCACCAAAAAAGTTAAAAATGGATTTGGGCTTATATTCCTTTTTTTATTTGTTTTTTTTCTCTATATCACCCATTAAAATGTATGATGCATTTGACTACAAAAAATTTGTAAGTGGTAAATATTTTTTTATTTACCGTTTGCAATAAAGGATCTGGCTGTCCCATTCTGTAAAGCATTCCAATGACGGCGATTCGTCCTGCTTCACTTTTGTGCACCATGTGTAACTCTAGAGGAAGCCTGCTCTTGAATATTATTTGAAAATATTAATTTATAGCAAATGCTCAACATTCCCTTCTTTATATGTTGATCTTAATTGTAAGAGCAAACCTAATTCACTATCTATGGTGGCTGTGGGATTATTTGGTGTTTGCTATGTATATCAAATAATGTGTAATTAAATTACCCGTTTCTCTGATTAATTACAGGATCATCGAATTATCTATAACTTACACTTTGACTTTTTGGATTTTTTTTTAAATATTAAGCATGGTTATTTCATCAAATAAAAGCGACATAAGCTTATAAGTACCGATCGATCTAATCGGCGAGGTTACGAATCCAAAGTTAGGTATTAAATTGTTTAGAGATATGTTATAAATTAGGAACAAAACTGAGAAATTTAATATCTTGTATTTATAACAACATTACCCTTCATCTTTTTCAAAAGACATGATCAATCTCTTTTATTTTCAAAAATTATAATCAATCTCTAATAACTTTTATATCTACATACTTAAGTAATATCTCTACATTACCCTTAATTTTTGTTTTAAAAAAAATAATTTTTTATGTTAAAACTAATATTTTTAAATGATTTTTTATGAGATATTAAAAGTAATATGAAAATATTATTTAAATATATGAATGTTTAAAAATTCATTACTAATTTACTATAATTTTTTTAAAATAAAAGAGATTAATTATACAATTTAAAAAAGATAAAAGATGATTTTGTCATAAAATAAAATAAAAAAATCATTAATTGAATGTAATATAAAGTAGTAGAAAAACATTAATTATTATTGTCAATGAATATTATAAGGCACTGATTAACAAAACCCTAAAAATAAAACTAAATAAATTCATAATCAGATGTAATGAAAAATGATTAAAAAAAAATATTATTATGTTCAGTAAGTGCGCATTAGTTAACAAAACCCTTAGAGTATATACCAACCAAAATCATAATTGACTCAAATAATACAATGCATGCGACGAACGGAAGAAGGACAAAAGCACCTTATGCCATTGATGGTGTGTTCGGAGGGAGAATGCCAGTGACACTGTTGAAGTAGGTATCTAGTTCCATTCATTAGAACATAGCCTGCGTCCCCAGGCCACTCGACCTGCATTCGCATTCGCAAATGATCAGATCATCATATATATATATATATATATATATATATATATATATATATATATATATATCAAACATGCAATAGGGGACAATTTTCTTTTCTTTTGTTAAAAACAAAACAGATAGAAAACAAACAAGGAATTAAAGCATTACATTACCCTAATGTCATGGCCAGAATTCTTGAGAGTGGCATTGGAGGGTCGATACTTGGTGTAAAGTTTGCTTAAACGGGATGTTAATTGAACCCTTCTATCGTTAAGATCAATGGGAGATTGCATAGTTCCATTCTTACACATGTTCCATTCTGGTCGAATGTCACCCCAGTGGGCAGGCCCCTTCTGGCTTCTTGGATCATAGTTAAACTCATCAGACGACGACGTCGCAGGGCAAGAGATCAAAACAAGTGCCATGAACAGATTGCAAAGGAAGGAGATATGGGCTTTAGGGTTTAGCAGGGCCATTTTGGTTTTAGGGTTTAGATAAATGATTGTGGAGGCAAGAGTGGTAAGAGCTATTTATACAGTGGTGAGCTGAGTTTTCAAGTTTGAATGGGCAATTTGGCATTCACTATTTGACTGTGTTATTGAGGAATTACCAATGCAGTTTGAAAACATGGGAAATAGCTAAGTTTTAGGAGCAAGGACTTAGGAGTAGAGGCCAGCTCATTGATGAACTCCTCAGTTCCCCCTCTTATTCTCATTTCTCACTTTGTGAAATATGTCTTAATTAACCACGCTTTTGTGAAGTTTTTTTTTTTCAATTAAGTTTCGTTTAGAGATTGGGATTTTTTTTTTACTGTGCTTCTCTGAATAAACATAATTAACAGTATGAAAAATAAAACTATTAATACTTATAAATTCAATTTGTATCTTTTACTGTTATATTAAAAAAAATTTGTTTTTCATATGAATTTTCTGATTTCCTTCTGTGATTGTATATATGTCAGTTTATATGTATGTTGTGAATATTCCATCCCTATTTACTTTTAATTAATTAATTCACCAATTAATTAATAATTAAACAAATAAAAAAAATTAAAAACAATTAAGACTCAAATGACATTTTTAATTGGGGGACAAGTTAAAATTAAAAATAAATAATGCAAGGACTTTAGGACAACAAAATAAAAATTTAAAAATAAAAAAAATTAATTAATAATAAATTAAAGTAAAAATCATGAAAAAATAATAATAAAAAATATAAAAATAGAAAATTAAAAAACCCAAAAATGAAAACTAATGGTGATAATAATAAAAATTAAAAAAAAAAAACTGCAACTATCACAAATGGAAAAAATAGGGATGCAACCTACTCTTACCTGATGAAGCTGCAAAGGAAAGCTGGAAAAAGGGAAAAGCAGACGAGGCAGAGAGGCTCAGGGAAAGGAAATTTCGGTGGAAGGGTTTTTCTCTGATAAAAAGAGACCAGAAGGAAGAAAGAAGGGGACTGGTGTTTGGTCATGATAAAAGAAGAGGCTGAGTGGCATTCAAAAAGCGGTCTCTGTAAAAAGAGAAAAGAGAGAGAGAGAGAGCAGAGAAAGGAACTCAACCTTTGAAAGAAACGAGCCTGTTTTTCTCTCCTTTTTAGATCGATAGGTTTGCTGGTTCTTTGGTGACGCCTTAGGTCAATCTCATTCAACTGTGATGATGTTTGGTATAGACCATTTTAGAGAACTTATTAGCCATCATGAAGGTGCTCCTTCATTCTAATGGCCACTCTTCCAGCTACAACTTGGGATTCTGTAGTAAGCAACAAGCCTTTGTCCCATTTTGCAGCTGCCAATCTACAAGTTCATCAGACACCCAAAATAAAAGATGTCCCAGAACCTGATTTTGACTCTACACAGGGAAATGAAGAAATGGCAAATGGGCATGCAGAAACGGGGAAGGAAGGTGCTTCTAGATCTCGGGTTTCTCCACTAGAATCGCAGGAAGAACGAGAAGAACGTCTTCTGCTTGCACTGTTGCCTTATTATCTGCCCCCACTGCCTCCCTTCCCACCGTTCTCACCCTCTCCTCCAGGTGAGAAGGTACGTGTACCACGACGTCATTCGATTGGGCGATCTGGAGAAGCTCATTGATTGTTCCAATATTCAGCCGTATACGATTAACGAAGCAAAGGTGATATTCTTAAACCAGAGGCCACAGTCAAGATCATGCAAAAGTTCTGCCAACGTTTGCTGCACCTGTGACAGGATTCTTCAGTACTCCTTCCACTTCTGTTCTCTCGCATGCAAGGTAGATCATATGGTGACGGAGGAGACCGTCAGAGGGAGAGGAAGCCAAAGTGGACCTCTATTTTCGGGAGTGAAGAAAAAGAGGAAGCAACAGTGAGAGGAGAATGGGAGTGAGAGATACTAGGAGGATGGAGAATTACAGATGCAAAGAAGAATAGAAGGGGCAGAGCACAAGTGCTCCCTGTTTTAGATGTTAAAAACAGGGCATGATGAAGGCTAACCCCAGAAAGAGATGGACGAAGAAGAGAGAAAAGGGAGAGGGAGTTAAGAGTGAGAGCTGACCAAGAAGAAACAAAACTAGAGAACATTGGGAGAGCGTTGAAGAGGAGCAGCGTGTGTCAATCTAAACAAGAATCAATGAGGAGAAGCGTTCAGAGATAACTTCAAAGGGAAAGAATAAACCAAAAAATGGAGACAGCGAACACAAAAAGAGAAGGAAGAACCAGAAGAAAACTCGGGTAGTGAGGTAAGAAAGAAACGAGAACGGAGCATATGAGAAAGAGAGGAAGCTAGTGAAACGAAGAGAAAAGGCTCACGGAGAGAGTGAGAATAAAAGAGCGCCTCAGTGAGCTGGAGTCGAAAGAGAGAAAAAAAAAAAAACGAGAGATAAGAGACAAAGATGAAGAGAAGTTGAGCATCTGAAGCTGAAATAAAGAAGAGATTTTAGGACTAAGAGAGGACCTCAACATTTGGTTCTGGCTGGGATGGCTGACAAAGACGAAGCCTTGAAGACGGTGTTGAAGGAAGTTGTGGACTTGGAAAACGTACCACTTGAGGAGGTTTTTCAGACACTAAGGTGTGATTCAAATGGGCTCGCAACGGAGGCTTCTCAAGAGAGGTTGGCCATCTTTGGGTACAACAAACTCGAGGAGAAGCAGGAAAGCAAGGTTTTGAAGTTCTTAGGATTCATGTGGAATCCTCTCTCTTGGGTCATGGAAGCTGCAGCGATCATGGCCATTGCTTTGGCCAACGGAGGAGGAAAACCTACTGATTGGCAAGACTTTGTTGGAATCATCACACTCCTTCTTATCAATTCGACAATAAGTTTTATAGAGGAGAACAATACAGGCAATGTTGCTCAGCTCTCATGGCTCCTCTTGCACCTAAAGCTAAGGTCCTTCGAGATGGGAAATGGGTTGAAGAGGATGCAAGTACTCTTGTTCCTAGTGACATAATTAGTGTCAAACTAGGAGATATAATTCCTGCTGATGCTCGACTCCTTGATGGTGATCCATTGAAGATTGATCAGTCTGTTCTTACAGGTGAATCTCTTCCTGTGACGAAAGGACCAACTGATAGTTTTTATTCAGGTTCTACATGCAAACAGGGGGAAATAGAAACAGTTGTTATTGCCACAGGAGTTCATACCTTCTTTGGCAAGGCTGCTCATCTTGTGTATACAACTAATCAAGTAGGCCATTTTCAAAAGGTCATGACTGCTATTGGAAATTTTTGTATATGTTCAATTGCGGTGGGAATGATCATAGAGATTATTGTCATCTACCTAATTCAACATCGAAAGTATCGTCCTGGAGTTGACAATTTACTGGTGCTTTTTATCGAGGGATTTGATAGCGGAATTAGAACATATAATTAAATATAATTATAAATTGAGAGAATAAATAAATTAATAATATGACCTGATGAAGATGACATTGTTGATATGAATATTGGTTGAGTCTAATAAGTTTAACCCCTAATGCCTAAGAGCGTTTCTCTGAATATTTTGACGGAGAGAGAGAGTGTAACAGATTTAGTATGTAAAAAATGAGGATTTCAATGTGTTATTTATAGAGTTTTATTTTAATAATATAATTAATTAATATTATTAAAATAAAATCCTTCATAATCTTTAAAACAATTTCTCATTTAATTAATCAATCAAAATTAAGCCTATTAAATCTCTCTCTGGGTAACAATCACAAATTAGTAATCTGAAAGGATGATTACTAATACTCTTGAGCTGTGGGTTAGGTTTATACCTAATGGGCTTATGGATAATCGAATCCATCATCGATTATCCACAAATTAAAATAAAACTCAGTCCATTCATAGTTTATAAATTATAACATTAATTACTTAATTTAGAATTAACAAGATACTAATCTAATAAAATAGTTAATGCTAATCCATAAAATATTAAAATTATTCTAACAATTTTCGACTTGGATAACATTAATTAAATTATTAGATCAATAAATGAATAGCTAATTAAGCATAATAATGTTCACATAAACACACGAATGTGTGTATATTTATAACCATACAAGATTTAGTGGTGAAACTATACACAAAGATTACTGAAACCGATAGGGAATCAAGTGATATTGACATTTCCATAAATAAGTTTCATTATCTAAATTGAATGGAATACAAAGTAATATTCAAAATTGTCAAGTAACAATTCAAAATCCCTTAAGAATTTAATTCAGACTCTCACTAAATCAAGGCTACATCAAAATTTTCAACAACGCCCATGTAAGTCATATGATTCTTAAAGAATCCTACAGGTAAGCCTTTGGTCAATGGATTTGCCAACATGTGTTCACCAGAAATGTGAACCAAAGGAGTTTGAGATTCAACAATGTTTTCTTTGACAAATAGGAACTTAACATCGAAGTGTTTAGTGCGACTGAAGTTCCTATTATTCTGAGAAAAGCTGACAGCAGACAAACCATTGCAGTAATGGTTAGAGGTCGTGATATAGAATCAACCAAATGCATGCCAGATATCAATTTCCTCAACCATATGGCCTGGCGGGTAGCCTCATAACAAGCGATATATTCTGCCTCCATAGTCAAGGTAGTTGTTACTGATTGCTTACAACTCTTCCACGATACAGCTCCTCCAGACATCATGAAGATGTGTCCAGAAGTGGATTTGCGATCATCCACACAAGATGCATAATTAGAATATGAATAACCCACAATTTCAAGTGGCTTAGATCTTCTAAAAGTAAGCATGTGATGCTTTGTACCTTGTAGATACCTCATAACTTTTTTCACAACCCTCCAATGATCAGGACCAGGATTACTCAAGTATCTACCAAGCACACTGACAATGAAAGCAATATCAGGTTGTGTGCACACCTGAGCGTACATAAGACTGCCAACAGCAGATGTATACGGAATCTTATTCATTTCAATTTTTGAATTATCATCATTGGGACAAGATGATCTAGATAACTTTTCACCTTTCTATACGGGTGCAACACAAGGAGCACAAGTATGCATGTTAAATTTCTTTAGCACTCGTTCAATATAGGTTGTCTGAGATAAACCAAGAGTTCCATAAGATCTATCACAGTGAATATGAATTCCCAAGATAAAAGAGGCTTCACTAAGATCTTTCATGTCAATGTGGCATGACAAAATGTGTTTGACCTCATTCAACATGGTTAATGAGTTACTGGCTAGGAGTATGTCATCAACATATAGAACGAGTATCATAAAGTTGTCTTTATCAAATTTCTGATAGATACATTGATCAGCAATGTTCTCTGTAAAACCAAGTGAGGTGATTGTCTGATCAAATTTCAAATACCACTGTCTTGAGGCCTGTTTAAGCCCATAAATGGACCTTTTCAGCTTCCACACTAAGTGTTCTTTCCCTGCTTCAGTGAATCAATCAGGTTACATCATATAAACATCCTCAAGTAAATCACCATTTAAGAATGCAGTTTTGACATCCATCTGATGAAGTTCAAGATTCAACTGTGCAACAAGAGCCATTACAACTTTGAAGGCATCTTTAGTAGACACATGTGAGAACATTTCCGTATAATCGATCCCTTCTTTCTGATTATAGCCTTTAGCTACAAGTCTGGCTTTGAATCTTTCAATTTCACCATTGGCCCCTCTCTTAGTTTTAAAGAACCATTTGCAACCAATGGGTTTACAACCATCTAGTAACTCTGTTAATTCCCATACATGATTATGAGACACAGAGGACATCTCATCATTCATAGCCTCCAACCACTCAGATGAATGAGATTCTGACACAGCCTCGTCATAAGAAACTGGATCTGTGCCATCAACAATGTCTGACTCAAATTACTACAAGTACAATATGTAGTCATCTGAAATTGCAGGTCTACAAATCCTTGGTAATCGTCTCAAATTAAGAGCTGGTTCTCCTATATCAGTTATTGGAGCTTCTACAATGGGATTAATCGGATTCTCAATAAGGGTGTCATCTCTAATATTATAATCTATAGGTAGAAATGACAATGATGGCGTGGGTAAAATGATATCCACACAATGCAGGTTAATTACTCTAGGGATACCACTCCCACTATCCAAGTCATCCTCAAAATAGAAGGCTCTGTCAGATTCAATGACATTGGTAGTGTGACTAGGACAATAAAATCTGCATCCTCTGGATCTTGAATAATACCCAATGAAGAATCCGCTAACAGTCCTAGAATTAAGTTTCTTGAGCTGCAGATTATAGGGTCTCACTTCTGCTCTACAACCCCACACGCGAAAGTGCCTCAAACTAGGCTTCTTAACAATGAAAAGCTTATACGATGTCTTTTCAATAGACTTACTCGGAACTTGATTCAAGACATAGGCTGATGTCTTAAGGGCATCACCCCACAGAAATTCTAGTAACGAAGAGTGATTGATCATGCTTCTGACCATGTCCATCAATATGCAATTACGCCTCTCAGCAACTCCATTTTGTTGTGGAGTGCCAGGCATAGTATACTGAGCTTCAATTCCTTGCTCCTGTAAGATTAGAGCAAATAGTCTAGGGTTTCTCCCGGTTTCAGTATACCTTCCATAATATTCTCCACCTCTGTCTGATCTTACACTCTTGATTACCTTTCCAGACTTTAATTCAACGGCAGCCTTAAATGCTTTAAAGGCATATAACGAGTCAGATTTTTCATGCAACAAATCAACCTAGTCGAATATGGAATAGTCGTCTATAAAGGTTATGGAATATTTGTAATTGCCCATAGCAGAAAGAGTAATTGGTCTGCTAATGTCTGTGTGGATCAATTCCAAAATAGCCTCAGATCTATTAGCCCCTTTCTTCTTAGCTCTAGCGGGAAGTTTTCCCTTAATGTAGTCAATACAGGATTCAAAGTTAGAAAAGTTTAGGTTATGCAATATTCCTTGCCTAACCATTCTCTCCAATCTCTCTTTTGAGATATGACCCAAACGCTGATGCCATAACATGGAAGAGTTCTTATCAATTCTTCGGCGTTTGTGTCATATGACAGCATTAATTAATGCCACAGAAGTGGAATCTGAACAAACATTCATATTTAAGCAATATAAACTACTTATTAATCTAGCAGTTCCAACAATGACTGAACTAAAGTAAATATCAATTCTGCCTTTTCCTTGCCAAAAGGAATATCCATCTCTGTCTAACACAGAATTTGAAACTAAATTCCTCCTTGAAGAAGGTACATAGACAATGTTATTTAAAGTTAAAGTATGTCCAGAGTACAAGTTCAAAACTATAGTTCCTATGCAATCCACTGCAGCTGAACTTCCTTCTACTCCCAGAATGGTCTTTTTTCTCTCATTTGGGCTCCTCCTGTCTCTGAGCCCTGCAAGAAATTAGTTACATGAACAGTCGCTCCAAAATCCAACCACCAAGTGTCCATAGAGGTTTTAAAATTATTGGATTCAAGACAAACTAGAGCCAAGGGGGCAATTTCAGGAAAGATACCTTCTTTCTCACGTTTGTACTTCAGCTTAAGGCAATCTGAGATCTTGTGGCCAGGCTTCTTACAGTAATTATAATCACCCTTAAATTTCTTCTTACCCTTATTCTTCTTATTGTTCTTCTTAATCTCAAAGAACCTTTTACCATTAGGCTTGCCCTCAGGTTTTTTTCCTTTAAGTTTCTTATTTCCTACCTTGCTTGATGAAGCATGAGAGATGTAGTTCACTAAATAACCACGTGAATTAGATTTCTTTAATGACTCCTCCTCTTGAGTCACGATGGATATCATCTTATCAATGGTCCATTCAGCTTCTTACGAGTTGTATGTGGTTCTGAGAACCTCATATTTTACTAGAAGAGACTGTAGGACTTTGTAGACAAGATAACTCTCACCCAGGTCCACATTTAGAGATTTTAGCTTGTTGAAGTAATTCACCAGCTTCATCATATACTCGCGTACACCAGACACTCCATCATAATGAGTGTTATATAGTAGCAAAAGATAATACGCTTTCTGCATCTTGTTGAACTTTTTAAACTTTTCACTCACAGCCTTAAGGTATTCCACAGCGGTATCCTTCTCAGGAATGCTCTGTCTTATTGTTTTCTCAATAGTATATTTTATGACCGTCAAACAGATCATGTTGGATTCATACCACTGCTTGTGATAAGCTCTGTTAGGAGCACTAGACTCAGCAGTGAGATCTGCTGGTTTTGGATCTCTCATGGCCAAATCCTTCTTGGAGATGATCAGGTACATATTGAAGGACTCATGCCAATCATCATAATTCGTCTCATTCAGAGTTTTTACCACAGATAGTTACTAGGACACAGAAGCTGATGAAACAAAATCAGGAAATATTAATTATGTCCTAAAAACATAATCATAAAACACAATTTCCTTTACAAATTTTAGCTTATGCAACTGTATCATCAAGATATGTATTATAATCCCACTTAAAGTCTTAGATTATAACAAATCAAGAAAGAAAACTCATATGTACTAATGATTTGGCCATAAAGAGAAATAACAAAATGCATCCATTATTTCCATATTGATAGGATATAAGAAACAATGAAGGCATTGGATAAAAATGCTGCAAACCATTCGCAAATGTATTTATTCCACAGAATTATATTAATAATGTCACACCGATAGGGTATGTCCATTATCAATATAACATGTATATACACTCTCTCTTGTGGACTCACTGTAATATTTAGACTCTTCCTTGATGATGGTAAGTAAATTATCCAAAATTATTGGAAATTAAGTGACAAATGCGATATAAATTTATTTATAAAACAGACATATCAACATGATTGAGCCCAAGATAGGCGAGCACACAATCATTAGGTGTATGTGACCCAAAGTTATGACAAATTTCACAAATGGTTTATTCCCTTTTAAGGCACGTGTTTAAATTAGAAATAAAATATAATGATTAATACAAAGAAATTAATTATGATTTATTTACACATAATTAGGGAAAATGAGCTAACCATATTGTCCCATATTATGTCTAGTCTAGGCATAAATTTTCTCGGATCAGAATTCCTTATCTAAATATGTTAAGGCCCTTAATTTTCTTCAAAATTTCAAAACTCTTATTTCTAGGGCTTAAAAAATTCTAAAAAAATCACTATAATTTAGATCAAGGCGAGTAGAGACAATTTCCAAATTTTGAATTTCATCTGACCTACGGTGAGCTCCCACGTGCCTACGCGCACCGAACTTCAACCTCTGGCCGATCGATTTGACCGGCTAGAGACCCGACGAGTACCCAACTGTAACCCGTCATTTTCAAGGATTCAGAACTCCAAATAGCAACCTTTCTTATCATCGTTCAATGATCTGCAACTTCCCAATGGTTATATCAAATGAATCTATCCCAGTTCAGCAAAAAACCACTAAAAAAAATTTTGGATTCCAACGTTAGTTCTTTCGTTCGTTGTCGACAACGAGAAGTGAAGTGAAGTGAATATAAAATCCACTCTGGCTTTGATTTGATAGCTTCGAATGGCAATAGTAAAGTGAATGAACAAAAAAAAGAGAAACTTTATGCCGTTGAATTCTTATTCTTGCTGAAAAAAAGTTTCTGTTAAAGATGGTGGGTTTCGACGATTACCAACCAAAAAAATTGAACAAAAGCCACTGATCGCAATAATTATTATTGATTACCGAATAACAATAATAATACATGCATTAAAATGTCATTAGCCACAGTAAGATAAAATTTGTCTGACGAAATTGAGAGAAAAAATTTATGATCATAAAATCATAGGCTCTAATACTATTTGATAGCGGAATTAGAACATGTAATTAAACATGATCACAAATTGAGAGAATAAATAAATTAACAATCTAACCTAATGAAGATGACATCGTTGATATGAGTATTGGTTGAGTCTAATAAGTTCAACCCCTAATAACCAAGAGCGTCTCTTGGAGTGTTTAAATGGGAAAAAGAGAGTGACAGATTTAGTATATAAAAAACTAGGGGTTTAGTGTGTTATTTATAGAGTTTTATTTTAATAATATAATTAATCAATATTATTAAAATAAAATCCTTCATAATCTTTAAAACAATTTCTCATTTAATTAATCAATCAAAACTAAGCCTATTAAATCTCTCTCTGGGTAACAATCACAAATTAGTAATTTGACAAAATGATTACTAATACTCTTGGGCTGTGGGTTGGGTTTCTGCCTAGTGGGCTTGTGGATAATCGAACCCATCACCGATTATCCACAAATTAAAATGAAACCCAGTCCATTCACAATTTATAAATTATAACATTAATTGCCCAATTTAGAATTAACAATATACTAATCTAATAAAATAGTTAATGTTAAGCCATAAAATATTAAAATTATTCTAATAGGATTCCCATAGCCTTACCTATTGTTTTGTTTGTGACAATGGCAATTGGATCACATGGCTTAGCTCAGCAGGGTGCTACTACTAAAAGAATGACAACAATAGAAGAAATGGCAGGCATGGATGTATTGTGCGGTGATAAAACAGGAACCTTGACATTGAATAAGTTAACAGTTGACAAGAATCTTATTAAGGTTTTTGCAAAGGGAGTTGACATAGATACTGTTATTCTCATGGCAGCTCATGCCTCCATAATGGAAAACCAAGATGCAATAGATACTGCTATTGTAGGGATGCTGGGTGATCCAAAAAAGGTAAGGGCTGGTATTCAAAAAGTTCACTTCCTTGGCCATTCAATCCAACTGATAAGTGGACGACTCTAACTTATATAAACAGTGAAGGTAGAATGCATCATGTTAGTAAAGGTGCACCAGAGCAGATTTTGAATCTCACGCACAATAAATCAGAGATAGAACGCAGAGTTCATTCTGTCATTGATAAGTTTGCAAAAAGAGGACTACGATCTATTACAGTTACCTACCAGGTGAAAGAACAGAGCAAAGGACAAAGAAGATGATTCGATGGAGTGAAGAGCATAGATGCGAAGGTAAAGCTAAAGTTGCATTTGAATGAGGTGAGTTTCAATGCTCCTCTTGTTTTTATCTATTTTTGTTTGATATATATATATATATATATATATGTATGTATGTATGTATATATATTTGGGTTGGGTATTGGTTCGTTCTTAACGTGATTCCAACCGAAAGCTCCATTTTAAATTAAGATAATTAAATTTTTATTATTTTATTTTTAGTTGCCACTTGGGATATAAGTCCCCTTTAGACATTTCAAAACTAACTAATAGAGGCTGCATGAGATACTAATTTCCTTAGGTTTTGAAAGTAAATAGATGATTTCAAAATCAAAATCATAAAAATAAAAATCGTAAGAAATCCTAAATAACTTCTTTCGCATTTCGGGTTATTGTATGAGATTGTTGATCTCCTCAGGCACTCAAAAGTTAACGAGTAGAAATCGCGTGAGATCATAAGTTTCCTTAGGTTTCGAAAGTCAATATCTATTTTCACGAAGATGGAATAATTTCTAAATAGAAAAGGGATTTATTTTGCCTTTTATTTGTAATTAAAAATAAAAAATATATTTTCATTATAAGTTAGTTTTTTAAAATTAATATAAAATCCAAAAATCTAAAAAAATTTCAAAATTGAGAAAATGAAAGGAGCGAGGAAATGATATTAAATCGATTTCGTAAATTAAAACACACAAATTAAATTCCAGTCCTGTTTGGTTCACAAAAATCTATTCAATTTCAACTATTATGGTCTTTTCACATAAACATAAAAACACCTAACAGACGTGTCATTTTGGTTGAACTACGTGGACTTTGATTCCTATTACAGGGTACGTAGGCCTTATGCTTTCATCCTAGGACAAGTCCACCCTTTGTAAATACCTATTTGTTTGCTTTTATTATTGTTGTTTTTGTCTTCTCTATTCAACGAGCGTGCAAGTCAATAAAAGGATAATTGAGATAAATTTAAGGTCATATTCTATCTCATTTGACTAATTTATAGTAACCGTCCTCATGGACAAATGTTGTGGGATACCTAACACCTTCTTCACACTTAAATAGACTATCGACCTCATCTCTGTTTTCACATACCGCTTTGCCTTTTTTTTTTTTTTTTTTACATTGGTTTTCCAAAATTTTTCATTAAAAATTATAGTGGCAATTCTAATAAATTGATTTTCAAAATTTATTTTGAAAATTAATTTTTATCACTTTTTAAATTTCCGTCGAAAGGTCGATTACAACATATGTAATTCCCAAAGATTTGATTCTGATTTCTCTCTCTCTTCCCAAACATAATTACATTATAACTTTCAACTCTCTCTCTCTCTCTCTCTCCAATTTCTAATAAATATTTGAGTTATATATAAAAATTAAATAATATTAATTATCTTTAAAAATTTTGAAATCACCAATGTATATAAAGTTTGTACAAGGAAATTTTTTGTATGAATAATTTTATTAAATAATTTAATTAGAGGTCTGATTGACTATGCCTATCATATTTCTTAATGTTCATTTAGAAGCATGTAATTTATTTTTAGTTAAAAAATAAAAAATTTCCTTATAAAACGTTTCATAGAAGAAATGAAAACTTCATATAAATTAATATCATTTAATTTTTTTTAATTCAACTAAAATAATTGTTGCAAATTGGAGAATTATCATGAGTTACAAATAACTTCTGTTAAAATTTGTGAAAACTAATTATTTTGTTGTTAAAATAATTGCACTGGTTTCTCTGGTTTTTTATGTAATATTTCTTTTTGGTTATACTAATAGATCTTTGGCAAAGCACAAATTCAAAAACAAAAGTCGGTGACTTACGCAGACAAGAGAGCAATTTTGACTAGTCTCATATAACATTTCCCCTTCATTTTTCTTTTTATAGGAGATAGGAGTAAATATTGCAATTATATATGTTGACATGACATAAAAGCCATTCAATTAGTGTCATGTATCTAGCTAACGGGCAACATTATTATACAATATTATTCTTGTTACAGTAGCTAGATATTCATATTTTAAGCTTACATATTAAGTTATATGTAATATAACTTAATTATCTGGGGGATATTCTGGTACTTGGAGTTGCACCAAGCGACCATTTAGTGGTTGCAGTGGTCTTGCATTGGTATACGATTCCTGCAAAGTAGACGCTTTAAGTATTAAACACTACATCTCCAGAAATTTGAAAAGAAATGTCATAAAAAAGTTATAAATAATTTTTTTAATTGATAAGTGAACTTTAATTTATTCTAACATTTTTTCAATTTGAGTTGCTAATCATAAACAACAAATGGAATGTTGCCCTTCCAACTTAATTTTATCGAAAAACTAACTTCAAAATTAATAATATTTGGACTTTGATATAATATATCATCTATGATTTAAACTAATTTTGCTACCTAATAACATTTAAATCAGTAATTTGTCAATATTAATATTAAATATTGGATAAAATGAATAATATTATAAGTTTTTTAATGATTGATATACATTAAAAAAAAAAGTAATACATAAAGGACCAAGTTAAAAATATATATGGGAACCAAATTAAGATTTTTTTCAATTAAAGAAAATTTATAATTTATTATGTACATGTGGATTAATAGTATTTAACACATTTTTAAAAAGTCTGTTTGCAGCTAATTTTGAATTCAGTAGATATCAGTTAATTAGTCCTTATTGCTAGCTCCTTACCTTTCTGGGATTGGTTATCTCAGTCTGACCAAGACAGTGATTAGGAGTATTTTATCAGAAGAGATTTAGTTGTAAGAAATATTATTGGGTATACATTGAAGATGTCGAACTTAAACCAATACATAAACAAATAAAATTTGGATCATCAACATTAAAGTTAGTTATGTATTTAATTTCAATAAAAGTTATTTTTTTTAAGGTTTTGATACTTGATAGACGAATGTATAAGATATAATCAACAACTATAAATGATTGATGAAGTCACAGTTTAATCATTTTTTGTCATTTTTCTTGTCATATATTATATACTATCATTAAAATAATTTTTAAAGCGCTAAAAATTGAAAGGTGTTTGTATAAAGTTCTAGAGTCTGGGTATCACATGCTCTTGATGAAAAGTAAGTCCTTGAAATCGTTAGACAAATGAAAGTCATAATTATTATATAACTTACGTCTCGAACGGCAACTCGAAGCAGTCTAACTTGCTGAA
Organism: Delonix regia; assembly: GCA_037074485.1. Lineage (NCBI taxonomy): Eukaryota > Viridiplantae > Streptophyta > Magnoliopsida > Fabales > Fabaceae > Delonix > Delonix regia. The sequence goes on along the minus strand of CM073456.1, from coordinate 14,519,791 downwards.
ATGAAACTGGTTGCACCTGATGATCAATCACGCAACGATGAGAACAGTATACGTACGGTACATCCTTATTATAAAAATAATTAATCAACATATTCTCTTAATCAAGACGATAAAGTTAGATGAAAATACCTCTCTGACTACCGTCCACACCACATTCTCATGACAAGGAGGAGTTGTTAAAGAACCCATATATCTGTAATACTCTGTCCTATTTATCTTGATAACTTGCTCTGGATCAACCACACCCAATTCTACTTTTTCATCCCTGTGCTCTGCGATGTACTCTAAATCATCTGCTATCTAGAAATGATCATATATGTATTCGTAGTCAGCATCAGTCACACATGCACAAACACGAACAAATTAAAATGTGAGCGTATGTGTATAAACATATTGTCTTTACCGATTGCAAGAAAGGATCCGGCGACTCGATTTTATAAAATTCTGCAATCACGGCAATTTGTCCTGCTTCACTTTCGTGGACGAAATGTATCTCTAGATCAAACCTGCGTATGAAAAATTAATTGAGAATATTAAAGTGAATATTTGCCTCCAGGAAATAATCTAAGGTTTGATTCTAATAGGACAAAAAAAATATTATCAAAGATTTAAATTAAGAGAAGAGAGATAAATTCTTATAATAAAGTAAGTTAACTTTTATAAATTAAAAAATTAAATTAAAAATATAAGATAAAATTATGTATAAAAATTAAAATTTTAAAAACCTAAAGAGGGTGAGTGCCTCCCGCACTCCCTTATATTCATCTCTGGTCCTTCCTAACTGATCGAGCTTTTTGTGTTTCGTAGTTAGGTTTTATATATGCTAAGCCATGAATGAAAAGAGCACCTTGTGCCATTGATGGTGTGTTCGGAGGGAGAATGCCAGTGACACTGTTGGAGAACGTACTCAGTTGCATTTATAAGAACATAACCTGCGCCCTCAGCCCACTCCAACTACGCATCATTCCCAAATAATCAGACACTTGTTCATTAACTTCCAACCAGAGAAATTCAGATAGGAATATGCATAAAATAAAAATGAAGCTCAGGATCATACATATTTTCACTCCTCTTGTATTATTACTTTATTTTAAAATGCATTAATTGTATATTTGACAAGATCTAGAGCAGAAGGGGAGAGAGGTCTTTATAGTGTTACCTTAATATCGTGGCCAGTACTCATAAGAGTGGCATTAGAGGGATGATAGTTGAGTTGAAGGGTGCCTAAAAGGGACGTTAATTGAAGGCTTGCATGGTCGAGATTAATGGGAGATTGCATCGTCCCATTCTTACACATGTACCAGTCGGGTCGAATGTCTCCCCAGTGATCCGGCCCATTCTCGCTATTCGGATCATAATTAAAATCATCATCACTCTGAGCCTCTGTGACCAACAATTAATAGATATATTATTCCATGTCCCAGATATCATGTGAAGCATGAAAAACTTACATAAGCCTACCAACAAAATAAAAGAAAAGAGAACATATATGCATGCATTGCAATTAATATGTCCTTACCAGGTTCATGAGAGGAGGTTGCAGGGCAAGAGAGCAAAAGGAATGCCAGGAAGAAACTGCAAAGGAAGACATGGGTGGGAAGCTTGTCCATTTTTGTTATTGACGAGGGAGGAGTTGGAGAAATAAGCACAAGCAATTAATATTTATAGAGCGGGAAATTTTTTTTTTCTCTTTTTTTTGTCAATATAGAGTGGTAAAGTTTGAATTAATGGGCAATTTGGCAATTGGCGTGGACAATATTGGACGTGAGTTTTAGGCCATAGGTAGTATGCCCCAGCTATTCATTAATTTTACAAGACGGTAAGAAAAGTTGACCGCTTTAAAGGATGGACAAGGAGAGGAGCGGGAGCGGTTGCCTCCATTGAATTTTTAAGATTTTGATTTTAATATATAATTTTATCTTATATTTTTAATTAATTTTTTAAGAGTTTGCACCCTTAAATTGTAAGAATTGTCAATCTTGATTCAAATTTTTGATCTAAAGACTTTTATCCCCTTAAAATCAAATTTTATATCCACCCATAACCACTTTATTTTTTTAAAATTAATATTATAAAAATTTTTAAGGAAACGTTCATTTGTAATTTACAAAATCTCATTATGGTTTTGTTTTAATTGCTTATGTTTATTTTGGTTTAATATAATATTTCAAAGTTTTAAAATGATTTAGTGTCATTTATTTCTAATATCATTAACTTTACTAATAAAAAAGTGTAACTTTAAGAGATGAATTAGGCAATGAAATAGTAAATAATATCTTACTCAAACTTAAAATCATTTTATTTTGACCAAGTCCTATTTACCTGGTCTGATATGATCGGCCACAGTGGGTTGGTCAGCCTAACCGAGTTCATGAAGATCCTTATTTTTAATTAAATGCCTAAAATTAAATATTTTTATCGATTTTATTTTTGTCTTATTTAGCCCTTTTTTAAGTATAGGTGGGGTTGAGTCCAAGCTATACTATGTACGTTAAGATGTTATTCAAGCTACGTATACGTTGCCTTATGTAGTCTAATATCATTAATTTTAATAATAAAAAATTTTGATGCGATATTACACATATCTTTACAAGCTGAATAAAACAAATAAATTAGCAACGCAGATTTAACCCAGAATCATTATATTTTGCTGCTTCTAATCAATCGCCTAAAAATTTGTGTCTTCATCAGTTTCGTTTTTACCTTATTAGCCCTTTTTGAAGTATAAGTTGTTGAATCTGGTTTAGTATTCGGCTTCTAAAATTTTGTGCGACACTCGCATTAATAAAGACAAACTATTTTTAAAATTTTGAGAATTATATTAAACTAAAATAAAGTTTCTGAGACTACAGAAAATCTAAAGAAAAACTTTATGAAAGTGACTTTCACTAATTACTACTATATATATATATATATATATATATATATATATATATATATATATATCAACGTGATTCAAGCAAAGGAGGTAGCTCTTACCAGGTTGAACTCTTCTAAAGAAAATCCTTAATTTTTTATGAATTCATTCATCGCAGCTATTTTTCTCACATTGGCGTGCAACTTAGACTGGTTCCCTAATCAGTAAATATATACATTTTAGCGAAGAGCCGAAGAGTTTGATTATATTAAATTCAATTTCAGTACAATGAAATTAAGTTTACCAATATGTCCTCTATTTTATTCCAAGAGTAGGTGAATTTTTAGTTGTAAAATTAGATGTTTTACTTAAAACATGATAAATATATTATTTTTCAATTATATCGTGAGAATATTGTATACTTTTTGCTAGTAGGTAACTGTACTTTAGTTCTTTAATTGAATTATATATTTTTCATATTTATTGAAAGATCATATCTCATCATATTTTGATTTAAAGAATTTCATAACAAAAATATAATAAGTTTCATCTAATTCTAATTTTTTTTAATCTTAATTTAGATCCTTTTCAATAAGTACAAGTGGTAAAGAAAGAAAATAAAAACATAATTGTGGGTCCAATCTGAAGGTACAGGCTGTGTTAGATGGGCAAAGTGATCATTGTTTATTACCATGAATTGCAATTTTGATTAAAACCTATTAAAAACTAATTAAAGCCTTGTGTGTTTCGTCAAATCAAATTATGGGATTAAACAAAACAGTTCCTCAACGGCACTGGTAATAAGCAATTTGGGGTATGACGAACTTGTATGCTGTGTATGGTCCATGGATCGTAAAAGTCAATTTATTAAAGTCAACTTGGGTTATGAGATACTAGTAGTTAGGCCAAAAGTTATAATTACTACTTAATTACGGTCCAATTCTTTTACTTGAACTTCAATTAACTGTGAATTGACTTGACACCTAGATTTCTATTTTGAAAAATTGCAGCCATATATACGTTGAGCAACACAAAATCATACTATGACATTTTCAGTTTAGTACTGATTTGGTTTAAAAAAAAATCAGCTTAATAGGCTTTTTAACAAACACTTGATGGCTTTGGTAACCAAAAATTCACCATGGCCATAGAATAATACATGGAGAGAACATAATGACAACGGTGAATTTGGTAACACAGTAAAAGAGCACCAAGGAATTTAGAATTTACGCATAAACTTAGTGTCATTCATATGGAGAAGCAAATTCCTCTATTAATTTGGATATTCTATAGTTTTTTAAAGAATTTGACATCATTGGATTGTAAAATTCGTTTAACGTAGATGATTAGATTAAAATTAATTATTGTATACAGTTAAAAAAATTAATTTTAACTATTTATTTTACCTATTTTTATAGACCGTTGAATCTGTAAAGCTGTTAAATCATAAAATTTTTATAGAAATTTGAAGGGATCATTTTGTTCTTTTACACAGTGAATTAAATGTATCCACTAGTAGTGGAGGGAAGCCCCCACCCTAAGGAGTGGAAAATAATATAATGGAAGTAAACGCTAAGCCAACATATAATTAATTAAATAAGCGATCACTGATCATCAGTGGGTTGTTCTACATGATCTCGACTCTATGTTGATGTACAAATTAGCTCACTGAGGATATTTGACTATTTGGTGAGTGCTACAATACTTAATTACTTTGGTTAAAGATTCGACATTTAATGTAACAAAACCTACGAAGTTCTGCAAGCAGAGTTCTAATTTGTGTCTGTGATGATTTATTAAGACTTTGGAGGAACGCGAGTAAAATGAGAATAGATTATAATTTAAAATGTTCATTTTGTTTGATAGATCTGGTTTAAAAAAGATAAAGTCTAAATAAAATAAGCACAATTAAAAAAGGCTTATTTTTATAAAACATGTCAAACTCTAACTTTTTAAAAATTTGATTCGAGTTTGAAAACTGGAATCAATATTTTTTATTAGAAAAAAATATTTTATGTAAAAAAAAAATTTAATGTACCAAATGTCTTGGTAAAGAAATACAAATTAATATTTTTTATTAAAATGATTTATGTCAATACAACATCTGATTTGTATTTATAATTTCACTCTATATAATTTTATAAGTAAAAATAACCATTAATTATGTTATTTATTTTAAATTTTAAATAGTAAATAGTTTTAGTCATAACTTAAAAGAATTTGTTTAATCCAATAGACTCAAGCCAAAAAACATAAAAAATAGATTAAATCAACAAATTTCACTAAAAAAAAGCTTGAACTTTTTTTTGAACCCAAAATCAAGTCCAATTTCTAAATGTTTGGTCAAGTCTAATAAAAATAAACAAAGTAAGAACGCTCAAGAGTGATAGAGCTAATGATGAGCACTTATTGAGGTACTCATTGAGGAGTTGGCAAAGTGGAGGGTGACAAATTTTTGGGGGTCATATATATCATTTTATAGAATTATAAGCATTTATTTTTTAAGAAGATCATACTTAATAATTACCAACACTTTTATACGCATATTACCTTAAATTTTAAGTAGATTACAAGAATTTAAGTATTGTAAAAAGAACATACATCTTCCATTTATTATCAAAATGTACAGGCCGCTTAAAACAAAATATTACGATACATTTCAACTCAATTTTTTTAGACTAAAATACTCACTATTAGTATAAACATGTATACTTTTTTAACTTAAAACATTTTATAATTGAGATTTATTTAGTCAAAAAAATTTAAATGGGACAACTTTTTATTTTAGGAGAGGTTTGTGCCTATTTTAAAAATAAAATAGAATGTAATTTTCCCTATAATTTATTAGATACATTAAGTATAGATTTAATAAGCTATACAACCATAAATATATATAATCTATGTACAGTTTAATCCATATGATAGCATAATATATAACCTAAAACATGTTAGCGTCATTTTAAGTTATTTGTACATAATATATTTTCTTTATAAACTCCAAGTGTAACAATCCAATTAATTAGGATTAATCACTTAACTAATGGTATATTATTTTGTTATGTGTATTAGTACAACAAGATTGAGGTTGACTCAGTGGTCAGGTTCCAGGCTTTCTTTCTTTTGGTTGTGGGTTCGAGATTGGAAAGCTAACCTCCTTTGTTTTTTTTTTTAGGCGACCACATGTCCCCTCTTACCGCGAAATTACTGAATTGCCCCTAGCTTCAACATTTTTGCACGGGCAGCCACTGGAGGAAACGCAGAGGTGAAGGAGAAAGGAGTGCAGCCTAAGAAGCCACCGTGACCGTGCCTCAACCTCGCCGGAGCTAAGCCGCGTTTCCCTGAGCATCGCCAGTCGGTTATCGATCAAACCCCGCCATTTTTCCGGCTAGGAATTGCCATTTCTATCGCGGGAAGCAATGAAAAATCGCGGCCTTGGTTGGCCATCGGTGAGCTGATATTCTGGAGAGTCTTGGACAGGTTTTGTTCCTTGCTTCTTGGCCGACAATTTCCACCTAGGTTTGAGCTCGATTGGCTGTCGATAGAGCTGTTTTTCCGGTGGGTCCGAGGAGCTCGACATAGGGACGATTTTGGGAGAATTTGGTGAATCATAGGAGTGATTCTGGCACCCCAGGAGGACAGCGAATTGCTCAGGACAATCGACGTCCAGGTGCGCAGATAGCACCCCCAAAAACTTTTATTACACTTGGGTTGTTCTTGCTTCAATTGTTTTTTAAATATAACTAATTTCGTTGTGATTATGCCTCACCGGATTAGGGGTAGAAGTAAGGGACTTTCTGTATATGTTGAATGACCTTAACTACGGTATTGGACTTGTGGTATGTTTAGAGGTGATCACTAAATAGTTATGATCAGAAACACAGATGATTTTCCGCATATTTCCATCTTTGTATGCATGTTTGACTTAAATCTCTGTTCGTTGGGAGGACTGATAGATGATAACCTTCGTGAGATATACTCACGCTTGTTACTTAATTACCTTCGAGGATTGAGTATCCTCGCCTGTTGGTTAGTTACCCTTGAGGATTGAGTATCCTTGCTTGTTGGTTAGTTACCGCCGAGGATTGAGTATCATCGCCTGTTGGTTAGTTGTCCTCGAGGATTGTGTATCCTTGCCTGTTGGTTCTTAGTCGTCTTTCCCTCGAATGATTTTTATAAGTTGATTGTTTCCCTATGAATGGCATCTTAATTTAATGTTTCGAAAAAGTTGATTATTTAGCTCAACTGTTAAGTTGCAAGAAAATGGATTTAAACATCATTATATTGTATTCATATCTTGATTATGTTAAATTTATGTTTATATATGAAATTGTTTACTGATTTGGGGTGTTATCTGTTGGAAAATTTTGGTCCCAGATATAGAGATAGAAGACCTTCCGAAGCTGGCGGAGCACTGACGGGGAGTCGTGGTGAGCCCGCTTGGTTTGGGTGCGAAGCGTACTCTTTTGTTAGATGATATTGATGGCGATCGTTTTGGGATGTATATATATCTAGATGGTAGCCATTATTGTATATTGGGATTATTTTGTGACCACAGCTGAACCTGCCACATTTTGTCGCATGTTGTAAATTATTGGACTGGGCTGGTGGGAGCGGAGCTTCCCTATTTATGTATTGCCTTGTAGGACTTGTAAAAATCTCGGGACGTCCTATTTACTGGGGAGGTGCTGCCGAAATTTCTACAAGTTTCCTCGTTTGGTATTGAAACTCTCACTTTATATATTTAGGCAAACAGTATTTATAGGGATTAGAATGGTATGATATTGATTGTCCCTCTAGTGTTAAGCTTGCAGGTCAGGAAAATTTTCTCATGATATGTGCCAATCCCACTCTAGGGATTTCGGGGTGTGACACCAAGTTACCCTAAACAAATTGAAGTGATGTGCTGAACTAAAATTTTTCAAAAGAAAACAAAACACTAAGCCATTCTATCACCAATTGTGAAAGAAATATCGAGAACAATCATCAAGTGCCGTGAATAATTTCATCACAACCCAACTGATAGATGTTGCCAGCACTACCAATTGCGGGTCGTTGACTTTGGAGTATGATTATCCAATTTCGTGTCGCTAATTTGGAGTTTTCCTATTATGGCATTATCATTCTTTGAACTCCACCATTTAGTTTGCCTCTAATTCTAATTTTTTATACATAGTTTGGGCCACGCACCTAATTTTGCCTTGTGTTTTTATAATTGCATGTGGTTATATTAAATTAATATAATTTTATATCATTAAATTTTCATCTAATGATCAACCATAAACAAATATAACTTCATGTTTGTGTAAAAACATAAGAGATTCAAATTGCAATTTGGTTATCCTTATATAACCATCTTTGCTTCTGCCACCTTCCTCTTGTAACTAAACCACACGCTCATCTTCACTAGCTACATCGATCGCCATCCACAGAGGTGAGAGCAAGACCAGCTTTGGCCAAAGTTGTCGTCGTTTACCGTTTAGTTGATTCTCTTACCACTAACTAATTTTGTGTTGATTATTTTACTAGAATCCGAAGAATGAAGGTTGCAACTCTCGTCTTGGCACTGTTGATGATGGTGAGCGTATGCGTGGCTGTGGACAAGAAGGCCTCCATGGATGAAATAATGCAAAAGAAGAAGGTGCAGCTTTCAGACGAAGATGATAACGTCGATCCAACTTACAGCCCTTTGGCTAACCACCACGGCATCCCCATGCATGACTATAACAATTATAGAGCTGGTGGAAGTGGCTAAATCACACATATATATATATACACACAACTACATCGGTGCTTGTTTGTGGCAGGAAAAGGTTAAGTACAGAAATAAAAAGATACTGTAATAATATTCGCAGTATTGTGGCTTGTATGTAATCTCTGTTCCCGCTAATATACGTAGAATATATTGCTTTGTTGAATCATAATATATGTATATATACATATGTGTGTGAGGATGTGTAGCAAGCGTATTTGCTTTTGTATACGTGCATGGCTCTTATCTGGATCCCTCTTTCTTCAAGTCGCGCTTTCGGCCAAGATTGACCAACGCTAAAACTACGAGCTTGTATTTGATCTTGGGCAATAGACAATCAAACTTTGCTCTCGTTCAGAAGATTGATTGATGGGTATTCAAATTGGTCAAAGCAATCAATAATTCTGTTGACGCAGTCTGAGACTTTGTCCTAAAAGACAAAGGAAACCAAACTCAGATACCGCCCGACTTCTATTCACCATGGCCTCATCGGATTCTAAACCATAGCGTTTGCAGTTTGGAGGTCCAGCTTTTTACGGTAAACTGCTCGTAGACCTCTGCATCACATCTACCCTATTTTCACCATTTCTACTTCCCATGAACACAGTATTTTTGGGCTAAAAAAACATATGCTTGAAAACATCATAGCAATCTAACCAATAGGCTTGAATCTATGTGGAATTTTCCTATTATTTATGAGACAAATAAGTCTCGATCTCGTAATTTTATCTTTTGATTAACTTCTTTAATGGGCATTGCACTTAATCTATCCTTATTTGGTAACACGTAACAACCCCCACCCCCCCGCGGGGGGGAACGTTATTCGCAATTCCCCCCCACTTTGAAGGCCTCTATTTAAGCTGTTTTGCACCTTTTCTTCCTCAGTCCCCCTCCGAGATCATATATTGCGTTCAGCACACAAATCCGACTTTTCTACAGACGTGCCTCGTTATGGCTAAAGCGTCATGAATAGATTGTTCGCTGAACATTCAAATTTCTACACTTCTATGTTCTGCTCTTGTTATTTTAGCTCTCGTAACAAGGAGCACACGAAGTCCCTGCGTACCCCCACACACTCACCAAAAATGTAAATCTTGAAGCAGTTGAACGTCATAATTTTCTCATGATGTTTCCAGAGAAACCTTACACCCCCAAACTTTTTTCCCCGCCCAAAATAACACTTTTGAGAGCTAATCTAAAACTAACGATAGAGAATAGAAATGGTTGCGTAAACCAGAAGTCACTCCTACGTCGCACCCCATCGTTCTCAAACTGCAACTCTTAATCTTCTTCGACACTTTCAACACAAGCAGCTTCCAGTCAAGCATTTACCATCTTTCTCAATTTTCTTGCTTCATTCTCCTTTACTTTTATCTAAAGGAGACGTGAAAATCAGCCCACAAAGTCATGGATCATATGCTCTCCAAAGTGACGTCTAAGCTGGTCCTCCTGTTGCAATTGTTGTTGCTGCTGGTGTTGTACACCTTCAACGCCATGTCTAAGACCCAACGTTAACGACACGGACCCAAGTCCCCCAACATCAGCACCACGCCTGTATGGTACAAAACCCATTAATGTCCCATCCATGCTTGGTGTAATCTGACATTCCAATTTAGATCGCTTCTCTTGATTCCATTGTTCTGCACCAATAAACCCCTCTCCCTCCGAATTCCCACCTAAGGAACTCATTTCCAAACACTGGAATTGCTTCCCAGGAATTGCATCTCCGAGTTTCCCGAACTTGTTTAGAGGTTCTCCAACTACAGCTTGTTGATTGCTACCCTCGGCACCAGAGGTTACCTCGTTCGGATTGCCACCCATTGAGCCTTTTGTTTCAAGATTGTGAATTTCCTCAACCATTGGCTTCCACACACGTACTCGAGCATTTATAAACCAATTTGATACCTACATATTACTCATTTATATCATTATTAATTTACACTAGTATAAACGTATATTACCAGCGGGAATATCAGAAAGCTAACTGTTCAACCTCAATTAAAACCTCAGACAAAAGCAAGACAATAGGACGAACCCACTTAGAAACAGCCAAGTGCGGGTGTCAAACACCAATTAATCAATCAACCATGTGGAGAAAGACACATGGGCACATAATGAAAATAAAAGTAGACAGCCCCACCTGGTTCCGGGATAGACCTGTTTGAGTAGCCAACATGTGTTTATCAGTGTCTGTGGGGTACCTGAAAAGAAATCCCACCATTCAATATCATTTTTTTCTTGTTTTGAGAAAAGAGGGGAGGGAGAAATAGAGTACACATACGGGTGAAGGAAATGCTCAAATAACCAAGCTTTAAGAATTGCCACGGCACGTTCTGGCAAGCCTCTCTGGGGCCTCCACACTTGTTGAGGTTCAAGAAAGGCAGTTTTGCTCCTTTGAAAGCTTTGGTCCATATACCTTGGTCTTCCCATATCGGTGTCAAGTTTACTACTTGTACCAGAAGTGGATCCTGACAAATCCTCCCCCAGCACATCCCTTATATGCTTGATCTGATCAAAGATAGCATTTTTTAGGCACCTGAAGTGTCTTGTAACCGACTTGAGAGCCATCGCGATGTACGGTGTAGCAGAACTCAGACCTGCAACTGACTCGAAAGATGAAACAACCATTTGCATTTGTTGATTATATTGCCTGTACTTTCTTGTAACCTATTATTGACCAACAGAGTTGCAGAAGTCAATCCTTTAGAAGCATTTATACACTACCAAAACTACATACGAGTGAAGATACTAAGATATTTGAAAACAATAAATTATAGTTAGTGCCAGAACAATTTATCATTACATAATTCCCAAGCATTATGGGATCACGGCATGCCTGAAGTGTTGATGGAGAATACATGTTACAGCGTCATGTTTATTCATCATTATAATAACCCTACTTTCTTTTTGGTTAAATTATAAGAATCATATCCAATTCATGAGAGTGTTAAAATACCATAACATGCCGATCAGTCTGAAACCAGGTAGGCTATTTCTTCCATTAAACTCATTCTGAGGTTGTTTCAGAGAAACAGATTGTAGAAATTTACATACCAACATATGAATAGAGGATAAAAGAAGCAGTTAAAGTTGAAAGGTAATCAACTAGTACTGCTCCTGCTCACACTAGGCAGGGCTCCTAGATAGGCTAGGTCCAGGTATAAAGCAGTACAAGGACAAGGAAGCAAACATTTTCCTTCAGAACCTTCATTTCAAGATAGAAAAAATCTCCCAACACTCTGGGCAATACATCACATTCGAATGCATTTAAGGTTCATGCCAACACAGAAATGTGCAGGTGCAGGTGCAGGGTTATGTGCACAAGTGTATGTGCAGCAGAAGACTTCAGTAAACAAGCTAAAGTACATGTATCCTATTTTATTGCAAGAGAAATAATTAGTATATAAAGGCAAAAGACAGAATGACAAAACAGGATGAGACATTCTCCTAAGGAAGAAAAGATAAATTATCAAAAAACAAAAAATACAGCCAGAGACCGCTCCAGTCATGCTGAATTTCATTAATATATCCCTCTACATATAGACACCATCTGGAGACAGTAAGTATTGCCAATATGAGGACCAAATTTTTTTTTATTGTGTTAGTAAATAATATACAGACTGAAAACTCAGCAAATTTTGTTCCTGGCCAATGATGCATTAATAGGAGATTTTGACAAAGAAAAAGAAATCACGAGAAGAATAAACAGTCAAAGCATACGGAAAAATGTAATAAACATAATATGAATGACATAAATAGTACTTTAACACATGCAACATAACCAGCATGTCTACCGTGAAACCTATAATTGTAAGTAGAAGGCTTGGAAAGAAAATTAACTCCAATGTGTATACACACAGCAGCAGCAATTAGTCACAAATTGCTAAGGTCCAAACTTCAAAGTAATCACCTCAATTAAAGGCCCTTCCTCTAATTGAAACATTAAATCCAAATCAGAATCGATTCATAGAGACATTGTAATTCATATTTGCTTGAATGTCCTTTAATTTCAAAGCATTTTGGTATGGAGAAGCACATGTGAAGAAGCAACTGATCAACATCGAAAAGTGAAATGAGTACAACAACAACTGAACAAATGTACAAAGTTCTTGGCCAGAGGTAGGATTAGGGATGATAATAATCATGGATAATATTATAATCCCATTTCCAAACCCAAATTTAGCTATTAAAAAAATTTCCACGTTCATCAAGTCCTTGATTCCCTGGAAGGACCCTTAAAATGAAAAAATTTTCTCAGTTACTCATTTGCATAAAATATGTTCCCTGAATCTGTCCTTTCCCCACATTTTACTTGATTGTCTCCTCCTCTCTCAGCAGAGCAGCATTGTTCTTTCTTTCACGGAAATTTCTCCACTTCAGGTTAATAGCATTTTGATAGTTGTTTTCTTTTGAGTTTGGGTAGTAAGTTCTCTAGATTTTAGAAAAATGATAAAGGGGCATGTTGCCTCTATTTCTAATTCTCGCACTTAGTTTCAGAACAAACGGCCCTAGGTGATTCGTAGGAAGCACTGCTCTACTACATTTTCTGATCGTAAGGCTTTAATGCCTCTCCTCTGATTAGTGAAATATCTCTCTTGACCCCCCAAAAAAGGGCCAATGATTGGTTCTCTAACTCTATTGTTATATTCCATCCTGAAAAGCTATGTAACAGGAAATACTTTTTTGATTTTTGTCATGCTATGAAGTATGAGCTAATTATCTAACATGTCTGATGTATATGACTAGTGAGATACTGGAATAAGCTTCGAAATCCCAGAACTCATATTAAGGAACCCATCAGCCCCATGGAAGTAATCCTTAACCGAATTACTTTACAGCGTCACATAGTACAAGCATAAGAACCATATAAAAAATATGCATCTAAATACGAACTACCTTGGAAGAGCATAGAAAAATAGAGTCTCCAAACAAGACAACCCCACTAAAAACCAATCTTTTGGTCTTGTCACTTTTCGACTATCCTAAATGACAAACATATATCAGTGTTGTCCAATTCTAGAGATTTCTTCAAAAATTTTGATCGTTCCAGAAGAATTTGCTCGCAAACTTGCTCTAAATTTACTACTCAACCTACCAGTCTCTTCTTTTGGCATTAGTATTAATTATCTTTTAGCTTAATATTAATTACAATTCCAAATAATTATGTTCATTAGGTTCAGCAAAAGAATTGATTCAAATGCAAGAAAGCATGCTATTGCTAGTTCGTTTTCCCCATTTTCATTCGACAGTTAGATGTCATAAGGATTTTAGTACCTAACTCTCAACGTCGTTGACAGACACCCAACTATCTACTTGTTGAACACGACAATATAAAAAAATATTAAAAAATTAATAATTGGGTTTTTCTCACGGCTTAACAGTAAATATCTGACAGACATATTATGCCAAAAATATACAACATAAGACATTGGACAGAAATTAATAACCAACCTCATCTTGCATGTAAAGGAGCTTCGCCTTTTTCTGTTGATACTCCGGCCGAGGAGAATAACCAAAGCTTCCTCTTGCTCCACCATCGCCGTTATTTTCCTTAGTATTATACAAAATAGAACAGGAAGCAGCACATGCATTATCAATACTATCTTTTGCACAGACCCCACTTTCAGTTGCATTAACGTCAGCTTCAGCAGCAGAAGTAGAAGCACTGACTCCTTCAGACACCCTCGAGATCTCTGAACCATCGCATGCTCTTATAATGTTAGAACCACACAGACTACAAAACTCATCCAACAACTCTTGGGCTGGCTTTAGGAATCTCGAACTCTTCAAAATTGTAGCATATCCAGTGAAAGGCCCAAGTGGGCCCACATTACTTCGATAACCACTAGTGTTTGAAGCTACTCCCACAAGGTCTTGAAGTGATTGCCCAGAGTCTTTAGTAACTATGGAGGAGGGCTTCGTAATAGATTTTGTAGATTTTCCACATCGTGATTGAAGTTCGTCGGATCCACACCCATCTCCAAACGGAAACCCAGAGAGAGAAATCTTGGACTGTGGATTTGATGAAAGTGATAAAGATAATCCCTGAGGATTAATGGAATCACTCAAGTTAGTATTTCCGAAATGAAACTGATTTGATTGATTTTGATTTTCCATCCAAATGCCATTGCCTGATTGCTGCATCATTGAAGCCATATGATCAGACCCCTGGGCACTGATAGAAGCTGACTTGACGATATCCTGCAAAGTATTCTGAAAAAGTGGAGGAGGAGAAGGTTGATGCATTTCCCCTAATTGCCTTCGGAAGAGTTCGTTGTACCTAGGCTTCGACAAGTGCTGATACACAGGCACATTGTTATTACTAAGTTCAGTAGCAATATTAGAGTTGGGATTATTGGTTTCATTAACCACAGAACTACTTCCATAATTAATCATCCAATCACAACCCAAGTGATCACGTGGTTCGACTGATGGTGCTGGATCAGATATAGATGAATGGGGAAACGAAGCATAGTGAGGCATCATTAGTCTACTAGGTTTGGGTTCGTCTGCAGCAGATAAAGGATTCGAAGGTGTTGAAAGATTGACCATTTCTGACGAATAAAAAGCTGGTTCATAAAGCATGTTTGCATTTCTAACATTTCGAACTTGCAGAAGATCCGAGTTTAAGCTACGGTGTAAAGAAAACTGTTCAATATTAGTAGGGAAATCTTGTAATTGCTGGGTACTATCCTGGATTCTCAACTTGTCACGCCGAATCTGTTGTGCTACATGCGATTCTGGTCTAAGATAGCTCATTCCAGCACAACACAAGCAGAAGCGAAGCAAAAACGCCTCTACAACCTTAATCCAGATTGCTCGCCTGCAAAATAATATTCACCAATCACCGCATATTTTAGATGTTTAAGAAGAATCAAAATAAACCCAAAACGCAGACAACTCATGTCTAGTATAGTTTGTACCCAAAAATTGTTTATTAACAAACGAGCAGGAAGAGAGAGATGAGAAGGACGGAAACTACCGCCACCTAAAAAAGAAGAAAAGACAAAGGGAAAAATGAACACAAAAGAAAAAACAGAAATATCCACCGAGAAGGTTGGTTGCTTAGAAGAGAGAGTTAGTTACTGGTGCTTGTTCTTCGCATCGCGAGGTTTAATCCACCATAACTAAAGCAAAGAACGCTAGGGAACACTTCCCTACCCAAACCGAAATATGTATGTCACTACTTCCGTCGCATACTTCATCCATACTATTCTTTTTTTTTTTCACCAAACACCGCAATCCCAATTTCTGTGTCGGTATGAACACCCAACTAGCACCCTCCAAACCAAAAACAAAAGCAAGCTGAGACCTCTCGACCTACGTGAACCAAAACGGCCAGCACTAAAAGCATACTAAAACCCTAGTTTGATTTCCCTCGAACGGATCTACAGTTGCACACTCCCACTAACCACTCACGCCCTAACGAATCCGCGACTGTACCCTTCGAACTATGAAATAGCTAGCTCATACTGTATCCTGGGGATAAAATCTGAAATTACCCATAAAAGATAAGGAGAGGAAGAGAGAGACAAGAACGTTGATTTACCAGTATGTAGCGAAAAACAAGAGTAGAGAGAGAAATGAAACAGAAGGGAAGGAAATATGAGAAAGAAGAAAGTGGTATATGAGGAGAGAGTGTTTGTTTGTGCAGATATATATATAAGGTGTTGGTGCATCGTCAGCTGCTGCAAGCAGAAAAATGCTAGAAAACAAAAAGTGTAGTTTTATTACAGTTGACAGGTACAGTGGTTCATAATTACCTTGGAAAAGAAGTAGCAGCGCCGGATCGCAAGTTGAGGACAGAGGCAGTTAAAAATTCCGATGAGGATAGGATTGGGAGTGCACATTCCGGTGAGAGAAGGAAACGAATGGTGAAGAACCAGAGAGGCGAGGCGCACTGCACACGCACCCAACAATGATTGCAATAGGCGATAATCGGCCGTTAGCTTTAACGTATAAAGCGCGCTTTAACATCATTAACGTAATGTCGCCGTTAATAAAATTATTTTAGCGGTTGAGGAATGCGACGCTCCCCTTATAGTACTTACTATACTTTCTACTTTCTAATATTTATATTATTTATATATACACATATATATATATATATGTATGATCGTCATATGTTACATTTTTTTTTCCATTTTTGTGATTTTTTAAATTATCCACGAGATGAAAAATATAGGAGGGCTCATTGTGGATGAAGACAAATACCAAAACCTTTGGTACGAGCATTAATTAGGGAGTAACATGGGTGAGGGTAATGCAATACTGTTAAATTCACTCCCAGTAATATGGTACGGTGAGTAACAGAGCCATCGTCCTCCTAAGTTTTCAGACGACATTCTAATCGGTTCAAATCTTTGTATGCTTAGAGAAGAAAATTAATGGATAAAATTCAAAAAATCCAATATCGCCAGGTAAAAATAAAAACTTTTAACGTTAAGAACGATTAATTTTGAAATTCTCAATTTTTTTTTTTCAGATAATCCAAACTTATTTCTAATTTGTGAGCTGCTTCTCTAGTATATCAATTCTGGAACAATAAAATTGACGTCAGGGTAATTTAGGTGTATTAAAATTAAATACATAAAATTTAACAGAAGATATCTGTTTTTAACAGCATCCTTCCCTTTTTTAACTAAAAAATTATGACATGACTATTAAATTTAATTTATTTTTTTACTAAATTAATTTGACAATTTAACTATATAATTAACTAGTTTATTGCATTTCGTTAAAAGAGAAAGAAGACACGAGGATGATGTTTTATACTTTTAAACAAAAATAATTAAATAATTATTATAATAAGATTGAGCTAAAGTACTAAAAGCTAAACCAAAGTGCTTATTTTATTGAAATATAAGTTCTAAACAAAGTTAACATCTCAATTAATATTTTTTTTCTCTCTATCAGGAATTTTTTTTAAAAAAAGTGGGGCTCCATGGTTTCTATTTTAGTGAAAAAAACAGAGTATAAGATCTGCTCAGAATGTTGCTATCTCTAGCTAAAAACGGGGGGTGTGAGTGATTGAATTATAGTGAAAAGTGTTAAAGCAAGGTTTTTTTGTTGTTAAATAATTCATGCATGAAAGAAGCGTAAGAGAAGAATTATAAGGGAATTACGTGAAGAAGAGTATAGGAGTTAAGAAAATGGAAATGGAAGAGAGAGGAGGACTGAAAAAGTTAAAAGAGAGTGGCAGTGTGATGGCATATGAATGTTGGACCACGTGGGCCAGTCCAGCTAGAGCCATCGTTGATGGATTGGAATGACGACACTGTCACTCACATCGCTCCTCCTCGTTTAGGACAATATATTGTTGTTAATTTGGGACTGTGATGGGATGGATATAATACGTCATCTTCTTGATATTTGTTGGGTAAATTTATATTTAATTTCATAAATTTAAGATATCCATCACAAATAATTTTACCAGATTTATGAACTAATTTATTTATTTCAAATAAATAAATATGAAGACTTTGTGAATATATAATTGAAAAATTTTTAGAGTTTTAAAATTAAATCTTTTAAAGTAAAAAAAAGAAAAGGGTTCGAGATCCTTCAATTTTTAAAATTTAAAGTCTTTTATTAGTGAATGTATTGAATTTTTCGTCTTTAAGGGTAAATTTTCCTATTTGCTATTACATTCTTACAACTTATAATTACTGATTTTTCTTTTGAAGTTGCTACAAATTTTTATCCAATTTTAATTTTTAACTATAATTGAAAAAAGTGTTACAAAAACAATTTTTTAATGAAATTATAACATAATTATTTTATTGATAATTACATAGTAATTTTTGTTCCATAAGTTTTTTTAAAAAAATTTAATTATCAAATTATTAAAATTACATGTACAAGTTTAATTTTACATTAAAAATTTGATAAACATAATTAATGAAATTGAGGTAAACAAAAATTTTGAGTGGAGATGCCATATATTATCTCGTGAAAATAATTTTTTGCTTTCATTATTATTTGTAGAGAGAATTTTTAATGACAAAAATTACCCTTTTGTGATTCAAATGTAAATTTTTCTATTTAAAACCTAAATATTTTATATCTTAGAATAAATTTTTGTTCTAAATAAAGAGTTTAGAACTGCATTCATCGTTCATTATGAATAAATTAATGCATTGATGATTCCCAATTCTGAAATTATTAGATAGGATGCGGTTTATTTTGAACAATATTAACCGATTCAAAGAGCATTTTTATATGTCATATATTCTTTCACGTTATTTTAAAATAAAAATGCCAATTATAATTATCTAAACTATTAATACAAATTGGCCGAAACTATAAGAGAGAGAGAGAGAGAGAGAGAGAGAGAATGGATAAAAGAGGAATAAGAATGAACGTAGAAATGTACAAAGGGAGGTGACAAAGGAAAAGAATTGCATGGTGTGTGTGGTTCATCGAGATTGGGAATAAATGGAAACTAAGGGTGGAGATTTGGTGGGAATAATGGACAGTGTGAGTGAAATGAAAGAGTGTGGGAAGACGAGAGAATAAAGGGCACAGATGAGAAGTTGATGAGAAATAGAGAATAGGCTAGAAATTGAGTGTGCTCAGCTTTTCTGGTTTATCGGTAAATGGAGATATTACCACTGCCATTAACCAAAAGATCTCCTCCTCTAATCCCCACCTTTGAGAAACCCCCCCTACTCTGCTCTGCTTCCCATGACGTCACTCCCCTTTCCTTTCTCTCTCTCTCTTTCTCTTGCCTCTTTTTTTCCCCCCCCCCCCCCACCCTTTTTCACCTCCTCGAACCACACGCCTTTCTAGTACACCCCCGTATATCATCATCTTCGGTCTTCTTCACCAACTAATGCATATACGAGTAGGTGATTTGTTTGGGTTTGAGTTTGAGGATCACTTTGAAGTAGTAACTCTCAATTAAACTACTCATGCATATATGAGTTCCAGTTCAATGAAAAATGGAAAAGGCTGATGATCATTAATGAGTCAGATGGACTAGTGAAAGTGATACACATGCAAGAAATAAATACAGAATTCAATGTCTATTCCTGTGTGTTCGGCCAAGAAGACAAAACCAACCACTATACTTCGTATCAGCTGAATCAGTGGGAAGCAGGATAGTCCAATGTCCAGCTCCTATTCTCTCTTCTCACATCTGAGTAACCATGGGGCCCCTTCATTTAATAACATTGACCTACCAACACCCAACAATGTTGAAGTTAAATGAACCCAACAGTTAAACTAAAGAAGAGGTTGCTTGCATCATAACCTGAAAAATAAAAATTTCATGGATAGAGATTTAATTGAAAATGAAGACAGAGGGAGAGGAGAGAGTGATGTATTTAAAATTTAAAAGGAGCCATAAAAAGAAAAGACAACAAAAGGAACAATCGCTATTAAAGTGGGGGAAAGAGGGACGATAGGGCTTAATGGTAGTGAGGTCAGGCAATCACGTCACTACAGAAACCCTATATCAATGGCCGCATATAGGTCCCTACAAAATTTGCAGTACTATAAATATCCATTGCAGGCCCTGCCCTTAATGTGGGTGTGGGACTGTAGGTTCCCTTTGGCTTTGTGCAACACCCTCTGCGTGCATGTCACCGTCAACCTTTCATTTCTTTTCCTTTCTCACTCTCTCTCTACTTTTCATGCTTCTTCCCATTTGGGCACTTGGGTTTCCCTATATTCACGCCACTGCCACTCCCCTGGAGTCTATTGCCCTCCACGTCTAAACCTGTCCCTTCATCCACACTCCTCTTTTGAAATCACTCGCGCCTTTTCTATTTACCCCTCTGTCCTTCTATGCATTTTGGGAAACCTCATTCGCTGCCATAAACAAATTAAGCAACCACGGATATGGTTCTCTCCTTTTCTCTCATGTTTCCCAAATCACACTTTTATTTGACCAACATCTTTTCTCCATATCTTTAAGATAAGCTGTATATTCTTGCTCTAGAGATATCTCCACTGTTTTGTTCCACTTGATTAGTAACTTGACCGAGTCTTTAATTATTTGTTTACCTTTTCAATCTTGACCAAAGTGTAAAAAGTGCCTGTTATTTTATATATATATATATATATATATATATATATATATATAACATGTGCATGCATAGTCAACACAAATGAGAAAACTTCAAACTCTAGCTAGGGTCTATATATGCTCTAGCATCAAGGAAGAATATGAATGAATGATATTTCACGAAAAAGTACGTAGCTGGGTTGAAATCTCAGTCACATTGATGATCCTTCTTCATTTGCATAATCAATCAAATGAAAGCATCTGAAGAAGAGGTGGGTCCTGTCCAGTAAGTAGGCACATGTTCTTCTTTCTCTTTCTTTTGCTTGTTCAATTGTTCAAAGCCATAAGGTTGGTTGCCATTTGCTGCAAAGGGATTTGGATCAATCACGAACTTTTTCACAAAAGAGGGATTCAAAGAGAACAGGCATGTCGAAATGCGAGCGTAATAGTACGCAATCTGTTCCGAAAATTGCTTTGACGCTTGCTTTGATGATATAAATACAGTACCAAATCACGGAACGTTTCAAATTTGACATTAGTGGATGCCTACTTTTCCGTTACAGTTGCTGCTTTTCACTGGCTTTGCTTTTAGAGGAAGAGGAGGCCGTAACAATATTTACTCACACCAGAAAGCTACCCTTTTTCCGATCAGTGCGATTTAGATTTCTTGCATTTATATATCTTGTATTTAAAATTTAAATTATTAAATTTTTGTCTTAATAAATCAAATATTTTTTATTAATTTTTTAAAATTTTAATCATTAAATTTTTATTCAATAGTTTAAATTCTATTAATTTTTCCTCTTTTACAAAAAACCAAATCGCAGTTACTGTTGATTCATGAAACGTCGGAACAATGCCACTTACTGTGTTGCTTTAGTAGCAATTATTCACTGACAGTGGAAGTCCCATATTTGAATTTTAGTGTTCATCCAACAGTAAAGTAATATATAAAGTTTACGGGTACTTTATTGGACATCTGTCTAAGCTTATGTAAAAGTAGAAAGTATGCAAATTGGCTGCTAAAGGTGCTTTGTTCTGGAATTGGAATTTTAATCACGACGCACTAAAAATAGAGTGCGAATGATGGAATGAACTTTGACAGATACCTCTGAGAAATTGAGAGCACAGAGGTTAAACTCTTAATTAGGATCTTGTCAGTGTTGAAAGCTAATTTAGCGTGACAAACCCACGCGATCCTGCTAAAGATGCATCTTTGCTTCTTTTTGTTTTTTTTTTTGGTTTTCTCTTCTCTTCTCTTGTTTTTCTTGTTACTTTTGATGGTTCGGTGAACTCTATCTTTAGTATTGAAACTATAGAATGCACTTGTTCTCTGCGGATTGCTGCTGTTTGTTGGGCTTGACGAGGGCCTTACGTACTGGCCCAAATGGGATACCCGTAAGAAATTGTATTCATATTAACATCAATATAAATGGTGTAAAATAATACTATTGTGTTCATTTATTTTTTGGTTGATTTTTAATTTAATTTATCATCAATTTTTATTTTTAATTTGATTCTTACTTATTGATTCATTTTTAATGTTCACTAAATTTAGACTAAACTTATTAACATTCAAGTTAATAAATGACTGAATTAAAAATAAAAAATTAGTAAAAATCTAAACTGAGAATAAAGAACAATGAAAAGCAAATTTAGACTCCCTTAGGGGACAAAAATAGTATTGTACTCAACATAAATCTTCTCAAACCCACAAACAGAACATGAAGAAAATGCATCTTGGAATGTTTGCAAATGATCACTATTTTTGCTGATGAAATACTAAAACTTGTCTATTATTCGGCTAACATTTGTTTACCTCGTATAAACTCCATGGAGATTCATTGCATTTAAAATAATTTGAGTTATTAAATTTTCATCTCATAGTTTAGCTTTTAATAAATATTAAATAATTTTTAACAAATTTTAAATCATTAAATTTTATTTAATAATTTAAATTTTATCAAATTCACTTACATTAAAATTTTTAATTCCACGAAATTCAATTCTGATCTCCATCCAGATCATTGTCTTGCGGTTTCCTTCTACATTTGACACTGTCGGCCCAGCGAATTTCAACCAAAAGAAAAATGAAACGAAGCCAGCCCAAACTAATTTCAGCCCAAAGAATGCTGGGAAAATGCATAAGGTAATAGATAGTCAGAAACCGCCATAATTTTTTAATCTTTAATATTGCGGCCATGGTGGTCCTTTGAAAAGTTTGAATTGATTACGTGTGCCTGATGATTTTAGTCCAACATGTGTTCGGCCAGTTTTTTTTTGACTGAAAACTTGGTGTTGCTAAAGTTAAGCCCACCAACAACTCCAGTATCTTGAAGACTTTTTTTTTTGGCCAATTCATTAATTAATTAGTGGTATCTTTCGATAATAATATTAAAACTAAAAAAAAAAAAAGCTGCAATCCAGGGATCAAATCAATAATGTTTATAGCATTCTCTATTTATGATATAATTGATATTAACATATCATATAATCTTTAATGATTTTAATTATAATAATAATTCTATTTAAAAAAGTAAACATTTAGTAATATTAATAATTAATTACATTATAAATAAAAAAAAATTTCCCTAAAATATATGATCATGAGTATTGCATTCTTTATTTATAATGTAATTAATAATTTCATATTTTAAAATATTTTATTAAAAAATTGTGTAGGTAATAAATAATGATTTTGATTATAATAATAAATCAATTTAAAAAGGTAAATTATTCTTTTATATTTAATAATTAATTACTTTATAAATAAGGAACATCATATATGTTCTCACTCTTTATAAGATATACTCATGTAATAGTTCAAAATTGGATGATGGATACACATAACTAGAACAAAGAATATATACGACTATTTGTATAAAAAAAAAAAACATATACGACTAAATTTATTGGAGTATAGCCAAGTGAATGCAATTTGGTCTCTGCAATTTTATTTGAATTTTGTACATTGCTTGCTCATAAAGGTCGAGAAATTTTTGTTAAACATTCATATAAACCTTGGCTTTTTCCTCTTCCAACATGGTAAGCAGTGGGACTAGACACCTATTCTGACTTTTGCGTAGTTGCCTAGACAACCTGCTATAGTTATCCATTATTTTTTTAGCAGTATTGAAAGACTTTTGTCGGTCTGAAAAAGATGGGTAATATGATCATAAAATAAATGGAAAATTCTTGCTGATAGAGATACCTTCCGCTCTTCGCAATATTTGCATGAGCTATAATACAGAATAAAATGTTCGAACAAATGTAAGATATGTAAGATAGGATCACCCTACCTCAATCCCCCATTGGGAAAAATAACGTAGCGGGATTTCCATTGATTAACAGAAGCTTGAAAACTCACCT
Organism: Delonix regia; assembly: GCA_037074485.1. Lineage (NCBI taxonomy): Eukaryota > Viridiplantae > Streptophyta > Magnoliopsida > Fabales > Fabaceae > Delonix > Delonix regia. The sequence continues at coordinate 14,495,806 of CM073456.1, read as the reverse complement.
GAATAACACATTGCACGAACACTTTGATCCATCTTCCAGGGAAATTTACACTTACGTACTAGGACTACATTAATTGAATTCTAGGAGAGTTTATCACAAGCAGCTTTCAGAATATTCAATTATAGGGCACACCATCTTCTTTTGCATTTTTGGGTTTTGTAAATAATGTTTAACAGCTGTTAGATCAAAACAATATTTGTCTAAATCAGCCTTCTCTTGAATGCACTCTAGTTACGTGTTATAAGATTATCCAATATGATCTTTTTCCTGCCACAAAAAACTCCCAATAACCCTATAAACAACTTTGCATAAGACTTGTATGATCTGTAGTCTTCAAGATTTTGGAGATTCTCACTCCTGGAAATTAAGTTGTCTTGTTTAGCTGTTTCAACGTGTAACCTCTGCTAGGAAAGCTTCTCACCATATTGATATGGACTTGAACCTCATCCCGAAAATACTAGAAAAATATCAGGCATTTAATTCATCTGGTCCCGAGGCACGTCAACTTTTATTTGAAAATGAGGACTTGTGTAAACCCCATATTTGAGTGTGTGTATTTTAGGGACATTATTTGTGTATAAGGTAGGTATTGTTGCTTTTACCATACGTGTATCCTTTCGTGTCTGGCACAAGCCCTTCCGTGTTATGGGGGCACATTCCATTGCTTTGACTTGGAACACATCCACCTATTACCTAATTAACCTTTTGACCAACAATTTGCGTACGGCCCATTACGAGCCACTATTTTGTTTTCATTTCATATATTTATACATGCATGCTTAATTCTCCATTCCCTTCATTTGTCACTGTACGTATTAAATACTCATTCGTCTTGATGTCTATAAGTCTATATCTAATGTGTTAGAAGATTTGGAGCTCGATTTTCAGATATATTGAAGATCAGCCATGATATCTTTGATATTGTGTTAGATTAATTTTTTTATTCTTTTGTAATTTTTCTATTAAAGCTTAGATCATATAGGATCTAAATAAAATCCCTACATATTAGGAATATTTTGTTAGGATAGAATATGAGTTTAAACTTTGTTTTAACTATATATTTTGTACCTTAAGTTCTATAGGGTTAAAGTAAATTAAATAAAATAAATCTTCATGATATCAGAGCCGCCAAGTCAGGCCTCATGATATCCTTAAGCACTATCCATGTTGCCTCCAGTAGTGATACACAGGAGAGCATGGCGACACCATCAACCGACCATCCTAATCACACAAACAACCCTACTACTACACATGGATCAACCAATCCCAACCCCACTCCTCTTCTAATCATATCACAGCGCTTGACTAGCCATAATTACCTTTAATGGTCAATAAGCGTGATGTTGTTCGTGAAAGGAAGTGGAAAAGCTGACTACCTAACAAGAAAAGCAACTCCACCTGAACCTACTAACACTCTTTACAAAACTTGGGAAACTAAAAATAGCCTAATTTAATCCTGGCTAATCAACTCCATGGCTCCTGACATTGGAGAAAATTTCCTCCTCTATTAGACAACTTATGAAGTTTAAGAGGCTGGTAGAGAGTTATATTCAACTATTAAAAATAAAGCAACTATTTTTTAGATTGAGGGGTTTCTCCACAATTTCCACCAAGTAGACTCTAATGTTACTCACTTCTTCAATGTCCTACTACCCCATTGGCACCAACTAAACCAGTATGAAAATCATCAATGGCCATGTGTGACTGATGCAACGTATTTTAGAAAGCTCAAGGTGGAAAAGAGAGTCTACAAATTTCTCTTTGGATTAAATCCCAGCTTTAAGGAAATTAGAGGCCACATTCTTTCACTAGACCCCCTTCCATCTCTCAGGGAAGTTTTTTCAGCAGTAAAAAGAAAGGAAAGTCGCAAAAAACTTACCTCAAGTAATCTTCCATCTAATGTTACTGACAACTCTGTCTTTGTAGCCAAAACCTCACAATTTGGAGAAAAGAAACATTGAAAATCACACAAACCTTGGTGTGATCATTGCAATAAGGCTGGTCAAATGAACATGTTGGGTATTCATGACAAACCACGAAACTGATATAAAGAACAAGCCCACATGACAACTACTTCTAAAGGGAGAATTTTTTATTCTGAAGTATTCAATAAAGATAAACTAGAAGCCCTCCACAAGTTGATCGGAACTCACCTCAACACCCCTCCCAATTCGAACACTGCCACCAACTTGATTGCCTATTCAAGTAATTCATCTTTTGACCTTAGTTCCAAAACTCAAGGAATTAACACTTGGGTTGTTGACTCTGTAGCCACAGACCACATGACAGGTAATTCCTCTTCTCTTACTAATTTCCAACCTTGTAAGCCTAACTTAGTTGTCACCCTTGCCGATGGCACCCCCTCTTAGGTGACCGGATTCGGGATAGTCTATCTATCTAACCATTTTGTTCTCCATCATGTTATTTTGGCCCTTAATCTCAAATGTAACCTGTTATCTATTAGCAAACATACAAAAGACCTTAACTGTGTTACTAACTGTGTTAAGATCCTCAGAACCGATAATGGTATTGAATATTTCAATAGTATTCTTAAAGATTTTCTTCATAAAAATGGAATTCTTCACCAAAGTTCATGCATTCACTCTCTACAACAAAATGGAGTTTCTAAAGGCAAGAATTGACAACTCTTAAAAGTAACAAGAGCCCTCCTACTTGCCTCTAAAGCACCAAAAACCTATTAGGGAGAAGCCTTATTGACAGCCACCTATCTAATTAATCGAATGCCCTCGAAACCACTAAAGTACTCAACCCTACTAAAGAAAATGCTTGAAACTTACCCTGAAACTACTATCCTTACCTATGGCCTGTCTATAAAAATTTTAGTTGCACTTGCTTTGTTCACATATATAATAGTGGCAAACTCGATCCCTAATCCCTTAAATGTGTGTTTGTGGGGTATTCATCCTTTAAAAAGGGATACAAATGCTTTTCACATATCACCAAAAAATTCTACATTTCCATGGATGTTACCTTTTTTGAAACAACCCCCTATTTTACAAATAAATCCATCAAGGGGAGAGTACTGATGAATGGACTTATTGCAACACACAGCAACCAGTACCTTTCAGTTTCATTGCACCTGAACCCACCACCCCTGAAACATAGCCCATCGTAACCAATCCAGAAATAGCCACTTCACCACAATGCCAATAACTACACAAAAACGCCCATAACCTCACCCATACTTAAAGCTGAATATGAAATTGCAAGAATAGACAACAACACTCTTGAACATCGCCAAGAGTCTAATATGAATTCCGGGGCTCTTGAAAACAACCTAGACCAATTGGTAGGCTAATTGCACTAAGAAAAAGGGTAAGAACTTGTACCAAACATCCTATTGGAAACTTTATTTCCTATGATAAACTTTCTCCTAAATCTTCCATGTTCATTATTAACCTATCCTGTGAAAAAATACCTCAAAATATACAGGAAGCCTTGAATAGCCCAGAATAGAGAACAACTATACAGGAGGAAATTACTGCCCTATAAAGGAATGGAACTTGGGCAATAACTAACTTACTCGTGGGTAAAAAGACAGTGGGGTGCAAATGGATTTTCACTATAAAGTATAACCCAGATGGAAGCATAAGCATACATAAGGCTAAACTGGTAGCCAAGGGCTTTACATAGACTTTTGAAATTGACTATCAGGAGACATTTGGTCCTATTGCTAAACTCGACACCATCAAAATTATTCTCTCTATAGCTACTGACCTAGACTGGAAACTTCACCAGTTTGATGTGAAGAACACCTTATTAATTTGCAACTTAGAAGAAGAAGAAGTACATATGAAAATTCCTCCAAGTATTGATATGGAAAGAAACAAGGTGTGCAAACTCTTTAAATCTCTATATGGACTTAAACAATCTCTTAGAGCTTGGTTTGATAATTTTATAGTGTAATTAAAGGCTATGAGTACATTCAGGGACAAGCATATCACAACCTATTTATGAAATACTCACTTGATGGAAAAATCTCTAAACTAATTGTCTATGTTGATGATATTATAGTTACAGGGGGCTTTAAGAAGGAAATTGAAAACTTGAAGAGTGCCATGGCTAAGGAATTTGAAATCAAAATCCTTGGTGTGTTAAAATACTTTCTAAGGATGGAAATAGCTCAATCTAAGAAAGGAATTATGGTTTCAAAAAGGAAATATACAAAGATGTTGGGGTGCAAACTAGCTAAAATACCTATGGAGACAAAATTCAAATTAAGATTCAAAGAAGATAACCTAATGGGAAAAACTGGAAGATATCAACGGCAGGTTGGGAAACTCATATATCTTTCATATACCATACCAAACATATCTTTCCCTGTTAGTGTAGTAAGCCAATACATGCATAATCCGACTAATGAATACATGAATCTTGTGTATTGGATACTCAGGTACTTAAAAAGAATGCCAAGGAAAGGGATTTCATTCATGAAAGGAAGTGACATAAGTGTAAAAGTCTACTCAGATGCTAACTAGGCAAGATTCACTACAGATAAGAGATCAACTATTGGATACTGCACTTATTTTTAGGGCAACTTGGTGACATGAAGAAGTAAGAAGCAACCTGTGGTGCCCAGGAGTAGTACAAAGGCAGAATTCTGAGCACTCTCCCTTAGTATCTGTGAAGGCTTATGGTTAAAACATTTAGTTGAAAAGTTCAAGGTACCTTTTGACTATCCTATACATCTCTTTTGCGATAATATGGCTACAACCAGCATAGTTAAAAATCCAGTGCATCATGACTGGACCAAACATATGGAACTGGATAGAAATTTTATCAAAGAAAAACTAGACTTTAAGGTGTTTGAATTGGTCTACATTCCATCACAACACTAGATTGCAGACGTTCTAACAAAGGCCATGCACAGGTGAAGTTTGAAGATCTGAACAACAATCTAGGAATGATGGATATTCATTCACTAACTTGAGGGGGAGTGTTGGAAGATTTGGAACTAGATTTTCAGATATCTTGAAGATCAGTCGTGATATCTTAGATATTGTGTTGATTATTTTTTTTATTCTTGTGTTATTTTTTAGTTAAAGCTTAGATCATATAGGATCTAAATAAAATCCCTACATATTAGGGATATTTTGTTAGGATAGAATCTAAGTTTAAACTTTATTTCAGCTATATATTATGTACCTTAAGTTCTGTAGGGTTATGGTAAATAAAATAAAATAAATCTTCATAATGACGTCAGTCATAGTTAGACTCATATATGAGCACTCTATCCTAGACAATGGAGCCAGACCTAATATTTCTTCTCTGGCATATAAAACTAAATGATGTGGATTGAATAAAGGGTTATTGTTTGGGCAAGTGGATTGAATAAAGTTATTTCAACCACAACACAAAAAATGGAGCCAGAATCTGTTGCTATAAAGAAGCTACAGCAACAAATGCAGTAATTAATCTGAATCATCCATTCTATTATTTTTTAGATTTGTGCCACGTGTCTATGCATTTTGGTCAAAAAAAATTACTCACTTTACTCAAACATCTTGGCCCTATTTGGTTAATGGATCTAAAAGGAAGGAAAGGGAATGAGTTTGGTTTGCAGATTGGTAAAAGGATAACATTCCCTTGGGAATGTCATTCCCACAAATGTGGTATTGGACAAACCCTCCAAATTTGGAGGGAATGGGTGGTATTCCCAAGAATAAGTTAGACAATGACCATTATGCCCTTTGATTTTTTTAATTCATTCACTTTTGTCCATTACACCTTTGTCCACTCACTTTCTCATATTTGATGAAGTGTACAGAGGTAGAGTACTAGTGACATCGCCGGAAAAGATAGAAGAGAGAGACTGGCAAGGGACACCTCCTTCCAATTATGCCAAAAATTATATTAGACTTGTTAAAGAGCCGACGTTTGGGTTTTGCCATTATCAACTTGTTGTTTGACCTTTGTCATTGAGAGAAGAAAGGGATGAAGAAGACGTTGTTGTTTTAGTGTTACCATTATGGGTTCGCTGCGAAGAGAGGGATGAAAAGACTGAGAAGATACTAATCCATGTTGAAGACATAGAAGGTTAAACCAGATCCATAGCTAGTCACCAAGGTTCATTGTCGTTGGGATTGAGTCCGAGGGAAATAGTGTTTTGGGTATTGAAGGGGAAGATGATGGTGAAGTGTTGGTCAAATATATTGGCAGTGAAATGGCATGAAGAGAAGATGATGTTGAAGGGGAAGATAAAATAAAAAAATTATAAATTTTTAAATAATAATAATAATTTATTTTAAATAATATTTTTAAAATTTCATAATAATAATCATTAATTTTTTAAATGTAATAAAATTATTATTTTTAATGATAATAACTAATTTTTTTAATAATAGTAATTTGGTTAACCTTTATTTCCATTCTTATCTCATTTTTCAGTATCATACCAAACATAATATACGGGCCTAAGATTCCTTTCTATCAAAGCCCATTCTTATTCCAAAACCCATTCCCACTCTTATTCCTTCTCATTCTATGAACCAAATATACCCTTTGTGTTTTGCAAAAATCTACTTGCAATTCCTCTGCTCCGTCAATAACCTTCTGCTTCTTCCAATGCCTTAACAGTAACATGTCCATTGGTGGCTGGCGTATACTTCCATTATACTTGCATACATTTATCATCTATCTTCCTTGTTTCTTCTCTCACCTCTTGCACTCTCCCTTCTTCCTTCCCTTTCTCTCTCATTCTCTCTCTCTCTCTCTCTCGCCTTTCATTGTTGTGTATGCTTATACTTCAAGTTCTACCAATTGCCTCCAACCTAATATGTTTATCTGTTTTTGTTTTAAATTTCACACCTCTTCTTCTACCTCTAAAATGTGAACTCCTATATCACTTTCTTTCATTTATTTTTTACTTCTCCTTCTTTCAATTAAACGCCTCTTCAACTGGTCATATTGTTTGAGCTTTTCATTTTGTTATTTCTTGACGCTTCTCCATATTTCTCTTGTTTAGAATTTTAGTCTCTCATGGTCGAATACCTTCTTCTTAAAATACTTGATTTTTTTTTTTTTGCAAGTTTTCCTCCTTTTTTCTAAAAATTATTTAAGTATTTTTTTTTCTGCTTATTTTCATTTGTTTAATTATATTTACAAGAAGAAGATTTCAAAAACAATATAGATTACAACATTAAGACCTTGTATCTTGGGCGAGAAACTTAAAGATTTCCAAAGGGCAAAATGCAAAACGTTGAGGGAAAGATGTTGGTGGGAATGGTTTTTTGAAGTTCAGAAGGAAAAAAAATGAATAAGGAAGTGGTGTACAATGTCTTCAAGGCATGGGTATTATTTTTCTTTAGGCTTAATTTGCCCCGACCTATTCCTATCTTATAGGGTGCAAGTTGGGTTAACCGATAAATTTTCTGTAGGATACAATGAAGACCATTGAGTATGGATTGCACTCTCAATACTCAAACCAAGATAACAATAGTCTTTTCAAAGTGATAATTTGACTTTTACTCTGTGCATGCACTTAAAAACAAATGCAGTGAGTTTTAAATTGTTATGTATTTTGTTTTTTGTGTTTTCAAAATGGTGTGATGTATATGAGGACATAACTTTTCACAAAGTGGTAGTTACCATAACTTTCTATAGATGTCTTTAGAAACCAAACATAATCTTGGTGTCTTTTAGTGTTGTAACTCCCTACACAACCTTTAATATTAATTTATTTGAGGACATAACTTTTTAAAACACATCTCTTCATTTTAAAAATATTCCAACAACCCTCTATCATTTTTAAAATGAACCCAAACTCTTATCACTTTGGAAATCTTATGTTTGTAATAAAGGCATTTGAACCTTTACCTAAGCAAGATAGGGTTTCACCCATTCAAAATAATATGGTAGGCTAATCTTTGAACCAATTATCCCATGTGAACAAGTGTGTATGATTTATGCATAAGATCTCATACCATTATATGCCACTTAAATTGACACTTTTATGGCCTTGTGTCCTTATCCTTTTCATGAAAATTTTCTAAGTCAAGCCCTCAGACTTTTAAAAGTGACCTCACTTCACTCTTATATAGGTAGATTCTGTTAAGAGCACCACCATGATCAATGCTCTAGCAAATATATGGTTACAAGTTTATTAAGAGCCAAATTAAAGCTCAAACCTTTACCTTTTAATCTCATAGTTACCAAGTACTTTTCAACCTTAAGATGTATTAAATATGACAAGTACTTGCAATCACTCTAATAGCATATTTTCACCATTGAACTCAAGACTTGATATGATGGTCAAGTGTAAGTTAGGTTTCTACAATCGATGATCAAGTTTTATAGGACTTCAATCACATCCCTTTTAATGTTTTCAATATCATATTTCTTGTCAGACCTTTTGTCAAAAGATTTGCAAGATTCAATTCAAATATTATATAACTTATGGAGATTACTCTATTCATTATTAAGTCCTTTACAAAGTTATGTCTTAATCCAATATGTCATGACTTTCCATTATAAACTTAGTTATAAGCCCTCAAAAAAATAGAATGACTATCACAATGGATAGATGTTGGTGCTATTGGCTTGGGTCATATAGGAATGTCAAGTAACAAGTTTTTAAGCCACTCAGCTTCCTTGCTATTTAAAGCCAATGCTATAAACTCAGAGTCTGTGGTAGAGTCTGCAATACAGGTATGTTTTTTAGATCCCCAAGAAACAACATTCCTACTTAAAGTGTAGACGCATCCACTTGCAGAAACACAATCCTCTGAGTAACTTATCCAACTAGCCTATACATCTTTGTAAAATTGAAGGATTCTACTATAGGTTAAACTATAGTTAATTGTTCCTTTCAAGTACCTTAATACTCTATCCACAGCATGCCAGTGATTCTTACTTAGATTGCTTGTGTATCTATTTAACCTTTCCACAACATATGCTATATCTGGTCTTGTATATGTCATAGTATTCATCAAGCATTCAATTACCTTTGAATAATCATGTTATCTCACAGGACATCATTTGTTTGATACTAACTCCATATTAGAATCAAATAGAGTAGAAACAGGCTAATAATATAAACAATCAAATTTCTTTAATATTTTCTCGATGTAATGAAATTGGGAAAAACCAAGACAATTGTTATTCCTAATAATCTTAATTCCTAATATGACATCTGCTTCTCCCATATCTTTCATGTCAAAGTTTTTAAATGGGAATTTCTTTATTTTGTTTACTTCATCCAAATCAATGCAAAAAATTAACATGTCATCTACATACAAACAAATCATGACACTTTTTTTATTATGAAATTTACTGTAAACACATTTGTCTTAAATCTACCTCATCAAATTTTTATGTTATTGTTTAGGGGCTTGCTTAAGTCCATAAAGAGACTTAATTAATTTACACACCTTGTGTTCTTGACCAAGAACCACAAACCCTTCCAGTTATGTCATATACACCTTTTCTTTTAACTTTCCATTAAGGAAAGTTGTTTTAACATCCATTTTGTTAGAACAAGGCAACCAACATTCAAAAGGGGGGATGAATTGGGTGTTTACAATAATTTTGTTTCTTTTCAAATTACTTTGTAAAAGACTTGTTATAAAAGATACTTGAAAATGTATGAAGCAAAAACTACAATTATATCAATCAAGGGAGATTTAATGTAGATGTTTAGAGTATGAAGATAACAAATTTTTTTCCCAATAACAGAGCATTCAATAATATGTTGTTTACTTAATTCAAAATTTTGTTCCCATGTAAGTTAGAACAATCATACAATCACTTTAACAATTGGATTACTTGAAGTAAATATGAAATAATATGTCCAGCAAAATATCACAATACTTCAAGTGAAATATCAACAATAAAAGTAAAGCTTAAATATGAAAAATCAAAATATAAAGAGTATAAAGATAGATAAAGCAAACTCCAAATTTATCCTGGTTCTGCTCCAATCCAAGCCCACATCCAGTCCTTAAGCAACCTTTTGAGATTTCTTTACTAATTCCACAAGTTTAATTGGGCACTTGTGAGCCTTTACAACATCTAACTCAACCTTGAGTTGTTTCTCACTCTAGAACTAAAAAGCTCTTCTCTTTCAAGAGGAAAATCACTCTAATAGATTATACACTCTTGTTTTTCTCTCCCAAGGGATACATCACCCTTGTCTTACAAATATTACAGAAGAATAATATTGCCCAAGAGACTCTTTCAATATGCAGATATACAAAGTGAAACTCTAAGAACTCAAATGAAAGAGATAACTCAATAATGTTTATTTCTCTCTCAAAGATAAAACAAGTTAAAGATTATATTCTAACATTTTATTTCTTATAAATTATGAGTTCTTGAGAAATGTATTTATAGGCCAAAAAAGGAAGATAACTGTTTGCAGCCAAAGAGAAATTCAAATTTGTACAACTTAACTGTTGGAAGTAAATAGTTCTATTTGTTGACTTCATGACCGTCCTCTATTTCGTAGTAGCATCTTTAAATACAAATAGCTTCTTTTCAACTTCATTTTGACCAAATTATATATTGCCACAAAGCTCTATTAGTCTATTTCTATCCTGATAAGTTTTATTACAAAATTCAATTTGGTTGTTGAGATATTGTTGAACGGGTGACAAAAGGTCAAATAGCAAATTGATATACATAACCGCAAATTGAGATACTTATAACTCTTTTATTTGAAATCAATTTTATACATGTGATATACAACTAGAAAGCTATGTGAGTATAGTTTCATATGAAATAAACATCATTTGTTGAAATTATAACTAAAGGTCAGGAAAAAATGTGATATCTATACTTAAAACATTGACAACCATAACTTTTTATTTTTAACTCTATTTTAAGCATGTGACATATGACTAGAAAGATGTTTAAGTCTATTTTTAGATACAATAGGTTTCATTTCAAAATTCCTTCTAATTTGTGAGATATGATAAATATAGTGATCCAAGGTCTAAAAACAATTTCATTAAAATTCATATCTCTTTATCTTTTTTGCCCAAATTTATATTTTGAGGACCAAAATGTATTGGACCAATAAACGTAAGTCCAAATGAATTTAACAAAATAATAATAATAAGCCCATGATAGTTAGTTTAACTTACAAACTAAATACCTAGTCAAATTCATATATCCCAATATGCATACTTTAATAACAATTAGTAGAATGTAAACATTTTTTACCAGACATATATATATATATATATATATATTCAATTTTAATTGTCTATAATATTAGAGTCTATTGGATATAATATGAGCAAATATATCTCATATAAAGGATAATTCAAGTATAAAGTATTACATGTTAATGATTAATCAATGAAGCACATATTGATATTATACGTCTAACTCATTTGTCATCATCAAAACTTATAATATTGAAACTTAGGGTTGACACATTTGATGGATAACAAGAATGTATATGGAAGCAAGTGCTATAAGCACCTTGATAGTGGAAATCCTTCCAACCAATGCATATGTATCAAAATAGTATATCCCTTCCTTTTGCGTAAACCCGTTAACAACTAACCTAACTTTAAATTTATCTATAAATCCATCTACTTTTAATTTCTTCTTAAAAATCCATTTACAACCAATGGGTTTAGAACCAGGTGGGAGGTTTATTAGTTTCCAAGTTTTATTTCCCATTATTGAATCCATTTCATCTTATATAACCTCTTTCCAAAATGGTGCATCTTAAGACTTTATAGTCTCCTTAAATATTCCAAGGTCATTTTCTAAATTAAAACCAAAAAGGTGAATAATTTTCAATCTCTTTTCTAGTCCTTTCAACAAAGAATATGAAGAAGTCTGAACCATAGGTTTTTGCTTTTCCAGCCCTTTTACTTCTTCTAAGTTCTATTTCTTCTAAGTCATTATCACTATAAACATTATTCTCTTAATTTGACTTTTCATTGGAATAAAAAATGTCATTGGGCTTGAGGATTGAGTTAAACCTTTCTTCTTGAAAATTTGCGTCCCTTGATTCAATTATTTTATTGATAGGGTATGAATCATTAAGTTCAATAACAAAAAATCGATACCTTACTATTTTCAGCATATCCCAAGAAGATGCACTCAACTCCTATTTCACCTAATTTCTTCCTTTTAGGTTTTAGAACTTTAACTATTGCCCTACATCCCTAAACTCTAAGATAATTAAGATTGGGTTTTCTTTTCTCCCATAGTTCATATGGGGTTATCTTGTTCTTTTTATTAAGAACTCTATTTAATATATGACAGCCAGTTAGCAATGCCTCACCCTAATATCCATTAGTCAAACTAGAATAAGATAACATGACATTTACCATTTCAACTAGGACCCTATTTTTTCTTTAAGCTATACCATCTGGTTGTAGGGAATAAGGGACAGTTACTTGATGTATTATACTAACTGACTCAAAATAACTTGGATCATAATATTCTCTCCCTCTATCTGTCCTTAAACATATAACAAAAGTTTTACATTGAATTTCTACTTTAGTTTTAATTTTAAATATCTTAAATTTGTCTAAGACTTCATCCTTTGAGTGCATTAAATATACATAACAATATCTAGTGAAACCATCAATGAAAATTACAAAATACTTTTTACCACCCAAAGTAAGCTAACCATGCAAATCACAAATATCAGAATGAATCAATTCTAATATTTTAAAACTTATTTCTACTCTAAGGAAAGGTTTTCTTGTTATTTTAGTCAACATGAAAGTAGTACAAGACCCATAATTAATAGCAATCTTTGGAATTAACTTAAGCTTTATCATATTATTATATTTTCCAAAATTAACATGACCCAAACGATAATGCCCCAAATCACAAGATTTAACAATATCAGTATAATTGTAAATATTATTATTAACCTTAGCAATATTACACTAAAACATGTTCTCACATAATTAACCTTGACCTACGAATGTTCCACCCTTAGTGAGAACAAACTTGTCTCCCTCAAATATAGACTTAAACCCAAACTTATTAAGTAAAGATACATAAATTAAACTCTTACTAACTTCTAGTACATAATAAACATATCTTAAAGTAAAATTTTTTTCTAGAAGTGAATTCAATTTCTACAGTTCCTTTGCCTTTGACTTGGACACTTGAAGCATTTCTTACGTAAAGCACATCCCCATCTTCCTCTTTCAATGTTTTGAAGAAGTTTTTGTTTATGCACACATGGTGTATTGCACCTGAGTCCGCCCACCGTGATTTATTATTGTCAACTAGGTGTATCTCAGAAATTATAGTTATAAAATTTTCTTCTTTTGTAGATGACTTTTTTTTATTTTTTCTCTTTCTTCTTTTTGAAGAAATGGTATTCATTCTTGAAATGACAAGCTCTTCCACAAAAGAAACAATTACCTTTTTTTTTTTTCTTGTTCTTGTGTCCATCATGTGCTTGGAATTTGTCTTTGTCCTTTTCTCTTTTCCTTGAAGTCTTGTGGGACTGCCCTTCCTCCACCACATATACCTTCTAATGAGCATTAGTATCTTTTTTAGTATCTTGCTTTCTATATTCTTTTTATAAACGAAGATGATTCCCTAATTACTCAAGAGAGATATCTTCGTTTTTATGTTTAAGACTCTTTTTGAAATATTTTCATGATAGAGGAAGTTTGTCTATGATTGAGGAAACAATAATAGACTTATCCATATGCATGTTATGTTGTTTGAAATTGTTCAAAATATGTTTAATTGCATGCATTTGTTTCATAATAGACTTTCCATCAATCATCTTATAAGTATTAAAACGAGTGATAAGAAATTTCTTACTTGTTGCATCCTCTTGCATGTATCTTGCCTCAAGTTTATCCCAAAGATCTTTTGTAGAAGTTGAATCTTGATAAACATCGAAAAGAGCATCACAGAGACCATTGAGGATATGCCTAGTGCAGATATAGTCATCATTCTTCCATTTCTATCTTTCTCTAATTTTAGCAATGGTTTCTTCTTCTCTTTCTTGAGGCTTGGGAGTGGTGAGGACATAGGCCACATTCAAAGTTATAAGAAGAAATTTCATATGTCTTTACTATCTCATAAAGTTGCCTACTTCAAATCTTTCCAATTTCACAAAATTTGTTGTCAACTCCTTCAAATAAGCCATATATTTTTGTATAAAATTAAATCTAAATATTGTTGGTGGGAATTGTTCTCTGAAGTATAAAAGGAAAAAAGATGGATAAAAAAGTAATGCACGATGTTTTCAAGGCATGGACTGCACTTTCCCTTAAGCTTAATTCGCCCCTATTTATTCCTATTTTATAAGGTGCAAGTTTGGTTGACTGACGAATTTCCTACAAGATATAATGAAGACCCTTGAGTATGGATTGTATTCCCAATACTCAAGCCAAGACAACAATAGTCTTTACAAAGTGATAATTTGACTTTTTCTTTGCGTGCACTCAAAGACAAAGGCAATGAGCTTAAAATTATTGTGTATTTTTTTTTTCTTTATGTGTTTTTAAAATAAAGTGATAATAAGGGGTTTATATAGACTATGAAGAGATACTTCTTAGAGCAATACTTCTTCAATTAAAAGTTATAACCATATATTAGTTCATCATCTAACATAACTTAAATAATTTTTTTATGAAGAGTTACATTTTTTTAATATATAAGGTTTTTTAAAAATAACACATTTTTTCACAAAGTTAAGGTTATCACACATTTCTATAGATATTTTAAAAAACTAAATAAATATAACTTTAGTGTCTTTTAGTATTGTATCTCCTTACACAATTATTCATATAAATTTATTAATTTATATAAGGATATGACTTTTTAAAACACATTTTTTTATTTTAAAAATATTCCAACAAACAAATATTTTTTCAGTAACCAAAAGTGGACACATGGCACAAATCAAACAGATAACCAAATAAACAATCCGGATTGATTACAGCATATGCTGCTGTAAAGGGGTGTACAGCAGCTGATCTAGGCACCAAAAAATGGGTTCGCTGTTTTTTGCAATTCTTTCTGCCAATGATTTGCATTTTCCGTTTGTTTTCCTTGTAGCCGTAAGGAACCCAAATTGCCGTTTCTAAGATTCATTTTGAATTCTAGATGGCAATGATTTTGGGACAGTGTGAGACGGAAAATGCCAATACTTAGAGTCGGGAACCTGTCAAATCCCTACCAATTTACCAATCCGGGTGGGGCAAATTGGAGAAAGCAGATCAATATACAAACGCACTAAATAACCGACGTAGACTAAACGGGAAATTTGCAAGCTTACCGCACATTTCACTTTAGATCCTGATTGTCCACTATCTCTCACTCTCTCCAATCTCTATCTTAATAATTTCTGTTGAATAAAAATTAATAATCTATATTTTATATAATGACTTTATACAGTCATATTTATACTACGTAAATTTAAAAAATTAAATTTTTATCTACCGTCCCAAATGTTCCTAATTGTAGTTGGAGTTGGGTTTTAATGGTCATTGGCAATCCAATCTCATTTTGCTTTCCCAGTCCCAAATTTTGCGCAGAATTTAAGAAAATGGAGTATGAATAATAAGAAGGCACGTAATATAGATCTCCCTCACACACACATACATGTGTGACTCCTCTGTTAGTTTTGCTGTATTCTTCTTCTTGTCATCCCCGTTATGTGTAGGACCAAACTGGCCATTAACGCCGCCAGTCCTAGCTCACGCCCTCAAACCTCACGTTCTCAGTCTGAATCCACTCCTCATCAAATTCCAAGGCCAACGACATCCTCCACCTCCACCGCCACCACCACCTCTTCTGTCTTCCAACCCTCAGCTCCATACTCCGCCTCCTTAGGTTATAGGCTCACCTCCGATACCTCCATTTCAAGCCCAACCTCCTTTGCCACTCTTCGAGATGCCCTACCAGAAAATCCCCACATCTACGATTTCTCTGAAATTCACTCTGCTACTAATAATTTCCTTGCCAACCGCTACTCCTCCTCTTCCATTCCCTCTTGGCGCTGTACACTTCGTGGCCGGGATGTTGTCGTCTTTCAGCGCAAATTCCGACGCCAAATCGAGACGACCCAGCTCAGACAACGGCTCTCCTTTGTTGGCCGCAGCCACCATGTTAGCATTGTCAAGCTTCTCGGTGCTTCAATCTCCGGTCACTACATCTACCTCGTGTACGACTTTGTGAATGGAGCCAACCTCTCTGTCTGTTTGAGAAACACAAACAACCCCGACTTCACGGTTTTATCCAGCTGGATATCGAGGATGCAGGTTGCAACGGATATCGCTCACGGGCTCGATTATATTCATAACAGAACAGGCTTAAACCTGAGGTTAACGCATAATCACATCAATAGCAGTAATATTATCGTCACAGAACCTTTCTTCAACGCCAAGATTTGTCACTTCGGCACCGCCCAGCTGTGCGGTGAAATCGACGAAGAACAAGAAATCGCCGAGCAATCGTCCTTTTCCCCGTCGCCTGTGAGATCAAAAGAATTGAAAACATCGGGAAGCTCACGTGTTAAAATCGAGGGTTTGAGAGGATACATGTCGCCGGAATTTCAATCCACCGGCGTGGCGACCCAGAAGTCCGACGTGTATGCTTTCGGGGTGGTGCTGCTGGAACTGTTATCAGGAGAGGAGCCACTGAAATATAGGGTCGATAAAAGAACAAGCAATTTCATGAGAACCTCGGTGATCGAGACGGCGAGGGCTGTCGTCGAAGGCGGTTGTGAAGAAGGTGGGCTGAGGAAGTGGTTGGATCGGAGGCTGAAGGACTCGTTCCCGATTGAGGTTGCAGAGAAGGCGACACGTGTAGCATTAAAGTGCGTCCACGTGGATCCAGAAAAGAGGCCGGATATGAGCCGGGTCGCTGTAAAGATTTCGGAGCTGTATTTGCATTCGAAGATTTGGTCTGACAATATCAAGATGCCTTCTGCGATTTCAGTTTCATTGGCACCTCGATGAGTTCTTAACGAAGGCTTATATTATTATTTTCAATTAAATGTAGGTCATCCATACGAATTATTGTTTCAATTGTAGAAAAAGAAAAAAAAAAGGTTGCAAATAAAAATAGTACGAAATCGGCGGGGTTCACCATAGGTTACAAGATGATTTTTTCGGAGGAGGAGCGTGACGTTGCTCATGGTAGCCGCGTGATTGGCTAGTTTTGATTACTTTTATTTAAAAATTGAACCCGAAACTGAAATTGAGCTAAAGAGCGACTTATGATTGAATAATTTAACTAATAAATAATATTTTACTATAATGTTACTGTATTTAAAATAGAAATAAATGTATAGAAGTATACAGATTAATTAAAATATTTTGGATATGATTATTTGACCAATTTTTTTCAAGCCGGTTTGATCGATCGAACGGACACTTCAGCAAATTCACCGGTCCAACCATCTGGTTGTTTAAATCTGCAAATGCTTGTTTTGTTGATTTTGGTTTCTATTTCGTCGTTGACTTATTTTTTTTTATGAAAACTAAAAAAGAAAATAAACATACGTGGAGCAAATAGGCAAAAATTTATATGTAATTGCCTATATTTTTATAATACTATTATTTAATTAAAATATGATAATTATTTAATTTTTGAATCACATTACAATACATGTATGATTATTGTAGAATATTGTATTATTTTAAAATTAAATTATATATTATTATTAGTTAATGAAACACTTATCATGTTTATTAAAAATTAATACATTAAAGATATAAATAACTGTATATATATAAAAGTTTAATTCGTGCAAATAATTATCAGTTGACCCAAAATTGACTATCAATTTTAAAATTTTTATAAGTCGTTCGGGATTTACAAAGAGTAAACAACTAATATGGGTGCTTCACTCAGTTTAAAAGGTTAGACAGTTGGAACAGAAAAGGTCAAATTTGTTGACGAATAAGGACAAGACTGAGACATTGACAATTTGACTTTCAATTGACCTCGGAAATTGAGTTGGAAATATCAATCAACATTGCAATTTACAAAGTTCATATACAACGTTCTTATACTCTAAACATCTTGTATTTTCGATTCTCTTTCATACTCAGGTGGTATATAGATTATTTTTTTGTTTTCAAAAAAGAAGAAAAAGACGTTCATATAGACAACAAATACTGGAACTCATAGTCATATGGTATCTTTTCAACAATGGTGGAGGCCTTAACATTGGTATGGCCTCTGAAGCAATCCACCATTGCCTTCCTCAGAGTGCCTGATGTAGGCAACTGGTTGCACACCCATTCCACCAATGAGTCCGTGTCCATCCCAAAATCAAGCATGTTTCTAAGCAACAGCTCTGGAAACGCAATCCTCTTAGTGCTTGTCACTATTATTGAAGCTTGCAGATAGTCCAGCTTCGATCTCTCCAACTCAGTTATCACTCCGTCGGCTGTGTATATCCTTACCTGCATATATATATATATATATACAGCTTCATTATTTGCTAACAATGGACTGAATGGAGATAGATATTAAACAGGTCTGCTGAGAAAGAAAAGCTTACAGCGGGAGAAGAACGAGTTCCACAACACAGAGCAAATGTGACGTTGGGATCCATAGATTCAAGTCCATATAGTTCACGTACTATTGACTCTTTCTCCTCCCACTCACCCTTTAGATGTACCTACAGCCATAAGTATCTCAATTAACAGAAGCCAATCGGCTTAGTTCTATTATATAAACAGAGACTACAATGTTTAATTACCTCTTTTATATTTGAAGCAACTCTTTTCCTTAAAATGAGATGCTCTATTGTTTGAGCATTTATTGTGTTGCCTCCTACATTGAGGGTTGCCTGCATTGAAACCACTTCCATTTATTTTTAACATTCCTGTAATCTGGTTATAGGACAAGTAACCTTTATATGTCAAGATTCTTGAGTGTACCTTGTTTATCAATGCAAGTAATTTTTCTGGAGTGGATGGCACTCCATATTGGATAAAACCCTGAGATAAAATCTAATGCAAATTAGTTACAGTTCATTTTCTGGATTTCACATTGATCACCAGAAAAAATGCCAAACAGAAGGTACAGATCATCATGCAAAAATCAAACTAAGCTATTCTCAATGAGATGATGCACATAACAAAAGATTAGAAGCAAATTCACTGTACATGCATGATACAGGCATTGTACATGTTGATCCAGAATGCCAGTTTCTGTTGATATGTAAGGTTTCTCAAATCGGCTGTCTGAAGATTACTCATCAGTACCCTGTATTGCATAACAAACAAATGAGTGTAAATATATATGAATTCCGTGGTAGTCTAATGTAGTTTTCTCATCAATACATACAACATTTGATTTATGGTATACCTTAGCTTTCTAAGTAATGGAATGGAGGAAGGACTAGAGATGAACTTTGAATCCATTGAAGCAGAGGTGAATATAACCAGGTTCTTGTAAGGACCAATATCTCTTGGAATGGATTCTTCTGTATCGAAAATTCCATATGGGTCTTGCTGCCTTGACTCCCTCTGCAACATGAGGCTTGATTTTGGGTTTAAGCTAGGATCGACCCTGAAGCTTCTTGAGCTTAGAGAAGAGTGTATAGACCTAGAAATGGGCCCTGATTTCTCCAATTCCATTGCCCTCGACGTTCTGAGTAATCTCACGTATATGAAATTCAAACACTTCATGATGCTCTCAGATAGCTTGTTGGGTTGCCATTTTAGATCGTTCTCTTCTGACAGAAGCGGATCCAATAAAGACTTTGTTGGAAGATCTATATACATCTCTAAATTCCGTTCCCTCGGCTGAAAAAAAGAAATCAATATGATTAGAAAGTACTGAATCTCCATAATGCACACATAATATTCTCTTAACATTTTTTTCAAAAATTGACAAGAGAATCAAGTGCACGTTGAACCTACTTGAATGGTAAACTTCACAATATACGTGGGTTCCACACAATTTATTTCCTGTTTGTTTCATATTACAGCATGTAGTAGCGAATAATATGCATTGCTAGCTACCTACCTTAGGTGATGGATGGCGAGGGTCTCGAAATGGTGAGGAATTAGGCTTCAGTATCCCACTTTTTTTTGGAAGTCTGTCTTGAAATTTTACATCTTCAAGGAAAGTATTTTCTTTCAAGAACCCTGGTTTCTCATTGAGAGTGAAGTCGTTGAGATGATAATCACCCTTTATAGCTTTGCTTATGAAGTGCAATGCCTTAGTCTCAAATGCCATCCTTTCATGAACACTTCTGTGAAGAGGACTAGGAATTGGAATTGTTGCAGTTGATAAATATTGACCATTAAAATTGTTGTACTTCTCTTGATTCCATGCTTTTGATTTTGACTCCTTGGTGACTTCTTGTTCATGTTTCAAACCAGCCTGAAGTTGGCTTATTTGGGATTCAAGTCGCGCTATCTCACTCTCAACTACTACAAGTTCTGCTAAAAGCTCTTTCATCTGCACAAATGACATAAATAATGCAAAATTGAATAAATACTGACGAACACTAGCTAAAGTAAGGAAAAGAGACAATCACGTGGGTATTAATATATTACCTTAGGAGGAAGAAAATTTGGAATAGATATGGCTGCACCATTGGGTCGATTATGAACCATTTCCAAAATCTCATGAACCTTTTCTTCTTGGTCCAACAATCTTTGAAGCATAGAGACCTAATTGTTACATTAATTAAAAAGTTGTCACATAATAAATTTTCTCGTCAGTACAAATTACAAGTAGCCTTTAACTAAATAAATATCCATATCCCGGATTTCTCCTCGTCATTAAAAAATGTGGTCAACAAATTAAATGTCTCCACAAGAGCATACATGTTCCTTAAAGTATCCAATTGAAAGCATTGTCCTTAAGGGGTATGGTTCTCATTTATTGCTTGCTATCTCTATTGCCAAAGATATACGAAACTTATAGTTCCAACGTTTGTACTTTGTACTATAATCGTGACAGGGAAAAAAAACATATAGCTTTTTTTAAAGGGAAAGTAACACTTTCACTCCCATTTTGATTGACTACAGCAGGAGATAAATTAGACAGTCACTCACCTTCTATATAACGGAAAATTATGGTACCCTAAAGATCTAAGCTCTTTAATGTTCTTTTAGAAAAAGAAAAAGAAAGTACTTGTAGCTTATTGTCAACAGTGAAATGAATCAGAGTTAGTTAATCCAAAAAACTAGACCACAGACTCCATTCCTTAGTTTGTTGCAAGCAAGTCTTAATTAGTATTGATTAGCTACATAGGCATGCATGGCTATTTCTAATATTTTGTGTCTAGATTTGCAAAATCACCACCTATTGAGACTAGCATGCAATGGCTCTATTCCAGACAATTTTGTTAAAAAACTTGCTCTAACTAGCAAATGTTTGATCATCTATCATAATCATGAGCCAATTTTAAGAAAGGAGAATTTTTTATTGTCATTTAACGAACTGCATCATGCATGTAAAGTTACATAGAGATGAAAAATTTAAAAACAATGAATTTCATATATATTTTCATTTTTCTTGTATTACTATCTCTCTTACTACATTATCCAACTTTTCAGCGCCTTCATATTAATCTATAACAATTAAGAACACAAACGAAGCTATCTTGTGTAAATCGAAATACCTCTCTTTCAAGTTCCTCTCTCCTTTGCTGGCCATTAAGTTTTTTCTTCTTCTGATAACAAAGAAAGAGGCAATTAATCAACCCATATACTCCTAATTCTGGTAATTAACCTTATAGATGATATAGTAAAGAGGCCAAAAACAACTTACAATCTCAGAGGGGGAGTGAAGTGAGGATTCTACTTGGCTGGCCATGGAAGAAACTTCGGTGCACCCAAGCCTGAGCCCACCCCAACGCCTGGAAGAAACATTAAAACAGCAGGAAACAGAGGGTGTTTTGCATTCATGAGAGTGTTGGTAGGAGGATGACACAAGCTTGGGGCCAAAGAAAGAGTGGCTTGGGGCGGTTGCTGTTGCTGTTGGCGTTGAAGTTGAAGTTTTGTGTTGTGTTTGAGAAGATGAGAGGCAGCTTTCTAAGCGATGTTCATTGAGTTGGTTCAGGCACTCAGATAATAACCGTCTCTCTCTTGGTTGTGGTTGTAGTTGTGGGTGCTGGTGGGAGTGGGACATCATGCACACACACAAAAAAGAACACCTTTGGCTTTGCTTGCACTTCTGGTTTTTCACAGCTTGCAGTTATGTGTATTTTATATATGTTTATATAATTCTAGTGACTAATTTTTCTTTTTCTTTTTTTGAGGAAAAGGTGAGCTGTTTTCCCATAGAAACAACAAATAATGGGGCAACGCTAGGATATATAGTTACATCAACGGACGAAAAAAAAACATTTATTGGAGGAAACAGTGGCAGATTGTCATTTCCTTCATGGATGACGAAGAGATCCTATGCATCCCGTCCAGGGATAGAAAAAGTTTCACCTTTTTAGCAAAGGAAATAAAAAATTGAAAACAAAAAAGGAGGAAAATGATCTTCTTCGTATTTATAGGTGTAAAGTGTGCCCATGCTCACTCATGCATGACCTGGACCATTTTCTACGAAATTTCATGTTACTAGGATACCTAGCTAAGACGCACAGGAAATTTCTCTTTCCTTTTCTATGACTATGATGATAATCAAACCAAAATCAAACTTATACAGCAAGCTCAGATAAGCAATTGGTAACTACGTTTAGATTTCCGGAGTATCCGATTTTTGTTCATTAAGTAAGCTATTTAAGTGATAGTTTGGTAGGATATACATATATATGTTCCCTTTGCTGCCTTCTGAAGAGTAGTTTTCTTCCCTATTCTTTTTTTGGATGCTTCTGACTTGGAGAAGAAGTTGTAATCATATGTAGGATTGAAATAAATGAGAAGTTAAGAGTAACGGAGAGAACCACGTGTCAAATTTTCAACGAGATTGTCAACGTTAGATAAAAAGGAATACGTACAAATTATTAAAAAAAAAAAGGCAGCTAAAAATGCTGGTTTTGTGCTTTGAACCCAAAACATTCAGACGCTGTTGTAGCCTAATTGGAGGATCGAGCTGAATTTTGGGCCCAAAATCACTTAAAGGCCCATCCTTTCAGCATTTGGCCCTAGAAAAATAATGGTTTTTCTGTAGGCCGGCTTTTTTTTGTAGGGCACGTGAATTTTCAAGTTTTCTCGGTAACGAAAGAACTGTTATAAATTTAAAAAAGTAAACAAATTATACTGTCTCTTTTCTAATAATTTTTTTTTCTAACAGAAGTTCAATTACGCGTTTTTTCTATTTTGAAATCTAAATTATTCTTTCATAACATTATTATGTGTATTATACTAACCTTCCATGCATTGAAAGATGAGCTATGATTATATTAATTTTTTTATCAAAATGTTTTTATATTTATTATTTATATAATATAATAAGTATTAAATATATATTTGATTAATATAAAAAATATAATTTTGTATTTAAAATAAATCAAATTTATAATTTTTCAATAAAAAAATATATCAAGTAATAAATTATTTTGTAGCAAGTTATATTTTTAACAATAGAATTAATATTATTTTAAAATATATTTTTGGTAACATTTTAACGTAAAAGAATTTGTCAATATTTTTATAAGAAAAAATGATTAGGCAATCTAAACAGAAGAAAAAAATTTTTTGCCCTAGACAATATTATAAAACTCCAGGACGTCAAATTTTTGCTACAAGTATTAAAACTGGTTAAATTGGGAAAAAAAATTTGTTTTTCCCGGCGGAGTAAGATTGTGAAGTTGCCCTCACCAGCTTCCCATTTCCTAGCATCACTCCCTGCGTCTGGAAACGCTTTGGCAATGGCGGCTTTACTTCGTCATATATCCAAGCCCCAAAAGCACTCCCTTCTCTACTGCAGAAGCTTTTACTCTAGGTCGTCCTCGTTACATGGAGTGCCGCTTATTACTTGGTCTCGAGGTATTTCATTCTCTCTAGCTCCCCGACCATCAGAACGGGAAATGATTTCAGTGATTGTTTCCTGACGGTTAATAACTCATGAGTTGCTAGTAAAAATCATAAATTTGAAGACTTGAAGGAAATAATAGGAGGGAAATATGGTTGAATTCGAAAAACAAACTCTTGCCGAAGCAGAGCGTATGAAAACTATACTCTGAACTTTAATGGGACTTAGACTCGGTGTATCGATCTCAGCATATCAAATT
This sequence comes from Delonix regia, assembly GCA_037074485.1. Lineage (NCBI taxonomy): Eukaryota > Viridiplantae > Streptophyta > Magnoliopsida > Fabales > Fabaceae > Delonix > Delonix regia. The sequence continues at coordinate 14,471,679 of CM073456.1, read as the reverse complement.
CAATATAACGTAGTTACCTAACAAGCACTGTACCATCTTTTATCTAAGTTATGATCTTTCACATGATAACATTCGAAAGTGGGAAGTTTTCCTTTAAAGGTAATGTTTGCACTTTGCACGGACCAACTTATTAATACATAAAATAGAATTGAAATTCATTGCTGCCACTGCATTGCAAAAATGGGTTCCGTGGATATGACATAAGAGGCCTTGAATCTGCTGGTAATTTTTCTTTTAATATTTTCATAAAACTGATAGCGATTGCTAAACGACGCATAAGGGAAATATGTAGTTCGAAGGAAGCTAAACGTAGCAGTATCAGACATTGTTTTACTTTTGAAAGGTGTTTATTCATCTTTCATTTCGATACTTACTTCAGAATGAGCCAAAATGTTAGTGAACTCAATTCCTTCCTGCAGTGAGATTACTAGGAACTGCTACAGAAGCTATTCGTGGATTTGATGACATGATGGCAGGAAACCAGCGGAAGTATTACATGCTTGGCGGGAAGGGAGGTGTTGGAAAAACAAGCTGTGCTGCCTCTCTTGCTGTCAAATTTGCAAATCATGGGCACCCCACTATGGTGGTCTCAACTGACCCTGCTCACTCCTTAAGTGACTCTTTTGGCCAGGTACCTACAATGCTTCATAGATTTTATGAGGTGGAGTAGTGAACGGTTAACTTTATTGTAGTGCACTCTAGAATCTTGACAAAGCTTCAGTGATATAAAGTTACAGTCCCATTAGAATTTGACAGGGGGCAGGCTTGTTCCAGTTGAAGGAGTGGATTCTCCGTTATATGCACTTGAGGTATTAAGCCATTAAACTCTGAATATACCAAATTGGTATTGCTTTGATTGGACTATTGCAAAACTGTATAGTGTATATTGTTCCATGTTTAACCTTTCATATGTGACAGATAAACCCTGAGAAATCTATGGAAGAGTTTCATGCGGCCAGTCAAAATGTTGATGGTGGAGGTCTAAAGAATTTAATGGAAAGTATGGGACTTGGAATGATTGCTAACCAGGTGTTATCTTCTTTTAGTTATGAGTATTCTTTCATTTTCAAATATTCAAGCTCTATGATGCAGTTGCTCCTTAGCCTTGGTCTAGACCTGATTATGCATTAACTGTTGAAACCTGTAACTTATAATATTTAGTTATAAACTTGGGGCTTGTAGCTTGCTATATCTATATAATTAGATAGAAAATAACAATAATTAACTAGCCAGTTGACGGTTCTGGATGCTTAGATGAATGACGTCTTCATTTTTAACCTTTGGTTCACCTCTATAAAATATGGCTAGAGATCCCATTTGAAATTGCTTAGGAACTGTAGTTAGATTTAGGAACTTTAAAAATGTTTTGAAGTCTAGTAGTGGAATCTGTGTTGCCTGTCTAACAATATTAGGTAGCAGATTATAGTGCCTTTTGAATCTATTTGACTCCGTTTCTGTTCTTATCTGCATTATTAAATGTTAGCATAACATTTTTAGTTCATTGATTAATAAAATTACCATAGTTAGGGGACCTGAAACTCGAAGAGCTGTTGAGCACTCCTCCACCTGGAGCAGATGAAATCATAGCAATTTCCAAGGTATTCTTTTTTTTTTTTTTTTCAATGAACAAGCATTTAGAAGTAAATGGAATATAACTCATATCTTGAAAATGTGCTGTTGTTTCTTGATTATGCTGCTTTAATCCAGGTGATGCATTTTCTTGAGTCACCAGAATATGCTATGTTCACACGGATTGTTTTTGATACAGCACCAACGGTCTGTAATCATCATGGATCAGTTCATGTGAAATGTACTTAGTATTTATTTAGAGAAAAATGAATGCTCATATTTACTAATTTGGTTATTAGGGCCATACACTTCGGTTACTGTCACTACCTGACTTCCTGGATGGATCTATTGGCAAAGTAGTGAAAGTATGAATTTTAAACTCTAAAGTTTCCAAGCTTACTTTTTTCCAGAACTTGCTTATTTATACATGAATTTTACTAATGAAACCAATTATGTTATCCAGTTGAAGAAAAAATTATCTTCAGCCTTCAAATCTTTGTTCGGAAAAGAAGAAGCTCAAAGTGATGCTGTAAGCTTAAAAATGGTTTTTAAAGGCCTCTTTCCCTTGTTGGAATTTAAGTATTCATGTATTTGAATTTACAGTCAGACAAACTAGAGATACTCAAGGAGAGGATGGCAAAAGTACGGGACCTTTTCCATGATACAGATGCTACAGAATTCATAATAGTAACAATTCCTACGGTAATGTTGAGCTTCTGTTTTGTAAGATTACTAGCAGTGGGAACTGAAATGCCAAATGCAACAAAAACACCCGAAAAATAATATGTTGCAAATGCTGAAATATTCTGTTATGATTTTCTTGCGGTTGACCTGATTATGTCCCATAGAAGCTATTCGATTTGAATGGTTATCATACTTTGGCAACTTTAGCACTGGGTGACCACTGTGGAAGTCCTTTTTAGTATTTAATTATAGATTCTTAAATGATAAACAAACTTAAAATCTTAGGAAGTCATCAAAGTGTAGGTCAGTTGTTCCCTAATAAAAAATTCAAGGAGTCTGGTTCTATATACGAGAAATATTGGCAAGCAACTCATGTCTTGTCTAAGGTAACAAACATATTCTTCACTATGTCATTAATATATAATGTTTTTTGATAGTTTCTGCTTTCACAGGTTAAATCCATACATTTTTGTAATGCTTGAAGCCCATTTGTTGATGCTGTCCTAGACTCATAGTTGAATATCATGAGCTAAGACTGTGTTAACTGTGGTCCTTCACAATTCTTTTGAATCTGTCATCAGAATGATTGTGGGCTCAATTATATATAATTCTTCAAACAGAACCATTCATAATGGCTTGCTTGCTTGTCCTTGAACATGGTTGTACAGTACTTTCTGTATCAGCATATTATTTACTTTACTATTTACTTTCAAACTTCTATGTTTTACCCACGTGTATCTTCAATTTCTGCGCAATCTCATTGTGATTATTTCTCCTCAAGGTTATGGCAATCAGTGAATCCTCAAGGTTACACGCTTCCTTGAAGAAGGAAAGAGTTCCAGTTCAAAGGCTTATAATTAATCAGGTCTTGCCTTCTTCATCAGTCTGCAAGTTTTGTGAAATTAAAAGAAAGGTAATCAGAAATTTTTTCTCCATGTTTCTGTATGTACCTTTTACTATATAATACATGATTAAACTCAAGTGGCGTAATATGTATGTGGTGAAAGCTTTCCACATAATTATCCCCTTCAGGCAACTATACTGATAAGTCCCTTGATAACAGCCAAAATATTAAGAAGCTAGGTACTACATATAAAACTATACTGCTTCATTGCTGTTTCTATTCGCACAGGATCAAATGCGTGCTATTGAACGTATCCACAGTGATCCAGAACTTGCTGGTTTGAGGTTATACCAGGTACCATTGGTGGATATGGAGATAAGGGGTGTCCCAGCTCTCAAGTTCATGGGTGATATGCTTTGGACATGAAACTAACAAATTTCAGCTATATGCAGTGCGAGCTAGAATATATATAGGTCTGTCTTTCCTCCTTTGTAATTCTTGTGAGCTTATGTTTGGAATATCTAAATTCTAAATTTTCATATCCCTTTGACTCCTTATGGATAGATAGCTATATTGCTGTGGCTCATCCATTATTTCCAATATCTTTGGTCTTCTCTTACTAATTAATGATAAAAGTAACTTTAGAGACAATAAATTTCAGGAATATGGCTAACTTTATAGCTGAACATCTATGGAAGTCTGGCAAATTCTTCAGCATTCATTCAAGCAGCACGACAGAATCACATATTTTTCTCGCCACTGGAATCTCAGCTGAGAAAAAAGAGGTATGAAGCGAAAACATTGAAGCTGCTTCATTTCCCATTGGCTGAAATTGTAAAAGGAAACTCCAGATGTACTTTATTTCTCCTAGGTTCCATTTTTGAAAGTATGCGGTTCTCACAAAGATTAAACTTTTGAGATGAAAAGTTAGCGTAGCTCTTTCTTTTTTCATTAATCTTATTTGGTTGATTTTTTTTTTTGGATACGTGGTCAGATGGTTTTGGTTCAGAGTCCCACTTGTCAACTCTCAAGCATTTAAATTTACTTTAACTTTTGGCTTCTAATTGGACGAGTACTCCGTAAGGGCATGGTTTAACTGGACAACACCCAAAAGAGAATGGAAAAGAACGTAATATATTGGGTAATTGAATGAATAATACGCTAGTTATATGAAATATTAACTTTACATAAAAGATAGAAGAAAATTGACGTAATGATTCTTTTTTCTAAAATTACATTTTTGTTTAAATTCAGCTAAATTGTTGAATGACCATGCATTTATTTATTCTTCAAGACGCTACACTCCGAAGTGCTTTGAGCAATAAACGAGAAGATGAACTGTCCAAACCAGTAGAGGACTCATCTAAAATCAGATGCCCAAGTGCTACGTAAGAAAATTAATCTTTTAGTCCTTATACTTTACACTAACTTTGAAATTAGTCCTCATCGTTTTTTTTTTTTTCAAATTATTCCCTATACTTTTCTATGATTGCAAGTTGCTTCCTACCATCTAACTTAGTGTTAAAATCGTTCAACAGTATGCCAGATGGAGCTTATGTGGAGCATAAGAGTGACAGTATTACTGAGGGAAGGGGAGAAGACCGTAGAGGTGTTATACATGTGCCCTAATCACAAAAATCTAATTGACAAAATTCGGTGTTGTGTTTCTGAAAACAAAGTTAAAAATCAAACCTGAAAACTATTTTGTGATGGATCTTTTCATAATTAAACGACAGTAATCAAAAAAGTGATTTTGTGAAGTATTAAATTAAAAAAGAAAGTATGAATCGTTGAGTTGCAGGAATAGGAAATGAGAATCTTGAAATACATACTCAGTTTTAGGTTGAAAAGGGAGGGATCCTTAGAAACCAAGAAGAAACTCTACTATTGAATAAGAATTGATAGGTTGTGCGCAAATCTAGAAAAGGAGAGTAAAAAGAAACAATCCAATGTCATAATAATAATAGAAGGTAGAAGCACTGTGATTTGATTTTTTTTTTGGCCACTGAAAAGGAAACTTCACTCAAATACAGCAAAGTAAAACAAAGATACAAATCTCCCAAAACAAACCAAACCACACGACCAAACGAACACCAGTTACAGGGAAGAAAAACAAATTAAATGATAGACAGAGAAACCAACCATAGCACCATGACAGTAATAGAAACAAAAAAAAAAAAAAAAACAGAAACAACAACTAGAACACCATGACAGAAACACAAAAACGGATTCATCCGCAGACCAAGAAAGAAAATTTACCCAAAAAATACTCTGAAATTTAAACTAATCAATGATTGATCAACATGGAAATTCCTCTGCTGTTATGTCGCCCACCAGAACTAACTTTTATGCCATCCTTGCCCGATGTTACAGCATTACAAAATTTTTTGGTACAACATATTTAATTCTCAATGTTCTATCAGATTAAATATTTTCGGGAAAGTTAGCCTTTTGATCCCTAGAATTTACACCTACTTTCAACATGCTATCTGGTTACCTTTGGTCCCTCGGTTTCACTCTGTTTTTAATATAAAAAACAGATTAGCATCATATAATAGCTACTCTGTTCTATTTCTCTTTATTGCTATTGTTAATGAGAAGGGTAAAGCCGAGCAGGATGGTAGTGTGAAGAAAGATAGAAATAAAGATTGCTTCCTAATTGGAGGAGTGAAAGTAGGAAAGTGATATGAAGAGAGAAAAAAATGAAGAGTGAGTATTTGATGGGAGGCAAAAGATGTCCCAATTGTTGACCCAATGCACAAAAGGCAAGCTCATGCTATGTCATCATAAAGTGGATGGTGTTAGCATAGAATTGGATGGCGGGGAACAATTTCTAAATATTAAAAAGTATAAGGAGTTATTTAAAAAAATAAATTATAGAGATTGAATTTAAAATAGGTGTATAATATAGGGACTAAAAGGTTAATTTTACTTTGAATGAATTTAATTATAGTTATTTGTGAAAATTATAATTATTGTAATTAGTGATCAGTTTTCCTCCCTATATAAAGTTTTTCTTTTTGGTATGTTTAATTGAATTGGCTTTTAGGAAATGGCATCACTCAGTTTTTCTTTAAGAGGGTCCCTGAAAATGACATCCACTGAACCATCACAACCTCGTACCATACAATATTTTTACACTTTATGGTCGTAAGCACAAATCTAAAAGGACCACTTAACCCAAAGATTTGCTAGTGGCTTAACACTATCAATCCTACTTGTTTTACCGGAACCGGAACCCCACAATAATTTAATGTCAATCCTACACTACAGTTCTGCAAAGATGATTACTTTATGGTTGCTTAATATTTTATTTTTCACTCCTTCACACACTGAAAGTCCATCAATTTTTTTATTTTTCATTTTTATAATGGTAAAAATTTAAAATAATAAAAGTGCATTTCAATTTTTCAATATATAAAGCTCCTTCGATATTATGAGTTTGATTTCACATTGAATTATTTGTCAAATGATATTTGTGCTTCAGATTCTTATTTTTACATAAAAAATACATTTGTGTTGAATGAACTACATTAATAATAAATGTTACATTAATAGTAAATCTTAAACCTTACATTTCAGATAAAATATATCACTAATAAATTAATATAAATTTACTTTTGACTAAAATTTAAATTATAAATCAAATTTACATTACTCCAATCAAAACATCCATGTAACATTAATGGAAAACGAGTCATGATAAGAGTTACAAGTTTAGAAATATATGGGATAATTACAATTAAAGATTATAAATTTAAATTATTTATTATAAATTTCTTAAATTTTATAATTATTCTGAAAGACTTAAAGTTAACTTTTCTTTACTTTAAAAGATTTTATTTAAGATTTTAGAATCAAATAATAAAAGACTTTCAGAACAATATTTTCAAATTTCAAGAGTGTCAATTTTTTTGTTTAAATTAGTTTCTGATCCCTTCAAATAATTTTGTAATATAAGTTTTCAATAATAAAAATATTTTAAACTTATCATTTTTAAATGTAATTTCCCTTAAATATGAACAAAAGACCGTATCCTAAAAATAAAAAAATAAAAATGAAAACCCTCTCTCACATCATTAGTCACATTCTTCGCCCTTCAAAGATTCGCTTCTGAAACACTGAACAGGCCTCGTGAAATTTGTCACTTTACCGTTTTGGCCTTTTCTGAAGCCCCCGATCCTCCTCCTCTCCGCGCGAACACTCTCACTTCCCGCACCTTCTCGAATCCCTCATTCTATGGCGTCTTATCCGCATTTTTTACCCAAGCCAGTTTTCAGTATTTATATATGCACATTATAAATATCATAATCTTTTCGCATTTCTAAACTTAATCAACCTTCATTTTTCTTGGAACTTGGGGCTTTATGGCTCTTTTGTATGGAATTTGGATCGTTTCCGTGTTCGGTTGGATGCAACATGATCTGCGTATTCTTCGATTTGATCCAAAGGTGTGAGAAACTGTGCATCTTTCCCGCTCATTTCTTTAAGCTCTTTTTGATTGCGTCACGTAGAGAATCCATTGTTTTCTGCTTCAACTTTGTTCAAATTGAAGTATTGTTTGTAACTGTCTGATGCGCTGGCTGGCTGGCTGGCTACTGAATCAGTGTGAATAAGAGATAGAAAACAATCAAGGGAGGAAATTCTAAGAATATCTGTGAGCAATCAGTCTATATTTTTGCTCCTCTCAATCTTCGGCGCAATATGAGGAAACGCCTGCTAAAAACATTGCTCCTCTGTCGTACGATGATTTTTTTTTTTTCTCCTTTGGCTTTATATCGTACACATTTGAAGGAACTATTAACGCTTCTGTGCTAGCAATTTATATTGCATTTTAATGTGTGCTGTCTTAAACCTCGGCTTTATTCAGTTTCTACTTTCGAGCATTTACCTTGTCACTGCTAGTGTCTGTATGTTATAATGGTTTTATGAAATTCTTAGCTTGTCGTTCTTCCAAGTTCCAACTGAATTCAGCTTTGTATATCAGTATCCCTAATATGACTGGAAAAGATTACATGTATACTTGGACAATGAGGGAGATTGTTTACTTTGTAGGTTTAAATCTTTCATTGAATTAGATGAAGTATGTTATTGCCAGTCGCTTTAAGTGTTAGTCTTCATATAAATGTAAGCACTTTAATCGGTATAAGGGAACTTATTTTTCTGCTGATAAATTTTATGTGTTTAGTTTAAAACTTCTCTTTGGTTATTGTTCTCATTTGTTGTTTTCAAGTATGATATCATGCTCAAATTAACCGAAAGACTAACGTTTTTTCTTCCCTTAGCTTGGCCGAAGAAATTTTCAATTTTTTTTTGTGCAGACTGAAGGAAAAGAGTTCATGTAGAAACTTCTCCTCTTGGAGTTAAAAATGAGTATGACAGTTTCTGAATGTGTAATCAAGGATTCCAAGTTGACTAATAATTACTTCATTTCTACTCAACGCATTAAAATAGAGATTTGCATTCAGGTTTTGTATTCTCGGAATATGACTTGGATGTTTACATGCATAATATAGGAAATTCTTTGGTCTTTAATGCATGATATAATTCTGTTTGATATTGTTCCACAGGAATGCGTGCTGTTGAAATGACTCTATGAAGCAAATTTTCTCTTTACATAAGTATCGTAACATTGGCTGAGTTCTAAGAACCAGGATTCTGTTGGAATTGAACATGGTTGTTTCCAGCAAATTTCTTTTGAGTTAGGAAGTTATCATTGTGGGGATGATTTCCTATGAGCATGACCCTGATGTTGTGCAATGGGGCCTGCAGCTTTTTGATACAGGCCCATATTCTACCTGTGGATATTGTGGTGCTGTTACTCAAGATAATGCCAATTGCTATCATGGCCATTATTTTAATGAAGACAACTATGAAACTGAATTTAGCAACATAGAAAATGATGAACTAATGGCACACACTCTTCAACAACAACTGTCACAACTTGCAGTAGCAGAAGCTTCTACACCGCCAGATGAATGGGAGGAAAATCTGCAGCTATCCACTTTCTCACAAGACTGGCTTAGCCATCCAATGGGTAACTATGATTCTGGTATGTTTTACACTGAAAATTCCTAATTTAATGTCACTGAAAGCTGCTAAATTTTCTGCATTACTTTGGTGTATTGTATTTAGTTTGCTCAAATTTTGTAGGACAGGAGAGTGATCAAGAAGAGGGAGATGATGAGGGACCTTCCAGTTCATGTTCTAGTTCTGAGAAGAATTCATATTGTGGTGATGATTGGTTGTATTCATTGGAGCAGATGGATGAATATGCTTTTGATGGAGAAGTGGGGAAACGATTGAATCAGATGATACCAATTCAAGTAAGTTTGGCTTCTCAAAAAACCATCAATGCATTTCAGGGGAAGGCTTTACGTTATGCTTTTGATTTATGCCCTTATAATTAGCATTAATTTATATGTCTGGATAGCAGATGACAATTCTGATTGTTATCTAAAATTTATGATGCCAAAATTCTAGGTTTTGTAGCTGCATATAGTTCAGTTTCATGGTGGTGATTGGCTCACCATGTCTATCTCCAGCGCTATCTAGATTATAGTTTAATTTCCACTTAAGCAGCTTTATGTTAATATTAGGGTCAGATGAAACCTTCTGTCTTGATAAGAGAACGAAAGGAAAGAATTTTTTTTTTCTTTTGTGGGTTGGGGTGGGGGGGTTATATATGATATGTTTTCCGAGTGTTCTATCCTTACCTATATTTGTAACCCTTCATGCAGCATGTTCCCAGAACCAATGGAGAGATACCTTCAGTTGATGAAGCAACATTAGATCATCAAAGGCTACTGGACAGGTAGTGCTTATTAGTTATGCATGTTTATTTCCACCTTATTCTTTTTTTTTTTTTTTTTTTGGGTTAGGAGCTCCTCTACATAGATATGAATGAGTTTTACTTAACTTGTCATGCTTGACCAAAGGTGCTGAGAATGCTTTTCTCATTCATAGATTGCAGATGTATGAGTTGGTTGAGTCTAAAGTTGAAGGAGATGGCAACTGTCAGGTTTGTACTTCCGTCTTAGTATACTCATCTCCTAGTATCATGTTTATTTAGTTGGTATTTCTTCAGAAGTTTTAACTTCTTAATAATAATTAGATGGCCTACATGCCATATCACAATAAGACAACAAAATAAAAAATACTTGTGTTTTTTACTGTTTCTTGGCATGACCATTGAATCAACCATGATGGTAATAGTTGTGCATACTGATATATTTACTTAGTGCTTTAGACTTCCAACTTAGATATGGGTCTTTGTGTTATATAGTTCAATTGAGGTCTCATTAGATTTTTGTTTCTTTCAGTTTCGTGCACTATCAGATCAAATTTATCGAACTTGTGAGCACCACAAATTTGTGCGGGAACAAGTTGTGAATCAGGTTTGCTTCTATCAAATTATTTCTAAGTATAGTAGTCCAATGTGATGGCTAGATATGAATTCATGAAAATATTTGCTTTGAAATTAGTCTTGTCTATGCAATTTTAACGGGATATATATTCATGGACCAGTTGACGTTATATCCAGAGATATATGAAGGATATGTTCCCATGGCTTATGGAGACTATTTGGAGAAAATGTCCAAGTACCGTTCTACTCATTCTTACTGAATTTTATGAGTGTCTTTATTGAAATATCTGTTTCTTACTTTGATTATCTTGTTGATGAGATCAGGAACGGTGAATGGGGAGATCATGTTACTTTGCAGGCTGCTGCAGATTCTGTATGCTTCTGCATCTTGTCTATAAGTCTTTTAGGGTTATGATACATGATCTTAAGCAATCTTTTACAATTTGCGGCTGGTTGTTTTCTATCATAAACACTATATAAGGGAATTCCATTTTGTCGTTGAATATTTATTTGTTAAAAAAAGATTCAATAGAATTGAAACTAGTACTATGTATGAGGCTTATCCTTGTCAGTTGATGGACTAGGACCACTTGATTTTGCAGCACAGTTAACTAATGTACTGAAATAATTGTGGTGCTCTCTAATTCCATTTAATATGCTATGCAGTATGGAGTTAAAATTTTTGTCATAACATCTTTCAAGGACACTTGCTTCATTGAGATTCTTCCTAATTTTGAAAGATCCAAACGAGGTATGGTTATGATCCTTCTGTACTCCTGGCGGCATTTTACTAATTTTGTGCAGTTCTCATCTATTAATACTATGTCTTTATGTCCTTGAAGTAGAAAGCATATTTCTTTGCAAACCACTTATAGTTTCTGGATGTAACCTGCAATAAAACTTTTAGACATACATCAACGTTCCAAAAACATAACTTGTCATTGTATTCCAAGCTCTTAATTTTGATGCCAGTAACTAGTTACTCTCTCTCTCTCCCTTTTTTCTTTTTCGGGAGGCAGGGGGTGGAAACAAATTTGTTTTGCTTTGATGGAGTGGTAGCTTTTCTTGATTCTTTATTATTCTGAGTATTGTGCAGTAATTTGTCTGAGCTTCTGGGCTGAGGTACACTACAATTCAATATATCCTGAAGGAGGTTAGTAAGCATGTATCCTTTCAACTATCGTTCTGCCATATGCTCCATTAGCTGTTTAAAATGTTATAGTTGTTGTCATAAGATGTGCTCCATGCAAAATTGATCTTCTACCAATGACAGGTTCCGGGTACTTGGGGAAAATGGTGTTGAGTGGGAGAACAAATTTGTATCAATGATTCTTATTAAATTCTCAAGTAGTATTTTCAGAACATAATGATCAACTAAGAATTATATTTAAACAAAGCATAGACTGGAGGAGGAAAAATTACACTATGAGAACCTTGATTAATGAACGCCTTATGTTAAAGAAATAAGAGGTTATTGAGTACGTTCTATGAGGTGGCTCTTTAAACAATTCGCAGTTGGAGAATGGAGATCAAGATAAATGTTTTGCAGGTCATACTTTCACACCTTTCTTTAGGATATCTTCCTTCTTCCTTAATCAAATTGTTGTTCATTCAAAGTCGCTGCAAAATTCTCACAAAGTTATGTTCATTCTGCTTAGTGAATACACTTTTTTGAGCATTATTTGTCGATGTCTGTATTGCAAATGATGTTGGGTCCGTGACGTTGATAACCGACCGAATCTAGACATTTGCAGGTCCGCAGGCTGATATGTGAGGTTTTTATCCATTTCTTCTTCCTGCTGTCAAAGTCGCATGCTTTTTCCTGTTGGCTTATGAGCAACTGGCCTTGAATGTGCACCCTTTGTGCTTTACGCACTCTAGGGCAAGTGAATTGATGATGGAATTGAATTTTTGCGTGGTTGTTTTGATGCCTTAAACATCTTTGACTTAAATTATCTTTTATATCTGCAAAAGCAACATAACATGCGAAACGTTGAATGTAGAGGTCTCATTGCTCGGATTTGTTGAATTTGAGAAGACGATGTTAAGTGTCACTGCCTTGCTTAGCTTTCAATTTTATTGCACGCTCCCCACTCTCCTAATTTCAAACTGTAGCATGCCTTTGCCCTTTATATCTAGCTAGGTAATAGAGGAAGTAATGTACAGTGGGAAATGGGTTTTCAAATTTTTTTTATTTTAGTTGTTGAGCATAGGCTGAATTGGTATTTGTATTTTAAATGGACAAATACATTGGATGAACTTGGTAGCAAGTGACAGTTGCAATACCAGTAATTGAGAGTGGTCAATCTGTTGACCAAGAATTTAATCATTTAATTAATGAAAGATGCCTTGTATAATACATACAAAATTACCAATGGAAAAAGACCAAAGGTTGAGAAGAAAGGGATAAAATATCTTTCATTTATGTTGATTTTGATTACAAGAAACGGCCAAAATTGTCAGGTTCTGCAACGTTGGAGTTGTTGGAACAATGAAGTCGCTGGAAAAATCGATAGTTAATTGACTACTGCAACTCTTGAAGTATCTGAGTTGCTCGCTACTCGATCAAAAATTCAGGTCACAAGTACTTGTGTTATTTAATGCAATGTACAAGTTGTAATTTAAACTTGAGTGGCCGAATTTTTTTTTTTTGTTTAAAACCATTAATTTGATTATATATAGAAAACCTAAATACTATAACAAATCCAACAAGTATAGAGTAATTTTAAACCCAACAAACTATAGAAACAAACAAAAATTAGCTTCAACAATTCATCTTATAAATTATACTACTAATGAGCTTTGACTTAACAATATTACAGTTATCTCAGTAATTAAAGATGTCAGCTCAAATATCGATCAAGGTTAAATATGAGATTAAAATAAAAAACTGCCGTGGAACTAATTGCCGGATACACATGTAATAAATAATTTAATGTGACCTTGAACCAAAAGTATTAGGTATTTTAAATTTAGGTTGTGTTTGCAAAATAAACATCTTTAAAGCTTCATTAAAATAACCGCTCTGAAAATGAGAAAAAATGAGGAAAAAAAAAAGGGATAAATATTTGGATATTTGATAATATAGTGTCTAGTTTTCGTAAGAATGAAAATTCCATCGTTTTGATGGAAACATCTTTCCTAAGAAATGGACAAAATGAAGCTAATTCTATTATAATGAAATGATAATAACAAAAATATTCTCATAATAATAAAAATAATAATTTAAATTTAAAGATAGTTTGATCTTTTTATTCTTCCTTTTTCTCTATCATTTTTCTTTTTTATTACATATCAAATATACTATTTTTATTTTATTCCTATTCTCATTCATACTTGAAAATTTTTACTTGCTTTGATATACATATTTTACGCTTTAACATGAATATTCGTCAGTACTTCAACATCTTTCAGAAAAAGTCATGCCACAGGGACATTTTTTTTTCAATTCCATGACCCAAAATCTATGATAGATCCCCCAGCACAACATGCAAATTATTTCCACTTCTCCATGTACTTTAACCATGTCAAAGTACTGACAAGAAAATAACATAGACATCTAAACTGAAACCTGAGTTCTGCTTTGCCAATATATTCAGATCTTCCAATCACCTCAGCCTCCTCCTTCCTGATTTCCTCTCCGTTACCCATCACTGAATTAATGGAGCATTGCAGTCTCATTACCATAAAACTCCATGTCTAAGCCTGTCAAAAAATCAAACTCCAGTGAAGGCAAAGCTTGCTGTTCACCTTTTGAAGCATCACCCTCCGCGACACCTGTACGTCCCCAAACAGCTTTGTCCTCGCAGGGTGGTTCAGCAGCAACCGAGTCCGATGAAGCCAAGCTTGTTTTGGATGACGAGACGCCACCGCCTGTGGCGGCGATAATCGACGGCTCCGCCTGGCGCAAGAGCCACTCAATGGTCTCTCCGTGATTCTTTTTTCCCAGCTCACGTGTGAGTTGGAAGACGCGAGCAGCGCACACCGCCGGCAAACGAACACGACGGTCTCGCCCATCCACCTTAGAGTGGCGATCCTTCTTGTTGCTGCCTCTGCAACCTACAGGTACTCTGGTTTGAATGGCTTTATCATGAGGTGTCTCACTCATTGTTAATTATTTTGTGATGGGTATTCTGAAGTCTGAACCAGCAAACGGGTTAATATATAAACATAATTAAGCTCACTTGTTTGAGGGTTCATTAATAAATATACAACTCAGCAGGAGCACATTTCATTATCACTGTGAATTTTCAACTAAAGAATATGTGGTTACATTTTATATTACCTGAGTTTGAATTTTGAATTTCATTAATGGTTTTCCCTGTAACGCATGTTGTGAAGTAAATCTGAGGATCTGGTGCCATTAACTTATTTAAAAGTGAGTACATTAAGGCTAAGATTCAAATTATGGTGTATATTAATTATGATGGTAGGAAATACTAATAATTATTTTACTTATAATGGAGGGTAAGAAGCATGGCGTATTAATATATACTCTTATCAGTATTCCTCAGCCAGCTTTCATTGCTTACACCCAGAGTTTAATGACTGGATTTTGCTCAAAGTAGTTAGATGATTGCTTGTCCTTTTAATGTGGCATGTAACAAACAGTAAGAATAGGCTGTAAACTTGCCTGGCTAAACCAAATTCTAATATGATTAAGATTTTTTTTTTTTTTACCGGAAAAAGGTTGTTTATTTAAAATAAAGTGAACTAAACACACACTTAAACTTTGGTTAAATTAAAGATTATAATCAAACTCGGCTTATTCAATAAATGAACCAATCTTGAATACTTTACAAATCTATAAACATAATATATATTTTGGTGAGGAAAAAATAATTAATTTTGAAGTATTTTAATTATGTCAAAATATAAGAAAATGAATTGAAAAGTGAAAAATGTGGTGGTCCAACTTGAGAACCCTAGCCCAACTATTTTACATTAAAAATTATACAAAAAGCCCAATTATACATGTAAAGCCCAAAATGATTATCTGACCTAATAGCCTAATAGCCTAGCTTGGGCGTGTAAGTGTATAGCAACAAAAAGGCTTGCTATACACTTACACATTTGCCCAAACTGTGGCTTGGATTCCTTGCTGAACAACAATAATACTGCTGTAAATATGGTTTAGATCCCCTACTAGACAATATGGATACTTTTTGCCTGTTGTATTAAAAGAATTTGAAAATGAGTTAAAGGGTCATGTATGTATTTCAACGGTAAATCCATACCCTTGCAAATATTATAATAGAGGAAAAGGGGGTAGTCTCTCTCTCTCTCTCTCTATATATATATATACTTCAACATTCGCTCTCCTGACTGTATGCAAGTTTTTACTTAAAAATTGCCTTTGTAGAGAATCCCTACTCATGAAAAGAATGCTGCAGCTTAAAATTGACCAAAGAAATATATACAACATGCTGATTCAAGAAGTTGTTGTACCCATTGCCTTCTCATTTTCGAAAACATAAAGACGCTTCTCCTTCTTTCTCATTAGCAAAGGTGAAGCAATTAAGACCTTGTTTGATTTTGTTTTCTGTTTTTATAATAATTTTGCAAAATTCTTTTTAAGAATAAGTTTTGAAAGTAATAAATTTTAAAAACTTATTTGAATCCTTTATTTTAAAAAAGCATTAAAAATTAAAGAAAAATATGTTTGACACAAAAAAGTCAAAACCCAATTCTAAATACACTAAAACTTTATTTGTATATTTATGTTATATATTTGTTATATTTGGTATATAGTTATGTGTATGCCAATGAGTATGTGCATTTTAATTAAGCCAATTTGACAATCAGGTTTATTCAAAACTTATCTCAGTATTATTTTTAAATGGTAATTATTATTTTATTTTTAATAAATTTTATTTATCCTTAAAATATTAATTCTTTTAAAATTATAATTATTTTCTTTTTCAAATTGTAATTTTTTCATTTTATTTTTATATTTTAAATCTTAATTTTTCTTAATAAAATGTTATTTGAAAAAAAAAAAGACTCAACCAGACTAACTACTAATTAGCTGGCTTTCAAACCCAACCCACAATCTAACATAAATCTATTGTTACAAAATCATAATTCCACCATTAATGAAAATAAATTTGAAAAACAAGAAAAAACATCTAAAAATTGTTCTTGTATTTTTTATTCTTGCAAACACTTTTTTGTTTTATAGTTTTTCAGAACAATTGATAAAAAAACATATTACCAAACAAGTTTTTTCATTCTTTTATTTTGAAAGACTAAAATTTTTTTTTGAAAAAAAAACAATCAAACAAGCCCTAAGGTATGTTGTGCTCTAATTATTTTCCATTCTCTTTGTGAATTATTCAACTCATTCAATTAGTACTTTGTCAGGCAATACTATAACTACTTTTTTTTCTTTTTTATAAAGAGGCAAATTTGGTTAAATAGGTTTAGTCCAAAACATAAACATTATGATAACAAAATAACCTAACGTTATCACTGAAATACTTGCACCAAAATGCTTCCTAGTCTAGGTGGATTATCCCAATTGATGTTTCTTTGAAATTGGAGCTTAGCTGGATTATGTCCTACCCAATGATTTGAACCCTATAGTCATTATCCAAACCTTGTTAGAAGTGTCAGCTTGCCTTGTGAATAGGATTTGAAGCTTGGTTTCAAGTGGTCATGGCCATTGTTTATCCATTTGTATCCAAGACAGAACTTGTCTTATAGCAATGCTTAAGTTTGTTATTTTGTCATGGTTTTAGTCATAACTGACATTCTGGCAAAAATCTAAAAGAAAGAGATGTAAATTGATTCCAAAATTAATCTTGAAAATCAATTCACTAGAGTCATTATCAAAATTTTTAAATAGAAAATTTTGAAAAACTAAATAAAACGAAGGGTGGTTTACGAAACAAGAGATGAGTTCGAGAGTCTATTTAAGTGTGAAAAAGGTGTTAAGCATCCCACAATACTCATCGATGTGGACGATTATCCTAAATTAGTCAAGCAAAATAAAAGACATGGCCTTAAGTTTATTTAGAATTGCCCATACTAAAATGCGCATGAAAATAATCGAGGAAAATAAAATGAAATTAATGTAATAAAAGATGGATATTTATAATGGACGGACTTGACCAAAGATGAGAGCCTATGGCCTATGTACCCTACGATGGATATCAAAATCCATGTAGTTTATTGTAAAAATGCATGACATTTAGTTGATATCTTTTAATTTTTGTGAAAAGAACAAGATAGATGAAATTAAATTAATTTTCATAAACAAAACGAATTTGAGATTTGATTGGTATATTTTAATTTACAAAATCAGTTTAATCTCACTTTCTTGCTCTCTTCATTTTTCTAATTTTTGGAGTTTTGAAAACTTGATTTATTTATGCTTTATTTGAAAAAGAGAAAAATATATTTTATTTTAAGTTTTAGATTATTTGAAAAATGCATATAATGAGTCGTTGGAACCCAAAATTATTTTAAACATGTGCAACACATCGTGATATGCCTATGGAGTTGTTGGATCTCATGCGGCCCCACTGGTAAATCATTAAGTGCTCATGATGACGTTGGTATCACACGGCAACACGAATGTCTTATTAAGTGCTCATGAAGATGTTAATCTCACACAATAACATTAATGTTAAGAAAAAAGATAAATTCTTGTAAGATATGCCTATGGAAGTGTTGTACCTTACATGACAAGAAAACTAAAAGAGAGTATTTATAAAGGCGTTGACCTCACATGACACATTTTCAAAAATACTAAGCATTGGTGTTTAGTGTGTGTGAATGTTTAATCAATCATCCATGTGTGTTGGTGTTAAGTGAAATATTCATGGGGTGTTTATGTGTGTAAGTGTCCAATTACATATTCATTATAAAGTGATTACGAAGGACTAAGTATACATTAATTACAATTAAGCTCAAAGGAATTGGATAAAATAGACAGTCATATACATCATCATACGAGTCCAAATTCATCTCAAAATTGCACATCAAAATGAAGCAAGAGTGAATTCCACTATTCTATTTTCTCTAATTGTTAATTATATATGATAATCAATAGAAAAGTGTTATATCCCGAAAGAAAAACCCCAATATCAATTGACATATAAAGGGTTCACATACTTAAAAATTAGCCTAAGATACCATATAGATCAATATTAGAAAATCTACAAAGTTGACCATACCTAAACTGTTAAGTCATAGAGTTATGTGAGCAAGGTTCAACAAATGGCATATTAGTTTATCACTATAAATTCCAAAATATTCGACAATATCACCAGATTTTAGCTCAAAAGGACGTATAGATACGTCCCAGAAAATTCATCAAGTTGACCCATGGTAAAATTTGCTGAAATAGAATATGTTCAAAATAATTACTATGGTTCACCATTTTCCCACTACCTATCCTAACTCAAAAATCAATGGAAAACTCATCAAGAATCTACGTATATAAGATAACTTCAACACCAAATTGCAAGGTAAAATTACATCATATGAAGTACTAGAAAATTCACATTGAGCCTAAAAATGGATATCTAAGGTAAGCAAAGTAATTCATCAAACATCTTGAGATCAAGAATCTCTACAACACCAACACCTCTATGGTGACTAAGTAACATTTAGCCCATGATAATTTTAGCCATCAAGAGAAGAATTTGAAACAAAGAGATCAAAATTAAAGAGAAGTCATGAAGGATTACCTAGATGTCCTCCCTTATCCTCTTTCTTCCTTTCTTGCCTCCTTCACTCTAATATTTCTTAGCTTCTAAAACCCTTTCCTTCAAGCCTTATTTCTTCTCCCCTTCGCCAACTTTTTTCCCACTCCTTCACTCTAATCTCTTTAGTCTGTCAAAACCTCACTTTTTTTTTCTTTCCCTCCTCCTTCTTTTTTTCTTCTCCTTCACTCTAATATTTTTAACCTTTCAAGACTTCTCTCTTTTTTTTCTTGTCTCTTCTTCCTTTCTTCTCTCCTTTCTCCACTTGCACCTTAATTTCTATAACATCTCAAGAGCTCTCTTTTTGGCCTTATTTCTTCTCTCCTTTCTCCTCTTTCACCCTAATCTCTTTAGCATCTCAATACCTCTTTATTTAGCCTTGTCTTGTCTTCCCTTTCTTCTCTCTTTTCTCCTCTTTCACTTGATGTTTCTCCCTCTTCAAAGGAAAAAAAAGCTCATTTTATATTCTATTTTCTCCTCCTCAACCACCATCCAACTCACCATTGTCCCTCAATTTTTCATATTTTGCTCACTTTCCCCTCTTGCTTCTTCACAAGCTAGCCTATTTTATCTTCTTTAGACTTTTCATGTCCCAATCCACTCATATTATTTCTTCTTAATATCATTTTGCCTCCAATCTTTGACCGTTGTGTTCTTTCTTTCTTTGTTTATCTTCTTATAGTATTTTGTTTTTTTGTACCACTTCTTTTATTTTTATTTTTTTTGCCTTTTGATTTTGTCTTTTATGTGTTCTTTTTTTTTTTTTTTAGCCTTCATTCAAAAATTTGATGCTCTTCTCCTTCATCTCATATGCTTTCTTGAATTTTTATTTTGATTTTTGATTTATTTTACTTTTTGCTTTCTCCTTTTTTTAGTTTACTTTATTTTTTTATTTATTCTGTTTACTTGATTTTATTTGAAGATGCATGAGCTCAAAGAATTTCTTTTTTCTTTTCTTTATTTTTGATTTTTTTTGGATGAGATAAGTTAGACACGATGGATTATGAACACAATGTGAAGGCATTTAAGTATGAAATGGCTTGGTGGAACAAAATGTAAAGGTGATGGGGCCAATGTAAAACCTAGCCAAAATTAAAGGTGCTTTGATTGTGCAAGACTTAACAGAAATTGAAGGTGCTTTAACTGTATAGGACCTGGCAGAATTTAAAGTTGCCCTGACTATATAGGACTTGACAGAAATTAAAAGTGCCTTGATTGTGCGTGACTTGGTAGGAATTTAAAGATGCCCTAACTATGTAGGACCATGCATAATTTAAAGGTGCCCTGACTATGTGGGACTTGACAGAATTTAAAGTGCCATAATTGTGTGGGACTTGATAGAAATTAAAGGTGCCCTGACTGTGAAGGACTTGGCTGAAATTAAAGGTGCCTTGACTATGCAAGATTTGACTGAAAATAATGGTGCCTTAACTATGTGGGACTTGGCTGAAATTAAAGGTACCCTGACTATGCAAGACTTGATTGAAATTAAAAGTGCCATGACTGTGCAGGACTTGGCTGAAATTAAAAGTGCCCTGACTGTGCGGGACATGGCATAGTTTAAAGGTACCTTGCTTGTGCCGAATTTGGCAGAATTCAAAACTATCCTAACTATGCGGAACGTGGCAAAATTTAAAAGTACCTTGACTGTGCAGGACTTGACAAAATTTTAAAAGTGCCTTAACTGTGTGAGACTTGACAGAATCTAAAAGTGCCCTGATTGTGTGGGACTTGGCAAAATTTAAAAATGCCCCAATTATGAGGGATTTGACAGGATTTATAAGTGCTCAGGCAGGTGCAATGCATAAAAGTAAATGGTTATTGCCATGTGGGGATGTGGTCCTTCATGACACGTAAAATGAAAGACATAATGCATGTGCTTGATTTTTGAAATTTCAATTTTTCATGCATGGTACATGCAGAAAAGTAATGAAACAAACATGTGACACGCATGATGTATGTGCTTAATGTCTTTTGAATGCAAGATTTTCTATGCATGGTAGATGGTGTATACTATATATTGGCATATGAGAACAATATTTGAGGAACTTTTTAGTTTTAACTGGAGTTCCCCTTTTTTAAGCATTGACCTTAAAGATGATGGGAAACATTACCCTAAGAGAGACTATCTTTATTAGGAGTTGGAAGACAAAGAAGTCTTTTTTTTGAAAAATGCCAAGTGTATGTATTGGGAATATCAAAACAGTTGTTCGCTTCCCATTTTGATTTGAAAGAAAATTGCTTTACCTAATGAAAGAATTGTCTAACCAAACTTCTCTCACTTTGACCTTTAATTTACTATTTTGATGGCCGAAGGAGAGCCCAATCTCTTGCCCCTTGTACCTTAATGCAAGGTCATCTTACTCAATGACTAACTAACTAGGGAACTTGGAAATGTCCTATTCCTTTTCATTGAATCATCCAATAGTAATGCAGAAGGGCTTCAACGGATCCATATTGCCTTTCAAACTTTTTTGTCATAATTGTATTGATGCACTCAATAAGGAAACATAGATATTCCCAAAATGCATGTCATTAAATAATATTTCAAATGTCATGTTCAATGAATAGTTATTTTGTGTATGGAATGAATTGAGTAATTAGAAAAGAAATGTTATGTTGCAAAGGCAAGGAGCAGATGAAAGCAAATAATTAAAATGAATAAACCAATTTATTTTATTAAGAGGAATAACAAAACACCAAAGTGAAAGAGTGAGATATTGAGTACAAAGAAAGTGATGGTCGAATGGCAAAAAGGAATGTCTTTGACTTTGACCCTTTGCAGCCCTTTCTGATCTGTCTGTGTGCTGCTGTAGATATGCATATTCTGGAACTAGTTAATGATAATAACTTCAATGGTTTACTGAAATAAATTTTTTATTTATGCTCAAGTCATCTCTTTGAACTTTAATTCACCATTTTTTGTTACCTTAACTTTTGCTTAAGCTGCCTTTCTAGGTTTTCAACTTAACGACCTTCTGTTGTAAATCTTCACTTTCTCTTTTCAAGCAAAATATTTTTTCATTGTATTCGAGTTAATTGGCTTTCCAAGCTCTTTTCCTTCCATGTCAGCGAGGACAAGTGCACCTTTAAAGAATAATAACATACATACCTTTATAGGAGGGGGACTATTTGCCTATACTATCTTTCTAGTTTAGAAGAATTTTCTTCAAAACAAAATCCCTTTATTTGAATTCTTCGGATCAAAGCTTTTTGTTGAAAGCTCTTGCCATTCTTATTTGATATAATTTCCCATAACATATAGCCACTAGTCATTTTTCCTTAATCATATTCAACTGCTCATACTGGGTTCTAACCTATTTACTTTCTTCTAAACTAGACTCTACCAAAACTTAAAGAGAAGGAATTTCGACTTTGACAGGCGTAACGGCTTCCATGTCAAACACCAAAGAGTAATTTGTTACCCCTATGGAGGTCCATATCGTCGTACAGTACCTATGGAGAGCATATGGGAGCATCTCATGTCGATCTTTATATGTAACAGTCATTTTCCCAATGATCTTTTTTATATTTATATTGGCTGCTTCGACTACCCAATTCATCTGCGATTGATAATGTGCAGAATTATGATGTATGATTTTAAATTGCTCACAAAGACTTTTGATTTTAGCCTCATTTAAGTTGGGAGCATTATCTATAATGATCCTTTCTGGTATCCTGTATCGATAAATAATGTTTAATTGTAAGAAATAGAGAAAGACCTTTTAGGTAATATTGGCAAATGAACTTGCCTCTATCCATTTTATGAAGTAATCAATGGCTACTAAGATGAAGTGATGTTTGTTTGATACCTTCAATTTAATCGAACCAATCACACGATTCTCTACATCGAAAATGTCCAAGAGGCCACCAAGTTGTGTAATGGATGTGTGGAGTATTGATCTTGTTAGCATACATTTGACACTTATGACATTTTCTAACATATTCGATACAATCTTTCTCTATGGTTAGCTAGAAGTACCTGTAACTTTGTATCTGTCTAGTCATGGTATAGCCATTAGCATGGGTTCCACATGTCTTTTCGTGAATTTTCACCATGATTTTTCGTGCTTTCAATGCGTTTACGCATTTGAGTAGTGTGTTATCCCATGACCTCTTATACAATACTTTTCCACTAAGGAAGGAATTCATTTCCAAGTGATGAATAGTCTTCTGATCATTTTTAGATGCATCAACCAAATATTGCTGGATTTAAATGTAGGTTTTTATATTATGGAACCACGATTGTCCATCACCTTCTTCCTCAACATTCAATAGTAAGCAGGGGTGCTTCAAGTCTCGATATGTATCGGTAATACATTGACCCCACAATCTAATTTAACCATTACAGCCAGAGAAGCCAATGCATCGACAAACTGTTTTTTATGCGGTTTATATGTGTGAAAGTAATTGTTTTAAACTTTATGATTAATTCGATCAAATACTTTTAGTATAGGATTAATTTGGGGTCTTAAGTATGCAATTTCCCTTTCAACTGATAAATTATAAGGTTGAATCCTAAAAAATGTCAAGGTTTTTTATACCTAGCGCTAGGGCTGTTTGCAAACTATTAACACAAGCTTCATACTCTGCCACATTGTTTGTGTAATCAAGAATAAGCTTGACCACCATCAAATATTGTTTACCTTCTAGGGATAATATCACAACCCTTAATATGTTACTATGTACATTAGTTTCCCCATCAAAATACATTCTCCCTGTAACCTCATTTGGCTCATATTCCTCCACTGTTAGAATATCCTCGTTTAGGAAATGAAAATCCAAGGGTTGGTATTCATCCAAAAGATTGGCTACCAAGTGCTCGGCTATGACGCTTCCTTTGATCAACTTATAAGTATATACTTCACATCGTATTTCAAGAGTATTACCTATCACTTAGAGGCTCTACCTAACACGTGAGGACTCTTAAAGATGTATTTGATTGGATCCATCCTGGAAATCAACCATGGGACATGATACAACATGTATTGCCTCAATCTTTTTATGGTTTACCTAAGACAACAACAGGTTTTCTCAATCGATAAATATTGTGACTCACATTCATTAAACTTCTTGCTCAGGTAATAAATTACACACTCTTTCTTTCTTAATTGATCATGTTGCCTTAGCATAGCACCCATGGATTCTAGTTAGATTGTTATGTAAAGAAAAAGGGGTTAACTTCGTGTGGGAGGTACCAAAATAAGAGGGCTCAAAAGATATTCCTTTATCTTTTCAAATGCTCATTGGCAGTTTTCATCCCATTCTCCAAGTTGATTCTTAAGTAATAGTTTGAAAATTAGCTCACAAGAAACAGTAAGTTTGCAATGCATCTGGCTGTATAGTTCAAATGCCTAAGAAAACTTCAAACTTCTTTTTTTGTTTAGGGTGGTGGCATATCATAGGTTGCCTCAATCTTATTAGGGTCTACCTCTATTCCCTTTTAGCTAGCAATAAATCCTAAAAGTTTTCTGGATAAAGCTCCAAACACACATTTATTGGGATTTAATTGAAGCTTATACTAATGTAATCTCTCAAAATGCTTTCACAACATAGCTACATGGCTCTCCTTTTTAGCCGACTTAGCAACTATATCATCCACATACACCTCTATCTCCTTATACATCATGCTATGGAGTAAAACCAACATTACTTGTTAATAAATTACCCCTGCATTTTTTAGTCCAAATGGCATTATGTTGTAGTAGAAAGTTCCCTACTAAGTGATGAAAATGGTCTTCTCCTTATTATCGGGGTGTATAGGAATTTGGTTATAACTATAATACCTATCCGTGAAAGAGTATTTATAACTTTTTGTTATGTTGTCAACTAAGACATCAATATGGGCAAGGGAAAGTCGTCTTTTAGGCTAGCTTGATTCAAGTCTCGATAATTGACACACATTCTCACACACCCATTTTTATTCAGTATTGGAACTATATTCGCGACCTATTATAAGTATTTAGCAATTTCTAAGGACCCAACATCCCATTATTTCATCACTTCTTCCTTGATCTTGTTAATTCAAGTCTCTATGATCGACACACATTCTCACATGACCATCTTTGGCATTGGAACTATATTCGCGACCCATTGTGGGTATTTAACAACTTTTAAAAACATAACATTCCATTGCTTTATCACTTCTTCCTTGATCTTTAAGGACTCTTAGGACTCATCCTCCTTAACTTTTGCTTCTTGGACTCAATGTCTATATATGGGGGTATTTTATGAGTCGTGATCTTTGAATCTATTCCAAGCATGTCTTGGTATGACCAAGCAAACACGTCTATGTATTCCCTAAACAAGCTAATCATCTATTCTCTTTTTAGGTTATTTACTATTTTTAACTCCTTTTTGTTTGCTTTTGTCCCTGTATTAATTACTTCTATGACTTCTTCATAAGAAGAGATACCTTTTTCTGAGGATTCTAAGATTTTCACTGACATTCGAGATAGTTCATCATCATTACCAGTTTTAAAATCATTTATATTTATAGCAACATGCAGTTCATTCAAACGATACTCAAAAAACTCTGTGTTGAACAAGGATTATGAGGGTTCTAATTCCCTAGAAAGTAGGCAGATAAGGTAGAAATAAACATGAAAAGAAAGGATTCAAAAGGAATTAACAAGCAAACATAAAATTGCTTATGTAAAAAAAAAAAAAAAAAGAGGAATTGCTTCATTCATTCCATGGACAAAATAAAGTTCAATTGTTAATAAGTAAAAAAATCCCCAAAAAGACATTTCAAAAAGGGCATGACATCCGGTATCATTTCAAATTCCCAATTGTTGAGCAATTTCCCTGACTGGTCCAACTGGATCCATATCTCTTTATCAAACTTTCTTTCCCCTTTATTTGCCATCACCATTTGATCATCTTGGTTCATTATCTCGGCAGGAGTAGGAAATGTTTTTAGATATAGGGTATTTCCATTCCTTTTTTTTCTTTGCTTTTGCCTAACCATACTTTTTTTGCCAAAAGGGTCTTTAGAGATGGCTCGAATTCCAACCCTTACCTGGATTCTCAGGAAGCTCAATTGGTTCTTTCATGTCTTATAGTTTCGCTCTCAACCTTTTTCCTTTTTTAAACCTATTGTTCTTCATTATCTTAGCTACCATTTGGTTGACACCTTTGGTAGCCTTCACAGTCTCTAACACTTCTTAACTCTGATATGAGCTATCTATGGTCTGTTCTGCACTCTCAATGTACGATACTGTGCTCGTCTTACTAATCATCAGCTTTTCTTCACCCCTTGTGGTGATAAGCCTCCTTTCACGGATGTACTTAATCCTTTGGTGTAAAGTAGATGGCATTACAGCTGCTAGATGAATCTAAGGCCTTTCTAGGAGCACAGTATACTCTGCGTCAATACTTATAACCTAGAATTCGACTATGAACAAATTTAGCCTAAATTCTAATTAGAGGTTGATCTTCCCAATCACCTCTCTTCGTTTCCCATCGAAGGCTCTCACCATTAAGTCGTTGTGCTCAATACATGACATCTCTAATTACCCCAAGGTAAATATAGTAGGACATTCAGGGCTGAACCCCCATTAATAAACACCTTTGCTATCACATATCCATGACACTTCAAAGTAATATGAAGGGCTTTTGGCCTTTCAGCCGACGTAGAGTACACTTCATATTTAAAGAAAGCAATCAAGGTATTCCTCACCATGTTTATCATGTTCACCACCTTCTTTGGGGTAATGTTAAGGCACATATAAGCTTCATCTAGTGGTAGGATAGAAATTCATTATAAGTGTTACGATGAGCTTCTGAGTTCATTATAAGTGTTAGGATAGAAATTCATACAGGTGTTTTCATAATTGCTCAACGACATCGTACTCACTTTACCTCATTATCTTTAGAAATTCATCAGCTTTTTCTCTTTCCTCTTTCCTAGTAGTATCCTTTAGCATCAAGCTTTCTTCAATTTCCAAGTTTAGGTTTAACACCCTATCCAACTCTTTGGAGTAAACCTGACCACTCTGGGTAATCCCACAAATGATTTTTGAATTACTTTCTTTTATGATAAGCCTTTCTTCAAATATTGCATCATTCAGAGAGCATTCAATCCTTAAGCCATAATTCCATGGCACTACATGAATACTTTAGTATAGGAATGAGGATGGCACATAAATGATAATTGTCAGGTTTTTTATGGGAGTCGATATAGGTGTATCAACAATAAGTAAAGACCCTTTTAACGTATCCAGTGGGTTGAGGTTACTTTGGGTCGGTGCAACACCTCTGACTTCGTAAATTGGTTTGTTGACTACTAGGAGCAAACCTTGAGATTGTGTTAGGTCTAACAATTCTTTAATCATAGGCTTAGAGCCACTTCCTTTCAAGAAGCATACTTCTTCCTCTAATTTCCTTTTAATTCCCTTAACGCTCAAAATTCCAAGCATCATCATCCTTTGAGTCAACTTTTTAAAGTGTTCATAGCCTTTGATGTCATGCCTCAGGTTTCCTTTATGAAATTCATAATAATCACTTGATAGCTCCTTAAACACATTTTGCACTTGCTCCTTATTATGAATGTAACCAACGTCTTTCAAGTACCAATGCAACTATTTCATGGAACGTGGTAAGTCCTTCAAGTGTTTCAAAATGACTTCATCATCTTCAAGTACAGCTACTTGCTTCCCTTTAACATGATTTGTCAATGGATTAGTGACAATATTTAGATCATTTCCTGCCTTTATGCCTATATGGTTATTGTCTAACAATGCTAGCATGTGTGTTTTGAAGGCATTGCATTTATCAATATTGTGCCTAGTTGCCCCCATGCGGTACTTACAATAGCATTTGGATTGTACCATGCAGGAAATGGTGATTAAAGTGGCCTCATAAGTTTAGGTCCCATTAGCTTTTTCACCACTAAGTTCTTAAAGAGTTCTGATTAACTAACTTTAAAGGTGGGTAAGAGCCTATCACCATGGGTTGTTGTACAGGCCTAAGTCCTCTACCCTAAGCCATTGTTTGTTGTGATCCTAGATATGGTTGCATTGAGGTTCGATAGCTCACAAAATTGTTCAGGATTAGGTTCTGATTGTTAAATGAAACCTGTGGGTATTAACTATGCATGATGCAAAGTTATTAGTATGTGGTGTGGACATTGCTAACATCTCGCTTCTTTTTTCGATTATTTGTAGTCTTCTTTACTTCTAAGGAAGCACCTTCAGATAACCCTATCTCACATCAACATCTATTCTTTCACCCATCTAGATGAGATCATCAAAATCATACACGTATGTTCCTAACATAATTTTACAATATGGATCCCTTAAAGTGTGAATGAAATAAGAGCATAGTTTTGGATTATAGAAAGGGTGGTTAGACCTTAGCCACTATTGATCCCCATATTTGTGTGTATTTTTTAAAAGTCTTAGTTGCCTTTTTCTTTAACCCTTTTAACTATTCACGAGTAGGGGTAATGTCTAAATTGAACTAGTATTGCTTCAGGAACACATTAAGAAAGTCCCTCCACTTCTTGAGTTTAGAATGGTCTAACTTTATAAACCAATGTAGTGTAAAGCCAGTTAAACTTTTGTGAAAGAAGTTTGACCCCTAGACCAAACTGACATTTAGTGTAATACAATTTTAAATGATAGATAGGGTCCCCACTGCCGTTGTACATAGTGAAATCTAGCACTTTAAACTTTTCTGGAATTGGAACGTCAAGGGCTAAGCACTATTTGTCTAGCTCCACATATTTCCATTCAACTGGTCCTTGTAAAGCTCGTAATCTATCTTTCACTTTGGCCATATCTTCTTCCCAATCTTTCCTATTTTTATCTTCCCCAACTTTAGAAGGCACATTTGCAGTAGGTAGTGTAGGACCGGGGAATATTGCAGCTTATTATTCCTCCCTAAGGATTACTGCACTATTGATGTCCATGTCCTTTTACTCCTGAAGTTAAGGGGTTTTAAGGGTGATTTACCATAACATGTCTTTAAACAGGATTTGGAATTCCCATGGTAAATAAACTACCAAAGGTTATCCCAGGTATCTTAATAACAATATGGTGAGCTCCGTGATCCATATTTGTCAAATTAATAGCATTTGATAAGGCATTACTGGTGGACATAACCGCCCTTATGTTCTGTAATAGCTTCATCATTTTTAGCATTTAGGACTGCATTGTCCCTATTTAGTCTTTTAAAGCTATGACTTCCGCCTCTAGCCTTTGCTTAGACTCAAACCGGTTATTTTTGGCTGCTGTGGCTTTGGCGCATGCACAAGTGAGATAAATTAGGGTTAACTATTGAGCTTGGTTAGAAAAATTCTTCTTAATCAGAGCAATTTTGTTTTTTCATCTTGAATTCACAATAAAGTAAAGTTAATCATAAAGCATTTATTTGATCACGATTTATCAACATATCAATTTGGCATAAGGGTTTAATAGCCTTAAGATTCCCTTAATTCTCTAAGGGCTCTTATTAAACCACTTAATGAATTAAGGTTAAAGCTAATACAAGGAATGAGTAAATGTTCACTTGCTTAGGTTTAATCTGTACATGCCAAAGAATCACATATTGTTATATTTCATAATCTTAATGTTCAACACACCACTTAATTACATCCTAAAGCAAGAATAATAATGCCATCTAATTCCTCATTATCTTCCTTAACACAGTCATAAGATCTTGGCATAAATTAAAAAACTCTATTATTGCTATCAGATCTTTAGAGGATATGCTTGTCCTTTAGCCATATGAAAAGCATAACTAAATTCTAGTAGCATATCGTTAGCAAATAATATTAGCCCTTGGAAGCGATTTGCCACATCTCCTTCTGAGCAACCTGTTGTCCATAATGTGCTTCCCAATATTGTTCTTTCTTAACTTGTTGATTAAGTTAATCTATTAATGATTACCTCTTCTTTGCATTATCACCCTTAACAGCAATTAATTCTTTGGTCTTATCCTCTCAGACACACTTTGGGTCGACCTTAACTCGTCCATTTGTTTTTCCAACATATCTTTTTTTAGTTTCTTTCAACAATCATATGATAAGTACGTGTTTTCCTTTCATTCTCCTGCACTTATTATCATGTATCTTTAGTGATGTTCTTTAATCGAGCATTCAGTTTTTTTATTCTCTTCATTTCAGTCCTTTGTTTAATCTTTTTTTGCTTTCTAGCCCTATTTTCTTCCTTTATTTTCTAAAAGTTTCTTTCCCATCTTTTCTAAACCCTTCAATTCCATTCTCTTATCTTTTAACTATTTTGCTTAGCTTTCATTGACTTTGCTCATATCATTAGTTAGTAGTGGGTTGGGTGGTGTAAAAGTTGGATTAGCCTTATTTACCCTTCCTTTTAGCCAGTCATGGTAGGCTTTTGTGTTTGCAATAACTCGTATCCCTAATTTAGTTTTTCCTTTACACATGATCAAGTCCCAGGCATTTTTAATTTATTAACTTATTTCTTTTGTTGACGCTCTATCATGGAAAGAGCGAATTTAATTTAACATATTCTCTATTGGAATGTCTTATTTGTATGCGAATTACATGTAGGCCATAACTGGGTTATAGTTGATGCATTTGTGGGAGCTCATAAGGGATACATTTAGAAATTTTCCATAACGATATATAACTTCTCTGGAATCCTAATAAGCTAACTTCCACCAAATCTCATTGTGAGGCAATTTTTCAAATTTTTAGGTCCATTCATCATAACTTTTCTTTGTTTGCTTTAAAACCACACCTTCATGCATATTGTAATTTCTTGAGCAAGGCTAGCACCTATAAAGGAGTGAATTGGGTGTTATAAAAATTTTGTAGAAAAACTTTTTCAAAAAGATTTAAAACGATCAGAGCAAATTAAATGATTCAAAATAATAAATGTAGAATTTAAGGAGAGTAAGAATCAAGAATGGACATAAAGATTTATCCTAGTTCAGCATCTACCAAAGCCTACATTAAGTCCTCAAGCAACTTATTGGGATTTTTAACTATCTCAATGAAGTATAACAACCTAAGAAAACCTCTCCTTAATCCCAAGTTCTCACAACTTGACTCCTTCAAGGAACCTCCATGAGTTTCTCTCTCACAAGAAAAAAAAAAAAGAATTATAGAAGATAAACTCTTTGAACAGACTATATGATACAATGAAGCACTAATATGATAAAGAGCTAATAAGATGATAAAAAACAATGATACAATCATTCTTGAATTATTTTCTCATTAATTCAGAGTCCATAGGTTGTGTTTATATATCCTGAGATCTAATAAATCCGTTGAGAGTGAATGAATAGTTAAGGTTTTCAACATATGTCAATTATAAAGTAATTATGACTTCTCTGTTGCCAATCGACTGCTCTCTCATGGCCAAGGTTGTCAAACTTGCAATTCTCAGTAAACTCGTGAGGGGGAAATAGACTCGTAACGAAAAATCATAACGCAGACTTATAAGAGTTTACCTCTATTAATAAATAGTTATTAATATTCTCATGGTAATTTAAAAAATATAAAGAATATTATTGATAATTATTTTATTCCTAAAGGACCAAATTGAGAAAAATCCATATGTGAGGGACTATATTGATAAAAATTCTATGAGGGACTCAATTGAGAAGTATTTTATTTAAGGGATCAAAATGAGAAATGAATTTTATAAGGAATCAAATTAATAAATAACCTATTAGTGAGAGACCAAAAGAGATTTTATTCATTTGGCCAAAATGAAATTCAAACTATAAAAAAATATGAAGGCCATTATTAATAACGATGTTATTTATGAAGGATGAAATTGAAAAATATTCATATAAGGGACTAGATTGAAAAGAAATTATATTAAGGACTAATTTAAAATAATATCTTACTTGTGAAGGATTAAAATGAAAATTAAATTTTATAAGGGATTGACTTAAAAAAACACCTTACAAAGGGGGGACCAAAAAAAGGTTTTACTCATTTGGCCAAATTAAAATGAAAATTTGTTTATATATAACTTATGTCACTCATATATTGAACATCCATCATGGCCAGGAGGTTAGCTGTGGGTCATCTCTCCATTAACACTACTGCATATAGGTTCAAATATGGTAGAGTGCGTTTTTCTAAAATGCAACTTGCCTAACTCAGTAAAGACTCCCTGATTAGACTAAGTTTAATCGAGTTACTCACAAGGTAGAACGAGTCAAAACTGGGACCAGGTTTGACCAATTTTTGCATGTAAAAATACTAACTCAGCTAGTTAACTGAGTTAACTCGTCAAGTTAACAACTGTGCTCATGGCTAGTTGACTGGTCCCTATTTTCCTCATCAAAAATTCAAATCTGAACCCTGATAGTCGACTGGTTACTCATAGAAAGTGCCTATTCGACTGGGACAAGGCTTGACAACTGGTTGACAATGGGCCAATCAACTACTTAGTTTCTACCAGTCAACTGGAGACTTTTAGAGTTCCCCAAATAAACTTTTCTTCAACCTTTAAAACTTAGAATCAATTTTACATCCATTTTAAATGTTTTCTATCAATTCAATATCACTTATAATGGTTTTTAAGGCATAATAATACATTGAAAAATATCTAGAACCTATGTATTACATTGAAAAACTTTCTTCTAGTGTTTGTTATTATTAAAATTATAGTCTTCAGCAAATGGACTCAACATAATCTTAGATTGGATGATGAATCATGTCTAGCTATGTACCCAACTGATACTGCTTCCTATATACATGATTAATAATCTACATGTTCAGGAGAGGCAGATAACACTTTAACTTTCCTTTCTTCTCTTGCTGGCAAAAACTCAAGGTTAGGAATGTGCCAACCAATATTACTGGGACTGGATTGATATGATGATTTTCAACCATCCAACAGATACTTATCGTAGCTAAATCAATCATTCCTATTGCTGATAGGAACAACACCAACCCATATACAGAAAAGGTAAGCACTGTTCTAAACACGTTTCGATTTCCCTTTTCGGCTAACTTTTCTAGAACTCGCTTTGATGGTAAGTGTCTCAAATAAGAAAATACTGACATGTTTTTGTCCATAGGCATATTCAATAATCCACCATGTTCTTCCAAGGTAAGAGTAATTTGAAAGTTTGAGAAGGTGAAGCACCTTAAAAGATTGTCCCATATTACACTAAGGCCATAAGACAACTTGTATGCACTTGAATTGACAACTGATCCAATATATCTCTATAATCTCTCTTAAAATCTCTAAGTTGACCACATTTGAGCTTCTTATTTAGGGCAACCAAACTTTTCATCGGTTTAGCTTCCACCCTTATCTTGATTCTTTGCTAATCAGCACAATCCCAATACTATGTGATTATAGAAAGTATGTGCTACCCTATTGTTCCATTAAGTCTACTATGCCAATTGACATTAATTAGAATTCACCTTTAAAGATTAAAGAAAATGTGGTCAGTATATAGTAAAGACCATTGATGGGTAATTTCATAGAGCCTGACTAGTGAATTACTACTATTAACGTACTTATGTTCTTCATATACCAAAAACCTTATTGATCTATTGGCAATGAAAAAGCTAGTAATCCACTTCAAAAGGGAGTAACCCTACTCTAGCAATGCTTAAAATATATTCATTCATGTCAAACAGTAATTCACTAATGTACTTTTTGAAAATTGCCACTTCGATGCATAACAAACTTTTTTTTCAAAAATACTCTTTGAAAAATGATTTAATACAAAATAAGAAGACTTAAATAGATTAATGAAATAAGACTTTAAACTAAACACTTAATTTTGAAGCTTCCCTTTTTTTTGGAATGAATATTGATAAAATGAAAAGTGTGATAATGCATTGTACGAACAAAACAAAATAAAATATGCTCTCTATTAGCCTATTATTTGGTGGATCCTTAGCAAAAGTAAGACTCTTAAGGGACAAAGCTCTATTAGGGTTAGTTACTAGGCTTCTAACTACGTGCAAACTATTCAGGGTTGTTCTATTCTCTTAATGGAACAAATGCCTTTAGATAAGTGAAGATCTCAATATATGCACTTGATTATAAGAGCAATAAGCCCTACCCAAATCAAGCACACATAGCAAGGTAAAATCCAAGTGAGGTATTCATAGTAACCTTAGAAAGCGTTAGCTTCACTAAGAGACCAATATAAACCTTTACTACCCTAGGGTAAATGAGGACTCGGGCATAGAGCACAAACAAATGTGTGAGGTTAGATGTGTTCATGATTGTGTACGAGGAGAGCATACAAACCTAATATCTAAAATTCTACCTAACCCTCATCTGCCAAGCACATTAGTTAAAAAGGGAAATCAAGAGCAAGTAACAGAAGATAACAGTCATCTACCCTAGGGTTTCATTCCACATGCTATCTACCCTATCACAAATATCAAAGAGATAACAAATAAATAAAACCATGAATAAATACTTAACAATAAATGAAAGCATGTGATATATGAGCAAATAAGGAAAATAAAGAACAATTACATATTATACAACCTACTATAATGAAATAAAATAAATTGATATACAAAAAAAATAAAAAAATAAAAGAATGGGCAATACAAAAATAAAAGAAAGGCCATATCACTCACTTGACTTATCAAACAGGCTTGACTCTTAAACTATCCCCAGTAGAGTCGCTAAACTGTCATAACTAAAATTCTGGTGGAAAGGTAAAAAAAAAGATACGTAAATTGATTCTAAAATAAATCTTGAAAATCAATTCACTAAAGTCACCACCAATATTTTTAAACAAAAAATTTTGGGAAACCAAATACAACAAAAGGTGGTCTGCAAAACTAAAGATGAGTTCGAGAGTCTATTTGAGTGTGGAGAAGGTATTAGGCACCCTACAACAACCATCTATGAGAATGGTTACCCTAAATTAGTCAAGCAAAGAAAAAGATATGGCCTTAAGTTTATTTAGAATTGCCCACACTAAAATGCGCACGAAAATAATAGAGGAAAATTAAATTAATATAATAAAATATGGATATTTACAATGGGCAGACTTAACCTAGGATGAGAGTCTGGGGCTTATGTACCCTACGATGTAGATTAAAGTCCACGTAATTGGTCTAGAAAAGCGTGTTGGTGGGTTAGTATTATTTATTTATTTTTTTAAAAAAAGAGCAAAGTAATTGAAGTCGGGCCAATTTTCGTAAACAAAATGATTTAGGAATTGATTGGTATGTTTTGAATTTATGAAATCAACTTAATCTCACTTCTTTACTTTCCTTTCATGGATTCTTTTTAATTTAGAAAATATAATTTGTTGGCATTTGCATTGAAATATCTTTGAAAAATATAAACATTTCTTTTTATTTTCAATCATAAACATAATAAACAAAGAGACTTTGAACTCAAAATTTGTTTGGAAATATTTCAAGAAAAACTTTAAGATTTATCTTATTATTTAAAATTTTTTTTTATTTTTATAGATAATATTGACCTTAAATTGATCAGACATAGGCCCTTGAAACCCAACTTTATTTTTAAAAAACACACATTATATAATGCAAGCCGCTGGAACTCCAAGTTTAATTTAAACATGTGCGGCCAATATTGGGATATATCTATAGAGTCATTGGATGTTACATGGCCTCGTTGATAAATCATTAAGTGCTCATGAAGACGTTGGTCTCACAAGGCAACATTAATTCTCATTAAGTGTTCATAAAGATGTTGGTCTCACATGACAACCTTAATGTTAAGAAAAACATAAATGTTTGAATGGGATGCCAATGGAAGCATTAGACCTCACATGGTAAGGAATTCAAAAAGAGAGTATTTATAGAGGCATTGGACCTCGCATGACACATTTTTAAAAAAAGCATAACATTGGTGTTTGGTGTGTGTGTGTGTTTAATCAAACATCCATGAATGTGAGTGTGTGTTAGTGTTCATGGATATTTGTGTGTGTGAGTGCCCAATGAGGAAGAATTTCCCATTGAACAAATAAAAAGATGAGCGCCTAAAAGAAAGGAATTCTTTTCAACATGGATTCAAAATAGTAGAGTCATCCAATAAGAGATTCTCGCCTAGAAGGCATGGCTATAAAAGTAAAATTCTCATTGTGACCCATATATATATTTGGGCCATTAAATCCTATCCTTCCTTTAACCAAAATTTTCACCCATGGAACCCCATTACAACCTTGAAGTATCCTCTCTCAGCAAGTGAATTTCAGGTATAAGTTCATCTTAGAGAAACAACATGGAAGGTTATGGAGGAATTAATATGTGTGTGGGATTTTGAGTGTAATATCATTCCAATTCTGAAACTCATTCACCAAGGCCTCGTTACAATAATTAAAAGTCCCTATTAAGACACGACTTGCTTAGAAAAGCAAACTAAGGCAACAGTTATAAGCAAAGAACATTTGCCAAAAAAAAATAACAAAATGATTTGGTGTTGAAGATTTGATTCAAAATAGGATTTTCCCTCGTTAATAAGAATTTTCAAAGGAATACCTCAAATCTTGAACTAAGGCATCTTCTCATTATTGCAATCCATTCCCCTATTTTTCTATAAATCTTCCAGCATGCTTGTGTACTTCATTATTCCCTATAATACTTCAAATTGGACTAATCCATTCAAATACTTAACTTTGCAGTCCGCATGCACTATAACACCGTAAGTTTGGAATTAAGGTATCTTCAAGTCCAACATCTACTTTCCATTTGAGACTACATTTTAAACCATCAAGCATGTCAATGAGCATTATCACTCTCCATGTTTGTTCAAACTGGGGCAAGCCATCTCCTTTAATAGATTCCCACTTTACACTCATTAATTCATAACTCGATCAAGAATGGTAAGTAAAATAAGAGTAAATTTCAATTGTTAACCTTTCAAGCATTAATAATAGAAGAATTGATGGGAAATGCCTTTAGGTTCTGGTCCAAAGGTCCTATCTGGGATAATTAAGACAAGGAAATAAATTGATTCAATGGTCAAAAGTAAGATAATCTGGTTTAGACATCCTGATTGAAACCTCTATGAATATTGGTTTAATTCATAAGAAGCACAAATTAAACTTATTGATTAGGTAGGCGAAGAAGCTTTCAATACCTAAAGTTGCATAATTGGGGCAAGCTATAGAGTTAAGGTGAGGAATTTTCCATCAAACAAATGAACAAGAAAATCTTGTATCTTTTAACTTCCAGTAGATTAATGCATCATGTGTTTGCATTATTTTTTGCAATAGAAAAGTGTATTTCACAAAGTGTTTAAAAAAAGGATAGAGGAAGACATCCTTTTTTTTTTATTTAAATTAATTTATTTCTTTCATGAAAAATAAATATAAATAAACACGTTCTCTTAGTTTTGACTTTCTAATGGGCTTTTCCCTTTTAAAGGTGATGGTTATACTTCTCTCAACTTTCTTTAGAATTAGGGCCCAAAGGGTCAGCATCCTAATCTTTATAAAGAGTACAACCTCCATGCGAAAAAAAAAATTTTTTTTTGGCACTCTTACAAATCAAGATATTCCATGAGAATCATGCATCTCACATACATGGCTAACATATGCATCATACATCTCATTTTATGTATCATGGGGAAGTCCAAGCTCCTTTACATTTCTGCTAAGTCTTGCATAAGTCCAGGCACTTTTTACTTACCTGTCAAGTCCTACACAAGCCCAGACACCTTTAACTTTCTGTAAAGCCCTGCACAAGCCCAGACACCT
This sequence comes from Delonix regia, assembly GCA_037074485.1. NCBI lineage: Eukaryota > Viridiplantae > Streptophyta > Magnoliopsida > Fabales > Fabaceae > Delonix > Delonix regia. Next base: position 14,433,848 of record CM073456.1, on the reverse strand, counting down.
TGAATTTTTTGTAAAGTCCTGCACAAGTCTAGGCACCTTTACTTTTCTGCATAAAGCCATGTAAAGACAAGCACCCTTAAAGCCCAATATCGACTAGCACACTTAGAGCCTTGTAAAGACAGGTACCCTTCAAAGCCCTATAACAGCAAGCACCCCTAAAGCCCAGTACCAGCTGGCAACCTCAAAGCCCTGTAAAGATAGACACTTTTCAAAACCCTATAATAGTAGGCACCCCTAAAGCCCAGTACCAACTAGCACCGTCAAAGCCCTGTACAGACAGACACCTTTCAAAGCCCTATAATGGCAGGCACTCCTAAAGCTCTGTACCAACTAGCACCCTCAAAGCCCTGTAAAGATAGGCACCTTTCAAAGCCCTAACCGTAAACCCTAAACGATAGGCACTCCTAAAGCCCAGTACCAGCTCATACTCTTAAAGCCCTATAAAGACAGGCACCCTTCAAAGGCTTGTAATGACAAGCATCCTAAAGCCCAGTACCAGCTGGCACCTTTAAAGCCTTGTAAAGATAGGCACCCCCAAAGCCTAATTCCAACTAACACCCTCCAAAGCCCAGTTTTGGCTAGTACCCTCTAAAGTCCTGTAACGGCAGGCACCTGCAAAGCCCAGTTAGACTGGCAATATCTAAGTCCAGTTCCGACCAACACCGTAAAGCTTAGTTATGCAGGCAACTTTAACACTCAGTTACACTGGTACCCTCTAATGTCAGGCCATATGTTGTCCCTTCATTGAAAGATTTATGTGTTCACATATTTACTTACCCTTATGTAAGGCCATCTTTTCACAACATTCCCACTTCAATTACATAAGAGACAAGTAAAAAAGGGTAACTGTGAGCACCTAACTTTAAATTTCAACATAATAAAATAAAAATCAATGATGCAAGATAAATAGAAAAATGAAAAAGTGAAAAATTTCAAAATAAAAAATTTTTGAAAATAATAATTAAGAATTGTTAATAATGATGTTAAAATAGCTTTAAGAAAATAATTAAAATTTTTGAAAAAAAAAATAGAAAGAGATTTTGAAATTATTTTTGGATAAATGCATCTTAAGTTAATAAAGAAAAAAACAAACAAACAAACAAAAGAGGAGAAACTGTTGCAGCACCATTTTCGGTTAAGACAGACCAACCTCCATCCTCAACCAAAAATGAAAGAGGAGAAAAGAAATATTCGACAATAATGTTTCAAGACCATCGACCCCTTGCTCTTGTAACTGTCATCTAAGCTTAAGAAGTAAAGAAAAGGACTTGACTTGAAATGGTTAGAGGGAGAAAACACAAAAAGGAAACTGAGTTGACTTTGTGGGAGGTTCTGACATCTAAGGTGAAGTATAAAGCACAATGGAAAAAGACAGGAAAGCAAGAGAGAAACACAAAGAAGGAGAGCCATGTTCTTGGTCCCTGTTTTGTTTATATGAAGTAGAGATGTGTAGATTATGGAGAATAGAGAGGGAAAATGAGAGAGACTTGGTAAAGGCGTAAAATCAAGAATAAGAAACCAAAGGAAAAAAAATAGTGGAAAGGAAGAGTAGAACATAAAGTGATACGAGTAAAAGAAACAAGAAAAGAACAAAACTTGTGCAACGGAATAGAGGAAGAGCTTCGAAAAAGAGGATTGAAGTTGAAGAGAAAGAAGGAGAGCTACACACCATAGGAAAATAAGGAAAGCTTAAGTGAGCCCAAGAGATCCCTATCTTTTAGCCACGAAACAAGAACACAGAGGGTGCCAATGGTGGGATACCTTCTTAACAACGTCACTTCCATGCCCACCTAAATCTTCTGTGTCCACTTCAGCAACCTCCAACTCGCTAATTCTAATCTTATCAATATTAGAATCTAAGTTTTTGCTTATGGCATCATACTTGGAATGAGAATTGCATTAGAGACACTATTGTCTCTGTATCATTAGCATTCTGTTTGTTTTTTAGAGCTCAAAGAGAAGAACTGTGAAGAAAAAGAGAAGGGAAACCTGAGAGTGAAAGCAGGTGAGAGTTTGAAAGAAAAGAATGAGAGAAGGAGTGGAGGAGCAGACTCCAAAGCTTACATTTCAATGGTTGTCATGTGACTTATGTTTCATTCCTCTCTTAAACCAAAAGCTTATTTCTTAGACCTCACATTTGCTTCTCAGTCAATGTCTGCCACGGGATGTAGCCTCACATCCAGTCACGAATGTCCCCAGTCGTGCTGCCACCAGTTGTAAAATCTGTTGGAAGACCTATTACCCTATCTTTGACCACTTAGTCGAGGTTATCACCAAAATTGTCTGCATCTCTAGTGACTTCTACTAGCCCAAGTCCGTCAGCCCTTAACCAGCTCGACATTAGCAAAGCAATGGAAAGATGTCACAAGATGGACATAGCTAAGGGGAAAAAAGACACAAAGTTAGAATAGTGTCTTCCGTGTTTATGTAGACAAAGAACATAGCTTAGAAATGTGGAACAAAATGGAGCTAGGACAAAAGCAGTGATAGAAGAGTCTCAATACAAAACAATGGAGATGAACCTACAAAAGTGTATCAATACCCAAATATAAACTTCATTTTACAAGAGTGAAAGCCATGGGAGAATTAAATGAATCTGTAAAAAAAAATAGCCAACAGAGGTAAGCTCACTCTTCCTAAATGTTTTCTCAACCTATATAATCTCACCTTATGAACCTGTGCGCGCTGGAAATGTTAGAGAGCAATTTTTTTTTCTTTTAAAAAATCAAGATTCTAAAGTGAAGACATGAACATGTCTTGGGTGATTATTTAAAAGCTTTTTTGTTTCTATTCTGTTTTCTTTTGTTTTGTTTATTGTTCGTTTGAGAATGCAGGGTGCTTTGAAGAGCTTTAAATCATGAATGACTTGTTTGCGTTTTTTAAGGTATGGGTCATGTTGAAATATTTCAAGGTATTGGAGTAAATGTTTTGAACTGTGTGACTATTTCTTTTATTATTATTATTATTATTATCACTTATTACTTCTTTACTCTTAGTTAGTTATTTATTTTACTCGACACCCATATTATTTATTTTTTCCTTTTTATTATTTTTTGTGTTCTTTATTTCTAGCTTGTTCTCACTTCCTGTAATTTTATTGTATTCTTACCCTTATTTTTAAAAGTCGTTGTATGATAATTTTAATCTCCTTGGGCAGTCAAAGAGTTAACCTATGAAGGCTATGTGAGATCTTTTATCCCCCCAAGCTTTAAAGGTTAACGTTAGATTTTTTAAAAATTAACACAAAAAAGAAATAGATAAAAAATAATATCTATTGAAAAATTATTGATTTATTTTGCTCTTATCTATAGAGTGTCATGTAAGGTCATTAGCCTCCTCAAACACTTGAGAATTAATTAGTATAGGTCATGTGAAATCTTTTATCTCCATAGGCTAGGAAGGTTAACACTTAATTTCCAAAAATGCAAAAATAAATGGATGAAAATAATTTTCAAGTGACTAAATTATTTATTCCACCCTTGTTTTACTAAAAGTTGTCGTGTGAGATTATTAATCTTCTCAGGTATTTAAAGCGTAGTTGCTAATAGTCATGTGAAATCATTGATCTCCTCAGGTACTTAAAAGTTAACTGACCAATGCCATGTGAGAACTCAAATCTCCTTAGGTTTTGAAAGTTAACATATGATTTCAAAAACCAAATATATATATATATATATAAAACATTTTTTCCATTATAATTTCACTTTAATTTCAAAATAAATTCTAACTTTAAGAAAAAAAAACATAAATTTAAAAATCCTAAAAATATTTTTTCCTATAATAATCTCACTTCAATTATAAAATATAATTTTAACTCCAAAAATCCTAAAAATCTTATCCTAATATCATTTCATTTAAATGCCAAAATAAAAGTTAAAATTCAAAAAAAAATTTATACAAACAAAAAATAAAAAATAAAAAAAAGGAAAAGGAAGGAGAAAGGAAGTGATAATAAATTGATTTCTTAAATTTTACACATCAACTTAATTTTAGTCCCGTTTTATTTACGAAAAATGGTTTAATTTCAACTCTCCTATTCTATTCACAAAAAAAAAAAAAAACATCAACCAACTGTCACGCATTCTTATGCTGAACTACGTAAACTTTGATCCCCATCGCAAGATACAACGCCTTAGGCTTTGATCTTAGGTCAAGTCCACCTTTGTAAATATTTTATTTTCTCTTTTTATTTTATTTTGTTAATTTTTTTTTATTAATCACTTTTCTTTGTTTAGCATGTGATTGATAAGAATAATCAAAATTTAAATTTAGGATATACGTGTTTTACATATTGAACTTTGGGTATTCGTTCTTAAGAACGACTGTTATGGGGTGTCTAACACCTTCCCCATGCATAATTAACCCCTGAACTTAATCCTTGGATCACAGACCACCTTATCCTATAAATTAGTTTTCCAAAATTTATCCTTTAAAAAATTTTGGTGGCGACTCTTAAATTTTGGTTTTCATTTTTTAAGCGAAAATTAAAATTTCTTCTTTTTTTTCACACCTTACGATCACATTTTTTGGTGTGACATTGGAGTTCCCCTTTTTTAAGCACTGACCTCAAAGATGACGAGGAAACATTGCCCCAAGAAAGACTATCTTTATTACAAGTTAGAAGACAATAAGGTCTTTTTTTTTTTTTTGAAAAATGCTAGGGGAAAGTATTTGGAATATAGAAACACTTGCTTACTTCCCATTTTAATTTAGAAGAAAATCGCTTTGCCCAGTGAAAGAATTGTCTAACTAAGCTTTTCTCGCTTTGAAATTTAAGAGAGCATGTGTGATAATGGAGAAGAGCATCAAATTTTTGAGTGAAGGGTAAAAAAAAAAAAAAAGTGGCACAAAAAGAACAAAATACTGGAGGAAGATAATCAAAGAAAGAAAAAATACGATGGTCAAAGATAGGAGGCAAAATGATATTATGAAGAAACCATATAGTCGATTGGGACGTGAAAAGTCTAAAAAAGAGAAAATGGGCTAGCATGTGAAAAAGTAAGAAGGAAAAGTGAGTATAAGATGAGAAAATAGGGGACAATGGTAAGTTGGATGGTGGTTGAGGAGGGAAAAATACAATAGAAAATGAGCTTATTTTTTTCTTTAAAGAGGGAAGAACATCAAGTGAAATAGGAGAAAAGAGAGAAGAAAGGGAAAAAGTGAAAAGGCTAAATAGAAAGGTCATGAAATGCTAAAGAGATAGTGTGAAAGAGGAATAAGGAGAGAAGAAAGGGAATAAGAGACAAGGCTAAAAAGAAAGGTCTTGAGATGCTAAAGAAATTAGGGTAAAAGAGGAGAAAAGAGAGAAGAAATGAAGAAGAGATAAGAAAAGAAAAGAGATCTTGAAATGCTAAAGAGATTAGACTAAAAAAGAGAATAAAAAGGAGATATGAGGGGAAGAACAAAAAAAAGAAAGGTTTTAAGAGACTAAAAAGATTAGAGTGAAAGAGAGGGAATAAAAAGAGAAAAGAAGGCAGAAGAAACAAGGCTTGAAGGAGAGGTTTTAAGAAGCTAAGAAATATTAAAGTGAAGGAGGCAAGAAAAGAGGAAAAAGGCTGAGGACGGACATATAGGTAGCCATTCATGACTTCTCTTTGATTTTAATCTCGTTATTTCAAATTCTTTTCTTAATGGCTGAAATTATCATGGGCAAGATGTTAATTAGTCACCATGGAGGTGTTGGTGTGGTAGTGATTCTAGATCTCAAGATGTTTGATGAATTACTTTGTTTTCCTTAGATATCCATGTTTAAGCTCAATATGAATTTTTGTGAATTTTCTAGTACTTCATATGATGTCATTTTACCTTGCAATTTGGTGTCAAAGTTATCTCATATGTATAGATTATTAATGAATTTAAGACTGATTTTTAAGTTAAGATGGGTAGTGGAAAAATGGTGAACCATATTGCTTGTCTTACACATATTTTGTTTTAGTGAATTGTACAACGAGTCAACTTGTTGAATTTTTTGAAATGCATCTATACAACCTTTTGAGTTAAAATTTGGTGTACTTGTTGTCTGGTGTGTCATTATCACTGTTGAATGTTTGTGTAATTTATCATGATCAATTGATATGCCATTTTTTCAACCTTGAGTACCTAACTCTATGACTCAACAGTTCAGGTATGGTCAATTTTGTGGATTTTTTGGTATTGATCTAAATGGTATCTTGGGCTAATTTTTGAGTATATGAACCCTTCATATGTCTAGTCCATAGGATAAATTGATGTTAGGGTTTTTTTTTCAAATTATAACACTTTTCTACTAATCATCATACATAACTCAATAATTAGAAAAAACATAATAGTGGAATTCACTCTTGCTTCATTTTAATATGCAATTTTGAGATGAATTTGGACTCCTATAATGATGTACATGGTTGTCCATTTCAGCTAATGTGGCTGTAACATGTATGGTTTACTTTGGTATGTAATTTTAGGCCTAATTTTGTCTCTTCTAAAGATGTTTCATGTATGAGATATTGGCTATCTAAAATCTATAAAATTATAATAGGTTTAAGTTTGGGAATCATAGCTATGAGGCATTCAAATCAAGGTATAAGGGACACACAAGCAAGGATGACATATTAGAAGACTAGTAAGATTAAGTTATCAAATTCCTTTGAGCTTAATTGTAATGGATATATCCTTAGTCCTTTGTAATCACTATGTAATGAATATGTAATTAGACATACACTTACACAAACAACCCATGAATGTTTTACTTAACACCAACATATACCCACACCCATGGATGACTGATAAAACATTCACACATACCAAACACCAATGCTTAGTATTTTTGAAAATGTGCTATGTGAAGTCCAACGTCTCCATAGGTACTATCTTTTGGTTCATTTGTCATGTGAGGTCTAACGCCTCCATAGGCATATCTTACAAGCATTTATCTTTTTTCTTGACATTAATGTTGTCATATGAGACCAAGGTCATCATGAGCACTTAATGAGACATTAGTATTACCGTGTGAGACCAACATCTTTATGAGCACCTAGTGTTCACCAGTGGGGCCATGTGAGATCTAACAACTCTATAGGCATATCTTGATACAGGTTGCATGTGCTTAAAATAATTTTAGGTTCCAACAACCCATTACACACGTTTTTCAAATAATCTAAATTTTAAAATAAAAGATATTTTCCTCTTTTTCAAATAAAACATAAATAAATCAAGTTTTCAAAATTTCAAAAAATAAAGAAAATGAAAAGAGCAAGAAAGTAATATTAAACTGATTTTGTAAATTAAAACACACCAATCAAATCTCAAATTCAATTTGTTTTGAAAAATTAATTTAATTTCATCTATTCTTTTTCTTTTCACAAAAATTAAGAGATATCAACCAACTGCTATGCATTTCTACGATGAACTACATGAACTTTGATCCCCATCATAGGGTACGTAGGCCCTAAGTTTTTATCCTAGGTCAAGTTCGCCTATTATAAATATTCATCTTTTTATTACATTAACTCCATTTTATTTTCCTTTATTACTTTCGTGCGTGTTTTAGTTTGGGCAATTCTAAAAAAACTTAAGGCCATATTTTTTACTACGTTTGACTAATTTAGAATAATTTTCCTCATTGACGGGTGTTATGGGGTGACTAACACATTCTCCACACTTAAATAGACCCCTGAACATATCTCTAGTTTCGTTAACCACCCTTTATTTTATTTGGTTTTTCAAAATTTTTCGTTTAAAAATTTTAGTGGCAACTCTGGTGAATTGATTTTCAAGATTCATTTTAGAATTAATTTACATCTTTATTTTTTACCTTTCCGTTAGAATGTCAATTATGATAACGTGTCTTTTGTGCCAATCTCTGACACGCATGCCATTGAGAAAGGCTGTAATCATCACAATGAAAGTTACTCTAAGGGGTTTAGATTCTCAAGACCAGTTAATGAGGCTTCATCCTTGCTTTGACCATTGTTGGCATTGTCTTGTAATCCTATAGTTTAACTGGGTGGTCGTCTACTATGGTTTTGTAAAATTCCATGCCAAGGTTGCCCCTTCAATTGTTATTTGAATTTAAAGGATTACGAAGAGAAGGTATGGGGTGTGATCTGAATGCAAAATTCTATTGCATGTACACATAGTTACATAAAATCATACTAGGAAGAATTTTGTTGTTAATTCAAGGAAGCTAGGCTTTATTTTCATATAGACAACCATTGTTGGAGTCATTATGTAATGTCCTAGTCTTCAAAGTGATCTACTCGAGTCTAAGGGGACTAGCAAACCATATGGATCTTAAAAACTGACATTTTAAGAAGACATGGTTAATGGTCACATCAACATCACTACAGAAGTAACAAGAGTTAGGAACCTGAAAGTGGTGGCATATTAGGACTTCTTTAATTGTAAGTGCTTTAAAAAGAGTTTCCAAACAAAGTTAATAATATGGTAAGGAAGTTTGACCCTCTAAAGTGCTTTCCAGTTAGTGAAGGGGCTTGGGTTAGAGCAACTGTCATTAAGGAGATGATATCCATCTTTAATTAAATACAAGTCTTTTTTATTCCTTGTCGATACTAAGCTATCTAGACCACCAATGGTTGAGAAAGGGAAATAGGTTATCCTCTTTATATTAACCAAGGTATAAAGCGAATTAAGCTTGCTAAAGTCCTAACTTATTCTGTCAATCTTGAAAAAGTCATAGACTATGATATTAAGGGGGTTTAAGCCTTTTATAATTGGCATCCATAGCTTGTGATTAATAGAAATAGAGTTACCATTTCCTTCGTTCTATTATAGGTTTCTTATGACTAGATGCTGGGTTTTAAGAATGCTTTTCCTCATCCAAGAAGACTAGGATCTATTGAGGAAGTATGATCCAAAATAGTCAAGGTACTTTTTGGCAAGGATTCTAAGCAACTCTATCTTTTTGGATTTTTCCAAAACTCTTTATGCTTGTTTGGCTAATAGGGCCTGATTGAAGTTGTGTGTGCTTATCCCTAATTTGCCCTTGTTTTTGTGTAATTGGAGAGTTTTCCAATTTATTAAATGCATCTAAGGCTTTTGATTTGAAAAGCCCCAGTAGAAGTTAGCTATTTTAGAGCCCATCTAAGTGTAGTATTTTTTTTTAGGAAACTAACACAGGACAAATCATATATGATTGAAGAGTTTAGAATAACTTTGATAAGGGTAAGTCATCCAGGCTATGAGAGTATAGATGCTTTCCAAGATTGCAGCTTTTTATCAATGTTGTTAACAATGCTCTCGTAAACCCAATTTTTGTTTTTACTTGGGTTAATCTGCTATCCCAAATATTTGTCAATTTAGTCAACATGTTTAACTCTGAAGGTTCTATAAAGGAATCTATTGAAACATTTGGGAGTATTCGGGCTAAATACCATGGTAGATTTTCCTTGTTTATCATGAGCCTTAGTAGAAGGTTGAAAGAATCAAGGGTTTTTTTAATAGTAACGCAAACCTCCATTTTAGCTTCAAAGAAAAAGAAAGTGTCATCTACGTACATCCAATACATAATAGGGACAATCAATCTACTAATTTAATGCCTTTCCAAGTGTACTTTTCTTTTCTTCGACAATTACGCATGAAAGAATATTAAGACAAAGTATATAGAGGTAAGGGGATATAGGGTCTCTTTGTCAGATTCCCCTACCTGGTTGAAAGCTAAAGGTTCTTTTGCCATTAATGATAATTTGGTAGCTGACAGTGGTCACACATCACATGATGAAACCGATCCATTTGGACTAAAACTTTATTCTTTGTAATACCACTTCAATGAAGGTCTAGGATAGGCTATTAAAGGTCTCAGCAATATCTAGTTATAGAGCACATTCTCTTTTCTTCATGCTTTTTTAACTTCTAATGGTATTCATGACCTCTGAGGTAATAATCACATTGTCTATAATGAGTCTCCCTTTCAAATAGGCACTTTAGAATGAGGAGATATAGTTTCTTAGGAATTCTTTGAGCATTGTGCATATAATTTTAGAGATGATTTTATAGGTCACATTGCACAAACTTATAAGGCATAAGTAACTATTTGTAGAGTGGAATTTTTTTGAATGAGAGCAATTAATGTTTTGTTAAGGATGAGTATAATGTGTCCCTTTTCAAAGATGAGAGATGTAGGTCACCTCTTCCTTGACAATATTATAATAATGTTAGAAGAACTTCGCATTGTACTTATTTAGGCTAGGGAGGCTGTCCAGATTAATATCAAAGACTACTTTACTGATTTCCTTCTCTTTTATTGGTCTCTCTAGTTTTTGCATGTGATCAGCTAATAACTCAAGAACCTCTAACTTGAGGAGCGTGTTCAATATATCATTAGAATTGAGTTGATTAAGTGAAGTGTATGCCTCTTTAAAGTGTGAGCTAATAAAGCTTTTTATCTAAGAGCTTACTTCCAGCCAAGAGTCATTATTATATTTAAGCCTCACAATTTTCCTGAAGTTGTTTATTTTAGAGACCAATGTATAGATATATCTTGTATTTTTGTCCCCTTGTATCATCCAGGACTATTTTGCTCTTTGGGCCTACATCATTTCTTTATAGTCATATATGAATTCCAAGTCTTGCCTGATATCTTTATCAAGCGCAACAATGTTTGTATGTTGTATTTTATTATGCAATTCTTGTAGTTTGACTTCTAAAGCTTTGATTCTTTTAGGGAGGTTGCCAATGACAAGTGAATTACACTGCTTCAGGTTAAACATGGTTCTACAAAGTTTGTTGTGAAGGGAGAATCTATAGATCCCTTTGGTGTTCCATGTCCTACTGATTATAATTTTACAATCTTGGTAAAAGGTCCAAAAGTTTTCAGATCTGAAGTACCTTTTTTTTTTTTTGGCCATTAGTGTCAACTTAAGTGGTTCTTAAAAGAGCGGAGGAATGGTTAGATGTAAACAAAGGGAAGATTACGAAGGTGGTGTCTAGAAAGGTTTGAATCCAGCATACTACGTTGCCCAGTATGGCTCATACACTATGTTTTCCTTTCTATTATTACTCCTCAAAAACCATTGCCCATGGGGTAGCAAGTCAATAAGATTACATTATGCCATTAGGTTTGATAATTCTGAGGCCCTAAGTAAGAAAGTATAGGAACGGAGCTTATAAGCACTTTGATAAACCTGGTTATAACTTCCAATGATTAACCAAGGTCTGGATATTTGCTTTGTTGAGAACTTAAACCAATTCAAAAGATTTTTTTCTCTGATGGACCTTAAGATGTCCATATATGAATGTTAAGGACACAGTTGTGCCATTAGGTTATGTGAAAATATGACTCCAATTTGGGGAGATATCTAAGACTTTGCATTGTGAGTTATCATGCAAGGCTAAAGAGATGCCACCACTTTTGCTAGTGTGATCAGTACCAAAGACACGTTAGTAACCAAAAAACTTCAATCTATTAACAACTAGGTTTACAGAGATTATAGTTTCGACAAGAAAAAGGAAAGATGGCGAGTACGTACATATGAGTTTTTGGATTCTTTGAACTGACATGGTTTTTTTTTAAAACAAAAATAGTTCCAACTGAGGCAGCTCATGGTGTCTGGAAAAGCTTTATAAAGGTAACTTCCCAAAACCATTTAGATGTTGTCGGGGGGTGTTGTTTAAGGATGCTTCAGCCACATACTTGTCCAAATCTTCTTTCCTCTTCTTCCTTCCATAATCATAAGCATCAAACCTTTTCCTTTTCATGTGCAAGGGGCATATCATAATGTCATAAAGCAATGAAGGAGCTCAAGGTGGTGGTTTATCTTGGGAAGCGAGTATCATCTTGGTAATGGGGTTTTGCAAGTCGTTGAGGAAAAGACTGAAGAGCAATTTCTCAAGCAAAAGGTGTTGCTCTATTTTTGTATATGATAAAAGTTTTTAGGAACATGCCTAGTTCATAGAAATTGTTTGAGACATTACAAGCAAGTGGAGGTGGAAGCTAAATTATGACATTGAAAGTTCAATTTTCAAATTTCAATCATTATTTATAAAATCCTAATTCACGCCTTGTACTTTTCTTAAACCAACAAATTTGCAAGCGCATATCTAAAGTAAAATTATTATGTATGTATACGTGAATGAGGTAATTATATATATAAAAAAAAAAATGAACTATAACACTTTAGCAAAATGCATTAATTTTGTATTTATCAATAATTTTTAATAAAATTATATATGAATAAAATATATTTATGTAGAAAAATAATACTTTATATTAATTGTTTCTTTGTCGGCTTAGCTGAGTATCAAATTTCTTAGTCCATAGTTGATTAAATTATTTCTTCAAAACCTAGAACGTAAAAGACGCCTTTTCAATTATTTTAATATTTTTAGGAAATGACCTTAACATTTTTTTTATATATATATTGACATAAAAATGCTTGTATGCAGCATACTAATATTTAAAATGTTTTTTTAGTATATGAGGAACCATATATTAGTTAAATATCTCATTTCATTTATAAATGATAAAAGTCTAACATTATACCTCATTTTGGCTCTGATAACATTCATAAAATATCTTTATAATGTTTATGTCAATTTTTGCTTCTCATATTTAATATGGACATCTTAAATATTAGGTTACTTTATATGTGGACATCTCATAGATAAAGGAGATAAATATTTATTCGGGATATAACATAATGTAAACACTTCTAAACGCAAAAGTACAGTAAAGGTATGTTTGGTACATGGGCGTCCTTGCCACAAGGAAACGAAAGAGAAGGAAACCATTAAAATGCCATTCGGTAAACAGGAAGGCGGCGTTCACGAGAGACCATCACAAGGTGGATGCAAAAGTAAGGATTCCAACGAAGTAAGATTATGAAATTGCCCAATATTTATTCTTTAACTTGCCCACAATTTTTGGGCATTGAGTAGGCGTACATGCCGAGACAGAAAACGTCTAGTGTGGAGTGGTTGCAAGTATGATAGTTGATGAAAGCGTTCAAAGATCGACATGAGTCGTCTAGCTTGCTCCAAGCAGGTGGCCCACAACTGGACGGACACAACCTTCATTGGAGGTTGACCAAAGCTATGGTTTGATGTTGGCAGTTAAATATCATTGATTGGAAAGAAGATAATTGTAGTAGCTTGAATGTTAAAATTGATATAATAAAAATGGAAATATGAATAAGAATGAAAATAAAAGAAAAAGTAGAAATAAAAATATTAAAATATTATTTAGTTAAAAAGAAATAAAAATTGATATGTATTCTTTTACTTCATTTGGTTAATAGATTACACAAAAGAATTAATTAAGAAGTGTGTATATTTTATTATATTATCTTTTATCATATAACTAGAAAAAAAAAGCTGATATCTATTTGAATTATTAATTAATAATATAATTATATATTAATACATATTTAATTAATATAATAATATAATAACATATATATTTAATAAATTAATAACAAATAGTAATAAATTAAGGTTTTGATATATACAAAAGTATTTTTGTTTGAAAATTATTATAAGTGATGATACTTTTATCAAGTATATTTTCATTTTCAAGAGATCAACGTTCCATAACTTCAGTTAGAAAGAGAACTCTCCTTTATTTATGAGGGAGAACAGGCTCCTTAAGAAATAGGAATGAACATCCAATCTGTCAATTAAACATTTCATTTTCATTTTATTGCCTTAATTCTAATAACCAAACGTAATTCTCCTCTTGCACCTAACCTAACCACTTTGGTTAACTAATTTAACAAGGGACAATTTTCATTTTTTTTTATCCTAAAATAGTTTATATTTTATTATCATTTTCACCTAGCGAAACAATAGAGTGATATTTTTCTTTATTTCTATTGTATAAAACATAATTTTTTATTAAAAGTTTTCATTTCATTTTACTTTATACTTTTTTTTTATTTAGATTCCTTTTACGGACCAAACAAGAATTAAAAAGATATTTGGCTTGACACTTAAAGAGTTCATTTGCAGATCAAATGCATGAATTTACCTTACATAACGATTTGTTTAGCTTGATGTTTTATTTTTTTTTTATAAATCTTGGTTGTCATCAAAATTTTTATTTGCAAAAAAAATAAAAAATTATTTTTATATTAACTGAATTGCATTGATGATTAAAATTAATTTTAAATAAAAAAATTTTGAACATAAATTTCAATAATACAAAATTATTTTTAATTAAAGTTAAATTCTTAAATCAAAGTGATTTAAAATATATTCACACAATTTCAATTGAAACGCTGAGTATTGATAGTGGCATGGAAAATGTCCAATGAGCCCGAACCAAACAAAGCCCACAAGAGGCCCTCTCTTGTCTCAACGGCTCTGGTAAGAAGCAGAAACTTCTGGAAGCTAGTTCATCTCCATAAAGCTAAACCCTAACTCTCCCTTCCTGACCATTGTGATACCTTATCCGCAACCTAACTCAAACATCTTATCGGCAAGAAATGGCCTCAGCCAACGCTATCTCCTCGGCCTCCATTCTTCGCTCTCCCAAACAGGTGCCTCTCCTTTTCTTCCTTCCATTTCTCGTTGTTTACAGGGAATAAAAGGAACTATGCAAATGGAGGTGCTTCTAACTTAGTCTTTTTTTTTTTTTTTACATGGGCTTTAAAGATAATTTGAACGATTTAATCTAGTGTTTAACTCTATTCAATAGTTATGTGAGCTGAATTTGCCATTATCTGGTCAAGCGATGTTGAGTCTCGGGGACTTCGGGCAATAAATTATGTGTATTCTTATTATTTTAACTCTAGTGTCTGTCAATTTGAATATGGTTCCTGAAAATAAACAATGACTTCAATTTTTCTGTTGCAAACTTGAATCTTTAGTGTCCTTGATTAAGAGTTTGAAATTGTGCACTTATATATGTCAACTTCTACTTGTGGTTTAAAATCCTTCTATCACCCTTTGTTATTTTGTTTAGAAGAGTAGTGGTTAACTTGGTTTGTTCATAATCTTGTAAAGCTTAATGATTTTTAAAACCTTTGAGTGCAGAGTTTGAGTAGGAGGGTCACCCAGCAGCAGCCGAATGGTAGGATAAATTACAGGCAATCCGGCAATCGGTTTGTGGTTAAAGCTTCGGCAAAAGAGATTGCCTTTGACCAGAATTCCCGTGCAGCTATGCAGGCTGGCATTGATAAGCTAGCAGATGCTGTTGGACTTACCCTTGGGCCCAGAGGTATGATATTGTTCTTGTGCTACATTTTTTGTGAATAAAAATATGATTAGGATCTATAGAAAGATAGCGGTCCATGTTGTGTAATTAGTAATATCGTGCATGTTACTGCTTTGCTACTGAGCTCCCTGCTTTTGTTGGTTTCTAGAGATAACTCGTTGAGGTCACCACACTGGACTTTGCTTGCAATGTTTATTTGAGATTTAATGCATGTGTTTTTCTTCTTTGACATAGAACCTATACGTTTATTATGTCAGTTTTACCCATCTTATAAAGGAGGAATAATGCCGTTTTTTTTTTTGGGTACATTACAGGGAGGAATGTCGTGTTAGATGAGTTTGGAAATCCTAGAGTAGTTAATGATGGAGTTACTATTGCTCGAGCTATAGAATTAGCTGATGCCATGGAAAATGCTGGTGCAGCTCTGATTAGAGAGGTGTGTTATTTCTGTTTTCTTCAAGTCTCCTACCTCTATCTTCCTTAACAACCAAATATGGAAGATTTTCTTTTGAGCCAAACCCAAAGTGCACCTAGGTTTTTATACTGATGTTCTGAAACTGTACAATTAAGGTTGCAAGTAAAACCAATGACTCTGCTGGTGATGGGACAACAACGGCATCTATACTTGCCCGAGAAATAATTAAGCTGGGACTTCTCAGTGTGACCTCTGGTGCTAATCCTGTATCACTCAAAAGAGGTATTGATAAAACTGTACATGGTTTGGTAGAGGAATTAGAGAAAAAGGCCAGGGCTGTCAAAGGACGAGATGATATCAAAGGTATATTTATGTCATTCCTTAGGAGATTTTTTTAATTCTTTCCGGTGGTTAAGATTTCTGGCTTGTGATGGTAATATTTATATTCTTTGCAGCTGTTGCTTCTATTTCTGCTGGAAATGATGAGCTGATTGGAACAATGATTGCTGATGCTATTGATAAGGTTGGACCTGATGGTGTTTTATCCATTGAGTCATCATCCTCATTTGAGACAACAGTTGAAGTTGAAGAAGGAACAGAGGTACGACATTCTCTGCCAGGTCACCAATAATGGCGAAACATGTTCTCTCACAGACTTCAACTCTAATTATATTGTCTTGAATATTGCTTTCTTTCTTGTGACGTTCAGATTGACAGAGGGTATATCTCCCCTCAATTTGTCACAAATCCCGAGAAGTCAACTGTTGAATTTGAGAATGCAAGAGTGCTGGTTACAGATCAGAAGATTTCAGCAATAAAAGACATAATTCCTCTATTAGAGAAAACTACTCAATTGAGAGCTCCCTTGCTTATTGTTGCTGAAGATGTCACTGGCGAGGCTTTGGCTACACTTGTTGTGAATAAATTGCGAGGCATCCTTAATGTTGCTGCCATCAAGGCTCCTGGCTTTGGTGAGCGGAGGAAGGCTCTGCTTCAGGACATTGCTATATTGACAGGTTCGTAGAGTTTCCATTTGTTCAAGGAGTGCTTGGTTGGATAATGAGCAAGTATGCTGAGCTTGAATGCCTCCTTTGGTGAAAGTCATTTGAAAACAATTTTAATATAACCATATAGATGTTAAATGTAGCTTTAATCAATTTTAAAACCTAATATTTGTTTCCTACATGGGCCTGCTACATTGCATTCTGAAGCAAACTAGTTCTGTGACCAATTGAATTGGGAGGACACCTTTTTTCCACTCATCATTGATTTCAGTCAGCTAAATCACTTCATATTTGGTTGAGAACACTGTAGTCAACTGTAATACTACCTGGCAGCCCTAAAATTCTGTTATAAATGATGAAATGGGACCTTGCCTGATGATTTTTTATTGAGGTAAAGTCTCCTTTACTGGGCTTGAGCTTGAATCAGGGGGATACTTGTATTTGTATTTCAAGTATCATTCGATGGTTGTTTAGATTCTTTTTAATGTTATGCCCTGGCTGATTACCTTGTGTCAATCAGGTGCCGAGTTCCAAGCCAGTGATTTGGGGCTACTTGTTGAAAATACCTCAATTGAACAGCTTGGTATGGCTCGGAAAGTGACCATCACCAAGGACTCTACAACTATCATTGCTGATGCTGCATCCAAAGATGAGCTGCAAGCGAGGGTTGCTCAATTAAAGAAGGAATTGGCAGAGACAGACTCTGTCTATGACTCAGAGAAATTGGCTGAGAGGATTGCTAAATTATCTGGTGGAGTTGCAGTCATCAAGGTCGGTGCTGCTACAGAGACTGAACTTGAGGACCGTAAGCTTCGTATTGAGGATGCCAAGAACGCAACTTTTGCAGCCATTGAAGAAGGTATTGTCCCTGGTGGAGGCACTGCATTGGTTCATCTCTCCGCACATGTCCCATCAATCAAGGACAGGCTTGAAGATGCAGATGAGAAGCTAGGAGCAGACATTGTGCAGAAGGTAAGAATGCTGTTGCCCACTAGTTTATACATATTTTGATAGTAGACTAGTATATCACCACCTTAGTATCCTTCAACATCCTTTTAGTCTGATTCTGGCCACGGGTTGATCTTATGACCAAAGAAATATGTAACTAGGATAGCTATGTCCTTTTTGACGTGAAATTATCATAAATAAGCAGTATAGTGATGCATAAAACAGAAGGGTAGTCCAAATGATAAAAATTGTCTTTTATGTCATGTCAATTAGATATCAATGCTAGCGTATGGTGGAAAGGTATATAGTATTTATGTTGTTCCTTTGAATTGATTGAATGGAATTGTAGAAATAGATGCGAACGTTGATTTGTGTGTCTTGAAACGTAGGCACTGATAGCACCTGCAGCATTGATTGCTCAAAACGCTGGAATAGAAGGTGAAGTTGTTGTGGAGAAAATAAAGAACGGTAAATGGGAGGTTGGTTATAATGCGATGACAGACAAGTATGAGAATTTGGTGGAGGCTGGAGTGATTGACCCTGCCAAGGTAACAAGGTGTGCTTTGCAGAATGCTGCTTCAGTTGCCGGAATGGTGTTGACCACGCAAGCCATTGTGGTGGAAAAGCCTAAGCCCAAGGCACCCACGGCTGCTCCCCCACAAGGGCTTACCATATGATAATATATAGGTCACTTCGTTTTAGGTTTCAACTCACAACAGTTTTGTGTAGAGTCGAAAGAGCGTGGGTGTTGGATTTTCTGATTTGTACGCGTTGCGGACATTATCACCGTTGATTTAAAAGAAAATTTGCTATTTTACTGTCTCGGAGACCATCTGAATACATAGCTGTAGGTGTCTTCCTTCGTTCACTCGTCTAATTAGTCATGTAACAAATTTCATTTCTGTTATTTCATTCTTGTTTTTCAACATTTTAGTCCTACGAATAAATTAGATTTACCGGCTCCTTCGGTCTGGTATGCCTTGCAACGGCTCCACTTTTCAGGTACCGTGTTCAAGTGATGGTAAGACCACGAAATAAAATGAGATTAAAATGGCTGAAAGTTCATTTCTATTTTGGGCGTTATTCCTATAATAGACTACAAGTTTAGATAACGAGGGTCATTCACTACAAGACAAAGTAAAGGTCTTGGTCTTAGATAAGGCCCGAAAAATTGTTGGACTTAGATAAAGTTTTGGCGTATGATTAGAATATATATTTTCAATTATGCATTATATAATTAATTTTTATTCAAGATAAAAAAGGCTTCAAATTAGGTAGTTGTTAGCATGTTGGTAAGAACATGAAATAAATGAGATTAAAGTGACCGAAAGTTTTGTTGTGTTTTTCATTTTGGGCCACTGTTATGATAGACTACACTTAAAGTTCAGCTAACAAAGGCTTTTGCAATAAGATAAAGTTAGAGAAGTTGGATTAAGATTTGACTCGACACGTTTTTAGTGCTAAGAATAGGAATGACAAAAGGTTTTTATATTTAAGGATTTTCAACGGGTTGTGATTGTTGTATTTGGGAATTTATATCTGGAGTTTTTTCTTCTTTTTTTTTGTGAGAATAGGGATGGAAGGAAAATATTCTTGAAGGTAGTTTGAAGATGAAAACAGGATTATGCTTCCTGCCAGTAGAGTCTCCATTCCTAAAAATTTTACTTAAATATTTTAATATATATATATATTATTAGTAATAATTTTATTATTTTCAAGTTTGACAAACGTGCTTGCAAAAATATAAAATTAAAAGTGTAGCTCTTTTCAATATATAAAATAAACTATTTCTACTAATAATATTAAAGCAGAATTAGATTTTTACTTAAATGAGTGTCTTGATTTATGTTTCAAATGTAAAAGTTTTTAACATACTAGATTGATAGAAATAAAATAAATTGAAATACCCAACTCAAAAAACCATGTGTGAGAAACAAGGATGAAGACTTCACATATTATGGATATGTCTTAATATCAAGACTACTTTGAATTTGGTATTTTTTGTTTGTTGGAATTATTATTTCTTTGAATTCTCAAAAATTTTGAGGGCTTTTTCAGGATTTATCTTTTAAATATTTTTATATTTTTGTTTTTTTAACTTGATTAGAGCTTATTAGATAACATAAACAAAGAACTTAAACTATAAATTTATTTATTTTTTCCTATATGTCTTTTTATATATATTAATATTATTATTTTTAATTTTATTTTAAAAATTTTGAAGTCTCCAAGAGAATTTGCAATAACCCACATCCCCATGAAAAATAGATATCAAGATGAGAGTCACAAATGATGGTGTACCGTCCCATAAAATTGCTAACACCAATCAAATATATATATATATATATATATATGCGCGCGCATATCAGGTGTGTGTATGTATGTATGTTATTTATTTTATATACAATTAGATATAATTAATATAAGAGAGATTTAATTAATGATTTAGTGGTATTAAATAGAGTTAATTGGTGTTAGCTCTTAAAATTTATATAATATAGAGTAGCAAGTTCGAGAAATTTTTGTGCATGGCATTGCTATACTCATTTGAAGAGTGGAGATTAGAACTTTGAATAACATGTTTTGATGGGCAATTTTTTCGCGTGATATATATTTTCGTGAATATTATATTTTTTTAGTTATGATATAATTTATTATTAAGTGTTCTTAAATACTGTACAATAATTTCTTATTTTAATAAATTTATTATTATAATTTTTTTATATGATTTAATAAGATAATTAAACTCATTAATTATTGTAGCAAAATATTTTTAAAATTATTAATTAATGTTTAATAATTAATTACATCATAATTACGGTACATGATGTTTCATAAAATTATTACTCATTTTTCTCCGAAAATAATATCATTAACTCATGATAAGTAAAAGATGAGAATCAATAGAGACGCACACAGGAGATCAAATGACACAACACGTCATTAAAATTACAGCATAAAGAAGATTATACTATGAAGGCAAAGCATTCCATACTTTTCTTGTTGAAGAGTTCTTGTTTTAAAGTTTTTCTTTTTACCCCTCTCACAATTTGTATAATTTGTTGTAAATCTGAATGTGTTAGCTGAAGAACTCCAGGAGTCGACGATTTACAAAACTAGACTCTTCTTTTGATAAAGAAGATCCCTGACAATCTGACATGTAGAAAGTGAAGAGTGCATATTGCAGCTATCAAAAATATATAGCAGAAAAAGAGCAATAATTAAAAAAGGGAAGGGATAATATCAATACTGCGGCGAAAAATAGAAGAAAGAAAGGTGAGGGAGCTAATTAGGATTTATTCCCAAAGGAGAAAGCTAGCTGGTAGACTTACACTGATTCCCACCCATCAATGTCAAATATGAACAGTGAAAATTAATGTTTTGAAAGTGCAAGAAACGGTGTACATATGCAAGCAATGCTCCAGTCCCCGCACACCCTTCCGAAGAAAATGGTCTTATATTATTATAAAGCAAGATTTCGCACTTTAATCCAATCCTGTTTTTGTTTTGTCTTCCAGTGACGTGGTGATGAACGGACGTGATTCTCTTCAACTTCATCTGTATCAAACATAATGGTTTAGAAGGCAAACATGCACCATACACTTTATTATCCTTAAAATGATCAAATTCAATGAAGGAGTATGTATTGAAGTTTGTTAGCGGGAGATATGCGGTTCTTGTGATCCCTATTAATTTGACAATTACATATGATCCATATTTAGATTATATGGGGGTTGTGAAAAGCACTCGTAACATGGTCCCTATTTCAAGTTGAAGAATTCGATGGAGGGTACTGCTTTCACATATTTGATTCGCACATGTGTTGTCAGTGGTGACAAGCATGTTGATTTTCATGGTCCTCCATTATGGCAGGGGTACTAAAAAGCAGGCGTAACATGCATTTGTTCTCTTGCTGTATTTCATTATTTATATTTTGGAATCCGCAATTAATATTCATTATTAGAATTACTCTATATATATATATATATATATATATATATATATATATGCACCGTCCATCATGTCAATATAATCTCCGATTTAAATTAACACCAATGATTCCTTTCCCTTTATCATCAGAAAAAAGTAGGAGAAAATAATGTGATTTCTTGACCGTCAAAGGTTAAGGAGGTATATATTCTTCTCTTTTTCCCCTTTCCCATTGCAAACAATCATTGTCATTTCTATTTTTGGTTGGATTAAAAACATCTATATCATAATCCTTTATCTTCTACAATTTTTACACGGTGAAAGATGATATATAATAGGTTAATTTACGATTAAAACACTGCTCGCATTAATTGAATTTTCTAATTTTATTCCTTATTCACAAAAAATAAGTTTTCAGAATTTCCTTTTCTTGAACTCTTGTTTTAACTATTGAAAATTTACTCAAACCTTAGTCAAATAATTATGAGGGGTTTTATGAAAAAAAAAATATATCATTTTAATCTCTCATTTAATAGTCACGTCTTAATTTAATATTTTACTTATTTTTGTTCTTATTTTAATCCATTACTTATCAGTTTAGATTTCTCATTAATTTCCTTTTTCAAATTAGTTCTTTAGCTATTATTCTATTTTAAATTTGGTTCCTCTCAATTAGTTAAAATTAGTAGATTAAATGTGTTAATTTTAAGGTTTGTGAATGGAATTAAAATAAATAAAAGAATCAATGAAAAATTAACATGTAAGTGATAAATCAATATAGTATTTTATTGGAAGTGTTATATATAGTTCCCAATTTTAAGATAAAACTTGTCGCAGTTGATATAAACTATTATTATTATAAAAGTTATTTATAACAGAGATGGTATATAATCATGTATGATGCAGGCTAAATATGGTCATTTAAATCCATATTATATTGAAATTTCTATAAATTATTTATTACCTGAGAAAAAAAAAAAGATATGGAGAATTGAAGATCTTGCAGACATGACTGTGAGAAGAAGAATGGGTGCGATCATAAATTTTTGTTTTTTAAAAGGAATATCTTGGAGGATTATGTTTGTTGTTTTTTCAATGGTTAAGTATAATATACAAGTCGGTGTAATACAGTAGTGAAAAATGAGAGTAGTCTTCATCACAATGATCCTAACTCTGACGTGTTTCGTTATATAACAGCGTACCACCTTTAACTTTCTAATTAAATAAAACACGAAGAATTGAAGAAAAATTAAAAAAAATTATTTGAATTCTTTATTGTTGTACGCAATTTAAATCGTCAAATTATTGAAGACCACACGTAACTAATGCCGTTTTTAATGATCCAATTACTCAAATTAATGTGTATATATGTATAATAAAAAAAGTAGCCTCTGAAGCCTGTGGAATCAAATACCTCTTACAGCTTGTAGGTTGCATCAGGGCTTTTCAAAAACAATGGCTTCTTTAATGCCAACCCAGTTTTAGTTTTCAATGTGAACATTCTTTCAGATACAGATTTAGACTCTAACCAAAGGTTGGAGGAGATGTGTATTTCAGAATAAATTCTGTATCAAACCATGTTGGAGAACAAGTATAATTTATCTAACGATGGCCCTTGCTCTTGAAAATATATTACTATATGCATGTGGATTCCCCATGTCTTTAAATTTTTTTATTTGATTATGTTCTTCTACCAATAATAGATATCACTTTCAATTTAAATATATTTTTTATTTATTATAAATTTTAAATTGTCAACTAGCAACCAGTGTACCAATAGAGTAATAAATCACGTAACACGAACCTTAATATTTAAAATTTAAATAAGTATTATGTTCACAGTTTTATGAAAAGGTGTCAAGCAAAATAAATGAATTTTAGATTAGAGTAGTATAGATTAAATTTTGGCAATTTAAATTGCAAATTTGATTTTTTTTTTTAAAGTAAGCTTGCATCAATGTAATTTCGATTTTTAAATTTTTTATATGAAATGTGAAATCTATCATTAATATAGAATATAATACTTTATGCATGTGGATTCCCGTGGTTTTTTTATTTGATTATGCACCACTATCAATAATAGATATCACTTTTAATTTAAATATATAGCACATAGTATTTATTAAAATTTCTCTTAGAACTAATAGTCCACAATTTTCAGTTTCTAGTTGATATACCAATCATTGAGTTATAACATAAATGCACTATCAGATGAAGAATCTTTAGTTTAATGTTCACAAAACTAGGGTAAGACCAATGAAACAAACACCTTTTTTGGGCAACAAAACTTTAAAGCCACTATTATAATTTTATGAAACTAAACCGTTTATCTTCTTCCAATATAAGTGAGCTATTCCAGTCATATTTTAACTTAAGTTTAACATGAATCATAGTAAGACTAATCCTTTCCAATACTTAGGATCCTCATCAGAGACAAGCACATAGTATACTTAAATCTCTTAGTTAATAGGACATCTAGAAGTTAGAAAGAATACTTCAGAGAAAATAAAAGCTCAAAGAAAATTCATAGAAACACACATATTATTGATGAGAGATTTTGATACAAGCTTATGATGATCCCTTTAAGGAGGGGCAAAGCTCCTTATATAGACAGAGCAAGCAATAAACGACAAAGCAAAATACAACATAGCAGGCAACAAGGACAAGTTAATTAAAGTCTGGAGAGACAACAACTTTTTGTATAGACAAAAAAATATATAGGACAAACTTTAAAAAAGGAAAAGGTAGACTAGACGAGTCATCTTTTTGTAAAAATTTAGGGGGGTGGACTGAAGAAGTCTAAGAAGAGGCCAAGGATGAAGATTCCTCAGGCTTTTTAAAGACCGTTTTTACTTGTCCATTTGGCAGGCAGTAAAGGCTGGGTGGCTCTGAGGTAAAGAGAGGCTTACTATGAACATAAAGTTGTTCATAATTAGTCACCCATTCTGTTAGCATCGATTAAAGGAGATCACTACGGGAGATCTGCTTTGAAATCTAGATGATTGCAGGGATGTTAGTTCTATCAGCAACAATTATAAGAGCATATTTTGTTTGGTTGGGAAGATGAAAATCTATAGCATGATTCTAAACTCGAAAAAACATCTGATGGTAAAGAGTAGCCATAATGACTTCTAGAACTTGTTCTGCACCTGTGATCTAGATCTGAACTTTCAGTTGATCCTTGAGAATCAAATTTGACATTTTAAGATAAAATTTAGACAAATCGTCAAAATAACAATGCCTACATTAAGGGTTGTGTAACATTTACAAAAAATTAAATACATCTTTTTTATAATTTAAAACTTTATGGCTATCTAGACCTTTTTAAAAATAATAATAATAATAATAATAATAATCACGGTAGATAGGAATCTCATTTATTTTCTTCAATTTTACTGTGTATTTAGTTTCCACTTTTCTTTGTTCAAATTGGTCCATGAGCCTTTAATATGGTTCATATTTCACGATGTTTCTGACAGGGAAAAATAGTAACCGCACTATCCAATGACCATTTAGGTGATAAAAGTAAAACCTGCCTTAGATTTCAAGAGTTAAAGGATTTGAATTAATCATTTAGGCGACATAATCTACCATAATCTTATATGTACAAGGTCCATAAAACTCCTTAAAGATACTATTTAATTTCATTTTAATGTCTTATTTTACTCATTCCATTAATTGGGATTCCACCACTACCATGTACATAACATGTAAAAATTTATATAAAAGAAATAGCATAGTACTTTGAAATGACTAGACCCCATACAAAATTAATATTAATAATAATAACAACAATAAAAATAATAATAATACTTGGCATAACATAAATCAATTCTGATTATTCATATCTAAAGTTTGTATATCGAATATCTTATATGAAAACATATATCTTATTTATAAATATAAATAAGTTCATAGTAATTACATAATTCAAACATATTATACACATTATTTTCTTATAAAATTACAACAACAAAAAAAAAAGACATGTTCCTAAAGTATATTACGTAGCTTGCTTTCTTTTATTTCTTAGGAATTTTCATATGAAAAATGTTATTTAACTTGGATGAGATTACAAATCTCAGTAGTCATATATTTTATTAAGAATATACAGGTATCATTAACATACCTACTATAAGAACTAGGAACATTAATATGGGCTATGTATGATAATGCATGAATGCACATTTGGTTTCTTTTGTAATCACAATCTTATACTTATGGTTACCTCATCATATCATCATTCTCATGATCGTCATTATGTCTAAATATTAGCCAATTCATCATCGTTGTGAATTTAAAAACTCAAGAGTTCATTCTGCCTTTAGAAATTATCATGCGGCAATATACAGATGAACAAATCTAACCAAATACATACATAGTAAGATGTACTGAAAAATATTAATAAACTAGTTCTTAAACATGTATATAGAGAATAAAAATATAGACTACCTTTAACATGAGTTTGAAATCTGAATTTCCTACGAGCACTTCCTCCACAATCTCTCCCTTCCTCTTCCTTTTTCCTAACTTCAAATAAAAAACTTAAGAAATGTTAGTCTTATTTACAGAAGTTTTTTTAAGTTACTATGCAGGCTATTGTGCAAATAGTTAAAAAACACGTTTTTAACATGTTAGCCGCTATTTACTATGCAATTACTATGCAATGGCTAAAAGTATATTTTTATCTTGATAATACATATTTTTTCATTTAGTCCCTATTAAAATTATATTTTCTACTCTAAATATTACTTTTTCTTTCAATTTGATCCTTATGCAATAATTCCTCTAGCGACATTTTCTTTTTATATTTTGTTTCTTTTATAATAAGTTAAAATTATAACTTTATCCCAGATAATATATTATTTTTTCACTTTTGTCCCTAATAATTATAATTTCTACCCCATATATTTTTTATCCTTTCATTGCAGTCCTTAAATTTTGATTTTTTCTATTTTCTTGGCACATTAAATTCTTACAAGCCAACTAATAATTTTCTATTACTTAGCCAAAATTAATTTTTACTTAATTAGGCATCATATATATATATATATATATTAAATTATCCAAATATATATTTTTTAAATTAACATAGATTTAAAAATTCTAGAATGTTACAAGTTGTCAAAGTTATGCCAATGAGAGTCGTTTGATAGGTAAAATAAGTGGTGTCTAAGATAGCAAGCCTGATAGTTACAGGGAGAATCTTGCGAGCATGGTAAGTGATACACAGTTAGATGGCTCTAACATGGATATGAATGTATCCCTAAGATATCCAATGGTTAATGATATCTTAAGGAATCTCTAAGGTAACATATTGTTCTCCTGTTAATGATGGTAACTCAGCATAGTTGAGGTTTGAAAAATAAATATACTCTTTGACAGGATTTTTTAGTTTAGTGATGAGTTTCTTAAAAACTCTACCCCAAGAATGATCTTGGGTATGAAGTTGATATGGATTCACAAGAGGGAGATGGGTATTTTCAAAACTTTGGCCAAAGGGAAGGTCTTTATAACAAATTTCTACAAGGTTATCTATCTTTATAACAAATTTTTACAAGGTTACCTATCTTATGAGCATTTGCTCGAATGCAAGATTCAAGTATAGAAATAGAAGTAGGAATGGTAATAGGTTGAATAAGTTAGGTAGATGTGATTAAGGTATCAATTTTCATAGTGATTTGGATTTCCCTTTCTCTATTTCTTTACTAACATTCATAATTGCCTCACATAAATGTTATAGGCTTTGATACCAAGTGAGGGATAGACCCAATACGAGGCATTGTTAAACCAAAAACACAAAACAGTTCAAGATGACATATGAGATCTTATTCACTATCCGTTGAAAAAAAAAGAGGAAAGAAAGTAAAAATGGCTAAAACATAAAGCATGAGTACCATGTGCAGCAATAATAATAATAATAATAATAATAAGGTAAAATTTTTTGTGAAACTATAAAATTAATTGTACAAATTAATTATATTAATGTAATTATTACATGGGACACTAAGAGGAAAACACGTGACAATGATATGTCATATTATATTGATTGTATACTAACTTAAAATAATTTGATATATTTATATTTTGACTATATTATTTTTAGATTTTATTTATAAATCTAAAATTATTTCTAAATTTTTTAATTTAATCCCTGTATTTTTTTTTATTTTTCAGTAATCTACACGAAAATATTAATTTATAATTTTCTTAATTCATTGTTATAATTTATTTATTTTTAAAATAATTTTATAATTTTATTTTAATTATCAATTTATAAATTGATATTTTTTGGAATTAGTAAAAAAATTAATGAAATGAAATTAAAAAATTTAAATTCATAAATAAAATTAAAAAAATTAAAATTAAAATATAAATAAAAAATTATTTTAAATTAATATATTTTAATATATTCATAATAATTATATCCGTGCACACCCATAACGATAATAATACAATTCCGACGGTCAATGCTATGATCGTGATTTGCCATGGGAATATGTGCACCCGGGACCCACTGCTCCGTTATCCATGTGTTGCAATTTTTCAGTGTTAATTCACACGTGTATCGCTCACTTACATTATAAGTATCTTATTTTTCCCCTTCTAAAACCGGCCCTTTCGCTTTAATTGCAATTTTACCACTATCCCCCTTTCTCTTTATTCTTTTTATTTTTAAAATAAACATATATCATACAAAATGGTAAACTCACTAATTTCTATCAAGCTAAATATATATTTATATTCTACTAAAATAAAATTAAAATTATATTAAAATATATTTTTTAAAATTGAAAAATATTTATGTAAATTAATTAAACTTTAAAGACATTTTAAGTAATTCATTTTTAATTTGTTTTTGTTTAACATAAACTTATTCTCGTAGTACAGGCCTACCATGTGCCATATGACACGTTTGAAGCAGCTAAATTAAGTAGGATAAGTACATCAATCCTGCATGTCTGCATCTTTAGTTGATGTCCTAATATCAAGCCTAACGCCCTATCAAACATCACATATATATATATATATATATATATATGCATAAACTATTTATAATTATATCCATAATTTATTTTTTATGAAATAAGCAATATATTCACTTGAACAAAGTATGTCTAACTGGATGTTAGTACATGTTCCTAAAGTTTATATCCATAAGTAACCATATGCTCGTGCTCCGAGTTATGGCTTTAATCGAATAGTTATTATTTAATATGTTTATATTATATTAATTTTTATTTGATTCTCTATAATATATATGTATTGTATAGTTATTAGCGATTTTAAAAATTTTATGTCAGCATTATTTGAATTTTAAAAACGTCTAATTTATTGATGTTGTAGATGTTTATGAAACAATAATATGCCAGTGAATTTTTCACGCAAATACAAAACCTATAATTAATTGTATTTTATGTTTTATACTGTTACTACAATTAATTTAGATTATCATATATCTTATTAATTTTAAGATTTTTTTGCCCAAAATTACATTACATGAAAAATTATCTTTTTAGTATTATTCTTCGTTACTGGTCATAATTCAAAAGGTCAACATAAGTTCTTATTATTCAATATGAAAAATATTTTTTCATTTTTAAAATGCAAGTTTCAAAGAATCATGCTCTTTCATTTATAAATAATTTTAAACAAATAAATCCTAATTAAATCAAATACTAATACTATAATCCTAAACTGACTCTATTATGAAATAATACACATTTATAGACAAATAATTTAACTACAAATGTATAAATGAATTATAAAATATAACATATCTGACTGATATAATGAATATGTATATGCGGTTTGGAGGTGTTTATCATCAAAATTTTCCAAAGAAAAATGCCGTATAGAATAAAATTTTTCGCAACTTAGTCCATCTGTGATTTTTTATAATGTTATATATTATGATATCATTTCACAGTAGAATCCGTCTAGGATTACAGTGGAAGTAATAGTGTACTTTATATAGTAAGGGAAAAGCAATCAAAATTATGGCCTTGACGGAGTCATCCTAAAATAGAAGGCCAAGCATCGTCCGCGACCCAAATTCTTCAAAAAAATTACAGAATCTGCCACCCCTTGATCCCCGTTGGTAGGACCCACAGGCGGATTCCCCCAATATAAAAGAACCGTGTCGCGAAGGCGAAGTAGAAATTCGAGCACAGTGGGAAGGCGAAATCGGTCATTGAGATGTGACATTAATATATATTTAGAGCGAGAAAGCGGTGGTATAAGAGAGAAACGAGAGGGACTCGTGGAGAATTGTTGGCTTGGATGCGTGGAACCCAACCAGTGACTCAGAAATCCCAATGCCGAGACCCAGATCTCTCTGCAATAACCATTGCTCTTTACAATGCCCGATCCTACCGCTCTTCAAATCCTAGTCTTCCTCTTCTCCCTTTCATTCTTCCTCTTCTCCTCAATTCCCTCGCATTGTCCCAAGCTTCACATTGCGGTAAGCTCCCCCTGCTCACGATTCTTTTCTTCTGTTTTCTCCCTCAATTTTCACGGGATTATGCTTTAAACGTCTTTATTATGGGTCCACTTAGCGTAAATGTCGTTTTCCTTTTTCAGTCATTGTCTCTCGCTTACCGTGGAATTTGGTATTAGTATTATTCTTTGCATGCGTGCCGTCCCTTTTCTGAATCATTCTTCAATATCAATGCACAGGGATGGCTGAGGTGGGCAAAATACTGTTCATTGTGGTGGTGGATGAGGCTGAGAAGAAAGGGAAAGATAGGGAGTCGTTTAGGTATGCACGTCCTGTTCTGCAGAGTACTCTGCAACTCATGGGGTGTAAAGCCCGACATGCCTTTAAGGTAAGTACAATATCATATACTTATTTCTTTTAATTTTGATAGTTCAGTTCAGTTATATTTTCTGTGGTTTGTTTCATCCGTTGCACTTCTATTGATCGTGAAAAGTGGTAGTATTTATTGTCGCTTTGATGCCTCGTAAAGAATTTTTGTTTTTTGTGCTTCGATATTACTCTCAATCAGTTGAAGCTTGGGAGAGATTTGTGCGTCATCTACGTATGGTTTTTTACGTTGGTCGATCTGGATTATATCTATAGTTCTGAGCGTGACGTCGTCGAGTGGAAAATTTAGCCAAAATTATTGGAACTGTTTTGTTGTGTTACGAGACAGACCGGTTTGGTCAGTTGTTCTATGTTTGGTTTGACTGAAAGTAACCCATATACTTTTTGTCCTATATGCTGCCCCTCTATCATTTATTTCAACGGCCTGTCTGTGATATATATTTTATTATCTTGTCAGTTTGTTCTACCGTTGGGTATGACGAAGAGGATGTCTGAAACTGTTCTTATTAAAGCATAGAAGAGTTTAGTAAGCTTAAAAGATTAATATATCTTCGTTCTTTAATATCAATGATGAATGACGAGTGAACTCTTGCATCAAACTTGGGTCTACATGTTTGAGTTGCTCTAAATCTGGTCTTTATTTTTTATTCTAATATTGCTTCACTTCGAAGGGTCATGCTGGATTATTGTTATTTAGTAATTGAGGAAAATTCATTTTTCTTGGAAGTTTTTGTAGAATTACTTGATATGCTATGGTTAATTGTCATTTTATGGCATCAACTGGCTCTTATCTATCAATATTTCAACATCTTTGGGTTAGTTAGGTCCTTTACCTTAAATGATTTTTTTTTTTAATAGCTACACCTTATTTCGCAATAAAGGCGATCTCTTTGCAAATATTCTGAATATATTTTTGTCTTATCAGATCAGCCAAAGGGTTTTTAAAATTATAAGGAGTGAGAGTTCTGCTGTATTTCTGCCTCCTGATGGAGTGGTCATATCGGGTCTGGATGCTTCTAAGGGAAATTTTGAGAAAGGGGATGGTCATTGTGCTGGTGTTTACCTTGGTAAAGCCGATGGCATGAACAACATATTTTCAGGGAAAGATGATAAAACCAAGAGTGTACCATTTGAGTCGTATAAACGGCGCACAACTGCTTTTGTTCGTAGAGAAAAATTTTTGGATATTGTATGTGATGCTCTGACCGAGTATAAGTATGTGGGTCCCAACCAGAGAGCAGACTTGGTTCTTGCGTGCAGGTATGGTATTATTTCATTTTGTAGTGAGGACCATAAAAGATTTACACCTGAACAGAG
Organism: Delonix regia; assembly: GCA_037074485.1. Classification (NCBI taxonomy): domain Eukaryota; kingdom Viridiplantae; phylum Streptophyta; class Magnoliopsida; order Fabales; family Fabaceae; genus Delonix; species Delonix regia. The sequence continues at coordinate 14,402,262 of CM073456.1, read as the reverse complement.
GAAAAAAAAATTTACTGTTGTTGCTGTAGCTGCTTTGATACACTGGAATCTATTAATAGGTGGTGTGTATGGCTGGTGCTTTTACGGTCGAGATATCTTACAATAATTACAGTTTTAGCATCTGATACATTTATTGAAAATGGGTTACATGTACTTGATAAGGTCTGTTGCTTTGGTTGTTATTCATTTGAACCATCTATGAGTTGAGTTCAATAACAAATAACTTCAGTCTGCCATTATGGACTTCCCATTAGACTGTCATTTGACTCTTTAAATTTGTCTTAAAGTTAAAGGGCTTCTGGCTTTATATCTGACTCAGAAGTTAATACATATAGCTACCTTTTAAGAGGACAAATCGATGATAAATTACATCCACACTAGCTCATTATGATTTTGGCCCCTTCCCACATTGGAGAAGTATTGCTGCATTAGATGTTTGAATATAGGCTCGTCTATCTCTACTTTTCTTTTAATATCTGTGTGGTTTAAGCTATGTGTCCAATCTAGCCATGAAGTTTGACATACCTGGATAGAGTAACCAACAACGTATATCGCATTTAAAGTTGATTGTTGCCAAGATCTGCTGCATAATTAACTAACATGCCTCTAAAATATGGTCTGCCTCCTATGGTATCTTCTCTAAATTGCTGAAATCTCTGAATTTGGTATTTCTGTAATCAGATTGACTGCTCGTTTAATTTTGTGTGAAATCTAGGTAATTGACTTCCAAGGAACTCCAAATAGAGACTTTGTTGTGTCTCAATTCTAAATGGTTACACTGCTGTTTATTTATTGTAGTTACCAGGTTAATAGAATTCCCCCTCAATTTTGCTAGTTGTTTTTGTTGACATTTCCTGCCAAAATTTTGATTCTGTTTATCATGCAAAAAACAAGGACAAACTAATAAGTCCCTTTAATGCTATCTTGGAAGGATACATTTTCTCCTTCTGAGTGAAATTGCTCACAATTGGCCCTCAGGTGGTTAGTTTTTTTATATAAAGTACAATTTCCCTCTTTATTTAATATTTTCATTGATGTCAGAATTCGGGAACGGAAGGAATCAGTAACAGTGCTGTTGTGTGGCACTAGTGGCTGTGGCAAATCCACTTTATCAGCATTGCTGGTATGTATGCAGAGAATGTAGTTGTCTTCTGGAAATTGTGAATATGTAGTGGTAAAATATATAACTTGCAGTGACTTGGATTATTAATGCTGAAATTGATAGCCCTTGGTTCTTTTTAAAAACATCAGTACCATTTGTATTTTCACTTCAGGGATGCAGGTTAGGAATCACAACAGTGGTATCAACCGACTCTATTAGGCACATGATGAGAAGTTTTGCTGATGAGAAGGAAAACCCCTTGTTATGGGCTTCTACCTACCATGCGGGTGAGTGCTTGGATCCTGTAGCAGTTGCAGAAGCTAAGGCCAGAAGGAAAGCCAAAAAGCTGGCTGTTGTGTCACGTTCAGTTCCCAAGGATGAAATAACTGTGGGTCATGGTTCAAAAAAATCTGATACACACAAATCAGAGGTGGATTCTGTCACTACTGAATTGCTAAGTCCAAAACAAATGGCCATTGAAGGATACAAGGCACAGAGTGAAATGGTGATTGACAGTCTCGATAGGCTAATCACTGCTTGGGAAGAACGGAAAGAATCAGTAGTTGTCGAGGGTGTTCACTTGAGCCTTAACTTTGTCGTATGTCAAGATATTTTAGTTCTTTAATATTTTTCTTCTTTACTTTTGTTTTTTGGTCTCAATAACATGTGACCATATTTTCTCTGAAGTGGGTAATAACTTAAAAACTTCATGCAGATGGGGCTTATGAAGAAGCATCCTTCAATCATACCATTTATGATATATATCGCAAATGAGGACAAGCACATGGAACGATTTGCTGTACGGGCAAAGTATATGACGCTGGACCCAGCAAAAAACAAATATGTAAAATATATTCGTAACATCAGAACAATCCAGGATTATCTCTGTAAGCGTGCTGACAAGTATTTTGTTCCAAAAATAAATAATACCAATGTTGATAAGAGTGTAGCAGCCATCCATGCTACTGTGTTCAGCTGTCTACGTAGGCGTGAAGCTGGTGAACAACTATATGATCCCATCAGATTTACAGTAACTGTTGTTGATGAGGAATATAGGAATCAGTGTGCAGCCAATTCTTTGAGCTCTAAAGGCATGTTTCAGTTGATCCAAAGAAAAGGCTCTTCAAGGCATCTGATGGCTCTTGTCAATACTGATGGTTCTGTGGCAAAGGCTTGGCCTGTTAATTCAGTTGACTTTAATGGAAAGCCTACATGGGGCCATGGATCAGGGAATGGAATAGGAAATCCAATGTATGGACCATTACAGATTAGTAAGGCAGAACCTGTAAATCTTCAATTCGGTTTGTATGGGATCAGCGCGTGGCCCAGTGACGGTGGTACTAGTCGTGCTGGAAGTGTTGATGAGTCAAGGGTTGATGGGACTGAAACAGGTAGTAGATATCTCTCGTCTGGCTGCAGCTCGCCAAGGCTTTCAGATGGACCAGCAAAGGAGGTAAAGTTGAACATCATATCAATGAATCCCTTGGTTGAAAATGAAATTTAGAGGCTTGTTAATGTTAGTGGGGAAAATATTCTGAACCTGGGTTTATAATGTTTATTCGGCTTTGTCAACTAGTTTTAATATTTGATTTCCTTTATTTCAGCTCAAGGAGGAGCACTCAGTGCATGGAAGTGACGAAGAAATTGATGAGCCACCAGAGGTGGGCAGTGATGAGGATTTCAGTGATGGTAGGGATGAACGAGTCCATGAGGAGGTAGAGTTCTTATATACATTATTCAACGAAATTTACCCTACCCGCCATTCTTAGGGGTTTTGATGGTTGGATATTGTGTTTATCCATGGTGGTGAGGTAGCACGTGTGTGTATCGATGTCGAAGTGGATCTTCGGCTGAGTGCTTATAAATAATTGTAAAGAACTATATCCAGTCCTTTTGATTTTAACGAACGTTTCCTTTTCCTTCGTTGGACAGGTAGGCTCGGTTGATGAGGAGTCTACTATGTCTGATGAAGAGTATGACGATCTGGCAATGCAAGACATGCAGGAAGATGGGTACCTGTCAGACAATGATGGGGATCCTGAGAACAAGCTTACTACTGTTTCAGGGAATAAATGCTGTGAACATGAGAATATGGATCTCTTCCTTAGAACTAAAAGTGAGCCAATGCTGGAGCCTCTTTGTTCTTATTATTCTCTGTTTATGGAGAAGAGTGAGAAGAGTCTACCTCCTCCTGGTCCTCGCCAAGTCAAGTTAAGAAAACGTTCTCTTAGTATTCCAGCATTTGGAAAGCGTGGATCCACCACCCATGATCTGATTCTTTCTGGTGCTCCTCAAAGGTAGCAGTACAATTCTTCAGTTTACTTTTGAAGTTCTTTTGTACCCTTAGGCCCATGAAAATAAATAACGTTGTCCCCAACTCCAACGTGTATAGTAACTAGTAAGGCTTCCACTTCCAAGAATTTCATCCCCTGTTAGCTGTTTCAGAGCTTTTTCCTTGGGAGAAATTACTGGGACATTTTAGAATTGAGACAGAAAGGTGCAAACATAGTTGGTAGTCGCTGTACCAAAGCAGTTAATGATTTATAAAATTTTGTTAAGTGTATTGAAGTATGGTGATCAGAATTTACAGATCTGAAAGTGAGGTCTTTCCTGTTGATGAAGGTGATGCAATTAAAACAAGTTATTCCAATCCATGAATTACATTACGCGTTGGTTTTGCTTGTGTGACTAGCACTAGGTATATAAGAATTTTCCAAATGTGAATATAAGCCTTTTTCCAAAATTGAAACGCGTGCTATCATTTAGCACGCTGATGGCATTTTTAACGATTGTAAAATAAAAGTAAAATTGACTCTTCATTAAACTAGTTTTTAAATGCAAATCCAGCATTCAATAACTCGCTTACTCATGGTTATAATTGGTATAATTTCAGTATTTTACTCTTATACTTGATGTTCAAATGGAGGAAAAGCTAACTCCATCTCAGTACACAAGTAATTCTAGCAAAAGTAACAATATTGGGTTAAATTACCTTTTTCACCATCTGGATCACAAACTCTAGTGCATTCTTCCCCTGAGAAGCCTGCAAGGACAATGCTCTGCCCAATATAAGGCTAGAATGTGAAGAGGGAATGAGTGGAAGAGTAACGAGTATTTTGAGGACTCGAGAATTGGGACTTAAGAGTACATGACAGAAGGGAGTGCATGGAGATGGTACCATAACCATAAGGGACAATATCAGGAAAGATTTTAAATTATAAAATTATTATAAGAGATTTACTAATTAAATTTTTTATTAATTTAATTTTACTGACCCTGTTTTAGAATTTGAAAAATACTTAATAAAAAAATTTTAGGATAGAATCTCAAGGTACATGGGTCATTCAAAGTAAAAAAATTTTGACCTTTAAATTTTTTTAGAATAATATTAAATTTAAAATTCTTTGTAATAAATAATTTAAACTTATAATCCTCAACTTTAATTTTTCTTAACTAGGATTTTCTTATACCAGCTATGAGTTATTCCTCCTGGCTGATTAATTATTTGAGTTTGGTCGCCATCTGAGGTTTCATTTTCTTTTTTGTTCTTTGACATCATATTGGCACATGTAATTTTCTTTCAAAATAATCAATTACATAAGTTGAATGGAATATTAATTTTTAGAGTAGATTATTTTATTAGTTTCTATAATCATATTCAATTTTTTATTTGGACCTTATAATTAAAATTGTGCAGTTAAATTCTTATAATATTAAACATTTTTAATTCAGTCCCCAAAAACTTGAGTTAAATCTGTTGTTAATTTTTCTTTTATGCTCAACCATTTAAATTTGTGTAATTTATGCCAGCCAAAAAATTAACATAAATAATTAAGTGAAATTAATTCACGTGTATGAGATGTAATATATATTATGTGACTTGATTTAAATCATGTATATTTAGAAATGAGTAAATCTTTCAAAGCTGCCTTTCCTCTCTAGCCATTCACAGGCATTGCCCCTCAATTTAGTCTCAAATATTTTCCGCTCTCTTTTCAATTTAGTGCTGTAAATATAAAGCTTTTTAATTTAGTCCTCTCTCTCTCTCTCTCTCTCTCTCTCTCTCTCTCTCTCTCTCTCTCTCTCTATATATATATATATATATATGTAGATATATTCCAACCAAAGTGGTCCTTCTGTTAGACAAAAACAAAATATCATGTGACTGTTAACTAATAATACAAACTCGTCCAAATAGCTTAAATCCAGTACCCTTTTTGTAAGGGTCCATAAATGCTTGAACATTTTGATCAGAGAAAAATATTCAGAGAACTATATTGAAATTCTTTATCTTTAGAAAATCAAACTAATAGAAGAGTCAGTTTGCAAAAGATTAAATTAATAGCTTTATTTTTAAATAACTAAATTATAAAAATTATTAGGTTAAAATAGTGAGTTAGTCCTTTAACTTTATTTATAGTTTTAAAATAATCCCTTAATTTTGAAGTATTCTAAATTAGTTCCTTAAGTTTTAAGTATGCCGTATAAAAAACCTTTTTAAGTAAAATACCGTTAATGAGTTAATCAGTTTCAGTTGACTCTTGAAATAGGGAAGTCAATAAAAGCAAAGTGCAGCCCGGGTTAGCAGATTCTTTTAAGCAAGGTTTTATGTGTGTGAATCACTTTCAGAGATATTTATTGAATATTTTATTATAGGCTATATGATGAAAATTTAATAATAAAAGAGTAATTTAAAATCGCGTGTAGTCATTAATTAATTACAGCCTACAGTCATTGATAAAAAAATTTAAATTATTAAAATTGTATCCAATAACTTTTATTTTACCAAAAATTCTCCGGTAACACATGCCAAAAGATTCAGATTCAAGGTTTTATGCTTCTGATAAAACTTGCTCTCTTCTGCCACTCTATCTTCATAAATGGACCATGGGAAATAGGTATTCCTGCACTCCAAAAACATGAGAGGTCTTCCATGGGAAATGGGTATTTCACTCTTGCACTCCTTTTCTAATACTTTATCGTCATAAATGGACCAAATTCTTCATGTCCGTATGCTATAAAAAGGCGGGTAGAATAAATTCAATATGATAATGCGCAACATCTTTTGTACAGCACAGTAAAGCATACTACCAATATCAATTTCACGTTTATGTTCTGCCCTTGTTGCTGAAAGCCACCGTCCAACACTGGGTTGCCGCTCAGAAAGCTCGTCGTGCCCTTTTGCTATCGTCGTTGGTCAATATAGTGGTATCCTTTTTGTTTGGTCAACAAAAGAAGAACAAAAAATTTTGCCTTCTGTTTACTTTAAAATATTAGGTGGATGTCGTATTATCAGTTAAAATACAACAAAATATACATGTGACTTCCACATAGGAAGATTAACTTTCGTTAATTAATAATTTTCACTTAAAAAATTTTTTATGGGATAAGATTAAAACTTAAAGGGACCAATTTAGAACACTTCAAACTTAAATGATCATTTTAAAACAATATATATAGTTAATGAACCAACTTACTATTTTAACCAAATTATTATCTAGAGACTCAATCACTTACTCTATTTAAAATATCAAGCTAACATATAATCAGATCATGTCAATAAACTTTGATAAAGGAACTAAGTTAATTTATTTTAGATTCTATAAATATAATTAAAGACTGATCAATATAAAATTTTAACCTTTGTTCAACAGGAAGGAAAAGTCTGCATCTTAAATTCTTGTCCGAGGCTCTCCAACTCACCAACCACATAAAAGAAAAAGAGAGAGAAAAGACTTATCCACAATAACTGTTCGGTGAAACTGGGTTGGATTTTGTTGTCTAAGAAAATCTAGTGACTGGGACCCATGATTGTCCTTGAGTTGCATGCCTGCCACATGTACACCGACTGGTATGGCATACACTGCAACACCAACGTACCTTATGGGGACCCTTCCTCTCTAGCCAAAGTTAAAGAAACCAACTTTAACTACCATTCTGCACACTGCTTCATCATCATCTCCCCCTTTTCACCCATACTAGTACTCCCCAGCTTTTTTTTTTTTTTGCTTAATCTCAGAAAGATAAATCTTTGAAGCAATATATAGCTGGAGTAATATACATACAGACCCCAAACATATATATAACTACATGTTCTTCTTAGTCCTGTCACGTTGATTCGATGCATATGGCTGTCAGATTATCAAACGTTTGCACTTTGCACTAGTGCTGTCTGAGATTGAGACTTGAGAATCATAGAATGGTGTTGTGGTAGACATGGACTACTATGGTACCTGCTTGAAGATATCGAAACGCAATTTGTCAAATATTCACCAAATTTTGTGCTTCAAAACAGAAGAGCAAATATAATCGAACAGTAATTAAGATAATAGAAACCACAAGCATGGACTGGAGTGACGCGATTGAATATCTAAACTTCTCATTTTTCATAAGAATGATACATACGCCATGTCCTCTTAATGAAAGCTGAAAGCTCAGAATCTGATATATAATTAGGACGACATATCTAGATGACTCTGGATAAATCATGAGGCATACGTTTCAACGATGTTTCTCATTGATATCATAAAATGATTTGGCACCTTCGACCCTCCCTGTCTCTAATAACATATAACAGAAAAGAGACCGTTTTGTTCTCACCATCATTATATTATCCCTTCATCTAAGTTTAAGTTACTCCTGCATGGCAACCAAATATGACTTCATAAGGCAAACTCGTCAAAGAGCAATCAATTTTTACGAAATATATGTATAAAGTAAGAGGCCAAAATTCATGGAACTCTCAAATTAAGGTCATGTACGAATAATTCTCAAAATTCCAAACTTAAGAATATTGGACCCCTAGTTAGTTTGAAATAATATGCAAATAACCTTTAACCATTAGTTTGCCATTTTATTAATAAAAGTATGATACATAAGAATTATGTATACATGATTCGTAGTTTAAAAAGATTATCTACATATAATCCTAAGTACAAAAAGGTTATATGTACCAAAAAAAACTAAAATTTAAAAGGTCTACTTAATCTAACGTGTTACCTATATGTAAGTAAATCAACAAATTTATTAACAGTGGAATTATCTATGCAAAATTGAAAATTTAAATGAATTCATTGTCGCCTCTTAAAATCAAAGAATTATTTGCATATCATCCAAAATAATTAAAGGCGGTTACTTGCATCTTAGCCAAAGTAAAACTATGCCTCTTAACAGTACAATATTGGTTCTACACAAACTGAACGCACAACATTTGTGGTTCCTAAGGAGTTGTACGTAGCAGACATTAATGGACGCAATGCAGCAAACCGAAGCATGTGATTATTTCCATTTAGATGCATGAGGAGCAAGTCATCCTAGCTCTGCAACATCAAGCTGTAAATTTTGAAATGGGGGAAATATTCGTCACTCATCATTATGGAAACTATGAGTATACGTAGAGGTTTCCAATATTATGTTAAGAGTCACAACTTATCGTCACAAAGAACTATGTACACTTTTTTCTTAGCACACCGGACAGCCATTCATCACAAAGAACTATAGCTAGTTGAAAATTTTATTACCCCTGCATTCGTGAAAGTAGTATTAATAACCCTACAGTCCTTTACACTGAATACTTCTCAGCATTTAGCCCTAACCACTAATTGATGTGTTGTACAGTACTTAAATTTTTGCATCTTGCCAATAATATGATGCCAACGAATGAGTAAATGCATGCTTGCATTGCAGATTATCAATATATACTAGGTGTTTGTGTTTATATATCATATGGAGGGCTATAATTAGTTCACCAAACATAGGCAGGAAAGGAAAGGAAGAAATTACAGGAAATATATACATATATCCTATAACTAGTATAATGATATAAAGTAAGTCAATGGTCAACACAAATAATGTTTTTTGGACGGATAACAAGATTGTTGCTACTAAATATATATCAGCAATTAGATCAAATTTATATTATTGCAAGTGAGTAAGAATGTGTATCTATCCAGCCATTAACAAGTGTGTGTAAGGACAGTCGAACGCACATACAGGATCCTAAAGAAGTAGCATATCATACACTGACTGTAACACGGTAAGGAAAAGTGTATATAATGAATCATTGGTCTCGAACTGAATGACTTACATACACCTAAAGGTCTCTGAACCACAAGCTACATATACAATGGCACGATCAGATCAGTGCTCCTGAGAATCCCCTTTTAAATGACCTTCAACCAAAGATTAAGTCTGTTACCCCTAGATCAGATAAACATGATATAAAAGCTACCAACTACAATCTTAATTAGTTTCAGATAATTGCAGTATCTATAAGTGGGAATTAATTAATACCAGTAAGTTCTGAACTACATAAGAAAATTACATCGCATACATATCGCTAATTATAAATATACAGTAGCTAGCTCGGTTTAAGTCTCACAAGAGCACCACCTTCATCAACTGTCTAAATGTTAAAACCAAGCAAATTATATAATATAATTTTTCTATTTTTCTTTACCTGTGGATGACGAGATCAGAGGAAGGTCAGTGGGCCTCATATATATACATACATACACGTGCATACATATATATATATATATATATATTCTCCACTGCCTTGTATAGATGGAACAAAGAAGTAGGGCAAGCTGATGCAATAATATTCATCTTTCTTTCTTTTCAACTTTTGGGCGCGCACACACACACACAGAAGAGTGTAAGGCACAATCCTCTTTGAGGGCAGAAGAAAGAATATATGAACCAAGACTGGACAGTGATGGGTGCACACAGATTTCTATGATCTTGAATAGACTGAACATTCAGAGTCACAGGCCTATAATGCTTGAAAAGACCTATATATTTGAATTTCAAGTATAAAAGGTAATATAAATTCAAAAGGGGAATAATATATAGATGGACTGAAATATCTCATCCATACATTGATGGAGAGTGTATATATACCCAATATATATATATATACTTACTCAGTGTCCAACTTGCAAGGCCTGATCTCTAGCTGTACTGGTCCACCCAACAAGAGCGACGGGTGATTATTATCAATGCATGTTAAACCCAAAGCTATACGGTCATGGAACCCATAGATTTAAAGACAATGTCCGTGATTTTGTATTTCCAATTTCCCAAGTCCCGCTTCAATTTTCAATGTTCTGCTTAATTCTGTTCCTGAGATGCAAACCCACATGGAAGATAGTCCTATTACTTCAAAACATATTTTGATTTCCATATAATAATACTATGCGTATGTAAATAGGACAAAGTTTCCAAAACCCCAGAAAACTACATGGCTTATAGAATCAGAATCACAAGGGAAATCCATTAAGTATCATCATATAATCAAATACAAACCCGATAGATAGATCTTAGATATAAGCCAAATACGCGTATATAAAGAAATAAAAATTATATATAATAAAGATAGAAAGACTACCCGGTACACACCTGAAACCCAGATCTTAATTTTCTCGCTCTTTTTCACTCCCTCTTGATTTGGGTAAAGCGGATCCTCCACACCCATATCAAGAAACTGAAAACATACCATATCGATACCATATTTCTGTTCAAAAAAGAATATTCTTATATGACATATAGATCTGTGGATCAGCACGTAAAAGACCTAACAGCCACTTAACTCAGCCTGCAAAATAGCCTATATTTGATAACCTAGGATTGTCTGCAAAACGCAAAAGAGCTATAGTGTGTAATAAAAAAAACACGCACACAGCGAGCAAGGCCAGGCCATCCATTGATGTGCCAACATTAATTAATTAAAAAAATCTGCACTAAGTTGAAAATAAGAATAATTGAAACCCACCTGACAACGACAGAAAGGAAAGTAGAAAGAGTCACCTCGATGTTTAATTGTGCAGAACGAACACTACCTCTGATGGTCTGAACTGTGTGCCCCTCGATAACATTTTTTTAAATAATAATAATAATAGTACTGTAATTACTTTAAAAGTCGTCTATGGCCGATGCAGCATCATCAAGATTCTCACTTCCAAAGGACTATGGCTTTGGCCTTGGCATTCACGAGATAGATTGCACCAGCTGCATTTGCATGTGAATCTTGATGATGCTACATCCGCAAACAACGACTGTCTGTCTCTCCATGCAACTATTGCTCCTGTTCCTATCTAGCTCGTCCAAAAGAATATAGCTTCAAGAAAAGGCATAAAAAAGTAAAAGAATCAACATAAGCTTACTGAGGGAAATTAAAAAGAGAGGAGCAAGAAGAAGTAGAAAGGAGAAAGAACGGACACGGAAATTAATTTGAGATATTATGTACATACTCAAGAAGCAAGGCCACGAGCAGGAGCTTATGTGGCCTATTGCCAATGGTCCAAATATGTTTGGTACACGAGGCCTTGTGATCCGGAAGGAATCTACCCAGATGACTTCAACCTCTCTCAAGAACGAGAAAGAAAAAAAAAAAAAAAAACTACTCATTTTCATAACACTTCTCCAAAATAAGATCAAATACTTTCAGAAACACGAAAGATCGATGAAGACTCAAACACACAAGATTCAAAACCAGCTAAACAACCTTCAAAATTACAAGTTTGACTGTGCGGGTTGAACACATCCTGTTCAATTAAAGAGTAGTCTCTCGCGAAGAAGATTAAGAAACTCAGGTTAGAATCAAACTCCCCAAAACAAAGAGTGAAAAAGCTATAGAAAAGGGAAACATGTCTAAAGCAAATCGCGATGAAAATATTTATTTCAGAGGAATCAGCCATCTGATTGAAATAGAACGGAGGACAATCCGAAAGGGAAAGAAAGAAGTACATATATTATAATATATAAATATGTAGGAAAACGCCTGAGATCTAACCCTCGGGAGAAAAGCAAGGAGAAAGAGGTTTGGAAGAGAGAGAAGGCACTTGAATGGTTACAGTAGAAGAAGGTGAGGCATATATATTGGAGGGCAACGCGTTCCTTCATTGGTTGAGAAACTTTTGCTTACTTTTTTTTTTTTAAATTATTACTGTACCAATTTCTCAATTTACAGTTTAGTCCAAATTGGGGAGATCTCACCAACAAATATTTTCAATTCTCATCGTCAACTGATCATCAACTGGGAGAAACTTTTGCTTACGTGAATGCATCATTTGTATTTTGCTTTCTCTATGTTCCCATTGGTTGAATCTTAGCTGTACATATAGGTACTGTACCAAGTGTTTTACGACGCATTAAAATGCCCCCTAAACCCTAGTTTTAAGTTTATTGGTGGAGTGATGATACGAAAAGGACATTCTCATTTTACTAACAATAGGATCACGTACAAATGTGGCAACAAATCAGTAGAACTATAGTATATGTACACACACGATACTATGGCCAAAACACGCGCACACGCATAAGCCTACAAATTGAAGGACAACGCTTGTGGCTTTTTAATCCGTACATAATAAAAAATGAATTTTTTTCAAATGTAACAAATGAAAAAGTATTACATTTTAATACTATAAAAATTGAGACTCGAATTAAATGAATCAAAGTTTCAATAAATACTATCTAAAGAATTAGGGAAGATCATTCCAACTTCCAATGCTTCACACTAACTTAGAAATACTGTCTTCAAGTCAGTACCACTCACAAATTGAACTCCATCAATTCTTGTAAATGTATTATTTTGATATATTATTTTCTTGTAAATGTATGTGTAAAAAATTTTTAGTATAAATGGCTATTATATTTATTTTTTAATTGTCGAGGTAAGAAGAATAAATTAGATGTTTTTTTTTAGAATTGTGTACATAACTATTTTTGCAATTTATTTAAATTATAATATTGTTATAATTAAGTTATTTTATAATGTTGAGATTATTTTTGTAAATTGTTTAAATTATAATATTATTGTAATTTAGGTACTTTATAATGTTGAGATTATTTTTTCAAATTGTTTAAATTATAATATTGTTATAATTTATGTATTTTATAATGTTGAGATTATTTTTGTAAATTGTTTAAATTATAATATTGTTGTAACGTAAGTATTTTAGAATGTTGAGATTGTCTTTGCAAATTGTTTAAATAATAATATTGTTGTAATTTAAGTATTTTATAATGTTGAGATTATTTTTACAAATTGTTTAAATTATAATATTGTTGTAATTTAGGTATTTTATAATATTGATATTATTTTTGCAAATTGTTTAAATTATAATATTATTGTAATTTAGGTATTTTTAATGTTGAGATTGTTTTTACAAATTGTTTAAATTATAATATTTTTGTAATTTAGGTATTTTATGATGTTAAGATTATTTTTACAAATTGTTTAAATTATAATATTGTTGTAATTTAGGTATTTTATAATGTTGAAATTGTCTTTACAAATTGTTATATTTAATATTGTCGTAATTTAGGTATTTTTGAATGTTGAGAGTATATTTATAATTTAGTTAGCTTATAATATTGAGAATATACTTGTAATTTACTTATTATGTAAATTTGCAAATATATGTATTGTTTAACTATATGACAATTATTAGAAAAAAATTGTAATTTTCTTATTTTATAAAATTTCAAATTTTTTAATTTAGCATTTTATAGAAATTAAATTGTATATTTTATTAAGTGGAGAATTAAAAAAAATAATGGTGAAAAAGTCAATTTGTAATATAATTTCTATCTTGAAAGGCTATATATAATGAAATTAAATATTACGATGAAATGAAATTGAAATTTAGTATTTGATCATTTGATTTAATTTATTACAATTTATTTGTTTATTAGAGAACATTATTGTAGGGCGAAAAATGGACAACATGAATGAACTTGTATGAGTATATACAAATGGAAAAATTAATGAAACTAATCAAGGCGCGACATTTAAATGCACCGATGTAAAGATGCTTACAATGAATACAAACATCAATTTAGTAGACTTAAAACAGGTGGTTAGGAGGAAGCTACGACTTTCTCAAAATTAGTTCGTGTCCTAATTGATATATAGGTTCCTAACACCGCTCAACCTAACATGGTACCGCACAAATACATTGAAAGACGATTTTGATGTGCAAAACATGTGGCATGCAATGTCACGATTTCGATCATAGCTAAGTGAGGTTGAGTTATATGCACACATCTCGACAGTTGAACTAGTAATTAACATGGAGTACCAAATAGTGGAGGACTATATCCCAGACATACAACCATTTTCTAGCTATTTCAGTAAGCCAAATAATTAAACAATATTTATCAATTCTTACATAGAAGATGCTACATGGCATGAGACCATTAGCTGACCAATTTGATAGGAAACAACTAAGCATAACATGATTGGCACAACATTTTTATGAGCTCCTTGATGATGCAAATGACAAGCAGGTTCAGTGCTTTGCCCATTTAAACATCCTTAGACTCATAGAGGGTATTCTTTTCCCAAATAAATCATCCCATTGGGTTTACTTGATGTACCTATCCTTACTTTTAAACTTTGAAAATGCTGGTCAACATAGTTAGGAATCTACAGTTTTAGCACACTTGTATCGAGAGCTATATAATTACAAATCCTAAAGAGCGTGGCATAAGTGGATGCTTGATGCTCTTGTATCTTTGGGCTTGGAATCGCGTTCCAATACTTGCATAAGAGATACCACCTATGTCGGATGCTCGCACCGATGTCTACCCTTTGATTCCATAATTGGGCTTTAAGTATACATAAGTACATCAAACCTCCTCCTCTATTTACTGCCTACAATGCATAATCTATATTTCTTCAATATTATAGGTGGATGAATGTCAGTCGCCCTCCTCAATCTGGAGAATGTGCATTATGGCAATACCGAGTTTTCTTAAACCAGATGGGAGACAATGAGTTTTGTTTTCATACTTCTGTGTGCCTATCCATTCTTTTCTTTTTCTTGTAATTTACTATAGATAACCTAGTTTGTTGAAAATGACAGATTATATAGCAACCTTATCAACTAGACAATGTTTGAGTATTAATTCCATAATACTGCTTGGAATCCTCTGACATATGGATGGCTTTGGTACCCTTAATCTACTTCCATATTATTCAATGGCATTAACCAGATCACGTCCTTCGATAATTTGGCCGACAACAATTCATCCCTGATAATCCAATTAACTTGGGTTCCTTTTATACATTACAATTAAAGGGAAAAATCATAAACAACTAGCAACAAGAGCAAGCATAACTCACAGACATGTGGGATAGATGGAGCGATGCTTTGGTGCATGTACCCATGTCTACAGCATCCATTGATCATAACTTAGCATATATGCGACGGTACTGACAACATACATGTCAATGGATCCATTTCGCGATGGTGTAACAAGCTATATGGTAACTCATACGATTTCTTAACCTTTTTACAACATTCACTAGACTTCAAATTTTAATTTTGTGCGTTCATTTGCATGCTGACATTGTAGAGGACCTTTATAAATTGATCTTGCATGATCCTTTGCTTATGGAGTACCCTCAATTTCGTGGAACTGTTGGCCAAAATTACCAAGATATCTTAAATGCACTCGAGGAACAATGTTTCTCATTTTGGTCACCACTTGTTGCTGAGGAAGGCCCAAGATATAGCCAAAATAGAGCTACAGCTTCATCCAAAGTTGTTGGAGGTACATCTCCCTCTTCTTCCACCCCAACTACACTGCATCAAGACTTTAACAATGCTGCTCCTTTCACACTTCTCACAACCTATTAATATGGTAATTTTGACAACACCGAACCATCTATTATGTTCCATCTCCAACAACATTTAGTTATACACTCACTATGCTATCACCATTCTCGTTCACCCTATAACAAGTGCCCTCTGACATTTACTCAACCTTTATTGTTCAACATGGTCATGCCTTCTTCGAATTTGGTAATTCATCCTTATAATGGTTCTTCACACCACAACAGCCAATTCCTCCGATTCAGTCCCCGATCTTCAATTTAAATATGCCACGAGTTGCACCACAAGATGCATAGGAAGAAGAGCAACAAGAAGAAAAGGTTGCACACTTAAAGTTGTGACGACCACAACATACAAGGAGAAGGTTTCGCTATGGAACTGATAGCCATTATTTTGATGAATAGGCCTCTGCATCTTATTCCTATTACTATCTATTTAAAATCTTGTACTCGTCATATGTACTTTGGATTTTTTTTTTTTTTAACTAGTGTACTCCCAAGTATCATTTCCATAACCTACCTAATATATTTATTACTATTTTTAATTTTCATATTTTTCCAATATGCATTTTATTATTCACACTTAAATACTTTTTTCCCCTTCTTCACTATACAACAAAATTTTTTTCATACTAATTTTACTTCTTCATCTTCTTTTATGTCAAATTATTTTAAAAATTACGTCGCAAAAAGAAAAAAAGAAGAAGACATTGCATGAAATGTAAACGAATCCCATTGAATTCTCTTTTTTTTGTTTTTGTTTTAAGTGAATTGGAATGATTATTTTTTATTCTAGTTGATATATATATATATATATATAAATTATGGGACTTGAATTGCAATTTTCTGAATCCTGATATATATTTTTCTAAAAAAAAATTATGCACTAAATCGAAATCACTCTTTCCAATTTCCAGTTAATATTACTATTTTTTTAAAAATTCATAGCTAAATTGGAATGAATGGATCCAAGTCATTTATATATAGTATTAAGGTGTAATACTTCATAATATATTTTATTTTTCTAAAAAAAAAAATTATTTAGTTTGTATGCCTCAAAAACCCCCACACACCTGTAGTTTTGTTTACTATATTTTATAAAAGCAAGTTCGGTTTTAAATAAAACATTTTTATGGCAAATGGAAATAATTAATTGAGTAAACGCTCACCTAAATAATTAAATCAAACACAAAAATTCCAAGGGTGATTATATATCTCATTATGGAGAATGATTTATTTTTTTAATTATGATACAATGAATGTTACATATTATTAAACATAGAATAATATTTTTCTTATTTCAATAGATTTATTACTATACTCGTAAGATTGATCTTATAAAATTAAATCAATTTTTCAAAATTATTAATTAAATAAATGGATGTTTTAAGTAATTATTTAATATAATATTATTCTATATATTTAATAATTAATTAAATCATAATTAAAATATTATTCTATGTATTATCAATTTAATAAATTACTGGACAGTTTTGCTTCAAATGATAGAGATGGGATGCAAGAAATTCTTATGTGTACCCAATGCTGGATATATTATTATATTACGAAAAATTAAATCATAAAGAGCTAGTTTGAATTTTAGCTTGGTGACTAAAGTGAGAAACATGAAGTAGTGTGTTGATTTGATGAACTTGTAAGTGAGAGTTCAAAGTAGTTGACTTTGAGCCGATTCATTTTAGCAAATAAATCAAAATCTTTCACTTTTGTCCATGCCAAGTCAAAGAATCGTTTCTTTTTCTTCTGAGCAAGACAGAATGGTGAGGTAGGTATCATTCATGCCGGAGGCCCAGTAATACACACACATATGGGCATTTGGTCTCACACACAAACACTCTATATATATATATATATATATATATATATATATAGTGCTAGAAAAGAAATACATACGATAGAATTATCAATTAAAAATGTGTCAATTTAAATAGGAGATTATGAACTAAAAATATCAATATTATACTAATATAATGAATCTACACATGTTATCATATTAAAAATAGATTTCTTATAACAATATATATCCCTACATTTTACCCAAAAAGTTATGATACTTACCACACCATGTAAATATGAAGCATAGGCCATTAGAATATTAGATCCCAAAATATAACAGATGCAAACTTTAGGAAAGAGAGACATGAAAATGAAGTACAATTTGTACCCAATCTAAAACCTATAAATGAAAAAAGAATGATAACTTATATTGAAGCAAAAATAATAGAACAAAGATTAATAGAAGATTATGATGAAAATTCATTAATACATTAGGAGAAATGTAAACCAATAGCCAAAATAGACTTGCTAGATTATAGTAAAGAAATAAACTGTAAACATTACCCATTGATAGAAAATGATAAAAAGAAATTTATAATGTATATAAACGAAATGAAAAAATATAATCTAATAAGAGAAAGTAGATTCAATTATTGTTCACCAAGAATTATAGTAAATAAACACAATGAAGAAAAAAGAGAAAAATCATGACTAGTTATAAACTATAAAAAATTAAATAAAATAACAGTCAGGAATAAATACCCAATCCTAAAAATAGAATTATTACATAACTTTATAAAAGGAAAACAAATATTTAGCAAATTTTATTGTCAATCAAAATTTTTTCAAATAAAATTAAAAGAAGATAACAAAAAATATATAACCTTTACCATATCAGAAGGTTACTACGAATGAAATGTATTACCTATGAGATTTCATAATAGTCCCAACATATTTCAAGAACACATAATGAAACTATTATTGCCCATTAGAAACTTTGCAATAATTTATATAGATGACATACTTATTTTCTCAAATAATAAAAAAGAACATGAAAACCATTTATTAGAATTTATGGAATTAGTTGAAACAAAAAGACTGAATATTTCACCAAAAAAGGTAGAATTAAAAAAAGAGTGAATAGATTTCTTGGAACATTGTATCACTAGTAATGGAATAAAATTGCAAGAACGTAAATAAATAAGAAAGCCAAAGAATTCCCTTCTATATATATATATATATATATAAGTATCGTCCAACCCCACCCCTTTTATATAGAGATTCACTCATCGATTAGAACAATATCGCTTAGCATTTTGGCACATCAAAATTCAAGTTAATCATTGAGTATAGTATATATAAGATATAATACCTATTTGGCGCACAAGAATTTTTCACAATAATATGAATCATTTTTATTGTGTAATTAATTTTGATTATATGACTGTCATTGTATTAAACCAAAGCAATGCAATATTTTTTTATTCTAGCTATGAGTATGATCATCGAAACTTTTCTTATGTGATCAATAATTTTTTAATAAATTAAGCTATTTGAATCAAATTTGGTAACATAACTATATTGATAATTACATATCATATTATGTACAAATATACATATCCCTATATAATTTTACCCATTATCAAGACATATCTTATTATTAATAGTAAAAATTTATAAATTCAAGAAATTTGCATCAAGTGATATCTTTACTGAAAATAAAACTATGTAAGAAGTATTGATGTACTTGGATTTAATCCCTTCCTCATTTTTTTTTATTACTCTCAATTTTCTGAGGTATAGATATTTATATGTAACACGATCTTTCTTCAATATGTGATAATTTGAAATCATTCTATATAATTTGATAAACTTAAATTAACCAATATAGAGCTAGCTAGCTAATTGACTAATACTATACTAAAAATGAGTGAGATAATGATAATGATGTTTACTTAAACTAGGACAAATCTTTTCATTTAAAGGGAAGTAAAAGTTTTCAGATTTAGAATTTGAACTAAAGGGTTTGTTTTTACAATATCAAGAGATGAATTCTTAGTAATTAAAAATTAAATCATAAGTACATAATTAAATTATATATAAAAATTAAAATTTTGAAAAGTTAAACCGCAAAGCTCAGTGCTTCTCTTAATCAAGTTCATTCCTAGCTAAAGCAAATTATGTTCTGACAAATATGTTGATTAACTATAGCATGATGCCGTCTTCAATATATCATATTTAAATATGAGACATTTTTATCAGGTAAAAGGATTTACAATAATTTTAAGGATGTCTGTAATCTTAAATATGAGCCATAATGTATAGTGTAAGCATGACCTCCTTTCAAGTCTCCATCAACGGTACCAAAACCCCACATATTCACCCTAAAAGAGGCATTTGCCACGGTGACCCTATCTTTCCCTACCTGTACATTTTATGTGCAAATGTCCTTTCTATTTTTAAATTAGCAAGCACGTTAGGTTGCAACACAATCAGGGACGTCCTATCTGAGTTTAGAGAACTCTTAGGATTAAGAGTTAACAAAAATAAGTCTGTCAAGGCTATTCAAGAAATTCCTAACGAGTTCCATTAGAGTGAAATACTTGAACATAATTGGGTCAAACCTAGGCTACCAAATAGATGTAGGCTTAAACAAGACATAAATCTATTGCTCCCTTGAGGATAGAATAGACCTCAAATTACAAGTATGGAAGTCCATATTACTCTCTCAAGTAGGTAGGCTGACGCTAATCAAATATGTCCTTAACTTAAGCCTAGTGTACCATCTTTCCTACATAAACCTTCCTAAAAAGTATTGCCCCCAAATTGACTCAAAGATTGCTAATTTCTTCTGGGGCTACAAGGACAATAAACCTAAAATGCATATAAAAAACAAGAATGTCTAAAAGCCAACTAAATTAGGAGGTCTGTGTTTCAAAAGCATACATCACTTCAACCTGGCCCTCCTTGCAAAGCAAATTTAAAGAGTTATTCAACTGTCCCCATGCCCCATCATTGCTGGCACTCTAGTGAAGAAATGCTATAATATAGAAAATGACAAAATCGTCAATAGAAACAACTCGTCCTAGATGTGGAAAGGTATCCAGAAATCTCATCACCTAGTAGTCTCTAACATGACATGAGATAGAGTGTGGGGTCAGGCAACTCAATTTGCATCAATAATGAACATTGGAGGCCAACCAATGAAAACATTAATGCAGCCAACACTCGAGTGTTGAACCTCCTTAAACTAGATAAGAGGAGTTAGGATAGAGACAAAATCTTGTTGTACCACGCTTCTGAACTAGTTCACAAAATTATAGAAACCATTTTCTCAATCACGATAGCCCCTAATTAGCTCATTTGGCAAGGTAGCAAATACGGAACCTATACGGTGCAAGATGGTTATAACACTCTGGCTAATAACACTGAAAAATCAGGTTATTTAAAGCATGGAAGGTAGTCTAGAGAGTTAAACTTCCTTTCAAAATTATAAACTTTATCTGGAAGTTGCTTAACAAGGCTATTCCTATAGAAGACATCCTAACTAAAAATCACCCTAATATTGAGGTAGTCTATTGTCTCTGTAATGAGGAGAAGGAGACGATCAGTCACATTTTCTTTTGTTGTGCCTTTGCCTGAGCAATATGGCTAGCCTCTCCTCTTGGCCTGAGAACAGGGTACATGGAAGAGCAAGACATCCCAAAGTGGTTACAATATTAGCTGTTCAGGGCTAGTGGCAATCCCATACAGGAGGCACCTGGAGTTAATTTCATCTTCGTCACCTTCTACTCCATCTAGGACACTAGGAACAAAACTATCTATAACAACATCTCTCTTTGTCCTCACAAAACCTTAATGGATATCAAGTATCAACTACACACTGCAATGTTGGCATGGAAGCATGACACAGGCACCTAAAAGCGCTCCTCTAACCAGGCAGGGTAGTAGACCCTACAGGGCCCTCCTTCCTAATTGTCATCTATGGTAATAAGCGAAAACGCCCCTCTCACTGTATAATCCTTATAGCAATATGCCTTTTAAACAGACAGGTAGCCAGGGTGTAGACTTGAAAAAGTCTTAGGTTCAAAAGAAATGATGGTTGTCATAGTAGAATTCCTTAGGAATATCCTACTTGGAGCTCCCTTTAGCAACATACCACCCTCTACTAAGGAAGTTGACCTTTTTATCCTCTCTATGAGGGCCACGGACACCAAAATCCTCAATTCGTCCCTAACCCATCCTCAATGTCCCATTTAGTATGACATTTCTTGCTTGTTTTATAGGTTCAAGTCCTCTGGCTATGCCCCGCAATCAGACATGGATTTACGTCATTGCAGGAGCTACTTCAAGAGAATCGAATCTACTATCATGTGTTACAATTTCTTTTTTCTAGTTTCCTCCCCTTATCCTTAATCCAAAAAAAGAAAAATATTGGTTTTGGGAATATTGTAATATTACAATTTTAAATTAATGTATATATTATGGTTTCAATTTTTTTGGCTTTATATTTATGAAAAGCTTTATTAGTCTCTTTCCAGTTATAAAATAATGGTTGCCATCATGATGAATTTATAAAAATATTATCAGAATAGTTGTGCGCTCCAATTCCTCTAAGATGCTTAATATTTTATTAAATTATAGAGTAACCATTGAGAATATTGCTTCATAATTATTGAACATGCTAACTAATCATAGGGATTAAATTTTTGTAAGAAAAATCAATAAAAAAATACATGTTGACATTTTCTTTCATATTACGTATATAAAATAATATATTTGGTATGATTAATTGTCACACCCCAAATTCTTGGAGTGGGATCGGCATAAGTCACGAGGAAAATCCTCGAACCTGTAAGCCTTACACTGGAAGGACGTTCAATATCATGTCGAATTTATTCAATTTGCACCATATGTAATATAATTTGCCTTAATATAAAATAAAGGTTTAAATACAAAATAAGGAGTTTTGTAAAAATTTCAGCAGCACCTCTCCAGTAAATAGGACGTTCTGAAATTTCTACAATATCCTATAAGGTAATATAACATATAGGAGAGCTCCGCTCTCACCAGCACAACCCAATATAACACCATTATAAAATACAACAATTAAGGAAAGTTCAACTATGATCTCTATACCACCCCAGACATACAACCAATAGCTATCATTCTAAATATATACATCTCAAAAATAAGTCATGAATACCAACTAAACAAAAAGAGTAGGCCTCGCCACATCCCAAGCGGGGCTCACCACAAGACTCCCCTTCAGTGCTCTGCTGCCTCCGGGAACTCTTCTATCTCCTTATCTAAGACCAAATTTTTTCGGTAGATAGCACCCTAAAATTAGTAACAAAATTTTATATATAAATAGAAAGCAAAACATGATCAAGAATTGTGTAAAATACAATAATGTTTAAACCACAATAATCAACTTTGCACTGAATAGTTTCAAATACAGAACGCTCTTTTCAAAACATTTAATTTAAAGTGTCGTTCACAAGGAATCCATAAGTTTCTGAAGATCATATTTAGGGAAGGACTACTAAGGACTAAACGGGTGTAGCACACAGCCACAAGAGGCAAATCACAACAGGCGAGGGTACACAATCCTCTAGGGCAACTAACCAACAGGCGTGAGGTCATCACTCACGAAGATTTTCACTCATCGGTCCTCGTGTGATAGCCGTCGCACGGGGCTAGCACTATCACTAACCCTACTAGCTGGGTCATTACCTAGGTGCACCAAGGGCTAACAGAACTGCTCTTGGCAGCCAATGTTCTATTTAGTTCTCCCAATAATATTGAAATTAAAACAAGCATGCATAGAAAAAGTAGCAAGTATGCATGAAATCCATCTGTATTTGCAATAATGATTTATCAAGCGGTTATTCCTAACCGTACGCATGAGTTCAAAACCGTACATAAAGTCATTTCACATGACAAAGGATTTTATTACTCCTAACCTTAATTCCAAAAAAAAATATAATCATGATAAAACTAATAATGATACTTATAAACATTTCCAAGCAATAAAAGTGAAGCATAAATAAGAGTATTGGGGAGTGCTATCTGCGCACCTGAGTGCGGTTCGTTACGAGCAATTCAATGCTTCCATTAGGTGCCTGAATCACTCTTACGAGCTACTTACACCAATTGGAATGCAAGAATTACTCATCTTCCTGTTTATTACTCAAACCAAAACCCTAACTCACTCTCATTGATTCCATCACTAACTTTCTCAGACTTTTGGTCAATTTACATTTTCTTCCCTACAAACTTTCTAAGGTTTTCATTTTAGTCCCTAATCCCATACCCTTGCCTTTAATCCAAGGAAATCCATGACAAACAATAAGGTTTCATGCCATCAAATTTAAAAGTATTATTATAGGATCAATTTGAACCCATTACAATGCAGCAGTTCACCATTTCCTAAAAACCCCAAAATTTCGAAACTTTTCAGTTTGGTCCCTATCAGCATAACTTCTCAAAACTAACCCAAAAATTCATGCTTCCAAAGCTTAAATTCAATGAATATGGGCTAAAAATGCTTCTCCTAACATAAATATGAAGAAAAAAAGGATTAAAACTTACCAAATTTGCCCAAAAATGTCACTGTTCTTAGCTCCTTGGACACCCACCGGAAAATTGTTTCACCGGCGGCCAACTGAGCTCAAAACCAGGCAAAGAATGATGGCCAGGAGGTGGGGAGTAGAACCCACCCAAACTGCGATGGAACGAGTGGCTCATCGAAGCTCCGTTAAGCTTCGAACCCGCTGCCTATCCGCGGCGAAAAGTCATGTTTCTCACCAGGAACGCGACGGTGTTTGGCTAGTGACAGGCCGGCAACCTTCAGGGGGGTGAGCTGCAACTCTGACGAGATGAAAGTACTGCTACGGTGGCCGTTTAAAGCTCAGACACTCTCACTGCTTCTGCTCGAACTCGACGGGAAGAAGAAGATAAAAGCACCTAGGGGCATTTTGGTCTTTTTACTTCAGAGGGTGACATGTGTCAGCTCCTAAAAAGACAAAGAGGTTAGGGAAGTCAGGTTTCGAACCCATGGTCTCTTGAATAAACACCTAGAGCCTGATCACTGAGCCAGCCTTAACCTCATTTTGAGGTTTCACTAGACAAATTAATATACCTTAGCCAGTTCTCTTGAAAAATTTCTCTCCTTTAATTTCTCATTAGCTAAATTATTAATTGTAATTGATTGGGTCATTACATTAATGTTGGAAGATAAAATAATAGGGTATAAGTTATTATGAGCCTGAAGCAAGAGAGCGGAGCGGAGTATTGGAGATCGAGATTAGTGGGTTTTGAGAATGAAAGATAAGGACAATTAGTACATCATTGTAGGAAAATTCTAGAGCTGTTAAAATAGGCTAACTCAGTCCACCCGAGTTGACCCACCCGAGTTGATGGGTTAAACAAGTCAACCCGTTTAACCCATCATATAGTGGAGGGTTGAAAATCTCAACCCACCCCACCTAGTGGGTTAAGCGAGCTTACTCGTTTAACCCACAAAAAAATTAAAAAAAATAAAAATAAAATAAAAAATTATTAAAATTCAAATGTGACTTTATTTAAGCACATTTCTTGTTTAATCAATCAATTTCTATATTAGTATAAGTAAGCAGAAAAAAATAACTAAATAAAAAGCAAGTTTCAATGGATTAAAACAAGTAGAGTAATCTAATAATTCAATGATTCATTAATAATAAGAATATGATTATTAGCAAAATATTCAAATATGGCAAATTACAAAATAATAGAGACAACACAACACATGCATTAGGGTTTATTTTTTTAAATAGGAAAGTGCAGTGGGCTGGGGTGCTGGACTGAGTGAGTGAATTTTTTTTTAAAAAAAAAAACAGACAGCCCGTTTAACTTGCGAGTTGGCTCATTTAACTCGCAGGTTAAACAGGCCAAGTTGATAGAAGTATACTAGACAGGTTCTCAAAGGAATCCCTCAACCCAACCCATCTCTTAGGTGGGTTATATGGGCTCAACTCGGTGGGTCGAACCCGTTTTGACATATCTAGAAAATTCAGAGAATATAATTCAGAAGATTAATATGTTATATATAAGGAAAATTACAGTTTTTCCTTTCTTTTTTTTTATGCTGGGGATTAAAGTAAATATTTTTATATAAAAAATATACATTATTACGATTTTTTATAGGAGACAAATCAACGAACAACGAACATCACACACGTTGCACACTTTTAAAACCCTGAAACTAAATTGATCAATATAGCAGAAAATATTAAAGGTACGTGTTTTAAATTTGATATATCTAAGCCAGGCCAAACAATTCCGATCATAAGTGTAATTTAGATTCTGTTTGCTAAATATGGGATAAACGTGGATTATTTTTAATTTTTTAATATTATGATTGAAAAAAAAATTCTAATTGAACTTGAAACTAATCTCCAATACGGATATGTAGGGCAAATATGGTTGTAACAATATTTTTATCTCAATAAATTATATTGATAAATTAAATAAAATAAATCAAATTTTGTAAGGTTTAAATTACTCTATTTTGAATCATCTACTTTTTTTTTTTTGCACAACTTGCATTTAATAAAAAGGAAAAAACAAAAAATAAGTGATAGAAAAAAGATGATGATCCTGTACATTCTCTTTCGTACTTACACAAGGTGTAACAGCACATGATCTATTTAATAATTACACCCTTACTAGTATAAACGAAGTCAGATATAACAACGCATTATTGAACCTTCTCCATTTAATGATATGAAGTATTAATGGTTAATTGCAAAAATACCGATGCTTTGAAACATAATCCCAATCCTCTAAAGATTTTAATGTAAATTTTTTTTTATAAAATTTGAGAGAAATGAAAAAAAAATTGTTGTATTTGAGATCATAATGTCTAGATCTAACAAATATTATTGAGCAAAATACATAGATTTAATAGTTTAAAATAAATTTAATAATTTTTTAATGACACAATAAAATAGTTTAATCTAATGATTTAAATTTCTTATACTCGATCAAACGGTTTAAAATTAGTATATTTTTTACCATCAATAATAAATCCAAATTTCAATAAGAAAAAAAAAAAAGAAAAAGTAGATTCAAGAAAAAAAAAAATCTAGGCTCTCTCCTCTTTTAATCAATATCTTTCCCAAATTTTAAAAAAATTTATCAAAAAAAAATATAATCGATCCATTCTAGATAATAGAGAACATGACACATGCGATAACAAAATTTACCAAGGAGATGGGAAAACGTTGCTGACGTGTAGCACAAATATCCAAAAGCATTATTGAGTCAGTCTGTAAATTTTAGCCAATATTATTTATTTATACAAGTCTGAGACAAATTGTTCTTCTTTTATATAATAATTTATTAAAAATATAAATAGTGACCTTAAATAATACAAAAATATTTATTTTTAAAAATATGACGTTGATGATTAATAAGAAAAAATTATAGTTAAGAACTATAAACTCAAAAATATTTATCTTGGGATATATTAAATTTTAATATTATTTGGAATAATTTGGTGGCTACATTTTTTTTACTCTTGTAGATCTTATTCTAAAACTAAGGAACCTGTTGGATATTATGGTCATTGGTCCAAGTTAAAATTAGAGAGTTGTTAAGTCATTTATAAATGTTGATATTCAAGCTTTCATCTAAAACGCCTAAAGAAATTTGGTAATCAAACTTCAACACTTATATAACCTTATATCTTCCTTCAACTTAGGACTTTTTTCTTTCTTTATCATTTGTATCTCAACACTCCCCCTCAAGTCCAACTAGCTTGTCTCAGTTGTGACTTACCTTCATATATTTAATTTTTATCTTGGGCTTGTGTTCCTTTTGAGTCTCAAAGGCCTCAGGTTTCCTTTTTTTTTTTTTTTTTTTTTGTTACCTGGACTTGTACTCCTTTGAACCTCACAGGCCATAGGTCATTTAGGCCTTCTTTATTAAGCCTTCCTTTTTTTTTTTTTGTTGGACTTCAAGTATTAGGTCATAGGTTAAGTTGTCTGGGTCTTCTTCATTGAACCTTTTCTTATTGAACTTCAAGTCATAGGCATCAAATCTTCATTATTTGTGGGTTTGGCTTGTAATTACCAACCCAACTTGCCAAGGAATTAGCTTTTTTTTTTTTTCCATATTGGACCTTGGATATTGGATCTTTCATGGATTGTGAAACTATTGGCCTCTGATACTATGTTGGAAATTATGGTCCTTGGTTCAAGTTAGAAAGGGAGAGTTGTTAGGTCATTTATTAGTGTTGATAGTCAAGCTTTCATCCAAAATGTCTAAGGCAATTTGGTAGGCTAACTTCAACACTTATATGACATTCTATCTTCCTTCAACTTCCTAATGTGGGACTTTTTTCTTTCTTTATCTTTTCTATCTCAACAAAACCTTATTCTAAATTTTTTTATTATGTATTCTTAAGATTTTAAAGTAAGGCCTTTCATAATATTAAAAAAATAACTCTTAAGTTTTTAACAATAATTTTTGTACTACCCATAAAATTTATACTAAAAAAAGGAACTCAGTTAGAAACAAATATAGATGCAAATAAAATTTTATCTAAAATTGTAACGAAAGTCAGTACCTAAGCCTCACCATGTGCATTTTTAGCACTTATAACTTAACTAAGTACGATAACCAAGTATCTGTGAGAAAAATTTTGATTCGATAAAAAAAAATTCCATTTAAAATATTTTAAAATTTTCAATTATGTCTACTAACTCCACTTAACCCATATTATTACCTAATTATGCAACTATCCTACACATAATATTCTCAAATAATTTGCAAAATTATTCATTAGATACTCACTCATCCATCTGCAAGTTTTTCACGTTTCAGTACACAAATTTTCACTTCCTCCCTCCGACAGCCACTTTACCATTGCTTACGAGCATTGGCGACTTTCCAACAGCATCACTGGCCCATCCTCAACCACAATCAGCTTCCCCACCGACAAAAATCGTCACAAAAAATTATCCAACCATTACCTTCACTATGCAAGCTTCCTGCCGACAAACCAAGACTGCTTCGCCACCGTGAAGGGTCACCAGAGTCTCCTCTCGACATCAGCAGCACCATTGTCATGTTCCCCGTCGGCAACAATCACTGGTTGGCCAGAATTTTGTGATTTTTTTACGGCGGTTTGATGGGTGAAATCTAAAGCTCCAATTCATGATTTTGGTTTGTTTTTAATCCAATTAAACAAAAGGTTTCACTTTTTGCATTGATTTCGCACCTTTCTACCTCATTTACATTGATCAATTTGGTCTAATTTGCTCAAAATTGAAGAAAAACTAATTCGGGTACTGTTTATGCAAGAAAGTGATGAAATTAAGCTCAATTTAGGTTGTTTGCTTCAAATTGAGTTAGGATTACACTTGTAAAGTGAATTTCACACCTTTCTTCCTTGAAATCACTTATCCATTGTAAATTTTGACTTTTGAACTGAAAAACCCTAATTTAGAGGTGTAGGGGCAATTTGAGAATTTACTGAAATTTGTGTTCTTATAACTTTTTAAATTTTGTTATGCATTTAGATAGTGATTTAGAATTTTTAGAAATTTTAGTTTGAATTTAAGAACAAAATTTGAATTTATTAGTAATTTTTTTTTCTAAATTTTTCATGAAGAAAAAGGAAGGAAATTACAAGGAAAAATTAGAATGGCTTGATTGTATAACAACAAATATTATTTGAGGTTAAATAAAAATTTTGAAATTGATTAGATGACCCTAAAGTTGTATTATAGTAGGTGTTAGAAATTTAATAAGTGCATAATGGAATAATTGAATAAAATAATAATAATAGTAATAATAATAATAATGATGATGATAATAATAATAATAGTAATGATAACAATAATAATAACAAGAATAATAATAATAATGGTAATAAAGATAATAAAATAAAATATAGGTTATAAGTATTTTAAAGTATTCTTTAAGTGGCCCATAAAACTAATTTCCAACATTTAGAAAAGAAATAGGTAAATTGGATAAAAATGAATGAAGGATAATTAATCAGGTATGTGATAGAATTAAAATAATTAAATTTATTTGTAAGGATTGGATAATAAGAGTATTTTATTTAATACTTTAGGTGACTACAAAATTACAACAAAGAAATTATAATCAAGGATAGAAGGAGGTTGGTATACTCCTATCAGGTAAGTAGATAATTCTAATTATGCAAAATATTATTCTGAATTTTAAATTTTAAATTTTAAATTATTAGAAATATTGAAATATGAATTTTGAATTGGTATGATTTTGAAATTTTTTATATCTATACATGAATATTTATTTATTTCTAAATATTGGAAATGTGTCCAAAATAAAACTATGTAGCTGTCACAACTCAAAATCTCTAGAATGGGACCGACATAGGACACGAGAAAAATCCCTGAACCTGTAAGCCTACACTAGATGGACATTCAATACCGTGCCAAAACTATGCAATTTCCACCACATACATAATAGCTTTGCCTTTATATAGAGATAAGTGTTTAATACAAAACAAGGAGTTTTGTAGAAATTTCGGCAAAACCTCTTCAGTAAATAGGACATTCTGAAATTTCTACAATATCCTGTCAGGCAACACATACATATAGGAGAGCTCCGCTCTCACCAGCACAACCCAGTACAACATATATCCGATTACAACAATAAGGAAAGTTCAACTGTAGTCACTATACAAACCTAGAATACAAAACAATGGCTATCACCCTAATAATACATCTAAAAAAAAATGAGTTATGGATATCAAAATAATCCAAAAAGAAATAGATCCTGCAGTCCCAAGCGTGCTCGCTTAATTCCCGTCACTGCTCCGCTTCTTCCAGGAATTCACCAGCTTCCCTATCTGAGACAAAATTTTGTCAGTAGATAACACCCTAAAATTAGTAATAAATTTTCATATATATATTGAAATCAAAACGTGATCAAGAGTTAAATGAAATGGGATAATATTTACAATTTCGAATAAATACCGTTACAAATAACCCACTAGCTAGTTAATGCAAATATCAAAACATTGAGTTTAAGATGCCTTGCACATAAATTCAATAAGTTTCTAGGTATCATTTCAAGGGAAGGACTACTATAGACTAATCCGATGTGGCACACAACCAGAAAGGCAAATTATAATAGGCAAGAATACACAATCCTCGAGGGCAAATAACCAACAAGCATGAGGTCATAACTCACGAAAGTTTGTCACTCATCTATCCTCGTGTGATGGCCGTCACACAGGGTTAGCACCATCATTAACCTTGCTAGTTAGGTAATTACCTAGATGCACTAAGGGCTAACAGTACTGCTGTTGGCAGCCAGTGTCCTAACTAGTCCTTCTAATTCTAATGAAATTAAACAAGCATGCATAGGGGAATATAGCAATTACGCTTAAAATCTATTAGTTTTGCAATAATGGTTTACCAGTGGTCATTCATAACCGAACGCATGAGGTTTCTCAAAGTCATTTTCAAAACCATACATAATGTCATTCTAACATGTCAAAAGATTTCCTTTATTCATAATTTCAATTCCGACAAAATATAATCATGAAAAAATTAAAAATGATAAATATAAAACATTTCCAAACAATGAAAAGTGAAGCATAAGTAAGAGTATTAGGAAGTGCTATCTGCGCACCTGAGCCCTGTCAATTACCAGCGATCCAATGTCTTCCCTTAGGTGACCGTCTCACCTTTAAAAGCTACCTACGTCATTTGAAAAGTAAGGAATTATTCCTCTACTTTATTATTAAAAACAAACCCTAACTCATATTCCCTGATTCCATCACCTAACTCTCTCAGGTTTTTTGTCAATTTACATTCACTGCCTTAAAAACTTCCTAAATTTTTACTTTAGTCCCAAATTTCATGCTTTTACCTTCAACCCGAGTAAAACTATGAAGAATAATAAGGTTTAATGTCATACACCTTAAAAGTGTTCTTATAAGACCAATTTAAACCCATTAAATTACAGCATTTCACCATTTTATGAAAACCCCAAAATCTCAAAACTTTTTATTTTAGTCCCCGTCAGAACAATTCTAAAAAACTAGCCTAAAATCATGCTTCCAAAGTTAAAATTCAATGGAAAAAGACCGAAAATAATTATCCTAAGTTCATTTTTATGAAAAAACTGATTAAAACTCACCAAAATCCACTGCAAAGTTGCTGTTCCTCAACTGTCACCAAGCTTGCCGGAAAATGCTGTTGTTGCCGGCAACTACTGGTGATGGCAGTCTAGAACGCATCGCCGGTGAAGGTGGAAGCTGGCCGGAGGTGGTGGCGGTGATAGACGGTGACGGTGGAGCAAAAACAGAGAGAAAGAAAGAGAGAGAAGATGAGTTTTCTGCCAAGAAAGAGAAGCTCACAGGAAGAAGAAGAAATTTTCAAGGGCATTTTCGCCTGGCAGGAGGACATGTATCATCACCAAAAAATATTTTGATTAATAATATCAAGCCTTACCATTAAGCTAAAACTCATATCTGATTAATAATATACACCATAAATATTTATACTTTCCCTTTTCCTAAGGACAAAATTTTGCATTATAATTTGGCAAGTGTTACAGTAGCTAACAGAAGTAAACGTTAGACATAGTGCACTATGATTGGTATTCTAATAAGGTTGGGTATGATACTCTTACCGCTATATTCTGCTTGAGACCTAGAACCATTATGATAATTACTCAAAACCTATGGCCGAATGAGTATAAGTTCTGATCTGTCATTACTAGCCTTGGGCTAACTCTGTATTTTAAAATTATGATTAGTTCTGTAGGAAATTCCCAAATATATTATGTTGATAATTATTCTCTGTTTAATATTACTGAATTATGTATGTATGATATCTAGTTTTGAATTTTGAAAAATGTACTACTGTAAGTCTGCCTTAAATTTTGCAATATTAAAATTATCTACTCACTAAGTTTTCACTCTCTCCATTATTTAACATTTTTTAGATTTCAGCGTCGCTCCAGAACGTCCACCTTTGGAATTTTATTCTTGGTGATAAATTCCTTAGTGAACCTAACCTACTACTAAAACTATATCTTTTATTATTATTATAATTTCATTCAGTTGCTCCTTTATATACATGCTAAATATTTGATATATTATTATGATATGTCAGAAAACGTTTGTATGGAGAGTTATGAGACTCATACTATTTAATTTGAATTTATATAAACTTTGCCATTATAAGGGTTCTGACATATTCGCGATGATGAATAACATATTATTCTTGTATCGGTTATATCCTACTAACTCAAGTCATAACAATTTTAAAATATAAATTTTTTTTTATAATAAGTATATAAAAACGTATAATAATTCATTATAATTTTCCCAATAATCAATTTCTATCTTTATTAAAAGCCAGAAGTATGAAAAGAACACAAGAATGGAGAGATAGACGTGAGTGACAAATAGCAAGCATTACCATAATATGCGAGTTTGAATAAACTGGGGGAATCCTTTTTTCCTGTAGTAAAATAGAGATCTAATGACCTTAAATTTTGTATACAACATATCTTTTCAAAAATAAAAATTAATTATTTTTAAAAATAAAGACATTAATATTTTAAATTATTTTTTTTATACGGAATGATATCTGATTAAAATAAATAAATTCTAAGATATACATAATAAATTATGAGATGTTAAAAATAGTTTAATTTTTACATGATACTATTATATATTAAAAATATTAATATATAATTATTTCTAAAAGCAATTAATTTTTATTTTAAATATATATTTTTTTAAAAAAATTTAAACCCATTAAACTTTAAAAGAATTCTTCCAGTATCGCGGAGGGGATCCAAAGTCCAAACTCATAATTTGCGGCCACCTGAAAGGAAGATGACCTGGCAGTCCGTACAATCTGAATGTGGCTCTCCAGCTTTCCCATTATTTCTTTCCTTTTTTTTTTTTTTTTTTTTTCTTGAAATGAACAAATTGGACGGTCATGGTGTCTCCTTCTTTATTATAACAGCTGACAGCAACACGGCTTAATAATGCTTTCGGCAAGCAAACAGTACTTCCTCTGTTTTTTTTTTATGCATACAAATTTTAGCCAATGAATAATTCAAATCACTTTAAGCGCCAAGTAACAACATTGAAAGTCATTTTAATCGAGAAAAATATTATTTTAATTTTTCACATATTTTAATATCTAAAATAAATTTTTGATGAAGATAAATTGTTAATTTATTTTTTTATATGAGTTAATAGAATTTAATTTGAGGGATTATATAAGGTAATAATATTAAAAATAAGATATTAAAAGTGATAATTTTTATGTAATAAAATGAACTAAAAATTAAATGACAATTTAGTGATAGGTTGTAAACTAGAATTACATTTTTTTTCCATTTTAATTATTCTAAATAACATATAAAATGAAATGGAGAATAAAAGAAGGGAAAATTATGATTTTTTTTTTTGTTATTACTTACCATTGTACTACACCCACTGTGGTCAGGAAAATTATGATTTTTATTATTTTCACTTAATTTTTAATTTAGTAATTTTAATTTTAAAAAATTTACAATTAAGTACTTAGAGTGTAAAAATTTTTTAATTTAATCTTTTTCACTATATTTTCACTAACATTTTGTCATATTAGATTATCTATTTATAATTAATATAAATTCATATTGTTAAAATAGAAAAAAAATTAAATTATTAATAAACTTGTGAGAATAAAAATTAAATTAAATTATTTGTAAATATTACAAACTTAATTATAATTTTTAAATTAAAAAAAAAAAAAAAAAAAGAGGAGAAAAGTGGAAAACGCGGGATGTGGTCCCAGGGATGGTGATGATGAGGCTCGACAGTTACCTATTCGGAGAGACGGGTTTTTTTGTTTTTTGGCCAACGTAAGGGGGTGCGGTGAGGTCAGCTTCCACACTTCGATATTGGAGCAACCATTTTTCACGTGCTTCAATAAATCGGGTCCTATTAATTGGGAGTTTTAAATCATCTTTGATTTAGGGTTTAGAGTTTTGATATTTTAAGTTGAGGGAATGAGTGGAATTTGTATCACTGTCCCTACTAGTTCAGCGAAGTTGGTAAAAATTGGAGCACAAAAGGGCAAGAAAATATGGAAGTAGAGAATGGAAAGTTAACCATAGATAATAGAATGAAATAGGGTAAGGGGAGGAAGCGTCGTAGCAGAATGGCTTGGTGGGAGACTGGGAGTGGAGAGTGGAGAGACGGGAGACCATCGGAAACGGCAAAGCCTGGAGTCTGACACCCTTAAACTGCTCCTCCACCCATCACGTGCCATGGTGGTCCCTTCAGTACTCTTTCTTTAATGCCCTTCCACCAATGCTGCCCCACGTGACCCCCTCTCCCCTGCCACACCGACTCCTACCCCCCCCCCCCTCCCGCCTTTAAAACATATTAAAATATTAAAAAAATAATTTTTTATATAACTCTAATTTTTCAAAATTCTTCAATAATTAGAGGTGATCGAAGGATTTTTTTTCTCCTTTTATTACAATATGTCATTTAATCTCTTTATTTCCATTACTGCACCCAATTTTTCTATAGAAGACAAAGTATTTAACTACTTTTAGAGTTTTAGTGTCACTTGTATAATTAAAAAAAAAAAACTTGATAGACCTTTTACAACAAGAAAAATTAACTCGGCTGATAAAAACACTACCGTGATTTGCAAATACACGCAGGTTAGGGGGCAAAATAGGGATGCAACATTCAGCCGTGTGGTCACACTCGAACGTGTCAATTGCAGGCTCACCCTACGTGGCTCGTTATAGTCCCATTAATAGCAATGTCTGGTGTTCAACTGTCAAAGTCATGACGTAAGCTGATGATTACCTAGTCACTTTTGCATTACGTATGGATGACGGAAGAAATTTACAATAATATAAAAACATTTTTGCTAGCCCACATTTTTAATATTCATATATAAATATATTCATTTTAAATACCCTTTTAGTTATTTTTTTAATATTAATATACATTTCAATAAAACGCTTATTACCTCCCGGGGAAACGAATAAGGATTTTAAAATATTTAAAAAAGTAAAATAGTGTATAATTAATTATATTGCATAATTTAATTTAAAAAATAATATAATTATTTGTAATAATTACATACGTATTATAATATAATTAAAAAATTGATGTATTTATTATATTTTATTAAAAAACAGCATAATAAAAACATAAAAAGTTATATATAAATTTATTTTTAAAAAGATTCTTTACAGTATAAATCTACATAAGAAATCAGAGACACAAATGTCTCAAAGTTGCCATACTTCAGTTGAGTGCCATATATATAATTTGATCTTCTTTAGAATAAAAATAATAATATTCTTATATTATCAGAGTCTAAAAAAAATTTTGAAAAGTAGTAATAAAAGTATGAAATATTTTAGTTTGTCTGATATAAATAGAACGTTGCACAAAAAACAAGGGGAATGCGTTAAAATGAAACGGCTTTGACACGTTTCGACTATCTATACGTCTGTGTTCATCCGGAATCTCATACCTTTTTTTATTCAATGAAAGAGATTTAATTGTAGAATAGATTCTTTATATTTTTTTTATAAATTTTGAAATATTAGAGATAGAAAAAGGAAGAAAATGTACGGGGTCTTTTTTTAATCTATTGTTTTTATCTTTCGTTAATTACTTACAAAATTTTGGAGTAACTCCGACTGGATTTAATTGAGGCATGGACATGAAGACATAGGGAGGGGGAATGGGTGGGGTTTGAATTATTGAGAAAAGGTGGGAGGCTCAGGCTTTGGGCCATGCCTTAGATATGGTCCATGGTGTATGGGTACAGTTCTGAGTGTTCACAACACAATACCCTCCCTACCACATTAAGTCCGGGATATGTATTGTATCTAGCATGCCCTCCTCTTTGATCTTTTACTGCATAAGTCATCCATACTCCACGTGCTATCTCTTCTCACTTTACTTCTCCTAGCGCACATTAAATTCATTATGTTGTACATGCTTTCTCTAACTCTAACATTGGCCACTAATTTGAATATAGTGCAGTTGAAATTTAGCGGTATTTTGTTATTTTAAAGATAATTTTTTTGTGAAAAATTAATATATATTTTACGAAAAAAATAAAATAAAACAATATGAATACCTCAAATTTTAAAGGTACATAATCCAAATTGAAACAGCCATTGCACTAATTTTCTAATAGTGCATAATAGCCCCCTTCTCACTCGCCTCTGCACTTACGCCCACTGTTCTAATTTTTGTTGCCAAAACTTGTTTTCATATACTATTTGTATGTGAAGCGATTTCTATTAACTAATTTGTAAATATAAGTTTGCCCGCCCCAACAAAACAAAGTACCATATAAATTGGAATATAAATGGCACAATTCTTTTTCCAAGTTGGAAAACAAGGTCCCCAGCTATAGAAATTAACTTAAGGTAAATTTTTTGTGCAATTTTACAATTAGTTGTACAAATGTAATTATTATATAATATATTAAGAATAAGTTATATGATAATAACGTGTTTGTATAATAACCTAAAATAATTTGATATATTTATATTTTAATTTTATTATTTTTAGAATTTATTTATGAATTCAAATTTTTTTAAAATTTTTAATTTACTCCTACATTTTATTTTTTAATGATATATACAAAAATATTAATTTATAAATTTTGTAATTCACCCACATACTTTCTTTAGTTTTTCAATAACTCCAACAACTTCTTAAATTTATTTTTATTTTCAATTTATAAATTAATATTTTGTAAGGATATTAAAAAATAAAAAGTACATGGATAAATTGAACTTTTTTAAAAAAAAAAATTTAGATTTATAAACAAAATCTAAAAATATTAAAGTCAAAATACAAGTGATTACTTTACCACAATATAATTATAACAAAAATGACACTTTAATTTAATTCATCCCTCTTTCGTATGATTTTTCTAGAGAGCAGGGCAGTACAAAATCTGTATTAAAAAAATAATTAAAAAAAACTAGGAATACTCTTGATCACAAAAACCAAAGGTATGCCATTTTGTTTGTTTGTTTTTTTTTTTTTCGTCCCACTTTACAGTACTAAGAAAACCTCCAGAAACTCAAAGATTAGTTGAGTAATTCCGTTTAAAAATTAAAGATTTTTGGAGATAATCATCGGATATGGGCCTCAATCTATCTGTCTAGAACTCTTAGAACTCCTTGTTCACTTGCTAGAATTTTGCCTAAGGAAATGGAAATCTTGTTTGGTTGCACATTTGCCTTGGTAATTTCATTCTTGTGGGAATCTTGATTACGACATTTGAATGAATGGACAAACCCCACAATATGTGATGGAATGAAATACATTTCCAAGAATAAAGATGAAAATTACCATCCAACCCTCCCATTCTTTGTCTCTTTCTTTTTTCCTTGAATGATTGATACTTTTCTCTTCATCTCATTATAAAATTAAAAAAAATAATGAATATTTTAATAATAATAATAATAATTAATTTAATCATTAATTTTTTTGAAATCAATAATTAATTTATAACAAAAATAGAATTATTATTTTATTATAATAATATTTATAATAAAAATAATAATTAATTTTTATAAGGATATTATAGTTATTTGATTGATCTTTATTGTTTTTTTTTTTTAATATCGGTTTAGGATTTCATTTCTTTAAAATTCATTCTTATTTTTATTTTCATTATTTCTAACAGCCAAATAGATTCTATGTTATTGATAACTTACCTAATTTTAAAATACCCTATCTTTATTACTATTTTTTTGAAAAAAGAAGAAGCATGCACAATATTGGTTAATTACCTGTTAAAGAACTGGTGGAATGGGCCTCAGTGAATGATTACGAGGTTTTGATATAAACTTAATTACTGGCAATTATTAAATGGCTTAAAAGTCGACAAAAAAGTCGCATGTGTTTTCCACGTGCCTAGCCCAATTCTTCTTCCACCGTTTTCGGTACCTGCTCCTAACATAGCAAACTGACGTTGTGCTCCCTTCTATGTCTTCAATAAATATTAATCTTTATT
Organism: Delonix regia; assembly: GCA_037074485.1. Lineage (NCBI taxonomy): Eukaryota > Viridiplantae > Streptophyta > Magnoliopsida > Fabales > Fabaceae > Delonix > Delonix regia. The sequence goes on along the minus strand of CM073456.1, from coordinate 14,363,666 downwards.
TTTCCGAAAAAAAAGTAATAACAAAAGATTAATAATTTCACAATTTTATATAAATATGTATTAAAAAGAATAAGATAATTACATTCCATGTGGTGCATCCTGCATTTCTGCTTCTATTCTTAGACTTTTTGTAGTTCATGGTTAATTTGGGCCTAATTCGGCCCAAAATTAAAGATACCAGGAACCGAATACGAAAACCCGAAGGCGAAGATCATGTGTTCTGGTAAGTGCCTTTCGTCGTCCAGCTTGCTCATATTATTTGTGGTAGGCCATCCTTTCGGCTACTCCCCTGCTTCCGGCTTGATTTCTGTAATTTTTGTTCATCATTGAAGGTTTCGGTTCTAATTGGTAGGCCCTGATTATTGTTTTCTTTCTCATTTTTCAATTTTGTGATCATTATTTCATACTTTGATTAATAAGCTTTAGGTCTTGCGAAAAATTTATCATTCCATCTTATTTTTGCAACTTTTTCCTTTTAACTTGACTTTCGTCAGGTGCTGAATCTTTTTTTCTTGTTAATTTTGAATCATGTTTTAAACTTAGTTGTTTCAGTGAATAATGTTGTATCTCTGTGAATTATGTTTGCTTTTGTATTTCCGATATTGCATTTGGTTTAGTTACTCGCTCATAGTTTATGTTTTGGTTGTGTATTTGCTTTTATTTCTCTTCCAAAGAATTTTAATACGTGTGCTCTTATTTCTGTTTTGATTCCCCAATTCAAGAACCTAGGATCTTATTAGATTATGTTTTCAATTGGATTGGAGGTTGGGGTTGTGCACTCGCTTACGTGCAAGTTTAGGGGCGGAGGGTTTAAGTTAGTCTTATTGCTGTATAACAACCTTATGCGCAGTCTGTAGTTTGGAGATAATTGAATCCTTCAGTAGGCTCTATGCGGTTTAGTTCGGCTTAGATTTATTTTGGTTATCTTTTTTGGTTTTTCAGTGATCTTACATCTTATCATATGAGACATAGAATTAATATTCATAGTATATGCTTTGCCATGTTCTCATTTCCTCTGATACTGATCCCATATCTCATATCACTCATGTCCATTAATTCTATCATATCAGGAGACCTTAAGACTTTATATGATGAGTTGTGTACTTGTATTTGCCTTTGCCATTGACATCGCCAATACTTTTTTCCTTAATAGCATTGAATCCTTCACTTGGCTTATAAAAAGAATTATCTAGAAATTTGGATTTGACTTAAAATAAATATGTGCATAATATTGAATTTTAATTATTAACGGAGTTAAAATGCATTGTGGATCATGTTTAGTGAAATGGAGCTTACTGGGATTTCAGTCATAGACAACAGGGCATGTTGTCCTCAGATGAATCAGTGAGTACCTAAGTAATGGCTGACTTGCTAGGACATTAACTTGGGCTCAACTCAGTCAATTGTGATTTATTATGCTTTAATTAATTACTTTCCTAGGAAAAGGTTACTTCAGATTGATCAATCCTTCATAAAGCACTCCTCATTTGCACTTTCTTACTTCAGTCTAGGGCCTCTCTTGGGTGTAACTATTGTCATCTTTCTTTCCCCTTTTGGGATGGGGTCGTTGCCTTTAGCGGGCTGGGTCGCTAGGTGTCAGCAACGCTTTGTGATTAGGGCTGGAAATGAGCTGAGACTAGCTTGATTGAAGAGAGAGGGGTGCAGGACAAAATTATATGTTTTCTTATTACATATAATTTTCGTTCTAATTATTTCAGAGGTTTTATTGGGTTATTTTATGTAATCATAAGATAATTATGGTAGAACAAGGAGTCCTACTAGGATGCTATATGAATTAGGAAAGTCCTAAAACATAGTTTACTTGCCAATTAAGTTTTACACGCTTATGAGGCTTGCATGGTGTAAAACAGGGTCAAGTTATACTTTTAGTTATGCACATGATTGTTTCAAGAATTTTTTTTATATCCTTGCAAATTCTGAAGTTCTTACCTAGTGGATACTAGGTTGTTTGTTAGAGCGATATCCATTCCAGCCTATTCCTCTTGCACTTACATCCTATGTCTAAATTCAGAGGGGTAGATATATTTGCAGATTGAAATTTGTAAGTTATAGATAGAGGTAGAGGGAAACTGAGAGCGATTTTTCTAGTTAGAATTTTATTACTATTATGCAACAACACATGAGGCCATTTATTCTGCAGTCAGCTTTAAATGTGGTCACTTTAGAAGCTTTGCCTTCTTGGTATTGTTAGAGATTGCAGTTTACAAGATGCATTGCAATCACTAGGGTCACAGATTGTGGATTTGATCTATATGTATTATACATGAATCAGATATGTTTTATGTTAAAACTATAATTTGGTTGGATCTTTTTTTTTTTTCTTACACAGTATTATGTTAGATTAGCCAGTAGGTATATATTTATATCTTACTTAGGGACTTCTGCTTTAAGTTTATTTTGCATGCTTATGAAGGCAAAATTGGTATTCTTCAGGCTTCTCAATATAAGTTGGGTTTCAATTGATGAGATCACTCTGCTAGTGGTGAGTTCCGCTTGCAAAATGAGCAATTCATCCATTGACGACCACGTAAGGGATTCATTCTTGGTAATTACATCAATCACTTGTCATTAGACATTATTAGTTGTAAAAGATAAAATCTACTTGCAGGGTGAAGCAACTGTTGTGGGATTTGAAGTTCCAAAGTCACCTGATTCGAGTTACAACAATGCGTACCCTGGTAATGAAGATGAAACACGCGATCCACCTATGGTCCCTCCACATTTGCAGCACACTTTGCTAAGTTATCCAGCTAGTAGAGACTCTTCAGGTACACTTCCCCTGCCACAGAATGTGATCCTCAATCATCTTTATATCGAGAACAGTGAAGCCCCAAGATCTGTGGTAGCATTGGGATTTACTCAACGCTTCCGTTCTAAATATGTTACGGTTGTGCTTTACAAACCAGTCCAAAGAAGGGGGAATACAAGCATCTAATGTGCATATAGTGATTATTGCCCTTGACCAGTGTTGGTTTGTAATGATTCTGCGTTGAGATTAGATATTATAGACTAGATATCCCAGGTAGCAGGAGAAATATAATTATTGTCCCACAGCAGTTGAAGAACTTTAGGTCGTTTCAGGGTGCTCCATACATATTTATATGTTTATCCTATTTCGTGTTTTGTGTTATTGGTTTGAGCTTCCCAAGGGTTGCACTATATTAGTACAGTTTCATTTACTTCCTCTTGCTCCATTTTTTCACTCGTTTCCCATATGAAGTTTTTCTTTTAATATAGATAAACATAGGGCTTATGCATACATAACATGAAAGGAAAGTTCAACAGCACTTCCAACAATTACAGAAAATTCTGATTTTTTTCATGAGTTTATACGACAAGTTACTCATACATTAGTTTTGAAAATTGAAAAATGATAAAACTCTCCCTCTACCTATGGAGACTGAAAGAAATAGTGAGGATCACTCCCACAATAATTTTTCATTCTTTATTGTTGATTTTATATTCATTCGTTCTTCACTCTATAATTTTTATTAAGTTAATGCTTTCGAACTTGACCTACAAATATCCTTAGTCTTTTATAAATTTTTAGTTTTTTCCTTACTTATAAACTTGATAAATTGCTTCAGTATACGATTCTTCTTTAATTATCATTAGATTTTATCTTCTTTTCTACTAAATTAGTGATAATATTTATAGATGTTAACCGATGATATGAATTAAATGAAATGAGACCTATTTAAGATAAAATCCTCGTTTAATGTTGTGCATAGTGATGCATTATTAATACCTCTAACATGAATATAATATAGAGATGTAAGTCCTTGCATTTATGTTATAACTTTCAGATTCATATATAAAATGGTAACTCAAAACTGCAGGACTATTAGCCCTAAGAGGTTTTTAGATCTGTGTTATTGGTCTAATAACGTCACGTGTGTGGATATTACCCCTTTCATGGTATCAAAGCCTACCATGGAGAAGTACTTCCAAAACTAGACGAGTTAGAGAGTAAAAGAAACTATTTTTTTTATTATAGATTCTGAAATATCTATTTCAACTTTACTCATTCTTTTTTCCTTATCCATCCCTGACGTTTGTCTCCGAGCCAACATTCACAAATTGGATAACCTCATCGAAATTTCCTACAAAGACCTTCCATCCATACAACGCCTTGAAGACATTCATTTTCCCCTTATGAACCTATACCAACTTTGCACCCAAAATTGCTCTTAGACTCGTTCCATAAAAGACCTCATTTTCAAACCAAAAATCCTAATTAAAGAGTATGTCGACTATTCTAACCTCAACCATGTTGAACTCCCCTCCTGTACCACAGAATAGTATGTAAAGCTGAAAATTCCCCAGTAGTTCATCAACCACTAGATTGATCAAGGATATACTCATCTCCATGTCGGAGCCATTCAACTCTGCATCACCTATCATGGCCGCAAAGGTCTCTCAGTCACTGCAAGACTAGCTATCCTTGACACCAGCTACCTCATATACCAACAAGCCCTCATCGGTACAGTTCTGACTACCTAAATGCAGACACAGTTATTTTGACAATCTATCCAGATTTCAACCTCAAGCTTTCAAATCCTACTTTGAAAGGCAGATTACAGGTCTAGATCTAGATCACTAACGCTAAACAAGTCCTTAAAGTCGTTATGGCTACAATCCACCACCAAATGGATTTTTGTGTACAGAATCATGCCATGGATCTCCACCTCCCAAATCATACAGAGGATGCTCTTATGATAGTTGTTGAGAGACAAGATGTGCCCACAATTATACACATCCCCAAGCATATCTCTTGAGAAGACCTCCTCCAGCTCATGCCAACTGATTAGGTGACCAACTATGAATAGAGACATATTCATAGCAGACCTCTTGCAATTATCGAACCCCTGAAGCTTATTCGCCTTCCTAATGGACAGGTGAAACTAGTATATAAGAAGCCTGAAGAATCATCTTTTCAAGCACCTCAAGTTCCACCCTTCCTATAGCAAATCATAATGATCGACCTTGTTCTAGTCCAAGAAATTAAGAAACAGACCATTCTGGTCCATCACTTTGAGGCGAACAGCAAGCCCGTATATGTCTCTCATATCCATGATCACTTCATATAGGATGTAGCTCCTGAGATGTGTAAGCCAAGATGCTCCTGCTATGACTCTTTCTACTTTTCTGACAATGAAAACAGTGAGATCGATCTCTCTTCATATGATAGTGATTTTGAGGAACTTTCACGCGCCTACACTCGCAATACACTTGCAAAATATAATCGATGGATGAAAAGGCATGCTCCAAAGAAACAACAATTGATCAATGAAGAAGAGAAGAAGAAAAAGAAAACCTACTGTCCAACTCGTCCTCCCAGACCCCATCAAAAGGATCGAGATCTGGATTGGAAGCCATGGTTAGTCCTTAATCTTGCTACAGCTCCTTCTAGAGAAGAAATTCTCATTGAGCTTATGAAAAATGCAAGATGTTACATAGAACCATAGGAGACTATTGCATATGTGTCTCCTTACTTTGTTGAACCACCACTATCATTTTGTAAAGCAGAACCTATGGGATCTTCTCCAGCAAATCTCATTCCCTGCATAATGGTTTTTCCCCAATAACCATTGTATGACAATCTTTTTCCTCCTTTAGAACGTCATATAGATGAACACTGAGTTGTTTCTCGTCCCTAAGTCACTTCCTCCAAAATTTCAATCTCTGGAAGTCCTGAGCCAATTCTAAAAAAGTGTTGAACTGACATACCAAAAATGCATTTACGCAGATTAGGTTCTTAGAACCATTGATTCCAAATTAACCCATATGACTCAATTACACCAGCAGACATATAAAAAAGTAGATCATCTTTCTCAACAAGTTGAACAACTCTGTATGGAAACTTAGCAGAAAATCCAAACCTTGGACTCTGAACTTTGTAATTTTATCACTTACAACTATTTATTGAATAATAGCTCTAATTTGAATATAACATGGAGCTAATTAGATCTCTTTCATTTAATATATATTTATTGAATAATAGTTATAATAGTTTTTTTTATAAAAATATTATATGGTATAACTGACCTCACTAATTTCTTTGAGCTCCCGCCCCAATGTGACAGAGATATAGATGATCTTTAAAATAATTTAAAACCAGACTGTCTGTACGGAATGTACTCCACTCAGATTATTTTCGGGTTTTTCTGTTTAATTTTTTTTTTCAAGGGCAATATTATTTCCATATTATAATCATATCTGCCTGGCGTATTTTTTTTTTAAAAAAAGAAATTTGCCCATTTCATTATATGAAAAGCATGCATCCTCTACCTGATGACTGAGCAAAAATGTATATTTTTGCAATTGATTTGTTATTACTTTATGATAAATCACGTATTAAGTCAACGTCAGGCAACGTGGAAGATATTAGTCAAACAAAATTTTTAAAGTTGTCCCAACAAAATGCAACCCTAAGAGTAAGGATTTCTTAAAATTATTTTCTGGCATATCTCTTGCAAATTTATAAAAAAAAAAAAAAGGGAATAGATGAAAATTTAAAAACTTGATTATATTTATGTGCTTATTTCATTGTGTCACTTACTCTTTAATTTTTTTAAAAAAATTACGATAAATCATAATTTTTAAAAGATCCATACATCTTGAAAATATTTCAAATAAATAACACAGACAAAATAGTTTTATAATGTATTTTTTCTTTAATCTTTCACTCATCTCGACATGCATAACTTAATATTTTAAATCTGTAAATATCATCCGAAGCTTCTTGTTATTCATTTATATAAATCATTCCCATAAACTATGAGAAGTTGTTTATGATTAGGGTGCATATGACGTGATGGAAAATGGGTGGCAGCCTTGGGAGTGTGGACAAACTCATTTGACAAGTACCAAAGTAATACTAATATATGATCCGCTGCAAAATGTCAACGCTCATCCACGTAAATACCTGTTTTAAAAAAAATAAAAAATGAGAATAAATACAAGTTACCTTTTTTTTTTTGGCCAACGTATAAACAATACAAGTTATTTTTTTTGGCCAACATATAAATACAAGTTACTTAGAACGGCTGAATACAATTTTTTTGAAACGTTAGATGCAAAGAAAGAAAAAGAAAAAAACTCCAAAGTAAACTACAAGGTCGCTGAATGTATACATTGAAGTGAAAAACTAAAAGCTATAAATTTTTTCCTTGATAGAAAGGAAGTCTATGATCAAACTTGTGCAACAAAAGTGTCAAATCTACTTTTAAAAGATGTATATGGTATAATATTATAGAATTCATATTCTTTTATTCATGTTCTGGTATGCATTATATATTAATATGGAAAAAAATGAAGACAGACACACAAACCATTCATATGTATATATCTGCCAACATTCCTATCCATCTTTGTTCCTTTTAAATAAGCTTGATCAACACAAGTTCTTATAAAATAGAATAGCACTTATAAGATTCAAACAAGCGTCTATAGTATATATATATATATATACACACACACACAGTTGACATTTCTTCGCATCCAACTAATAGTAGCCACAAGCAAGAGGTTTTGAATAAGTGCGCAGCAAAAAATAATAAAGCAAAGAACTCTAAGGGCTCGTGAAAGGCTAAATTGTATTTATCAGAAAGGGTATCCGTAAACATCATCAACTGCTGCAAATTTCAATTACCAGAGAGAGAGAGACAGTTTGTGATTTGTTTATACTCCACAAATAGAAATAGATACACAGGTCTCTGACCTAATTATTTGAATTCTTTTTTGGGTTTACATGATTGACAATGATGTATAACTTTTTATGAATGATTTTTTAAAGAAAATATTAAAATATTGTAGCCGTGGATATATTAAAATTGATACATAAAGTTTTGGAAAAATTATTCTTTCAATCCTTATAATTTTATTTAATTTATAATATGATTCCTATAGTTTAAAAATTTGTAATTGGATCCTTAGAGTCTATAAATATTTTAATTTACTCCATATTGTTAATATATTCATTAAACTTTGCTAATGTAACTAAATTTAAACCATTTCAACACTCAAAATATGTATGATTTATGCTAATTAAAAATGAAAATTGATATTAAAGAAAAATTAACTCAGATTTGTGATAAAATATTGATAAAAATAAAATTTTAAATTATAGGGACTAAATTAAAAATTAATTGAATTTTTAAAACAAACTACTTCCAATCATTATAGTTTCATTTAATTTTTAATTTAATTCCTATAATTTCAAAAAAAAAATTTATAAATCTTTTAATTTAGTTCATACTGTTAAAATTCTGTTAATATTTTATTAAATTTTGATAATATAACTAATTGTATACTATTTTAATACTCTAAATATGTATGATTTATGTTAATAAAAAATAAAATTTGATATTGAAGTAAAATTAACTTACATATATGATAAAATATTGATAAAAATAAAATTTTAAATTATAGGGACTAACTTAAAATTAAGTAAAACTATAAGGACTAAAAATATAATTTTTTCTAAAGTTTTCAAATTTACATACCATTGACTATTATGTCTATTATTGTTCAATTAATTAAATTTAATATGTAGAATTTACATAATAATTGTTTATAATTCATCAATGGTTAAACAGAGACACTTTGCATAATTTATTAAATGGAGAGATTATTTTACTTTTTTATACTGACACTGCAATACATATAATCAATGAAATAAATCCTGCGCCACTAAAAATATTATTCTCATATGCTATATATAACTAATTTTGTTTAAAAATCACTAAGTGTCACATGAAACCCATCTATTTAAATTTGTTATATTTATATTCTCTGTATTTGAGATTTGAATCATTAAATTTTTATTCAATGGTACAAATTTAAATAAATATTAAATAATTTTTACATATTTTATAAAATGTAAACATTAAATTTTCATCTAATGGTCCATTAAAAATTAGAGACCATCCCTAAATATGCTGGATAGAAGATATTTTTTAAAATAAAAATTAAGTATTTTTTAAAACTAAGACATATTAATATTTTAAAATAATATTTTAAATCTTTTCTATTCAAAATGATATTGTGTTAAAGAAGAATAGATTGTAAGGTAGTAGGAGCAATTCAATCTTTTTTCTCTAATAAAATACTATTATGTATTTAAAAATATTTAAATATTAATATGTCTTTATTTAAAAAAAAATACTTAACTTTTATTTAAAACAATATTTTCTATATGGTACATCTAGGACATTGGTCCAACTGTTTCCTGCAATAAAGGAACCGTACGTTTACTGGAGGGGAGGAGAATCCTCCCCCAACATACTTAATTCTCATCTCTACCCTTAATATCTAATTTGGATGTCGTCATATTTTGTCAAAAATATAAAATTATATTTAATGATTATGAATAGTTAAATAAAAATTTAATAATTTAAATTTATATTAAAATTCACATGTGAGCATATATATATTTTATTTATAAATCTAAATTATTAAATTTTTATCTAATAATTTACAATAATCAAATATAATTTTATATTTTCGCCAAAACATATAAATCCAAATTGTTTCAATACCACCCACCCCAGAAACCCCCTTCCCGTTATCCTTCATTCACGCACTTCTCCCCAAAATTTTGCAATGGGTGTCGCATGGAACCATAAATTATATATATATATATATATAAAGATGCTTTGGGTGCCTCGTGGACAGTTTTACTGTAACACCCATTGAAATTTTTTTAAACATAGTATGATATAGTATGTGACAGCAATATTTCCTACAGCGCAGGATTCAGTTTATTAATTATTTTTATTGCAGTATTAGTATAAAAAAAGTCAGATTGTTTTACTGATCAAAGTCTCCATGCAATTGATTGACTTGCAAGTTGCTTTGTGATATTATATCTATAGTTCTCAACCAGGAGCGTTGGTCACTAAGAGGTAACTTGCAGTACCTTATTGCCAATGCCTTGTGCTTATATGTAACCACTAAAAAATTAGAAAAAAATATTTTCTTAAAATATTCTTATATATTTTGTAGCCATCGATCCATATATTAAAATTGATATATACGACGTTTTAAATTAAAATCATTGAGTAATATATCTATTGTTGTTCAATTTATCAAAATTAATTAATGTATATATATATATATATAACATTAAAATATTTATTATATATTTATAATTCATGGTTCAACTAATTAAAACAACATTTTAATTATATAAAATATAGAAACGCAAAAGTATGGAGGGATTATCTTGCTGATCAAAGCATATGTGTAGGATTGATTGACTTGACAATTGCTTTGTTATGATTTTAGTATAATTCTCAACTCTGAACGTTGGCCACGGGGAGGCAACTAGCAGGGCCTATTTGCCGTATTACTGTAATTATTATACCTAAGAATCCAATGATTCAAATCGCACGATAATCCAATTTCAAAGTGCTATTAAATTATCATAACCAACTTTCTCATTATCCGAGAGTCATCAATGAAGTCTCATATAAAAAAATAGTAGTTTCTGTTAATATATTCATGTAGTAATTTATTTAGTATTTTAATTTTAATAAAATTATTTTTTTAATAGTCTTCATTTTTTTAATAAATAATTTTATTGTGATTAATATACTAATATAAATAAATATGTTAGAATCAATTAATATGTTTTACCGTGTTGCACCTACTTCATATGCACAGAGACGCAAGACTAAGATAAGGAAATTTGCTTCTGTTTCCGTCCAAATTATTCCAAAAGCAAATCATGTCAGCGAATCTTCATGCATGTTAGTGACTTTTCTAAGTAAGCTTTAACTGATCTATATTCATCATGTTTACTAGAAATATGTATATATATACATCTACGCATTTATACACACACTATAAGATGAGTGAGAAGATGGTATATGCAAACTGTCTGCCAAAATAATGGACTATTTTATATGATTAAAAGCTGTGCTTGATTATTAGTGTTGGGGTTAGTAGTGGTGAAGCTTTAGGTAAATAGGTGGTAATTCGGTTACACAAATGAACAGCTAATTGCTGAAATACAGCATGCATGCGCGTAGTGAGACAGAGTGATAGATCAGGTAATTAATTAAAAATATAAGGTTCTGTGAATCTGTCTCGAGTGATCCTTTGGGATACACGACGAGGCTCTACACTGTTCATTACGCAGATGCGGCGAAACGGATTCTGTTCATATTACATTGTATAAGTATATTCAAATCCTTCTCTCACCCGTTGGGATTCCCACTGGCTCCTACTAGCCTTTTACATTGTCAACGCCTTCCTTACTATAAATACCTCCCTCCTCTCCTCCCTTTCACAACCCCAATACTTTTTCAAAGCTACTTCCTTCAGTTTCAATACCTCTTTCTCTTAGATCTCTTTTCCTACCCCAATGGAGATTGAGGGATTTCCAGGAAGCTCCATGCATGGAGTCACAGGTAGAGAACAAACCATGGTAGCCTCTGTGGCTTCCCCAATGGTCCCTTCTGACCACACTGCCAAATTCGCTCTTCCTGTTGATTCTGAACACAAAGCTAAAGTCTTTAAACTCTTCTCCTTTGCCAATCCCCACATGAGAACTTTCCACCTATCCTGGATTTCCTTCTTCACTTGCTTTGTCTCAACCTTCGCAGCTGCTCCTTTGGTTCCCATAATCCGTGACAACCTTAACCTCACCAAATCCGACATTGGGAATGCAGGGGTTGCCTCTGTGTCTGGCAGCATCTTCTCTAGGCTTGTGATGGGTGCAGTTTGTGACCTCTTAGGCCCACGTTATGGCTGTGCCTTCCTCATTATGCTTTCGGCACCGACTGTCTTCTGCATGTCGTTTGTAAACGATGCTGCTGGTTACACAGTGATACGGTTCATGATTGGGTTTTCATTGGCCACTTTCGTGTCGTGTCAGTACTGGATGAGTACTATGTTTAACAGTAAGATTGTAGGGCTTGCGAACGGGACGGCAGCTGGGTGGGGTAACATGGGAGGTGGGGCCACTCAGCTTATAATGCCATTGGTGTATGAAATAATCAAAAGAGCAGGTGCTACACCCTTTCTCGCCTGGAGAATTGCCTTCTTCGTCCCAGGTTGGATGCATATCATCATGGGAGTCCTCGTCTTGACGCTCGGCCAAGACTTGCCTGATGGTAACCTTGGTGCCTTGCAGAAGAAGGGTGATGTCGCTAAAGACAAGTTCACCAAGGTAACAACATATTATCTCTTCCTCAATTTGAAAATTAAAAAAACAAAAAAAGAAAGAAAAAATCTATACTTTACTATACTTTGTCCCTAAAAGATATATGCCTCAATTATTAACTCTTTGAATCTTAAAAATCTATATATGTTTGAGTTCTTAAAAGTTGTGGACTTGATATAAATTTGTCTTGTTTTTTACGAATAACGAGTAGCCAGCAATAAATCTTTAGGGACTAATTGATGCACTTTTAAAATTTAGTGATCAATTAATAGAGTCATTTTTTTTTTCAAGGATCAAATCGTACACTTGCTCTATGAAAAATAATGTCAAGTTCGAGTGATAATCTTAAGTTGTTGTTCGATTTTGTCTGTTTCAGGTGCTGTGGTATGCAATAACAAATTACAGGACATGGATTTTTGCTCTGCTATACGGCTACTCTATGGGAGTAGAATTAACCACTGATAATGTCATTGCTGAGTATTTCTATGATAGGTCAGCTAGCTCAACTCTAGTAATTATCTATGATCTCAATAATTTCAGATACTTTTAATCTTCCTTGTATATTGAACTAATGTATATGAAAGTGCAGGTTTGATCTGAAGCTGCACACTGCTGGAATCATTGCTGCTTCATTCGGAATGGCTAACTTCATTGCTCGACCCTTCGGCGGATATACATCTGATCTGGCTGCTCGCTTGTTTGGGATGAGAGGAAGGCTTTGGACCCTCTGGATTCTTCAAACCTTAGGAGGTGCTTTCTGCATATGGCTTGGGCGTGCCAATTCTCTTCCTGTTGCTGTCTTAGCCATGATTCTGTTCTCTGTCGGAGCTCAAGCAGCTTGTGGTGCAACTTTTGGCATCATCCCCTTCATCTCAAGGCGTTCTCTTGGCATCATATCGGGACTAACCGGTGCGGGTGGCAACTTCGGGTCGGGCCTGACCCAGTTGATCTTCTTCTCAACCTCAAGATACTCCACTTCTACGGGTCTGTCCTTGATGGGGCTTATGATTGTGTGTTGCACTCTTCCCGTGACTCTCGTACACTTCCCACAGTGGGGTGGCATGTTCTTTCCACCTTCTAAAGACGTTAACAAATCTACGGAAGAGTACTATTACGCATCTGAATGGAACGAAGAGGAGAGGGAGAAGGGTTTGCACCAGCAGAGTCTCAAGTTTGCAGAGAACAGCCGCTCTGAGAGAGGCAAGCGTGTTGGTTCTGCTCCTACACCACCAAATACAACTCCCACCCATAACGTTTAGCTCAAAAATACTGCTTCATATACGTATCGCGTGTCTGTACATTGAGACAGTAAGAATTCACTAAAGTGAATATGTTACATATATGTAACATCACTTTGAAGGATGTTATTGGCTCAAGGTATATACAATCACGTAATATAATATATACATAACTCAGAATTTCTTTTCTGTAGCTTTACTCTTTTGTCCAGGTCATACTTGGATGAGGTGGCTTCATTTTAAGAAAAGTTCAAGGTTGAACTTGAACTAGAGCTTTAAAATCACCCCCCAATAATGAGCAACCATGTATATATAGTGGATGCTCTATTTCATTTAAGTGGATGCTTCTCGCTGTAATGTCCTTTTTTTAAATATATCATAATGTAGACATGGAATATTCTGGCTTGTTTGGGCAATTGGCATTCATACATATGTATATACAATAACTGATGGGCTATACAATAAGGGATTTGGGTTCATATGTATATACAAACCTGCATGATTTGCTGCATCCATCCTAGTGCTTTGAATAAAAGTATATTCACAGGATTCTTAGCGTTGGTTACTGCTGGTATCTGAATGTCAATGCGCGCGGATCTCGATGATGAGTATTATATGAGTGCTCACTAGATGTTATTACGTAATTGGGTGGAATCATTAGATTTTGATTAATAAATGCTCAATTATTGAGGAGTGCTTCTTAAAAATGGGCTCTTTCCAAGAAACATAGAATATACGAAGTCAAATGCATATTCTGGAAATGATGACGAAACAGAAAGGTGGGAGTAGTTTATTATATTATGTAGTTTTTGTTTGCGTGTGAAGTTGAATACGGTGGTGGTGCTCAAGTTGCACAGCAGTAGGCAGTAGCACCATGCTTCCCAGTCATCTTGGCACGTCTGCTTCTAAAAATAGCTCCATCAATCAACTACTATCTGTCGTTTGCTGTACGCTACTTGCCGTTTTACTGGATTCCAACTTCTCTGGATAAAGATGATAATATAATAATATTATTTGTGATATTTGACAATGTGGAGAGAGAGACAAATAAAGCAAAGTTTGGTAGTGAGTAGCGCGGTTTGTTGAGAAGAGAACGAGAATGAAAATTTGAATGAAATAAAATGAAAAAAAAAAAGTTTTGATGTCAAAATAAATTTGATATGTTAGGAATAAAAAAGAAAATAAAGTTGTAACAATTTGTTTGATATGGTGAAGATAATAATGGAATGAGAATGATAATAGGATAAAAAGATTGAAATATCCTTATATCAAAAGATTTAATTAATATGATTAAAAATTATTTTTAAGGTAGTCTTAATAAATAAATATTAAATTATTTATAATAAATATTAATAAATAATTTTATAATTTTTATTATGTAATAAATGTTTCAAAAATATTAAAATATTTATATTATTTAAAATAAAATATTTTTTTTAATTTTTAAAGAGAAATAGAAAAACTTCTGTGCTAAAAATAATAGTTGACTGCTACTTTTTTAAGGAACCCACTACACCATGGCACACTGGAAAAAAAACGTGGAACCCAAATGCAATTTTATGAAGACAAAATGAAGGGGGCAAAACAGTTTAAACAAGATCATTCCTAGTAATGCTTGAGCTTTCCATCCAATATTGGAAGGAAAGCATATTGGTACTGTAGAATAGAATAGTGGATGGAGAGCCTTCTAATTGTACCAAACTTTGGTTTTTTGGTGTGAAGGAGATGCTTCGCCAGGAAAGAGAAAAAGGTGACAAAATATGAGTTCAGATAATTAACTCTACAACAAATTTGTTGTACGGCTTTTATTTGAATAAATATATTTTTCATTTTATTTTGTTAATTTTTTAAAAATATTGGATCACCCGTGCACATTAACTCGCCGTACAGTGGGTGATCCGCTTTGGACAAAAAACTAGATGCAAGTGTTTGATACGAAGTACGGATTAGGTCCACACCATTCATTTTGTTTTGTTTTTATTTTTCTTTTGTTTATTAAATTTTTATTATGGGATCAAAGGCTGCCTTTGATCCCATTTGCTTGAAACATTGGATGGCGGATTCCAAATGAGAATACTCTCCCGTCCGTTTGGAAGTGAACGCCTTCAATCAACCAAAGGAAAGGTACGGCTTTCCTTATGAGATGCAATTGAAATTATGGAATTGCCCTTGACTTTTGCCTCTGCGGCTCTGCCCGTTTCTGCTGCCAAAGTGATGGCCCTCTCATTTCTTCAAAAGGCCCAGGTGAAGGATTGATTAACACCATTCTCATATAAGATATCTTGCACTTCGTGAATGTGGCACTAAATAAACTTCATATATTTAAGAGATGGTGGTATTTTAAGATATATAATAACACAGTTTATCTTCTTTCAAATAAAAGTTTAATATTTCTTGAAATATTTATTATATGATAAAAAATTACATAATTATTTATTAATATTTATTATAAATAATTTAATATTTTTTTATTAAAGACTATTCTAAAATTAATTTTTAAAAATATTAATTTAATATGTTCGATATGAGAGTATTTTAATTTTTTTGTCTCATTATTATTTTCATTCCATCGTTATTTTTATTATACTAAAACAAATTTTATAATTCCATTCTTCTTTCTATTCTCAACATATTAAATAAGTTTTTATATCAAAATTTTTTTAATCTATTCTATTTCTTTTCCATTCTCTTTCATATTCTGATTCCTAACAACTTTCCTTTGCGTACTAAAAGGTCAATATTGTAGCTTTCCTTCACCCATTCCTTCTCCCTACTTTCTATCTTACCAAACATGGCCTTAGTGTCTTGGACACTAGATGAACTCGTTTTCATGATAAGCGCAACCAAGCACGACGAAGACTTAAATATAAAAGAATTTAAGTATTATATATGTTTTGTATATATAAAATTTTAAGCTCATTGGAAAAAATAAATTAGCCAAGACAAATAAAAATGCAGGTAAATTTAATAAAATTTGAATTTTAGATAAAAATTTAATAATTCAAATTTTAAAAAGTGGTTAGGCTAATCAATGCTCTTAGGACACTACATGAGGAGTATTGGTTATAGATAACAATAATTAATATTTTTTGACTATTTTTTATTACATCTAATTAATGATTTCTTTAATTTTACTTTTATAACAATATTACCTTTTATCTTTTTTAATACAGATATATGAAGATATGAAAATTCATTAAAAAAATTGATTATTAATTTTTAAAAATAAAATAAATACTTAAACTGTAAACTTTCTCAGTAAAACAGATCAAATTAATTATTATCAAAATAATTTGAATTGTTTTACGGAAACGTGCATCTTATATTGCATTGGGCTTTTTCATTAACGGATAGAAACACCAATTAGTCTACCATTTTTTTTCATGATAGGAAGAAAGATAAGGAGATGACTTCATGTACTCTAATTTTTCTTTTTTTTATTCCAATTCAAGAGCACTATCAAAATATTTCAAAGATGGGTTACTTTTGGCTTACTTATGCTCTTGAAAAAGATAAAAGTTAAAATTGTAATAAAAATAAAATCAAAGAAATTATTAATTAAATATAATAAAAATAGTAAAAAAAATATTAATTATTGTTATTAGTGGGTATACTAAATGCTTCTTAATTAACACACTAACAATATTAGTCAGCAAAATTTTGTTATAAAAATCTGAATTAATAAATAAAAATCTAATGACTTCCATCTCCTCAAATTCAGATTCCAGACGTAGAGAATAACCTATAATTCTTTTTTGAGGTACCTTGAGGATGGTTTGAGAATGTTTCAACTCAGAATTATTGAGTGAATTGCACTAGAAAGTGAGAACAGCTGATAAGAAATTAAAGGACACAAAAGTGATGGATGAGCTAAGATTAATGATGCAGCATTAATTCTGGCGAAATATTTGGGGGTTTGATGTCATTGAAAACGGGGAAAAAGAAGCATGTATTTATCTATCTACCTTGCTTGTAATTGCAGAAACCTTCCCCCATAAAGATTGTAATGAATTGCAACGGTGCTTCCACCGAATTGATTAGGCCATATGACACCATTGAATTTTCTTAATTTCTTTTCTTTCAATTTTTATTAATTTTAGAGAGAAAGATATGCAACCCATACACGAGTTATCTTCTTCTTCTTCTCTCCTTCTCTAATTAAAATAAACAAATTGAGATCATCCAATTCGTATATAAATAGTACTACTGTGTCATCATCTCATCAGATTAATGAGATGGACAGAAAGATTAATGACGAAGCATAATAATACGAAGAAATTAACGGATAGACACAGAATCCTCGCCTGTCCCATGCTTTTTTTTTTTTTTTTTTTTTTCAATTTTTAATTTTGTGCCAATTAGTATGCAATCCTTATATCCTAGTTTTACATTGAGAAAATGGGAATCTTTTTTTAAATAAAGTAAAAGGTAAGACAATGTTTTCAATATCAACGATCGAGACGAGATTTGTGTCATGGGAAAGAGAGAAAATTTTTTGAGTTCATATGAATACATTCGATTCACTAATATTTGATCACTATAACTGGAAGCAAAAGTTGTGTGAAATTAAGCACGAGTGAATCGAATTGGAAAAATGAACCCCTTTTTTAAGTTTAAGGATTCACTAAACGAAAACAAAACCTGAGTGGAATTTTAAAGACAGAAGATGAATCTTTGGGACAAATAAATTGAGTAAAATTTTTTTTTAGTCTCTCATTTATTACAAAATGATCATTTTAATCATTCACTCATTATAATTGTAATGTTAAAAATGGTCAATGTCACACTTGATCTCCATTTATATATATATATATATAAAAGATTTAGTCTTCTAGATTTAGAGTTTAAAGTTTGTAGATGGAGAAAGTTTGATATCTTTTTAAAAAGTGAATAATTAAATATAATATTTTCTAATGAATTAAGAATTATTTTAGATATTATAAGAAGTAAAAGGCTAAAATAATAATTTTGTAATAAGTAAGTGAACAAAAAAGGTATTTTTCTCCAAATAAATATAATTATTCTAAATAGTTTTTTCAAAAAAATATTTTTCTTTCATTTACATTGTTATTGCTTTATTCAAGAACTTTTCCTCAACTTACACCTCTCATAGGAATAATTAATAGGAACACTTATCCTATTTGAATTTGATACTGTTATGCCAATTTTGTAATTTCCAGCTTCTAAGCCTTTTAGTTTGTAGCGAGAGAACCATAAATTTAAATGGGATGAGCATAGTTTTAAAATTTTGTACCTAAATAATATAAATTAACATTGCTCATTTTGGTCATTTAACATACGTAAAGAAAGAAATAATGTTGAATTAATTTTATGAAATAAATTAAAATATTGTGGATTGACATTAATTTATTATTAGGTCAATTCATTGGCTTAATCGATTAATTAAGCAACTAAATTTTAACATAAACCAGGAATGGATTGGGCCTAAGTTATTTGTGGATAATCAGTGATAGGTTGGATTACCTATAAGCCTATTGGGTAGAGGCCCAAACTTGTAGCCCAATTTAAAAGGAATATTCTATAAGCATATTTAATTTAAAATTTGATCTGAATGTGAAGTAACTTCCCACATTTTTAAGACTTATCATAATAATTTTTTTGGCTTATTAAAACTCCTCTGTGCGTTACTTTCACTTTAACATACAAAAAGATTTAGGCAAAGCAGATTGCTCTCTCTACTTGAATTATTATGGCTGCATTGGGTGCTTATCAGGTGAGTACAATTTTTTTTTGTTATTGTTTTATTCATTTATCTCCCGCTATGATATGAAATTTTATTCCTTCAATTAGTATTAGAGCTTAGGTTGGTCTTCTTATCATTTGTATGATAGATCCCAATCAATATTTGGGGCTTTATTAAGGTTTAGAAATTTTTTAAAGTTTTTGCCCTTTCAAAATTTCTCTTATGATGAAACAAATAAACCCTTTGTGGTGTCTTTGACCCTTTTTTTCTCGTCACTGCCACCAATGACCACTGTTGCTGGCGACACTCCTCAGTGGAAAGACATCAGTAACCCACATCACCAGCACCCCTTAGTTGGAAACGCCAGCCTCGCCTCTTTCATCATGGTATACACATGAATCCAAAGCCTTCATTTGTTTTTCTAAATATGCTGTGAAAAAAATCCTCATTACTTTTAATCAAAATTCGTCCCAAATTTTAGGTTAATTGCCAAAATTGTTTGAGGGGATTGATAGATCATTAAAAAAAACGAACAAAATGGTACTAATATTTTTTCCTGAGGTTTCGTATTTTGCTGGGTTGGGTTTTGGGTTTGAAACCGGGTCAGGTTGAACTGTTTTGAGGTTGAAGAAGATGAATAGTTAAGTAGAGCAAAGCCCACACACACCACTGACACGTGCGCCTCACACGCCAGTCATCTGATCTCCAAAATTTTGTAGTTTTGCTCCACTCACCTTTTCTTATTTTTTGGTGATTTTTTAAGAATTTTTTAGGTTCTAAAATAGGAGTTTTGAAATTTCTTTTTAGAGCTTCAAAACAGTATGTAACTAAGATGTTTTGACTTGACACATTTTTGTACTGATTAGATGTAGTGAGAAACATAATATTAAGTTTACTCTCCCTGTTGAGGTCTGAATAAATTATTATGAATTTATTTTGCATAATTAGTTAATTTCATTTCTATTTTATGTTGTGAAATTAATCGATGAATAAGAAAGGTATTCCATCTAGTGGTTAAGTGTCCACCTATCGTGGGTCTAGCCATTATGGTATCAAGTTTAAGGCTCTCCTATTAAAGTAATTATAATTCATGACACTTAATTATTGATATGTACTTTTAAATAATTATTAGGGGTAAAATTAGTCACCAAGTAAGGTTTGAAGAGTTTTATTTATATTTATAATGGACATACCCTATCCCGACTGCTAATTTGGCTAAATTGCTCAACCGCTATAATTCATGTCACTTATGATAAATGAGTATGTTGCCTAAAAGGTTTTAAACAATTAGGACAATAATTTCCATAACTAAATTCACTAAATCCACACGAAAATTGATACCAGAATTAAATTCAGTATTATACTAAATTTGTAAAGGCAAAACTTTTAATACAAATGGAATTTTTGGGCTTATAATACCATTATAGAAAGCTCATTAAGAGCCCAATGGCTAAATGAATTGTTGAAGGCGATTCAGTCCAGTTTTTGGCCAAATTCTATTGTTTTCATTAACTTTGAGACTTTTAAATTCGAGCAACTTGTTTTGGCCTTCATATAAAATGCTAATGATGATTGTTTGAAGTCAATATTAGCTTTAAGAGTGGTAATTATACAAAGTCAAATATTGTTTGTTTGGATATTTTTTAATTTAAATAAAATTATAGATGAAAAAGTATGATTAGTTTTATATTCTTAGCAATCAATCGTGCATCATTTGATACATCAAAAAATCCATAAGTGTTGGTTTTTCCTTGCTTTTAGGCATGATTAAGTGATTTTACTTATTGTGAAGACCACATGGAAAAATTAGTACATTGCAATTGTGATCTCACTTATCGTAAGGCCAATTGTACGAGTGTTTGTTGGTTAATTTAATTGAGGCATCCATATCAAATTGATATTGTATAATTGTTGCTTGGTAAATTGCATTGGCAGTGGATATACCCTATGATATAACACTGACAAATATGATATTATTGAGGTTCAATTGAATTAATGTCTTAATATTTTTTGTACCCTATTGGTATAGAGATGTTAGAGACATTTGGTTGTATAAATTTTTATTTTTGTTTGAATAATGAATTTTCTTAGTTTGTTATAATTTGATACCCTTAGGTAGGATTATATCAGATTATAACAAACAATCTTATTAATATAGTTGAATAAGTTTAGCCTTTTTTAAGAAACTTTATTTTATAATTATGTGCAAACATATAATACATGTTTCCTAATTTCATTACATCAGCTTTTGTTAACAGTAACTATCAGTAGTGAAAACTCTCAGTGGAACAAACTATAATAATTTAAGAAAGTCCTTAAAATTTGTTTTAGCAAAATTGATGGCCCCTGACCCTGGGTTGAATACACCTATTAGACTTAGCAACAACTATATTGTCTTGGAAAGCCTTTTTGGAGTTGTGACAGCACTAAATTTGAATGTGTGTGTGAGAGTGTGAGAATACATTAATAGGAAAAACAATGGAATATATGAAGGCCACTCAGAAATAGTTTAAGCAACTTGTTAAGGCTTAAGAAAGGTCATGACCTCTTCCAATTTGATAACACTTGATTTAAAGGAGTGCTTAGTGTTAGAAAAAATAAAAATAAATAAATAAATACATATTGAAACTCAAGTAAATATTGTTTAAAACCTTCAATCATGTCCTAGGAAATAAAACCCCACATATAATTATGGTGATTGTATTAAGGTAAAGGAAATTGATTGTTCTTAAATCTTTCGTTAATGTCAATTATAGGACACTTTTTGAATGATTATGAAGTTAATTGGACTCTTAATGACAGATCAACAAAGCTCAGTGGATGGTTTTATCATGGATTGAGTACATGATGTGCAAATTAAATGATCAATCTTGAGTTGAAACAACTTTTGGGAAATATTATCTCAAGTTTGACAAGGTTATATGTAGTCACATTTTTGTTTTTGTAATGTATGTTAAATGACATAGTATTAACTTGAAGTGACATCAACCTTTTTGTGATGTTAATCTCTTAGCGTTAACCCAACATGATAAATTCGAGTAAGACCTCTTGTGTTCTTGGAATACAATTTCGTTATGATAGGTCTCTCATCTTTCATTTTATCTCAAAGAAATCTTGTTGATTGAGCGCTCATAGAATTAAGAATGCATTCTTATTTCTTTTGTGGTACACCTATACAGAGGTCATTTAAACCTCTTAGGTCTTTAATGTAACAAAGAAAGAACTAAGATAGAAAGAAATTTTCATTTGCTTCCTCTGTTGGCAGCTTGGTGCATGCTCAAGTAGACACTTGAAGCTGCCTTAACTTGCGTATACATATACATGATGTTTTGGAGGATTTGTTTCATTTGAAAGTATCATGTAAATACTTACAACTACCTTAACATTTGTATACATATTTATGATATTTGAAGGAGTTGTTTAAGAAGTGTCAATTAGACACTTACGACAACCTCATATATATGAGTGAAAAGTGTGTCGCTTGTTTTGTGATGGTCATTTGTTAGGGAACGTGGTTAAAGAAATGAACTTTTATTGTGCACATATTTTGAGCCTTTACCACTTTTATTGCAACAATTGCTTTGTTATGTGTTTCTTTAAAAAATTACAAGAATTTTATTGTATCAAATATTTTGATTTTTAATTCTTGTTCGTTGGATAAAGAATATTAGTGAATCTCATACTCATATTGAACATTTAGTGATCTATTTACCAAAAACTTACCTATCAGAGTTTTGAAAACTTATTACTTTTGGGTATTTTTGAAAAAAATTTTGATGTCTTAGTTTAGTTGGAGTCTGACTTATGTTCTTGAGGGACACTTTAATATATTTTGACATCTATAACGTTTGTTTCCCTATCAGATTTAATGTTCTTAGTTGTGTCAAAATTTTAGATATAATTCAAAATTGAAACTTTGCTGACATTTATAGCATTGTTTTCTTATCACATATAATGTTCTTGATTCATTGTTATATTTATGCATTTTCTCTTTATATTTGACTCATATGATTTACATCCTTGGTGAACATTTGCTTACGAATCAGTTGACCAAAGGCTACCCATAGGAGCTCATATGTGTCTTGTTCAAATCCTTGATGTTACCTTGGTATAGTAAAAGTACGAGTTGAATCTTTAAGGGACTTTTGTGATATAATTTGACATTTTAAATATTCATTCATTTTAGACATCGACCTCACGTTATAATTATATTATTTGTTTCCTTATCATATTCAATGATATTTCGATGTTTTATTTCTGAACTTTGTATGACTTTTATGTATCTTTTAGTTGCTTAATGTTGATTGATATTTGTTTAACAAGTCATCTAATAATCAATTAATGTTATCTATGTGGGAGATTGTTGAATTAATTTTATGAAATAAATTAAAATATTGTTGACATTAATTTATTATTAGGTCAATTCATTGGCTTAATTAATTAATTAAGCAACTAAATTTTGACATAAACCAAGAATGGATTAGGTTTGAATTATTTATGGGTAATCAGTGATAGATTGGACTACTCACAAACTCATTAGGTAAAAGCCCTAACCTAAGCCTAAATTTTGTCGGTAATTATTCTATCATATTACTAGCTAAGAGGATAAAAAAAAAATTCTATAAGCATATTTAATTTAAAATCTAAGTAGTTGAGAAATGACAAGTTACTATTTTAAATAATTTGAATATTTTATTTATTACATACGAACAAGTACTCTGAACGATAGTTTCCCACATTCTCAAGACTTATCAAAATAACTTTTTTGGCTTATTAAAACTTGTTACTCTCATTTTAACGTAAGAAAAGATTTGGACAAAGCAAGCTGTTCAACTTAAATTATTATGACAACATTGGGTAATTCATCATGTAAGTACAATTTTATTATAATTGTTTTACACATTTATCTCCCACTATGATATGAAATTTTATTCCTTCAATAAATAAATGAAGCTGAAGCCTGAAGATGTTTTACATTTTGGTCATTTAACATGGGTATATTAAATCCCGCCGCAAGGTGACAAAATCTCGATTGTTGCTGTTAAGGGAGTTTCTCGTAGAATTTAGAAAATATAAACACATAATTAAAGATAATACACAATAAAACAAAAGAAAATTTATTCTGTTCTTATGCTTTTGTCCACATTTTTAATTTGATTTCTATAATTTTATAAATTAATTCTTATATTTTTCATATAATTAAACTTTAATCCTGATTTCTAAATCCATCATAACATTTAAAAATTGTAATGAATGATTTGAAAAAAAAAAATTATAAAGACCAACTTAAAATTCAAATAAATAATTATAGGGATCAAATGTATATTAAAAAAAAATATTTATATCTCTAACCAAAGCATCTGAGTATTTAAACATCGCCGTTGTGACAGATTTAAATGTCAAGAACCAAATCTTAAATGTTTGAAAAAGAGTATAACATCATTTTGGTCCCTCATATTTTAGTTTAGTTTTAAGTTAGTCCCTTACTTTGAGTTCAGACTTAATTTGGTCTCTCATTGATTTTTAATTTTAATTTTATTCTTTACTTATGAGTTTAGTTTTAATTTAGTTGCTCACTAATATTAATATTAAATATTCAGTTCAAATTTAGTTGATATTGAAAAACTAAATATATTAATTTTTATATTAGTAAGAAATCAAATTAAAATTAAACTAATAAAAAAAGACTAAATTGAAATTAAAAAAATTAAAACTCAATTGATAAGTAAAAATTTAAATTAAAACTCAACTAATAAGCAAGAGAATAAAATAATATTTTAGTCTCTTGAAAAATATAAGATTAATTTTAAAAAATTTATAAGGAATAAATTTATAATGCTCTCAAAAAAAAATTGCAATGGCCAACAAATACAGTGTTGCCACATGGCAGAAGAAATGCTAGATTGGTCCACCTGTGGCTGTGGTATCTCAGGTGGAGCTCCGAACAGCGAGGACTTTCACGTGAGGAAAGTAAATTTCGGATCTGAAATTGAATCATCTGATGCCTCCTCTGCCGTCTCTCGGTAATTTCTCATTCGTAATCAATACTTATAACGAGCCCATTACTATAGCACCCGATTTCGCCATAAATATATATAGCTTCGAACCAAGCATTTGAAATTCCATCTCACCCAACCACCCCTAACCTGGAAACCCAATCCTCCCTCTTTCACCGCTTCCTTTGGTGTCTCCATTTATTGCATTTCCAAATCATAAATGTTCAAGTGTGTTTTTTTTATCCCCTTCCAAACAAAGTCGTTAGGCAGTGTATAAGGTTCTGTGAATACCTCTGCTACCTTCTCTATTCCATTCCTTTTTAGTTTTCCCTAATTATGATTGTCAGTAGTTACACCGCAAGCCGCACCCAATATGTGTATTCAATTCCATCACCAAACTTCACCAATTGCTCCTCCATTTTTCATACAATTTCTCACATTGCATTTTGATTCGGTCTGCAAGTCACCTATTCACATCTTCCTTCTTTTTAATGAAATTATTAATATTATAAGTATATGTTTAAAGAAAGAATCCGTGTCTAAAAAGAATAGTTCAATTTAGACTTATAATTACATTTTTAAGCAAAGATTCACGATGGAAGACTATATCATATATCTTACTATTCAATTGGATGAATAACCTATCATTTTCAAACTAAGAGCACAATAGTTAAAGTTCTTTTCAAATTAACATCTCTAAAAATAAAACCATTATGATTTTCTAAACATTAAGTAATCACTACCATAGTAATTAGAATATTAGATATTGAATCTTCTTGTTGAATGTCATCTATACTCACTTTGGTTTTTTCACCCCAATTAATAAATGCATATTAATATAGCTACTTAGTGGGTGGGTTGCTCTAAGTATTAAGAGTGCACAATTTGTGGATGGGGGCAAAGCTGCCACCCCAAAGCAACATTGATGAGGCTTATTTTCCATTGTCACCAAATGATTTAATGGGATGTTTAAAGACTATGGTGAAAATCATAATAAATCTTTAATTCTAATAACGACAGATCAACAGCCACAAAGGGAAGCGCAAGAAACTCATAACTAGATTTGATGTATTCTTCAATGTTCTTTAAATGAGCTCGCTCCCCAATTGCTCGACAATGTCTCATTTATGATTATTCACAACTCTAAGAAAGGAGGCTGTTAGATTTTATCATTTACCCCTTCTTTTCATGAGCATATTACTGTGGAAGATGCGGTTACTGAAGGTACGAAGAAGATATTACTTAGATTTGGGGGGTAAACTACAGAATAGAGTTGAATTAGTGCAATGACATGAACTCACGAGCTTCCTCACTTGCTGCTCAGACTAAAAGAGCACCCACCTCACCGACTCACCACCACCACAACCCCTAAGTAATGGCGTGCTAGCAATTAGCTGTGCATATCTGCCTTCAACATCCATTCACGAGCCTATTTAAGGCACTTATTTTCAAGCCTCTTTACAAAAATCTAGCATAGAGGCCTCTTATAAAAGTACCCTCCTTCATAGACTCCAACCATAGGGAAGAAGATCAGCCAGTCTAAATGTCTACTACACGTTTCTCCCTTTTGGCCCTTTATCTTCTCCTTTCTCTAAATTCTCTGCACATAACCATGGGTGGACGAATCATTCCCCCTAGTGCTCCAAGTACAGTTACAAGACCTCTAGTTTCATCAGAAGCTGAGACTTATGTGAAGCCACGGTTGGATCACAAAGAGACAGTCTTCCAAGGCAGAGAAGTGAAGGATTGCTTACCAAAAGGGTTTAGGCATAACTCAGCTCCAAGCAGATTCGTGAACTACAAGACACTAAGCTCTGGAGACTGTTCTGGAATGCATTCCAAGAAACCTTGAGTCCCCTCAACCTCTGGTTGCTTAAGGGAGACTTGACTTCTTTGTATATGGTTGAGAAAATCATTGTATTATGTATGTCTTTTTCTCTGCTTTTCTATTTGTGATAGATATATCTTATATCACCAATCACAGTTTTGAAGGATTGCTGTTATGTGTGTAGCTAATGCAGGAGACGTTAGCCAAAGAGATGATATATATTTGATTGTTTGAAGCCATCGGCACAGATTGGGTGGAAGATTGTGATAGCATTATGTTATGCATGTAATTCCTTCTAAGTCACGAACTAGTAAATTGTAATCAGCTAAGGAAAAAACCAAAGTATCAGTACAGTCAATCTAAATAAGATATGTGTACTTGAGTTTCGTAATATGGAGTCCACGATTTTGTGATGGGTGGATAGCTCACTGTTCACTTTTTGCTGCCATTGGTTTGCTCTAAGTTTTCCTGCTACGTTTGTCTCTTGTCTCTCTAGTTGAAACATTCTGATTCATCAGAAAACAGATACACAGAACAAAACCAATGGCAAATATACATAGAATAACTCTGTTCCCTAATACAACAAATCTCAGTAAGTTTAATTTCTTATCCTGGCGTATAGCCAAGTTGTGTTTGACTATTTGCCAAATCAAATTTTGATGCCCTTTTCAGATTAGCAGGTCCCTACAAAGTTCCAGTCGCCAGTACGTGCCTTTTCACTAACCTGGATCCCCTGCTAACTGACCTGGGTACTATAAACAAAGAATCATTTGAAAAAAATAATAAAGTGGAACAAACAATTTTGGCTGGACAACACCAATACTGTCCAGATCTGAACTCCTTTTTTATTGTCTTAAGTCACAATTTGAGATTAAATGCAGATAAATTTAATAAAATTTAAACTATTAGATAAAAATTTAATAGTTCATATTCTAAAAAAAAAATTTAAAACTATTTAATATTTATTAAAATCTCAACTATTAGATAAAAACTTAATGGCCTAAATCTCTTTAAATGCATATATCAAATGCAAAGAATCTAAATTCGTGTTAAGCTTTTAGATAATGTCTAATTCATTATAAGTCAATTTCTAAGAATTCTTTGATAAATGCAGATGAAACTTGATGGATGTTAAATCCACCAAAAATAAAATTACCTATTCTTAAGCAAATATTTATATTGCGATAATGATGATTAAGGTTAAATTTACAAAGATAGACAATTTCAACAATTAAGAAAAACCAACACACAAAATAATGAAAAAAGTTGGGGGTTTTATCAAAATAAAAACAACATTAATAACAACTTAACCAAAAAAATTAAACAAGTAATTCATAATAAGTAACTCAGATTCGAAGCAAATTAAAGTGAAAGAAACTTTAACGAGAGATAAGCCCTTAGTTGATCTTTGGCGTGAGCACGACTTCAGATAATTCCTCTTCTTTCTTGGTAAATAGCTACGGTTGTTAAAACATTTTAACAATCTAGGTTTTCTTAAATATGTTGTCTAAGAGAAGTTCTTAATTCAACCTCTAATTAATCAACAACCCTAAATACGTACTTAGAATTTAATTGACCAACCGTATGAAGAATGAAAAGCCACTATTTCTAACTTACTAAAGCATGAAGCATGTTCAGTAAATCATCATTCACACTCCATTAATGTAAAAGAAAGTGCTCAATAATCCCTACACTAATTTTTCACTTGTATTGGTCAAAAGAAACAATTACAAATTTATCTCAACCAATTGACATATAATCAATCATGAGCAAGATAAACAATGGGCTTAAATCATTCATCAACCCAAAATGAAGCAATTAAAATGGGAACATAAACAACTAAGAAAAGAAGACGAGAAGAGAAAGTTAAGATAACCTAACAACATTGAAGAAACCAAACCACATAAAATCCCTTATTTAGAATATAAAATTTAGCTATCCATGATCATCAACTTCCAAAATTTATGCTAAAACTCTATATATACAACTGTAATTCAAAATTTCTCTCACTAACTTTAGAATAGAGAAAGAAAGAGGAAAAAGAAAAACCTAGATCTAAAAGTGTGCCTCCCCAAAAAGAAAAGAAAAATGACCCAATAATTAAAATTTTTCAACTCTATTAATTTTTCACTAATTTTCCCAAATAAAAATATGAAAATTCCTCTTCAAAATTTGTTCTGAAACCTCCCAAGCTTCTTGCTATGTTTCCTAACAACCAAGAAAGATAAATCTATTAGAGAAGATGAGTTGTCCATTTTCTATTTTAAAATTGGTGTTCTTAGTCGTGCTCATGACTTATCTCATTGAATCTAACTCAACAGCAGTGTAAATCTTGCCTTTACCCTGTTTCAGCCCAAATTTCAACAATTTCAATATTTTACCTCCTTAACCTAAAATCAACTAAAATAAATATAATTAGCTAGATTTCCAAAGGAAAACACTAAAAATACAATCAAAATAAAACTAAAAGGATGACAAAATTACAACCTAACAAAACTCCAATGGGTCATATAGTTTTGCATCTTTAAGTAACAACGACAGCATGTGCCAGCTCACTTCTCATGCAAATAATGTCAACCTAATAAATCTGAATTTATCTCAACTGTATGTAGTTCTATAATACATGACACACAAGGATTAATTATTCAAATGCATGGCCATCGCAGAATGACATGCTCCTTTCTTTCTTTTCCTACAACATTTGAAGAATTTGTTGTCCATGACAAGAACATATCAAATCTGAATTTTATGTCAAGCCCTTAACATCTAAGGACAATTTACACATATAAAAGCCAAAATATTCGAGAAGCTCTGAAGGAGTCAGCCTAGTGAGGGGACAAGTCTCCGGACACGTCTTCTGAGATTATGTGTGAATACATTATATATAAAACCTAACTATGCAAATCATCATCATCATCATTCCCATCAGTAGAAGTTGTTATAACATTAGATCTAGCAACTTTATTCTTAATCTTTGAAAACCTAAATTCACTTCCAAACCCTCGGGATTGATGTAAGGTTTGAGCAAATGCCTGGTATTTATGTATATCAGCATAGCTAACACTTGTACGTGCAAACTTCATTAACTCCTAAAAATGAGCAGCCTTAATCTCTACAACTTCTTCCTCCATGTCCTCTTCCATGGCCTCAGGGTTCTCACTCCTTCTCCTCTCACTTTATATCCTGAAATAAATAGGACAAAAACATATTGAGGACATTCAGTTAGTTGATATAATAAACAAATTAACATCTCAAACCAAAATAGACCTCCAGGAGAAAAGGACAAAAACACCTTAATCTGGCAAAAGCCTTTGTCTAAAACATACTAAGATTATAAATTAACACCAATGAGGCTTTTAGACCCAATCCAATTCATTCAAACGTTAAGATCTAGTAAGCATAAGTTGTAAGATTAGTAATTTACACAGTTAAGAATCAGAACCAAACTAGTCACATTGAACCAAAAAAGAATAGACGAATTTTGTCCATAATACTAACAAATAACATAAAGCTTCTAACTAAATTCAAATTGCCCTTTTTCAAAATTGAGACTCCCAAATAAAAATAATTGGTTATGCATCACAAGCTACAAATTAGGAAATAAAAAGAGCACAACGGTCCAAGGTAAAGTGCAATGAATAAATTCCAATCGTATTTCTCTTTAGAATTCAGACCAAGCATAAGAGAGAGCATAAATTTAGCAATTTAATTCCGTTAGTTTAGACTTTAAAGGCAGCTAAAGTTTGGTATTATAAAGGTTTGCATGCTCAAAAGCTCTAAAATTATAAGAAATAACATTTATTAACTATATATTGAAATATACATTTTCTATGTTTTCTCTTATAGCATATTTACATGCTTATTGACATATCTCTGTAATATCAGCACAGCTAAAACCTTAAGTATACTTGGCTAGCACTTTCAAGTTAACATCTTTTGAGACAAGTGACTTCCTCTAGCAGGCCTTAAAAATTTGATGATAGGACTCCTTATTAGGAAGAGGAATATAGATCAACTGATCCAAACAACCTGGCTGAAGAAGTGCTGGGTCGATGATGTCAAGTCTATTTGTTGCCCCAATAATGAATACTATCTTTTTTGTAGACATTCCATCCATTTCAATCAAGAGTTAATTTAGAACTTTATCAACAGTACAACCTCTTTGCAATAATATATATGAGTAGAGAATTAAAAAGATGCATATACTTGTGAAAGAGGCGCATAATAATGTCTAACAAAATCTTGAGATTAGTGATCCATAATTACATATGAATTTTCCCAAATATGCATAAAAAATAGAAACCTTACCTCACATAATAGAATTATAACTAAAAAATTCAACACCAATTGAGGACAAACGCATACATACATACCAAACTTGAAGTATGTTGAGACTAAAAAACAACCTGAGTAGCAATGGAGTCAAGCTCATCAAAAAGAAAAGGACACAAGGAGCAGATTGCCTAGTCTTATCAAAATTTCATGAACATTGGCTTCACTTTCACCAAACCACATCATAAGCAATTTAGGGCCTTTCACACTAATGAAGTTTGCTTGACATTCATGAGCAATTACCTTGGCCAACAATGTTTTTCCTTATCCTAGAAAACCGTAGAAGATGACTTTTTTTATGGTGACATACCAAAATTCTAAGTGCTCCACAGGATATTGAACAGTCTGTAAACACAAAGGCATAAATAATTCCAGATTAAAATGGCAGAGAAATAGGTGATAAGAAAAACTTATGGCCTCTTGTAGCTTACGCTTGATTTTCTCAAGGCCACCAATGTTATCCCAACTAACATTAGGCACCTTAACAACCTATGTAGAAAGACCTAAGAAAATTAGAAAATAACTAATTAAAAATATAGTCCTCACCATATAAAGATAATATCATTAACTAATAGTTTCACATAAAGCTGATAGGTTGCTTGTTCTATAGTAGTCTAGAAATGCTCATTTGTCATTGCCATAAAATTTAGTACTTCAACATCAATGGTTTTATCTTCCAAGTTTATGACATCCATATTCTCTCTAATGCATTGCAATGCAGCTTTAGTGCAAAGGGCTACCAGGTTAGCACCAATATAACCATGAGTATCTTTTGCAATTCTCTCTAAATCAACCTTCAAGGAAAAGATCATAAAGATGAAATAACAATAAAGTTTATGGATGCAAAAAAACAAAAATATTCTAAACCTAAAGCTAATGCCTAAACCATACAACTCAATCAGGTATGCCTCACACAATGTATGCATAGTTAAGTGTTAATTGTAGAATAATAGTTTAAAAATAAAGTGTATTAATAACTAACAGAGACATGAATCCATAAATGGAACCAAATGTACTATTGTTTAGACATGATGGCCAATATATATATAAACATACACCAAGAGAAAAATGAAAATTAAAATGGGTTAACTTGCTTGATTAGAGAGCTTCATGTTTTGGTATGTATAAGAAGGACTTTAAGTCGCCTAACTTCATCAGGACACCAATAATAATTTCCCTATCAAATCCACTAAACTTTCTCAATGCTAGAACAATGTTATTTAGGTGATTTGTAGCTCCAATAACAATGACATGAGCCCGAGATTTTAAGCCATCCATAAGAATAAAAAGTTAACAAACAATTCGCCTTTAACCTTTACCATGTGTCTTTTCTCACTTAGGTGCAATAAAATCAATCTCATCAATGAAAATAATGGATGGTGCATTCTTTTTAGCTTCTTCAAAAGCTTTCCTAAGATTGCTTTTGCTCTCTCCAGCAAGTTTGGACATAATCTTAGGTCCATTAATACAAAAAAAAAAAAAAAAGCTCCAGTTTCATTCGTAACAGCTCTTACTATTAATGTCTTCCTAAAACCTGGGGCTCCATACAGTAGAATTCTTTTGGGCGGTTTCGCACCAATTGATTTAAAAAGTTGAGGATGCCTCAGGGCTCTACCAACACACGAATCTAGGCTGCTTCCTAACACCACCCACGTCACCATACCCAACTTCATCTAACGTATCCTCATCCTCCCTTTTTATGGGCTCCCCCTCACAGAAAATTTCAGTGTTTGAAGTAACCACACAATATTCCCCCAAATTAATTTCAATGACCTTGAACTCTACACTCCTCATCCCTTCATGAACCAGAAACAGATTTCCTTTCCTAATTGGATAGTAAGCTTCCAAGAAATAAGTTGCAAAATTAATTATGAAAATGAGAACAACATGATACAACCATACAAATGTATATTATACCACATGAAAACCAATAAAACTAAAAGTTACGTATACTTTAGAAATGTAGAGTGAATATTTGACATGCACTATCATGAGGAGAGGTGATGGAAACAAATTATTAAAACACTAACTTCCCTATACCATATGTTCCAAGTTCCAACTTCTAAGAATAGAAACCAGGCTCATTTACTAAAAAATCAAATATTAAAACATCAAAATACATTAATAGTAGTATGGTCGGTTGTTCATTCAATAATTGACTACACATGACATAGACAATGTGAGTCCTAGTTAGAGAGAATCAAATGGGATTACGACAAAAAGAAGGACCATAAAGCAAACAAATAGAATTACATAAAGAAAGCTCATGCTCTAAATTTTATTCATTGTAATAATGTAGAAATAATAACAAGCATCAACTTATGAAGCATGTCTAAATTTTTAACCAAGCGTTTAAAAACACATTTATCAAGTAACACTTTTAAATATCTAAGAAGAAAAATAATGATCGTAAAAAAAATTAAAATCCAACAATGGACAACGAAGTACTCTCATGTAGAAGAAAGCAAGTTACAAACCCACGTTTCAAGCAGGCATTAAACAGATTGCCAGTAACACCTTCAATGGGCAAAATGTGCATACATTTTCCATACTTGACATCCAGACACTGTGCACATATACAACATCTCTAAGACAAACCCTCAAATTTGACCTTACAACTTTGTTTATCCTAATTTTAGGTTGCTCACATGCGTCATCCGCAAGAGCAATGCAAATTGTATCCTTTGTTTCTTACCCTGCAAAACAAGCCAAAAAATAGACAAACTTAAAACATAGCAAAACAGAAAATATCACAGGTAACACATAACATTACAAGATAGTAAATAAGTGAAATACAACATTAAAACCTTCAAGTAGACACATTAAAATGGAAACAAACTTTGACTAGTAAAATTCTGCAAATAATAAAGAGACTTTGCAAGAATACCCAGTACCTTAGAATCGCTCAAAACCATACACATACAGAGAAATATTGAGAGGGAAGGAGAGAGGAAGGTAAAATAGTCAACTTAATGAGGATTGTATCACCTCATAAAAGTTGTAACTTTTCCATGGTTTCAAGGTGCATCGACACCACTGAGTTGTCATTGTTGATGGCTTCATCCATAATTAGTCGGTTAGGTGACTTCTTACACTCCAAAATCACCGTCAAGAAGTCTTTCCTCCCTAATTTCCTGAGATTCAAATAAAAATTAAAGATCAATTTTCAAAGCCTCATGCAATATTAGGGGGAAAGGAATGTGATATTAAGTTACGGATTGTAAACAAAATCAATGACAATAAGAAGTGTGCAATAGTAAGAGTGAGTTAACTCACGAGTCTGACAATTCAGCTTGGTGGGACATAGTTTGAATTGAAGATCAAAGCTCAAACCTCTTAGGTGAAGTATAAAGGAGAGCACACAGATAAAGGCAAACTAAGTGAAATGCACTCGAAGGGGAGACTTTTGATATTTTCAATGGGTAAAGTCTTGTTTATTAAGAAAAGAATTTCATAAAGGGTTTTGTTGGTACTGTTTAAGAAGCATTTATTACCTATAATAATTAATCTTAACTAATCAAATTAGTCTACAAGTATTTATTATTATTGGTAAAGGGTATAATAAATGATTCCTGACTAATTTCATTAGTTAAAGATTATTTATTATATGCAATAAATGATTTTTAACCAGTGTCCTAGCACTGGTTATTCTCTCAAAAATTGTTTCAGAAAAAAGAATAAGAAGAAGACTAAAGCATATTTCAGTTGGGTACCCAATTGTATTGGCCAATTTCATATTCTTTAGCCTTTTAGGTCTAAATGTCTAGTCCATTATTCATGAGCTGGCTTATGAACATAAGAATTAGCTTAATCAATTATTTAGGGTAGACAAAAATTCTATTTTAGTCCCTCACTTTTGGCCTCATTTTATTTTGGTCCTCTACTCCTTTGAACTTCTATATTAGTCCCCCACTCAACTAGACTTCTTTTAAATTAGTCAACTGTTATGCCACTATGTAAAAACTATTGACCTGGAACATTGAACGCTAATTTGGATCTAACTGAATCAGTCTCCTTGCCACATCACATTACATGCCGGCCTTAAAACACCTAAAGATGCATAATGTCTTGTTCATTTCTTCCAAGCTTCTTCGACCATCTCCCTTCACGCAATTCATTTCCCTTACTGCCCTTATCACAGAAGTTATTTCCCCTTATTGTCACTGATCCATTCCACTTTATTGAAGCTTGAGCTTTCCATATGTAGTAGATTTATTCCACTTTGCATCGAAAGCTAATGGGAAGAAAGAACAAAGTATACAACAAACGATATTTCATAGAAATGTTAACGACACTTCTTTCCAATAGTTAATTCCCATGACATTTATATATGATTTGCAATTTCTTTTACCCCAATTTATGCTTCACTTTTACACAGATAATTTCAAGTAATAATAAATATGGACAATTATGACATGTTCAAAAGGAGTAGGGGCAATAAATTTATAGATGATGTTCCCATGACATTTATATATGATTTTACTCTATTGCTTGCATATTTACAAAGGTGCTAAGTGAGTGAGTGGATGAAAAAGACCATATACTTTTATTTCAAGCGTTGCTATTTTGTCATCCTTTCCATTTGTAAAAAGAAAGTATTGTTCCACTTTCCATAATTATCTGATGTTCTTTTGACTATTTTGTTGTATGCTATGTTCTTTCTTTCCCTTAACTTTCGGTGCAAAGTGTAATCAATCCATTGTAAATGGAAGGTTCAAGCTTCTGTAGAGTGGAATGGATCAATAGCAGTGAGGGAAAACTGCTTCTGTGAGGAGTGGGCAATGAGGGGAATAAATTGCATGAAGGGAGATGGTTGAAGAAGCTTGGGAGAGATGACCAAGACAATGTGATGCATCTTTGAATGTTTAAAGGCTAGCGTGTAATGTGATATGGATAGGAGAATGGATGAGTTGGATTTAAGTCAGCCTCCAACATTCTAAATTAAGTATTTCTACACGGTGGCATGACAAAGGGATTAATTTGGAGGAAGTTTGGCTAAGTTGGGGACTAATATAGAATTTTAGAAGAGTGAAGGGACCAAAATAGAAATAAGGGTAAAAGTGGAGGAGGAAAATGAGATTTATGTCATTTAAGGTATGTTGCATTATAAAGAATTTTGCTCAAAAAAGAAAAATAAAGATTATGGAGAACGAATGTTGACCAAAAAAGAAAAGAAAATATTATGGAAAATGAATGGTGAAAGAAGGGAAGATAAAGGGATGTTATGTTAGAGTTAGATCTAAGTATAATATTTTTTCTTCTTTTTATTCATTTTTATTAATTCAAAAGTATTTTAGAAAGTTATAATTTCATTATCTTTCTATTCCTTTAATTTTTCTCAATTTAAATACATCCTTAATAATTTGTAAGTGATAAAGTATTTATAAATTCATAAGTTTAGGCAAACTTATAAAAAATATGTAAATTCATAATGTTGACTCATAGGAATTTACCATGGTTAGTAAATAGCTACTAAAATATATAATTATATAGTTAAACTACTACATACAATAAAAATTATTTAAATGTAACTCAAATTATACTAAGTCAAATGAAAGTTATTTATATTTCATAATATATAATATTCAACATAAATAATTTAACGTAATTATACTCAGTATTATCAACTAAATAATTTTTTTAAATAAATACATATTTAATGTAATTTTATTTATTTTATGTATATTTAAATTAATAATAAAATAGATTATAATAATTTTATAAAAAAAAACTTGTCTATATCTCCTTGAGTTTGAATTTATGTTACTAACTACATGCTAATTGATATATTTTTAATACATAAAATCATAAATTTAAAAAACTCAATAAATCATTTCGTCAATCTATCTATGCTTAAACTAAGTTTGAATTAATGTTGAAGTGAATTATTTTTTAAAATATAATTATAAACTTATGAATTTAAATAATGAATTTGCGAGTTTGACGATTATAAATATAATACTACTTTGCTTCCATCTAAAGATAAAATGAGGTGTTACCAATGCATTTTGACATGAATAAATAATGTGACTTGAAATGTTTCAAATTACTCTGAAATTTTAACATCACTTGTTTAAAATAAAAGAATACATACCATCATTCCTCAAATAAGCTAAACTGTGACGATGGAGTGGCACAAAAATGTGGAAACAATAAGAGGCAAACTTGTAGTGTGAGCTTGCTTAGTTATAATTGAGAAGCTAGCCCACTGCCAGAAGATGGTTGTGACCTTTACTTGTGAAACAACCCTTATCTGAGAAAATTATGATTAGCATGCCATGCCCAAATAAAATGATTGTACATAATGAATGCCATGAGTGTGTATTCTTAGCAGTGTTTCTGTATATGGACAATCATCTGCATTGGAATGGACAGCACAAGACTCTGGAAAGTACAGAACTCAGTGCTCCCCACCACATTTGCCAACCTGGTGTCTTCTTCAATCTTCTGTTTAAATTTTCATGGTCTCCATTTTTTTATTCTTCTCTCTCTCTCTCTCTCTTTTTGTTTGGGTCAATCAGCAACTGTTGTACCCTTTTGTCTGATTTTGAGTTTGCCGCCAAAACTGAATATTTTGAAGAATAAGAGTAAATTATGTGACTTTCTTTTGAATTTTGTTCAATTTTCTCATTTAATGTGAATTTTTTTTAACTAAAATCATCTCAAATAACCTATATATGTATTTAACTTGAAAAAATAATTTGGAAAGTATTTTAATAAAATAATTTTAGATTGAATTAAAGGATAAAGTAACTTTTTTAATTCAGCAAAAATTTGGGTATATTTTAAAAACTAAAAAATTCCGCACAATTAGAATAAATTTAAAAGAAGGCGTAATTTACTAAATAAAATAATGAAAATCGTATATATATTCTCAAGGGTAGAAGAAGACATGCTTTATATTTGTTCAACGCTAAGTCTATCTAATCCTGATTTTCCACCAATTCTAATTTTCAATAGGCAAATTTGCAAAATGGGCCCTACGGTTTTGACGAGGCATTGATTAAAAAACAAAACAGTAACTATCGCATCAACCTTATTCATCATCCGAGCAATTATTTTTGGAGTAAAATATAGGATTATGTAATTGTCTTTATGATATTTGAATAATTAATATATTAATATTTTGTGAAATTATTTTATTAAAATTTTCACGAAATACATCACATGCACATCATTAGGCTTAAACAATGTCCTAATTCATTCAAATTGTATCATTCAAATATCTAAATTTGACTAGGTTTGATTTTGTTTATAAAATTTAATATTCAAATTCTCATAATTTTCAGATCATTATAACAAAACTAGAGAACTCATATAACTCTAAGAAATTGGAAAAAAATTAGAAGTTTTGGCAAGAAACAAAATTTGAGGAAGATATTGTATTATATTTGTCACGGCTTATGCATAAAATCCGCAACATAGAGCAAAATTGAGAATAAAATTATGAATCCATTTTGGAGGTAACATTTGGATAAGATATCATCTCATGTGTGTCAAATTTAAAATTTCAATCAGTCAATTAAAAATATGAATTTGCAAATAACTAATAGGAAAATTTTAATTTCCAATGTATAAAAAATTGTTTTGTCAAATTTTAATGGAATCTATTGAACATTTAATAAAATAACACCACAAAGGAGCTACTCAATTACCAATTTTTAAACTGCAAATATTAAAGCATGAATAAACAAATCATTAAATACCAACCCATACTTTATCTTCACTTGTATTATTGATTAACTTCATTAATTATGTCAGTTTCTTTGTGACATTAAAATTTTTTTAAATAACTAGACGCCTGGACTACACTGATAATTATACTTTAGTATACCACATTTCTTGCTTCTCTATTTACTTCAACGCTTAGACCTGTGCTATTATCTAAAAAATGCACATAAATTCCTGTATATTTATCCATCTCATACGCCATCAATGGCAGATTTCAACCCAGTTTTCTTGTAAATTTATAATGCGCATCTTTCAGCCGCGTATTACCTAGTCATCTTTGTTTATTTTAACACAAATTTCACATATTGCAATTATACATATTAAGTTATTACTTTCAATAAAACATCACTATCTTTTTTATGAAACATATCAAAACTCTGTAACACTTTCATGTTAATTATGTCCTTGTAATTAGATGAAGACGGTGATGCGATCAGTTTTGGGTCCCCAGAATTGATGCGGTGGCACTGGAAGCCAATATCATTACACTTGTCTTAGAAAAGGGAAAAGAAATGCTACGCTATAAAAGAAAAGAGAAAAGATAGAGAAAAATAAAGATTATAATAAAGAGAGATGCGAACTACGAAGCAAAGCATACCCACAAGGAAACAAAAAACCCGGAATAGGCGGGTCGAATCACCCGCTCATTTACAAGTATCTTCCTTCTTCCACCATGTACTCGCATCCTTCAGTCAGACACTTGCTCAAAGCTTTCACATTTGCTTTGCTCTCATCTTGATTAGATCCAGGTTTGCCTCTTGTTGCTTTCTGCATTCATTTCTGAAAGTTAGAAGTTCCATTCAGGTGGTAGCTTTTTTCATTGTGATTGATTTCTCTCAGCTTAACTTGACAGAGAAAGCTTACTATTGTTCCCTATTTCTGCTTTTCCTTGTTTATAGTGTGTTTAAGTGTTGTTTTCGGTTTTCAAGGTGATCAAATAAGAGTTCAGTTTATCTTAGAGGTGTCTAAGGACTTGTTAAGAGCATGACTTTCTATCTCCTGTGTCTTAATCAGTGACTAATCGGGATACAAGGTTTGGTTTTTGGGTTTTTTGTCACCTTTACATGGCAATCAAATATGTGTTCTGTATTATTGAAGGAAAAAGGCATGCTTGCATTGTCTGACGGATTTTATGGGTTCTCCCCGCTATGCTTCCTGCCCCTTCTAGTTATTGAGTTCTGCGGCGATATTTTTCTTTTATTCTCTTAGGTTCTGACTAAACATCCCATTCTGTATCTTTTTCTCTTTTGTTTAAATATGTTGGCTCACATTAGTCGTAAAATTATTTTCCACAATCAGAGTGAAGATAATTAGACACTTGAGCAGTTAAATGCATTAAATTAACACGACAGGGAAACCTATAATGTTTCAGAGGTTGGCTGGTCTTAGATTAAGATGAAGAATAGCGTTCTGCTGCCATATGTACTTCAATTTATTATTTATCTGTTGTATTTCAATACCGATACTTATTTTGAGTTTAATACTTGTATTATACTAATTTTTGTCCTCTCTGTACTAATTGTTAAATTGAACTATTTTCTCAATATCTTGGCCCTTCAGTTTTTTTTCTCAAAATTGAATAATCTGAATTGTGTTTTCTCTGATTCTTTACAAACGTGAGAATTTGAGAATATTGATTTGGCCAATAGTGTACCTTTTTAATTTTGTTGTGTGATTTGTAATGCAGGCTGTTGATGCTAATATTTCTCTACAGATTAAATATATGGTTCCAGTTTGATGACAATGCTGTAACTTCACTAGGCTGATAAAAAGTATCCTGCTACTTGTAATATAATGTCTAATATTTGATGTATGGAGATTTGAACGCAATGGAAGAAATACAGCCTCAATCGGATCATTATAGGTCTTCATCATCAGCAGCAAGTAGCCCAGCAAGTAGGGTGCCATCAAGTAACTTCTTCTATTTGCGTAAACCAGGTTCACTCAGACAACCAATCTCATTTGAGGATTCACCTGAGTGGGACGATACTGATGTTGATGTTAGGGTTGAGGAAGGAGGTGACTCTATTAATGCTGCAACAACACCGATTTCCCCTTCTCTTTCAAAGCTCAACAGTGGGTCCTTGCCATCCCCACATCTACCGGAAGGTGCAGTAATTCCGCGAAAGGTCGCGGGAGCTTCCGTTGTATGGAAAGACTTGACAGTCATGATAAAGGGAAAAAGGAAATACTCGGATAAGGTTGTCAAGAGTTCAACTGGCTATGCCTTACCTGGAACAATGACAGTAATCATGGGTCCTGCTAAATCAGGGAAATCTACACTATTACGGGCTATTGCAGGTCCGGAACCATGCTTCCTTTGTCCTTGATTAATATGCATGTAATCATTTTTTCCCATTATATGTGAATAATCAAAACTTAATTGGAATTATTCTATGTGTCAGGAAGATTGCATCCTCCAGCTAGGATGTATGGTGAAGTGTTTGTGAATGGGGCAAGATCAGACATGCCTTATGGGTCATATGTGAGTTCACCATCTAACTGGCTGTTAAATATTTTATTTTACCATTGCGTTTAAAATGGTCAATGCTATTTAATTTAGTCTATCTAGTATGTACAAGTAATGGTCTGTTACTCATTGTAAGCCATGCTTCCATGTGGTATATTGACGATAAGGCAACAATCTTTATTGATACATGGATGTGTATGTTTAAAAGTATCATTATGACATTTAAGTCTTTCTAAGATCAGCATTTTCTGTTTGTGTGTCATATCTTTGTGTTTCTGCTCTATAAATTGCTATGTTACATGGAAAAAATTTACTAAAACCAATGTTAACCTCTCTCTATTATCAAAGTAGCCTTTTGAATTATCCACTTTGCCTCGTAATTGTGGTAAGGCTAAATGAATGGTTGATTTTTCATATTTCAGGCAGTGTCATTGTGATTATTGTGCTTTTACTTTTAAATATTTTTTTCATGGTAGTAGTTGATTGGCAGTGAGTCAGCATTTGGCACATTTTTTCATGTAAGCCTGTAGCTCATGGCAACATAATTTCTTCTTGTGGTTTTTAAACCTACACTTCATACATGATTGAGCAAGTTAGTATTGTAGGGATTAATTCAACTATGGAAGTTTATAAACATTTTAACCTCGTAACTGAGTTTTGGCCTTTCTACTGTGGGATCCCTAGATGGTTACATGATCCTAGATGTCTGTGCTCTGTAGCTTGTTCTCTACCTACTTCTCGATAGCTGTTATTTTTTGGTTGCACCATCAGGTTTTTTTCTTCTGAAATTTGTTTCTTGATTTACAGGGTTATGTGGAGAGAGAAACCACTCTAATTGGGGCCCTTACTGTGCGAGAATTTCTTTACTATTCAGCCCTGCTTCAACGTCCTGGTTTCTTTTGTCAGAAAAAGAATGTGGTTGAGGATGCAATTCATGCAATGTCTTTGGGTGATTATGCTAATAAACTTATTGGCGGACATTGTTATATGAAGGGCCTTCCTAGTGGGGAGAGAAGACGTGTAAGCATTGCCCGGGAACTTGTGATGAGACCGCATATCTTATTTATAGATGAGCCCCTTTATCATCTAGACAGGTGTTTATTTCTATTCTTTGTTTTTATATCACAATTCTCTATAATCTATGTCTGCCTTGTATCTGTAAATACATAGTTGTATGTGTCTTCATGTTCCACTGTTCACGATGTTATAAGTAGCTTCACAAGTTCTCAACATATTTTACTCTGTCGGGTGTAGGGGATAACAGTCTATACTTCACTCTACCTGGAAACTAATTTAGCTGACATGCTATAGTGCTTTTAATGGTAATCTTTTTCTGCTACTAGTGGAATTTGGTTTAATAGGGGCCTAGGCTATAAAAAATGAAATTTCTTGCAATTTCACTTGCATATTTTCCCAACTTTCTTATATAGTATATACATTACATTGTTGCTACAATTTCCAGGGAGCAAACAGTATCAATCCCTTGATTGTATTCTATATTGTAAGGGGCATCTTTTGTCATAACCTTATTTGTTGGTGTCCCAACATGTACCTGATGGTTTATGTGATGGAACCAGCTGAAATATGCAGTGATATTTATGAAACACAGCCTTCCCTATATGTGGAAGACTAGCAAGAGCTCCAGGAGCTCACTACACAGCAATGAAATAAATAAGAAACAAGAATTAATCCCCCCCTCCCTGTGGGGCTTTCAAGAGGTCAGAGGTCAGGGTGCTCTCCTATCGGCCAACAACTTCTATCCTACCTCTCTCCATTCTCTTCACCCCTTACATAGCCACCGATTCCGTTATGCCTCACTCTCTCTCTCTCTCTCTCTTAGACACCCGTCCAGTCGGTTATTCCTTCCCAGACTGTGTGTTCCCTCTCCCTGCTTCCTGTTCCTCCTCTCATATCTCTTATGGACCTCCGGGCCATTCTTATTGGGCCCATCACTATGCCTTTCTAACATCTTTTTAGTAATTTAGTTAATTTTCT
This sequence comes from Delonix regia, assembly GCA_037074485.1. NCBI lineage: Eukaryota > Viridiplantae > Streptophyta > Magnoliopsida > Fabales > Fabaceae > Delonix > Delonix regia. Next base: position 14,320,179 of record CM073456.1, on the reverse strand, counting down.
GCAGTGTCTCAGCACTTTTAATGATGGTTACCTTGAAGAAACTTGCAAGCACTGGTTATACTCTTATTTTCACCATCTATCAGAGCAGCACAGAAGTCTTTGGCCTTTTTGATCGAATCTGTCTGCTTTCAAATGGAAATACCTTGTTTTTTGGAGAAACCTTAGCTTGTTTGCAGGTACTTTGTCTTCTACCTTTTTGCTCTTGCATATTAAATATGATTTAATATGAGTTAAGTGGTTATGTTTTGTGTACAAGAATCTCAAAATCGCTTTTCTTTTCCTTACCTGTTCTGCCAATAATTGATATACTTATTGTATTACTACTGCAATTTATGTTGATGAAGCACTTTTCAAATGCTGGATTTCCTTGCCCTATCATGCAAAGTCCTTCCGATCACTTTCTACGTGCAATTAATACAGATTTTGACAGGATAATTGCAATGTGCAAAAATTGGCAGGTAATTGTTTCTAGTTTGTATTTTTCTTAATTTTAAGTTCGATTGATGTTGCAAGAAGATAATGATATACTAATTCTTCTGGAAGAAAAGTGTATAGATCTGTTGACCTATGCTTATGATAAGATTGTGATTTGTAGACTGATCTATCACAATAATTTTGTAACTAATGACTGCTGGCTAAGGGGAACATTGTGGTGATTGATCTGTTTATTAATTAATGTTTCATCATGACAGGATGACAATGGAGATTTTTCTTCAGTAAACATGGACACTGCTGTTGCCATACGCACACTTGAAGCAACATATAAATCATCTGCAGATGCAGCTGCTGTTGAAACCATGACTTTGAAACTCATTGAGAAGGTAGTGGTGCTGCTAATATCATAATTAATTTTTTATGCCTGTCAACTGGGTTGCTTATTGGTTATCAATATTTATTGGATTTGATAGATACTTGCATCTAATCATTATAACTTTGTTTTACAGTGGATTCATGATGCAAATCTGTGCAAGACTTATTTTAGTGCTAGCAGCCCTTGATTTGTCATTTTGATGTATGGAATTTGTACTTCTCACTGTACTCTCAATTATGCCAGGCTATATCCTGCACTTTTAGATTCAAGGGCTGCTAGCACTGAGTGTTTTATTGTTGTAGTTTTTCTTTTTTTAAAAAAATATCCTTGGTTTCTCAGGAAGGTCCAGCTCTCAAAAGCAAAGGCAAAGCTAGTCATGCTACTCGAATAGCAGTCTTAACATGGAGATCTTTATTAGTTATGTCAAGGGAGTGGAAATATTATTGGCTTCGACTTATTCTTTATATGCTTCTTGCACTCTGTATTGGGACTGTGTTTTCTGGTTTGGGGCATTCTTTGTCATCAGTTGTGGTGAGTCTCATCATCACAATCACATTCGCTTTTAATTGGTATTTCTTATAGTATATATCTGCATTTATATGTCTTTAATACTTGATACACTCATAACGTTATGAATTATATTTTACCCTTCTTAACTTTGCAGACAAGGGTTGCTGCAATTTTTGTGTTTGTATCATTCTGTTCACTTCTAAGCATTGCTGGTGTTCCCGCACTTTTGAAAGAAATCAAGGTAATCCTATTGCTACCATACATGTCTAACTTCAGAGCGTTTTGAAAGTTTTGCCTTGATGTGTTTTATACTGAATAAAACGAACTGTAATTTCCTTTCTTTTGTATGATGCATGGATATATACTGACATTAATCACACTCTGTGGATCCTGTAATTATTTGGTGGTTTTACTAACTCTATAAAATTTTGATTTTACAATTTTTTAAACGAATGTACAACAAATTGGTACTGCTGGTTGTGAAATATGTAGTAACTGTATGATTGCGGAAATTATAGTATTGAGCAGTAAGTTGTGCTGTTTTTGATTCTTACATGAACAATCAAGTATTTTTGGTGCTTTTTCAATGGACTCTGTAAAACAAGCACTTGTTACTCTGCAAAAACAGAAATGAAGAGGGAAATATATTTTACATGCTTAAATTCCTTTAATGGAATAGTTTAGTTAAGTGATCTTTCTGAAGTTGATTGATCAAATTATATGTTGTTCTGCAGACATATGCCTGTGAAGAATCAAACCAGCATTCTGGTGCATTAGTATTTTTACTTGGGCAACTCCTCTCCAGCATCCCATTCCTGTTTCTCATCTCCATTTCATCAAGCCTCGTATTCTATTTCCTAATTGGGCTGCGAGATGAGTTTAGTTTGTTAATGTACTTTGTGCTGAACTTTTTCATGTCTCTGTTAGTGAATGAAGGACTTATGCTAGTCATTGCTACTTTATGGCAAGATGTCTTCTGGAGTGTCTTGACTCTATTGTGCATACACGTGAGCTCCGTTGTCCACTGAACATTATTTTAGTCATAAAGTAGTAACATAATTTGACTGTCATTCGACTAGTAACCTATATTTCATTTTGTTGCCATTATTATGTAAGAGCTTTTACTGACGTACTGATGCTTCAGGTGGTCATGATGCTCTCTGCTGGCTATTTTAGAATTCGAAATGCTTTGCCTGGACCAGTTTGGATGTATCCAATGTCCTATGTAGCCTTTCACACATACTCTATTCAGGCAAGTAGTTTGTAATTGTATCTTCTGCACATTGCTGTTGGAAAAATTACTTTTCAACAGACAGTGATTATTTTGTATGTTTCTGACATTTGTTGACAAAAATCTTCCAAAACTCGAGAGCTAAGCAGTTAGAATTGATATCTACTTTCTTTGATAGAGGTTCCTCATGGAAGTTATTACTTGTCTTTATATTATAGGGTCTATTGGAGAATGAGTACGTAGGAACTTCATTTGCAGTAGGACAGGTAAGGACCATATCTGGGTTTCAAGCTCTCCAAAGTGCGTATAATATCTCACCTGACAGTAATTCCAAGTGGGAGAATTTGCTGGTTTTGTTTCTTATGGCAGTTGTTTGTCGTATTTTGGTGTTCCTTTTATTATGTTTGTGCGTAGGGAGAAAAATATCCCTGCTTAAAAGCCTTAAGTGTAATCGGTATACAACAAATACAAGATGAGTTATAGTGCTATAAAGCATGTTCAGTTCAATTTTTTTTTTTAGTATTGTATAAATCCTTTTTGTCTCTAGCTTTGCTTGTCAAAACTAGTTTCATTGAACTTATTATTAAATAATGAAGGGAAAATATGTAGTTCATTGCTATGCTTTTGTGTCCCAAGTGCAAGATTCTTGGTCAATATTTGATTTATCACAGCAATGATTTGACCAGTTCTTATGACACCCAGAAAATAATTCTTCTACTGCTCTCGCTGGCTATCACTATATGCTCCTACCTGAACATAGAAGGTGTACTTGATGAATGATGATTCTGACGTGTTATTTTCCTTATTGGTGTTAATTGTACCCTTACGATTTGGCCCATTTGGTCAAATTTGTCCAAACCAATGAACGCCAAATCTGACAACACAGCCCAAGTTGAACTTCCTGCACAATCTGCACAAAACAATAGCATAGGTACATAATTGCCCTTTTCAATACCCTTTGTTTGCAATTAAGAAATTCAATCTCTTAACAAGAAGGAAGTTTAATTAATAAACTATTGAATATATAAACATTTCCAGTGTAAGTATCAATCCTTGATGAAGCGTTCCATGTATTTTGGGCATAAGCCCATTTCACTAACCTAGGCCCATGTTCAGAATTGGGCGAGTCCAATGCAAAGCAGCTACGTTACATAAGCATGAGACCGAGCTCACTGGAGTGTCCCAGCCTTTATAATTTTAACCACTCATAAGCCATTTTCTGAGGATCTCGACTGTTAAATAACGCCACACGACCACCTCTTGTAAACTTCGAAATACTTTTGGCTCACTTCTATGTATAAATCAAGGGGGGCATCTAAATACAATTTATACTCTCTCAATACCTAAAACTATCGTTAGCCATCATTAGCTTAAATACTGTGTTAGTGTATTTATACGATCGAAGAGCATGAAAAATTACACGTGAATGTACCATCAAAAGCTATTGCCGAGACACATATGTGGCTCAAAGCTCTTTTTTTTTTTTTTGTCATTTGGATCATCCAGGTACAACGTCATAAAGCAAATCCAATCTGGGCCCTATGAAGTTCCTCGAAGCCCAAAGCGTGTGGAAGAGAAATAAAAAACTCAAAAAGGTCGGTGCAGCGTCAACGGTGATAACGAGTTAGAAAAGTCAACGTATATACCTATTATTATTTGAAACTGTACTTTTGACCCGCGCGCCAACAGTGGTACTGATTTGGCAGCGAAGCACCAACCGAATTACCAGAAGAAACCAAGGCATTATGCTAGCATATTCTAATCAACATTTGGAAGGCTTCAATTTTGTTGTCTCTGACCTCAATGAATTTGCGTCGGGATTCCCTCTTCCTCTGAGTTTGGCCTCTCTCTCTCGTTTGAATATTCACGTAAGAAGTGCCATTGAAATGGGGGCCGCGGCCTCATATACGACGTCGTTGCTGAACGGCGAGAGAGTCGTCGTCCTCTTCTTCGTCTTTCGGCTCCTCTACTCCCTCCCTTTCTCCCTTCTCGCCTACGGCCTCGCTCTCTTACTCCTCGGTCTTTCTTCCTTCTTCGTCGAGATTCCCTACGACTCTTCCGATTCCCTCTCCCTTTTCCCCACCAGGTTTGTCTACGCTTCTCCTCACATCTCAAGTTCACGTTCAATTGGGTTTTTCTCAATTCCATTATCATTTCTCTGTACCACTCCAAAAATCAAAGCCGCTTTAGCCAATTCTTAAACGAACACTTGTAGGCCCGGTGCTTCCTCGGGGATACTGCTTGGGGCTGTCACTTTGCCTGCTGTTATTCTTTCCAAGTTGATACAGTTATCAAGAGCATTGCCATTGGGCCAAGTTAAACTCGAAGGTGCTACTTTTGTACTTTCCTTATCCTTATCCATTGAATCAATCTTCTGAATATGCATCAATTGGATTCCTTTGTAATTGGACTTTCCGTTCTCCAGTACCTCGTTTAGAGCCACGACAAGTATCAAATTTCGATTAATTTTTGGATAAGTTTTATCATTTTTCCACAATCTAACGCTTCTTATGTCTTTTCTTGTTCATTCTACCACATTATGATACAAGTTATATGTTTGACAATGCAATAAATTATTTCATGTATAGAACTTCAGTATCTGACATTGCAATACTGGGCCACATCTG